>JASWHV010000003.1:9284996-10633405 GCA_030760725.1 Neostapfia colusana
CCCTACACGAAAAAGGAAGAGGGTTGGTGAAAGAAATAGAAATGGGGCCTGATGAGAGAAATAGAAATGGGAAAGAGGACAACAAAAGGAAAAGAAACAAACTGGTATGTGCATAATTAGTATCATTGGTGGGTAATTTGTTATGAACTGCATGAGAATTTTCAAAATTCTATGATAGTTTTAGAGTTGGTCCTTAGATTCCTATTTTTCTCTTAGATCCGAAATTGGTAGAGTTGAGTTGTTTGGCTTGAAAAAATTAGAGTGAAGTTGTATTTGGAGGAGCGGAACTTCCCAAATACACTCTTAGTGATCTTTCTAATTTGTATCTCTTGTTTTTTCTCATCTTACCATTTGAGCTGCCTTGTATTAGGGGTGCCCTACCTGCCACCAACCATTCTCGGACGCATATTGTTCCGCCGAAATTACCAATATTCCATCTAATTTAGCGGTTAGAGAGGGTTTCAAAGCATCTCTAAAATAGAGTTATACATTTGACCATAAAGGTATATTTTTAGAACCAACATAGAAACTATTAGTATAAATTTGTCTACCCTCCTCCAACACAAAAAGTGGAGAATTGTGTTGTATAATGTGTGATTTGCTTTACAGGTCGGGACTAAAATTTTGTGAAGAGTACAGACCGTTGTACCTCTGAGGCCATCTAGTATTTCTTTTAATAATAAATGATTTTTTTGTTCAATTTTTTGTGATAAATTATAAATCCAAAAATTTACAAAACTAGTTGACTAGTCGTCTGAACAAAGAGCAATAAAGATATCACGTAAATATATATGGAGCCGGTCGCTTGATCATTTGACGGGCGATTAGGGCCGGACTCGCGCATCGACTTTTTTGGATCAAATTTTGCGTTCGGTAGTAGCATCCGAAGTCTGCGAGTCAGGAACCACCTCCGTTCTGTACCAGCCGATATAACCCGGCCAAAAAAATGAAAAAAAAAGCACAGCATACCTTAGAGCCTCGGACAACGATGCAAGGGCAGCTCTTTCTGGAGAAGTCCAGATGACCAGAACTGATTTTTTTTTCTTTCTATTCTTTTTGCGCCCAAACGACCAAATCTAACAGAGCATCGAGCTGCTGGCGAACGTGAGAGCAAGGTAGGCCAGCACGTCATATCAATATACAATGTCTGTTGGTATTTTTAATTGAACGAATATCTAGACATATATATAATATATATATATATATATATATATATGGGGTGTACATAATTGTTGCACGTCGTACTATGATGTCCACCCAATATCTTATCAGCCTTCCTGTCGGTATCATCAACACGAACCAATTACCCAAGTAATCAATAATTGGATGTGAGTTCTCTCCCAAAAAAGTAAAAAAAAAAAGATGCGAGTTCTGGCCACATTGGCATGACGAGTGAACAATGGAACGTAAAAAAATGGACCGGTGTCAGAAGGCTTACCTGAGAGGCATCATTGCCTGGTTATTTAATAACCGTACACGAATTACTTATGCATCTTGCCAATTTCTTTACTCAGTATGTTTTAACGGATTGAGCACAAACAAGGCCTGATAATTGTATTATATTGGTAAACAGGAAATATATTTGCCACGTATAACAATACACAACTTCAAATGTACATCTCATGCGATTTCTTTCACAAGTATGACCGAAAAAAGTCAAAAAGGGAATAATTATTCCCCACAGTTTGTTGTCTTATGCTGTTACCATTTCGTGGAGGTATCGAATATATCATCAAGTCAAGAACTCCAAAAATGTATTGTAAATATTTAGTTTTAAGTGCCCTCCAGCTTTGGAACAAATACTCTAGAAACAATACTATCATAGTATAAAGTGTGGAAGAAAATTTGAAAAATAGAAACATTCAGACGTATCAACACATATACAAAATATACAGAATAGAGGAATATTCTATTACATTTAAAAAAACAGAGATGATGGGAGTGCTTTTTTAGATTCCACTTGTCTTATCAATCAATTGTATCCACTTAACAGTTTACATGTTAAATTATGTTGTAGAAAATGGAATTATTCCAGCCACTACATCTCCTAAAGGACGTATAATGCCATTCAATACAATGACAAGCTCTAACATTCATGAGACATCTATAAAAATTCAACCACATACCGTGCACCAAAAGACTGTATTATCAGAAAGAACCAAGAATAAGATTCAATTCTATCTCTAAACTTTCATCCAAACTTAGCAAACACCTCTATGGTCACCATCTCCAAAAGTCTATAACTAACTTTTTGTGTTGCAACGACACTTCCCCTGGTTTGCTACTAGAGCAGCCCGCGGAGGTTCTTTGATTGGAGGGGCTTGACGTCCTTAGAACGATCGAGCTTGTGTAAGAGGGTGAACACGAAGATTTATGTGGTTTGGGCCACCGGAACGTAAAATCCTATGTCCACGGGGTGATTGTTGTATTGCGTGCGCGTATGTGTGTGTGAGATGGCAGGGTCGCGAACCCTTTGTCGGGTGGACACCCCGATCCTTTTATAGTCCAAGGCGGGGGTAGTTATGAAAGTGCATTTAGGCCTCCCTAGTGGGTTTTGGCTGATTAATGACAAACAATTAAAGAACTAATAAGTTTTACAAAGAGTGTATGCAGATTCGAAAAAGAAAAAGAAAGGTGTATCCCTCCAAAAAGGAAAAAGGATAGGGCGTTGAAGACCTATACACAGAATTAGGGTTTAATTTTTGTTGAGAGTAGGAAACCCCATACTATTAAGAGGGGCACAACATCGAGTAGGTGTGAAAATGATTGGAGCTCAATCCTTAGAGTTTTAGCTAAAAATAAAGGGTAGACAAGTTTAAAAGAACAAATCCAGACAAGCCCGGACTTGTCCGAACACAAGGTCCATACTAGTTCGCACTCGGACTTGTCCGTGGTACCCCACGAAAAAGGAGGTACTGATGTGTCCGGAGTTGTCCGGTGTGGCTTACGGAAAAGTAGTTTCTGATATGTCCGGACTAGGGTCCGGACTCTATGCGGACTAGTCCGGATGTCACACCCGGTCTCTCCAAAGAACAACCGAGTGAATACCACATGTATGCCAGGATCATTCTCTCATACATGTGATGACAAATAGTGAAGCATCATTTATTACAAGCAAAGTGTTCGAATATCAATAAGTCTTACACATCATACGTCTCGATGGGCAATAAAATGTTTATAACATGTAAATAAAGCAGCAGCGGAATATAAATCTTGTGGGCTCCGTCACAGGCGTTGTCCGGGGGACTCCGTGAGCCTAGAATCCTTCCTCGGGACCAAAATCTTGGTCATTAAACACCACATCATTCTCTTGACCTGAGCAGCAATATAAACCAACAGAAAAGCAAGTTTGAGTACCGTGGGTACTCAGTAAGTGTGGGAAAGTTATGTCATGCATGGCTAGAGCAAGGAGAGGTTGAACTCATGGTTAAAGCACTACACAATTAATACCTATCATCTTAGCTTATTAAGCACCTACGTTACTACACAGGTGAAATGGTCCCAATCCCTCAACCCATCATCAATATCAAGTACACATAGTCTCAACTCCAATGTTAAGCTTCCCGCTTAACATCCTCAACTTCCCAATCCATCATCCTCTAATCATGAATAAGTCCAAGCCGCTCTTGACTGTGAGCACGGCTGTCATGAAAGTTTTGACTCTGCAGAGATTGCACCATTGTACCCACATGTAGTGATTTCATCCCCCGATGCCGGGTGGACTAAAAGAACCTCCATTATGCCAGTGGCCGCGAACCACGTTCACACTTCCCAGGTGTGTAGCCAGGAGATCACTACGAGACCTTTACAAAGGGATTTCCGATGAGCGTGGGCCCACTAAGGTTTCACCCCTAACAGCATACAAGAGGCTCTAACCCCGCTGCAGTGGCCCCTTCTTGAGCCTTGCGGTTCATATGGTAGTCCAGCTGACACCTATTCCCCGCACCATCCAAAACACCCATACTACGCAGGAGATACACCTAATTAATTGGCCAAGCTTCCCCATCTCAGCATGTGGTTGGCACTGTAAAGCCAGGTTACATGCTCCATGAACCGGTCCTTAGGATCGAGGCAAGTACTAAACACAAACCCGAGTCTCGTGCACCCAGCACCAACCAAATCATCCAACTTGCCTCGATCCCTACCTCTACATAACTCATAATGTCTCATTCAAGAGTAAGGTAAACAAGTTGATGATCTCATATCCCACTTATCCCATTCTAAGCATGGCTAAGCATAAGTAATATGAATGAATGACATAATAAAACTAGTCCCAACCCAAGCTACAAGGAAACAAGATAATGCAATTCTAGGGAAACTTCCTAGCATGGGTTTCATATTTCAATTGACAATGCAAATAATTCTACCTACACATCCTAGCATAGGATCAAAGTGGTCAAGGACACTTGCCTTCTTCCTGCTGCTCTAGGAATGGAAAGTCTTGGTCTTGGAAGGGGAGAACTTGCTCTGGGGCAGGTTCTACTCATGCAAATACACATAGCAAAAGAAAACAACAATCCATAAGCCATAGTTCACACTTTCACTCATGCAAACCATAACATACATATGAAAGTCATTCACATTTCTAAGTGTTGTGGTTACCCTACATGTGTTGGTTTTTGGCCTACATGCACTTTTATACATATATATATTATTTCTAACTTTTGTATTCAGATTTCTATTTGCACACTATATATGAATTTTCAATTTGAACAAATTCTTTATATTTAATTAATACACTTCTTAGCAACAAAGTTTGCATGAAAGGTATTTCCCTACTCCCAAATAAGTTTTCAGATCTTCTACAAAATCCTAAATTGAAGTTTTTGGATTTGGAGACCTCATTTATCATTTTCTAATTATGCATACCTATTTTCCTATATTTTCAGATTTATTTTCTATGCCTAAAAGTGAACTTTACTATTAGAATAGTAAGACATATCATCTAAACAGAATAGGTTCTGATCTAAAATATTTAATAATATTTTTTGAACTTCCTCTCTGATGTGAAACAAATTAAATTTATTTTACTAGTTTTTAGAATTATTTCCTAGCCTAAAATGTGTCTCTAGAGAAAATAAAAATGAGCAACACTTAGGAAGATTTCATTTCAGCCTAAAATCTATTTTTAACTCATTCTAAAGTTTTCCAAGTGCTAGGAGAGTTTAAATTTGAATTTGCACATGTGTTTGCCTTACCTTTTAAATTTAAATCCTAGTCACACATTCAAATTTCTGAATTGAATATCCTATAGGGTCAAAAAGGCAAATCCACCCTACTGCAGGGTTTAATTTACTTTTCCCTAAATTTCCAGGGTCTAACTACACATAACAGAGGGGTTTTCCTAATTTTTATTAAGTCCAGGGGCTAAAACTGACTTTTAAATGAATTTACATGAATTTCTGAAGTTTCCGGGGCTAGCTCATATTTTCCGAGATCCCCAGGGGGTAGCGCGTAAGAATTCATGCCTTTATAATGCGGAGCCGACGTGGACCGTCCGATTTAAAACAGACGGCTCAGATTAGATCGCCGAAATGGTACGCGTCGGTTTTATTTCTACCGTGCGATTTAAAATAGACGGCCCTCAAGGGGCCACGTCGCCCTGGCCGGAGCCAGCTCGCGCACGCGGCGGTGCGCCTCGATTTTTGCCGCTACATGCTAGAACTCGCATCTTTTTGCACGGATCGGCTGCGGAGGGTTAGGGGATGCTCACCGAGGGGTTTTCCTGCACTCGGAGGCCCTGGAAGTCGGTCGGCGGCGAGCTTCAACGGCGATGGTCTTCGGTGCACGTCGGAGTGGCAGTTGGGGCGTAAGACACGTCGTTTCCTTCACCTGCAGGGCTCCCCGGCGGCGGTGGAACGTGATCAGCATGTTAGATCAGGAAATTTGAGCAAGGATCGAAGGAAATCGGCGGTAGAAGCTTCGGTTCTCACCGGAGAGAAAAACGGCCGATCGGGGAGGAAAAAGAGGCGGATTTCGGTGTTTAAATAGATGAGGGAGGGCGGCTAGGGTTTGTTTGGATGTGCCGTAGCGCGTGGCTGGAGACCGCGATATCCGGAGCCAGAAAATCGGCGTGGCTGCGGCGATCGGCGCAGAAGTCGCGCGGCAGTTGGGCGCGCGCGAGGAGAGGGATGACACGCGGGCCCCGCGTGTCAGTGAGAGGGAGAGAGAGGGGGCGCGGGTTTGGGCTGGCGCGGGGGGTCTTTGGCCGGCTGGCGGGTTTTGGCCCACTGGTCGGTTTCGGTTTTCTTTTTCCTTTTCTTTTCTGTTTTGATTTGAATTTGTATTCCAGTTTGAATTTGAATTGCTTTATCACATGCATTACGTCCAAAAATTTTTAAATTCCCCTTTTTAGCAAGTTTTGGGGTGTTACAACTCTACCCCCTTAAAAGAAATCTCGTCCCCGAGATTGGTGGCTCTAGGAAAACAATTCCGGAAATTGTGCCTTAAGCTCGTCTTCTCGCTCCCATGTGGCTTCCTCTTCCGAGTGATGCTTCCACTGCACCTTGCATATCCGGATTCTTTTATTTCTTGTGAGGCGTTCCATTGTCTCCAAAACCTTGACCGGTTGCTCGACATAAGACAGATCCTCTCTTACGTCAACCTCATTCATGGGTAACATCTCTTCAGGTGTCCTTAGACATTTCTTGAGTTGTGACACATGGAATACATCGTGCACATCCGATAGGCGAGCCGATAGTTCTAGTTGATATGCCACTTCGCCTTTCCTCTCCAGAATCTGAAAGGGTCCGATGTATCGAGGTGATAACTTCCCTTTCACCTTGAACCGACGAAGTCCTCGGATAGGGGACACTTTGAGATCGACATAGTCCCCCACGTTGAAAACGAGCTCTCTTCTCCGTACATCGGCATAACTCTTTCGTCGGGTCTATGCTATCCTCAAGTTGTTGCGGATTTCCCTCACTTTTGCCTCGGCTTCTTGTAGTACTTCGGGCCCAAACACTTTACTTTCCCCTGTTTGGTTCCAAAATAGTGGAGTCCTGCACTTCCTTCCATACAACGCCTCAAATGGTGACATCTTCATACTAGCCTGATAGCTGTAGTTATAGGAGAACTCCGTATACGGTAAGTTCTTATCCCAACTCCTATTGTTTTTGAGCACACACGCTCTTAGCATATCCTCAAGGATCTGATTGGTTCTTTCCGTCTGCCCGTCAGTCTGGGGTTGATAGACAGAACTAAAATTTAGATGAGTTCCCATAGTTTCATGTAACTTTTGCCAGAACCTTGAGGTGAACTGTGTCCCTCGATCCGACACTATCTTCTTTGTCTGAGGTTGAGATCTGGCTGTGTGAAAATGTACTTTAAGCTCTTGTGATCCGTATATATCTCTGTCCTCTTCCCCATCAAGTAATGCCGCCAAATCTTCAACGCGTGTACCACTGCAGCTAGCTCTAGGTCATATGTAGGATAGTTCTTCTCGTGTTTTCGGAGCTGTCGGGACGCATACGCCACGACATGCCCCTCTTGCATGAGAACACATCCTAACCCGTGTCCAGAGGCATCGCAGTACACCGAAAAATTCTTCTGCATATCTGACATAACTAGCACTGGGGTTGTTGTCAATCTTTTCTTTAGTTCTTGAAAACTCGTCTCACACTGCGGTGTCCATGTGAATGTGGTTCCCTTCTCTAACAATTTGGTGAGGGGTCTCGAAATCTTGGAGAAACCCTCGATAAACCGTCGATAATACCCAGCCAATCCTAAGAAGTTTCGAACTTCCCCGATATTTTCAGGGGTCTTCCACTTCTGCACATCCTCGATCTTGGCGGGATCTATCGGGATTCCTCCCTCCGAGATTATATGTCCTAAGAAGGGAACTCTCTTCAGCCAAAATTCACACTTGCTCAGCTTGGCATATAGTTGGTGTTCTCTTAGCTTTTGCAACACCAATCTTAAATGTCCCTCATGTTCTTCTTCATCTTTGGAGAAGACGAGAATGTCATCAATGAAAACCACCACAAATTTGTCCAGATATTCCATGAATACCTTATTCATGAGATACATGAAGTATGTTGGGGCATTAGTTAGCACGAACGGCATGATGGTGTATTCATACAGCCCGTACCGAGATACGAAAGCTGTCTTTGGAATGTCGGTTTGCCTTATCTTCAGTTGGTGGTATCCCGACCTGAGATCAATTTTTGAGAACACACAAGCTCCCCTCAACTGATCAAATAAGTCTTCAATGCGGGGTAATGGGTACTTGTTCTTGATGGTTACTTCGTTCAACGCACAGTAGTCTACGCATAACCTTTGGGTTCCGTCCTTCTTGGGCACAAATATCACTGGAGCTCCCCATGGTGAGGAACTAGGACGAATATACCCCTTCTCTGTCAATTCTCTTATATGCTCCTTGAGCACTTCCAGCTGTTTGGAGTCCATCCGATAAGGCCTCTTGTATATTGGAGTTGTTCTAGGCACTAGCTCAATCGCGAATTCCACTTCACGATCGGGAGGCATACCTGGCAACTCCTCCAGAAAAACATCTGGATATTCCCTGATAATCCTGATCTCTTCCACTTCCACCTCAACTTGATTGAGTTTAAGGCCCTCCTAGGGTCTTGTACAGTTATGAACTTCACTCTTGTGCCACTAGGGTGAGTTAGTTCCACCGTTCTTGTCGAACAATGGATGATTCCTTTATGTTTGGTCAACCAATCCATACCCAAAATAATATCTATCCCTTGTGAGTCTATCACTATGAGGTTTGCAGTAAATACTACCCCATTAATGTCTAGATTCACCTTGGGACACACTTGTATTGTCCTTATTTCTCCCATTGGAGAGTTCACTGCTAACATATGGTTCATTTGTGTTGTTGCTAGATCATGCATCTTAACAAACCCTTGAGCAATGAACGAGTGGGTAGCACCAGAATCGAATAATAGGGTTGCAGTGTGTAAATTGGCAGGAAACTTACCAATCACCACGTCAGGTGCCTCTTGGGCTTCCTCCATGGTCACGTGGTTCACCCGTCCTCGCATCACATTCTGCTGTTGTGGCTGCATGGGCTTCTTCTTTGGGCACTTATGGGCGTAGTGCCCCACTTCGCCACAGTTGAAGCATTGCACCCCAGCTTTAGGTGCCTGGCCTTTGTTGTCTTGGGGTTGGTTCGGTGGTCCTTGTCCTGCTGGTTGAGGTTGATATGTGGGGCGAGGCTGCTGTACAAACTGACGTTGCGGCTGTGCTAGAGCTGACGGAGGCCTGAAATTTGGGTCGTACCCTCTGGGTGCTGAGTAGGGTACCACAGCACGGCTCGTCTGCCCTGCGGGTTGCTGCATCAGACGTGGGCGTGTGTTGCTACCTGAGGCTTGGTGTGACCATCCCGCCTTCCTCTAGTTTTCATTCTCCAAGGCCTTCAGCTTCCTCTCCATGACAAATGCTCTGTTTACCATCTTTTCGAAGCTTTCGTACTCGTTGGAGGACATTGCATTTCCATAGTAAGTCCTTCCACAAAACAATCATGTTTTTGCTCATCAATTTCGATGTCCCGTGGTGCATAACGGGATAGTTGGGTGAACTTAGTGAGGTATTCCCTCACAGTCATGTTTCCTTGCTGCAGTCGCAAGGACTCCTTTCTCTTGTTTTTGAGTTCACCCTTTGGTATGTAATGGTTGCGGGAACTGCGCTTAAACTCTTCCCAAGTGATGTTCTCGGGGTCATGATGGGTTGCCACGTAAGCGGTCCACCAATCAGCAGCAGGTCCATGAAATTGGTTAGAGGCAAACAACACCCTCTCATACCCTTGGCATTGTATGATCCTCATCTTGCTCTCTATGGTCTTTAACCAGTCATCTACCTCCATAGGTTCAGCAACACTTGCAAACTTTGGGGGTTGAGTCCCCAGAAACTCACTCAACCTTGGTTGGCGTGGTGCAGCTTGTGGGGGTGGAGCTTGGTGCAAGTTGGCCACCACTTGAGTTAGGCTCTGGATGAGATGATTCTGATTTTCAAGCATTTGGTATATAGGATCAACTCCTTCGCGGCGACCAACCCTGTCCTGTCCTCTAGAAAGATGAGGTTGCCAGCCTCATCGTTGTTGTTGGTGGGGTTGGCACCACAACCTTTTCCTCTTCCAGCCATCTATCATGATCAACCAAATGTTAACTTAAAGCATTACATATTAACTTCCCAAATTGCTTGTTTAAAATTAAATTTTTGAGGCCCTAATATTTAAAAAATTTCTTAAGATTTCACGTAGATCTTTGGGCTTCACGTTTCACACGAAAATAAAATGCACTATTAATTCATAAGGGTTCACACACCAAAGCAAAGCAACCTAAATACGAGGTTGTGGACAAATGCCCATGGCTTCCACAACTCACGTCACACACTAAACATTAACACATAAATAAATAAGGTATAGACTCGACTACTCGATAACCTGCTGAAATAAGGGAAAGGACTCTAAGCGACTCGTATCACTGAGCTGGCTCTTCGGGGTCTTCCTCATTATTGCGGCTGCCCTCTGATTTTGCTTTGGGTGGGGAAGCTGCTGGTGGAGAAGTGCGGCGACACCTGCTCGTCCGTCGGTCTGGGGAGTCAGGAGTCCACATGTCATTCACGGTGACACACAGTTCATTCCCATCTCCCCTTTCTCTCGCCCTTAGGCTGGCGCGAAGCAACACCTCAGGCTCCTTCAGGGTGTCACGAACATCCTGAAGCTCCTGCTGGCACTCCTGCAGTCGAGTGCTGAGCATAGTAGCATCCTCTAAGCACAGGTCCATGTGCTCATGGGAAGTACCCTGCTGCACTGGCGAGTACTTGTACTCCGCTGTACCACTCTCACGCTGGAGGACATACATGTACCCAGTCCTATCCAGGTGGCGACGGTTGATGTAACTCTAGCAGGTGATGGCCTCCCAGGTGACATCCTTCTCAGCATCGGCCTGAGTCGCCCGACAAGCTGGAGAGCGGTGGATCTTGAGCAGCTGATTTTCATGGATAATCCTCATCTCTGAGCTCCATTCTCCACGCTTCTCACGGAGGGTCCTGGTGGAGCTGTAGTGTATGATCAGCTTGCCAACATTGCCGGCGGCATGGAGCATACGCCGAAGACGGCGCAACAAGCCTCCTACTGCCAATCCGTAGGAGTGGTACGTTACCGGACGGTTCTCCTCTCTCAAGGCAAGGGCAACTAGCGGAACTCTCCCTCTGATGGACTTGCCGGCGGTGCGGATCATGCGAACCATCTAAAACATAAAGCATTTAAAATTAAGTTAGATAAGAGTTAAACAAAAATTGTATTTTGAATAAAAGTTGAGGCAAGATGAATAAAGTGACCCCATTAAATAACACTTTCAACCCACACCTTTACAAAATAGTTTTTAAAAAATAGGGTCCTTAAATACGTCCATTTCTATCTAGGTCCACGTTCCTACGGGCAACCTTGGCTCTGATACCACTTCACTCACACCCAGTCTCTCCGAAGAACAACCGAGTGAATACCACATGTATGTCAGGATCATTCTCTCATACATGTGATGACAAATAGTGAAGCATCATTTATTACAAGCCAAGTGTTCGAATATCAATAAGTCTTACATAGCATACGTCTCGATGGACAATCAAATGTTCATAACATGTAAATAAAGCAGCAACGGAATATAAATCATGTGGGCTCCGTCACAGGCGTTGCCCGGGGGACTCCGTGAGCCTAGAATCCTTCCTCGGGACCCAAATCTTGGTCATTAAACACCATATCATTCTCTTGACTTGAGCAGCAATATAAACCAACATAAAAGAAAGTTTGAGTACCGTGGGTACTCAGCAAGTGTGGGAAAGTTATGTCATGCATGGCTAGAGCAAGGAGAGGTTGAACCCATGGTTAAAGCACTACGCAATTAATACCTATCACCTTAGCTTATTAAGCACCTACGTTACTACACAGGTGAAATGGTCCCAATCCCTCAACCCATCATCAATATCAAGTACACATAGTCTCAACTCCAATGTTAAGCTTCCCGCTTAACATCCTCAACTTCCCAATCCATCATCCTCTAATCATGAATAAGTCCAAGCCTCTCTTGACCGTGAGCACGACTATCATGACAGTTTTGACTCTACAGAGTTTGCACCACTGTACCCACATGTTGTGGTTTCATCCCCCGATGTTGGGTGGACTAAAAGAACCTCCATTATGCCAGTGGCCGCGAACCACGTTCACACTTCTCAGGTGTGTAGCCAGGAGATCACTACGAGACCTTTACAAAGGGATTTCCGACGAGCGTGGGCCCACTGAGGTTTCACCCCTAACAGCATACAAGAGGCTCCAACCCCGCTGAAGTGGCCCCCTCTTGAGCCTTGCGGATCATACGGTAGTCCAGCTGACACCTATTCCCCGCACCACCCAAAACACCCATACTACGCCGGAGATACACCTAATTAATTGGCCAAGCTGCCCCATCTCAGCATGTGGTTGGCACTGTAAAGCCAGGTTACATGCTCCATGAATCGATCCTTAGGATCCAAGCAAGTACTAAACATAAACCCGAGTCTCGTGCACCCAGCACCAACCAAATCATCCAACTTGCCTCGATCCCTACCTCTACATAACTCATAATGTCTCATTCAAGAGTAAGGTAAACAAGTTGATGATCTCATATCCCACTTATCCCATTCTAAGCATGGCTAAGCATAAGTAATATGAATGAATGACATAATAAAACTAGTCCCAACCCAAGCTACAAGGAAAAAAGATAATGCAATTTTAGGGAAACTTCCTAGCATGGGTTTCATATTTTAATTGACAATGCAAATAATTCTACCTACACATCCTAGCATAGGATCAAAGTGGTCAAGGACACTTGCCTTCTTCGTGCTGCTCTGGGAATGGAAAGTCTTGGTCTTGGAAGGGGAGAACTTGCTCTGGGGTAGGTTCTACTCATGCAAATACACATAGCAAAAGAAAACAGCAATTCATAAGCTATAGTTCACACTTTCACTCATGCAAACCATACATACATACATATGAAAGTCATTCACATTTCTAAGTGTTGTGGTTACCCTAGATGTGTTGGTTTTTGGCTACATGCACTTTTAAACATATATATATATATATATATATATATATATATATATATATATATATTATTTCTAACTTTTGTATTCAGATTTCTATTTGCACACTATATATGAATTTCCAATTTGAACAAATTCTTTATATCTAATTAATACACTTCTTAGCCACAAAGTTTGCATGAAAGGTATTTCCCTACTCCCAAATAAGTTTTTAGATCTTCTACAAAATCCTAAATTAAATTTTTTGGATTTGGAGACCTCATTTATCATTTTCTAATTATGCATACCTATTTTCCTATATTTTCAGATTTATTTTCTATGCCTAAAAGTGAACTTTACTATTAGAATAGTAAGACATATCATCTAAACAGAATAGTTTCTGATCTAAAATGTTCAATAATATATTTTTGAACTTCCTCTCTGATGTGAAACAAATTAAATTTATTTACTAGTTTTTAGAATTATTTCCTAGCCTAAAATGTGTCTCTAGAGAAAATAAAAATGAGCCACACTTAGGCAGATTTCATGTCAGCCTAAAATCTATTTTTAACTCATTCTAAAGTTTTCCAAGTGCTACGAGAGTTTAAATTTGAATTTGCACATGTGCTTGCCTTACCTTTTAAATTTAAATCCTAGCCACAGATTCAAATTTCTGAATTTAATATCCTATAGGGTCAAAAAGGCAAATCCACCCTACTGCAGGGTTTAATTTACTTTTTCCTAAATTTCCAGGTCTAACTACACATAACAGAGGGGTTTTCCTAATTTTTATTAAGTCCAGGGGCTAAAACTGATTTTTAAATGAATTTACATGAATTTCTAAAGTTTTCGAGGCTGGCTCGTGTTTTCCGAGATCTCCAGGGGGTAGCGCGTTAGAATCATGGCCTTTATAATGAGGGGCCGACGTGGACCGTCCGATTTAAAACAGACGACTCAGATTAGATCGCCGAAACGGTACACGTCGGTTTTATTTCTACCGTGCGATTTAAAATAGACGACCCTCAAGGGGCCACGTCGTCGTGGCCGGAGCCAGCTCGAGCGCGCGGCGGCGGGGGTGGCGATCTCGCTGGCGCAGCCTCGGTTTTTGCCGCTACACGCTAGAACTCGCATCTTTTTGCACGGATCGGCTGCGGAGGGTTAGGGGATGCTCACCGAGGGGTTTTCCTGCACTCGGAGGCCTTGTAAGTCGGTCGGCGGCGAGCTTCAACGGTGATGGTCTTCGGTGCACGTCGGAGTGGCAGTTGGGGCGCAAGACACGTCGTTTCCTTCACCTGCAGGGCTCCCCAGCGGCGGTGGAACGTGATCAGCATGTTAGATTAGGAAATTTGAGCAAGGATCGAAGGAAATCGCCGGTAGAAGCTTCGGTTCTCACCGGAGAGAAAAACGGACGATCGGGGAGGAAAAAGAGGTTGATTTTGGCGTTTAAATAGACGAGGGAGGGCGGCTGGGGTTTGTTTCGATGTGCCGCAGCGCGTGGCTGGAGACCACGACATCCGTAGTCAGAAAATCGTCGTGGAAGTCGCGCGGCAGTTGGGCGCGCGCGACGAGAGGGATGACACGCGGGCCCCCCGTGTCAGTGAGAGGGAGAGAGAGGGGGCGCGGGTTTGGGCTGGCGCGGGGGGTCTTGGGCCGGCTGGGGGGTTTTGGCCCACTGGCCGGTTTCGGTTTTCTTTTTTCTTTTTTCTTTTTCCTTTTCTTTTTCTGTTTTGATTTGAATTTGAATTCCAGTGTGAATTTAAATTGCTTTATCACATGCATTACGTTCAAAAATTTTTAAATTCCCCTTTTTAGCAGGTTTTGGGGTGTTACACCGGACAACCGAACTTATCCGAATGTTAATGCGAAAAAGAAGGTTCTCATGTTACCGGACTTGTCCGGATCGAGGTCCGGACTTAGAATCTTTTTGAAATTTTAGTGACCGTTGAAGGGGACGTCACTCCGCAGAGTGTGGGCCCTGTCGAAGTGTGTAGCCGGCACTTCCCCCGGGCCTGCTCTGGGCAGCCCGCGGAGGTTCTTTTTCGGAGGGGCTAGTCACTCACGGAGAGCTTCAGCGTTAGGGACGATTGAGGGAGAAGCTTGACACGGGGATTTTTACGTGGTTCAGGCCGCCGGAGCGTAAAACCTTACGTCCACGGTGAGCAGAGTTGCTCGTTGTATTGCTTGCTCCTCAGAACCGGAGTCTTGAGCTTGAGGATGACCTAAGTGCTCGATTGCTGGAGCATATGTGTGCCAATAGTCGAACCACTAGGGTGCGAGAGTGTGTAAGATACGAACCCTTGCTAACGTTGCCTACCTAAGCCTTTTATAGTCCAAGGCTCGAGTGGCTTACAAGGTGGGCTCGGGACCCGACAGGTGGTCCCGGGGAGATTGCCTGCCATCTACCGTATCTACAGTTACGCCGGTAGTTGTCTCTGGAGAGGGCTTCCGAGTCTTCGTTCTGCCGCCCTGCCCATGCCGCAAGCTAGTCGTAGTCGTTGATGATGGCAGGGGCGGCAGGGGATGTCTTGTCGCTGTGTTTATGGGCAGGCAGGCTCTGACGCGGCACGCCAGTCTGTGATGTGACTGGGTGCAACGACACCTGACAGAGGCGTGCTCCGCGTCTCCGCGCCTTGGGAAGGCGCGGGTCTTGAATACCTTGTACGGGCAAGGTATGGCGCGTCTTTACTCTTGCTTCCTAACGCGTGGGGGCAGGCAGCGCTGCTCTGCTGGCCACGTGGCGGGCCTGGAGCTCACCTCTGAGGAGAGGAAGGTCTGGTCCCGCGATACACGTGGAGTCTTCGGAGCTCTCCCCGCGGAGGGGGGAGGTCCAGCTTCTGCTGGCCATGTGGCGGGCCCGGAGCTCTCCTATGAGGAGAGGGAGGTCCGGCCCCGCAGGATACGTGGAGCCTCCAGAGCTCTCCCTGTGGAGTGGGGAGGTCCGGCTCAGTTGCCACGTGGCGGGTTCGGAGCTCCCCTCTAAGGAGAGGAAGGTCCGTCCCCGCTGGACACATGGCGCCTTCGGAGCTCTCCCTGCGGAGAAGGGTGAGGTCCTTAGGCATTTTCCCCTGTGCGCGGGGGTACCCCGTATTGAGGGTACCGACAGTGGCCCCCGGGCCCATCTCTGGGGGAGATAGCGAGCCCGAGTTGGGGCCCCCGTCTCTTCCATTCCGCGCACCTTCTCTAAGACCCGCATTGACCGTTGCCGGAGCATGAACAGTCGCGGGATCGTGGGAGCGTGTGCCCCACTTGATGGCTGCTTTTACTGCGGCGGTTCCCAAGGCTGCCACTTCTGCACGTCGCAGCGCCTTTTCAGGAACCGCCGAAGCGTCTTGTCGGCTCGTCTCCTTGGGAGACTGACTTCTTGGCCCACCGCTTCAGCTCGACGGCTTGGGTCCACTTGTCATCGACGCTTGGTCTTGGAGCCGAAGCGATTGTCCAAGCGACATATTCGAAGAGTTTTGAATCGCATTGAATCGCGTCTGGGAAGTTTAAAAGGGGATCTTACCCGCATCGCGGCTTCCCTTCGCACTTCCCAGCGCTTGCATCTTCCTTGAGTTCTTGCACCCTTGTTTTCCCTGTCCTTGAGCTTCCTCCTGCCATGGCTTCCAACCTGCCTCCGAAGAATAAGCGCGCCCTGTCTCCTCCGGCGTCTGCGTTTGCGCCGGGTGAGGGATCCACGGCGCCTGTGCGCCCTGCTTCTAGAGATGGCGCCCCGTCCGACGGCGACTCCAAGAGGCCTCGGGCTCATCATCCCGACGGGACTCCTCTTGAGCGGCGACGGCTGAAGGTTCCCGGGCGTCATGTCCTCCCTCCTTAGGTGGTGGAGCCTCGAGGGGGAGTGCTGGTGCGTCGATGCCTAGGGGCGAGCCAATAACTCAGGCGCCCCGGGCCTCAGGGGCCGGACCGGCTTCCAGGGGGCTTCAGAAGCATCCCCTGCTTCGCCAGTCCGGGCGACTGCGGGGCAGCCGTCGGCGGCGTCGGCTGGCTCTAGTGGACCTACCCCGGCTCGGAAGCTGGGGTTCAGAGCCCGTTGGAGCGCTCGTGTCTCTCGGTAAGCGACGCCTACCGGACTCTAGAGATTGAATTGTCTTCTTCTCTTCCTAACTCAAGAGTTTCCCATGTTTGCAGGGACTCCCCGAGTGCCGGTAACGCTCCCGTTTCCCAGCCATCCCCGACTAACGGGGGATCTATGCCGCAGCGCTCGGAAGCCGAAACGGTTGCAGCGGCCCCCAAGCCAGCGCAAGTTCCTTCTGCGCCAGTCGGCCCGACTCCTGCGGCAGTGGCAACTCCTCCCATTCATCCCCCTTCACCGGCTCGGGAGCCGGCTGTCACAGAGGGTTCGGCGGGACCGGCTGTCGATGTCCCGCCCCCTGTTGCCGGAGCGGGACCACGGGCCTTACGGCAGGCAGCGAACCAGGGCGCACCGAGAGCGAGCCTGTCCCAGTGCCGGCCTCTCCTGATCGGCGCCTTATCCCAGTTGCCGGAGCGTCGACTTCTCCCGAAGACGACGTGATGGAGGAGGTCGGGGGCGCTGCTCCTGCCTCTGCCGCCCCGCTGCCCCTGGCAGACGCCCTCGTGCTTGCCCAGACGAGCGTCTTACAGGTTTTGGCCGCGCTCGATCGCGAGCGGGAGGAGCAGGTAGGTGAGAGGGATCGCCTCCTCACCTGGGGGCGCCTTTTGAGGGAGCAAACTGAGGAGGTCAGGGAGGAGCTTGACTCGAGGCGGGCATCGCTCGACGTCATGGAGGCGCTCCTTGACCGTCGGAAGAGGGCCGTCGACCGTTTGGACTCCGAGACTCGGCGGCTCCACCACGAGGCCCGCGAGTCTCATGCTCAGGCCGATGAGCGTCTCTCCGGTCTGGAGGATCTGCGTCTGAAGCTCGAGCGCCGTGAGCGCGCCGTCCCGGACCAGGAGCGCTCCGCGGCGACCGAGGCGGAGAAGATTGCCGCACGGCTAGTGGCTGGCGAAGGCGACCTGAGGGCTCGTGCCAAAGAGCTGGAGACCCAGAAGGCAGACCTCGTCGCAAGGGAGGAGCAGGTCTCCCAGAAGCACCAGGCGGCCCTGGACCGGGAGCTGGCAGCCGACTTCCGGTCTTCAGAGTTGGACCAGCTTGCCCAGTGCCTCCAGCTTCGAGAGAGTTCGCTGGCCACCAAGGAGATGGAATTCTCTTAGGAGAGCGTTGACGACTTGCTGGCAGCCCACCGCGAGGTAAAGGAGCTGCTGGCCTTGCGGTCCTCCGAGGCCCAGTCGGTCTCGAACTTCGTAGACCAGGCGGGGTCCGCCCTGGTCCCTCTCGGCTTTAGCCCAGTGAAGGCAGCGGCCCCGGCGCAGAAGGTGGCCGAGGTGATCCCTGCGCTCGAGTCTATCAGCGCCAAGCTGAATAGGCTCGAAGCGGTGGTCGCCGGCGAGCTCGAGGCAGAGGGACGGGGCCTGGCCATGGAGGTTGCTACGCACGTGTTGGTGTGCTTCCGGAGCCGGGATCCCTCTTTCTCACTGGAGCCAGCGAGTCAGGGCCCCGCCGCAGAACGGGAGGAAGCCGCCAGGGCCGAAGTCGGGGACATGGCCGCCCTCGTAGCCTCTAGGTTCCGGCGAGAGCCAGGGGAATCCTAGGGCTTGTATCTTTTTTTTTCATTGAGTCTGTAGTCCATCTCGTGGAGCCTTGAATGAATAGACCCTTGTTATTTTCTGTGTATGTGTGCTTTTATCTTCTTCTTCGCTTGGCCTGGCCGAGTCCTTAGCCCCGCAAGGTACTCAGAGGTCTTCACCAATCTTGAAGCCCTGCACAGACATCTTCCCCGGGTCCTTATTGTGTTAAGGGCCCCAAAGGTCTCCGGAACTCGCCCCGTGAGAACGGGGAGGTCCGGATCTGCCGACCACGTGGCGGGCCCGGAGCTCTTCTTTGAGAAGATGGAGGCCCGACCCCGCTAGACATGTGGGGCCTTCGGGGCTCACCCCTGCGGAGGGGGCGAGGCTTGGCTCTGTCGGCCACGTGGCGGGCCTGGAGCTCCTTCTGAGGAGAGGGGATCTCCAACCCCGATGGACACGTTGGGCCTTCAGGGCTCGCCTCTGCGGAAGGGGCGAACCCAGGATCCTCCGGTCTTGCGCTGGAGTAGTCGATGGCTCTTGCCCCCCCCTCCCCCCCTTCATGCGGTCCCGATAGCTAAAACCCGGAGATCCTGCACACAGGTAGAGGAAGCGTAATTTTTCTCGGCGGGTTCTCCCCTCCCCGTCTCTTAGTATTATTTGGCTTACGGTCCTAGTCCGGTATACGGGGCTTGGGCAATTCTGTGCGCGAGGCGCCGGGGCTCCGGATCCCTCCGAGGTCAGGGTACGACCGTCCGGCCCCTAGTACCGGACCGTACGTCGGGGAAGCATAGTGCACAGGCTTTCGGTATGGAACAAGGCAAAGCAGCTGTACTCCCCTGGACCTCCGAAGGGCAGGGTGCACACGCTTTGGGTCGGAACTGGGAAAGCAGGCTATGCACCGTGGACCCCCCATGCACAGCGCAGGCCTTCCCTAGAGGTGACCAACTGGCGCCGCAACACCTGTCTGGGGGAGGCCCGAAAGGCCCCCTGGCCATCGGCAGGTGCCTCAAGCGCAACCGCCTTCAGTAGAATAGCAAATGCTGACTATGGATGAGAGCGGGAAAGGAGAGCTAAATGTATGGTGAGTATACATAGGAAGTGCGATCATAAAAATTAATGCGTAATTTTAAATGAGCACATAAGTAAGAGCGTGGTAGAACAGGTTTCTGTGTAAATGCCCATAGTAGGAAGGCAGGTTGATCATGGAGGCAACGACCCACCCCATTAAGAAGGGAAGCAAGACTCTACGCGCTTGGGGTCGGAACCAGACCAAGCTGCACGTAGTCCTGGACCATCCCCTGAGGCTTAGCTGCTCCGAGCGCTGTTCCTGGAGCCTATGGGATCTATTACAGAAAGGAAAAGGCATGTTCTACTAATGCTCAGGAGATAGAACTTACTGTGATGTTCCGCGCTCCAAGGGTTCGAGAGCGGACCCCATCCTTGGTGGAGAGGCGTATGTACCTGGGACGGCAACTTTCGTGACTCGAAAGGGACCTTCCCGACTGGGGGAGAGTTTATAGGTCCTTCGTGGGAAAGTGCGCGCCGTGGCACCAGGTCGCCTTCTCGTAGCTCCCAGACGCGCTTGGTCTTTTGGCAGTAGTGCCGGAGCACCAGCCGGGGCCGTGCGTTGTGGGGTATTGCCTGCAATCGTGCCTCGTCGACGAGGTCGATATCTTCATGCCGGAGCTGGTCCCGTGCAGCTTCTCCCGGGAGCCCCGGGGTACCTTCCTCCATTGGCTCAGGCCGACAAGAGGTAGGCGGACCCGGACTCTTCTTGGGGGACCCAGGATGTCTTCTTCCATTGGCTCAGGCCGACAGGAGGTTGACGAATTCTGGGCGGCCCCCGGGAGGTGAGGCCGAGGCACAGAGACGTGCTCCTGGGTGGAGCTGGCCCGGTTCTGCACCACCGGGGGCTGGTGCTTGGGCTGCTGCAACTGCTTGGAGCTTCTTCAAGGCTGATACTGCAGCAGTGCAGTCTCCACAGATCTTTTGGGGCAGCCGTAGTCGGTTACCGCTCTGCCTCGTCGTCACTGGAGCTAGAGTCCTCATAGTAGTGTACCGCCTTTACGGCGCGCTGAAGCTCCTGGAACCCCACCTGGTGGCCGATGTTGTCTTGGGTATCTACCTTCTGCTTGCCCTCCCTTTGACGGAAGGGAGGGGCATCAGCACGCGGTTTCTTCTCCTTGCGGAAGCGCTCCGCGAGCTTCTGAATCTCACGACACTCAGCAGCAGTATGGTTGCTGGTGTCGTGCACGGGGCATGGCTCGCCTTGGTCACCATCTGGAGCTGGTGACTGTCGCTGCCTCTTGTCGGGGCGTGGCCCCCGAGCTCCACTGGGTGCTGCTGCTGCAGCAACGGGAGCTGTGGTCGGTGGCTTCATCTTGCCACCGCCTCGGTTTTTGATCTTCTTGCCGCTTCCATGGGAAGCAGCGCCAAATCCGGGCTGTCCTCGTGACTCGGAGGCTGGGAGTGAGTGCCAGTTCCGCCCTTCTGCTGCTCTGGCGCACTTGTCCGCCAGGCTGAAGAGTTCTTAGACGTCGCGAACCTCTCTGGTCGCGAGCTTCTCAAGCATCTTCTTGTCCCGTACACCCTGGTGGAACGCCACCACTACAGAAGCATTTTGGATATGCGGGATGGTGTTCCGTACCTGGGAGAACCCCTGGATGAAGGAGCGCAGCGTCGCTCCAGGTTGTTGCTGGATGGCGTGGAGGTCGAGCTCCGTGCCAGGCCGGGTGTAGGAGCTGCCGAAGTTAGCAGTGAAGTGCCGGCAGAGCTCTCCCCAGGAGGTTATGGAACCCAGGGGGAGATTCATGAGCCAAGACCGGGCTGGGCTGGTCATGGCGACGGGGAAGTAGTTGGCCATGACGGCCTCGTCCCCTCCTGCAGCAAGGATGGCGGTGGAGTAGATCTGGAGGAACTCCGCCGGGTTGACGCTGCCATCGTACTTCTCGGGCAGGTGAGGCCGGAACTTGCGCGGCCACTTCGTGAAGCGAAGGTGTGGCGCCAGGGCCGCACATCCTGCTCCTGTTGCTGCAGGCGTTGGTTTGCTGGTCGCAGTGTGTACCCCGATATGGGTAGGGTTGTGCCATAGACCAGGGGCACCATTTGCAGGGCATATGGCTGTGGCATATGCTACGTGGCGTATGCCTGGGGCAGAGATCGCGTGGTGAACGTCTGCGCCTCAGGCTAGGTCGAGGCGGTCGACATGCTGTCACCGACCTCCTGGTTGCGACGCCTTTCTCGTCGTCGCTCAATGAGCACTCGGGCATCTTTGCCCAAGTGGCATCGTTCCAGCTCCGACCTCAGGTCCACCGATGGGAGCCTAGTGGAGCGGGAATCTGCCGTCTGCCCGTCAACCGTTGGCGTGCACGTCAGCGACACAGCCGGTTGACCGGGGCGTCGTCCCCGATGACGAGACGGTCTACGTCGCGAATCCACTGCTCGGTCGCTGACTGAGGCGCGTCCCCAGCAGGTGGATTGCGCAGTAGCGCTCTTGCTGCAGCTAGTGCACCCCCGTGGGAGACGCTCAGTGCTGCAGAGGATCTCACGCTTGCTAGAGCCTGCGCTGCCGGAGTCGGCGCTGCCGGAGTCGGCTGCTGGCTTCCAGCTTGCGCCGACACACTTCGTCCTGAGTGTGTCGAGACGTAGTCCCCGCTGGTCACCGTTCGTTGTGAACGTGGGCGGGGAGAGCTTGCCGCTGAAGGAAGCCTCGTCATCTTTGTCGGCAGAAGCTCGTCGCGCAAGGAAAAAGCCCCCTACCCGGCGCGCCAAATGTCGAAGTGTGTAGCCGACACCTCCCCCGGGCCTGCTCTGGGCAGCCCGCGGAGGTTCTTTTTCGGAGGGGCTAATCACTCACGGAGAGCTTCAGCGTTAGGGACGATTGAGGGAGAAGCTTGACACGGGGATTTTTACGTGGTTCAGGCCGCCGGAGCGTAAAACCCTACGTCCACAGTGAGCAGAGTTGCTCGTTGTATTGCTTGCTACTCAGAACCGGAGTCCTGAGCTTGAGGATGACCTAAGTGCTCGATTGCTGGAGCGTATGTGTGCCAAGAGTCGAACCACTAGGGTGCGAGAGTGTGTAAGAGGCGAACCCTTGCTAACGTTGCCTACCCGAGCCTTTTATAGTCCAAGGCTCGAGTGGCTTACAAGGTGGGCCCGGGACCCGACAGGTGGTCCCGGGGAGATTGCCTGCCATCTAGCGTATCTGCAGTTACGCCGGTAGTTGTCTCTGGCGAGGGCTTCCGAGTCTCCATTCTGCCACGCTGCCCATGCCGCAAGCTAGTCGTAGTGGTTGATGATGGCAGGGGCGGCGGGGGATGTCTTGTCGCTGTGTTTATGGGCGGGCAGGCTCTGACGTGACGCGCCTGTCTGTGATGTGACTGGGTGCAACGGCACCTGACAGAGGCGTGCTCTGCATCTCCGCGCCTTGGGAAGGCGCGGGTCTTGAATACCTTGTATGGGCAAGGTATGGCGCGTCTTTACTCTTGCTGCCTACCGCGTGGGGGCAGGCAACGCTGCTCTGCTGGCCATGTGGCGGGCCCGGAGCTCTCCTCTGAGGAGAGGGAGGTCCGGTCCCGCGGTACACGTGGAGCCTTCGGAGCTCTCCCCGCGGAGGGGGGGAGGTCCGGCTTCTGCTGGCCACGTGGCGGGCCGGAGCTCTCCTCTGAGAAGAGGGAGGTCCGGCCCCGCAGGACACGTGGAGCTTCCGGAGCTCTCCCCGCGGAGGGGGTAGGTCCGGCTCAGTTGCTACGTGGTGGGTCCGGAGCTCCCCTCTGAGGAGAGGGAGGTCCAGCCCCGCTGGACACATGGCGCCTTCAGAGCTCTCCCTGCGGAGAAGGGCGAGGTCCTTAGGCATTTTCCCCTGTGCGCGGGGGCACCCCGTATTGAGGGTACCGACAAGCCCCATGTCCGGACTTGTTCGGGTCGTGGTACGGACTAGTCCGGACTTTGGTGGTTGGCAACGGTAACATTTCGTGGACTCTATAAATGGAGTCAACTGGTCCCCATTTCGGGGACTGACGTTTCAAAAAGTTGTCACAAGTACTCTTGAGCTTTTCCAGTCCACTCTCTCACCATCTTGCATAAAATCAATTTTTGGTGAAAGTTGAGAGTTTGTGAGTGATTTGGAGTTAGAGCCACCTAGGGATTGAGCTTTTTGATTCATTTTCATTACTTGCTTGTTGCCTTGTGTTTGCTACTCTTGGAAGTGAATACTAGATGGCTAGGTGTTGCCCTGTGGCTCCCAAGTTGTGGTGAGACCCGGGAAGTTTGTATTGCACTTGTGATTGTTAGTGGATAAACCGAGTTTGATCTTTGTGATCACTTGGTGAGGATAAAGATTGAAAGAAACCTAGGCCTTCGTGGACTCCTCAACGGAGATGTAGGTTACTTTGTGGAACCGAACTTCGGTGAAAAATCCCCGCGTCATTGTCCACTTATTTACTTACTTATCGTTAATCTTGCATATTAGTGTTTCATACACTACTTGCTCTACTTTTATCATATAAATTGTTCTGTGCACTCCTAGCCTTATAAAATCTTGTGATAATTATTCAACATCTTTCACTTGTACTAGATCAAAATAATTGTGCTAGGAATCGTGGAAACACATTAATTTAAACTTTCACTGTGCTGATCCAGACTAGTCCGGACCTGTACCCGGACAAGTCTGGACTCTGTCAGTTTTGTTGAATTATCTATATTTTAAGTTTTATTAGCCTATTCACCCCTCTCTAGGAAACTATCAATTGGTATCAGAGTCTAACTCTCTAATTAGGGGCTTAACCGCTCGGAGAGGTCATGGGGGACACAAATGTGAACAACCGAAGCAAGAAATCAAACGCTCAAGCCGATGGCGGACGGGTCGACACCTCGCTCTTACACACTTGAGAGTGAGGATGAAGCCAATTCCATCACGCCATTCGTGAGAAGAAGGCGTGAAAGACAAAGAACATACTCCGATGCCTCAAGTCATGAAGATGAAGAGGTGGAGCGCCTCATGGCTTTGATGAAGAAGAAGGAATAAAAGAAGAAGAAAAAGAAGGAGGGGAGGAGTCAAAGGACTTCTCCCGGTATCCTTTAAACTATGAGCGTTTAAATACGAATACTAATCTTCTCTCTATTCTCGTTGGAACCCCCCCCACCTTGATGGTACAAATTACACAATGTGGAGGCACAATACATATAATCTCTCTTAATCCTGGACTTTGGAGTGTTGTATGTACAGGGGTAGAAATTCCGGAGGATGATGATGAGCTCACTCCGGATCAAGAGAAACAAATCCATCGCAATGTTCAAGCCGCAGCGGTCATCATCTCTTACTTGTCCAAGGAAGAATTTCAAAATTGCAAAAGATATTTGGGACACCCTCAAGGTTGCACATGAGGGTACCAAATCTATCCGTAAGGCCAAGATAGAAATGATTGAGGGGGAGCTTGGGGGGGTTTGCAATAGAGGATGATAAAACTCCACAAGAGATGTACAACCGGCTTAAAGTTCTCATCAACAAAAGTCGAGCTTACGGTTGCAAGAGATGGACCGACCATGAAGTGGTCAAAAGAGTGATTAGGGCCTTCACGGTGTGAAATCTCACACTTTGCACCTTGATATGTGAGAGTCCCAACTTTGATGCCATGACTCCCGATGAAGTACTTGGAAAATTTGTCAACCATGAGATGATGGAGAAAGAAGCTAAACATGTAAAGTGCCTATACAAAGCAACCTCAATCAAGAAGCATGACATCACTCTCAAGGCGTCCAAGAAATCAAGAGGCAAGAAAGTGAAAGAAGAAAGCTCAAGTGAAGAGAGTGAAGATGAGAGCTCAATGGATGATGAAGAAATGACCCTCTTGATTAGAAAATTCAAGAGAATGATGAGAAAGAAGAAGAGCGCAAACTATGAGAACAAGTCCAAGGACAAGACAAGGTCAAGGATAAAAAGGGCTTGCTATTATTGTGGAAAGTATGGGCATTACATCTCTAGTTGTCCATATGAGAAGAGAGATGAAGATGATGGCAAGAAGAAAAAGAAGGAAACAAAATTTCAAGACAAGAAGAATCTCAAGAAAAAGAAGTTCTTTGGGGCTGCTCATATTGGAGAAGAGTGGGACTCAAATGATGAGAGCTCCTCTTCCGAAGATGAAGAAGTGGCTAACATAGCCATCAACAAGCATTCAAGCAAAAAGGTACTATTGCCTAATCAAGGAAATTGGAAGAAGGAAAACCACACCTGTCTCATGGCTAAGGAGACAAAGCGTAAGGTAAACTCCAAATCCTCCTCCAAATCTATTACTTGTGATAACACTTGTGATAGTAGTAGTAGTGATATGGAGTTCATGTTTAAGGGGATGAGTAAAAACACCATCTTTAAAATGGAAAGTCTAATGGAACAAGTATTTGACATGGAAGAGATTTTTGACAAACAAGAAGGATTGCTTATCCTTGAGAAAGAAAAAAATCTAGAACTTGAGAGATTACTAAAACTTGGAAAAGAGAAGACTAGCAAACTAGACTTAGAACTTGCATCATGCAAGGAGACATGTTCAAGTCTCAAGAGTTCAAATGTTGCTCTTCAAGATGAATTTGAGAATTTGTCAAAAGCTCACAAATCAATTGAAGTGCAATTTGAGACTCTCAAGTCTAGTGTCTCATCTTCTAAAAGCTCACTAAACCCCACTAGGCACTCCACCACTAAAACTTGTGATTGTGCAAAATTGATACTTAACTTGAAGGAGCAACTTAAGATTGCCCAAAGCAAAACTCCAACCAAGAAAGAAGTATTTGATAAGGAGAAGCTCAAATATGCAAGAAGTGCATATTTGAAATCTAGATCTCCCCTAATGAAAGAAGGTCTTGGCTATGTTAGAGGTGGCAAGGAAAACACTAGAGTAGTAAAGAACAATAAGGAATGTCTTACTTTTGTTAAAGAAGGGTTTTACACCAATGTGAAATTAGACAAGTCTACTCATGCAAATACTCATTTTGTTTCCACTATGCCATTTCATCACTTTAATGCGTCTTATGTGCTAGTGAGAAATAAGCTTAGAAAATTCATTGCTAAATATGTTGGGCCACACCACAAGAAACTGAAAACTTGTGTATGGGTTCCCAAATCACTTGTGACTAACGTGAAAGGACCCAAACAAGTTTGGGTACCTAAAACCAAGACCTAAATTGTTTTTGTAGGCATTGTCAAAGCGTCTGCGGTCGACACTTCCCCCGGGCCTGCTCTGGGCAGCCCACGGAGGTTCTTTTTCGGAGGGGCTAGTCCTCTCGCGTGGGTCTCGCCGGAGTGGACGAAGGAAGGAGATGAAAGTGGTTTGACACGGGATTTTTACGTGGTTCGGGCCGCCGGAGCGTAAAACCCTACGTCCACGGTGAGCAGAGTTGCTCTGTGTATTGCTTGAGGCTTAGAACCGGAGTTCTAAGCTTGGGGATGAACTAAGTGAGCTAAGGGTTGAATGCCAATGGATCCGAACCCCCTGTAACGTTGCCTACCCGAGCCTTTTATAGTCCAAAACTCGGGTGGCTTACAAGGTGAGCCCCAAGACCCGACAGGTGGTCCCTGGGCGATTTCCTGCCATCTACCGTATCTCGCATTAAATGTAGGTAGCTGTCTCTGGCGGTAGCTTCTTAGCCTTCGTCCTGCCGCCTGCCCACGCCGCAAGCTAGACGTAGTGGTTGATGATGGCAGGGGCGGCAGGGGTTGTCTTGTCGCTGTGTTTATTGGTGTACAACCTTTGGCACTGTACGCCTGTCCTCACTGTGACCGGACACAGTGCCTCCTGACAGGTGTGCGCCGTGTCTTCGTGCCTTGGGAAGGCGCGGGTCTTGAATGCCGCATCTTGGGAAGGCGCGGGTGTTTACTCCCGCTTCCTACCGTGCCGGGGCAGGCAACGCGGGTCTCCTAGCCACGTGGCGAGCCCGAAGCTCTCCTCTGAGGAGAGGGGGAGCTCCGGCCCCGCTGGACACGTGGAGCCTTCGGAGCTCACCCCCACAGAGGGGGGAGGTCCGGCTCTGCTAGCCACGTGGCGGGCCCGGAGCTCTCCTCTGAGGAGAGGTGGAGCTCTGGCCTCGCTGGACACGTGGAGCCTTCGGAGCTCATCCCCGCGGAGGGGGGAGGTCCGGCTCTGGTTCCCATGTGGTGGGCTTGGAGCTCTCCTTTGAGGAGAGGGGGAGCTCCGGCCCCGCTGGACATGTGAAGTCTTCGGAGTTCACCCTCGCGGAGGGGGGAGGTCCGGCTCCGCCTGGCCACGTGGCTGGCCCGGAGCTCTCCTCTAAGGAGAGGGGGAGCTCTGGCCCGGCTGGGCACGCGGCGCCTTCGGAGCTCACCCCTGCAGAAGGGGCGAGGTCCTTAGGCGGTTTTGTCCTGTGCGCGGGGGTACCCGGTATTGAGGGTACCGACAGTGGGCCCCGGGCCCATCTCGGGGGAGATAAGGAGCCCGAGGTGAGACCTTCACCTTTTCTATCCCGTGCACTTTCTTCAAATTTCTTTGAACCGTCGTTTAGGCAACGGAAGGTCGTGAGGACTTGACCCTTTCTTTGAAAGTTGCTTTTACTGTGGCGGTTTCCAAGGCTGCCACTACTGCACGTCGCAGCGCACTATTGCATGTCGTAGTGCCTTGCTAGGAACCCCCGAGTTGTCTGCTTGAGTGGATGACTTCTTAGCGGCGCATATGAAGTGTTTCGAATCGCCTCTAGGAGGTTAAAAGGGGATTCCTTCTGGATCGTAGGCTTCCCTTTGCACATCTCCCTACGCCTGAGCCTTACAGATTATTCCGTGCGCCCAAGCCTTCTCCGCATTCCAAGTTCTTGCCCCTTTATCTCTGATGGTATCCCACTTGCCACCGCGCATCGCCCGGACCAAAGACCTTGGGATGGTGCGCAAGCTGCTAGGATGGCACTCGGAGGAGCAGAGGCGCTGTCTTCGGCGGGGATCTCTCCCCCTGCGTCTGGAGAGGGGGGAGACCGTCTTCTTCGCCGCCTACGCCTTGGCGGGGTTCGTCCCGCCGATTTCTTCTTTCTTCGTGACTCTGCTAGAGACGTACGACCTCTAGCTTCATCACCTCTCCCCGAACTCCTTCACTATGGCCGCCGTCTTCGTGCACTTCTGCGAGATGTTTGTGGGAGTGCGCGCTTCAGTGACGCTTTTCCGTCACTTCTTCGTGTTGCGGACGACCGGGCGCGGCTCGAAGAATCAACTGGGTGCCTACAACTTCAGCACCGCAGCAAGGATCCGAAGGTCTCTGGGTACCTTCTGCCCTTCAGCGCCGTGAGGTGGGTAGGCTGGAGGGACGACTGGGTGATCGTGAAGACCGACGAGCACGATCGCCTCCAGTTGCCTACTGACGGTCTAACCACCGGGCGCCTCTTCTGGGAGGAGAGCCCGGAGCTGGAGCCGGAGTACGCGCCAGTCCTGGAGCCGATCCGGTTCCTGGCGGATCAGGGGTTGACATCCCTGATGGTGCTGGCAGATTTCTTGTCGCGCCGTCTCGCGCCACTGCAGCAGCGCAACCGTTCGACGTGGTACTACACCGGCGAGCACGACTGCACCAGCCTGGAGACGGGTCTAGGCTCTGACCCATGCGCCGAGGTTTTGTGGGAGATGGTGACGAGGGTAAGCAGCGACCTCATCGATGACGGCTTTGAAAGTGCATCTAGGGTATCCCTTGTGGGTTTTGGAGAATTGATGACAAGCATATGAGATCCTAATGAAATGATTGCAGGATAAACAAAGTGAACGAGCTCGGTGCACACAAAAAGGTGAAAAATAGAGTGGTGCCCGAAAAGGAAGACTTTAGTGGAATTTAGAAGAGCAAAGTAGATTTAAATGTATAGGGTGTGTGTGAGAGACACATCCCAAGAGCTCATGACTTTGCGTAAGGGAAAGGGGTTTAAAAATCAACTAAAATCCACTGGACACCGGACTAGTCCGTTCATGGACCGGACTAGTCCGGTCAGCTTACTGGAATGCAACCGGACAAGTCCAGTTTTAGACCGGACTAGTCCGCTCATGTTTCTGTTGTCCTCTTTAGAGGACTGCGGACTAGTCCATCCATGCAACAGGACTAGTCCGCTGAACTTTCTGGAACCCCACTTCATATAGCACCGGACAAGTCCGGTTTTAGACCGGACTAGTCCGCTTTGCCCACTGTAAGTAGACCGGACAAGTCCTATCATATACCGGACTAGTCCGGTATTAGGTTTTACAACGATAACTTTTTGGAAACCATATAAATTGGTGATCCACGGCCTTGAAAGAGGGAGACACGACTCATACTGCTAGAAAAAAACCCTAGCGCCGCCACCTGTCCCAAGAGCCCAAAAACACATCTCCCCACACATCTAATGTGCGAAAAAGGTGAAGATCAATCAAACACTTGGATTTGGGATTGGGAGATCGTCGTTCCTTCGTTGTGAGCTCTCGGGTTTGATCTCTCTACACTCATATTCTGCATTGTAATCTTTTTGAGTGTATTTGATCGCTTTCTCATTGTAATTCTTGTGGGAGCCCTCAACGTGTGAGGTTGCCCCACAAACTCGGTGATTACCCGTGTTAGTGGAATCAAGTCGGCCTTGTGTGGTGACTTGAAGAGGGAAAGGGTTAGAGACCCAGCTCTGTGTGAGCTTCCTCAACGAGGACGTAGATCTCTTGGTGAGATCGAACCTCGGTAAAATTTGTGTCTCGTATGGCTCTTTGTTTTTTCTGATTAGAACATCTAGTTGTTAAACTTCAGATTTTAAATTACTAAGTCTCATTCACGGGCATAATCGCACCTCACATTTTAAACTCAAAATAAAATAATTGTTGTTCTTATTTCCGCTGCTAAACACGTTAATTCTCCTGCACAACACTTAATATAATCTACACACTTCAGGCACACCGGACTAGTCCGCTCACACAACCGGACTAGTCCGGTCAAGTAAGTTTTTGACAATTACTTTAAGTGTGCAGGAAACTCTGTAAGGCCTATTCACCCCCCTCTAAGCCACATTCAATTAGTATCAGAGCCAAGTTCTCCATCAACGAGACTCACATCTCGGAGAGATCAATGGCCTCTGAGAAGAACAACAATGTCCCGAAGACGAACATCAACGATGAGGAGCAAGAAGCCAAAGCCTTCGATGTGCTGAAAGAAAGTCTACATGACGATGAAGAAGTGGGACAGCTAAAGGCACTACTGAGAAAGAAATTAATGGCACAAAAGGGAAGAGAGGAAGAAAAGACGATGGGGAGTGGTCATCACGACTACTCCCGATATCCTTACAACTACAACCGTCTCAATTCAGATAATCACTATCTCTCCATCCCTATGGGAAGGCCCCCGCAGTTTGACGGAAGTGACTATACCATGTGGAAGTACAACATGAAAATGCATCTGATATCCTTGAATCCTAGCCTTTGGCATATTGTCTGCACAGGTATAGATATCCCAGACACGGATGAAGAACTCACTCCGGAACAAGAACAAGAGATTCACAGAAATGCACAAGCTGTTGCAGTAATCACATCGTCACTGAGCAGGGAAGAATTCACCAAGATCGATGGACTAGAGAGTGCAAAAGAAATCTGGGATACACTCAAAACAACTCATGAAGGAAATAAGTCTGTACGTGAAGTCAAAATTGAGATGCTTGAAGGAGAGTTGGGGAGATTTGCTATTGAAGAAGGAGAATCGCCTCAAGATATGTACAGCCGGATGAAGGCACTCATCAACAAAATCCGTGCCTATGGAAGTAAGAAATGGACTGATCACGAGGTGGTAAAAAGGATGATCAGAGCCTTCATGCCAAGAAACGTCACACTTTGCTCAATGATTAAAGAAAGCCCCGGGTTTCACAAAATGACTCCTGATGAGTTATTGGGGAAGATAATAAATCATGAAATGATGGAGAAGGAGGCTCAATACGTCAAAGACTTAGCCGAGCTTACCTCTTCCAAAAAGAAAGAAGTTGCTCTCAAAGCAACGTGGAGACCCAAACTCAAAGAAACCCGTGAAGACCAAGATGACGGAGATACAGGCGATGTGAGTACCGATCTAGATGATGAGGAAATGATACTCTTTATCAAAAAGTTCAAGCGCATGATGAGGAGAAGACATGACAACAATTCAAATGAAGGAAAAAGCAAGGATAAAGGGAAATCCAAGGCTCGACGTACTTGCTATAATTGTGGAGAGTACGGTCACTTCATGGTGGACTGTACTTATGAAGAAAACAAGAAGAAGAAGGAAGCAAAAGCACATGAGAAGAAAAATTTCAGAAAAAGGAGACAAGCTCATCAAGCTCACATTGGCAAGGAGTGGGACTCAAACGATGAGTCCTCCTCCGATGAAGAAGAGGAGATGGCCACCTTTGCTGTTAAGAAACCCACCATGAGAGCTACACTCTTCACAAACATGGGAGGACAGGATATGAACAACCATACTTGCCTTATGGCTAAAGAAGGCAAGAAAAAGTTTTGACTTACTCCTCCTGCATTAAATACCTCTATTGATGACTTTGATAGCTCTAGTGATAATGAAGAAATGTTTAGAGGATTAAGTAAAATTGCTTTAAAGAAAATGGAATTGTTGTCGGACGAAATCTTTGAAAAGGAGGAAGTTGTCAACCGACAAGAAGATATGCTCATCCGTGAAAGGAAGATATATCAAGAAGTTGAAAAACTTCTTGAGCTTGAAAGAGAGAAGAACAGATCACTTGAGTTTGAGCTAGCCTTGAGTAAGGAGACTTACTCAAAGCTAGAGGACTCACATATTGCAATCAAGGATGAGCTTGCTAACTTGTCAAGAGTTAACAAGATCCTTGAGTTGCAAGTTGAGTCGCTCAAGCAAGGTGACTCATCTTCCTCCAAGAGCTCTTCCTCCAAAGATATGAGTTCGACAACAATTGGAACCTGCATATGCTCTAGTAAGAAAAATATCATTTCTAATACTTCAACTTCTCATGATATGCATCCTTCACAAAACGGCATCTTTGATAAGGAGAAGATCAAATATGCACGTAGTGCATATATGATCACTAGACCTCCCAACGTCAAAGATGTTCTTGGGTTTGACAGGAACAAACACATCTCCACTCTTAATCATGCAAAGAAAAGAATCACCTTTGTTAAGGAAAAATCACATGAATCTGATTTACAAATATTGTTTCGTACATTTGATGCTTCCTATGTTCTTATGAGAAACAAATATGGAAAAGTTATTGCTAAATACACAGGGCCACGCCACAGGAACTCGAAAACTTGTGTGTGGGTGCCCAAGACTCTTGTGACTAACCTGAGAGGACCCAAGCAAGCTTGGGTACCTAAAACCAAGGAATAATTCTGTTTTGCAGGCTTACTCCTCCGGTGGATCTAAGTGGGTGCTAGATAGCGGATGCACAAATCACATGACCGGAGAGAGAGATATGTTTTTGGAGTACGAGTACAACGTGGATCCAAGTGAAGGCATATACTTTGGAGACAACAGCCAAGGAAAGGTCCTTGGTAGTGGTAACATTGAAATATCTCCTCAACACACTTTATCTAATGTTTTACATGTAGACTCCCTAGATTATAACCTTTTTTCAATATCTCAACTATGCGACAAAGGTTATAACTGTTTATTCACTAATGAGGGTGTGACCATTTTTAGAAGAAGCGATGGCTCGATTGCATTCAAGGGAATGTTGAAGGGAAAGCTTTATCTTGTTGATTTCAACAAAGATAAAGCCGAACTCAACACTTGCTTGGTTGCTAAAACCAACATGGGATGGCTGTGGCATAGACGGCTAGCCCATGTTGGGATGGGAAATCTGCAGAAACTTCTAAAAGGTGGTCACATCCGAGGTCTAAAGGATGTGGTTTTTGAGAAAGACAGACCGTGCAGCGCTTGCCAGGCGGGAAAACAAGTCGGAGCACCACACCCCGCCAAGAACATAATGACCACTACACGACCACTAGAACTTCTTCATATGGATCTATTTGGTCCAATTGCTTACATAAGTATCAGCAGTAACAAATACGATTTAGTAATTATTGATGATTTTTCAAGATTTACCTGGGTATTTTTCTTGTATGATAAATCAGAAACTCAGGGAATCCTCAAGAAGTTACTGAAAAGAGCCAGAACGAATTCTCATCAACCGTGAAGAACATCAGAAGTGACAACGGGACAGAATTCAAGAATACACAAGTTGAAGAGTATCTCGATGAAGAAGGGATAAAGCATGAGTTCTCGGCACCCTACTCTCCTCAACAAAACAGGGTGGCCGAAAGGAAGAACATAACATTGATTGAAATGACACGAACAATGTTGGACGAATACAAGACATCAGATCGATTTTGGGTAGAAGCGGTGAACACTGCTTGTCATGCCACAAATCGGCTGTACCTTCACCGACTACTGAAGAAAACTCCATATGAACTCCTTACCGGTAAAAAGCCTAATGTTTCTTATTTCAAAGTTTTTGGTTGTAAATGTTTTATTCTGAACAAGAAACCGAGGGCTTCGAAGTTTGCTTCGAAGTCCGATGAAGGGTTCTTGCTCGGCTATGAATCGAATGCCTACGCATATCGTGTCTTCAACAAGGTGTCCGACCTTGTTGAAGTAGCACGTGACGTAGTGTTCGATGAAACTAACGACTCACAAGTGGAGCAAGTCGATAAGTGTATGCTAGATAAAGAGGAAGCTCCATGTGAAGCGCTAAAGAAAATGGCACTTGGTGATATTCTACCACAAGAGCAAACGCAAGACTCAAATGCACAAGGTGAACCTCAACAAGGAAGCAATGATCAAGGGGGAGCTTTCACACAAGATCAAGTGGAGGAAGATCAAGAAGATCAAGATAATCATGGAAGCAATGATCTAGGGGGAGACAATGAACATGAAGATGATGAAGAACAAGCAGCTACACAAGTTCCTCACCCAAGAGTACATCAGAGTGTACAAAGAGATCATCCTGTCAACAATATCATTGGTGATATTGCTAAGGGAGTAACTACTAGATCTCGCGTTGTAAATTTTTGTGAATACTATTCTTTTGTCTCTTTTCTGGAACCATACAGGGTAGACGAAGCCTTAAGGGATCCAGACTGGGTGATGGCAATGCAAGAAGAATTGAACAACTTCAAAAGAAATGAAGTGTGGAAGCTGGTGGAAAGACCAAGGGCGAACATCGTTGGAACCAAATGGGTCTTTCGGAACAAGCAAGATGAACATGGAGTAGTAACAAGAAATAAAGCGAGGCTGGTGGCCAAGGGTTATTCTCAGGTCGAAGGTTTGGACTTCGACGAAACTTTCGCTCCCGTAGCTAGACTTGAGTCTATTCGTATTTTATTGGCATATGCTACTCACCATAATTTTAAGTTGTACCAAATGGACGTCAAAAGTGCCTTCCTCAACGGTCCGATAAAGGAGGAAGTTTATGTGGAGCAGCCACCAGGATTCGAAGGCCAAGAGTATCCTAACCACGTCTATAAACTGCGTAAGGCTCTCTATGGCCTCAAACAAGCTCCTCGAGCTTGGTATGAGTGCCTTAGAGATTTTCTAACTCAAAATGGATTCAAAATTGGTAAAGCTGACTATACACTCTTCACTAAACATTTTAATTATCATCTATTTGTATGTCAAATTTACGTTGATGATATTATCTTTGGATCCACTAACTAGTCTTTCTGTGAGGAATTTAGCAAAATTATGACAAATAGGTTCGAGATGTCGATGATGGGCGAATTGAAGTTCTTCTTGGGATTCCAAGTGAAGCAACTGAGAGAAGGCACATTTATAAGCCAAACCAAATACACACAGGACATCCTCAAGAAATTCAATATGGACAAAGCCAAGCCCATCAAGACACCCATGGCAATCAGCGGACATCTCGACCTCAATGAAGAAGGTCCAAATGTGGACCAAAAGGTATATAGGTCAATGATAGGCTCCTTACTTTACTTATGTGCATCCAGGCCAGATATTATGCTTAGCGTGTGCATGTGTGCAAGGTTTCAAGCCGCACCCAAAGAGTGTCACTTAATTGCTGTAAAAAGAATCCTAAGGTATCTTGTGCACACACCAAACTTGGGCCTTTGGTATCCCAAAGGATCCAAGTTTAACTTGATAGGTTATTCCGATGCCGACTATGCAGGATGCAAAGTCGATAGAAAGAGCACTTCAGGGACTTGTCAATTTCTTGGCAGATCCCTAGTTTCTTGGTCATCTAAAAAGCAAAACTCTATTGCTCTTTCAACAGCGGAAGCAGAGTATGTTGCAGCTGGTAGTTGTTGTGCACAACTACTTTGGATGCGACAAACTCTTAGAGACTAAGGCTACAATCTAAATCATATTCCGCTTCTATGTGATAATGAAAGCGCGATAAAAATTGCACACAACCCAGTAGAGCACTCAAGAACTAAGCACATAGATATTCATCATCACTTTCTTAGAGATCACTCATTAAAAGGTGACATTGAAATTTCACATGTTAGAACTGAAAAACAACTAGCAGATATTTTTACCAAACCATTAGATGAGAAAAGGTTTTGTGAGCTAAGATATGAACTTAATATTCTTGACTCTCGAAATGTGGCTTGAAACGTTGCATACCTGTTTGCAACCTCAAAATGTTACATTTTATTGTAAAAATTGCTCCTCATCTCTTTTTCTTCTAAGAAAACTATTTTAATGAAGAAATCTTGCGAAATATGGCTAGTGTTGTATTGTTGCTTGCCTACTGGTCGTAATTACCAAGATTATTTGCAAAAATTAGTGTCCTTGGATCACTTCTAAACTCTACTATCTGCATCAAGTCTGTTGGAACCGGACTTGTCCGGCTATCGACCGGACTAGTCCGAATAGACTATATAGCTAGGTTAACTAAGGGGCACCGGACTAGTCCGCTACCATGACCGGACTAGTCCGGTCAGTCGCATATAGAAGCAGTTGGCCGGCCCAAACCTCTCCTTCTCCACTCATAAGCACTTTGTCTCACCCCCCTCTCCTAAACCCTAGCTCTCAAAGTGATTTTCGAGTTGAGCCCTCAAACTCGAAGTTTTCTCCGTGGAAAAGCCTCTCCTCGACGAGTGGATTCTACTCTGCGGACTCATCCGGATAGATTCTTGCCCCTTCAACGCGAATCTTCAATTCATGGCACCATGTCTTCAGGCTCAGATGACGGCTCTTTCCACCTTGATGAAGAGGTTCAATGTGAAAGAGGAGAGCCAAAGAGGGAGTAATGAAGAAAAGACATGATGTCAATGTCCACTCTCCATCTTTCGACGAAAACTTGCCTAAGAAGAGGAAAGTGATTGTGAAGAAGCCTCGAGGAAAGGCTATTGCCGAGAGCTCCTCGGGACCTAAGAGGGCTCTCAATAAAGGGAAGGGACTTGCTAGTGGCCCCATTGGGCCTCTGAAGATGAAAAATCCCATTCACCGCAACAGGCAATATTCAGACAATGATTACACTGGAAAAGGGGGTGAACTAGCTGACAAGTTCAGCAAAGTAGAAGTGTATAATCAGCCCAGAGAGTCAGCTGACCCCAGATTTTGGAGTAATTTTCATGCTGACTACTATGAACATGTGTATCGGAAGATGAAGCATCCAGTTGTCGAGTCAGTGGGTTGATATTGATTATCTTCAGCCCAAGAGATGTCAAGCTTATCAGGAGGTTGTGACAGCCCTCGAGCTTCGTGGGCTAAAAGAACTATTCTCTTTCCAGTGCGAATGGAATGATGAAGTCATCACACAATTCTACTCCACTCTCTACTTCGCTCGTGATGACAACGACAGGATGATCTGGATGACACATGGGTCTCAGTACAGTGTCACATATGAAGAATTTGCAAGGATCCTTCATCTTGAGCATACTTTAGACAATGAACTTGTGATTCACAACCTGAAACCACTGGAGAAGGATCAGCTGGACTTTCTCTATGATACACGAATGCCATTCAGGCCTCCAACCACAAAATACATGAAGCCCTTCTTTGTAGTCCTCAATCGGATATTGAGGAAGACTATAGCTCCCAAAGAGGGAGATGCAGGGACTGTTCAGGGCACCCTCAGAACCTTAATGAAGGTCATAAGCAAGAAGAGGAAATTCAATGTGTTTGAGTACATCTACAATGACATTGTCAATATCTCTATCAATCCCATCCAGTCTTGCGGCTATGCACCCTACATAATGTTCATGATTGAGAAAGTGATAGGATTGGAGTTCGTAAAGGATGTGGCTCACACTAGACTTAGGCCCCAAAAGCCCACTATATATTCTACTCCTCCTGCTCCTGCCTCACCCGGAGAAGAAAGAAGGTCCAAGAGAGCTCAAGAGGAGACAAGATCTGAGGCTGCAGCTACCACTCATGCAACCTCCCCTACTCGGGAATCCTCAAGTGGCATCTTCAAGATGCTATCTTCTATCTTTGCCTCTTGCCGCAAAGTTGAAGTTAAGCAGCATGAAGAGAGATTGGCCAGGAAGAAGCATCAAAGATATGTAAAAGCCAACATCCAAGCCATCTGTGCCAAACTGGAAATTGAGCCACAAGGATCACTTGAGGTTTCTGAGGACTCAGCTGAAGACTTCACTGAAATGCCAACCTTCACTGACCAAGGGTTGAGCTCCCGTGGGTTTGGTGGTGGTTCAGCTGCTAACCCTCTACATGGTCAAGATGATGAAGATCAAGGTGAAGAGGAAGATGAAGATAGGACTGAAAGTGAAAGTGGGAACGGCGATGAGTGATTCCACTCAAATTTTCCCTTTTTGGTGCCTTGATGCCAAAGGGGGAGAGATTATCTAGGATAAGTCATTAAGGCCCTGTGATCGAGGACTTGTACTTATTTTTAAAACTATTGTAATTTGACTATTTACCTTATGTGTGATGCTTCATAGTATTGTGATGCGTTGTTATCTTTTATCCTCGTTCATCACATTTTTGTTGATCACACACTTTGTTAGTCACCCCACCATAAGGTGTGCGTATATGAGAGAAGTTTTTCTTGTTAGTTATTCATTACTCTCATATATGCACACTTTATGAAAAATCAATTTTTTCCTCTTAATTGTGATATCTCAAATGGTTGTCATCATCACCAAAAAGGGGGAGATTGAAAGTGCATCTAGGGTATCCCTTGTGGGTTTTGGAGAATTGATGACAATCATATGTGGTCCTAATGAAATGATTGCAGGACAAACAAAGTGAACTAGCTCGGTGCACACAAAAAGGTGAAAAATAGAGCGGTGCCCGAAAAGGAAGACTTTAGTGGAATTTAGAAGAGCAAAGTAGATTTAAATGTATAGGGTGTGTGTGAGAGACACATCCCAAGAGCTCATGACTTTGCGTAAGGGAAAGGGGTTTAAAAATCAACTAAAATCCACTGGACACCGGACTAGTCCGTTCATGGACCGGACTAGTCCGGTCAGCTTACTGGAATGCAACCGGACAAGTTCGGTTTTAGACCGGACTAGTCCGCTCATGTTTCTGTTGTCCTCTTTAGAGGACTGCGGACTAGTCCATCCATGCGACATGACTAGTCCGCTGAACTTTCTGGAACCCCACTTCACATAGCACCGAACAAGTCCAGTTTTAGACCGGACTAGTCCGCTTTGCCCACTGTAAGTAGACCGGACAAGTCCGATCATATACCGGACTAGTCCGGTATTAGGTTTTACAACGATAACTTTTTGGAAACCATATAAATTGGTGATCCACGGCCTTGAAAGAGGGAGACACGACTCATACTGCTAGAAAAAAACCCTAGCGCCGCCACCTGTCCCAAGAGCCCAAAAACACATCTCCCCACACATCTAAGGTGCGAAAAAGGTGAAGATCAATCAAACACTTGGATTTGGGATTGGGAGATCGTCGTTCCTTCGTTGTGAGCTCTTGAGGTTTGATCTCTCTACACTCATATTCTGCATTGTAAACTTTTTGAGTGTATTTGATCGCTTTCTCATTGTAATTCTTGTGGGAGCCCTCAACGTGTGAGGTTGCCCCACAAACTCGGTGATTACCCGTGCTAGTGGAATCAAGTCGGCCTTGTGTAGTGACTTGAAGAGGGAAAGGGTTAGAGACCCGGCTCTATGTGAGCTTCCTCAACGAGGACGTAGATCTGTTGGTGAGATCGAACCTCGGTAAAATTTGTGTCTCGTATGGCTCTTTATTTTTGTTGATTAGAACATCTAGTTGTTAAACTTCAGATTTTAAATTGCTAAGTCTCATTCATGGGCATAATCACACCTCACATTGTAAACTCAAAATAAAATAACTGTTGTTCTTATTTCCGCTGCTAAACACGTTAATTCTCCTACACTTCAGGCACACCGGACTAGTCCGCTCACACAACCGGACTAGTCCGGTCAAGTAAGTTTTTGACAATTACTTTAAGTGTGCAGGAAACTCTGTAAGGCCTATTCACCCCCCGCTCTAGGCCACATTCAGGCTTCCTCACAATCCCAGCTTCCTGCGTCCCTCTCTTCATGGAGCCGATGTGGAGGGTGAAGCTACTTCGGGAGATGCCAATGCTGGACGACATTGGGATCGCCGTGCGCCAGGTCAGATATGCCTTCCAGGGAATCTCGATCCCCGGGGTTGACCGCTCCAGAGCGGAGCGCGAGGCGTCGGCCGATGCCCAACCCGCGCCGGGAGTCGACAGAGCTTGGATTGCCGACAAGGGGAAGGGCAAGGAGCCGGCCTCTGGTTCGCCGAAGAGGAAGCGCTCCCGGTCTCCACCGAGGGCGTCTTTCACGCCGAGTCAGGGGACCAGAGTCCCCCCACGCCCTTCATCGGGAGGCGTCGGTTTGACGGGCGGCGACTCCAAGAGGCCTCGGTTCTTCCGTGCCGACGTGACTCCTCTTGGACAGCGGCGGTCAGAGGAGCCCCGGGCGTCCCACCCACCTTCCATAGGCGGTGGAGCTCCAAGGAGGGACGCCGGTGTTGCGTCATCCGGGGCTGAGCCAGGGGCTCAGGTGCCCCAGTCGCCGAGTGTCCCTGCTGCAGGCTTGGCTAGCGCCGCCAGAGGGAGCGCAGCCGGGACTCATCCGAGGATGCAGGAGCCCCGGGCTTCAGGGGCTGGTTCGGCGAGTGGCGCCGGAGGTGCTGCCGGCGGGAGCTCTGCTGCTCCGTCTTCTAGGGGGGCTCCGGGAGCACCCCCTGCTCCGCCAGTCCGTGTGCCTTCGGCGCAGGCCCCGGCGGCGACGGCAGGCTCCAACAGCCCTTCCCCGGCTCGGAAGCCAGAGCTCCATGCCCGCTGGAGGGTTCGCGTTACTCGGTAAGTTTGCACTCACCGGATCTTAGTACTTGCAACTTCTTTTCTTGTCTTGAGAGCTCCGTGTGCTTGCAGAGATTCTTCGGATGCCAGGGACGCGTCTGTTCCCCGGCCTCCTCCGGTTGGCAGGGGTCCAGTGCCACAGCGTCAGGACGCTGCGGCAGCTTCACTGGGCACCGTGTAGGTCCAGGTGCCTCCTCCTTCTGGCCCAGCGGAAATGGCTTTTGTGGCGGCGGCGGCGCCCGCTCCTCCAACTTCGCCAACTCAGGAGCTAGCGACTGTGAGGACTTGGCGGAGCAGGCCAGCGGCGACCGGCCTTCGGGTGTTGATGCAGGAGGAGCTGGTGGAGGTCCTCAGGCGGGCGACGAGCAGGGGCTAGTCGGGACTGGCCCATCCTCGGCGCCGTCTTCTCCAGATCGGCGCATCTCGCGGTTTCCATGGAGACTGCGCTGCCGGAGTCTCCTCCGTCAGATGGCGACGTCATGGAGGAGGTCTTCGGTGCGGCTTCGACCTCTGTTACCCCGGTGCCCCTGGTAGACACACTGGAGCTTGCCCAGACCAGCGTCCTGCAGGTCCAGGCTGCACTGGAGCGGGAGGCCCTGGCGGACGAGAGGGACCGCCTGCGTGGTTGGGGGCTGCTCCTGAAGCTGCGGACCAGGGAGGTCGAGGAGGAGCTCGACGCGAAGCGGGCGAGACTCGATGCCGAGGAGGTGCTCCTCGATGTCCAGAGGAAGGTCGTAGACCGCCTGGACTCCGAGACTCGGAGGATTATAAAGGAGGCCCGCGAGGCCTATGACAGTGTCCGGGCCCGCTCTGACGCCAACGAGGAGATGCGGCTGCAGCTGGTGCGCCGTGAGTGCGCTGTCGCGGATCGGGAGCTTGCCATAGCGACCAAGGAGAAGGAGGTCGCCGAGCAGCTGGAGGCTGGAGAAGGCGACCTGAAGGCCAGTGCCGGAGAGCTGGAGCTCCGGGAGGCTTCCCTGGCCGAAAGAGAGGAGCAAGTTACCCAGAACCGCCAGGCGGTGCTGGACCTAGAGCTTGCTGCTGACTTCCGGGCGTTAGAGTTGGAGAGGCTCGCCCGAGACTTCGCGGCGAAGGAGAGGAGGTTCACCGAGGAAGGTCCTGGCGCCCTGCTGGCAGCTCGCCAGGAGGTTGAGCGGCTCCGAGCTTCGCGGACCGTCAAGGCCTGAGCAGTCTGGGACTTCGTCGGCCAGGCGGAGTCTGCCCTGGTGCCTCTTGGCTTCAGCCCCGTAAGGACGGGGGCTCTGGCACAAGAGGTAGTCAAGGCGATCCCGGCGATCAAGTCCATCGACGCCAAGTTGGAGAGGCTGTAGGCCGTGATCGCCGACGAGCTCAAGGTCGAGGGGAGGAGCTTGGCGAAGGAGGTCACCGCGCACATGCTAACGTGCTTCCGGAGCTGGGAATCCTCCGTCTCTCTGGAGCCGGTAGTGCAGGACCCGTCACCGAGCAGGAAGAGGTCGCCAGGGCCGGAGTCGGAGACGTTGCCGCCCTCGCCGCATCTAGGTTCCAGCGGGAGGCCGGGGACTCCTAGGCACTCACCCTTGTAGCTGGAGGGCCTTGTATTTTTTGTTTTTTGTGTCTGTAATCCAGCTCATGGAGCTTTTGAATGAACAGACTTTTGTTGACTTGTGTGTCTGTGCTTTTTGTCTTCTTTTCTTGGCTTGTGTTGCCCGAGTCCTTAGCTTCGTAAGGTGCCCGGGAGGTCTCCACCGATCTCGAAGCTTGCACAGACACCTTCCTCGGACCCTTGTTGACATAAGGACCCAAGGGGTCTTCGGAGCTCGCCCCCGTGGAGGGGGGAGGTCCGGCTCTGCTGGCCACGTGGCGGGCCTAGAGCTCACCTCTGAGGAGAGGGGAGGTCCGGCCCCACTGGACACGTGGAGCCTTCGGAGCTCTCCCTCGCGGAGGGGGGGGGGGAGGTCTGGGTCTTCTGGCCTCGTGGCAGGCCCGGAGCTCTCCTCTGAGGAGAGGGGGAGCTCCGGCCCTGCTGGACACATGGCGCCTTCGGAGCTCGCCCCCGTGGGGGGGGGGGGGGTGGGGCGAGGTCCGGCTCTTCTAGTCTTGGGTTGGAGTCGGGAGCTCCAGTCTTGAGAAGCCCTGGGACTTCAGTACCGCCGGGTGCTCCGATCTTCCCTAGTGTAGTCCCCGTAGTGGCCCCCTGGTAGGTGTGGCCAATGCTTTGGGAACACCTACCACATTCCTCTGGGGGAGTAAGGCCAGGGTCCCCCTGTCCACCCGGAGCACACAGGTGTTGGAACCCCGGCTCCGGAGGTCCGGGAGGCCTCTTAGGAGGTCCTGCACACAAGTAGGGGAAAGGTAATTTTGCTCGAGGCTCTCCCTTCCCTGTCTCTTAGTCTTATTTGGCTTACGGTCCTGGACCGGTATGCGGGGCTTGGGTAATTCAGTGCGCCCGGCACCGGAGGTCCGGCTCCGTCCGAGGTCAGGGTTGAAAGTGCATCTAGGCAATCCCCGTGGGTTTTGGATGATTGATGACGACAATTAAGATACTAATGAATTTTACTGAGTATGAGCACAGGGTCTTATCAAAGGAATGCATGATGAGTCTCTCAAGAAGCAAAAAGGAAACGAAGAAGACTTAAAAGAGTAGAAAATAGAATTTTTCTATTGAGTTCCAATTTTCTAGATTGTCTACAAGGTCTTCTCTTTTAGAGTGCTTGAGAATCATTAGAGAGCTCAAACTAAGGTTAGAAAGTTAGAATCGTGAGAGGAAGTAGTCATAGGTATGGCTGAAAAAGGAAGACCGGACTTGTCCGGACTAGTCCGTTCCAACTCGGACTACTCCGTTTTAGATCAGACAAGAAGTCTCTGAGTGAGTTCGGACTTGTCCGTTTTAGGCCGGACTAGTCCGTTGTCGTATGAGTCTGAGCCTTTATGAGACTAAGTCTCGAAAGGCCGGACTAGTACGCCTTGTTGGCCGGACTAGTCCGCTAAGCGGACTAAGCCATTTAGGTCCGGAGAAGAAGTCTCTGAGTGACATCGGACTAGTCCGCTCCATAAGCCGGACTAGTCCGGTCCCTTCAGACTAGTCCGGTTTAGGATGGAACAAAGGTTCCTGTGTGAGCTCGGACTAGTCCGAAGTTGGCTGGACTAGTCTGCAGCCCTAGATTAGAGAGTTTTTAGACTAAGTCTGGTAAGACCGGAATAGTCCGCCCTTACCTGACTAGTCCGTTCTCATACGGAACAAAGGTTCCTGACTGAGATCGGACTAGTCCGCTCTTGGCCGGACTAGTCCGAGGTTTTATGACCGTTTGAGTTCAACGTCACTAGACTTTAGTTGGTAGCCGTGTGACGTGAGTGGTCCCTTAAGAACGGACTAGTCCGGGGTTTGGACCGTACTAGTCCGGACTTTAGTTGGTAACGGCTAGATGCCTGGATTTCTATAAAAGGAGACCCTTCGTCTGAGAATTGTAAGAAGAACAACCCTAGCACTGAAAACTCATTCCTAGAGCTCTTCTAAGCCTCTTTCCTCACCTTCTAGACCCCTAAGATTGGATCTTAATGAGTTTGTGGTTTTGTGAGAGGAAAGACATGGTGATCGACGTTTGAGCTCTCAGTTTGACTCTCTTGCACTGTGATTGGTAATTTGAGTTCTTGATTGTTGTATTTTGATTTCTAGAACTGCTAGATTGTTGAAGGGAGCCTCAAGTTGTGAGTAGCCCCTAGTAGCATTGTATTCATATTTGATTAATAGTGAAAGAGCCCGGGCTTGATCTTGGTGATCGCTCGGTGAGGGAAGGGTTGAAAAAGACCCAGTCCTTTGTGGACTCCTCAACGAGGACGTAGATTCCTGTGTGGAATCGTACCTCGGGATAAATCGTGTCTCTTGGTTCCTTTACCTTCTCGCTCGCTCACTAGAATTACTTGTTAAGCTTTAGTCTTGTTAACACTTGTGAATTGTTCCGCTGACCTGCCATCTAATTATTCCCAACTTATTAGTGAGATTGTTTGACTACTATACATCTTACGCTTAAATGAACTTAGAAGGAAAACCTAAAACACAATTTTCTACCTAGACCGGACTAGTCCGCCCTCAGATCAGACTGGTCCGACCTTCTTCAAGTTTAATCCACTGTTTGCAATAGTTTCAGGTTTTATTAGCCTATTCACCCCCCTCTAGGCAACTTTCAATTGGTATCAGAGCCTAACTCTCCACAAAAGCTTAACCGCTTGGAGAGGAGATGGGGGACAAGGCCGGTAGCCAAATTGATCTCATCAAGGGAAAAGGAGCAAGTACGAGCAACTTTGAAGAACAAGGTCCTAACCTGCCTCTAGCAATTACTCCTCCACAAGTCGTTTTAAGCTCATAAGAAGATGAAGAAGTTCTTCGTCCCATGGCACTCCTCAAAAAGAAGAAGGAGGAAGCTAAGAAGAAAAAGAAGGAGAAGTTGGAGAAGAAGCTCAAGAGTAGTCAACAAGACTACTCGCGATATCCTTTTAATTATGAACGTCTAAATTCTCACTCTAGTTATTTATTAATTCCTCTAGGCAAACCACCTCACTTTGATGGAACTAACTACACAGAAACACAACATGAAGCTGCATCTAATTTCATTGAACCCAAGTCTTTGGCATGTGGTGTGTACATGTATAGATATCCCCGAAGACGAGGATGAACTCACCCAAGAACAAGAACAACAAATCCATCACAATGCACAAGCGGCGGCCGTGCTCAACTCATCTCTAAGCATTGAAGAATTCAATAAGGTAGATGGGTTGGAGCTCGCGAAAGATATTTGGGACACCCTCAAGATCACACATGAAGGAAACCGATCCGTGAGGGAAGCCAAGATTGAGATGATAGAAGGAGAGCTTGGAAGGTTCGCCATGGAAGAAGGCGAAACACCTCAAGAAATGTACAACTGACTCAAAACTATCATCAACAAGAGTTGAGCGTACGGATGCAAGAAATGGAATGACCATGAGGTGGTCAAGAGAATGATAAGAGCTTTTATGCCTTGCAATGTGACCCTATGCACCTTAATCAGGGAAAGTCCAAACTTTCACTTGATGACTTCGGATGAAGTGCTAGGGAAGATCATTAACCACGAGATGATGGAAAAGGAAGCCCAACACGTCAACGATCTAGCAAAGATCACTTCATCCAAGAAGAATGACATTGCTCTCAAGGCCACATCCAAGTCCAAGGCAAAAGAAACACAACTCACAAGTGAAGATGAATAAAAGGTGGCAACCGTCGCCATCAAGAGGCCAACCATGAAGAAATAACTCTTGCCAAACAAGGGTGATTGGAAGAGCCCAAGCCACACATGCCTCATGGCAAAGGAAGGAAAGCGCAAGGTAATGTCTAAACCTTCCAAGTTTCATATTGCAGATGATAGTGACTTTGATAGTAGTAGTGAAAACGAATTCATGTTTAAAGGATTAAACAAAAAGGCTATAGCTAAAATGAAAATGTTATCGGACGAAATATTTGAACAAGAAGAGCTTCTCAATCAACAAGAAGAATTGCTTATCCTTGAAAAGGAAAGAAACCTTGAGATTGAGAAGCTCCTTGAACTTGAGAGAGAGAAGAGTAGAGCACTTGAAAGCGAACTTGCCATGAGCAAGGAAACTTGTGTTGAGCTTAGGAGTAAGAATGTAGTACTTCAAGATGAACTTGCGAGTTTAACCAAAACTCAAAAGAATCTTGAAGCACAACTTAACTCACTTAAGTCAAGTGTCTCAACTAATTCATCCTCCAAAACTCTCTCTCAACGAGTATAGAATCCAACACTAAAACTTGTAAATGTGCTAGCATTGTCTTAAACTTAAAAAATGAGCTCAAAGAGGCACAAAGTAAGAATACACACAAGAGTGGGATCTTTGATAAGGAAAAGAACAAATATGCACGTAGTGCATACTCAATCACAAGATCTCTCTTCATCAAAGATGGACTCAGTTCTACTAGGGGAGGAAAGCAAAACGCTAGAATCCTTAAAAACAATAGCAAATGCGTAGCCTTTGTGAAAAAAACTCAAGTCAAGACAAAAGTAACAACCTTGCATCTACCTCACATGAAATTACCAAAAATGTAAAATTTATAGTATTTCATAATTTTGATGCATCTTATGTTCTTATGAAAAGCAAGTATGGTAGAATTTATGCAAAATATGTTGGGCCACTCCACCAGAGTCCAAAAAATTGTGTGTGGGTGCCCAAATTCCTTGTAACTAACCTCAAAGGACCCAACCAAGTTTGGGTACCTAAGACCAAAGTTTAAATTGTTTTGCAGCCATACTCCTCCGGTGGCACTAAACGGGTGCTAGATAGTGGGTGCACTAACCATATGACCAGAGAGAGAAAAATGTTTGTCGAGTATGAAGAAAATGATGATCCAAGTAAAGGCATCTACTTCGGTGACAACAGCCAAGGAAGGGTACTCGGTATTGGTAAAATTGCAATCTCTTCTCAACACTTTCTTTCACATGTTCTACATGTTGAATCAGTAGATTATAACCTATTGTCCATATCTCAACTATGTGAGAAAGGTTATAATTGCTTGTTTACTAACGAGGGTGTGACCATCTCTAGAAGAAGTTACAACTCAATTGTCTTTAAGGGTGTGTTAAAGGGAAAGCTTTACTTAGTGGACTTTTCCACAGATAAAGCTCAACTTGACACATGCTTAATCGCAAAAACCAACATGGGATGGTTGTGGCATAGAAGACTAGCCCATGTTGGAATGAGGAACTTACAAAAACTTCTAAAGGGGGGATCACATCCGTGGACTAAAAGATGTTGTTTTTGAAAAAGATAGGCCATGTAGCGCGTGCCAAGCAGGAAAACAAATTGGAGCAGCTCATCCCGCCAAGAATGTGATGACGACAACAAGACCATTGGAGATGCTTCACATGGACCTCTTCGACCCTGTCACCTACATAAGCATTGGAGGTAACAAATATGGTCTAGTAATTGTTGATGGCTATTCTCGTTTCACTTGGGTGTTTTTCTTGCATGACAAAAGAGAAACTCAAAGTGTCCTCAAGAAGTTCTTGAGGGGAGCTCAAAACGAGTTTTCCTCAAAAATCAAGAAGATAAGGAGCGACAACGGCTCAGAATTCAAGAATACTCAAGTAGAAGAATATTTGTATGAAGAGGGCATCAAGCATGAGTTTTCGGCCCCCTATTCTCCCGAACAAAATGGGGTGGCTGAAAGGAAGAACCGAACACTCATAGAGATGGCAAGAACCATGCTCGATGAATACAAGACCTCAGATTGATTTTGGGCGGAGGCGGTCAACACCGCTTGTCATGCTACAAACCGCCTCTACCTCCATCGACTTTTGAAGAAAACCCCATACGAGCTCCTAACCGGCAACAAACCCAACATCTCTTACTTTTGAGTTTTAGAAGTAAATGCTACATTCTCAACAAGAAGCCTAGGACTTCGAAGTTCGCTTCGAAATACGATGAAGGTTTCCTACTTGGTTATGACTCAAACACCTACGCTTATCGTGTTTTCAACAAGACCTCCGGGTGTGTTGAAATTGCACGTGACGTGGTGTTTGATGAAACTAATGGCTCCCAAGTGGAGCAAGTTGATCAATGTGTGCTAGATGAAGAAGAAGCACCATGTGAAGCACTAAGAAGAATGGGGCTTGGAGAAGTCCGTCCCCAAGAAAATGTAGGACAAGATGCTACAAGATCATCACAATTGACACCTCTCATTCAAGATCAAACTCAAGAACTCCAAGATCAAGACGGTCAATTTCAAGAAGGAGAAAATCGAAACCATGATGTTAATCATGGGAGAGAAGAAGAAGACCACTCAAGAAATCAAGTTTCTCACCCAAGGGTTCATCAAAGTTTTCAACGGAATCACCCCGTTGACAACATCCTTGGAGATATCATAAAAGGGGTAACGACACGTTCTCGAATAGCTAACTTTTGTGCACATTACTATTTTGTGTCGTCCTTGGAACCATTTAGGGTGGAAGATGCACTCAAAGATCCGGACTGGGTGATGGCCATGCAAGAGGAATTGAACAACTTCACAAGAAACCAAGTATGGGAACTAGTGAAAAGACCAAATGCAAATGTGGTAGGCACCAAGTGGGTATTCCGCAACAAGCAAGATGAACATGGAGTGGTGACAAGAAAGAAGGCCCGACTTGTGGAAAAGGGGTATGCTCAAGTCGAAGGTTTGGATTTTGATGAAACCTTTGCTCTCGTAGCTAGGCTTGAGTCCATTCAAATTCTATTAGCCTATGCTACTCACCATGATTTTAAACTCTATCAAATGGATGTGAAAAGTGCCTTCCTAAACGGTCCAATAAAGGAGGTGGTGTACGTGGAGCAACCACCCGGCTTTGAAGATCAAGAATATACTAACTATATGTTTAAATTGTATAAAGCTCTCTATGGCCTCAAACAAGCTCCTAGAGCTTGGTATGAGTGTCTTAGAGACTTTCTCATTGATAATAGCTTTAAGATAGGCAATGCAGATTCTACACTCCTCACAAAGAATGTAGACAATGATCTCTTTGTGTGCCAAATATATGTCGATGACATTGTATTTGGTTCTACTAACAAATCTTTTTGTGATGAGTTTAGTAAGATAATGACGGATAGGTTTGAGATGTTCATGATGGGAGAGTTGAAGTTCTTCCTGGGATTTCAAGTCAAGCAACTCAAGGAAGGCACGTTCATAGTCAAACAAAGTACATACAAGACAAACTCAAGAAGTTTGACATGGACAAAGCCAAACCCATCAAGACGCCAATGGCAACAAACGGGCACCTTGACCTCAATGAAGATGTATCAAGCGTGGATCAAAAGGTATATCGCTCTATGATTGGTTCATTGCTTTATCTTTGTGCATCTAGGCCCGATATAATGCTTAGTGTATGTTTGTGTGCAAGATTTCAAGCATCACCTAAAGAATGTCATTTAACAGACGTTAAAAGGATCCTAAGATATCTAGTTCACACATATAACCTAGGATTATGGTATCCAAAGGGATCTAAGTTTAATCTCATCGGATACTCCAATGCGTATTACGCCGGATGTAAAATAGATAGAAAAAGCACCTCAGTGACTTGTCAATTTTTGGGTAGGTCCCTAGTATCATGGTCATCCAAGAAACAAAACTCCATTGCACTCTCCACAGCCGGGGCGGAGTATGTTGCAGCCGAAAGTTGTTGTGCTCAACTTCTTTGGATGCGACAAACTCCAAGGGATTATGGTTACAATATGAACCACATTCCACTCCTATGTGACAATGAGAGTGCCATTAAGATAGCCCATAATCACGTTGATCACTCTAGGACCAAACATATAGACATCCGACATCACTTTTTGAGAGATCATTCTATAAAGGGGGACATAGCTATCTCACATGTAAGAACCGAAAAACAATTAGCCGATATTTTCACCAAACCACTAGATGAAAAACGATTTTGTGAACTTTGAAATGAGCTAAATATCCTAGACTCTAGGAATGTGAGTTGAAAAGTTATGCATTTGAATGATAACAAATAGAAGCCTTCAAATTTTTTCACAAATTTAAAAAATGTGCACGATTATGAAAAAACTTGTTCCTTCTCTAATTCTTCTCTCATATTATTTTTGGCTATATTGTGGTCATCATGTAATTCTGTGTTTGATATATATATATATATATATATATATATATATATATATATATATATATATATATATGGACCATAGCTACCTAACAGAAGGTGCAAGTAAATTCACCACAATCACGGGCGAAATCCTAATATATAAGAATTTCTCAGACCCTCAGGTCGGACTAGTCCGGCCTGCATCCGGACAACAGACTAGTCCGACCCCTGGAGACTTAACCTCCAAGGGTCGGGCTGACCCCTTCCCTCTCTCTCATTCACCTCCACTCCACTCCTCCAAAACTTGTCCCCATTGGCGATTTCGGAGTCCTCCCTCAAATCCCTCGAAGGAATCCTCAATTCAAGGCTTGTGGAGTGCGGGGAATCCTTCTCCGACTATCTCCACTCCTTTAATCCACGAATTTCATTAAATTTCTTCACTCTAAGGTATTTTTTTACCTAGCCTTGACTTTTCACGAAAATCTTATGTCTAGGTCATACCTTTGGTGCCTTATGCCCTCTCTGATGTTCCTACGCTATATTGTTCCAATCCCTCATAGTGATGTCTAGGTCATACTACTTTGCTGAATTAGTGATCAAATCACCTAAGTTAGGGTTTAAAACTGTAGAGTCCGGACTAGTCCGGACTCCAACCGGACAAGTCCAGCCGGAGCGGACTAGTCCGCCCCTGGCCCGGACAAGTCCGGCTGATACAGTCTTAGCCGCTAACTTTTGGGCTGTAAACTAGTTCAAATGCAATGCTCTAGCATCTAAGTCCTTCTTTTTCTCACCAGATCATGTCAGGACCCAAAGACAGTCCTCTTCTAAACCCCGAGGCCGAAGCGGCTCGCCAAGCCGCTTATCGTGCAGCAGCCGAGGCAGAGGCACAAGAGGCTGCAGCAAGGGAGGCTCAGACAAAGAAACGAGCTGACGGGGAAGCACAAGCCTCTCAGTCCATTGATCCTCCAAGGAGGAAGAGGCTAGTGACCCTGAAAGAAAAACAACATGCCGAGTCCCAAAGTTCAACCCTAGACAAAGGAAAAGGCAAAGCAGCTAATCCTCCCAGAAAAAAGGCCTTGGCCAATAGGGGACTCGTCATTCGTGACAACCCTAGATGGGGAAGGGAGAATCCACTACAAGGACCTATTGGGACCCTTGAGAGGGCACCTCCTATGCACACTCCAAACCGCAAACCCAATTTGGCGAGTGCAACCTTCAAAGGGAAAGGAGTTGACAAAGCCCGAAGGTTCAGAGAAGAGGATGTTTACAGGTACGAGAAGTCCACACGAGACCCTCGTTTCTGGTGTGACTTCCATTGTGAATACTACCGGCTTGTCTATCTCCCAATTAAGACACCGGTAGTTGATGCTGAGTGGGTGGACTGGCCATACATGGCAAACAAGAGGCCTCAAGCTTTTAATGCAGTAATTGAAGCAGCAGAATGCCATGGGATCAAGGATCTAATGGCTTTTCAGTATGATTGGAACATAGAGGTGATAGTCCAATTCTACACCACCTGCTACTTCCACACCTATGGAGACAGAAAAATCACTTGGATGACAAATGGTGTGGTCTACTCGGTGGTGTATGATGAATTTGCTAGGATCCTTGGACTTGAGGAGCATTTGAACTATGAGATCATAGTTAACAATGAGAAGACCTTGGGAAAGGATGACTTGGATTTCATGTATCTCTCATATCTCACTTATGAGCCATCCTCAACCCACAACATCAAACCCTTCTTTGGAGTGCTAAACAGAATTCTGAGAAAGACTCTAGCTCCAAAAGATGGGGATGCGGGGATGATACAGGGGTACCTCAGGAACTTGTTGAAACTGCTCAATGAAGAAGACATATTCAATGTCTTCGACTACATATACAATGATATCTTCAACATCTCCCACACCCCGAACAGGTCTTGTGGATATGCACCGTACATCATGTGCATGATCGAAAAAGTCACAGGCCTAGAATTTGCGAAGGATGTGAAGCATAGGAAGCTTCGTCCCCAGATGTCGATTCCTCTTCCTCGCCCTCCTGCGTCTTTGGGCAGGAGCTCTTCTGCAGCTCCATCCTCCTCAGCTGGACCATCTGTCCCTTCATCATCGAGTGGCTTCTCTAGTGGGCAGCTCAAAATATTCAAGGCTATATTCTCCTCGTGTCGGAAAGTGAAATTCGCACGCAGAACATGAAGAAACGCCAAGAGAAGTATCTCAAGGCAATGTGCGACAAAATGGAAATACCTATGTCTCCACCATCATCAGACGATGATGTAGTGACATAGTTTCCCACTCTCACCGAGGACCAGCTTGCCTACTTTGGATCCTCCTCAGCTGCTCCTTCTACCTCCCACACTGATCAAGAGGATGACAATGAAGACGAAGATGAAGATGAGGACGAGGAGACTCAGAGTGACCAAGACGAAGATCAAGATGGAGATGATAGCGATTAGGTCTTTCTCTCTTTTCTTTCCCTTTTTGGTGCCTTGATGCCAAAGGGGGGGGGAGAATAAGGGGGAGTAGTCTAGTCGTAGTCTTTAGTCTTGCTCTTTAAACACTCATTTTTATGTTGGCTTGTAATGACTATGCCACGTTATGACTATGCTAGTTTATGTCTTCATATTACGCCATATTGAAATGTGTTTGTTCATAAATGTTATATCTTTCTTAATGCGGTTAATGCTCACTTCAAACATCATACTTAGCCACCCCACCGTAACACATGTATGTATGAAATCCCCAAAGAACTCATTCTTGTGCATAGTTTTTTCCTTGACAATCTTTTGTGCACACATTTAGGGGGAATGAACCATACACATGTGTTATAAAAACAATCTATCATATCTATTTATTGAGAATCCTAATGTGTTGTCATCAATCACCAAAAAGGGGGAGATTAAAAGTGCATCTAGGCAATCCCTGTGGGTTTTGGATGATTGATGACGACAATTAAGATACTAATGAATTTTACTGAGTATGAGCACAGATGCTTATCAAAGGAATGCATGATGAGTATCTCAAGAGGCAAAAAGGAAAAGAAGAAGACTTAAAAGAATAGAAAATAAAATTTTTCTATTGAGTTTAAACTTTCTAGATTGTGTACAGGGTCTTCTCTTCTAGAGTGCTTGAGAATCATTAGAGAGCTCAAACTAAGGTTAGAAAGTTAGAATCGTGCGAGGAAGTAGTCATAGGTATGGCTGAAAAGGAAGAACGGACTTGTCCGGACTACAGGTCGGAGTAGTCCGTTCCAACCCGGACTACTCCGTTTTAGATCGGACAAGAAGTCTCTGAGTGAGTTCGGACTTGTCCGTTTTAGGCCGGACTAGTCCGTTGTCGTATGAGTCTAAACCTTTATGAGACTAAGTCTCGGAAGGCCGGACTAGTCCGCCTAGTTGGCCGGACTAGTCCGCTAAGCGGACTAAGCTGTTTAGGTCCGGAGAAGAAGTCTATGAGTGACAAAGGACTAGTCCGCTCCATAAGTCGGACTAGTCCGGTCCCTTCAGACTGGTCCGGTTTAGGACAGAACAAAGGTTCCTGTGTGAGCTCGGACTAGTTCGAAGTTGGCTGGACTAGTCCGCAGCCCTAGATTAGATAGTTTTTAGACTAAGTCTGGTAAGATCAGACTAGTACGCCCTTGGGGCTGGACTAGTCCGCCCTTACCTCACTAGTCCGTTCCCATACGGAACAAAGGTTCCTGACTAAGATCGGACTAGTCCGCTCTTGGCCGGACTAGTCTGGGGTTTTATGACCGTTCGAGTACAACTGTCACTAGACTTTAGTTGGTAGCCATGTGACGTGAGTGGTCCCTTAAGAACTGACTAGTCTGGGGTTTGGACCGGACTAGTCCGGACTTCTGTTGGTAACGGCGAGATGCTAGGATTTCTATAAAAGGAGACCCCCCGGCTGAGAATTGTAAGAAGAACAACCCTAGCACTGAAAACTCATTCCTAGAGCTCTTCTAAGCCTCTTTCCTCACCTTCTAGACCCCTAAGATTGGATCTTAAGGAGTTTGTGGTTTTCTGAGAGGAAATACATGGTGATCGATGTTTGAGCTCTCGGTTTGACTCTCTTGCACTCTGATTGATAATTTGAGTTCTTGATTGTTGTATTTTGATTCCTAGAACTGCTAGGTTGTTGAAGGGAGCCTCAAGTTGTGAGTAGCACCTAGGAGCATTGTATTCACATTTGATTAATAGTGAAAGAGCCCGGGCTTGATCTTGGTGATCGCTCGGTGAGGGAAGGGTTGGAAAAGACCCGGTCCTTTGTGGACTCCTCAACGAGGACGTAGATTCCTGTGTGGAATCGAACCACGAGATAAATCCTGTCTCTTGGTTCCTTTACCTTCTCGCTCACTCACTAGAATTACTTGTTAAGCTTTCGTCTTGTTAACACTTGTGAATTGTTCCGCTGACCTGCCATCTAATTATTCCCACTTATTGATGAGATTGTTTCACTACTATACATCTTACGCTTAAACGAACTTAGAAGGAAAACCTAAAACACAATTTTCTACCTAGACCGGACTAGTCCGCCCTCAGACCGGACTGGTCCGACCTTCTTCAAGTTTAATCCGTTGTTTGCAATAGTTTCAGGTTTTATTAGCCTATTCACCCCCCTCTAGGCAACTTTCAAGGGTACGACCGTCCAACCCCTAGTACTGGACCGTAACGCTGGGGAGGCAGAGTGCACACGCTTTGGGTACGGAACCAGGCAAAGCAGGCTGTACACCCTAGACCTCCGAAGGCCAGAGTGGGCACGCTTTGGATACGGAACCAGGCAAAGCAGGCTACGCATCCTGGACCCCCCATGACCGGCGTAGGTTTTTCCTGGAGGTGGCCAACTGTGGTCGCAGCACCCAACTGGGGGAGGTTCGAGAGGCCCCCTGGCCTTTGGCAGGTACCTCAAGCATGACCGCCTTCAGTCAGGATAGCAAATGCCGACTAGGGGTGAGAGTGGGAAAGGAGAGCTGAGTGTACGATGGGCATACATTGTCGGTGAGCGTGAGGAGGTGATCATAAAAATTAATTGCATAATTTAAATGAACACATGAGAGAGCGTAGTAGGACAAGATTCTTTCCATATATAAACATCCATAGGAGGAAGGCAGACTGTACATGGAGGCAACGACCCACCCCATTATGAAGGGGGGCAGGGCCTACACGCTTAGGGTATGGAACCAGGCCAAGCTGGACGTAGTTCTGGACCGCCCCTGGGGCTTAGGTGCTCCGAGCGCTGTTCCTGGGCTCTATGGGATTTATTACAGAAAGAAGAGAACATGTCCTACTACAACTCTAGGGATAGAACTTACGGAGGTGTTCTATGTTCCAAGGGTTTGGGAGTAGGTCCCCGTCCTTAGTGGAAAGGCGCACGCACTCGGGGCGGCAAACTTTCGTGACTCGGAAGGGACCTTCCCAGCTGGGGGAGAGTTTGTTGGTCCCTTCTCGAGAAAGTATGCGCCGCAGCACCAGGTCGCCTTCTTTGAGATCCCAGACATGCACGGACCTCTGGTGGTAGCGCCGGAGCGCCTGCCGGTACCGTGCATTGCGGAGCGTTGCTTGCCATCTTGCCTCGTCGACGAGGTCGATGTCCTCACGCCGGAGCTGGTCCTGCGCGGCTTCGTCGTAAGCTCGGACACAGGGAGACCCCATGGTGACTTCTGGGGGAAGCACGGCTTCGGCCCTATAGACCATGAAGAAGGGTGTCTCCCCTGTGGGTCGGCTCTGGGATGTCCCGCTAGCCCACAGTGCGCTCGGAAGCTCGTCCACCCACTTGACACCATGTTTCTTCAAGCTGGTATAGGTGTGAGTCTTGAGGCCCTGAAGGATCTCGGCGTTGCCCCTCTCGAAGCCCATTGCTCTTTGGATGAGCGACAGAGGCATAGCACACCTGGATGCCAAGGTCTTCGCAGTACTCTTGGAACGCTGCGCTGGTGAACAGGGTCCCGTTGTCGGTGATGATTCTGTTTGGGACCCCGAACTTGCAGACGATCAACTTGATGAACTTGACTATGGATTGCTTGTTGATGGTGACGACTGGTGCAGCTTTCGGCCACTTGGTGAACTTGTCGATGGCGACGTAGAGGTACCGGAATCCCCCGACGGCTTTGGGGAATGGTCCCAGGATATCCAACCCCCATACCGCGAACGGCCACGAGGGCGGGATCATCTGCAGTGTCTGCGTCGGTGTGTGGATCTGCTTGGCATGGAACTGGCACGCCTTGCATCTCTTGACCAGCTTGATGGCATCCAGGAGTGCTGTTGGCCAGTAGAAGCCATGCTGGAAGGCTTTACCGACCAGCGTGGGTGAGGAAGCGTGATTCCCGCACTTGCCTCCATGGATCTCTGCGAGCAAGTCGCAACCTTCCTCCTGGGTTATGCACCACAATAGGATGCCGTTGGTGCCACGCCGGTAGAGATCCCTTTCTACCAGCGTGCATCTCTTATCCATCCGCACAATCCGTTCAGCGAGTGCATGTTCATCGGGAAGGATGTTGTCTTTCAAGTAGTCCCGGATCTCCGTGATCCATGCATCGGGACTGACTTGAGCTTCTGGATCTTGAGCGCTGGGTAGCATGGAGTCCCTAGTGGCGCTTACAATCCTTGGCGAGCACCATGGTTGCAGGGCCGCCGGGAACGCCAGATTCGAGGTCCTGGTCTCGCCCCCTTCGCCCGGCTCAGTAGGCCGGGCTGTGGGCCGCGGCAACGTCCTCTCGAAGGCTCGTTCGGGCACAGGGGCTCCGGTGGAGGCCTTCATTGATAGGTCGTCGGCCACGGCGTTGTCGGTGCGCGGTACATGGCGCAGGTCCAAGGCAACGAAGTCCTTCTCTAGCATCTGGATGTGGAGGAGGTAGGCAGCCAATTGCGGGTCATTGCAGGAGCATTCTCCCTTGACTTGCTTGATGATCAGCTGGGAGTCACCCTTGACCAGCAACTGACGGATGCCGAGGGACAGCGCCGTCTTCAGGCCGAAGATGAGAGCTTCATACTCGGCCATGTTGTTGGTTGCCTTGAAATTGAGACGCTCCATGTACTTGAACTGCTCTCCCGATGGCATGAGGAGCAGTATGCCGGCTCGAGCCCCCTGCTTCCGCGAGGAGCCGTCGAAGAAGAGCATCCAGTGGGGCTCGGTGAAGACCAGAGCTCGGGGCTCCGGTTCGCCATCTTCGGGGCCCCCTGGGTTGGTTGGCGATGGCGTCCACTCGGCTACGAAGTCAGCCAGCGCTTGGCTCTTGACCGCGTGACATGGTAGGAAGTCCAGCTTGAGCTCCGCCAGCTCCGCTGCCCGCTTGGCGACGTTGCCAGTCGCGTTGGGGCTGTGGAGGATGGTCCTCAGCGGGTAGCAGGTGACCACCGAGATCCGGTGGGCCTAGAAGTAGTGGTGGAACTTCCTGGACGTCACGTAGCACTGCATACAACAGCTTATGGACCTCCAGGTATCTTGTCTTGGCGTCGTGGAGGACTTCGCTGATGTAGTAGATGGGCCTCTGGATGGTCCGAATCTTCCCTAGGGGGCCCGAGGTGTCTTCCTCCATTGGCTCATGCCGACGGGAGGTAGACAGGTCCGGTCAGCCCCTGGGGGTTGGGACCCGAAGACTTCTTGGCCGTCTTGGACCTCCGGGAGGCCCCCTTGGACCTCCGGAAGGTTGTCTTGAATCTTCGGGAGGTCATCTTGGATCTTCTGGAGGTCGTCTTGAACCACCGGGATGTCCCCTTGGACCTCCAGTGTAACACCCCAAAACCTGTTAAGAGGGGAATTTAAAAAAATTTGGACGTATTGTATGTGGTGCAAAAATTCAAATTCAAACTGGAATTCAAATTAAACTCAAAACAGAAATGAAAAAGAAAAAGAAAAAGAAAAAAACCTCCCCGGCCAGTGGGCCGAAACCAACCAGCCGGCCCACCCAACCCCCGCGCCAGCCCGCAGCCGCGCGCCCGCACACCTCTCGCAGACAGGCGGGACCCACCTATCATCCCCGACCTCCCGATCGCGCCGACCCCGGACTGTTCCCCGCGCGCGCGCGATCGTAACCGACCGAATTTTCGCCCGACTCCCGGTCTCAGAAGACTCCAGCTCGATCTAAACAAACCCGCCGCCCTTCCCCGGCTATATAAACCCCGGCATCTCCCCGTTTTTCCCCCACGATCCGCCGTTTTTCCTTCCGGTGAGAACCCGAGTTTCTCCGGCCAATTTTGCTCGATCTTCGCTCGGAATTTCCGATCTAACTCGCTGACCTTGATCCACCGCCTCCGGGGAACCGCGCAGGTCCAGAAAACTCGGTGTTTTGTGCTTCAAACACAGCGCCGACGAGCCTCACCGTGAATTCACCTCGGACCTCGTCGCCGACCGCTTTCCAGGACCTCCGAGCTCAAGAAAACCCCCGAGGTGAGATCCCCGACCTCCCCGCTACCAATCTATGCCATAAAATCACAACTCTAGGAAGAATTGACGAAGATCCGAAACTCTCCGGCGAGATCGCCGCCTCCCGCCGCCGTGCGCCGCCGGGCAGCACCGCCCGCGCTCGATCAAAGTGACGTGGCCGCTTGTGCGCCGTCTATTTTAAATCGCACGGTAGAATTTAAATCCCCGCGTACCGGTTCGACGTTATAATCTCAGCCGTCTGTTTTAAATCGGACGGTCCACGTCAGCCCCGCGTTATAAAGGCCGGGATTCTTACACGCTACCCCCTGGGGTTCTCGGAAAATACAAGCTAGCCCTGGAAACTTCTGATCTAGCCCCTAGAACTTCAGAAAATCATGTAAATTCATTTAAAAATCAGTTTTAGCCCCTGGACTTAATAAAAATTAGGAAAACCCCTCTGTTATGTGTAGTTAGACCCCTGGAAATTCTTAAAATAATATAATAGACCCTGTAGTGGGTGAGTTTACCTTTTTAACCCTATGTGATATTAAATTTAGGAATTTGAATATATGTTTAGTATTTAAAATTTAAAAGATGGGACAAACACATTGTAAATTCAAATTAAAAACTTTCCTAGTACTTGGAAAACTTTGGAGTGAGATAAAAATAGATTTTTGGCTGAAATGAATCTGTTTAATTGATTATTCACATTTATTAGTTATAGGGACACATTTTTAAGTAGAGAATAATTCTGAAAATTAGTAAAATAAATGTAAAATAGTTCACATCAGAGGAGAAGTTCAAAAATATATTATTTAATATTTTAGACCCAAAACCTATTCTGTTTAGACGAGGTGTCTTACTATTTTCATAATAAAGTTCACATTTAGGCATAGGAAATAAATCTGAAAATATAGCAAGCTAGGTATGAATAACTAGAAAATGATAAATGGAGTTTCCAAAATCCAAAGAATTCAGTTTAGGGTTGGTAGAAGGTCTGAAGACACATTTGGAGTAGGAAAATACCCTCCATGCACACTTGGTAGCTAAAAGGTGTATCAATTGAATATAAGGAATTTATTTAAATTGGAAACTCATATATAGTATGCAAACATAAATATGAATACAAAAGTAGAAATCATATGCACATGTTTAAAAGTGCATGTAAGCCAAAATCAACACACATAGAGTAACCACAACACATAAAAATGTGAATGACTTTCATAAATGTGAATGTGTGGTTTGTATGAAGTGGAAGTGTGAACTATGTCTTATGGATTGTTGTTTTCTTTTGCTATGTGTGATGGTATGAGTAGAACCTGCTCCAGAGCAAGTTCTTCCTTTCCAAGATCAGGACTACTCATTCCCAGAGCAGCAGGAAGAAGGCAAGTGTCCTTGACCACTTTGATCCTATGCTAGGATGTGTAGATAGAATTATTTGCATTGTCAATTGAAATATGAAACCCATGTTAGGAAGTTTCCCTAGAATTGCATTACCTTGTTTCCTTGTAGCTTGGGATTGGGATTTATTTTATCATATCATTTGTTTACATGCTTATGCTTAGCCATGCTTAGAATGGGATAATTGGGATATGAGATCATCAGTTTATTTACAATACTCTTGAATGAGATGTTATGAGTTATGTAGAGGTAGGGATCAAGGCAAGTTGGATGATTTGGTTGGTGCTGGATGCACGAGACTCGGGTTTGTGTTTAGTACTTGCCTGTATCCTAAGGACCGGTTCATGGAGCATGTAACCTAGCTTTACCGTGCCAACCACATGCTGAGATGGGGCAGCTTGGCCAATTAATTAGGTGTATCCCCAGCGTAGTATGGGTGTGTTGGATGGTGCGGGAATAGGTGTCAGCTGGACTACCATATGAACCGCAAGGCTCAAGAGGGGGCCACTGCAGCGGGGTTGGAGCCTCTTGTATGCTGTTAGGGGTGAAACCTCAGTGGGCTCACGCTCGTCGGGAATCCCTTTGTAAAGGCTTCGTAGTGATCTCCTGGCTACACAATTGGAAAGTGTGTATGTGGTTCGTGGCCACTGGCATAATGGAGGTTCTTTTAGTCCACCCGACAACGGGGGATGAAATCACTACATGTGGGTACAGTGGTACAAACTCTGCAGAGTCAAAACTGTCATGACAGCCGTGCTCACGGTCAAGAGCGGCTTGGACTTATTCATGATTAGAGGATGATGACTTTGGAAGTTGTGGATGTTAGGCGGGGAGCTTAACATTGGAAATGGTGTTATGGTTATTTGGTTATGATGACGGCATGAGAGATGGGGACCATTTCACCTATGTAGTAATGTAGGTGCTTAATAAGCTAAGGTGGTAGGCAATATTTGCGTAGTGTTTCAACCATGAGTTTAACCTCTCCTTGTTCTAGCCATGCATGACATAATTTTTCCCACACTTGCTGAGTACCATCGGTACTCAACCTTGCATATTTGTTGGTTTATATTGCTGCTCAGGTCAAGATAATGAAGTGGTGTTTAATGATCAAGACTTTGGACCCGAAGAAGGTTTCTAGGTTCATGGAGCCCCCCGGGCAACGCCTGTGACGGAGCCCACGAGAATAATTATTCCGCTGCTATTTTATGAACTTATTATTGTCCATCGAGACATATGCTATGTAAGACTTATTTATATTTGACACCTGGCTTGTAATAAATGATGCTTCACTATTTGTCATCACATGTATGAGAAAATGATCCTGGCATACATGTGATATTCACTTGGTTGTTCTTCGGAAAAACCGGGTGTGACAGAAGTGGTATCAGAGCCAAGGTTGCCCGTAGGAACGTGGACCTAGGTAGAAATGGACATATTTAAGGACCCTATTTTCTTAAAAACTATTTTACAAGGTGTGGGTTGAAAAGTGTTATTCAATGGGGTCACTTTCTTCATCTTACCCCAACTTTCATTCAAAATAGGATTTTTGTTTAAAAGTTTATCTAACCTAAGTTTAAATGCTTTCTGTTTTAGATGGTTCGCATGATTCGCACCGCTCGCAAGTCCACAGGAGGGAGAGTTCCCGTAGTTGCCCTTGCCCAAAGAGAGGAGAGTCGTCCGGTGACGTACCTTTCCTACGGATTGGCAGTAGGAGGCTTGTTGCGCGGTCTTCGACGTATGCTCCAAGCCGCCGGCAATACGGGCAAGCTAATCATACACTATAGCTCCACTAGGACCATCCGTGAGAAGAGGGAAGAATGGAGTTCAGAGATGAGGATTATCAACGAAAATCAGCTGCTCAAGATCCACCGCTCTCCAGCTTGTTGAGCGACACAGGTCGATGCGGAGAAGGATGTCACCTAGGAGGCCATCACCTGCCAGAGTCACATCTATAGTCGACACCTGGATAGGACTGAGTACATGTATGTCCTCCAGTGCGAGAGTGGTACAACGGAGTATAAGTACCCGCCAGTGCAGCAAGGGACTTCCCATGAGCACATGGACTTGTGCTTGGAGGATGCTGCTATGCTCAGCACTCGACTGCAGGAGTGTCAGCAGGAGCTTCAGGATGTTCGGGACACCCTGAAGGAAACCGAGGCATTGCTTCGAGCCTGCTTGAGGGCGAGAGAAAGAGGAGATGGGAATGAACTGTGTGTCACCGTGAATGATACATGGACTCCTGACTCCCCAGATCGCCGGGCGATCAGGCGTCGTCGCACTTCTCCACCAGCAGCCTCCCCACCCAAAGCAGAGTCAGAAGGCAGCCGCAATAATGAGGAAGATCCCGAGGAGCCAGCTCAGGGATACGAGTAGTGTAGAGTCTTTCCCTTAGTTAGCAAGATGTCGAATAGTCGAGTCGTCACCTTAGTTAATGGTGTGTTAATGCTTGGTGTGTAACGTGAGTTGTGGAAGCTATGAGCAATTGTCCACAGCCTCGTCTTCAGATTGTTTTGCTTTGGTGTGTGAATCCACATGAAATAATAATGCATTTATTTTTGTGTGAGACATGAACCCTCAGAAAGTATAACAAAGCCTCAACACTTCAAAGTACAAACAAGTGAAAAGTAGTAAGATAATACGTAATGCTTTAAATTAACATTTGGTTGATCATGCTAGATGGCCGGAAGAGGAAAGGGTCGTGCTGCCAACCCCGCCAACAACAACGATGAGGCCTGCAATCCTCATCTTTCTGGGAGCCAAGACAGGGGTGGACGCCGTGAGGGAGTTGATCCCATCCACCAAATGCTTGAGAATCAAAATCAGCTCATCCAGAACCTGACTCAAGTGGTGGCCAACTTGCATCAAGTTCCACCTCCACAAGCTGCACCACGCCAACCAAGGTTGAGTGAGTTTCTAGGAACTCAACCTCCAAAGTTTGCAAGTGCTGCTGAACCTCTGGAGGCAGATGATTGGCTAAAGACCATTGAGAGCAAGATGAGGATCATACAGTGCCAAGGGTATGAGAGGGTGTTGTTTGCCTCTCATCAATTGCATGGACCTACTGCTGATTGGTGGACCGGCTACGTGGCCGCCCATCATGACCCTGAGAACATCACTTGGGAAGAGTTCAAGCGTAGCTTCCGCAACCATTACATACCAAGGGGTGAACTCAAAAACAAGAGGAAGGAGTTCTTGGGGTTGCAGCAAGGTAACATGACTGTGAGGGAATACCTCACTAAATTTACTCAACTCTCCCGTTATGCCCCACGGGACATAGAGACTGATGAGCAGAAACAGGATTGATTCATGGAAGGACTTACCACAGAAATGCAGTGTGCAATATCCTCCAACGAGTATGAAAGCTTCCAAAAGATGGTGGTCAGAGCATTTGTGGTAGAAAGGAAGCTGAAGGCCTTGGAAAATGAGAACAAGAGGAAGGTCGGGTGGTCACACCAAGCCTCAGGGAGCAACACCCGCCCACGTCTGATGCAGCAACCCGCAGGGCAGACGAACCGTGCTGCGGTACCCTACTCAGCACCAAGAGGGTACAACCCGAACTATAGGCCTCCGGCAGCACCAACACAGCCACAAGGTCAGTTCGTACAGCAGCCTCACCCTACATATCAACCTCGACCAGCAGTGCAAGGACCCCCAAACCAACCCCAAGACAACAAAGGCCAGACACCTAAGGTTGGGGTGCAATGTTTTAACTGTGGGGAAGTGGGGCACTACGCCCATAAGTGCCCAAAGAAGAAGCCCGCGCAGCCGCAACAGCAGAATGTAATGAGAGGATGGGTGAACCACGTCACCATGGAGGAGGCGCAAGAGGCACCCGACGTGGTAGTTGGTAAGTTTTCTGCCAATTTACACATTGCAACCCTGTTGTTTGATTTTGGTGCTACCCACTCGTTCATTGTCCAAGGGTTTGTTAAGAAGCATGACCTAGCAACAACACAAATGAACCATATGCTAGCAGTAAACTCTCAAGGTGGAGAAATAAGGACAAGACAAGTGTGTCCCATGGTGAACCTAGACATTAATGGGGTAGTATTTACTGCTAACCTCATAGTTATAGATTCACAATGGATAGATATTATTTTGGGCATGGATTGGTTGACCAAACATAAGGGAATCATCCATTGTTCGACCAGAATGGTGGAACTAACTCACCCTAGTGGCACAAGAGTAAAGTTCATAAAAATACAAGAGCCCAGGAGGGACATTAAATTAAATCAAGTTGAGGCGAAAGTGGAGGAGATCAGGATCATCAGGGAATATCCAGATGTTTTTTCCGGAGGAGTTGCCAGGAATGCCTTCTGATCGTGAAGTGGAATTTGCAATTGAGCTAGTGCCTGGAACAGCCCCAATATACAAGAGACCTTATCGGATGGACTCTAAGCAGCTGGGAGAACTCAAGGATCATTTGAGAGAATTGACGGAGAAGGGGTATACTCGTCCTAGTTCCTCACCATGGGGAGCTCCAGTCATATTTGTGCCCAAGAAGGACGTTACCCAAAGGTTATGCATGGACTACCGTGCCTTGAATGAGGTAACCATCAAGAACAAGTACCCATTACCCTGCATTGAAGACTTGTTTGATCAGTTGAGGGGAGCTTGTGTGTTCTCGAAAATTGATCTCAGGTCGGGATACCACCAACTTAAGATAAGGCAAGCCGATATTCCAAAGACAGCTTTCGTATCTCGGTACGGATTGTATGAATACACCGTCATGCCTTTCGGGCTAACTAATGCCCCGGCATACTTCATGTATCTCATGAACAAGGTATTCATGGAATATCTGGACAAATTTGTGGTGGTTTTCATAGATGACATTCTCGTCTTCTCCAAGGATAAAGAGGAACATGAGAAACATCTAAGGTTGGTGTTGCAGAAGCTGAGAGAACACCAACTATATGCCAAGTTGAGCAAGTGTGAGTTTTGGCTGAAGAGAGTTCCCTTCTTAGGACATATAATCTCGGAGGGAGGAATCTCTGTGGATCCTGCCAAAATCGAGGATATACAAGAGTGGAAGACTTTTGAAAATGTCGGGGAAGTTCGAAGCTTCTTGGGATTGGCTGGATACTATCGACGGTTTATTGAGGGATTCTCTAAGATCTCGAGACCCCTCACCAAACTGTTGGAGAAGGGAATCACATTCACATGGACGCCGCAGTGCGAGACGAGTTTTCAGGAGTTAAAGAAAAGATTGACAACAAACCCAGTGCTAGTTATGCCAGATATGCAGAAGAACTTTACGGTGTACTGCGATGCCTCTGGAAACGGGTTGGGATGTGTTCTCATGCAAGAGGGGCATGTCGTGGCTTATGCATCCCGGCAGCTCCAGAAGCACAAGAAGAACTATCCTACACATGACCTCGAACTAGCCGCAGTGGTACACACGTTGAAAATTTGGCGGCACTACTTGATGGGGAAGAGGACAGAGATATATACGGATCATACGAGTTTAAAGTAGATTTTTACACAGCCAGATCTCAACCTCAGACAAAGGAGATGGTTAGAGCTAATCAATGACTTTGATGTGGGCATCAACTATCATCCTGGGAAAGCAAACGTCGTGGCAGATGCTTTAAGTCGGAAAGTGCAGGTCAATAAGTTGAGCTTGAAGGACATGCCTGCAGAATTGAAGGACGAGGTTATAAGGCTCAATCTATGCCTTGTGAATAGTGGTGAAGCCATCGCCATGGAAGTGGACTCCACACTAGAGCGAGAAATACGCGAGGGTCAAAAGAATGACAAGAAGATACAAGAAATCAGGCAACTCATCAAGGAAAATAAAGCCCCTGGTTTCAGAGAGGATGAACAAGGAACGGTGTGGCACGGGAAAAGAATCTGTGTGCCAAAAGTAAAGAAGATCCTTGAATTGATTTTGAAGGAGGCTCACGATTCTGACTATTCCATTCATCCTGGGAGTACGAAGATGTACCAGGACCCCAAGAGCAGGTATTGGTGGTATGGCATGAAGCGAGATGTCGCGGAACCTGTTGCCCTATGTGACACATGCCAGTTGGTGAAAGCAGAACATCAACGACCTGTGGGATTATTGCAACCACTCAAAGTGCCTGAATGGAAATGGGAAGAAATCGGTATGGATTTCATAGTGGGATTGCCTAGGACCCAATCAGGATATGATTTGATATGGGTCATCATCGACAGGCTAACGAAAGTAGCTCATCATCATCCCCGTGAAAGAGAGCTACAGCGGATCCAAATTGGCAGAGTTGTACATGTCAAGGATCATGTGTTACCATGGAGTGCCAAAGAAGATAGTGTCGGATCGAAGGACACAGTTCACCTCAAGGTTCTGGCAGAAGTTGCATGAAACCATGGGAACCCATCTGAATTTCAGCTCTGCCTATCATCCCCAAACTGATGGGCAGACGGAAAGAACCAATCAAATTCTTGAGGATATGCTAAGAGCGTGTGCACTAAAAAACAATCGAAGTTGGAACAAGAACTTACCGTATGCGGAGTTCTCCTATAACAACAGCTATCAGGCTAGTATGAAGATGTCACCGTTCGAAGCTTTGTATGGGAGGAAGTGCAGAACTCCCCTATTTTGGAACCAAACAGGGGAAAGTAAAGTGTTTGATCCCGAAGTACTACAAGAAGCCGAGGCAAAAGTGAGGGAAATTTGCAACAACTTGAGGATAGCACAGACACGACAAAAGAGCTATGCCGATGTTCGGAGAAGAGAGCTCGTTTTCAACGTGGGAGACTATGTCTAACTCAAGGTGTCCCCTATCCGAGGACTTCGTCGGTTCAAGGTGAAAGGGAAATTATCGCCTCAATACATCGGACCTTTTCAAGTTCTGGAGAGGAAAGGCGAAGTGGCGTATCAACTAGAATTACCGGCTCGCCTATCGGATGTGCACGATGTATTCCATGTATCACAGCTCAAGAAATGTCTCAGAACGCCTGAAGAGGTGTTACCCATGAATGAAGTCGACGTGGCTGAGGATTTGTCTTATGCCGAGCAACCATCCAAGATTTTGGAAACAATGGAATGCCTCACAAGAAATAAAAGAATCCGGATATGCAAAGTGCAGTGGAAGCATCACTTGGAAGAGGAAGCCACCTGGGAGCGAGAAGATGAGCTTAAGGCACAATTTCTGGAATTGTTTTCTTAGAACCACCAATCTCGAGGACGAGATTTCTTTTAAGGGGGGTAGAGCTGTAACACCCCAAAACCTGTTAAGAGGGGAATTTAAAAAATTTTGGACGTATTGCATGTGGTGCAAAAATTCAAATTCAAACTGGAATTCAAATTAAACTCAAAACAGAAATGAAAAAGAAAAAGAAAAAGAAAAAATAAACCTCCCCGGCCAGTGGGCCGAAACGCACCAGCCGGCCCACCCAACCCCCGCGCCAGCCCGCAGCCGCGCGCCCGCGCACCTCTCGCAGACAGGCGGGACCCACCTGTCATCCCCGACCTCCCGATCGCGCCGACCCCGAACTGTTCCCCGCGCGCGCGCGATCGTAACCGACCGGATTTCCGCCCGACTCCGGGTCCCAGAAGACTCCAGGTCGATCTAAACAAACCCGCCGCCCTTCCCCGGCTATATAAACCCCAGCATCTCCCCGTTTTTCCCCCACGATCCGCCGTTTTTCCTTTCGGTGAGAACCCGAGTTTCTCCGGCCAATTTCGCTCGATCTTCGCTCGGGATTTCCGATCTAACTCGCTGACCTTGATCCACCGCCTCCGGGGAACCGCGCAGGTGCAGAAAACTCGGTGTTTTGCGCTTCAAACACAACACCGACGAGTCTCGCCGTGAATTCACCTCGGACCTCGTCGTCGACCGCTTTCCAGGACCTCCGAGCTCAAGAAAACACCCGAGGTGAGATCCCCGACCTCCCCTCTACCGATCTATGCCATAAAATCACAATTCTAGGAAGAATTGACGAAGATCCGAAACTCTTCGGCGAGATCGCCGCCTCCCGCCGCCGTGCGCCGCCGGGCAGCGCCGCCCGTGCTCGATCAGAGCGACGTGGCCGCTTGTGCGCCGTCTATTTTAAATCGCACGGTAGAATTTAAATCCCCGCGTACCGGTTCGACGTTATAATCTCAGTCGTCCGTTTAAATCGGACGGTCCACGTCAGCCCCGTGTTATAAAGGTCGGGATTCTTACGCGCTACCCCCTGGGGTTCTCGGAAAATACGAGCTAGCCCCGGAAACTTCTGATCTAGCCCCTGGAACTTCAGAAAATCATGTAAATTCATTTTAAAATCAGTTTTAGCCCCTGGACTTAATAAAAAATAGGAAAACCCCTCTGTTATGTGTAGTTAGACCCCTGGAAATTCTTAAAATAATATAATAGACCCTGTAGTGGGGTGAGTTTACCTTTTTAACCCTATGTGATATTAAATTTAGGAATTTGAATATATGTTTAGTATTTAAAATTTAAAAGATAGGACAAACACATTGTAAATTCAAATTAAAAACTTTCCTAGTACTTGGAAAACTTTGGAGTGAGATAAAAATAGATTTTTAGCTGAAATGAATCTGTTTAATTGATTATTCACATTTATTAGTTATAGGGACACATTTTTAAGTAGAGAATAATTCTGAAAATTAGTAAAATAAATGTAAAATAATTCACATCAGAGGAGAAGTTCAAAAATATATTATTTAATATTTTAGACCCAAAACCTATTCTGTTTAGACGAGGTGTCTTGCTATTTTCATAATAAAGTTCACATTTAGGCATAGGAAATAAATCTGAAAATATAGCAAGCTAGGTATGAATAACTAGAAAATGATAAATGAAGTTTCCAAAATCCAAAGAATTCAGTTTAGGGTTGGTAGAAGGTCTGAAGACACATTTGGAGTAGGAAAATACCCTCCATGCACACTTGGTAGCTAAAAGGTGTATCAATTGAATATAAGGAATTTATTTAAATTGGAAACTCATATATAGTATGCAAACATAAATATGAATACAAAAGTAGAAATCATATGCACATGTTTAAAAGTGCATGTAAGCCAAAATCAACACACATAGAGTAACAACAACACATAAAAATGTGAATGACTTTCATAAATGTGAATGTGTGGTTTGTATGAAGTGGAAGTGTGAACTATGTCTTATGGATTGTTGTTTTCTTTTGCTATGTGTGATGGTATGAGTAGAACCTGCTCCAGAGCAAGTTCTTCCTTTCCAAGATCAGGACTACTCATTCCTAGAGCAGCAGGAAGAAGGCAAGTGTCCTTGACCACTTTGATCCTATGCTAGGATGTGTAGATAGAATTATTTGCATTGTCAATTGAAATATGAAACCCATGTTAGGAAGTTTCCCTAGAATTGCATTACCTTGTTCCCTTGTAGCTTGGGATTGGGATTTATTTTATCATATCATTTATTTACATGCTTATGCTTAGCCATGCTTAGAATGGGATAATTGGGATATGAGGTCATCAGTTTATTTACCATACTCTTGAATGAGATGTTATGAGTTATGTAGAGATAGGGATCAAGGCAAGTTGGATGATTTGGTTGGTGCTGGGTGCACAAGACTCAGGTTTGTGTTTAGTACTTGCCTGGATCCTAAGGACCGGTTCATGGAGCATGTAACCTGGCTTTACCGTGCCAACCACATGCTGAGATGGGGCAGCTTGGCCAATTAATTAGGTGTATCCCCGGCGTAGTATGAGTGTGTTGGATGGTGCGGAGAATAGGTGTCAGCTGGACTACCATATGAACCGCAAGTCTCAAGAGGGGGCCACTGCAGCGCGGTTGGAGCCTCTTGTATGCTGTTAGGGGTGAAACCTCAGTGGGCCCACGCTCGTCGGGAATCCCTTTGTAAAGGCTTCGTAGTGATCTCCTGGCTACACACCTGGAAAGTGTGTATGTGGTTCGTGGCCACTGGCATAATGGAGGTTCTTTTAGTCCACCCGACAACGGGGGATGAAATCACTACATGTGGGTACAGTGGTACAAACTCTGCAGAGTCAAAACTGTCATGACAGCCGTGCTCACGGTCAAGAGCGGCTTGGACTTATTCATGATTAGAGGATGATAACTTTGGAAGTTATGGATGTTAGGCGGGGAGCTTAACATTGGAAATTGTGTTATGGTTATTTGGTTATGATGATGGGATGGGAGATGGGGACCATTTCACCTATGTAGTAATGTAGGTGCTTAATAAGCTAAGGTGGTAGGCAATATTTGCGCAGTGCTTCAACCATGAGTTTAACCTCTCCTTGTTCTAGCCATGCATGACATAATTTTTCCCACACTTGCTGAGTACCATCGGTACTCAACCTTGCATATTTGTTGGTTTATATTGCTGCTCAGGTCAAGATAATGAAGTGGTGTTTAATGATCAAGACTTTGGACCCGAAGAAGGTTTCTAGGTTCATGGAGTCCCCCGGGCAACGCCTGTGACGGAGCCCACGAGAATAGTTATTCCACTGCTATTTTATGAACTTATTATTGTCCATCGAGACATATGCTATGTAAGACTTATTTATATTTGACACCTAGCTTGTAATAAATGATGCTTCACTATTTGTCATCACATGTATGAGAAAATGATCCTGGCATAAATGTGATATTCACTTGGTTGTTCTTCGGAAAAACCGGGTGTGACAGAAGTGGTATCAGAGCCAAGGTTGCCCGTAGGAACGTGGACCTAGGTAGAAATGGACGTATTTAAGGACCCTATTTTCTTAAAAACTATTTTACAAGGTGTGGGTTGAAAAGTGTTATTCAATGGGGTCACTTTCTTCATCTTACCCCAACTTTCATTCAAAATAGGATTTTTGTTTAAAAGTTTATCTAACCAAAGTTTAAATGCTTTCTGTTTTAGATGGTTCGCATGATTCGCACCGTTCGCAAGTCCACAGGAGGGAGAGTTCCCGTAGTTGCCCTTGCCCAAAGAGAGGAGAGCTGTCCAGTGACGTACCTTTCCTACGGATTGGCAGTAGGAGGCTTGTCGGGGCCCCCCATGGGGCCTAGGCAGCCTTGGTTCTTGGCTTCAGCTGCTGGAGCTGGCTACAGTGATGAGGGGTCCGGCCGCTCTGCGACGAGGACCATGCTCACCACTTCTGTTGTCGCCGCGATGTAGAGCAGTAGGCGCTCATCGGGCTCAGGGGCTACCATGACAGGCAGCGTCGTCAGGAGCTGCTTCAACTTCTGGAATGCTTCTTCTGCTTCTTCGGTCCAAACAAATGGACCGGCTTTGCGCAGGAGCTTGAAGAAGGGAAGAGCTCGCTCAGCTAGTCTTGGTATGAACCGACTGTGCGCAGCTAGACATCCCGTGAGCTTCTGGACATCCTTGATGCGGGTCGGGGGCCGCATCAGCTCGATGGCCTTGATCTTCTCTCGGTTGGCCTCGATCCCTCGGTGTAAGACCAGGAATCCAAGGTGCTTTCCAGAGGATACACCGAACACACACTTGTCCGGGTTTAGATTAGTGCGTGTGGTGCGCAACTTGTCAAAGACTAGAGCTAGGTTATCTAACAAGGATGAGCTCTATTTGACTTTGACAACGATGTCATCAACATACACCTCAACTAAGTCTCGGATTAGCTCTACAAATGTTTTATGCATTGCACGTACAAAGGTGGGGAGAGCATTTTTAAGACCATAGGGCATGGAGACATAACAATACAGGCCGTCTATAGTGATAAAAGCAGTATGTTCTTCATCTTCTCTAGACATTGGAATTTGGCGGAAGCCTGAGTAGGCGTCTAGGAAGCATAACATATCACAGCCTGATGTAGAGTCTACTATTTGATCTATTCTAGGGAGAGGGAATGGATCTTTAGGGCATGCCTTATTGAGACTGGTGTAGTCAATGCACACCCAGAGCTTCCCGCCGGCCTTCGGCACGACAACAGGGTTGGCCAACCACCGGGGGTGGTGGACCTCCCGTATGAATCCAGCATCCAGCAGCTTCTTGATTTCTTCACGAATGAAGTTCTGCCGCTCGATGGACTGCTTCCGGGGCTTCCGCTGGATCAGCCGAGCGTCGGGGAAGATCTTTAGATGGTCCTCGATCACCTCCCTAGGGATCCCAGGCATCTGCGACGGTTGCCATGCGAACACGTCGACGTTGTCCCGGAGGAAGGTGATGAGCGCGCCTTCCTATTTGCTGTCCAGGCCCCTGGCTATCCGGGTGGTCTGGGCAGCTTCGGCGCCAACTTGGACGACCTTCAGGGGGACGTCGCCCTCGTCGACGGGTTGCACTTGGGGTGCAGAGGTCGAGGCACGGTAGCACGCACTCGGGTGGAGTTGGCCCGGTTCTGCACCGCCAGGGGCAGGTGCTCGGGCTGTCGCAAGTGCTTGGAGCTTCTCCAGGGCTGACACTGCGGTAGTGCAGTCTCCACGGATCCTGAGGATGCCGGTTGGTGTAGGCATCTTCAGGACGAGGTAGCCGTAGTGGGATACTGCCATGAATCGGTATAGGGCCGACCTGTCAATGATGACGTTGAAGGGGAGGTCAACCTCCACCACGTCGAACAGAATGTACTCTGTTCGGTAGTTATCCGGTGCTCCGAAGATCACTGGAAGGCTAATGTTACCGTACGGGACGACTTGTCTTGGCCCCACCCCTGAGAACGGGCTCGAGGGGGTGAGCTTGGCCATCGGAATCTGTAGCTTCAAGAAAGCTGCGCGGCTGATGAGGTTGAGGCCGGTCCCGTCATCCACCAGGACGTGGTACATCTTCACGTTGGCGATGGTGGGAGCTACCAAGAGTGGTAGCTATCCGGCTCTAGCCATGTTATTGGGGCAGTCGGAGGCATCGAAGCTGATGGGGGTCCCTACCCACTTGAGGTGCGGTGCTACGCTTGGTGTAGGGGCCACCGACACCACTGCCCAGCGCAGGGTCTTGACCGTGTTCCGGGACGAGGGGTCCGAGGACCCTCCATAGATGACGTGGAGCGTCTTCCGGCGCTCGTCTTCGCTGGACCTGGACTCCCCTCGGTTGTGGACCGTCTTCACGGTGCGCTGGGGCTCCTGGTACCCTGTCTCTTGGTCGCCGTTGTCCCGGGGTCGACCTTCTGCTTGCCCTCCCTCTGGCGGAAGGGAGGAGCATGTGCGCGCGGCTGCCTCCCTGTGTGGAGGCGCTCCGCGAGCTTCTTAATCTCCCGGCACTCACCAGCAGTGTGGCTCCTGGTCTTGTGCACCAGGCATGGCTCACTTCGGTCACCGCGGCCGAGTGACTGTCGTGGCCTCTTATCGGGGTGTAGCCCCTGAGCTCCGCTGGGTGCTGCAGTTGCAGCAACGGGAGCTCCGGTCGGTGGCTTGATCTTGCCATCACCTTTCTTCTTGATCTTCTTGCTGCTCCCATGGGAAGCAGCGCTAGCTCCAGGCTGTCCTCCTGCTTCGGAGGCTGGCTGTGAGTGCCAACTGCGCCCTTCTGCTGCTCTGGTGCACTTGTCCGCCAGGCTGAAGAGCTCCGAGACGTCGCACCTCCCTGGTGGCCAACTTCTCGAGCATCTTCTCGTCCCTCACACCCTGTCGGAACACCACCACCACTGATGCATTCTGAATGTGAGGGATGGTGTTCCGCACCTGGGAGAACCGCTGGATGAAGGAGCGCAGGGATTCTCCAGGTTGTTGTCGAATGGCGTGGAGGTCGAGCTCCGTGCCGGGACGGGTGTAGAAGTTGCCGAAGTTTGCCGTGAACTGTCGGCACAACTCTCCCTGGGAGGTTATGGAACCCTGGGGGAGGTTCATGAGGCATGACCGGGTCGGGCCGGTCAAGGTGACGGGAAAGTAGTTGGCCATGACGGCCCCATCCCCTCCCGCCGCTAGGATGGCGATGGAGTAGATCTGCAGAAACTCCGCCGGGTTGACGCTTACGTCGTATTTCTCCGGCAGGTGTGGCCTGAACTTGCGCGGCCACCTTGCGAACCCTTAGTGCTGCAGATCCTGGTGCCGTGAACCCTTGGTCCGCTGTTGACATAGTGTACCCCGGCATGGGCAAAGGTGCACCATACACCGGGGGCGCCAACTGCATGGCATATGGCTGCTGCATATGCTGCGTAGCGTACGCCTGCGGCAGAGGTTGCTTGGCGAACGTCTGCAGCCTAGGCTGAGTCGAGGCGGTCAACATGCTGTCGTCGGCCTCGTGGTTGCGACGCCTTTCTCGCCGCCGCTAGATGGTCACGCGGGCATCTTCGCCCAGGTGACGACGCTCCAGCTCCGACCTCAGGTCCGTCGCTGGGAGCCTGGTGGAGTGGGAGTCTGCCGTCTGCCCGTCAACCATTGGCGTGCGTTATAGCGACACATCCAGGTGATTGGGGCGTCGTCCCTGCCGGAGCGGAGGGTTGGCGGCGGCGACGACGAGACGGTCGACATCGCGAATCCACTGCGGGGTAGCCCCCTGGGGAGCGTCCCCAGCAGGTGGATTGTGTAGAAGCGCCCGTGCTGCAGCTAGTGTACTCCCATGGGTGACACTCGGTGCTGCAGCAGATCTTGGGATTGCTGGGGTCCGTGTTGTTGGAGTCAGCCACGGGCTCCCAGCTTGTCCCGACACACTCCTCGCCAAGTGCATCGAGACAAATGCCTCGCTGGTCATCGTTCATTGAGAACGAGGGCGAGGAGAGCTTGCCGCTGAAGGAAGCTTGGTCATCTTTGTCGGTGAAGACTCGTCGCAAGAGGGAAAAGCCCCCCCCCCCTACCTGGCGCGCCAAATGTCAAAGCGTCTGCGGTCGAAACTTCCCCCTGGGCCTGCTCTGGGCAGCCCGTGGAGGTTCTTTTTCTCAGGGGCTAGTCCTCTCGCATGGGTCTCGCTGGAGTGGACGAAGGAAGGAGATGAAAGTGGTTTGACACGGGGAATTTTACGTGGTTTGGGCTGCCGGAGCGTAAAACCCTACGTGCACGATGAGCAGAGTTGCTCTGTGTATTGCTTGAGGCTTAGAACCGGAGTTCTAAGCATGGGGATGAACTGAGTGAGCTAAGGGTCGAATGCCAATGGATCCAAACCCCCTGTAACATTGCCTACCCGAGCCTTTTATAGTCCAAGGCTCGAGTGGCTTACAAGGTGGGCCCTAGGACCCGACAGGTGGTCCCGGGGTGATTTCCTGCTATCTACCGCATCTCGCACTAAATGCCGGTAGCTGTCTCTGGCGGTAGCTTCTTAGCCTTTGTCCTGCCGCCTGCCCACGCCGCAAGCTAGGCGTAGTGGTTGATGATGGCAGGGGCGACAATGGTTGTCTTTATCGCTGTGTTTATTGGTGTACAGCCTTTGGCACTGTACGCCTGTCCTGACTGTGACCAGACATAGTGCCTCCTGACAGGCGTGCACCGCGTCTCCGCGCCTTGGGAACACGCTGGTTTTGAATGCCGCGTCTTGGGAAGGCGCAGGTCTGTACTCTCGCTGCCTACCGCGCCGGGGGAGGCAGCACGGGTCTGCTAGCCACGTGGCGAGCCCGGAGCTCTCCTCTCAGAAGAGGGGGAGCTCCGACCCCACTGGACACGTGGAGCCTTCGGAGCTCACCCCCGCGGAGGGGGGGAGGTCTGGCTCTGCTCGCCACGTGGCGGGCCCGGAGCTCTCCTCTGAGGAGAGGGGGAGCTCCGGCCTCGCTGGACACGTGGAGCCTTCGGAGCTCGCCCCCGCGGAGGAAGGAGGTCTGGCTCTGCTTGCCACGTGGCGGGCCCGGAGCTCTCCTATGAGGAGAGGGGGAGATCCGGCCCTGCTGGACACGTGGAGCCTTCGGAGCTCACACCCGCGGAGGGGGGAGGTCCGGCTCCGCCTGGCCACGTGGCTGGCCCGGAGCTCTCCTCTGAGGAGAGGGGGAGCTCTGGCCCGACTAGGCACGTGGCGCCTTTGGAGCTCACCCCTGTGGAAGGGGTGAGGTCCTTAGGAGGTTTTGTCCTGTGCGCGGGGGTACCCGGTATTGAGGGTACCGACAGACATATTCCTCCGGTGGGTCGAAATGGGTTCTAGATAGTGGATGCACAAACCACATGACCGGAGAAAGAAAGATGTTCATCGCATATGAAGAGAATGATGATTCAAGTGAAAGAATCTCTTTTGGTGACAATAGTCACGGAAAAATGCTTGGTATTGGTAAAATTTCTATTTTCTCCCAACCTTCAATTTCTCATGTCTTGCATGTAGAGTCTCTTGACTATAATTTGTTGTCCGTATCACAACTTTGTGAAAAGGGGTACTATTTTATGTTCACAAATGAGGGTGTGACCATTTTTAGAAGTGGTGATGACTCAATTGCACTTAAGGGTGTGTTAAAAGGAAAACTCTATCTTGTGCATTTTACCACGGATGGAGCTCAACTTGACACGTGCTTAATTGCAAAAAATAACATGGGTTGGTTATGGCATAGGAGACTATCCCATGTTGGTATGAGGAATTTACAAAAATTTCAAAAGGGGAGTCACATTATAGGACTAACAAATGTTGTGTTTGAGAAAGATAGGCCTTTTAGTGCATGTCAAGCCGGAAGCAAATTGAGCACCACATCGTGCCAAAAACGTGATGACTACAACAAGATCCTTGAAATTGCTTCATATGAATCTTTTTGGTCCCCTTGCTTACATAAGCATAGGCAGTAACAAATATGGTCTTGTTATAGTTGATGATTTTTCTCGTTTCACTTGGGTGTTCTTTTTATGTAAGAAGAGTGAAACACAATGGATACTAAATAAATTTTTAAAGAGAGCTCAAAATGAGTTCTCCTTATGGATTAAGAAGATTAGAAGCGACAACGGCACCGAGTTCAAGAACACTCAAGTGGAGGAGTATCATGATGAAGAAGGCATCAAGCATGAGTTTTCGGCCCCATACTCCCCTCAACCAAATGGAGTGGACGAAAGGAAGAATCGCACTGTCATTGAGATGGCAAGAAGCATGCTTGATGAATACAAGACTTCGGATTGGTTTTGGGCCAAAACGGTTAATACCGCTTGCCATGCCACAAACCGACTCTATCTCCATCGAATTTTGAAGAAAACACCATATGAGCTCCTAACCGATAACAAACCAAATGTTTCATATTTTCGAGTCTTTGGTAGTAAGTGGTATATCCTTATCAAGAAACCTTGGACTTCTAAATTTGCATCTAAATCCGATGAAGGTTTCTTACTTGGGTATGACTCAAACACTTATGCATATCGTGTTTTCAACAAAAACTCCGGTTGTGTTGAAATAGCACGTGATGTAGTGTTTGATGAAACTAATGGCTCACAAGTAGAGCAAGTTGATCAATGTGTGCTGGATGAAGAGGAGGCGCCATACATGGCATTAAGGAGGATGGTTCTTGGTGATGTACGCCCACAAGAAGAACATCGCGCTCAAGTGGATCAATCTTCAACATGAGTTGCTCCTCCAACACAAGTACAAGATCAAGATCAAAACGATCAACAACAAGACTCTCAAGATCAAGTTGACCAACATCAAGATGATGACAATGATCAAGGGGGAGGCGATGGTGAATATGAAGTTGATCCAAGGCCTCAAGTAGCTCATATAAGAGTATACCAAATTGTTCAACGGGATCATCCCGTCGACAACATTCTTGGAGACATCACTAGAGGGGTAACTACTCGATCTCGTGTAGCTAATTTTTATGAACATTATTAGTTTGTCTCCTCTTTGTAGCCTTTAAAGGTGGAAGAGGCACTACAAGACCCGGATTGGGTGATGGCCATGCAAGAAGAATTGAACAACTTCAAAAGGAATAAAGTTTGGGAATTGGTGAAGAGACCTAATGCCAATATTGTGGGCACCAAGTGCGTGTTCCGCAACAAACAAGACGAGTTTGGAGTGGTGAGTAGAAACAAGGCAAGACTTGTGGCCAAGGGATACTCACAAATCGAAGGTTTGGATTTTGATGAAACTTTTGCTCCCATAGCTAGACTTGAGTCAATTCGTATTTTATTAGCCTATGCTACTCACCATGATTTCAAGCTTTACCAAATGGATGTGAAGAGTGCCTTCCTAAATGGACCAAACAAAGAAGAGGTTTATATGGAGCAACCTCCCGGATTTGAAGACCAAATATATCCTAATCATGTTTATAAATTGCATAAGGCTCTCAATGGCCTCAAACAAGTTCCTAGAGCTTGGTATGAATGTCTTAGAGATTTTCTTATTAAAAATGGTTTTAGAATAGGAAAAGTCGATTATACACTCTTCAAACAGAATATTGATGATGATTTATTTGTATGCCAAATATATGTCGATGATATTATATTTGGTTCTACTAACAAGTCCTTTGTGATGAGTTTAGTAAAATAATGACGGAAAGGTTTGAGATGTCTATGATGGGGGAGTTGAAGTTCTTCTTATATTTTCAAGTTAAAAGAAGGCACATTCATAAGTCAAACAAAGTACACTTAAGATATACTCAAGAAGTTTGACATGGACAAGGCATCAAAATGCCCATGGGGACAAGTGGACATCTAGACCTCAACGAAGATGGAACTAGCGTGGACCAAAAGTGTATATCGCTCCATGATTGGTTCCTTACTTTATCTTTGTGCATCTAGGCCCGAGATTATGCTTAGTATGTGTACGTGTGCAAGATTTCAAGCCACGCCGAAAGAATGTCATTTGAGGGCTGTTAAAAGAATCTTAAGATATCTAGTTCACACACCTAATATAGGGCTATGGTATCCAAAAGGATCAAAGTTTAATCTCATTGGATACTCCGATGCGGATGATGCCGGATATAAGGTTGATAGAAAGAGTACATCCGAAACTTGTCAATTCTAAGGTAGGTCTCTTGTGTTGTGGTCCTCAAAGAAATAAAACTCCATTGCATTATCCACGCCGAAGCGGAGTATATTGCTGCCAGAAGTTGTTGAGCACAATTTCTATGGATGAAACAAACTCTAAAGGATTATGGTTATGATATGAGTCATATTCCACTTTTATGTTATAATTAGAGTGCCATTAAAATTTCCCATAACCTCGTTGAGAATTCTAGGACCAAACATATAGATATCTGACACCATTTTTGAGAGATCACTTAACTAAAGGAGATATAATCATTTCGCATGTTAGAACCGAAAAACAAGTAGCCGATATCTTTACCAAGCCACTAGATGAGAAACGGTTTTGTGAACTTAGAAACGAGCTAAATATCCTAGACTTTAGGAATGTGGCTTCAAGTGTTGCACAACAACTGTGATTTAGAATAGGTTTGCAAAATAAGATGGCTAGAAAACATACAATGAGTGAATTGTGGAAAATACTCAATCTTAGCTCCAATGTGCCTTTTTGACTTAATATGATCATGATATGTGTAATAAATTGCTTGGTGGCCAAATTGTTCGATATATTGGTGAAAGATTGTCCAAAATAATCTATATATACATAAATTATATATATATATATATAAATAGAGTGGATATGTCCGAGCAGTACCGGACTAATCCGGACAGACGTCTAGACAAGTCCGCACTTGAGGAACCGGACTAGTCCGTATGACAGTCCGGACAAGTCCGATGTGGGGGTATATAAACCCCTACCCGACTACAGGGCTTCTTTTCTCCCTTTCCTTCTCCACTTGCGCGCACACACGCCCTCCAACCGCCCCAAGGCGATTTTTCATCCCACTCCACCAAATCTTCGAGCAAATCAGCGGATCGTCAAGTTTGGAGTGAAAGGACCGGACTAGTTCGCATCGATTCCCCACAAGATTTCGTGCCTCTCCTTCACTTTCAAGGTATTTTTGACCTAACCCTCTTTTTCTTCAAATCCTTATGAATCCCTCCATTAAGTTCAAAAGTACGATGATGAATGACCTATAGAATACCCCTGCCATGTCATTTTGAAGTATTGCTAGATATTTTCTTGATTTTGTGCGAGATTGAAAAGTTAGGGTTTGAAACTGTAGAGTCTGGACTAGTTCGGACCCTGATATCAGACAAGTCCAGACCCCGACAACACGGACATGTCTGAGACTCTAGCTGGACTAGTCCGGCTTCTGATAGTTTGAATTCCAAACTTTAATCTTGCATGATTCTCTTGCATCCTTTGATCCTAGATTCTTACTCCCATCATTGAAAATATCAGGATGACAAAGGAAACAGAGACTCGTGAAATTAGGAGCAAGAAGAGAGCGGAAGCCGAGTCTTCGGCTTCTCAAGCCAAACACGTGGTCTCCAAGGTTCCTAGGGCCACCGTTGAAAAGGGAAAGGGGCTAGCTTCCCAGTCACGGCGCAACAGCAGTGACAGAGGTTTGGATGCGGGAGAACCAATTGGGCCCTTGGAAGTTTCGGCACCGATTCGGGACCCAAATTGTTGACCCGTTTGAAGAACTACAACCGGATGCTTCGGGGGCCGAGAAAGATCGAGAAGAAGAGACTTACTATTATGAGAAGATGGTTGTTGATCCAAGATTTGGTCAGATTTCCACTGCGATTACTATCGCACCGTCTACCTCACAAAGAAGAAGCCAGTGATTGATGTTCAGTGGGTCGACTAGGACTATATGACGAAAAAGGAGAACGCCGTGTTTAAGGAAGTTGAGGCAGCCTACGAATTTCATGGGATCAAGAGGCTTATGGGCATGGAATACCCATGGAACAATGAAGTGATCCTCCAGTTTTACACTGCGTCGTATTTTCATAGAGATGGAGAATAAAGAATCACATGGATGACACACGGTGAGCAATACACCATGTCATACAAGGATTTTGCAAAGATCCTAGGGCTGCAAGGAACCTTGAGTGCCCCATTCAAGATACACAATGAGGAGGTATTGATGAAGAATGCTTTGGACTTCATGTATGATCAACACTATGCATTCAACACACCTTCCACGCAAGGCATTCTCCCCTTTTTCAATGTGCTCAATCGTTTGCTGAGAAAGACGTTGACTCCCAAGGATTGTGATGCAACAAACATTAATTCCTACATGAGGAATTTGATGCAATGGCTCAAGGAAGACAAAAAGTTCAACGTCTTCGACTTCATCTACTTTGAGATCCTCGCTACCTCTCACAATCCTTCTCGATCATGTGGATATGCACCCTATATTTTGTGCATGATAGAGAAGGTTACCAAGAAGACTTTTATAAAGAACATGAGGCATCGGAAGCTCCAGTCATAGTTGGTTGCCCCGGCTCCCGTGCCTTCCGCGACATTGAGGGAGCGGACAGCGGCTGCTCGTGCCGCACGAGAGGCTGCATCCTCTCCGGCTCCTACGGGCACCTCCAGCGGTCTTCTCAAGGTGCTCAAATCTATCTTCACCATGTGTCGTGACACACACGTGAAGATTCAGAAAGAGAAGGCTGCAAGGAAGAGGCATAGTCGCTACGTGAAGGACAACATCACAGTGATTTGTACCAAATTGGAGATTCCACCTGTGGGCTCTCCGGCGATATCCGAGGATAGCAAAAAGAACATCCGGACTTCTCTGAGCTCACCGCCGACGAGATGGCCTTCTTTGGAGGAGGTGGAGCCTCTTCAAGCGCCGCACCCTCCCGTTCGCAACAACGACAATGATGAAGAAGCCGATGATGGGAGCGATGGGGAGTACGAGGAGGACGAGGAGGATGAGGAGTAGGATGCCCTTTCTCTCTTTTTCCTTTTTTCTGTTTTGATGCCAAAGGGGGAGAAGATAGTAGATTTATCTATTTATCTATATTTTAACATGGCCTATATTTATGTAATGGAACCATTTAAATGTTGGCTTGCATTTCTATGATGTAGACTAAGTTTAATACTTATGGATATGGTGTGTAATGACGTGTAAGATTATCGTTTTATCTTTGCAATGGTATGTCATATCTATATTATCCTTGTGCCTAATGAGTTAATTGTTGTGTCATGTTCATGGCTATCACATATTATTCACTTTTTACACAAATAGGCACCCCACGAACAACCATGTGTATATGAAGAACCCCATTTTTTTCTTAGTGTGTCCGTTACTAATGATTATATGAATATGCACACATGTAGGGGGAGTGCCTTCATATATACAAACATAGTTGTTCAAAATTTCCTTTCATCTATGTTTTATTGAAAACTTTAATTGGTTGTCATCAATCACCAAAAAGGAGGAGATTCAAAGTGCATAGGCCTCCCTAGTGGGTTTTGGATGATTAATAACAAACAATTAAAGAACTAATGAGTTTTGTAAAGAGTGTGAAAATGATTGGATCTCAATCCTTAGAGTTTTAGCTAAAAAGAAAGGGTAGACAAGTTTAAAAGGACAAATCCAGACAAGCCCGGACTTATCCGGACACAAGATCAGGACTAGTCCGCACCCGGACTTGTCCGGGGTGCCCCACGGAAAAGGAGGTACCGATGTGTCCGGACTTGTCCAGACATTAAGTCCGAACTAGTCCGGACCCAGACTTGTCCGGTGTGGCATATGGAAAAGTAAAATCTGATGTGTACGGACTAGGGTCCGGACTCTATGCGGACTAGTCCGGACAACCAGACTTATCCTCATGTTAATGCGGAAAAGAAGGTTCTGATGTTTCTGAACATGTCCGGATTTATCTGGATCGAGGTCTAGACTAGTACGGACTCAGAATCTTTTTGAAATTTTAGTGGCCGTTGAAGGGGATGTGGGTTAGAACCTTGCTCTTCGAAGTTGCTCGGACTTTCTCCCTTTCCCTTGGTAAGATCAATTTGGCAACCGGTCTTCTTCCCCATCTCCTCTCCAAGCGGTTAAGCTTTTGTGGAGAGTTTGACTCTGATACCAATTGAAAGTTACCTAGAGGGGGGTGAATAGGCTAATAAAATCTAAAACTACTGAAAACAACGGATTAAACCTGAAGGGCCAAGATCAAGCCCGGGTTCTTCACTATCAAACAAAGTGTGAATACAATATTATTAGGGGCTACTCACAACTTGAGGCTCCCTTCAACAACCTAGCAGTTCTAGGAAACAAAATACAACAGCCAAGAACTCAAACTAACAATTAGAGTGCAAGAGATTCAAACCGAGAGCTGAAATGTTGATCACGGCGTCTCTCCTCTCACAAATCCACAAACCCCTCAAGATCCAATGTTAGGGGTAAAGAAGGTGAGGAAAGAGGCTTAGAAGAGCTCAAGGAAAGAGTTTTCGGTGCTAGGGTTTCAGCGGTTACCATTTGAAACCGGGGGGTCCCTTTTTATAGGGATCCCGGCATCTAACCGTTACACCTACTAAAGTTCAGACTAGTCCGTTCAGAACCCTGGACTAGCCCGTCCTTGGGGGACCACTTACGTCACAAAGGCTACCAACTAAAGTCCCCATGAAATTTGAATTCAAACGGTCATAAAATCCCAGACTAGTCCATTGAGGAGCGCACTAGTCCGATCTCACATAGCAACCTTTGTTCCGGATGAGAACGGACTAGTCTAGCAGGGAGCGGACTAGTCCGGCCACAAGGGCGGACTAGTCCGGTCTTACAATACTTAGTCTCGATAACACTCTAATCTCAGATTACGGACTAGTCTGGCCATATCCGGACTAGTCTGAGCTCACACAGGAATAATTGTTCCGTCCTAAACCGGACTGGTCTAAAGAAACCGGACTAGTCCGGCCAGCTGAGCGGACTAGTCCGAGGTCACTCAGAGGTACTTCCTCCGGACCTAAGCGGCTTAGTCCGATAAGCGGACTAGTCCGGCCTTCTGGGACTTGGTCTTAGAAAGGCTCAGACTTACACAAAAACGGACTAGTTCGGCCTAAAACGGACAAGTCTGAACTCACTCAGAGACTTGTAGTCCGGTCAAAAACGGAATAGTATGGTTGGGACGGACTAGTTCGGCCTTGAGTCCGGACAAGTCCGGTCTACATTCTCAACCATACCTATGACTATTTCCTCCCAAGATTCTAACTAAAAATTTGAGCTCTCCAATGATTCTCAAGCTCTCTAAAAGAGAAGACCCTGTTCAGAACTAGAAAGTGTGAAACTCAATAATAAAATTCTATTTTCTACTCTTGCAAGTCTTCTTGTTCTCCTTTTCGCTTTTTGAGAGACTCCATATTCATTCCTATCTCAAGGACCTGTGCTCATACTCAGTAAAGCTCATTAGTATCTTAATTATCGTCATCAATCATCCAAAACCCACGAGGATTATCTAGATGCACTTTCAATCTCCCCCTTTTTGGTGATTGATGACAACACATTAAGACTCTCAATTAATGGATATAAGAGTTTGTTTTCATAATACATGTATAGATGATTTACTCCCCCTAAATGTGTGCACAAGATTTTGTCAAGAAAAATATGCACATAAATGAGTTCTATGGGAATTTCATACACACGTGTTATGGTGGGGTGTCTAAGTGTGATGTGATAAAATGAGTGTAAAATGCATTGAGGGGAATATAAATGACATCAACTAACAAGATTATCTCAACATGACATAGTATGAAGACATAACGTGGCATAGTCATTACAAAATAACATAATGTGGCATAGTCATTACAAAATAACATAACGTGGCATAGTCATTACAAAATAACATAATGTGGCATAGTCATTACAAAATAACATAATGTGGCATAGTCATTACAAGATAACATAATGTGGCATAGTCATTACAAAATAACATAACGTGGCATAGTCATTACAAAATAAGACAAGACAAGAATTTTAAAACTTAAGCTAGACTACTCCATTTTTTCTCTCCCCCTTTGGCATCAAAGCACCAAAAAGGAAAAGAAAAGAGAGAAGGGCCTAATCGCTATCGTCTTCATCTTGATCTTCGCCTTGTTCACTTTGAGTTTCCTCATCCTCATCGTCGTCTTCATCGTCATCCTCATGATGAGCATGGGAGGTAGGAGGAGCAGCAGAGGAGGAACCACCTTCACCAAAGTAGGCAAGCTCGTCCTTGGTGAGAGTGGGAAACTCGGTTACTCCTTCATCGTCTGATGACGGTGGAGACATAGGTATCTCCATCTTGTCGCACATTGCCTTGAGGTACTTCTCTTGGCGTTGCTTCATTTTTTGTGTGCGAACTTCCACCTTCCGACATGAAGAGGAGATTGCCTTGAATATTTTGAGCAACCCACTAGAAGAGCCACTCGACGATGGAGGAGCAGACGGCCCAGCTGAAGAGGATGGAGTTGCAGAGGAGCTCCTACCCAAGGACGCAGGAGGGCGAGGAAGAGGAGTCGACATTTGTGGACAAAACTTCCTATGCTTCACATCCTTGGCAAATTCCATGTCGGTGACTCTATTTATCATGCACATGATATATGGTGCATAGCCACAAGATCTGTTTGGAGTGTAGGAGATGTTGAAGATATCGTTGTAGATATAGTCGAAGACATTGATCCGCTCTTCTTCATTGAGTAGCTTCAACAAAATTCTTAGATACCCTTGTATCATCCCCGCATCTCCATCCTTGGGAGCTAGTGTCTTCCTCAGGATTCGGTTGAGCACTCTAAAGAAGGGCTTGATGTTGTGAGTTGAGGATGGCTCATAGGTGAGATATGATGGATACATAAAGTCCAAGTCATCCTTTCGCAAGGTCCATTCATTGTGAACTATGATCTCATAGTTTAGATGCTCCTCAAGCCCAAGGATCCTTGCAAATTCATCGTACAGCACCGGGTACACCACATCATTTGTCATCCAAGTGATCTTTCTGTTTCCATAAGTGTGGAAGTAGCAGGTGGTGTATAATTGGACTATGACCTCGATGTTCCAGTCATACTGAAAAGTCATCAAATCCTTGATCCCATGGCGTTCTGCAGCTTCAATCACTGCATCAAAAGCTTAATGCTTCTTGTTCGCCATATAGGACCAATCCACCCACTGAGCATCGACTACTGGTGTCTTCACTTTTAGATAGACGAGCCGGTAGTAGTCACAATGAAAGTTACACCAGAAACGAGGGTTTGGTGTGGCCTTCTCATACTTGTAGACTTCTTCTTCTCTGAGCCTTCTGGCTTTCTCAGCTCCCTTCCTTTTGAATGTTGCACTCGCCAAATTGGGTTGGCGGTTTGGATTGTGCATGGGTGGTGCTCTCTCAAGTGGCCCAACCGGTCCTTGTGGTGGATTCCCCCTTCCCCGCCTAGGGTTGTCACGAATGACAAGTCCCCTATTTGCCAAAGCCTTTTTCCTGGGAGGATCTGCTGCTTTTCCTTTCCCTTTATCTTAGGCCGTTCCTTGTGACTGAGCTTGTTGTTTTTCCTTCAAGGTCACCAGCCTCTTCCTTCTTGGAGGATCAATGGACTGAGAAGTTTGTGCTTCCGTGTCAGCCCGTTTCTTTGTCTGAGCCTCCCTTGCTGCAACCTCACCCGCTTCGGCCTCGGCTGCTGCACGATAGGCGGCTTGGCGAGCCGCTTCGGCCTCAGGGTTGGGAAGAGGACTGTATCCGGATCCTGACATGATCTGGTGATAGATGAAAGGGAAAGATTAGACGTGAGAGCATTGCGCTTGAATTAGTGTACATCCACAAAGTTAGGAGCTAAAACTGCATTAGTCGGACTTGTCCGGGCCTGGGGCAGACTAGTCTGCCCAGGCTGGACTTGTCCGGTCAGTGTCTGGACTAGTCCGGACTCTACAGTTTTAAACCATAATTTAAGTGATTTGAGCACAAATTCACAAAACTAGACGCAATACTACAAGGAATACAACAACATGGTGTAAGGACATCAGGGAAGGCCTAAGGCACTAGAAATATGACCTAAAAACAAAGGATTTGAGAAAAATCAAAGTTAGGCCAAAAAGTACCTTAGAGCGAAGAAAGTTGATGCAATCCGCGGATCGAAGGAGCGGAGATGGTCAGGAAAGGATTCCCCGCACTCCACAAGCCTTGAATCAAGGATTCCTTAGAGGAATTTGAGGGAGAGCTCCAAAATCGCCAATGGGGCGAGTTTTGGAGGAGAAGAGAGGTGTAGAAGTGAATGAGAGAGGGAGGGGGTTCGGCCCCGACCCTTGGAGGTTAAGTATCTAGGGGCCGGACTAGTCCGGTTTGTTGTCCGGACTAGTCCGATGTGTCAGACTAGGTCCGGGCTAGTCTGTTGTCCGGACTTGTCCGTTGTGGACTTGTCTGCTGCATTCTGGATTATTCAAGATATCCGGACTTGTCCGTCCTATTGGGCGGACTAATTCGGTTCTTGAAGGCTGATAAATTCTTATATATTAGAATTTAGCCAAGAGTGATTACGGTGAATTAACTTGCACCTTCTATTAGATAACTATGTTCAATATATACCAAAGCACACAATTATATGATGACCATAATATATCCAAAAAATAATGTGAGAGAAAATTAGAAGGGGAATAAGTTTTTCACAATCATGCATATTTTTGAAGTTTGTGAAAATTTTTGAATATTCCAAATTACTAGCATTCAGATGTACAACATTTCAAGTCACATTCCTAGAGTCTAGGATATTTAGCTTATTTTGAAGTTCACAAAATTGTTTTTCATCTAGTGGCTTGGTGAAAATATCGGCTAGTTGTTTTTCGGGTCTTACATGTGAGATAGCTATGTTCCCTTTATAGAATGGCCTCTCAAAAAGTGATGCGGGATGTCTATGTGTTTGGTCCTAGAGTCAACGGGGTTATGGGCTATCTTAATGGCACTCTCGTTGTCGCGTAGGAGTGGAATATGGTTCATATTGTAACCATAATCTCTTAGAGTTTATCGCATCCAAAGAAGTTGAGCACAACAACTTCCGGCTGCAACATACTCCGCTTCGGCTGTGGAATGGGCAATGTAATTTTGTTTCTTGGATGACCATGATACTAGAGACCTACCCAAGAATTTACAAGTCCCGGAGGTGCTTTTTCTATCTACTTTACATCCGGTGTAATCCTCATCGGACTATCCGATGAGATTAAACTTAGACCCCTTTGGATACCACAATCCTAGGTTCGGTGTGTGAACTAAATATCTTAAAATTCTTTCAACGGCAGTTAAGTGATATTCTTTAGGAGATGCTTGAAATCTTGCACACAAGCATACACTAAGCATGATATCGGGCCTAGATGCACAAAGATAAAGCAATGAACCAATCATTGAGCGATATACCTTTTGATCCACGCTTGGTCCATCTTCATTGAGATCGAGGTGCCTGTTCGTTGCCATTGGTGTCTTGATGGGTTTAGCCTTGTCCATGTCAAACTTCTTGAGTATGTATTGTGTGTACTTCATTTGACTAACGAACATGCCTTCCTTGAGTTGCTTGACTTGAAATCCTAGGAACAACTTCAACTCCCCCATCATTGACATCTCAAACCTATCCGTCATTATCTTACTAAACTTATTACACAAAGAGATCATCATCTACATTCTTTGTGAAAAGAGTATAATCAACCTTGCCTATCCTAAAACCATTATCAATAAGAAAGTCTCTAAGACACTCATACCAAGCTCTAGGAGCTTGTTTGAGGCTATAGAAAGCTTTATGCAATTTAAACACATAATTAGGACATTCTTGATCTTCAAACCCAGGTGGTTGCTCCACGTACACTTCCTCCTTGATTGGACAGTTTAGGAAGACGCTTTCCACATCCATTTGATAAAGCTTGAAATCATTGTGAGTAGCATAGGCCAACAAAATACGAATTGACTCAAGCCTAGCTACGGGAGCAAAGGTTTCATCGAAGTCCAAACCATCGACTTGAGCATATCCCTTTCCCACAAGTCAGGCCTTGTTTCTTGTCACCACTCCATGTTCGTCTTGCTTGTTGCGAGACACTCACTTGGTGCCTACCACATTTGCATTTGGTCTTTTCACTAACTCACACACTTGGTTTCTTGTGAAGTTGTTCAACTCTTCTTGCATGGCCACCACCCAATCTGGATCCTTGAGTGCTTCTTCCACCCTAAATGGTTCCAATGAGGACACAAAAGAGTAATGCGCACAAAAGTTAGCCATTCGAGATCGTGTTGTTACCCCTTTTGTGATATCTCCAAGGATGTTGTCAACGTGGTGATCCCGTTGAATGCTTTGATGAACCCTTGGGTGAGGCACTTGAGTTCTTGAGTGGTCTTCTTCTTCTTCATCTCCCCCTTGATCAACACCATGGTCTTGATTTTCTCCTTCTTGAACTTGATCGTCTTGATCTTGGGGTTCTTGAGTTTGATCTTGTGTGAGAGGCGCCAATGTGATGAACTTGGAGCATCTTGTCCTACATCTTCTTGAGGAAGGACATCTCCAAGCCCCTTTCTTCTTAGTGCTACACATGATGCTTCTTCTTCATCTAGTACACATTGATCGACTTGCTCCACTTAGGAGCCATTAGTTTCATCAAACACCACGTCACGTGCAATCTCAACATAACCGGAGGTTTTGTTGAAAACACGATAGGCGTAGGTGTTTGAGTCATAACCAAGTAAGAAACCTTCATCGGATTTTGAAGCGAACTTTGAAGTCCTAGGCTTCTTGTTGAGAATTAGCATTTACTTCCAAAAACACGAAAGTAAGAGATGTTGGGTTTGTTACCGGTTAGGAGCTCGTATAGAGTTTTCTTCAAAAGTCGATGGAGATAGAGGCGGTTTGTGGTGTGGCAAGCAGTGTTGATCGCTTCCGCCCAAAACCGATCTGAAGTCTTGTAGTCATCAGCATGGTTCTTGCCATCTCTATGAGTGTGCGGTTCTTCTTTTCGGCCACCCCATTTTGTTTGGGGGAGTAGTGGGCCGAAAACTCATGCTTGATGCCCTCTTCATCCAAGTATTCTTCTACTTGGGTGTTCTTGAACTCGAAGTTGTTGTCACTCCTTATCTTCTTGATTCTTAAGGAGAATTAGTTTTAAGCTCTCCTCAAGAACTTCTTGAGGATATTTTGAGTTTCACCCTTATCATGCAAGAAAAATACCCAAGTGAAGCGAGAATAGTCACCAACAATTACTACACCATATTTGTTACCACCAATACTTATGTAGGTGACTGGGCCGAAGAGGTCCATGTGGAGCATCTCCAATGGTCTTGTTGTCGTCATCACATTCTTGGCGGGATGAGCTGCTCCACTTTGTTTTCCGGCTTGACACGCGCTACATGGCCTATCTTTCTCAAAAACAACATCCTTTAGTCCATGGATGTGATTCCCCTTTAGATGTTTTTGTAAGATCCTCATGCCAACATGGTCTAGTCTCCTATGCCACAACCATCACATGTTGGTTTTTGCTATTAAGCATGTGTCAAGTAAAGCTTTATCCGTGGAAAAATACACTAAGTAAAGCTTTTCTTTCAACACATCCTTAAAGGCAATCGAGTTGTTACTTCTTCTAGAGATGGTTACACCCTCATTAGTAAACAAGTTATTATAACCTTTCTCACATAGTTGAGATATGGACAATAGGTTATAATCTAGTGATTAAACATGTAGAACATGAGAGAGCGAGTGTTGAGAAGAGATTATAATTTTACCAATACCAAGCACCTTTTCTTGGCTATTGTCGCCAAAGTAGATGCCTTCGCTTAGATCATCATTTTCTTCATACTTAACGAACATCTTTCTCTCTCCGGTCATATGATTAGTGCACCCACTATCTGGCACCCATTTAGCGCCACCAGAGGAGTAGGCCTGCAAAATAATTTAAGCTTTGGTCTTAGGTACTCAAACTAGGTTGGGTCCTTTAAGGTTAGTCACAAGGCATTTGGGCACCCACACACAAGTATTTAGACTCTTGTGGAGTGGCCCAACATATTTAGCATATACTCGACCATACTTGCTCTTCATAAGAACATAAGATGCATCAAAGTTATGAAATATGGTAGAGTTTATATTTTTGGCAATTTCATGTAAGGTAGATGCAAGGTTGTTATTCTTGACTTGAGTTGAGTTTTCTTTGACAAAAACTACACACTTGTTATTATTTTTGAGGAATCTAACATTTTGCTTTCCTCCCCTAGTATAACCAAGTCCATCTTATAAGAGGTGATCTTGTTATTAAGTATGCACTACGTGCATATTTGATCTTCTCCTTATCAAAGATTCCACTTTTGTGTGTATTCTTGTTTCGTGCCTCTTTGAGCTTATTTTTCAAGTTTAGAACAAGATTAACACATTTGAAAGTTTTAGTGTTGGATTCCACATTTGTTGATGAGGAGTTTTTGGAGGATGAAGTAGTTGAGATACTTGACTTAAGTGAGTTGAATTGTGCTTCAAGATTCTTGTGAGTCTTGGTCAAACTCACAAGTTCATCTTGAAGTACCACGTTTGTACTCTTAAGTTCTACACAAGTTTCCTTTCTCAAGGCAAGTTCGCTTTCAAGTGCTCTACTCTTCTCACTCTCAAGTTCAAGGAGCTTCTCAATCTCAAGGTTTCTTTCCTTTTCAAGGATAAGCAATCTTCTTGTTGGTTCAGAAGCTCTACTTATTCAAATATTTCATCCGATAGCATTTTCATTTTAGCTATAGCATTTTTGTTAACGCCCTTAAACATTAATTCATTTTCGCTATTGCTATCAAAGTCATCATCATCAACAATATGTAACTTGGAAGGTTTAGATATTACCTTACGCTTTCCTTCCTTTGCCACAGGGCATGTATGACTTGGGCTCTTCCAATTACCCTTGTTTGGCAAGAGTGATCTCTTCATTGTTGGCCTCTTGATGGCGACGGTTGCCACCTTTTCTTCATCTTCAGAAGAGGACTCTTCGTTTGAGTCCCACTCTTCTCCAATATGAGCTTGTCCATAAGCCTTCTTCTTTTTGAAGATCTTCTTGTCTTGTGGTCTTCTTCTTCCTCTTTTCATCTTCCTTGCTATGGGGGCAATTTACAATGAAATGCCCGTATTCACCGCAGTTGTAGCAAGTTTTCTTTGTTCTTGACTTGCCCTTGCTCTTGTTCTCATACTGATGGCTTTTTCTTCTCATCATTCTTTTGAATCTTTTGATGAAGAAGGCCATTTCTTCACCATCCATGTTCGTGCTCTCATCATCACTCTCTTCATCATCACTTTTGAGTTGCATTTCTTTTCCCATGGACTTGGATGTCGCCTTGAGAGCAATGCCCTTTTTATTAGATGAGGTAATCTTTGCTAGGTCGTTGACATGTTGTGCTTCCTTCTCCATCATCTCGTGGTTGATGATCTTCCCTAACACTTCATCCGGAGTCATCTTGTGGAAGTTTGGACTTTCTCGGATTAGAGTGTATAGGGTCACATTGCGAGGCATGAAAGCTCTTATCATCCTCTTGACCACCTCATGATCATTCCATTTCTTGCATCTGTATGCCCGACTCTTGTTGATGAGAGTTTTGAGCCGGTTGTACATTTCTTGAAGTGTTTCGCCTTCTTCCATGGCGAACCTTTCAAGCTCTCCTTCGATCATCTCGATCTTGGCTTCCCTCACAGATTGGTTTCCTTTATGTGCGATCTTGAGGGTGTCCCAAATATCTTTGGCGAGACTAACCCATCCACCTTGTTGAATTCTTCAAGGCTTAGGGATGAGTTGGGCACGACCGCTGCTTGTGCATTACGATGGATTTGTTGTTCTTGCTCTTGGGTGAGTTCATCCTCGTCTTTGGGGATATCTATACCTGTACAAACAACATGCCAAAGACTTGGGTTTAAGGAAATTAGATGCAACTTCATGTTGTGCTTCCACATGGTATAGTTAGTTCCATCAAAGTGAGGTGGTTTGCCTAAGCGAATTGATAAATAACTAGAATGTGAATTTAGACGCTCATAATTAAAAGGATATCGCGAGTGGTCTTGTTAACTGCTCTTGAGCTTCTTCTCTAATTTCTCCTTCCTTTTCTTCTTAGCTTCCTCTTTCTTCTTCCAAGCTTGATATGTCTTGTGGAGGAGTAACAGCTGGAGGTGGGTTAGAACCTTGCTCTTCGAAGTTGCTCGGACTTGCTCCTTTTTCCTTGGTAAGATCAATTTGGCTACCAGTCTTGTCCCCATCTCCTCTCCAAGAAGTTAAGTTTTTGTGGAGAGTTTGGCTCTGATACCAATTGAAAGTTGCCTAGAGGGGGTGAATAGGCTAATAAAATCTCAAACTACTGAAAACAACGGATTAAACCTGAAGGGCCAACTAGTCCGGTCTGGGGGCGGACTAGTCTGGTCTAGGTATAGAAATTGCGTTTTTATGGATGGATTTCTTTTCAAGTTTATTTAAGCGGAAGATATGTAAGTAGTCTAACAATCTAATCAACTAATTTGTGAATGAGAAACTGATTGGATTGTAAGACTTGCAAGTATGGAGCAATTAACAAGTTTTGAGAGAGACAAAAACCTAACAAGCAACTCTAGTGAATAAGCGAGAAAGTAAAGGAATCAAGAGACTCGATTTATCCCGAGGTTTGGTTCCACACAGGAATCTACATCCCCGTTGAGGAGTCCACAAAGGATCGGGTCTCTTCCAACCCTACCCTCACCGAGCAATCACCAAGATCAAGCCCGGGTTCTTCACTGTCAATCAAAGTATGAATACAATATTATTAGGGGCTACTCACAACTTGAGGCTCCCTTCAACAACCTAGCAGTTCTAGTAAACAAAATATAACAGACAAGAACTCAAACTAACAATTAGGTGCAAGAGATTCAAACCGAGAGCTCAAACGTTGACCACCACGTCTCTCCTCTCACAAATCCACAAACCCCTCAAGATCCAATCTTAGGGGTCAAGAAGGTGAGAAAAGAGGCTTAGAAGAGCTCAAGGAAAGAGTTTTCGTCGTTAGGGTTTCAGTGCTTACCATTTGAAACCCGGGGGTCCCTTTTTATAGGGATCCTGACATCTAACCGTTACACCTACTAAAGTTTGGACTAGTCCGTCCTTGGGGGACCACTTACGTCATAAAGGATACCAACTAAAGTCCCCGTGAACTTTGAGTTTAAATGGCCATAAAATCCCGAACTAGTCCGTTGAGGAGCAGACTAGTCCGATCTCACACAGGAACCTTTGTTCCGGATGAGAACGGACTAGTCTGCTAGCGGACTAGTCTGGTCACAGGGCGGACTAGTCCGGTCTTACCAGACTTAGTCTCGATAACTCTCTAATATCAGATTACGGATAAGTCTGGCCATATCTGGACTAGTCCGAGCTCACACAGGAACAATTGTTTCATCCTAAACCGGACTAATCCGGCCAGTTGAGCGGACTAGTCCGAGGTCACTCAGAGTTACTTCCTCCGGACCTAAGCGGCTTAGTCCGATAGGCGGACTAGTCCGGCCTTCTGGGACTTGGTCTCAGAAAGGCTCAGACTTACAAAAAAACGACTAGTCTGGCCTAAAACGGACAAGTCCGAACTCACTTAGAGACTTGTAGTCTGGTCAAAAACGGAATAGTACGGTTAGGACGGACTAGTCCAGCCTTGAGTCTGGACAAGTCCGATCTACATTCTCACCCATATCTATGACTATTTCCTCCCAAGATTCTAACTAAAAATTTGAGCTCTCTAATGATTCTCAAGCTCTCTAAAAGACAAGACCGTGTACACAACTAGAAAGTGTGAAACTCAATAATAAAATTCTATTTTCTACTCTTGCAAGTCTTCTTCTTTTTCTTTTTGCTTTTTGAGAGACTTTACATTCATTCCTATCTCAAGGACTTGTGCTCATACTCAGTAAAGCTCATTAGTATCTTAATTATCGTTATCAATCTTCTAAAACCCACGGGGATTACCTAGATCCACTTTCACAGCTCCGGACCTCACCTCTACGGAGAGGCTTGGTCTGGAACCAAGGGCATGTGGCGACTCTGGAGCCTAGGCACGTAAGCGTCGGGCCCGGCCTCAGCAGGGAGGCCGAGTCCGGGGCCAAGGACCCGTGACCGTTCGAGCACCCGTCAGCAGAGAGGCAGGGTCTGGGCTGTTTTCAACACTCCACGCGGGGTGGTACCGATAATCTTTCTTACGTAGCAATGACCATCACCGGATCTATAATATGTTGCCTTGAAAATAACCTGCAAGAAAGAGTTTGATTTAGCATTATTGAACACGCAAAACACTTTGGAATCTCTAGTATATACTCTTGCAAGGTGCCACGTGCAAGTCATACTAACACGCTCTTTCATTATTCAAGTTACATTAGATGTATCTATTCGCCAACCATCCCATGTATTTGCCTTCGTCCATCATGGCATGGTTGGCAGCGTAGCGTCGCACCACTTCGCAAATGGTGGCTCAAAAAGTTAATCAGTGATCCCTGTCACATGTATAGCTCAAACCGATCAAGCTGTCGTAACATCATGAATTAAGAAGGCGGAAGGATTGCCGTATAGACCTTCTGGCCCCACTAACAACCTAGGTCCAACCGGGACCTGGTTCAGGGGGAGAGAAACCAAAAACGGAGAAAAAAAAAACAGCCGTCGCCAGCCGCGGCGTCGTGCTCGCCTCTCATCACCTGTCCGCCCGCGCGCGCGACGAGGCCGCCGCGCCCTCCCTCCCCCGCCTCTGTTTTTTAACGCCCGCCGCGGCCTCCTCTCCCATTCCTCCCCACCATCGCCCCCTCCTCCCCTCGAGGCTCTCCTCTCGGAGGTACGTCCGTCCGTTCCTCCCTCCCCCGTTCCCGTTCCGCCGTTCGTATCGCCCCGGTCCCGCCTTGGTGCCGCTCTCACGGTTGCGTGCTCGTCATCCTCGCGCTCTGCCGCCTGAACGCGTTCCTGGCCAGATTTTTTGGCCATGGCCGTTTCGGATTGAGACGCCGTGTGGTGTTTGATCGGTTCTCCTTTTACCGGTCGTGTATGTTTTCGGTTTGTCCTTGATACGACGTTAGGATACTAGCCGGGATTGTTTGATGCTTCGAATGACCTTCACATTGCGTCTTTTTTTTTGTTTCTAACGTAGTTTCATGGAATTACAATGCTGGCTTTTACGCAAGTACGTTCGGAAGCAAGCATATATGAAACAGAGGCTGATCAAACCGTTACGGAACAATCTTTTTTTTTCTCTCTGCGTGAATCGAGGGAACGTAGTTCCCAAGAACACGCACTTTAGTGCTGCTGCACGGGCAAAGAGACTCCCCTCTTAAGAATTTAGTATTTTGTTAGTTATATATCATTTGGGATTGAAATATTTTCAGCATTATTATTCAGTTTCTATTATGTGTGGAAACATTGTCTCATTTGACCTGAGAAATCAAGTAATTAACAATGTGCTTAACTCTCCAATCTTTTATCAGGTCCGATAGGGCGATCCAGTCATGGCAGAAGTCCTGTCAGGACCCCCCGAGCACCGTCTAAGCTCTGGTGAGTACGCAAATAAATGCAAGAACCGTTTTCTTGTTCACTGAGTTAGAATATTACTACGCGACAGTACTTTCTTTCTTTATCCTCATATGAAAAGAACTTATGATACCCCCCATAATTTCTGAGCGTGTACATGGTGATTTTAATTGAAAGGTTATGCGTCATGTTGACCATACTTTTCTTTTGCCCAATCAATTAAGGACGAGATAAAGTATCTGTTAAGAGTGGAATTCAGTCCATGAGATGGAATTGTGCAGAGTTCATTTATGTAAAAATGATGTCTGCAGCCTTAGATGGACATTACGAAGAGAAGAGGAAATCCAATGTGGAATACTCAGAGGATGAAAAGAAAGCTATGATTGCGTCGTTGAAGAAAAAGGCGTTGAGCGCCTCGCAGAAACTGAGGCATTCCATGAAGAGGGGGAGGAAGAGCAGCAAGGTCATGTCCATCTCAATTTCGGACGAGCGCGACCCTGAGGAGGTGCAGGCTGTGGATGCCTTCCGCCAGCTTCTCGTACTTGAAGAGCTGCTACCATCGCAACACGATGACTACCACATGATGCTGCGGTGTGTGATCCAATAATGACTCAGCCTGCCATATGACTGTTTTTTTTACATGGAGCAGTATTGCTGAACGTTTCCATGGTGAAGGTTTTTGAGGGCAAGAAAGTTTGATATCGAAAAGGCAAAGCAAATGTGGTCTGATATGCTACAATGGAGAAAGGAATTCGGTGCTGACAGCATTCTTGAGGTAACTACAACTAACACAAAAGATTGTAATGAAACAAAACTTATGGTTAATCCTTTTTGATCGATACGTATGGGTTATTCACAAACCCTTGTGACACTTTTTCTTCTATATAATGCCATCTTAGGAATTCGAATTTGAAGAAGCTGATAAGGTGGCGGAATGCTACCCTCAAGGTTACCATGGAGTTGATAAGGAAGGCAGACCTGTCTACATTGAACGGCTCGGACAGATTGACGTCAATAGGCTAATGCAGGTCACCACAATGGATCGTTTTGTCAAGAACCATGTCAAGGAGTTTGAGAAGAACTTTGCTGTCAAGTTCCCAGCTTGCTCACTCGCAGCAAAGCGCCATATTGATCAGAGCACAACGATTCTTGATGTACAAGGAGTGGTATGTGCCTCCAAATTCGTAGTGATTTCATGCAAGGGTTTTTCAAATTTCACCAAGTAACCCAACACAAACACATTTCCAGGGGATGAAGCAATTCAGCAAAGCTGCAAGGGATCTTATTAGTCTACTTCAGAAGATTGACGGTGATAATTATCCAGAGGTAAATCTCTTTGATATACAATTCATCATACTTTTGTTGAAACTTTTACCTGAACCATGGCAGACATAATACTCGTATAATTATTTTTGTCCCAGACGCTGTGCCGGATGTTCATCATTAATGCAGGTCAGGGATTCCGGCTTCTGTGGAGCACGGTGAAGAGCTTCCTTGACCCAAAGACTACTGCAAAGATTCATGTATGTTTTCTTCTTCCTATAGTTCTGTTCGTTACCTAGGATTCAAGTGCTCAACTAGAGGACTGTTTCGTGAACATTGTTTTTTTTTTTCTGTAGGTTCTGGGTAACAAGTATCAGAGCAAGCTTCTTGAGGTGATTGATGCCAGGTACGAAAGTGGTGCTCTAGTAACAATAAGGTGCTCCCAAGGCAAATTTACCAAATTCATTATTGTTCATTTCTCATTGTCAGCGAGCTGCCAGAATTTTTTGGTGGAACCTGCCAGTGTGAAGGTGGTTGCATGAAGGCTGACAAAGGCCCTTGGAAGGATCCTGACATCATGAAGGTGAGGACTAATCCAATCTGGTCTTCTGATCCACTACAATGGATCTTCAAATTTCACAAATACGAAGCACTAACTCAGTATCCTATACCATTTTAATGAGAAGATGGTTCAAAGTGGTGCTGGGAGATGTGGAAAGCTCGGTTCATCCTTTTTTGAGGCAGAGGAGAAACTGATTTGCGAAGATGACATCATATACCCAAAGGTGAAAAAACAAAGCCATTTTCATGTTAACGTATTTTTCAATATACTTAAGCATCAAATTTCATTTTCTAAAATCAAGAAACAAGCTTCTTTCAACGGGGAAGCACATCTAGCTGGAGATGCTCAGTACATTCTGTCCCGAAAACTTTCCCGCAGCCGAATTGAGCATCCTCAGCTGTCACCTGTTCACAAGGAACACATCACCAATTCGTGTCCTGTAAGTCATTCATTCTTTGTTATTTATAAATAATTGTCACTATGATGAAGCGAACAGCGGTGCAATTGAAACTGTCTTGCCAATTGAAATTTAGTGTTGAACCTTAACCTTTGTTTGCTAATTGAAAAATCCTTAACGTCAACCTCGGTTATCTCCACATTTTGAGATGGATATACATAACATTTAACACTTCTCTGCAAACTTTCCAGACCCCTGGGTCACCCTATTCTTGTGATGTTCCAATGGTTGAGAAGGCCATAGATGCTATCTGCAAGAGCCAAGGAACACCAGATGAGAAGCTCGCCATCACAAATGGTTATTAAACCCCCTACAACCGAACATTTTATAAAATACTCCATCCAACTTCAAATTGATGTTGTTAGGATAAAAATTCTAATTTTAAAATAAATTAGAGTTGTTATCCTAACGACAATGATTTAAGCATGGAGGTAGTATATTTCTATTCCCTATTTCATTCTGATGGACTAACAAATCATTCTTGTTCGTCAGCTGTCGTGAATGCCACTAATGGATCAAATCCCCCTCTCTTTGGTGGCATCATGGCTCTTGTGATGAGCATTGCGACGATGCTTCGTGTGAGCCGTAACATGCCCCGGAAGGTACTTGGTGCCGCCATCGGCGGTTCTAGACCTGCCACCCTAGCGAAAAGTAAATCGAAAATCCAAGTCCGACAGTGCTCCAAGCTATCATCGGAGGCTGTGAAGGCGGCTGAACAAGCCGTCTCTGCAAAGCGCATTGCTGATCTTGAGGAGAAGGTCATTGCACTATTAACAAAGCCTGCTGCAATGCCGGCTGACAAGGAGGAGATGCTGCAGGCTGCTGTCAGCCGCGTCAGTGCACTGGAAGAGGAGCTTGCAGCTACAAAGAAGGTATCTTCTCAGGCACTAGCTTTATACAAAAAATACTGAATGACCAGAAACACTTTGAAACATATGATATTTTGCATATTTCTAGACCAGTCTGTTTAATAATTTGCTTTGTCGTGTGCTATTTTGCAGGCGTTGCAGGAGACTCTTGAGCGACAAGGGGAGATCATTGCGTACATTGAGAAGAAAAAGAAGAAGAAAAGCAAGGTAAGAAGATGGAAACAAAAACGCATGGCAAAATAAAATATGCCTGAAATCTTACAACTATGACCAGTTCTTCTGTTGAAAATATTATTGTGGTTCTCACCTAAACAAAGTGCTAGTAACACAGTCACAGTAATCTATTGATCCATCAAAATCAACTGCGAATCAATATGGATTCTTGATATTTCCTTCCATCATTTCTTGATATTAACACTGTTCTTTGAATTGTGCTTGTAGCGTTTGTTTCGCTGGTAAAAGAAAACAAAAGTGAATTTTGCGTACACGAGAAGAGCTTTTGGGTGTGATGGCGACTGAACTGGTATTTGCATCTGCCAGCAACTGTGATTCTCTATTGTAACATGTAATGCCCTTTTTATCCCTTTTTCTTGTGTTCCTGTAATTGATTGGTCCGAGCAGCGTATTGTACCTTAACCACGTGGGCGTGCTGCCAAATTATCAACCCCATCATTGTTGTTGCCAACTATTTGCGCGGATGGACTGTCGGGTATATTGAGAATATAAATATTTACAATACAAAACTCGCAAGAATATGCACTCTATGCTACCAGCATGGCAGCATGCTACATGATTAAGTTAAGTGTACCTTCTCTCATTTCTAGAGAACAAATTGATTGCTTATATTAGCTCCCCATAGCATATTAGCACTTACTGACATGAAAGTTGCTGATGCTCTCACATTCCTCACGTTGATGCGGTGATACTTTCGCTACTTCCTTAGATCGATGATTATCAAATGATCTGTGAAAACCTTGTGCATACATCTGACATAAAACCTAGCCGATGTGAAATGTTGTTTCTCCAACAGACATAGGAAATCTAACCGGCATAGAATGGGAATGTATCATCCAGCTCACCAATGCACGTTAGAGCAGAGGAAGTTAAGATTACCAAGAACAATGACAAGTTAAGATTACATTGAGTAGGCAGAGGATGATAACCAGGACTGTTTTACTAATACATCATCGGCCATGACCAGGAAAAGCAAACAAATGAAGTCATAACATAGCAGTGAGCCATGGCGACGCTGGCGCTGTCGGTGCCTCTTCCACTCCCGAGCGGCCCTATCCCCCGCCTCCGCCACGCCAACACCGCCCGCACTGCCGCCGTCGCCGCTGCGGCGGGGAAACCCGGTGCCAGCCCCCTCCCCGACGAGCTCCAGCTCATCGCGGACGTCCACTCCCCGCACAACCACATCCGTGTCGCCGACGTCTCCCCGCGCGCCGCCGGCCACCCGCTCGCCGGCGCGCGCCTCCTCCTCCTCGACGGCCCCGGGAACATCCACTCCCTCTCATTCCCGCGCCGCCCGCACTGCCCGCTCACCGCCACCTACCTCGACGCCTTCGCCACGCTCCCGCCCCTCCTCCCGCGCCCCTCGCTCGCCGTCCTCGGCTTCGGCGCCGGCTCCGCCGCGCGAGCGCTCGTCCACTTCTTCCCCGACGTCTCCGTGCACGGCTGGGAGCTCGACCCCGCCGTCCTCGCCGTCGCGCGCGACTTCTTCGGCCTCGCCGAGCTCGAGAAGGACCACGCAGCCCGCCTGTTCGTCCACGTCGGCGACGCGTTCGAGGCCCAGCCGCCGCCCGGCGGTTTCGGCGGCGCGTTGGTGGACCTGTTCGCCAACGGGAGCGTGGTTTCGCAGCTCCAGGAGGCGGACACGTGGCGGCGGCTAGGCGGGATGGTGTCGCCTGGAGGGAGGATGATGGTGAACTGCGGCGGCGGGTGCGTGGAGGCGGAGGAGGAGGGGAGGGACGGCGACGCGGTGAAGGACGCCACGTTACGGGCGATGGCTGTGGCGTTCGGAGACGACATGGTGTCGGTGATGGAAGTCGATGAGAGCTGTGTGGTGATGACAGGGCCGCCGGTGACTGCCCCCGAGGAGGCCGCGGCGTGGAAGGCGCGGCTACCTCCGGAACTGCAGCATTTCGTTGACATGTGGAAGCCTTACAACAGCAAAAGTTTCCAATGAACTAGCTGTGAGATAAGTATGTTGAGTGGTTTCATTAGTATTTCAGTAGTACAAGCACAACACTGGAATCTACTTATATCATTTAAAAGTTTTGAAAGTGCGCACTTCATTGATTGGTGTTGGTTCTGGATTATTTCTCTGAAATCTTTAAAATAAAGATGCATTATGCTTAGTTATTTTGGAATTGTACTTTTGATTTACTAACTTAGCCAAAATGTTGAACGTACATGCAGCTAGTTGAATTTTTCAGAATAGTCTGTGGGCTTTGGACGATACTTCAGCGAATTGTGGTTTTATTAATAGTGCAAATCAGCAACAAGGGTTCCGTTGTGAAATCAAAGGAAGACAGTGAATCATAATTTTTCAGACCTTTTGTTTTCTCTTTTTATCAACTGCGTTAGGAAGCACATAAACACCCGTGCATTGGATTCTAATACAAATGTGTTAGCGGATTCCCTCAAATTAAAGCTTCCCACTTACCTAGGCCGCAAAGGTTATTTAATTAAAACGTGATTGAGGTGTTATTGGTTATAGCATAAGTTTTGAGTCATGTTGAACAACTTACTGTGGCTTTGTTTGGTAACTTTGTTTTTAGCCAGATATGTTGTATTTTCTATTTTCCAGGTAAAGGCAAAAGTCCAATATTTGAATGATGAGGATCAGAGGATATTTTGTAGATTTGAATATGTTAATTTTGGATTGAACAAACAACAAGGATTGAGATTGTTCTGATAGCATAATTGTTTTTAATAGAATGCTGATTTCTCATTTCAACAAATGGCTAGACCCCCATCCTGTTTAATCTCCAGTAAAGAATATGAACTGTATTGGAGTGGACCATTTAGGGTTCTAAAAAGTTATCATCCATGTCTAGAATGGAACTAAACTCCTTGAAGAAACATCATAATATAGATGGGTATAGAAGACCTTTTTGGCTTTGCTGATCCCTTTATGCATCTCCACTTTCTGTAAATAAGACATTTCCACTTCTTTTCGTTAAGAAAATCAGTGACACTGCTACTATTCTTTGGAGCACAAACTTTCAGATTTAAATGTCAATTGACTAAAACATTAATTGCCACATATATTTATAGTGTGATTACCTGAAAAAAATCATAGTTCATTTTATGATCTGAGAAGATTTAGCTTAATAACTCCCTGAAATATATTAGGTTGAATCTAGTTTTTATTTTCTCTAGATTTAATTCAGACACTACTTGTTACTATTTGTGAAGGCCTTTTTTCTTCTCATTTTTAGTGACTGACTGGCCCACCTTCTTTATATACTTTGAAGACTTGCAAGGTGCAACACGTGTAGCTCAGGTCCTGGGGGATTTAATGGTTTATAGTTTGTCATCTAAGGAGTACATAGTTATGATTGTTAGTTGTTGTGATCCCGGTCCTACGTGGGCAACAACCATGACCGGATTTTGTGTTCTCCTCGGCGCCCTGATCGGGGGCGCAACGGATTCTGTTTTCCGTGCGGCCCCCTCTCGTACACACTATGAAACCACGCCCAAAAGGAAAGAAGGGTATGGGTAACACTAATCCGATCTTGAGATAGCGTGGAACGAGGGGAAGAACCGTACCTCTGCAGCAAGCCATCACTGCATCAACGATCTTCCTGCACCGACAATCACCCTGCATCAGATACCCTCCATCGATCGACCTCTGAGCCAAATGGCGTCAAATAGATCCATTGAAGGTAATTCTTCCTACGTTTGATTCACTGATCATCAGTCTAGGTCATTAGCGCATTAGTTAATTATGATCAAATATGTCTGTCAGATTAGATTAGATTTAAGAATGCTTAATCAGGGGTTGCTAGCATCGATCCTAAGCATCCCGTTTTTTCTAACAATGGTATCAGAGCCGATCTAGACAATTCCTGATTAAAGAATCAAATCTTAACTCAGATTGGATCAATTTCTAATTATGTTCATTAAGGCCTACACTCTGTTAATCAGTATCAGAATAAACTCAGTTATCTCACTGAAGCAAATAGAAGGAAGGGATTCCAATTTTGATTTTGAATCTCGGCTAAGACTAGAAACTCAGATAAGAAAACAGAGTCGAATAATAATGAGAAAATTAGATTTGAGGAAGAGGACTTATCTTATCTTGACTGTGATATTTTTGGTCCTTCGGGACCCTTTCACCGACGATGGAAGTCGGGTGAGGGAAACCTCGGGAGGGTGGCTTCGGCCGCCATGACCTCCTCACTGCAGGATTAGGGAAAACCCTAACCCTAGTCGCGGGTTACTTTCAACGGCCAACCGACCGCACCGACGAGGGTGCGACGGCGCCGGAAGTCCCCACGACAGTAAGTCCCGAGGAGGGTTAAAACCCTAACCCCAGCCGCGGGTTTCCTTCAACGGCTAACCGCCGCACCGACGGCAGTGCGGCGGCGCCGGAAGTCCCCGCGGCGGCCAGATCCGGCGAGCGACAGTTTCTTTCAACGGCAAACCACCGCACCGACAAGGGTGCGGCGGCGCCGGAAGTCCCGCGCAGCCGAAACTGTTCCGCCGGGGTTAGGGGCTTAACCCTAGTCGACCGGAGGACTACCCCGCCGGCGACGAGCCATCCCGCCGAAGGACTCGGCCGCCGGCGAGCGGAGCGGGGCGCCGGAGTGCTCCGCCTCCCCTCGGCCTCGCCGCCGCTCGGAGAGAAGAGAGAGAAGAGAGGGGAGAAAATGAGAGTTAGGGTTAGAGCGCGGCGCTCGCCGATTTTTATACCTCCCCGATCTCGGCGTTGAGCCGTCCGATCGCAGATGGACGGTCGAGATTGATTTACGTTATAAAGGGCCGAACGACACTGGCCGTCGGATCTTAGCGCGCCGCCCGCCGCGTAGGTTGAATGGGCCCGGAGCCCATGCGGGAGGGCTTTATGGGCCAGCTGGGCTGCCCTTTTCTTTTTCAGGTTTTATTTTCTTTTTTGAATTGGGCCACTTTAGTCACTGGGCTGAAAAATAAGGCCCAATTAGCTGTTTAAGTAATTTCCATTTTCAGAATATGTTTAAATGGAAAATTGATTCCAGAAATTAAGAAGATGATTAGAAAATTAATTAAAATAGCTGGAAAAACTGAAAAAAAATTGTGTATCAGTGGGCTAAGGAATAAGGCCCAGTTAGCTATTTAGGTATTTTCCATTTTCAGAATATGTTTAAATGGAAAATTAATTTCAGAAATTAATAAAATGATTAGAAAATCAATTAAATAGCTGGGAAAATTTAAGAAATTTTGTGTAATGATTGTGTGAGATTTTGAGTGCATATTTCTGTAATTTTCTGGTAATTATTGTTTTAAGCATATTTTCTCAGTTATTTAATTAATTGCTATTGAGCATTTTTGCAATAAATTTTCAGAAATTTCAGAAATTTAGTTAATTGAGCTTCTGCTGTTATTTAGCAAATTTAAATAAGTAACCAACGTGAAAATTTAAATTTGTTAAAATTTTAAGTTTGTATATATTTAGCATGGAAATTAAATAAGTAACCAACGTGAAAATTTAATTTTGCCATGCTTAAAGTTCAAATTCAGAAAAATTTGTAATTTGTTTTGACATGTTCATGGAATTTAAAGTAACCAACGTGAAATATTTCCATGATGTTTAAGTGGAATGGTTTTGTTGAGTAACCAACGTGAAAAACAATTTATGCCATTTCTGATTATTTTGAGTGTTATTTTAAACATGTGCTGCATAGAATGTTCATTTTAGCAGTTTTCCTAACCCCTACATTTGTTTTATTAAGGTGCCTCCAATGTGGTAAGCCTCATTGCCTCCATAGAGACCCTCACGGGCCATAACTATGGGACATGGAATGAAAGACTCAGAATGAACTTAGCAATTGCAAACCTTGACCTATGCCTTAGAAAGGATCGTCCAGTTGATCCTCCTGTTCCTTTTGCCCATAATGAGGAAACAGATGAGGAATTTGCACTAAGAAAAGAGGAGTACATTAAGCTTAAAGAAAATTATGCTAAGGACCTTGAGGCTTGGGATGAATCCAACAGAAAATGCCTCATGGTCATTAAGACCACCATCTCTGAATCCATAAGAGGAGCTATCCCTGACTGTGACCTAGCTACTGAGTACCTTGCCAAAGTTAAAAGCCAGTATACAGGCTCCACTAAAACATTGGCAAGCACCCTTCTTAAGAGGCTTGTAAATGAGAGATACACTGGTGGAGGTGTGAGAGATCACATTCTTAAGATGAGTAATTTGAATGCAAACCTCAAGAATCTTAACCTAGCCATGCCAGATGAAATGCTTATACATTTCATCTTCATGTCTTTGCCCAAGGACTTTGAGGCCTTTGTAATCAATTACAACTCTAAGGAAGATAGCTGGACTTTGGAAAAGGTCATGGCTATGTGCGTTCAGGAGGAGGAACGCATAAAGGGTAAGGGTGGAGACTCCATCAACCTAGCCAAAGGTAAGGGTAAGGGAAAAGGAAAGGAAAAGACCTACTTTTCCAAACCACCATCATTTAAAGTACATGGCTTCTCCTCTAAGGGCAAAGGAACAACTCCTCAATCCTCTGGTTCAAAACTAAAGGCAGATCAGTGCAAGTTTTGCAAAGATTTTGGACATCGCCAGAAGGACTGTTTTGGTTTTGTCAAATGGTGTGCCAAGAATGGTAAGGATGTTATTACTTTAGTAAATGAATCCCTGTATTTAGCTTATTCACGATCTACCTGGTGGATTGACTCAGGTGCAACTGTGCATGTTTGTAACTCTATACAGGGATTAAGTACGATGAGGACTATAAGAAAGGAGGAAAGGACCATCAAAGTCGTTGATGGCCATGAAGCTGAGGTTGAAGCCATTGGGACTTATCCTCTAAGACTTAGTAGTGGTTTTATACTTAGTCTTCATGATGTTCTTTATGTTCCTAGTCTAGAAAGGAATTTGATATCAGTCTCATGTTTAGATGATTGTGGATTTGTGTGCCATTTTGGCGAAGACAAATGCTCTATTAGTTTGAATAATAAGATTGTAGGTCTTGCTTTCAGACAAGACATGCTTTATTTGTTATCCATCCATGATAATATGAACACCTTAAGTAATGATCAGATTCCCGCTAAGAATGAAATAGGAAGAAACAAGCGCAAAAGAATCAATTTCGAAACATCGTCGAAATTATGGCACTGTCGCTTATGCCATATTTCGAGGGGGAGGATCGAGCGCTTAGTATCTCAATCGATTTTACCTCACCTAGACTTTTCAGATTCAGAAGAATGCATTGATTGCATTAAAGAAAAATTTGTCAAGACCATTAAGAAGAACGCCATACGCAGCACGGGTATTTTAGAAATTATTCATACGGACATTTGTGGTCCGTTTCCTATAATCTCTGTAGATGGGTATGATTCATTCATAACGTTCACGGATGATTACACTCGTTATGGTTGCATTTATCCGATCAAGGAGAGATCCGAAGCATTGGATAAGTTTAAGCTATTTAAGGCTGAAGTAGAAAATCAGCATATTGCTAAGATTAAGGTAGTAAGATCCGATCGTGGAGGTGAGTACTACGGTCGGCATACCCCATATGGTCAGGTTCCTGGACCTTTTGCAAGATTTCTACAGAAACATGGTATCGTCGCTCAGTATTCTACACCAGGCGAACCTCAGCAAAACGGGGTTGCGGAACGTAGAAACCGCACGCTTATGGACATGGTAAGAAGCATGCTAAGTTATTCTACGTTACCGGTTAGCCTATGGATGGAGGCGTTAAAGACTGCCATTCATGTGCTTAATCGAGTCCCCACTAAGTCAGCACCTCACACGCCGTATGAGATGTGGACGGGTCGCAAGCCCTCATTAAACTATTTTCATATTTGGGGTTGTCCAGCTGAAGCTAAGATGTTTAACCTAAACATTAGCAAATTAGAGTCTAGAACAATTAGTTGCCATTTCATTGGGTATCCTGAGAAAAGTAAGGGTTTTAGATTCTATTGTTTAGATCGGCATACTAAGTTTATAGAAACACGACATGCCGTATTCTTAGAAGACGCTATGATCAGGGGGAGCACGGTACGGCGAGAAATAGACCTTGAAGAAGAACGGACTTCTTTACCCGCTCCAATGACTCAAGAGTCATATTTCACTCTACCTGCTGTCGTTGTGCCACCAGTACCAGCCACTGGTGACACGACACCTGTTGTTGCACCTTCATCGGCCGCAACGGACTTGAGTGAGGTTTCGCCTCCCCAGCCTTGTAAAGGTCCCAAAAATGTGAATACAAAGAAACATGAGTTTACACAAATGTTAGAGTCATGTGTATGAAAAAGGGGCTTAGTTGAAACTTTTTCCCACATATGATAACATAGGTGAGATTCTTCTAAACAAACTTAGGGCTATTGCATGGATGGACCTAAGGTGGATTAAAACCACAGAATTGAAGAGCTCAAGTGCAATGGAAGGGTTTAAAAATCAGAGATGGACTAAAGGTAAATTCAAACTCCAAGTGAGGGAAGGACACAATGAGAAATTCAAAAACTGTTGTGTCCAAACTATTGTTTGCAGTAGCTAACACAAGGATCAAGTGGCATATTTGAATTCCTTAGGTCCAAATTAGTGGGGAGGCAAAGTGTCATTAATTTTTGAAAAGATTTGCTGCTCATTTTTCCAAAGGGAGTCAAATGTGCAAAGAATTCAAATGAACATTTGAATTTGCATGGAATTTGTCCAAACTTCTCAAATGAGCTCAGTTTCCAATTTTCCAACAATTGGGTTGGATAATTGTCAAACTTTGGAGATAATTTGAGGAAAAGAGGTACTGAATTGTGGGGCCCACATGTCATTGGGGGAAATGAGTGTGCAAAAGATCTTCAGCTCAGGCGGTGCACGGTCTCTGTTTTTCTCCTCCTCGCGAAGTCATCGCGCCACCGAGACCGCCTCGGTCCTTCTCACCTTGCGACACCGGGGCAAGGCCGACGCCACCTCTCCCTCGCGACCTCTGTGCTGGCGAGCTGTTTCCCCCCTCCTTATCACGCAGCTCGCGCGTTGTCCTCGGTTCCCACTCTCGCGCGCACAACAGGGACCTCCCGGCGCCGTTTCTCGTTCTGTCTGTTGCAAACCGCGTCGCCCCCTCCACTGCCCGAGTGATCCACGGAAGAAGTGAGCGCCAGCGTGTGCTCTAGCGACCCATCGCTCTACTCCGTGGCGTTGCCGCATCGTTTGATCACAATTTGGCGAATTTCACCGGGCACCGAGGCTCACCATCGGGAAACTGAGCGGGTCTCACGTGGACAGCCCCACCGAGAGCTTCTCCGGCCCGAGCTAGAGCGCCCTCGGATGCGCTGGGAGCCCCTGATGCTCATCCCCGAAGCTCAAGCCATGAGATGATCTACCGGGCTCGAATTTGGGAAAAGATCGCCGTCGGGCACCATCCGACCTTCTGATACGGTAATACCAAATTCGATTGTCCCTCTCACTCTTAGGCCATCAAATCTTGCACACACGAGCTGGGCTAGCCGGCGATCTTTTGCCCTTTTGCAACCAATGCCTGAAAACCATTGTGCACGACGTATTTCACACTTTTTCCACGGCGGTTATGGTGGGGCGGTTCGGGCTCCCGATGAGAACTAGGTTAGGGCCATTTGCAGGCTGCTTCACCACCCGGACGATCCTCCCTGGCGCCCACTGGTGCTGTAGCGCCGTTCCACCGAGGTCTGGGCAGGCTAGGATGACCGGGCGACGTTGCCGAACCGGTCCGGAGCCGCCGCACCCTGGCCAACTAGGTTAGAGCCATCGCCGGCCGGGGAAGAGGGTTCCATCGTGTTCAGCACGTGAAATAAGGCCCTAGCGGCGAGGGAGGGCTCGGGGGATGGCCGGGAGGCTGGGATCCGTCGAACTCCGGCGAGCACGGCGGCGCGCGGGCGCGGGGGCCGGAGGTAGAAGACGACCCGGTGGGTCCCGCCCGTCAGCGACGGTTTTTCAAATATTTGATCGGCTGTGGCGCAGGAATCTGGTGTGGTGGCGCGGGAAATACCCTGTAGCCTCGTGTGGCTTGCCCCGACGCGTGACACCTGTCCCCGGACCCACAGCCAGTATTTGAACATTTTGGGGAAATTCAGTTTTCAGTTCAAACTTTGAATAGCTACAACTTTGGGTAGGAGAATCCAAAAATTGTGAAACAAATTTTGTTGGATTCCTCTGATAGAGTACTATCCAAATGTAGAACCCAATTTGTATGAAACCCTTTATTTAATTCTGTAAAATTCTTTAAAGCTTTCTAGCAAAAGAATTTTAGAGGGAGTTTGGTTAATCCAAAGATCCTCAAATTTTGCCAGGATAGTCTTTAGGGTATTAGTGAACGCCTGTAAAATTCTCAACGCATTTAGAGTTGATTTAGTTAGGTTAATTCTGATTTTAAGTTCCTGTATTCAAATGAATACAGAAAACAATTTCAGGGAATTTCCAAAACTTGGAAATTCAGTTCTAGCCATTCCTTAGCTCCAAAAAATTCTAGGAAAATTTATGCAAACTCTATGAGCTATAATTGAAATGATGGTTCAATAATTTTTGCATGAACATGGGTGGGATCTCAGAATTAATTCTTCTTTGCTTAATTGCTTAGAAAATTATTCTGGACAAACCACTCAATGAAAAGTGCTAATTTTTGGTCCAGAGGACTTTCTTGTGACAAGAAGCTCACATGAAAATTCTCAACTCCAGTGGAGCCCTGGATCACCCCTGTGCTTTTAACCTCTTTAGGTGATCAATATAAAAGAGGGGGAAAACCATTTAGCATTTAATCATCTGTTTGGATCCAAACCTAAACCACTAGCACCAGTGTTATTTTAAATTCTTAAACAGAGTTCCAGTTTTTGAAAACTTGTTATTAGGACTTGTAGCAAAATCTTTACAATTAAACAATATGCATATTCTTCACGTGTAGTATCTACGGGGAGGAATTGAAATCATCGGAGTAGAAATCAAGGAAGGAGGAAAGAGGTTGATCAAGCACCAAGTGATCTTCACTAACTACATATATATATACGTCACCTGCAAAACAAAGGCAAGCCCCGGTTTGCATCAAATTTACAAGTTTTTATTTGTATTCACTTCATACGTCTAGTATTATATTTATTGCATTACGTCTAGATGGTATGAAACCCCAAGTGCATGACCCAGAAAACCCTGAAGTTTAATGTAGGATAGGTTATCAATTAATTATAACTGTTGTTCTCAATAAAAGTGGATTAAAAGAGGCATAACTCGAGTAGGCAGATTTCTACCCGTGAAATGGGATTAAGGGGGGATCAATCGGAAGAGTTGGGAATTGATCCTCATAATTGGGAATGGAGACCGGGCAGTGGATGGAAGGTCAAGGACGTGGTCCTGTGAGCCTAGTCTATGTCTGAGTCGATTAAGGCCCGTTCTCGTGTGCGGCCCCGCTGGACAAGTTTGAGTTGTGTACCGGATGCATACTGGCTATATGGGACCCAGGAAACCGATGTAACATGTTAACCTGGGTGTCGAGGCATACCTCACCGTCTGATGCCGATGCTGAAAGGATAGAGAAGTCGGTTCTACGAGGGTTTGCCGTAGAGAGACTTAATCCCAGTCGGTGGGACCGGTTCGACATTTGGGTGTCGTGTGAAAGGTGGCCACGTACGACGTCAGTGACGGTTGCTGTGTGCAACGTCGAGTACGGGCGTACGTGTCGTGTCAGCCGGGTGTTTTTGATTGCAATCACCGTCGCTCGCGGTAGTGAGCATACTTGTACACTGAGTCGTGACGTAGTAATAAACCGGGGAAATATTTAATATGCTTCGTGGGTAATCCTCATAATGGAGATGAGGAACGATCAACACTTCACTAAATTTAATTTCCACCTTGGGCTAGAAGCGTCGAGGCAAAGCGTTTCTTGTTTGATTGTGGAGTCTCGACGTTGATGGTGCAAGGTCTGTAGGAGTCTAGGGTAGTTCACTAAAGTTACTTTCACCTCGGGCAAGTGACATCGAGATGAACCGTTTCTTGTTTGATTGTGGGGTCTCGATGTAAGTTGCGCGAGGTCTATAAAAGTTGATTAAAACTGGAAGCAATGACTCTCCTTTAGCTCAAGTTCATCGTTTATGAAAAATGCTATAATCAGCCCTCTATTTCCATCATATAGAGTTTCATGACTAGGGTGACGGGTCAGTCTTGCTGAGCTTCGTGCTCACAGATACTGCACAAGTTGTTTTGCAGGAAATAACTATACGCTGAGATGTACGGGTGCCTAAGAAGATTCGGAACTCTCCGAATGGTGAACTCAGGGCAACCCTTGCCGCTGCTACTGTGATAGTGTTGCTAGTGAGAAGGTTCCGCGGGCTGGACACCTTCTCTGATGCTTAGCATAGATATGGGTCGGGAGTTGTAATAGTTTTCCGCTGTAGTTTATTTTGAGAAGTATTTGTAAACTCAAAACTTTGTAAGTTTTCGCTTGATTTATGTAATATGATGCTTTATTATGTGTGCTGTTGGGTGCCGCATCGCACGGCACCACCCAATGCGATTCCTGGGCGAGGTATCCCGTCCCCGTGAGTGATCGGGACGGCGGGGCCCTCACAAGCCTGTTGAGCATATGGTCGAACAAGATGAGATTCAACAACAGCCTCCACTTGCAGATAATGCTCAATTAAGAAGATCACAAAGAGTAAGACGATCGGCCATTCCGGACGATTATCAGATCTACTTGAGTGAGGAGATTAAGATGGAGGATGATCCTGCCTCTTACGAAGATGCCATGGGAAGACCTCAGTCATCTGAATGGCGTAAGGCCATGGAAGATGAAATGAGTTCCATGAGTGCCAACAAGGTATGGGACTTAGTAGAGATTCCTAAAGGAGCCAAAACAGTAGGCTGTAAGTGGGTCTACAAGATTAAGCGTGATTCCAAAGGGAAGATCGAAAAATATAAAGCCAGACTTGTGGCTAAGGGATTCACTCAACGAGAGGGTATTGATTATAATGAGACCTTCTCTCCCGTGTCTTCTAAGGATTCTTTTCGAATCATCATGGCATTAGTAGCACATTATGACTTAGAATTGCACCAAATGGATGTAAAGACGGCGTTCCTCAATGGAGATTTATATGAGGACGTCTATATGACACAACCAAAGGGTTTTGTCGTTAAGGGCAAGGAACATATGGAATGCCATTTGAAGAAGTCCATTTATGGTCTTAAGCAAGCTTCAAGACAATGGTATCTTAAGTTCGATGAAGTCATTAGAAAAATAGGATTTAAGGAGAATGAGGAGGATAACTGCATTTATGCCAAGTTTAAGAATGGAAAGTTTATTTTCCTAGTTCTTTATGTGGACGACATACTATTAGCAAGCAGTGATATGAACCTACTCTTAGAAACTAAGAAGTTTTTATCCTCGAACTTTGATATGAAAGATCTAGGTGAAGTGACCTATGTTTTAGGGGTTGAAATAAACCGAGATCGTGCTAAGGGGGTTTTAGGACTATCTCAGAAGGCATACTTAGAAAATGTACTTAGAAAGTACGATATGTATGCCAGCAAACCTTCGCCTGCTCCAATAGTTAAAGGCGATAGATTTTCGAATACTCAATCGCCTAAGAATCAATATGAGGTGGATCAGATGAAAGGAATTCCTTATGCTTCTGCTGTCGGAAGCTTGATGTATGCTCAAGTTTGTACACGCCCTGACTTAGCTTTTGTGACTGGGATGCTTGGCAGATACCAAAGTAATCCAGGGTTAGATCACTGGAAAGCTTTTAAGAAGGCATTAAGATATATACAGGGCACTAAGCACCTCATGCTAACATATAGTAAGACTGAGTCACTAGAAATAGTGGGCTATTCAGATTCAGATTACGCGGGGTGTGTGGATACTAAGAAATCCACGTCAGGTTACATATTCACCCTCGCGAATGGGGCTATATCGTGGAAAAGCTCCAAACAAGCAGTCACTACATCGTCGACAATGTATGCTGAATTTGTTGCTTGTTATGAGGCCACCGGGCAGGCATCTTGGCTTAAGAAATTTGTTCCCGGTCTTAAGGTGGTCGACAGCATTAATAAACCACTTAAGTTATACTGCGATAATCAGCCAGCAGTCATGTACTCTTACAACAACAAGTCGAGTGGTGCTGCCAAACACATCGACATTAAATACTATGTTGTGAAAGAGAAAATCCAGGATCACACAATTAGTCTCGAGCATATTAGCACAAAGCAAATGCTTGCGGATCCGCTAACTAAGGGCCTTCCACCCAATGTGTTTAGAGAACACGTAGCCGACATGGGTTTAAAGGAGACCCTGTTGTGATATCCTGGACTCTAAGGGGCCACCAAAGTGTAAGACTATTTTTAATTGTGAGACGTATCGTGGTCATCGAATCAAACGGTACGTAAATGGCTGTTTTGATGCGTTGTGCCCTTTAAGTCGAAGCAAAAGAAATATATTTAAGGTTGATTAAGTAAATAAGAAAATAAGTTAAAGGTCCGAGATCAAGGGGGAGAATGTTAGTTGTTGTGATCCCGGTCCTACGTGGGCAACAACCATGACCGGGTTTTGTGTTCTCCTCGGCGCCCTGATCGGGGGCGCAACGGATTCTGTTTTCCGTGCGGCCCCCTCTCGTACACACTATGAAACCACGCCCAAAAGGAAAGAAGGGTATGGGTAACACTAATCCGATCTTGAGATAGCGTGGAACGAGGGGAAGAACCGTACCTCTGCAGCAAGCCATCACTGCATCAACGATCTTCCTGCACCGACAATCACCCTGCATCAGATACCCTCCATCGATCGACCTCTGAGCCAAATGGCGTCAAATGGATCCATTGAAGGTAATTCTTCCTACGTTTGATTCACTGATCATCAGTCTAGGTCATTAGCGCATTAGTTAATTATGATCAAATATGTCTGTCAGATTAGATTAGATTTAAGAATGCTTAATCAGGGGTTGCTAGCATCGATCCTAAGCACCCCGTTTTTTCTAACAATGATAGCAACGAACTTTACAGAGCATGGTCTTTGTGCTCTTTAGGCTCAAGAAAGAAAAGATGAACTACAAAAAAGGTCCACATAACGGTTAAAAAGAAAGTTTCATGCAACTTTAAAGGGTGCAGTCGGTTCCTTACAAAATACATTCAAATTTGGATACCCATACTCGTTGACTTTTGTATATTCTCTGTGCTCTTTATTTAAGCAAAAACAAAGCTATTTTTTCTCCTCATCTTTTCCTTTATTCCTTTTTATCCCTCGCCTTTGCTCCTGTTCATGTGCCTCTGGATTAACGATATTATTTCCCCTCTGCCTCCTCTCAAACTAAGAGACTTTTCGCCTTTGTTAATTTTACCCTTCACTGTCTGTCCTGGAAAGAGGAGGATAGGTTTTGAGTTAATGAACGGAAAGAACTGTTTGCTTTTCATTTGATGTGCAACTTCCTTGGATTCCTTGATCCGATGCCATCTCCTGCACTGGCATTTCGTTAGCATTTCTTTTCCCAGCCCCTTTGCGAAGATCAGATCTTTTGCATTCCCTTTCCTGAGCTACTTATAAGAATGCACACTCTGCGCTGTCCATCGTCAGTCATATCCGTTGGTGTTCATAGCTCTAGCTAGGTAGCTGGTAGGATGAAGAACTCTTCTCTTTTTTCTCTCTGCTTGATCTTTGCCCGATCACCTCCAAGCTGACGGCATCTATTCATGTTCCGGTATTGCAGGTCACGTTGCATCTGGCATGGGTTTCCATAGGAAGATCCTGGGCAAGAGAGCCATCCAAACGACGTCTGAATCCGAAGTTCTGCACACGAACGAGCTTCGGTCGCTGAAGCTGAAGCGATCTCGCGCGGACGAGGTTGATGGAGCTTCGAGACAGCTTTCGCCGGCAGCTGTGAGCGGTGCTGGACCTCAAGCCAGTCCCCTGCACTGCCCGCCGGCGCCGAAGAAGCCGAGCCTCGTGCTGGGGTGTAGCCTAGATGGGTTCAGGGTGCTAAGCGTGCCGGACCTGCGTTGCTTCCTGCGGTGATCCTCAGTGGTGATGTAGGTTTACTTTTTTTTCTTCTGGTTTTCGCATAGGTAAAGATAGGGTGCCTGCTTTGTGTTGCCAAACACGCTTGCTTCCTGCTTTCGATGGCTCGATTTAAAGCTTTTGCAGTTGCACGATCAGCAAGCTGCCTGTGAAGTGCGAACAGCTAAAGCTTCGTGACATGCCCTTCCACGACCAATTAGCCTTCATCATATCTTGAATTCCGGGGCACATGAGTGTTGTGGCATGCTCGCAAGGTCGGGAATGTATGTATATATCCAGGCGTGGTAAAGGACTTCAATCCATCGGCTCTTTCATAACTTACACCGGCGTTTGATTTAAAATTAAACTAACAAATGTTAAATAATTTGAAATGGAGGGAGTATTAGATTAAAAATAAATATAAATAATGAATGGTGTTTAGCTTAGGACACTTTTAGTCGGATACATCAATCAGAAATGTAGAATATAAGAATGAAAACTAACTAGACATTCAAACCGAGCCGTCTGATTAGACAAGGAGATCCTTAAATCCTCATAAGTACGAAAGGTAATGCTACACATGGGGCACCCTTACTGTCTCCCTTCTCTAAATTACAACGGACAGATGTGGACTTGACGATTAACTAAGTCCTCGCCGTCAAATTAATAAATTCTTAAAACACGAGGTCCCATAAATGAAGCATCTCGACCAAGGTCCAGGTGGTAAAGTATCCTACTGTACTTGGCCACTGGCTTATTTCATAGGTACCACACGGCACAAGCTCCTCTCAAGCGCTTTAATCAATTCAGGTATTCTGAGTTTCTCTTTCTAACATTTTCATCAACCAACGGTAATACTGGAGTAGGAATTATTGAACTTTCAAAAAATGCTTCTTTCACTAATTTTCATGAATAGTTTTGGTGCATCCTTCAAGATCTAGCTAGCAGCTTATCTGCTATTGAGGAAATATGCAACAATCAGTTGCTATCCATAATTGAAGTTTATAAGGCACGATAAACAATTCACTTATACTTTAACACCCCCCTCACGTGCAGGCTCTCGTGAATTGCAAATGTAGAATTCGGGGCTGCTACAATTTATTTTAATAAGATTGCATCTGTCAGAATTTAAACTTAAGATCTCTGACTCTGATATCATATTAATTACTATGCACTGATCTATTACATCTAAAAATTTAAGCTAATGAAGAAGGATGGACAATTCATTTATACTTCAACACCTGCAACTCTTTTTACATTAACCACTATTCTAAATGAAGCTTCAATTAACTACAAAGAGTTATGTCTTAGATGGTTGAACCCTTACATATTTTCACTATTGTACTTTGTTTTTCATTCTTATATATGCATTTATAACATCCTATTTTTTCACTTAGAAAAACTGCTAATTAGATGTTATTTTCTTCAAACATTACATTCCTCTTACCAGACTATCAGGCAAGCAAGTCACCTAAATTAAAAAAAAATGCACTACGATCCTGTCGATTTGCTTTCTAAGTTTGGCTTATTTGCAGAACCTCCTTCCATCTCGTTGTTGCACTACAACAAGGCAAGAGCAAAGCAACTTTGATCCTACCATTCAACTCAGCAGCTTGTCAAGTCCATATCTCGCAACCTGGCAGGCAGATCCTGCAGCACACCACAATCTTCAGGTACACAAATGCATGGAGGAATGCAGAGCGTGGTGCTCCCTTTTCCATCACCACCCACTTTGCGCAGAAAGACGGCACATAACTTGTCTAATTAGAGGCCACTACACACTAGCTCACAGAGACAGCATATGATCACATACTTTGTATGCGGATCACTCGTAGTGGAGCTACCCCTTATCCTCCACTACTGTGCTCTCCCTAGTTGTTCATGGCCACTCGGTATCATCAGGGGGATCTTTCTCTTCCTCCTGCACTGTTTCCCCTGTCCGATTCTAGCTGCCGCATACAGTTCTCCAGTGTGCACAAATACAGTGGGCATCAGCGAAAGCAATGAGGACCGCTTGACTGGCAGTGGCAATTCTGTTAGGCTGGCACGCTTTCTAACTTTTGTTCTCCCTGTCATTGCTGAACTTTTGAGGTGTTCCCATGACATGGTGATGGAATGTGTGAGCTAACTGAAGGGTGATGACAAAGGAGAACAAGCATAACCACTGTTTAATGTGTACACCTATGTGATCGTCCACACGTATCTGGATCAGATATAATGAGTAACGTATACGTACCTGGAACAGATACCTGCAACAGGAAAAAATGATCAGCTTTAAATTATCCACGCCACAGCAACAACTGGCAGCACATAGAAAAAACATATTGATTAACAACCGTTCCCTAAATCATGCATGTGCATGCTGATGTACCAGTGAAGCAGTATATAAATGGTAACTGTAGCTGAAAGAAACCGTTTGTCACAATATAATGCACTTTCCTGTCAAAATATACTACTCCCTCCATTTTGAATTATTTGACGTTGGTTAGTTTGTCACACCCGGTTTTTCCACAGAACAACCGAGTGACTCTCACATGTATGCCATGATCATTTTCTCATACATGTGATGACAAATAGTGAAACATCATTATATTACAACCCAAGTGTTCAAATATAAATAAGTCTTATATAGCGTCTCGAAGGACCATAATATGCTCACAACATGTAAATAAACAAACAGCGGAAGTAAAGTCTTGAGGGCTCCATCATAGGCGTTACCCGGGGACTTCGTGAACCTAGAATCCTTCTTCGGGTCCAAAGTCTTGATCGTTGTACGCCACATCATTGCCTTGGCCTGAGCAGCAATTTAAAACCAACGAAAAGCAAGCTTGAGTACCATAGGTACTCAGCAAGTGTGGGAAAGTTATGTCATGCATGGCTAGAACAAGGAAAGGTTGAACTCATGGTTAAAGCACTAAGCAATTAATACATATAACCTTAGCTCATTAAGCACCTACATTACTATATAAATGAAATGGTCCCAATCCCCTAACCCATCCTCAATATCAAGTAACCATAACTTTATTTCCATTGTTAAGCTCCCCGCTTAACGTCCTCAACTTTCCAATTCATCATCCTCTAATCATGAATAAGTCCAAACCGCTCTTGACCGTGAGCACGACTGTCATGACAGTTTTGACTTTGCAAAGTATGCACCACTGTACCCACATGTAGTGATTTCATCCCCCGTTGCTAGGTGGACTAGAAGAACCTCCATTATGCCAGTGGTCACGAACCACGTTCACACTTCCGAGGTGTGTGGCCAGCAGATCACTACGAGACCTTTACAAAGGGATTCCCGACGAGTGTGGGCCCACTGAGATTTCACCCCTAACAGCATCCAGGAGGCTCCAACCCCCGCTGCAGTGGCCCCCTCTTGAGCCTTTGGTTCCTATGGTAGTCCAGCTGACACCTATTGCCCGCACCATCCAAACACACATACTACGCCGGAGATACACCTAATTAATTGGCCAAGCTGCCCCATCTCAACATGTGGTTGGTACGGTAAAGTCAGGTTACATGCTCCATGAACTGGTCCTTAGGATCCAGGCAAGCACTAAACACAAACCCGAGTCTCGTGCACGCAGCACCAACCAAAGCATCTAACTTGCCTAGATCCCTACCTCTACATAATTCATAATATTCCATTCAAGGGGTAAAATAATCAAGGTGATGATCTCATATCCCATTTATCCCATTCTAAGCATGGCTAAGCATGAGTAGCATAAACCAATGACATGATAAAATAGCTCTCAACCCAAGGCTACAAGGAAACAAGATAATGAAATTCTAGGGAAACTTCCTAGCATGAGTATCATATTCCAATTTAACAATGCAATTAAATTCTAGCTACACATCCTAGTATAGGATCAAAGTGGTCAAGGACACTTGCCTTCTTCCTGCTGCTCTGGAAATGGAAAGTCTTGGTCTTGGAAGGTGAGAACTGACTCTGGGGCTGGTTCTACTCATGCCAACACACACAGAGCAAGAGAAAACAACATTCCATAAGAAATCATCAATACATACACTCATGCAAGCCATACATACATACACATTAAATTCATACAGATAATTAAGTTTTGTGTTTACCCTAGATAGGTTGCTCCTATGCATGCATGCACTTTTAAACACATATATTATTTCTAACTTTGATATTCAGATTTCTAAGTGTACACTAAATATGAATTTCAAATTTTAACTAATTTTCTATATTAGATCATACACTTCTTAGCCACCAAATTTGCATGAAATGTAATTTCCAACTCCAAATAGGTTTTCAGATCTCCTACAAAATTTTAAACTTGAAGTTTTGGGTTTAGGGACCTCATTTGACATTTACTAATTATGTCTACCTATTTTCCTATATTTTTAGATTTATTTTCTATACCTAAAAAGTGAATTTCAGCACTAAAACAGCAAAATAACACATACACAAAATTCATACTGCTCCAATTATCTAAACAGAACCTTTATAATTTTTCCTAACTATTTAGTTTATGTAGATTCATTTTCTTCCCATTTTCAACATTGTTTTATGCCTAAAGGGTATATCAGAAATAAATAGCAAAACAACAACCTTATTGAAATTTCAAAGTTTATTTTCCATCTAAATTCAAACTTCAGATTGTTCTACAAGTTTTCCAAAGGACGGAATGGTTTAAACTGAATTTGTTCCTATGTTTGAATTTAAACCATATCCAATTTGCTTGAATTTCTTAATTAGGCATTCCCTAGGGTTGAAATTCAAATTCTATACTGTTGCAGGGTCAAAATTATATTTTCCATAAATTCCAGGGGTCAATGCATCAATTACAGAGGGGTTTTTCTAATTTTTATGAAGTCCAGGGGCTAAAACTGATTTTTAAATGCATTTACATGAATTCCAGAGAGTCTGGGGGCTAGATCAGAAGATTCTGGAGGCTAGCTATTCTTTTCTCACAACTCCAGGGGGTAGCACGTAAGTTTCCCGGCGTTTATACTGCGGGGCTGATGTGGGCCATTAGATTTTAAATGGACGGCTGAGATCATAACGCGAAGGGGTACGGGGTAGATCTATTCGTGACCGCATGATTTAAAACGGACGATCCACAATGGGCCACGTCGCCCTGGCCGGAGCCAGCCGCGCGCGGCGGCGGTGGGCGGCGATCTCGCCAGAGAGTTTCGGTTTTTCGTCTACACTCGCTAAAACTTGGATTGCTTGGCATATAGAACGGAAGTGAGAGGTAGGGGAGCTCACCAGTGGGCTTTTCGTGAACCAAAAGGGGTCGGAAGGGGCTCGACGGCAGCGAGGAGCGGCGATCGAAGGTGATCTTCAGTGGGAGAGCGACGGGGTCAATCTTCCTCGGAGTTTCTTCAGCGATGAGCTTCTCTGGGGGCAGACAAGCACTGCGGACACGTTAGAATGAGGGGAACGGGGGAAATTCGGAAGAGAGCAGCAACGGCGGCGGTTCTCACCTTGCTTCGGGTGTGGCCGATCGGGGAGGAAACAGGCGGGGGTTCCTATGTTTAAATGGACGAGGGGTCGGCGGGGTCGGCTGGGGTCATGTGGAACCGAACGGGACCGGAGATCGTGGGGTGTATGCGCACGATTCGGAGGGGTGGGCGCGCGGCGCTCGGAGGCGGGAAAAAGGGAGGCGGCGGTTGGGAGGAGGAAGACAGCGCCGACAGGTGGGGCTGCGCGGCAGTGAGAGGAGGGGGGGAACGGCGTGGGCCGGCTGGGCTGCTGCGGTGGGTTTCGGCCTAGTGGCCATTTTCCTTTCCTTTTTCTTTTCTGGTTTTGCTTCAAATTTGAATTCCGGTTTGAATTTGAAATTTTATTCAACATGTATCACGTCCAGTTGGTTTAAAATTTGGGTTTACAATTTTTGGGATGTTACATAGTTTGATTTTAAACTAATCAGCGTCAAATAATTCAAAACGGAGGGAGTATATTAACACTTGAACTGAAGCAAGGAAGAATTCACCAACTGTGATGACCTCGTCCTGAAAATTCCATACAGCATGCAGCTGTCTCTCCACTTTTTTCTGCAGACAAATTTCAATTCACCTTCCCCATAGATTATTCAGTGGAAGTGGGATTCGCATTTGTCACATGTAAGGAAGTGCCACCGCCCGGCTATATATTCAGCTTTTGGCGAAAGGAGAAGAAGGCAGGCCTGTTTCACTAAGTTTCAGGTTCATGCGTTCCTCGTGTTACTGAGAGAGTGTATGCATTGTGTGATTTTCAGAAATGAGGATGCTACCATGGCCCAGGAGATCTGATGCCCTCTTCGCTCTTGCTTTCTTCATCATGCTGTTTTCGACTTCGTTCGCAGGTTTGTGCGAGCTAGCAGTTCCTCTTCCCTAAAAGATCTTGACTTAGATTTCTTTGATTCAAGGTTTGAATCAACAAATATAAGGCGTTTGTGTTAATCCCTATTTCTAGGCTGCTACAGCATCAGTGTTTTCTGGTCCAGCCTTTGTAAATTGCGTTAAATGCATCAAAATTCTACTTCTCACTCTCAGTGTGGATTTCCTAGTTGTTTTACCAATGTGACCTGTATTTTCAGGGAGACGGTGCAGTTTCTCAGCGGATCAAGGCGCTCTACGTCAACGAATAGAGGTACGGAGCAGAAAACTGAACTGTACCCTCGGTTTTCTTCCCGCCGATACGCCTGTGGAGAGAGAGAGACAGAGAGAGAGAGAGAGAGAGAGAGAGTATCGAATCCCCCCACAAAACCATTTCACGTTTATTACCTTAACAATTTGCAGGCTTCATCAGAAGCTGAGAAGAAGCAAGCACGGCCTCTAGTGCATGCCAGGATGCTCATCAACGTCAAGCTGAATGATTACGGAAGCTATGATCCTGCCCCGTCCATGGAGAAGCCACACTCCAAGCTCATACCCAACTGAACCAATCGATCCACCAATCATCCTCTTGCACGTGCGTGCACCTGATGTATATATAGATATATAGATATTCCTGTAGGCTTGATAAACTTAATATGAGATTAGTATTATTATCATAGATATGACATAGATGATGCATGCTTCTGTTAAGTGACAATGCAAGGAGGTCAGTTCTCGGTGTTCGGGTTGAACTTGCCATATACTGTACTTGAAACATACAAATATGCAAGTAATTTTCACTGATCCTGTTGTCTATGGAATCTGTTAGATGTATTTCTAATATCCTATTGGTTCACACACACCTTAATTTGATGTGCACAAATAGTACAAAGCAATGACAATAAGGCATAATTAAGAACTATGGATTGATGCTATTTCACAGAAGAGATGTTCTTCAGGTCAATCAGTAGAACCAAGAGAATACAAATCTTCATCCCCAATATCACCTTCAAATACATATCCACCTGAATCTAAAAGGTTGTTTTCAATCTCATGTTTAGCAATAATCTCAACGTCTGAGGACTCAGCACTGTCATCACCATTACTTGCTTTTCTGCCATGCCTCCATCAGTAGCACCATCTTCCATCATTCCTCCATCATTAGCACCATCATGCCCCATTCCTCCATCATTAACACCAAGCCCTGTTAGCATTGCCTTCATATGGTTTTGGACGACATACACAGTGTGCCATTATCCTTGCCATCATGGTCACTCAACAATTCATTGCATCGTTTATCATCCATAATTATCCCGAGGCCTACGGGTGGATGATATCCAGGCTTTCGATAATACAACCCAGTCGTCGTCATCCTTGAGCCCATTGTCCTTCAACTGACCTCGTAACTCAAAATAGCTCATGTATAGTAAGTCTTTGTTGAAATCTGAGATAGTTCTTCATTCTCCTCCAATCGCTCCATCAACGCCTGAAAACAGTGCCAACGAATACCTTCAGCGTGATCACAGATTTGTCCTCCGTCTGCAAGCATTTTAATGATATGAATAGGCAATATACACATCATTCCAGCTCAATTTATACGCACTGAACAAGTCTGCTGCAGAAAAACTGGCGCGCGGTTGCCGTTCTGGTGCGGCCAGGTCACGAATGCCATCTTAACTAGTGGCTCCGGTGGAGGTGCAGCCCGACCACGGAGGCGCGGACACGGGTGCGGCCCCTCTCGGCTGACAGGGCGTGACGCGCGTCCACGGCGGCACATTTAGTGGGCAACTCTAACCGGTAACAACCGAAATATGCGGTTAACCAAATTTTTTTAGTTAAATATAGTTATCATTTTTTATTTCAGTTAACTAAATAGAATTCAATTATCACATCGTATTATTCAAATAACTGATTTAAACAAAAATTTAACTCACACTATCATATAACCCATAAAAGTAAAGGTCAATAGCACTAGTTTTTATCTCGCTAAAATTTTTCTCATATTATAACTCAATCTTAATAATCTCCACTCATCATCAACACATATATGTCATTTTTATATATTTAATACTAATTTTTTATATGGTTATTATCATTTTTGCCCAATAAATTATAATACAAATTAAAATACGGTTAACCGCAAAACCGAATCGAAATAATCGCAACCGAATTATGCGGTTATGACTTTTTTTTAAATCAAATACGATTATCAATTTTTCGTAACCAAAAATTCTTTTAACCGAATTAACCGAACCAAACTGAACGAATTAACGGAATGTCCACCCCTACAGATCTCAACCTGGCTGGCAAGGCACGTGCGGAACGGTGGAGCTGAGCTTACATGAGGCTGACCGCACCTAGGGATGGCAATAGGTCGGATTCAGGTCGGGTGGAGCAAAAATCCGCCCAAACAAAAGAAGTGCGGGTGAAATTTGAGACCCGCACCCGCACACGCGGGTGAGAATTCGCACCCGCACCCGTCGGGTTTCGGGCGGGTTTGGGTGCCCGTCGGGTTTGAGTTTTTTATAAACATACTACAACGTTTAATAAAATAAGTTTAAAAATATCATCCATTTTGAATGGCAATATAACAAAAAATGTTAAGTTGCTTATAAAGATTATAAATATAGGTTGCGATAAGATGAAACAATTAAATTATATAACACAGTTCAATATGACTTTAAATATATGAACATAAATTATTTTGGGTGTCTGTCTGGTACCCGCGGGTGCAAATAAAACCCGCACCCGCCACAAGTTGGATCGGGTGCGGGTTAGATCCGCGGGTGGAAAATCCCACCCGCACTAGCACCCGTCGGGTACCCCGCACCCGTGGGTGTGATTGCTATCCCTAACTGCACCGGGGTGCTGGATACGGTGCAGAACGTCGTACTCGGCGTCGACTACGTCCGCGCGAGCTACACCGGCTTGTGAGCAGACGTGCGCCAAACGCTCGCACGACACAGTACCACGCCTCCTAGAGCGTCTACACCGTACGAGCATCGTCCTCCGGCGGTTGGTTCCGCGCGCACGAGGATACGAGGCCGGTGCGGAGAAGAGCGGCTGTCGGGGTGTGAAAGCTGCGACACTCCTCTAGGCCTGCTCGGAAGTAGCCCGCGAGGTTCTTTTTTTCCGGAGGGGGCTTGGCGCCCTACGCGACCTGGGCTCGAGGGAGCGGATGAACACCGAGACTTACGTGGTTCAGGCCGCCGGAGCGTAATACCCTACGTCCACGGGAGTGTGTGTTGTATTGTTTGCTTGTATGCGTGTGAGAGAGTGCTGGGTGCGAACCCTTTGGAGTGTGGTCACCCCGGTCCTTTTATAATTCAAGGCCGGGGTGGTTACAATGTGGCTTGGGGCCCGACAGGTGACCCCAATGCTATGTGTATCCTATACATGATCTAGGGCTTCATCCTCTGAGTAGAGTTGGTCGATGGAGGAGTTAAGTCCCTCCGTCCGGCGTGCTGAGCGCCCCTGACCGTGTGCCAAGTGATGATGAAGACGTTGTCTTGTCGCCGCGTCTTCTCGCCCTGCATGGGCGGCTTCGTGCCGTTGGGCGACACTGTGCTGCTGTCACACCTTACCGTCTTGTTTTGTCACCAAAATGGCGAACAGGCAGTGGATGAAGGCGTGTGTAGTGCACCATGCTTTTGGGGAAGGCGCGAGCCTTGAATGCGAAGCCTGACAGTGCACTTCCTTCTTGACTTCGTCGACCCACGACCCATGACGGATCGTGGGGCATGTGGTGGCTCTGGAGCTCTTATCGGCGGGTTTGGAGCCAGGGGACACGTGGCAGCTCCGGACCTCACCTCAGCGGGGAGGCTCGGGCCGGGGCCCAGGGCACGTGTCAGCGCCGGAGCTTTCCTCAGCGGAGAGGTGGCTCGAAGCCCAGGGACACGAGGCAGCTCCGAACCTCACCTCAGCATGGAGGCTCGAACCGGAGCCCAGAGCACGTGTCAGCACCAGAGCTGTCCTCAGCAGGGCAGTGGCTCGGAACCAGGGGACACGTGGCAGCCCCGGACCTCACCTCAGTAGGGAGGCTCAGGCCGAAGTCCAGGGCACGTGTGAGTTCCGGTATTGTCCTCAGCGGGGAGGCGGCTCTGAGCTAGGGGACATGTGACAGCTCCAGACCTCACCTCAGCGGGGAGACTTGGACCGGAGCCCAAGGCACGTGTCAGCTCTAGAGCTCAAGTGCACGTGGCAGCCCCAGGGTTGACCATGGGGCCAAGGGCACGTGGCTACGCTAGAGCCCGCCTCAGTGGGGAGGCAGGGCTCAGGTTGTCTTTTACCCACTATGTAGGGGTATCCAGTCTGTTCGGTACCGACAGTGGCCCTCGGACCCATCTCGGGGGATGCATCGAGCTCGCAGGTGGGGCCCCTATCTCTCCCGCGTGGTGGTTTTGAACCTGCACTTTGGAGACTGAAGTGTGGCGAGATCTTTGCGTAGTGAGCGAGTGGTTGTACCTGGGAGACGAAAAGGTTGCACATCCTTGGCATAGTGGGCGTACTTGCCAGTCGAAATGGCAGCACGTCGCCGGTGGAGTGGACACATGCTTGCTCCTGACTGGTTGGTCGTGGCGACGTTCTCAAGGGGTTGCCCCCGGGCATTTACTGCGGCACCCTTTGGGTCGACCGCTGCAGTTCCACTGCACCACTTTTCTCGGGAACCACCGGACATTTCTGGGAAGTTACCCACCTGGCGCCTAGTGTTTGACGGGCAAACCTGGGTCCTACCCCTCATTGGGGGAGGCAGACAACCCGCGGAATGGCTCAGTGGAAACCCAAACGTCATGCCTGTTGCCCCACTAGATGTTACAAACATATAAAGGGAGTCCTTCCGGAGAAGGACAGTATCCTTTTGCCTTTTGCGATCTTTGCCTTCCTCCTGTGCGCTCGAAGCCTCCGCTCCCCAGCGCTCACAACCTTTCCTCGCCGCCATGTCTTCCGACCTCTATTCGTCCATGCTCAGCAGCGATGGCGACATCGCTATTGTGAGGCGCCTGCTCAGCTGGCAATCGGCCACGTTTGACGGAAAGATCCGTCGCGGGAGGGTCCGGCTGACCGACATGCGTCCGGGCGAGGTGGTGCTTTTCACCTCGTACGTGTTGTCGGGGTTCGCACTCCCGGTGTCGTCCTTCCTCCTCACCCTGCTGGAGGTGTATGGGCTCCAGCTGCAGCACCTTACGCCACACGCCCTCGTGCTAGTGGTCGTCTTCGTCCACTTCTATGAGATGTTTGTGTGCGTACGACCTTCGGTGCGACTCTTCAGGGTGTTCTTCTCCTTGGGGGCCTCGGGGAGAAGCACTGGGGGCTTATTACTTCCAGCACCGAGGGAGGCACTTTGCACCCTACATCGCGCCTTTCACCCCCAGGAAGCGGGAGCACTGGAGGGAGAACTTGGTGATTGCCCAAACTAACGTCCACGACCACTTGGAGGTGCCGGGTGGCCCGCCGATGACCGAGGTGGACGCTGAGGATGAGATCCACGACCTGTAGGACGCCTACACGCCGGTGCTGGAGAGGATCAAGTACGTGGCGGGGGAAGGCCTGACCTTGCTGATGGTTCTGGCTGACTTCGTGTCCCACCAGATCGCTCCTCTCTAGCAGCGTGTCCGGGCTGTGTGGCAGTACACCGAGGAGGACGACATGACCCGATTGTCGCGCGGAGCAGGGTCATCGTCAGATCAGGAGATGTTGGAGACGATGCTGCAGAAGCTCTCATGTGACCCAATCACCGACGACTCCATCACTCCGCCGGCAAGCTGCCAGCCCGTCTACCTCAACCCGCAGGCGTGGTCGAGGCTGCTGAGGGAACTGCCGACGCTGGACCACATCGATGTCACAATGCGGTAGATTAGGGGCATCGAGATCCTCGGAGCGGACGGCGCCGGTGGCGAGGCAGGGCCTGCGCCGGACTCACTCCCAAACAGGGGGAAGGAGTCGGCAGGAAGGCCTACGACCGCGACGTGCCCTTGTTCCACTACAGGAATCGCGAAAATAGACGATGGCCAAAAACCATCGTCTATAAGGTTACTACCGTCATCAATAACTTATTGACGACGGTAAAGGGTTATAGACGACGGTTTCTGGCAGTCGTCAATAAGTTTATTGACGACGGGTACCGTCATAAATAAACTTATTGACGACGGCTAAATCCAGCTGTCGTCTATAAGTTTGGCGAGCCACGTGGCTGTTCAAGAAGATTATAGACGACGGCCAGAAGTTGGCTATCGTCAATAAGGTCTATTAAAGACGAGGGTACAGCTGACCGTCATCAATTATTATAGCGTATTGATGATGGCTATGCTGGCCGTCATCAATTATTATGGCTTATTGACGACGGCTATGCTGGCTGTCATCAATTATTATGGCTTATTGACGACGGCTAAGTACTAGAAACCGTCGTCAATAAGGATTGCAGTTTTTTTTAAAAAATATATAGAAAAGGCTGCCCTGGCTTCGAGGCCAGCCCCGGCTCGATGGCCAGATCACACAGGCATCAAAACAAAAATATCACAGACATCAAAACACTACGCACGCCACTACCCAACGCTGCCCCGACCGCTGCCACCGGAGTCTAGGAAGTCGTATTCGCGCTGTCGTCCAAACGCCGGATGCTGGGGTGGTGGAGTTTGTTGAGCTTGCGTCGTCGATCCCTGTGATGTGCATGTATAGTTAGACAAATTAGAAGTTTAAAAATACGTATTTGACTAAATAAATTCATTACAAGTTAGAATTTAGCAAGTTAACAAATTAAAAGTTAGCTAGAATTGAGCAAGTTCAACTATTGAGCAATTTTGTACCTGTGCTCCTGTCATGGGCCGTGTGCCACCTGTATCGGTGGCGGCACCCACTAGGGAAAGACAGCCTGCTGTCCTGCGGCCATAGCCTGCATTGATGAAGCAAAATATTATACATGTCATTCATATATTAGAAATGTTGAGTACAAGAGTCTGAATTTATCTGCATGTCAGCTTGCAACTGTAGCATGTACGAGTGTTGATACTCGTCCCTAGCCCTGAGCTCTGCTGCCTGCCTCTCATTCGTCAGTCACAGCGCTTCCCGCGTCCTCTCGAGCTCCTACTAGACACTCTGGAGCTCCAAATCTCGGCTCATACGCCTGTTGGACCCACCCTGGTATGAAGAGGCCCTCGAGGAAGACCGTGCCTCCCTCGAGTCATCTAAACTACTCTATGTGGGGAACCCCTTCCGGGATCCACACTCCAGGATACACATTGGGTGGTGCCGTGCGATGCGGCACCCAACAGCATACACGAAAAGAACCATAAAGTACAAAGTTTTTATTTCTTAAGATAGTATCAATTACAAAATAATGTACCACGAAGGTACACGCAGCGGAATATACATACACACTTACTCTCGGTCCTAACTATGCAGAAGAGAAGACGTCCAGCTCGCGGACACTTCTTACTAGCTTCCACAAAGATGAGTGCAGCGGCAGGGTTTCCGGTGAGTCTCTGATGGCTCACCGAACAACCATCTTCCTAGCAAATTTTATAACCTGCAAAACACTAATGATGCAACCGTGAGCACGATGGCTCAGCAAGACTTAACCGACACTCCTAACCATAAAACTCTACATGCAGTGATTTCTAACATAGGAAAAATATGATGCAACAATGACACGCCTAAATGTTGATCTTTACTTTCAGGTTTATAGCAGCAGATTATTATGCCTTAGGCAGCCCTCACATCGGAAGTCCACAATCAAACAAGAAACGCTTTCCTCCGATGTGGTGATGACCAAAGAGGAAAATAAACTTAGTGAGCTCTACAACTATAGCATACATGGTTGACAATACAATGAATTTAAGAACTTCACATCAGCAATGATTCATTTCACTTCATCTCGAAGTTGTTACTACGTCACAACGCAGTGAACAAGTGGTACTCATATAACCGCGAGGGACGGTGATTGCAATCAGGACACACCCGGAATACACGACACATACACCCGCCTCGAAAGACTCACGTGAGCTCTTTCTTACGTTGTATGCAGCAACCTTTCACCCGTCACTCCAATGCCAAACCAGTTACGCCGACCCATCAGAAGGGCCACTACATGGAACACGTCGAAGTTGCTCCGCTAGCGGGTTTACACCTCTGACACCAACCCCCAAAGGACGGCCGTATAAGTTTCGACACGAGAGTACCCGAGTTACATCGGTTTATCGGGTCCCATATATCCGATATGCATCTGGTACTGTTCAAACTTGCTCAGCAGGGCGGCATATGCATCGGTCCTTAACCGACACAAACAGAGCTACAGCCACACAGGCCCAACGTCCTGCTGCTCCTACTCTCTGCTCGGTCTCATTTTCCACTTCAGAACTTTCATTTTCTAGAATCATACCCCGCTGTACCCACACCCTAAACTCGCAGGTAGCTTCCAACTACCCGACTTGTACCGGATCCTATACAACTTTAGCCTAGCAGAAACTACACGAAGGTAACCTATTATACCCTGTACTCCAAGGGTTTGTGGGTCATGCATTTGGAGTATCAATCACCTTGACCTAATGCACAATACATACTAGACCCATAAAAGTGATACAAAGTAAAATATAACTAAAAGCTGTTAAATGCAAACCGGGGCTTGCCTTATGTTGCTGCAGGTTTATTTCTACTTAAGGTCAGTAGCTTTTGCGACGAGTATGGCTTCAACTTGTTGCTCCGAGTTGAGTTCCTCGTCGAACTCCTTCGTCGTGTTTCCTACCGATATGAACGTGCACAGTTTTATGTTGCAAGTAAAGACATTATAAATCAAAAGTGTTTTAGGAAATAGGAATGGTTTAGACCAACTCTAAGGTGAGTGAAAATCTCCGTTATGGACAAAAACAGAGGATATCTTTAGGTGGGCAGTGGATGTTTGTTGAAGAAAATGCAAAGATCCATTTATAATGGACATAAGAAAGGTAGTGGAAAGAACCATCAGAAAACTGGAGAAGATGATCTCAATTGGCTCTGAAATTTTTACAGTGGACCATAGATCATACAGAGGTATGGCTTGCAAAATTTCAGACAAAGTTGATGGAAGATGTGGCCTAGGGAATTTTCTTTTTATTTGGCTTCTCTGAATTCCTATGGCAATTATAGTGTCTTTTCATGCTCCAAGTTTGGTTTTTCAGAACCTTGAGAGTCTCATGAGTCCATAGGACTTGGTTTCACCATTTTTGGAGCTTCCTACACAGAGATATGGATTTTCCAAACTTGGTTAAAAGTCTGAAAATGTCTCTGTTCATTTTCCCATTTTTCAGAGACATAGATGATCCAAACAACATTTGGACAAGCAAATGGAGTCCAATGCCGCTGAAAGTTTTACTGGAGTTCAAGGATTACTGGAAGAATGTACTGCCCAAATTTGGGAATTTTCTAATTAACAGAACTCCTGTAAAAATTCATACAAGATTTTCCTTACAAGAATTAATGAGCCAAATCCAGGGATTTTCATAAACATTGAGCTGCATCCCTGGATAGTACTCTTTGAGAGGAATCCAACAAAATTTGTTTCACAATTTTTGGACAATCCTACACAAAGTTATGGCTCTCCAAAGTTTGAACTGAAATGGGAGAATCTGGAAAATGTTTAAATGCCGACAGTGGGCCCCACTCGTCAGAGCAGGGGCGGCTCCCTCCGGCGAGGTCGCCGGAAAAGAACTTCCCAGCCACCTCTGGACCCCCTGCTGGCCGCCCCCCCATTTTTCCCCATGCTGAACTCGTTGGTGAGGTCGTCGGCGGCTGAAACTCGCCGGAAAACAGGGCGCACCAGCAACTGCTAACCCTAGGGCTCCGGCGAGGTTGTGCACGGTGAATTCTCCACCAAATGGTCGGTTCTTGGGCTCTAAAGCACCAGGGAATCGTGTAGAAGACTGGCATGAGGTCTAAACAAGTCGGGGAGAGCTCTAAACCTATCGGCACCGTGCACCCGATATGGTTCAGCGGTATACCCTCGAAAAGAAATCGAATTCCTCGCTCCACACTCAATTTCTTGGTCTAAAATCGATGGAGGAGGTGTGCTAGGCAGTTAATAACTTGAGTGTGGAGTTTGAAACACAACCAACATGAATTGAGGACGAATTTTGCAATTCCTTACCTCAAGGTCATATTCGGCCGCCGGGGAGAAAAACTTGAAATTCTCCCTCTGTGATCAATGGCTTGGGCTGAGTTTTGGAGGTGAGCAACTAGGCTTGTAGGATCACCTATGGGGTGGCTTTCTTGGGCGTGATCACTTCTGGTTTGGGCTGCCCACAGTGATCAGTTCCGGTTTTTCAGCGTTTACCCGAGAGCTGCAGATTCTTTGCTGATTTCTAGTGCTAAGGAGCTCGGGGCCGTGGGGGAAAGTTGCTGGCCAGCTAGAGCACCCTTGGGCGAAGCCTTTCTCTGTTGGGATCTCGGGCAAAGAAGTTCAGTTGGTGGCTTGCCGTGGGAAGAACAGAGACGGCGACGTTTTTGCTCGGTTCTGTGCGAGAGGGATAGCAGGGACACGGTGTGGCGGTTTGTGAGCGAACGAGGCATCTTGTGATCGGATGAAGGCGGGAGCTGGTCGCTAGCGCGAGAGCAGAACCAGGAGGTGTCCTCCCTGTGAAGCCTCGGTGGCGCCTGCAGCTGATCAGCGGCTACGAGTGGAACAGAGCCTCTGTTCTTGCTTCTTGTGTAAGTCTACTCCTTGTGACATGTGGGCCCTACTGCTCTTCTCCCCCTTATCCTCTCCAACATCTCTCAAATTTGGCACAGTGCAAACTTTAGTCTTGAGGAACTCAAATTCAAAAGCCATTTGGCAAATAGACAAGTTTTACCTTAGTTTCAAATTTTGAATTCAAATTTCAAGGAAATTCATGTGTCCCTTTGATATTCGTATCAAAGCAACTCCAAACTTTCTCAAAATTTGCATTCTCACTAATTCAAACCTGAAGAATTTGAATATGCCCTCGGATCTTTGAGTCGGCCACTGCAAATACGAATTTGTAACCAATAGTTTGAATTTTCCTTTTTGTAAATGGCCTCCTTTTCCTTGAAGTGAACCATTTAGTTCAAACTGAATTTAAAGTCATATTGCACATGCCAACACTTATATGATTAAACAAAAAGTTTTTGCAAGTCCCTTTTCTTGGGTTTAAACTCAACTTTATTCATAGCTCAACTTTTCCATTTACAAGTTTTTGAGACTTTTACACTCTAGATTATACAATCTTATCTATTTCATCCTAGGTGAAATAAGCAACTAGATGATACAGTCATCTAGTAATGCAAAATTCTTCAAAAGGATATATTCGAAATAGTACTACGTGCAATTTCTGAACATGAATACAACCGCCAAGACGTGTCCTGGATGTCATGCACCCCCAACACAACCTATGTGGCTACTTTCCCATAATAGTCTGTGATTCTAATGGAGACCATACTTTTTAGAGCCATGAACTTATTCCCACTAGCTAGGCAAGATAGTACTTCTAACCAAACAGATAGCACCACTTTTGGAGTTGGAAGCAGTATAGAGCAGCCCAAAAGTTACGCAAAGCATAATCTAATAAGAAGTTTAGAAACAGTGAGCCACATGTTTTCAAGTTTCATTATCATCACAAAAACATAAACTGGAACTAGATTTCAGTAAACATGACATACTATTTTTTCCTAAAATCATACAACTAGACAGGCTATATTATGTATATATGCATCAATCAAATAACACTTTAAAGGAAGAGAGGGGCGGCGGGGGCAGCCGGGCGGGAGGTGGGCCGGGGCGGTAGGGCAGCCCGGTGGGAGGGGGACCGTGGCGGCGCGGGGTGGTGGGGGCGGCCGGCGGCATGGCGGGAGAGAGGGCCGGCCGGGGAAGCGGGGCGGGAGGGGGGCCGATGCGGCGCGGCAGCGGTGCGGGAGGGGGGTCGGGGCATCGCGGGGGCGGAGAGGGGCGGCGGGGAGAGATATGGGTGAACCTAATATTTTGATGTCATCAGATTCTAATAAAAAATAACATCTTCCCACACAAATAATGTGATGGTTTAAATTCCAACCTGTCTGAAACATAATACGGTGACCTGCAAAATACAATCCAACTATGTAGGTGCACTAAATTTCATTGAGTTTGACATATCAACCGACAGTACAGTGTCACGGCACAATGTGAAGTGATTTCTTTTTTGCAAACCATGCCATTTGAGGTTCTCAAACCATTCCAGTGTCGATCTTAGTTCAAGACCGACATCATTTGTGTAATTGTGGTCGGTTTTCACATATCCATCTGCATTGACCTGACACCTTCACGTTGTTCTATTTTAATTCACCCACCACTGCACCACCCACAACCACTCTATTGCCCCGTACTAGCATACACTACCACACCATAGACTATACCACGCTGATGTAAACATGATGACAGTGTTGAAAAATTGTTTACTGGTCTTTCAAGGTATGAAAAATAAGCACAAAGTAGCAGCAAGAATATATTATATATTATTAATGGAACACATGTAGCAAGAACAAAAGTAACAGTTGAATCACAGCATTCTCGTTAACAGCAGCAAACTTAGGCAGATACTAGTTCACCATGGTAGCAACTAAACGATTCAGTTGGATTTATAACAGAAGCAAAGCAACAAAAGGATTTGCCTTACAATCGGTTTGGCGCGGGGTGGCGGGCGGCCGGCAGCGCGGCGACAGGGAGGGGCGGCGGGGCAGCCGTGCGGGGGGGTGGGGGGCGCGGGGGCCAGAGGGGCGGTGGGGAGAGGGACGGCGGGTAGCGCGGCGGCAGATAGAGGCAGAGGGGGAAGCCAGGCGGGAGGGGGCCGGCGGCGCGGTGGCAGAGAGGGGTGACGGGGCAGCGGGGCGGGGGGGGGGGGGGGGGGGGGGACGGGGCGTCACGGGGGCGGAGAGGGGCGGCCAGCGGCGCGGCGGCGGAGAGGGGTGGCGGGGGTGGCCAGCTGCGTGACTGCGGAGAGGGGCGGCGGGGAGGAGGGCATACCTCGGGAGGCGACAACTGGAGACGGGGCGACGGAGACCAGCGACGGCGAGTCGGGAGGCGATGCACGGGGCGGCAGAGACCGGCGATGGCGAAGCTCACAGAGTCGGGAGGCGGCGCGGGCGGAAGATAATGCCGCCTCCCGACTCGCGCTCGGGGAGTATAATGGGCTTATTGACGACGGTAGCTCCTCACCATCGTCAATAAGTAGCTTATTAACGACGGTTGTGTCTCCCCGTCGTCAATAACACCTCTAGTGGGGCCGGATCTCGGCCAAATTTGACGACGGTCGTTATAGACGACAGCCACCGTCGTCTTTAAGTTTATTGATGACAGTTTTAGGTTAGCCATTGTTAATTACAACATTATTGACGATGGTTGTATCTAGCCATCGTCAATTAATTAAAAGACGACGGCCCCGTTGTCAATAAATTTGGCCGTCATCAATGGTCACTTTTCCTGTAGTGTTCGCCACCCAAGGATGCCCCAGAGCCAGGTAGGGCGTCAAAGAGGAAGCTGGTCCGTCATGATGGAAGCTTCGTCTTCGGCCCCCAGGCGAGGGGTTCCCAGGCTTCCCGTGGTCCCGCACCGGGCTCGGTGACTGGCGCCGGGGCGGCTCTGGATCCACCGCTGCATAAGGAGTCCCAGCGGCCACAGAAAGGGTGTCGAGGGCCGCCCCTACTCAGGGCGCATCTTTGGCATCGAGGTCCTCGGTAGGGAAGGCTCCTGATATGGTGTCTTCATCAATGAAGACCCCTGGGCTCCGCCAGCTCCGAAGTCCGCGGAGGCGACCTCGACGTGAACGGGGGCGAGTGGCTCGAGCCCCCCCCCCCCCACATAAGAAGCTCCACGCGGAGAGGAACTTCCAGGCCTCCAGGTACGGCTCAACCTCACGAGGCTGCATACTGAGCCGTTGGACGACGTAGATGACGCTTGGTGCTTCCTTTTTGCAGGGCACCTTTGTTCCTCCTCTGCCACAGCAGTCCAGGAGCCTGAGCTCCCATTCCATCAAAGCTCCAACACCGGTGGTACTGCTTGAGCCTGTGCCTGAGGAAGCTCCGGATGTCGGCATCCGGGCCCCCGAGGCAAGCCAACAGACGGGCGCTGTCGAAGTGTTCGGTCGACACTTCCCCCGGGCCTGCACTGGGCAGCTCGCGGAGGTTCTTTTTTCGGTGGGGCTAGTCCCTTGCGGAGAGCTTGCGCGGATGGACGAGTTAGTAAGAGCTTGACGCGGTGAGTTTTACGTGGTTCAGGCCGCCGGAGCGTAAAACCCTACGTCCACGGCGAGCTATGGAGCTCGCTGTATTGCTTGCTGCTTAGGGCCGGAGTCCTGAGCTTGGGGGTGAGTTACAGCTTGGGAGTGTATGGCTAGCGTATGAGTTGCAGAGTGCGAACCCTTGCTATCGTCGCCTACCCGAGCCTTTTATAGTCCAAGACTCGGGCAGCTTACAAGGGGGGCCGGGACCCGACAGGTGGTCCCGGGAAGATTGTCTATCATCTACTGTATCTGCAGTTATGCCGGTAGTTGTCTCTGGTCGAAGGCTTCTGAGTCTTCATCTTGCCGCCCTGCCCATGCCGCATGCTAGTCGTAGTGGTTGATGACGGCGTAGGTGGCATGGGATGTCTTGTCGCGGTGTTTATTGGCTGAAAGGTTCTGACACCGCGCGCCAGTCTGTGATGCGACTGGGCGCAACGGCACCTGACAGAGGCGTGCTCCGCGTCTCCGCGTCTTGGGAAGAGCGGGCCTTGAATACCTTGTACGGGCAAGGTATGGGGCGTCTTTACGCCCGCTGCCTATCTCTCAGGGGCAGGCAGCGCCGTTCTTCTGGCCATGTGGCGGGCCTGGAGCCCTTCTCTAAGGACGGGGAGGTCCGGCCCCGTCGGACACGTGGCGCCTTCGGACCTCTCTCCCGCGGAGGGGGAGGTACGGCTTCTGTATGCCACGTGGCGGGCCCGGAGCTCTCCTCTGAGAAGAGGGACGTCCGGCCCCGCCGGACGCGTGGCGCCTTCGGAGCTCTCTCCCGCGGAGGGGGAGGTCCGGCTTCTGTATGCCACGTGGCGGGCCCGGAGCTCTCCTCTGAGGAGAGGGAGGTCCGGCCCCGCCGGACGCGCGGCGCCTTCGGAGCTCTCCCTGCGGAGAAGGGCGAGTTCCTTAGGAATTTTCCCCTGTGCGCAGGGGTACCCCATATCTCAGGTACCGACAGTGGCCCCCGGGCCCATCTTGGGGGAGATAGCGAGCCCGAGGTGGGACCTCCGTCTCTTCTGATCCGCGCACTTTCTCTAAGTCCCAAATTGACCGCTGCCGGAGCACGAACGGCCGCGGGATCGTGGGAGCGTGCGCTCACTTGATGGTTGCTTTTACTGCGGCGGTTCCCAAGACTGCCACTTCTGCACGTTGCGGCGCTTTCTTCGGGAACCGCCGAAGTGCCTTGCCGGCTCATCTTCTCAGGAGACTGACTCCTTGACCCACCGCTTCAGTTGGGCGGCTTGGGTCCACCCGTCATCGGCACTCGGTTTAGGAGCCGAAACGGTTGCCGATGCAGTGCATTCGAAGAGTTCCGAATCGCTTGGGATTGCACCCGGGAAGGTGTGAAATGAAACCCCCATGTGGGTACGCTCCCCTTATAAGGCTTCCAGCCCCTGCGCCTCCCTCGAGTCTCTGCAGTCTTGTCTTCTTCCATGGCTCTTAACCCGCCTTATGGGGGGAGAATCGCTCTCGATTTCCTCCAGCGATGGCGTCTGCACCAAGCCTGGGCCTCAGGGAGCCTGTCTGCCTTGCCTCTGAGGGTGGCGCCACCAAGGGGTCTCTGGTTTGTCCTCCCGACGGGGCCCTTCCTTGATGACGGCAAGCAGAAAGCTCCTTGGCGTTTCGTCCCTTCTCAGGTGGTGGAGTCTTCAAAGAAACCGCTGAAGCACCGAGGAGAATCCCAGGCGGCAGAGTCTCCGAGAAGACCGCTGAAGCTGCGGAGAGGGGGCTTCAGGAGCACCCTTAATGACACCGGCTTTTGCGCAGGTGATGAGGGAAGGAGGCTCCAGGGGCACCCTTGATGACACCGGCTTTTCCGCCGGTAATGAGGGAACTTCAGGAGAAGGAAGCCGCCGATGCACCATGGAGGATCCCAGACGGCAGAGTCTCCAGGAAGACCGCTGAATACTGCGGAGGGGGCCTCAGGAGCTCCCTTGGTGACACCGGCCTTTGCGCCGGTGATGAGGGAGGCGATTCCTGCGCTCGGGTCATGGAGCGGGAGAGTGCCGCCAGGGCTGAAGCCTGGTGATGCGGCCGTTCTTGCAAGTTCTAGATTCTGGTCGTGTCAGGAGACCCTTGGGGCTTGTTTCTTTCTTTTTATCAAGTCTGTAGTCCAGCTCATGGAGCCTCGCATAGTTTGACTCTTTTAGATATTTGTGCCTGTGATGCTTTTTCTCTCCTTCTTGGCTTTGCCTGACTGAGTCCTTAGCTCCGCAAGGTACTCAGAGGCCATCTCCAATCTCGGAGCTCTGCATAGGCACCTTCCCCGGGTCCTAACCGTGTTAGGGGCCCCCGGGGGTCTCCGGATCTCGCCCTATGAGGAGCTCCAAATCTGCCTGCCACGTGGCGGGCCCGGAGCCCCTCCTTAAGAGGCGGGAGCTCCGGCCATGCTGGACACGTAGGGCTTTCGGAGCCATCCCACCGGGGGGTCTGGTTTCCGCCTGCCACGTGGTGAGCCCGGAGCCCTCCTCAGGGGAGGCGAGAGCTCCGGGCCCGCTGGACACGTGGGGCCCTCGGGCCCCGACCCTGCTGAAGGGGCAGGACCCGGTCCTTCCAGTCCTAGGCCAGAGTAGTTGATAGCTCCTTTCCCCCTGCTTCATGCAGTCCCTGTTGCCGTAACCTAGAGGTCCTGCACACAGGCAGAGGAAACGTAATTCTCCTCGGGGGGTCCTCCCCTCCCGTCTCCTAGTCTTATTCGTCTTATGATCCTGATCCGTTATACGGGGCTTGGGCAATTCTGTGCTCGAGGCGCCGGAGCTCCGGCTCCCTCCGAGGTCCGGGTACGGTCGTCCGATCCCTAGTACCGGGCCATGCGCTGGGGAAGCAGAGTGCACGTGCTTTGGGTTCATGACCAGGCAAAGCGGTTGTACTCCCCTGTACCTCCGGGGGGCAGGATGCGCATGCTTCGGGCTCATGGCCTGCTAAGCTGGATACGCACCCTGGACCCCCATGCACAACGCAGGCCTTTCCTGGAGGTGACCAACTGGCACCGCAACACCTGACTGGGGGAGGCCCGAGAGACTCACTCGGCCTTCGGCAGGTGCCTCAAGCGCAGCCGCCTTCGGTAGGATAGCGAATGTCGACTATGGATGAGCGCAGGAGAGGGGGAGCTAGATGTACGATGAACATACAAAGATAGTGCGGTCATAAAAGTTAATGCATAATTTAAATGAGCGCATGAGAGAGAGCTAAGTAGAACATGTCTCTGTATTCGTGCCCATAGATGGAATTCTGGCTGTACATGGAGGCAATATTCCGCCTCGTCTACAAGGGAAGCAAGACTCTACGCGCTTAGGGTCGGAACCAGGCTAAACTGGACGTAGTCCTGTACCGTCCCTTGAGACTTAGCTGCCCCAAGCTCTGTTCCTAATCCTATGGGATTCATTACAGAAGAGAGTAACCCTGTGTTTACTGATGCTCGGGAAGTAGGACTTACAGTGTTGCTTCATGGCAAGGATTTTTGGGAACGGATCCAACACTCGGTTGAAAGGCATGTGCACCAGGGGCGGTAGCTTTCATGATTCGGAAGGGACCTTCCCTGCTGGGGGAGAGCTTATGGGTCCTTCTTGGAATAGAGATGCCGCGACACCAGGTTGCCCTCCTGCAGGCCCCCGATGCGTTCGGTTCTTTGGCGGTAGTGCTTAGAGCATCAACCGAGACCGCGCGTTGTGGGGTGTTACCTGCAGCCGAGTCTCGTCGACGAGGTTGTCATCTTCGCGGTGGATCAGGTCCTGCGCGGCTTCTCCTGGGGGGCCCCGGGGAGTTCTCCCCTTCTGGCTAAGGCCTTCAAGGGGTAGGTGGGCCCGGGCTCGTCTTGGATGACCCAAGGCGTCTTCCCCTTCTGGCAAGGCCTTCAAGGGGTTGACAGATCTTGGGCGGCCCCCGGGAGGTATGTCCGAGGCACGGAGGCGTGCCGCAGTTGGCTACCGCCCTAGCCCGTCACCGTCGGAGCTGGAGTCCTCACCGTTATGCACTGTCTTTATGACACGCTGAGGCTCCTGGAACCCCACCTGATGGGCGGCGGTGACTGGGGCATCCACCTTCTGTTTGCCATCCTTCTGAGGGAAAGACGGTGCTTCAGCTCTCTGCTGTCTTCCTTTGCGGAAGCGCTCTGCGAGCCTCTGGATATCCCAGCACTCGGCAGGAGTATGGTTGCCGGCGCCATGCACGGGGCATAGCCCGCCCTGGTCACTATCTGGGGCCGGTGACTGCCGCTGCCTTTTGTCGGGGCGTGGCCCCCGAGCTCCACTAGCCGTCGCTGCTGCGGCGATGGGAGCCGTGAACGATGACTTCATCTTGCCACTCCCCCGGTTCTTGGCCTTCTTGCACCCCCATAGGCAGCAGCGCCGGACCCGGGTTGTCCACCTGGCTCGGAGGTCTGCAGAGAGTGCCAGTTCCGCCCTTCAGCTGCTCTAGCGCATTTGTCCGCCAGGCTGAAGAGCTCAGAGACGTCACGGACCTCTCTGGTCGCGAGCTTCTCAAGCATTTTCTCGTCCCGGACACCCTGTCGGAACGCCACCACCACAGAAGCACTTTGGATATGCGGGATGGTGTTGCGTACCTGGGAGAACCGCTGGATGAAAGAGCGCAGCGACTCCCCAGGTTGTTGCTTGACGGCGTGGGGGTCAAGCTCCGTGCCGGGACGGGTGTAGGAGCTGCCGAAGTTGGCGACGAACTGCCGGCAGAGCTCTCCCCAGGAAGTTATGGACCCCTGAGGTAGATTCATGAGCCAAGACCGAGCTGGGCCGGTCAAGGCGACGGGGAAGTAGTTGGCCATGACAGCCTCATCCCCTCCTGCGGCAAGTACGGCGGTGGAGTAGATCTGGAGGAACTCCGCCGGGTTGACGCTACCGTCGTACTTCTCAGGCAGGTGTGGGCGAAACTTGCGTTGCCACCTCGCGAAGCGAAGGTGGGGTGCAAGAGCTGCACATCCTGCTCCTGCTGCTGCAGGTATTGGCACTGCGAACGCTTGTTTCGCACTTGGCACCGTGTATCCCGGCATGGGCAAGGCTGCACCATAGACCGGGGGCGCTGCTTGCGGCGCATATGGTTGTGGCATATGCTGCGCGGCATATGCCTGAGGCAGGGCTCGCGTGGCGAAGACCTGCCCTCCAGGTTGTGTCGAGGCCGACGTCATGCTGTCGCCAGTCTCTTGGTTGCGACGCCTTTCTCGACGTCGCTCGAGGTACACCCGGGCGTCCTGGCCCAAGTGGCACCGTTCCAGCTCCCTTCTCAGGTCCGTTGACGGGAACCTGGAGGAGCTGGAATCCGCCGTTTGCCCGTCAACTGTGGGCGTGCGCGTCAGCGACACAGCCGGTTGACCGGGGCGTCGCCCTCGCCGAAACCGAGGGTTCGCGGCGGCGCGACGAGGCGGTCCACCTCGCGGACCCACTGTTGGGTCACAGAATGGGGTGCATCCCCAGCAGGTGGGTTGCGCAGCAGTGCTCTTGCTGCAGCTAGCGCACCCCCATGGTGTACGCTCAACGCTGCAGAAGACCTCACACTGGTCGGAGCCTGCATTGCCGGAGTCGGCGTTGCCGGAGTCGGCTGCTGGCTACCAGCTTGTGCTGACACACTTCGTCCTGAGTGTGTCGACATGTACTCCCCACTGGTCACGGTTCGTCGTGAACGCGGGGGAGGAGAGTTTGCCACTGAAGGAAGCTTGGTCATCTTCGTCGGCGGAAACTCGTCGCGCTAGGAGAAAAGCCCCCCCTACCTGGCGCGCCAAATGTCGAAGTGTTCGGTCGACACTTCCCCCGGGCCTGCACTGGGCAGCCCGCGGAGGTTCTTTTTTCGGTGGGGCTAGTCCCTTGCGGAGAGCTTGCGCGGATGGACGAGTTAGTAAGAGCTTGACGCGGTGAGTTTTACGTGGTTCAGGCCGCTGGAGCGTAAAACCCTACGTCCACGGCGAGCTATAAAGCTCGCTGTATTGCTTGCTGCTTAGGGCCGGAGTCCTGAGCTTGGGGGTGAGTTACAGCTTGGGAGTGTATGGCTAGTGTATGAGTTGCAGAGTGCGAACCCTTGCTATCGTCGCCTACCCGAGCCTTTTATAGTCCAAGACTCGGGCAGCTTACAAGGGGGGCCGGGACCCGACAGGTGGTCCCGGGAAGATTGTCTATCATCTACCGTATCTGCAGTTATGCCGGTAGTTGTCTCTGGTCGAAGGCTTCTGAGTATTCATCTTGCCGCCCTGCCCATGCCGCATGCTAGTCGTAGTGGTTGATGACGGCGCAGGCGGCATGGGATGTCTTGTCGCGGTGTTTATTGGCTGGCAGGTTCTGACACCGCGCGCTAGTCTGTGATGCGACTAGGCGCAACGGCACCTGACAGAGGCGTGCTCCGCGTCTCCGCGTCTTGGGAAGACGCGGGCCTTGAATACCTTGTACGGGCAAGGTATGGGGCGTCTTTACGCCCGCTGCCTATCTCTCGGGGGCAGGCAGCGCCGTTCTTCTGGCCACGTGGCGGGCCCGGAGCCCTTCTCTAAGGAGGGGGAGGTCCGGCCCCGTCGGACGCGTGGCGCCTTCGGACCTCTCTCCCGCGGAGGGGAGGTCCGGCTTCTGTATGCCACATGGCGGGCCCGGAGCTCTCCTCTGAGGAGAGGGACGTCCGGCCCCGCCGGACGCGTGGCGCCTTCGGAGCTCTCTCCCGCGGAGGGGGAGGTCCGGCTTCTGTATGCCACGTAGCGGGCCCGGAGCTCTCCTCTGAGGAGAGGGAGGTCCGGCCCCGCCGGACGCGCGGCGCCTTCGGAGCTCTCCCTGCGGAGAAGGGCGAGTTCCTTAGGCATTTTCCCCTGTGCGCGGGGGTACCCCATATCTCAGGTACCGACAGGCGCGGACGCCACTGGTAGCAGTGCGGCTACTGCTAGGTGGGTTTTTAGCCCTCCTCCCCTCCCTCCGCGAGTTGCTGTGGTGGCAACCCCACAAGTAGGCGAAGAGCCGGAGGGTGTCGAGGCAGTACCTCGCCTGACAATGTTTAAGGCTGTCCCGATCCCCAGGAGACCGCAAGGGTCATCCATTCTAGTCTAGACCAGATGCAGGACGCGCTCAAGGAAGAGTGTGCTGAGCTGAGGTCCGAGCGGGAGCACCTCCAAGACTGGGATAACCTACTAAAGGCGTGGGTCCAGTCCGCCAAGGCGAAGGCTCGGGCTCGGGAGGAGCGGCTTGAGGCTCGATAGGAGGTGCTGGAGGAGACATAGACCGCCATCGCGTCCCTCCAAAGGAATGCAGTGAACCTCTAGGCTGAGCTCAAGAGCCCCCATGCCTCTGCTGATATACGTCTCGTGGGACTGACGGAGCTCCGGGAGACACTCCATCGCTGGAAGGAGGAGGTGAAGGCGAGGGAGAGGGAGCTCTCCGACCATCTGGTTGCCTATGAGGAAGAGCGAGGGCGCCTAGAGGAGCGGCTTCAGGGCGTCCGTGATTGGGACCTCGCCACTGCATCCAAGAAGTCTGACCTAGAGGAGCGGGCTGCGCGGCTGGCCTCTAGGGAGCGGGCCCTGGTTGCTCTGGAGCAAGGGTTACCGCTCGGGAATAGGAGCTAGCGAGGAGGAGTTCGGCAGGGGAGCTAGCTTCTTCCGCCAAGGAGGTCAAAGATCTCCGGGCCTCTAGTGCTGCTGAGGCAGAGAAGGCCTGGGACTTCCTCGATCACGCAGAGGCGGCTCTGGAACCCTTCGGCTTCGGCCCCTTGCGCCCCGGAGGGCCGGTCCACGAGGTGAGCCAGGTGCTCCCTGCCCTGAACTCAGTCGGGGAGAAGCTCCTGACATTGGAGAACGTCATGGGGGAGCATCTGGAGGCTGAAGCAGAAGTTGTGGCCCAGATGGTGGCAGGGCATGTGCTCACTTGCCCCCGGAGCTGCGACCCCAGCATCTCCCTAGAACCTGTGGTGCAGCGCCACAACGCAGAGCTGTAGGAGGTGGCAAAGTCTTCCGTGGAGGAAGCCACCCGACTTGTAGCCGCTAGGTTCCAGCGCGGATAGCTCCTAGGTCTCCCGCTTGCCTTGTATCCTCCTATGTATGGCGGAGCTCTGCTGTTATTGAATACTTTTTGTTTCAAGTCTTATGTTGTCTTGAGTTGTTGATGTAGACTTTGGACCCTTGGTAGCGCAAAGGTATGGAATGACTTAGCCGACGTGGGTAGCTCTTTGTCGATGCCTCAAGCTTGTTCCTCCGGGTCCTTAGCAGCGTAAGGACCCAGGGCGCCCCGACAGTGTGGCTACCACTCGTTCTGTGTCCTTGGCGATGTAAGGACCCGAGGGAAGTTCAGCCCTTGTCTTCAGCTTGTCGTAGCTGGTGCTCCGAGTCTTCTGCTTGCTGCTACAGCGGCCCAATGTCCTGCCAACGTGGTTCACCGTGATGTCCCCCTGGTAGGTGTGGCCCTTGTGTTGGGACGCACCTACCACCGGATGAGGCAAGACGTCGGCATTAGGCCCCCTGGGAGGTCCAAAACACCAAGGACCCGTGTGGACCTGCAGTCATGGTAGAAAGAGGGAGTAGTCATGCTCTCTGGTCACTCTTCCTTGTTTGGTAGCTTTGCTATGGCTTACGGTCCTCAGTTAAGCTGCAGAGCTTAGGTAATTCGATGTGGGTTGTCCGGACTATGGTTAAAGTGTTACCACATGGCCAGAGCGGTATGGAAAGCAAGCACGAAGAGCACAGGGGCAATGTCCGGGGTCCAGTTACTTCTCTTTTCCGTAGGCGTGTTCTTTCCGGCCCCCAAGTACTCAGTTGTTGGGCAAGGGAGGCAGGATGTGCACGCTAGGGGTACGGAACCAGGCATAGCAGGCTACACACCTTGGACCTCCCACGAGCATTAACCTTTCAGCGAGGAGACCTTCCAGCGCCATGAGACCTAGGAAAAGTGTATAGGACAGGCTCCGGACATGCCATTTACAGTTGATATGCATGAGTAAGCACAAACTGTAAAGAAGGTATGCAGGGTAGGGTAGATCTTTTCTCATTGTTGGCTTCCTTCGGGTGATAGGAGGAAATAGGCCGTACAAGAAGGTAGCGACCCGCCCCGTATGACAAGAGTAGCAGGACCCCTCCGGAGCTTAGCTGTTCAAAGTGTTGTTCCTAGACACTATGTCACATTTAAAAAGAAAGAGAAAAAGAAAAAATGCCCTACCACTGCGCTGAGGATAGAACGTACAGGGATGTTCTATATTTCGTGGATTGGGTAGTGGTACTCATCCCCTGTGGCTAGGTGGGTGCACCTCGAGCGGCGCACTTGTGTTGCTCAAAAGGGACCTTCTCGGCTGGTGGAGGGTTTGTCACCCTTGTGAGAAAATGTTTTACCGAGGCACCAGGTGGCCCTGCCTTGGGCTGTGTACTCTACGCGTACCGTTGCTGATATCGCCGGAGCGCCTAGCCGTGTATCGCCTTTCAAGCAGCCTCTAGCCATGTTACCTCGTCGACGAGGTCGATTTCTTCACACAGAAGTTGGTTCTGTGTGGCTTCGTCGTATGTCAGGACGTGGGATGAGCCCTTCGTGTTTTCCGGGGGGAGGTGACCTCGACCCCCTACACCAGTGTAATAGGGTGTTTCCCTTGTCGCATGATGGGGGGGGGACGCCTGGTTAGGCGTGGAGCGTCTTGTGTCGCTCGCTGCCGGCGTTGGAGTCGGAGTCAGAGCGGCCGTAGATGGCTTTCAACGCCCTCTAGTGTCTTGGTACTCCATCTACTGCTTAGCACTGGCCTCGGGTTTGGCCTTTTGTTTGCCTTCCTGCTGGCGCGAGGGTGCACCGTCTTGGCACGGCCGCTGTTGCTGCAGCTCGCAGAAGCGTTCCACAAGCTTCTTGATCTCGTGGCAGTTGCTAGCGCCGTGACGGTCGTGGGAGCTTGTCAGAGCGCGGGGCTCAGCCTCCACCAGCCGCTGCTAGAGCAGCAATGGATGCTCTGGCCAGAGGCTTGTTCTTGCCTCCGGTCTTGTATTTCTTGGTTCTGCGCGGAGCAGCAGCCTCGCTGGCACTCCCTGCCACGGAGGAAGGTCGTGAGTGCCAGTCCCGGCCATCCGCCGCCATGGCACATTTGTCGGCTAGGCTGAAGATCTCAGAGACGTCATGCACGTCGTGCGTGTGGCCAACTTCTCGAGTATCTTCTTGTCGCGGACGCCTTGCCAGAAGGCGACTACGACGGAGGCGTTGGAGATGTGGGGGATGGTGTTCCTAACCTGAGAGAACCGCTGGATGAAGAATTACAGCGACTCCCCATCATGCTGGCACATGACGTGGAGGTTAAGCTCGGTGCCGGGGCGCATGTAGGAACTCCCAAAGTTGGCTGTAAACCTCCAACACAACTCTTCCCAGGACGTGATGGAGCCTGGGAGCACGTTCATGAGCCATGACCGAGCCGTGCTGGTCATGGCGATAGGGAAGTAGTTGGCCATGACGACCTCATCCCCTCCTGCAGCTAGGATGGAGGTGGAGTAGTTCTGCGGGAACTTCATGGGATTGATTGTCCCGTCGCATTTTTCCGGCAAGTGGTGCCGGAACTTGGGTGGCCAGACCACCATACAAAGGTGTGGGGCGAGCGCCATGCGGGGGACCGCCCACCGAACGACGCCCCAGACAGGACCTCATCGGGTAGTGTCGTGATATGCGGCACCCAATAGCACACGAGTCGAGGAAACACATCACATTACATAAATCTTTTGTGGAAGCGTACAAGAGTATTTTACAAATACTTATTTCAAAGTAAGCTACAGCGGAAGACTATAACTCTCACGACTCATTTCTAAATTAGCAACAAAGAAACAGTCCAGCCCGCGGACGTTTCTTACTAGGAACACGAAGAACATACCGCAGCGGCGAGGATTCTCTTGAGTAATCACTCGGAGGTTTCCGAGTCTCATCGACATCCCTTCTCATAAGCATGAAGTCAATCCTGCAAAACAACTCGGATAGCATCCGTGAGCGTAACGCTCAGCAAGGCTTAACCGACACCCTAGTCATGGAACTCTACATGTAGGGATTAGTAATATGGGATAAAGACTTTGCATTAAAGACATGCCTCGATGTTAGTCCTTACTTTCAGTTTTATAGCAGCAGTTTAATGAGCCTTAAGCAGCCCTCACATCGGAAGTCCACAATAAAAAAAGAAACGCTTTCATCGGATGTGGTGATGACCAAAGTCGAAAAGAAACTTAATTAGCTCTACATCTACAGCAGAAATGGTTTCCAAACAGTAATACTTCATCACAGCATATTATCATTCATCTGGCTTATTTCTCTTCTTACTACGTCACAAAACAGTGAACAAGCGGTACTCAAATAACCGCGAGGGACGGTGATTGCAATCAGAAGACACTCGGACAACACGTCACATACACCCACTTTCAGAAGCGTGATTCCACACCCCTTCCTACTCTGTTGTATGCAACAACCTTTCAAAGAAACCCAAATGTCGAACAGGTCCATCCGTAACGGGCAGGAGGTCCCCGCGTGGAGCGTGACTGTCCCCACCGGCAGATTTACACCTTGCTACCCTCAAACTACTACTATTTACGGTTGGGTAAGCCTCGGCACCCAGGTTAACTAATTACATCGGTTTCCTGCTTATGTCAGTATGCCATCCGGTATTGTTCGATACTTGTTCATCAGGCCCGCACACGACTCGGTCCTCAATCGACACCAACAGGGCTACGCATGTGAGAACTCTGCTCACTGCTTCCTATCCCCCCTGCTGGGTCTCAATTTCACAACTCTTAAGCCATTCTCTGTTCTACTCCATACCGTGTGATAAAAACCTTAACTCGTGAGTAGATTCCAACTACTCGACTTCTACCGAGATCCTAAGCATATTAGCATGACATTCTCTAATCTTGAGTCTGTAAACTACCCAACCCTTCATAGGATTTAAAGTCATGCAAGTGGGGTTTCAAACACCTTAACTCTAATGCAACCATTTCAACCTAGACATAAGTGATACAAATGAAAACTTTGCAAAAGGTACTTAAATGCAAGTCGGGGCTTGCCTGTTTTGCAGGGTAGTCGTATATAAGCAGTTAATGATCCCTTTCGATCAACCCTTGATTCTCCGTAGTTTGATCCACTTCAATGAATCACTCCTTTGAATCCCCTTCGTCGTGAATCCTAATGAAATGTATATGCACAATTTTTATAGCATGTAATGGAAAGAAGTTTAAGACTTGATTTCTTAGGAACAGAGGTTGTGTGGAAAAGCCAAGAATGGCTTGGTTTGCCTCTGTTGTGCAAAGAATTGTAAAAGAACTAAGTTGATCTTAGTGTTTTAGCTATACACTAACTACCTTCCTAATGACCATTAGAGATGAGCTGATAAGATTTGAATGCAACTAAAGAACAAGAACTCCAATGGCTTCAAAACTTTTACAGCAGGTTCTATACTACCTAGGGATTTAGCTTGCCAAATTGCAGCTAATGTGGAATACAAATGTGTTCTCCACAGTTCCCATAATGCTCTTATGTATTTTTCCCACATACATAAGTATGAAGAACGAGAACAGGGAGATCTAAGGCTCAAATTAAGCTGAAAGTTTACATGTGAGTTTCTGGTCACATGAAAGTAATTTGGTCCAAATTTCAGACCTTTTACTTGAGTAGTTATCCCAGAACAATTTGTTAAGCATTTCTACTCAAAAGAACTAATTCTGAAGTAATGTGCATTTTCATACCTAATTAAGTGAACTACAATTTCAAATATGCCTCATAGAGCCTGCCTAAATGTTTCTATGATTTTTGGAGCTATAACTTTTCTATAATAGATTTTATAAGTGGGAGACATTTTCTGAAAATGTTTCTGGACTCTTATGAACACAGCATTTTGTATTTAGCAAATTCCTACTCAATTGATTTTCAAATGAGCAGACAATTTGCTAGAAGGTCAACAGTATGCTAAAGAATATTCTGGCAAAATGTGAGGATTTTTGGATAAACCAAACTCCCTCAATAATTCTTTTTCAGAAAACCTTCAAAGAATTTTCCAGAATTTAATATTGACTTTCATACAAATTGGAGTTCATATTTCGCTGCAAAATGAATCCAACTCAACTGGAATCACTCGATTTGGAGATTCCTACACAGAGATATGATTTTTCAAAGTGGGAACAATCTCTGGAATTGTTTTGCTACTGAAAATCCAACTGGGCCCGCTATTTGAATTCCAGCCAATAGGAAATGGGCCACACCGGGTTTACAGAGTTCTAGCGCGCCAGCACACCAGATCCGGGCCACAACAGATCACGAATTTAAAACCTACAGCCGCTGACAGCCGGGCCCCACCCGATCTTCTTCTTCCTTCGGCTGCCTTCCCGCGCCCTCGCGTTCCCCCTTGCCGGAGCAAACTGCAGCTCACCGGATCGCGGCTGCCGGCCACCGCTCGAGCTGAGGCTCGCCGCCAGAGGGTTTTGGACATCGAGGCACACGATGGGAGTACCAGTTCGAGCTGCCGGTGACCGGAAACACCCCGGCGACGTGCGGCGGCCTCGGTAAGAATTCAGCGCCGTCGTTCATGGGTTCTAGCCCTTCAAACAAGCAACACGTGCTACAGCACCAGTGGGTGATCACAAAGCTCGGCAAGGCCTTGAACTGGCTCGGAAATGGCGGCAATTAGGTTGGCACCGTGTGCCCGATCGGTCCTGCGTGAAAAAGTGTTCGGTAGACCTCAAAATCTGTCGCTCCAAGGTGTTTTCATGCGACGGTTGCTAAAGCGAAGATGATCATCGGCTAGTCCAGAAGCTATGTGCAAAGTTTGACAACCTAAGAAGGATTGGAGAGGGGGGATTTGAAGATTTTGTATCGGACGTTTGGTTTGCACCCACCGGAGCAAAATCCCAAAATTCCCCGTCGATGCTTCACGGTTTGGCTTGAGCTTCGGGTGAGAGCAGCACGGTGGCCGTGCGCTTCTGTTGCCACTCTTGCTCGGCCGTGAAAGCTCCTGTGGAGAGCTGTCCATGAACGCCCGATCACCGTTTTGAGTTAGGTCGCGGCGGAGTGATTGTTTGAGGGCTCGGGAACGCGGAAGCTCGCTCGCTATTGGGTCGGGGAGGCGAGCAAGGAGTGCGCCGCGCTGTTTTGCAGCTCAGAGGAGAGTGGGTGCGAGTTTACCCGGCTTCCCAGTGGCTCCCGAGGCACGTCGGTGAGGGAAGGTGCTGTTGTCGTGTTTCCTGCGAAGAGGAGAAGGCAAAGGGCACTAGCTCGGTCTGGATAGGTAAGGACAACGTCGAGGCACGAGGGAACCGCCTCTGGGCGCCAGCGTGTGGGAGGGGGAAGCAGGAGGTGGCACCGCTGCCCCTCGGTGGCGCCAGGGTAGAAACTGCTCGGTTGAAAAAAAACAAAGCACAATAATTGGTTTGGTTTAGGTGCAAGTCAAAATTTTCAGACTACGACATGTGGCTCCCGCTCCACATTTTCCTCCCAAAATATCTTCTAATGTTGATCTCTCAAATTCCAAAGTTTGGAAGTTTAAATGTGGGCTAGCATTTGAATTTTTTCCCAAATTCAGTTTGAATTTGCATAGCAAATTAGAATTTGGATGGAATTTGAAAATGCTTCTATTTAACTCTTTTTTTAGCCCACCCTCAAATGACAAGTTTGCCCTCAACTTTTTCGAAAATTTCCAAACTATATGGCTGCATGGTTATTCAAAGTTTTGGTCACCATTGGTGTGAACTCTGAATTGAAAATCTGATTTTAAACTTTCATGCAAAGAAGTATTCAAATCCATATTGGTTCAACACCTTCAAATAAAAATGTGAGCCTCATTTTGGATGATCATCCATGTATCACTTTGCATGAAGATAAGTTTTAGCAAGTCCCATTTTTCATACCTTTGTCACACAAATGAATTCAAACCATGGTTTATTCATATGCATTTTGGGACTTTTACACGCCATGCAGCCCCTTACTACCCTCGGAGAGGCAGGGGTAGGCGGAGAACGGCCCACTGGTACGGCGCTTAGAGAGCGGTACTCTCCTTTGAGGTTGCGACGCCTCTCATGGCATCGCTCGATGGTGGTGCAACCGTCTTCTCTTGCGAGGCGGCGGTTCAGCTCGACCTTGAGGTCAGCCGCGACTGCCGCGTAAGGGCTGTCGCCTCACGGGCCACCGTCGGCGTACGCGACTGGGCCAGCGATGGTTCAGCCTGCTGTCTCCTGTAGGCAGGAGAGTTCATGGCAGAAGCGACAAGATGGTCGACATCGTGTTGCCACTGTTCTGCCGCCTCGGGGGTGGCACCCTCGCCTAGAGGGTTGTGGAGCAGAGCGCATGCTACAGCCAGCAACGCTCTCCAATCTCGGTCGCGGCGGAGTTGTTGCAACCATTGGAGTAGAGGGCGCCCGAGAGGATGCGGCCTCTGGCAGCGCAACCGCCGGCGGCGTACCGTCCATGCGGTCACCGACTCATCCCGACCTAGGCACCGTGGGCACCATAGGGACACCAGCGGTCCGGCCGCCGGTTCGGCCGTACCTGAGCGCCAGCGGCGCCACTAGCACGCCGATCGTCTGACCACCGGCCTGGTCAGACCTGCCTGCTCTGGAGTGGGAGGTAGCCTCGCCGTCTCTGGAATTGCCTAGAGGGGGTGAATAGGCTAAAATTCCTGAAATGACTTAATTAAACGAGATTAGAACACAAGGGTCGGACTAGTCTGGCTCAGGGGCGGACTAGTCCGATCAACCTACTGGAAAAGCCAAAAATGCCGCACTTGTGTGGCTCAGGGGCGGACTTGTCCGGTCAGACTGCTGAAAAGCCTAAACTTTATTTTTATGGGTTTTTCTTCAGATTTTAGTTTAACGAAATGCAGATAAACTATCTAGCAATCTAATATAACAAATATGACACAGTATTGAGGTGGATTGCAAGATTGTAACCTGAAATATTATAAGAGCGAAATGATCGAACGAACCCTAAACAATTCTAATGATCAATGAAATGTAAGTGCAAAATGACACGAAGATTTTTGCCCGAGGTTCGATTCCACTCAGGAATCTACGTCCCCGTTGAGGAGTCCACAAAGGACCGGGTTTAACAACCCTTCCCTCACCAATTCACCACTAAGGTCAACCCGGTTCTTCACTATCTCAAGGGTGAACTTGTAAAGTGTTGGGGCTGCTCACAATCTGAGTCCAACTTGATCATGTCCACAAAACTCCACCAGTCTTACAAGCCACAGGTCACACCAAGTGCACGAGATCACTCCGAGAGACTTAAACGCGAAGTTTTTACTTCTCCTCTGCTCACATACCCAAATTCACTCAAGAATTGGTTCTAGAGGGTGAGTACGCAATAGAGAAGTCTTGGGGGGGCTCTAGGATCGTTGTGGTGGGGCTAGGGTTCCAGGTGACTCTAAATGAAGTTGGGGCATCTCCTTTTATAGAAGTCACGAAGCCAACCATTGCCACCAACCGAAAGTCCGGACTAGTCCACCTCACACCGGACTAGTCCGATCTCATACAAGAACTATTTGTTCGGGTGAGAACGGACAAGTCTGGAGGACCCGGACTAGTCCGGCTACTAAGGCGGTCAAGTCCGGTCTACCAAGACTTACCCGTGGGAGCTCTCATCTCACACCCATACGGACTAGTCCGCCTTAGAACGGACTAGCCCAAACTCACACAGGAACTCTTAGTCCGTGTGAAAACGGACAAGTCTGGCTAGCCCGGACTAGTCCAGCCACTGAGGCGGATAAGTCCGGTCTACCAGGACTTAGCCCCAAAAACACTCTCACCAAGAGAGAAACGGACTAGTCCGTCCCAAAACAGACAGGTCCGATCTCAGTCAGGAACTCTCAGTCCGCCCCAAAACGGACTAAGCCGTAGGACTTTCGGACTAGTCCGGCCTCTTCCCCGGACAAGTCCGTCCTGCCCAACTTTACCTCTCTCCACTAAGGATTGGACACTTCTAACGCTTTGAGCTCTCTTCTATGATCTCAATGCACTTGACACACACACTCTTTCTTTTACACGGCAAGCCTACTAAAGACTCAAGTGAAACCCTAATTTCTACTCTTCGAGTCTTCGACGCCGTTCTCCATCTTTTCCCTTTTTTGAGAGTTTAGATGTCCGCTGTAGAAATGTCCTGTGCTTATGATCATCTCAGCTCACTAGTCTCTTAATTTGTCGTCATCAATCATCTAAAACCCACGGGGGTGCCTAGATGCACTTACAATCTCCCCCTTTTTGGTGATTGTTTTTATAACAAGTGTACGTATGCAAAACTCCCCCTGAATGTATGCAAGAGTAAAAGAGGGGAGTTGGCATATATTCACATGTTATCGTGGGGTGCCTACGTGTTGTGCTAAAAAATGTGATAATACAATAAGCATAAACAGCCATAAAATCCAATACGTAGTGTTACACAAAAGATAGTCATGCATAAAACATAAAACATAGATAGCCATGTCCAAAGATCTATTACAAGATAGTCATGTCCAAAAGATCTATTACCAGATAGTCATGTCCAAAAGATCTATTACAAGACTAGAAGATGATAAAAATAGGACATCCTTTTCACATTTCTCCCCCTTTGGCATCAAGGCACCAAAAAGGAAAAGAGGGAAGAAGATACGCCTAAGTCTACTCGTCATCTTCTTCATCTTCTTCTTCATCGCCATTTTCATCGCTCTCCGTAGCCTCCGTATCGTCTTCTTCTTTGTCGGCGGTGGTGGATGGAGGCACGGCCTTGGAAGAGCTTCCATCTTCCCTAAACTGGGCGAGCTCATCATCGGTTAACTCTGGATATGGAGTGAGTTCCCCATCACTCTCCTCAGGGGGAGACATGGGTACCTCAAGCTTGTCACACACAGCCTTGAGGTACTTCTCCTGACGCCTCTCCATGCGTCGAGTTCGGACCTCCACACGCCGATAGGAGGCGAAAAGTGCGTTGAAGCACTTGAAGAATCCGCTCATGGACTGCGGAGGAGGAGATGATGGGGGAGCCGCTGAGCTAGAAGGGGCCGCTGAGATGGACGGAGGTTGAGCATTTTTCCTCCTTGAGGGTTCTGGCACAATGGGGGGTAGCTGAGGACGGAGAGGTCGATGAGTAACATCCTTGACAAAGACAATCCCCAACACCTTCTCAATTAGGCACATGATGTACGGTGCATAACCACATGAGCGGTTGGGAGTGTGAGAGATGTTGAAGATGTCATCATAAATGTGCTCAACAAGGTTGAACTTCTCTTCACCATCTATCAAGAGGAGGAGATGCCTTAAGTTTCCTTGAATTACCCCTGCATCTCCATCCTTGGGGGCAATGGTCCTCCTCAGAATCCGGTTGAGGATGCTATAGAACGGCTTGATGTTCCTAGCAAGCCCGGCCTCATAGGGAACATGACTAGGATACATATAGTCAAGCTCATCCCTATCCACTGCCTTGAGATTGGAAATGATAATCTCATGATCCAAGTGCTCCTCAAGGCCAAGTATCTGTGCAAACCTCTCATAGGTTACTGAGTACTGCTCTTCATGAGTCATCCAAGTGATTTTCTGGTCATCATAGGTGGAGAAGTACACAGTGGTGTAGAACTGCACAATTACCTCAATGTTCCAGTCATACTTGAAGCTCATGATTTCCTTGATTCCATGGCGCTCTGCGGCTTCAATCACTGCATCAAAATCTTTGTGCTCCCTTTTGGCCATGTAGTCCCAATCTACCCACTGAGCTTGAGTGACCGGGTTTTTTATTTTTAGGTACACCAAGCGGTAGTAATCGTAGTGAAAGTCACACCAAAATCTATGGCCGGCTGTGTGCTTCTCATAGTCATAGACTTTATCCATCCTCAGCCTTCTCGCCTTTTCAGCCCCCTTTCCTTTGAATATAAATGCCGGATTGTTGGGCTACCGATTTGGGTCTCTAGCAGGGGCAGCCATCTTTAAGGGGCCGATGGGCTTCGGTTGCCCTTTCTCTCTGATTTTTATCCCTCCTGCTCTGTTTGTCGGTGCTTTGGCAGTTGCCTTTTTGTTCTTGGGCTCCTCAGGAAGTGGAGCCTTACCCTTCTTTGGATTACGAGGAACCCTACCCTCAGATTCCTTTTCCTTCTCCTTTTCCTGCTCTTTATCTCCCAAGGTGACCAGCCTATTTCTCTTGGTCTCTAAGGCACTAGCAGCTTGGGAGCTTTGGGCTTCACATTCAGCCCTTTTCTTTCTCCGTTGATCCTTCAAGGATTCTTCAACAGCTTGGGCAATTTGTGCCTCCTCGTCGAGACCATGTTTCTTCTATGTTCTTGCCTCTCGACGGCCGACTTCTTTAGCCGCTTGGGCCTCCTTTGCTGCCCTTTCTTCGGCAATGCGCCGATGAAGGGCTTGTCGGGCCTCCTCGGTCGTGGGACTTGGAAGGGGAGAGCTTTGGTCGGAGTTCGACATATTTCCTGAGAGACAAGAGATTAGAGGTCAAGGAAGTGGAGTATTGCAATAGAATTCAATAAAAATGGCTAAAGTTGGAGTTTGTTCTGTGAAAAACGGATTTGTCTGTTAAAGGACCGGACTAGTCCACTCGAGAACGGATTTGTCCGCCCAAAACCGGACTAGTCCGAGTTATACAGGAAGAACCCTAACCCTAACAATTTTTCACAAAAACTTCAAATTAAGTTGCAATACTCCTAGGCTATGATCGCATCGACACTAGGAAAATCATTTGTGAAGAGTTTTCTAGCAAAAGACCTAAGAATGAATAAAAGGAAGGATTTTTTGTTAGGTCAATAATACCTCTTGAAATCTTCAAATGTGATGAATTTGGAGTCGAAACTTGAGCAACGAAGCCCGGGGAAGGGTTTCCGAAATCGCCAATTTGTGGGCGCTTCCGGCTTGAGAGAGGATGTGAACGGGCTAGTCTGTGAAGAGAGAAATCTGGCTGCCCCTGGGAGGTTAAGTCCCCAGGGCCGGACTAGTCCGGCTTGGTGTCCGGACAAGTCCGGTTGGCGGACCAGAGCTGGACTTCTCTGGTGCCGGAATTGTGCGCCCCCCCAGGCGGACTAGTCCGGTTTTGACTTGTCCACTGCGAAGTCCGACCCTACCATGTGGCCACTTCTAGGGTGAGCTCCGAAGGCACCACGTGTCCAGCGGGGCCAGGCGAGCTTCGAGGAAGCCACGTGTCCGGCGTGGCCAGATCTCCCCTCTCCTCAGAGGTGAGCTCCGAGGGCACCACGTATCCGGCGGGGCCGGACCTTCCCTCTCCTCAGAGGCGAGCTCTGAGGGCGCCACGTGTCTGGCGGGGCCGGACCTCCCCTCTCCTCAGAGGTGAGCTCCGAGGGTGCCACGTGTCCGGCGGGGCCGGACCTCCCCTCTTCTCAGAGGCGAGCTCCGGTGGTGACACGTGTCCCGCGTGACCGGACCTCATCCCTTCCACAGGGGTGAGCTCCAGTGGCAACACGTGTCCCGCGGGGCCGGATCTCATCCCTTCCACAGGGGTGAGCTCCGGTGGCGACACGTGTCTGGCGGCGTCGGACTAGTCCAGCTTGTTGTCTGGATAAGTCATGTTGGCGGACCAGAGCCAGAGTTCTCTCGGGCCGGACCTCATCCCTTCCATAGGGGTGAGCTCCGGTGGCGACATGTGTCTGGCGGGGTCGGACTAGTCCAGCTTGTTGTTTGGATAAGTCCTGTTGGTGGACCAGAGCCGGAGTTCTCTGGGGTCGGACCTCATCTCTTCCACAGGGGTGAGCTCCGGTGGTGACACGTGTCTGGCGGGGTCGGACTAGTCCAGCTTGTTGTCCGAATAAGTCCTGTTGGCGGACCAGAGTCAGAGTTCTTTGGGGCCGGACTTAACCGGCCTGCCAAGCGGACTAGTCCGGCTACAAGCTGACATTCATATAATTTGAGTTTTAGCTCAAGAATATGATCCTTTTGGACAAGTTTTTGCAAATATATTTGGCAAACATGGTCAGTAAGCATACATCAAACAAACAATGACCATATTTGACAAAGAGTCCTTTTGAACATAGTTTTCATAGAGTAAGAGAGATTATGGTAGTATGTTGAAAACATGCGGTTTTTGAAGTTTATAAACAAGCAACAAACAGATGTGCACACTTCAAGCAACATTTCGAGAATCTAGGATATTCAGTTCACTCCTTAGGTCACAAAAGTGTTTCTCATCAAGGGGTTTTGTGAAGATGTCCGCCAATTGCTTCTCACTCCTATCATGAGAGATAACGATATCTCCCTTGATAGAGTGATCTCTCAGGAAATGGTGACGTATAACAATATGTTTGGTTCTAGAATGCTCCACGGGATTGTGAGCAATCTTGATGGCACTCTCAATGTCACATAGGAGTGGAATATGGCTCAAAGTGTAACCATAGTCCCTAAGAGTTTGTCGCATCCATAGGAGTTGTGTACAACAACTCCCGGCTGCGATGTACTCCGCTTCGGCTGTGGATAAGGCAATGGAGTTTTGTTTCTTTGAAGACCACGAAACCAAGGACCTACAATGAAATTGACAAGTCACTGACGTGCTCTTCCTATCTATCTTACAACCGACATAATCGGCATCGGAGTATCCAATGAGATTGAACTTGGATCCCTTGGGATACCAAAGTCCTAGGTTAGGAGTGTGAACCAAATATCTAAGAATCCGCTTAACAACCATCATGTGGCATTCCTTAGGAGCGGCTTGGAACCGTGCACACATACACACACTAAGCATGATGTCGGGCCTAGATGCACAAAGGTAAAGTAAAGAGGCTATCATGGAACAAAATACCTTTTGGTCCACACTTGGACCATCTTCATTAAGGTCAAGATGTCCGTTGGTTCCCATGGGAGTCTTGATGGGTTTGGCTTTGTCCATGTCGAACCTCTTAAGTATGTCTTGAGTATACTTGGTTTGACTTATGAACGTTCCTTCCTTGAGTTTTTTGACTTGGAATCCTAGGAATAACTTCAATTCCCCCATCATTGACAACTCGAACCTTTCAGTCATTATCTTTGAAAACACATCACAAAAAGCTTTGTTAGTAGAACCAAATATAATGTCATCGACATATATTTGGCACAAGAATAAATCATCGTTAAAATGCTTAGTGAAGAGTGTATAGTCGGTTTTTCCTATACTAAAACCATTTTTAATAAGAAAATCTCTAAGACACTCATACCAAGCTCTAGGAGCTTGTTTAAGGCCATAGAGGGCGTTCCGAAGTTTAAAGACATGGTTAGGATACTTATCGTCCTCAAATCCTAGTGGTTGCTCCATGTACACTTCCTCCTTGACTGGACCGTTGAGGAAAGCGCTTTTCACATCCATTTGGTATAGCTTGAAATCATGGTGAGTTGCAAAAGCAAGCAAGATAAGAATTAATTCAAGCCTAGCTACGGGAGCAAAAGTTTCATCATAATCCAAACCTTCTACTTGTGCATATCCCTTTGCAACAAGTCTTGCCTTGTTTCTTGTTACAACCCCATACCCGTCTTGCTTGTTGCGGAATACCCACTTGGTTCCCACAACATTTGTGTTGGGTCGCTTCACAAGATCCCACACTTGATTTCTTTCAAAATTATTGAGTTCCTCTTGCATGACCACCACCCAATCCGGATCTTGTAGTGCTTCTTCTACCTTGAGGGGCTCCAAAGAGGAAACAAAAGAGTAATGTTCACAAAAATTAGCCATTCGAGAGCGAGTGGTCACCCCTTTGGAGATATCTCCTAGTATGTTGTCGACGGGATGATCCTGTTGAACACTTTGGTGCACTCTTGGATTAGGTGGTTGAACTCTTTGATCTTCATCTTCATTGTCACTCTTTTCTTCATCTCCCTCTTGATCCAATCCTCTATATTGACTTTGATCGTTTTGATCTTGTTGAGGTTGGCCCTTCTCATCTTGAGCTTGATCATGGGAGGGAGACATATTTTTGTTTGTTGGATGATCATTTGAGTCTTGAGGATGTTCTTGAGGAAAAATTTCTCCAAGTGTCATCCTTTTAAGTGCTTCTTGTGGAGCCTCTTCTTTATCTAGCACACTTTGATCAACTTGCTCCAATTGGGAGCCATTAGTCTCATCAAACACTACGTCTTTCACTATTTCAACAATTCTAGAAGTTTTGTTCAAAACACGATAGGCGTATGTGTTTGAGTCATAACCAAGCAAGAAACCTTCATCGGACTTTGAGGCAAACTTCGAAGTCCTAGGCTTATTGTTGAGAATATAACACTTGCTCCCAAAGAAATGAAAATAAGATATGTTTGATTTGTTACCGGTTAGAAGTTCGTAAGACGTCTTCTTCAAAAATCGATGAAGATACAACCAGTTTATGGCATGGCAAGCGGTGTTAACCGCTTCCGCCCAAAACTGGTCCGACGTCTTGTACTCATCAAGCATGGTTCTTTCCATCTCAATGAGAGTTCTATTCTTCCTCTCACCAATCCCATTTTGTTGAGGGGAGTAGGGGGCTGAAAACTCATGCTTGATGCCTTCTTCATCCAAGTATTCTTCCACTTGAGTGTTCTTAAACTCGGTGCCGTTATCGCTCCTTATGTTCTTAATTCTTAAGGAGAACTCGTTTTGAGCTCTTCTCAAAAATTTCTTGAGCACACCTTAAGTTTCTCCTTTGTCATGCAAAAAGAACATCCAAGTGAAACGAGAATAATCATCTACAACAACAAGACCATATGTGTTACCGCCGAAGCTTATGTAGGCGATTGGGCCGAAGAGGTCCATGTGAAGTAGCTCCAAGGGTCTTGTGGTCGTCATGACATTTTTGGATGGATGTTGAGCTCCAACTTGCTTTCCAGCTTAACAAGCACTACATGGCCTATCCTTATCAAAAACAACATTCTTCAAGCCTCGAATGTGTTCTCCCTTGAGAAGTTTTTGCAAGTTCCTCATCCCAACATGGGCTAGCCTTCTATGCCACAGCCATCCCATGTTGGTCTTCGCCATTAAGCACGTGTCAAGTTGAGCTTTATCCGTAGTGAAATCCTCAAGGTAAAGCTTTCCCTTGAGTACACCCTTAAAGGCGATTGAGTCATTGCTTCTTCTCAAGACAGTCACACCCTCGTTAGTGAACATACAATTATAACCTTTATCACATAATTGGGATATGGATAGAAGGTTATAATCAAAGGAGTCAACATGCAAAATATTTGAAAGAGTATGATGGGGAGAGATAGCAATTTTATCGATGCCAAAGATTTTCCCTTGGCTATTGTACCCAAAGTATATTCATTCACTTGGATCTTTGTTTTTCTCGTATTCCAAAAACATCTTTCTCTCTCCGGTCATATGGTTTGTGCATCCACTGTCAAGCACCCATTTTGATCTACCGAAGGAGTATGCCTACAAAATAGAGTTATGCCTTACCGTTTGGTATCCAAGCGGAGTTGGGTCCTTTCATGTTAGTCAAGAGGCACTTGGGCACCCACACACAAGGTTTTGGACTCTTGCGGAGTGGCCCAACATACCTAGCATAGATCTTTCCAAATTTGTTTCTCAATAAAACATATAAGGCATCAAAATCATGGCACAAAGGATGAGATTATTTTTAGGCATTTTAGATGAGTTTGCAATGTTCTTTACATTTTCTTTGTTGGATGAACTTTCCTTAACAAATACAATCAAGTCTTTTCCCTTCTTGGGAATTTTAGCATGTTGCCTCCACTCCCGAGAATAGCCAAGACCATCTTTGACATGCGGAGGTCTTACATTGATATATGCACTTCGTGCATATTCCACTTTTTCCTTGTCAAATATTCCGTGGAGGCGAGCTCGGAAGGCGCCACGTGTCCAGCAAGGCCGGGGCTCCCCTCCTCACAGGAGAGCCCCGGGCCTGCCACGTGGACAGAAGAATCGGACCTCACCCCCTCCACGGGGGTGAGCTCCGAAGACGCCATGTGTCGAGCAGAGTCAGGCTCCCCTCCTCAGAGGAGAGCCCCGGGCCTGCCACGTGGGTAACAGAGCCGCGCTGCCCACCCCGGCTTGGTAGGCAGCAGGAGTAAAGGCATGCCATGCCTTGTCCGTACAAGACATTCAAGACCCGCACCTTCCCAAGGCGCGAAGGCGCGACACACGCCCGTCACGAGGCACTGTGACCACTCACGGTCAAGACAGACGCACCATGTCAGAGCTGTAGACCAATAAATACAGCAACAAGACATCCTCTGCCGCCCCTGCCATCATCAACCACTACGCCTAGCTTGTGGCATGGGTAGGACGGCAGGACGAAGACTAAGAAGCCACCGCCAGAAGACAGCTACCAGCATTCACTGCAAGATAGGGGAGATGGCAGGAAATCATCCCGGGGCCACCTGTCAGGCTCCAGGGCCCACCTTGTAAGCCGCTCGAGTCTTGAACTATAAAAGGCTCGGGTAGGCAACGTAGCAAGGGGTTCGCCACCTTGCGGGTTTGGCAGTTCGCCACCCAGCTACACATCCTCATACACAAAGAAGCAGTGCTTCGAGCACTCCCGTGGACGTAGGGTTTTACGCTCCGGCGGCCTGAACCACGTAAAAATCCTCGTGTCAATCCTCCTTCATCCAATGCACGACCTTCCGAGAGAACTATCCCCTCCAAAAAAGAACCCTCCGTGGGCTGGTCCGAAGCAGGCCCGGGTGAAGTGTCGACGCTACACTTTGACATTTGGCGCGCCAAGTAGGGGGCTTTTCCCTCTCGCGACGGGTCTGCGCCGACGAAGATGTCCAAGCTTCCTTCAACGGTTGGCTCTTCGCGCCATCATTCCCGAAGAACAATAACCTCAAGATCTGCTGCGGCGCAGAGTGCCACTCAAGCAAGTGCAATAGACACCGCACAAGCGCTCCTGGACAGTCTGCCTACTGAAGACGCTTCCTAGGGGGTCGCCCAATAGTGGATCCGCGACGTCAACCACTTTGTAGCTGCTGCCGTCAACCCTCCGCTGCGGCAGGGACGACGCCCCAGTCAACCAAATGTGTCGCTGTCGCGCACACCTACGGTTGACAGGCAGACGATAGACTCCCGTTCTACCAGGCTCCCAACGGCGGACCTGAGGACGAAGCTGGAGCGACGTCGCTTGGAAGACGACGCTCGCGTGACCATCGAGAGGCAGCGGCAAAGGTGTCGCAACCACGAGGCCGACTACAACATGTCAGCTGCCTCGACTCAACCTGGGCCTCAGACATTTACCATGCGACCTCTGCCCTAGGCGTACGCCACACAACATATGCAGCATCCATATGCCCTGCACTCGGCGCCCCCGGTATATGGTGCACCAATGTCCATCCCGGGGTACACCGTGCCAGCGGCCGACCAAGGGTTCGCAGCACCGGGATCTGCACCCGCAGGGACGGGGTGTGCGGCTCTAGCGCCACACCTCCGCTTCACAATGTGGTCACGCAAGTTCCGGCCACACCTGCCGAAGAAGTACGATGGAAGCGTCAACCCTGCAGAGTTCTTGCAGATCTACTCCACTGCCATCCTCGCGGCAGGAGGGGATGAGGCCGTCATGGCCAACTACTTAACCGTCGCCTTGACCGGCCCAGCATGGTCATGGCTCATGAACCTACCCCAGGGTTCCATAACCTCCTGTGGGGAGCTATGCCGACAGTTCACGGCAAACTTCAGCAGCTCCTACACATGTCCCGGCACGAAGCTAGACCTCCACGCTGTGCGACAGCAACCGGGGGAATCACTGCGCTCCTTCATCCAGCGATTCTCCCAAGTACAGAACACCATCCCTCACATCCAGAAAGCATCAGTCGTGGTCGCATTTTGACAAGGTGTGAGGGACAAGAAGATGATCGAGAAGTTGGCCACCAGGGAGGTGCGAGACGTCTCAGAGCTCTTCAGCCTGGCGGACAAGTGCGCCAGAGCAGCAGAAGCGCGTAACTGGCACTCTCGGCCAGCCTCCGAAGCAGGACTGTAGCTCGGAGCTCCCGTTGCTACATCTGCAACATCTGGCGGAGCTCGGGGGCCGCGCCCCGACAAGAGACCATGGCAGTCTCCCGAGTCATGCAGTCTAGAGCCAAGCATTGGTTGACTTCACGGCCGAGGGGACGTCATCGCCAAGCAACCCAGGGAGCCCTGAAGGTGGAGAACCGGAGCCCCGAGCACCGGTCTGCACCGAGCCTCACTGGACGATCTACTTTGACGGCCCCTCTCCTCAGAGGCGAGCTCCAGAGCCGTCGGGGGATACCGACTACTCTACGTCGAGGGCCAGCCGAACGTCCCCGAGCCGGGTCACGGGAATCACCCTTCTTCATGGTATGCGAGGGCAAGGCCGTGCATTCCCCCAAGATCACCATGCCCCCCCCCCCCCCCCCCCCGTGTCCGAGCGGACGATGAAGCCATGCAAGACCAACTCTTGCGTGAGGACTTCGACCTCGTCGACGAGGCAAGATGGCAAGCAACGCTCCAAAGCGCACGGTACCGGCAGACGCTCTGGCGCTACCACTAGAGGTCCGTGCACGGGAGCTCAAGGCAGGCGCTCCGGCGCTACCTCCGTAAGTCTTACCCCTAGAGCGGTGATAGGACGGTTTATTCTTACTGTAACAGATCCCATAGAGCCCAGGAGCAGCGCCCGGAGCAACTAAGCCCCAGGGAGTGGTCCAGGACTGCGTCCGACTTAGCCTGGTCCTGTACCCTAAGCGCGCAGGCCCTGCCCACCCCCCGCCCCCTTACAATGGGGCAGGTCGTTGCCTACGTGTACGACCTGTCTTCCTCCTATGGACTTACATGAATGAAAAGAACCCTATCCTACCACGCTTACTTATGTGTTCATTTAATTTACGCATTAATTTATATGATCACCTCCCCGAGCTCTAGGCAGTGTACGCCCTTTGTACACTCGGCTCTCCTTTCCCACTCTCATGCCTAGTCAGCATTTGCCATCCTGCCGAAGGCGGTCGTGCTTGAGGTACCTGCTAGAGGCCTGGGGGCCTCTCGGACCCCCCCCCCTTTTAGGACCCAGTGGCGCCAGTTGGTCCCCTCCAGGAAAGACCTACGCCAGAGAGGGAGGTCCAGGGTGTGCAGCCTGCTTTATCTGGTCGAGTACCCAAAGCGTGCGCACTCTGCCCCCCGGGAGGTCCAGGATGCACAGCCCGCTTTGCCTGTTCCTGTACCCAAAGCGTGCACACTCTACCTCCCCCACGCTACGGTCTAGTACTAGGGGCTGGACGGTTACACCCTAACCAAGGAGGGAGCTGGACCTCCGGTACCGAGCGCACTGAGTTACCTAGGCCGCGTATACCGGCCTAGGACAGTATGCCAAATAAGACTAAGAGACAGGGAAGGAAAGACCTTTGGGCAGGACTCCCGTTTCCTACTCAATGCCAGATAACACCCCTATCGTAGGGGTAAGCTTCAAAACCGGTGATCATCCCCTCCGCAGGGGTGAACACCGAAATCGGACCTTGCGCCCTACACTGGGTTGAGGTCTGATGCCGGACAACACCCCTATCATAGGGGTGAGCTCCGAAGCCGGTCATCACCCCCTCCGCAGGGGTGAACACCGAAGCCAGACCTTGCGCCCTACACTGGGCTGAGGTCTGATGCCGGACAACACCCCTATCGCAGGGGTGAGCTCCGAAGCCGGTCTTCACCCCCTACGCTGGGGTGAACACCAAAGCCGGACCTTGCGCCCTACAATGGGCTGATATATGATGTCGGACAACACCCCTAACGCAGGGGTAAGCTCCGAAGCCGGTCATCACCCCCTCCGTAGGGGTGAACACCGAAGCCGGACCTTGCGCCATACACTTGGTGAGGTCTGATGTCGGATAACACCCTATCGCAGGGGTGAGCTCCGAAGCCGGTCATCACCCCCTCCGCAGGGGTGAACACTGAAGCCGGACCTTGCGCCCTACAATGGGCTGAGGTCTGATGCCGGACAACACCCCTATCGCAGGGGTGAGCTCCAAGCCGGTCATCACCCCCTCCGCAGGGGTGAACACCGAAGCCGGACCTTGCGCCCTACACTGGGCTGAGGTCTGATGCCGGACAACACCCCTATCGCAGGGGTGAGCTCCAAACCCGGTCATCACCCCCCGCAGGGGTGAACACTGAAGCCGGACCTTGGGCCCTACACTGGGCTGAGGTCTGATGCCGGATAACACCCCTATCGCAGGGGCGAGCTCCGAAGACGGTCATCACCCCCCCCCCCCCCCCGCAGGGGTGAACACCGAAGCCGGACCTTGCGCCCTACACTGGGCTGAGGTCTGATGCCGGACAACACCCCTATCGTAGGGGTGAGCTCCGAAGCTGGTCATCACCCCCTCCGTAGGGGTGAACACCAAAGCTGGACCTTGCGCCCTATACTGGGCTGAGGTCTGAAGCCGCACAACCCCCCCCTCCGTAGGGGTGAACTCTGATGCCGGACCTCACCATCTCCTCAGAGGCTGAGCTCTGATGCCGGACCTCACCCTCTCCTTAGAGGCTGAACTCCGAAGCCGGTCATCACCCCCTCCGCAGGGGTGAACACCGAAGTCGGACCTTGCGCCCTACATTGGGCTGAGCTCCGATGCCGGACGGCACCCCCTTAGCAGGGGTGACCTTTGATGCCGGTCACCACCCCCTCCTCAGGGGTGAGCACCGAAGCCGGACCTCTCCTCAGAGGTGAGCTCCGATTCCGGACCTCACCCCCTCCGCATGGCTGAGTTCCAAAGAGGGCAAGACCCCACGGGCATAGGGAACTCCCAAGACAAGAAAGTGCGCGGGGTGACAAGGGGAAGGCCCCACACCGGGATCATTATCTCCCCCGAGATGGGCCCGGGGGCCACTGTCGGTACCCTCAATACCGGGTACCCTCACGCACAGGAGAAAACTGCCTAAGGACCTCGCCTCCTCCGCAGGGGTGAGGTCCGAAGGCGCCACATGTCCAGTAGAGCCGGGGCTCCCCTCTCCTCAGAGAAGAGCTCCGGGCCTACCACGTGGCCGGAAGAGCCGGACCTCGCCCCCTCCGCAGGGGCGAGCTTCGAAGGCGCCACGTGTCCAGAAGGACCGGAGCTCCCCTCTCCTCAGAGGAGAGCTTCGGGCCTGCCACATGGCCAGAAGGGCCGGACCTCGCCCCCCCCCCCCCCCCCCCCCCCCCCCCCCCGCAGGGACGAGCTCCGATGGCGCCACGTGTCCAGTAGGACTGGGGCTCCCCTCTCCTCAGAGGAGAGCTCCGGGCCTGCCACGTGGCCAGAAGAGTCGGACCTCACCCCCTCCGCGGGGCGAGCTCCGAAGGCGCCACGTGTCTAGCAGGGCCGGGGCTCCCCTCCTCAAAGGAGAGCCGCGGGCCTACCACGTGGCCAGAAGAACCAAACCTCACCCCCTCCGCAGGGGCGAGCTTCAAAGGCGCCACGTGTCCAGCAGGGCCGAGGCTCCCCTCCTCAGAGAAGAGTTGGGATAAGAACTTGTGCACTCAAGAACAATAGGAGTTGGGATAAGAACTTACCGTATGCGGAGTTCTCCTACAACAACAGTTATCAGGCTAGTATGAAGATGTCACCATTTGAGGCGTTGTATGGGAGGAAGTGCAGAACTCCACTATTTTGGAACCAAACTGGGGAAAGTAAAGTGTTTGGGTCTGAGGTACTACAAGAAGCCGAGGCGAAAGTGAGGGAAATCCACAACAACTTGAGGATAGCCCAGACCCGACAAAAGAGCTATGCCGATGTACAGAGAAGAGAGCTCGTTTTCAACGTGGGGGACTATGTTTATCTCAAGGTGTCCCCTATCCGAGGGCTTCATCGGTTCAAGGTGACAGGGAAGCTATCACCTCGATACATCGGACCCTTCCAGATTCTGGAGAGGAAAGGCGAAGTGGCATATCAGTTAGAACTACCGGCTCGCCTATCAGATGTGCACGATGTATTCCATGTGTCACAACTCAAGGAATGTTTAAGAACACCCGAAGAGATATTACCCATGAATGAGGTGGATGTAAGAGAGGATCTTTCATATGCCGAGCAACCAGTCAAGATTTTGGAGACAATGGAACGCCTCACAAGAAATAAAAGAATCCGAATGTGCAAAGTGCAGTGGGAGCATCACTCGGAAGCAGAAGCCACATGGGAGCGAGAAGACGAGCTCAAGGCACAATTTCCGGATTTGTTTTCCTAAAGACACCAATCTCGAGGACGAGATTTCTTTTAAGGGGGGTAGAGTTGTAACACCCCAAAACCTGTTAAAGAGGGGAATTTAAAATTTTTGGACGTAATGCATGTGGTGAAACAATTCAAACTCAAACTGGAATTAAAATTTGAATCAAAACAGAAAAGAAAAAGGAAAAAGAAAAAGAAAAACGGCCAAAGGGCCGAAACCCACCTCAGCAGGCCCAACAGCCCGCGGCTGTTTTCCCCCTCCCCCTCTCTCTGACGCGCGGGGCCTGCATGTCATCTTCCTCATCCGCGCGCGCCCCAACCGCCACCGATCTTCCCGCGCCGATCGCCGCTGCCACGCCCGATTTCCACGCCCGATCTTCGGCAAAGCGCTGCTGCACATCTAAACCGACCCCCGCTGCCTATCCTCGTGCCTTTAAACTCCAGAAAACCCCGTCGGTCTCCCCACATCGCCACGTTTTCCGCTCCGGTGAGAACCAATCGTCCCCCGCCGAAAAACCTTCGAGTCTTGTCGTTTTTCTCTGATCTAACAGGCTTGTCGTGTTCCACCGCCGCCGGGGAGCCCTGCAGGTGAAGGAAGCGACGAGTCTTGCGCCCTAGCATCAGCTTCGACGAGCACCGAGGAGCAGCTCCAACCACCGTCGTCGCAGAGCCGAATTCCGACCTCTCCAAGCCCGAGAAACCCCTAGGTGAGCTTCCCCTACCCCTCCGCAGTCGATCCGTGAGAAAAGCTGCAAGTTTTAACGTGTAGCGGCAAGGAACCGAGGTTGCGCCGGCGAGATCGCCTCCCCTGCCGCCGTGCGCGCGGGCTGGCTCCGGCCAGGGCGTCGTGGCCCCCTAAGGCCCGTCCATTTTAAATCGTGTGATCCCGAATAGATCTAACCAGTACCGCTTCGCGATCTAATCTCAGCCCTCCATTTTAAATCCAATGTCCCACGTCAGCCCTGCGTTATAAAGGCCGGAAATCTTATGCGCTACTCCCTGGGGATCTCGGAAAACACGAGCTAGCCCCAGAAACTTCTGATCTAGCCCCTGGACCCTCAAAAATTCATGTAAATTCAATTAAAAATCAGTTTTAGCCCCTGGACTTAATAGGAATGAGGAAGACCTCCCTATTTTGCACACTTAGACCCCTGCAAATTTAGGAAATGAGAAATGGGGCTCCACTGCAGTGTGAGTTTGCACATCAACCCCTCGGAAGTATTAATTTCAGTTAATTGAATATGTGAATAGGATTTAAATTTAAACATAGGTGTAGGTTCAGTTGAATTATTCTAACCCTGTTGAAAATTGATAGAACAATCTAAGATCTAAATTTGGGAGGGAAATAAACATTTAAAACTAAATGAGATTGTTGTTTTGTAATTTATCGCTGAAATATACCCTTTAGGCATAAAACAAATTTAAGATGTGGGAAAATAAATCTAAGTAACCAAAAAGGGGTAGGCAAAATTTATAAAGGTTCTGTTTGGGTAATTGGAACAGTAGGAATTTTTGTATGAATTTAGGTTGCTGTTTTATTGGTCGGAATTCATTTTTAGACTAGAAAATAATTCTGAAAATGGGTAAAAATAAATTTAAATTGATCCTCATCAGAGAGGAAGTCAAAAGATATTTTATTTAACATTTTATATTAGAACACATTCTGTTTAGGAAATATATTGTGCTATTTTAGTATTAAAGTTCACTTTTAGGTATGGAAAATAAATCTAAAAATATAGGAAAATAGGTATACCTAATTAGAAAATGTCAAGTGAGGACCCCAAATCCAAAACTTCAAATTAAGATTTTGTAGAAGATCTGAAAACCTATTTGGATAGGAAGTTATCTCTTATACAAATTTTGTGTCTAAGAAGTGTATTATCCCATATAGAAAATTTGTTCAAATTGGAAATTCATATATAGTGTGCACTTAGAAATCTGAATATTAAAACTAGAAATAATATATATGTTTAAAAGGGCATGTATTCTTAGAATCAACATATCTAGTGTAAACACAACACTTAAATATATGTATGACTTTCATATGTATGCATGTGTGGTTTGTATGAGTGGAAATGTGGACTATGGCTTATGGAATGTTGTTTTCTTTCGCTATGTGTATTGGCACGAGTAGAACCAGCCCCAGAGCAGGTTCTCACCTTTCAAGATCAAGACTTTCCATTTCCATAGCAGCAGGAAGAAGGCAAGTGTCCTTGACCACTTTGATCCTATACTAGGATGTGTAGTTAGAATTTAATTGCATTGTCAATTTGGAATATGATACCCAAGCTAGGAAGTTTTCCTAGATTTTCATTATCTTACTTCCTTGTAGCCTGGGTTGGGATTTATTTTATTATGTCATTTATTTATATTACTTATGCTAAGCCATGCTTAGAATGGGATATGAGATCATCAACTTGTTTACCTTACCCTTGAATGAGATATTATGAACTATGTAGAGGTAGGGATCGAGGCAAGTTGGATGTTTTGGTTGGTGCTGTGTGCACGAGACTCGGGTTTGTGTTTAGTGTTTGCCTGGATCCTAAGGACCGGTTCATGGAGCATGTAACCTGGCTTTACAGTGCCAACCACATGCTGAGATGGGGCAGCTTGGCCAATTAATTAGGTGTATCTCCGGCATAGTATGGGTGTTTGGATGGTGCGGGGGAATAGGTGTCAGCTGGACTACCATATGAACCGCAAGGCTCAAGAGGGGGCCACTGCAGCGGGGTTGGAGCCTCTTGTATGCTGTTAGGGGTGAAACCTCAGTGGGCCCACGCTTGTCGGAAATCCCTTTGTAAAGGCCTCGTAGTGATCTCCTGGCTACACACCTCGGAGGTGTGAACGTGGTCCGCGGCCACTGGCATAATGGAGGTTCTTTTAGTCCACCCGGCAACGGGGGATGAAATCACTACATGTGGCTACAGTGGTGCAAACTCTGCAGAGTCAAAACTGTCATGACAGCCGTGCTCACGGTCAAGAGCGGCTTGGACTTATTCATGATTAGAGGGTGAGGAATTGGGAAGTTGTGGATGTTAAGCGGGGAGCTTGACATTGGAAATGATGTTATGGTTACTTGATATTGATGATGGGTTAGGGGATTGGGACCATTTCACCTATATAGTAATGTAGGTGCTAAATAAGCTAAGGTGGTAGGTATTAATTGCTTAGTGCTTTAACCATGAGTTCAACCTACCCTTGCTCTAGCCATGCATGACATAACTTTCCCACACTTGCTGAGTACCTACGGTACTCAAGCTTGCTTTTCTTTGGTTTTAAATTGCTGCTCAGGCCAGGGGAATGACGTGGTGTTCAATGACCAAGACTTCGGACCCGAAGAAAGATTCTAGGCTCACGGAGTCCCCCGGGCAACGCATGTGATGAAGCTCACAAAGACTTATCTATCGCTGCTGTTTTATTTACATGTTATGAACATATTATCGTCCATCTAGACGTTATGCTATGTAAGACTTATTTATATTCGAATACTTGGCTTGTAATATAATGATGCTTCACTATTTGTCGTCACATGTATGAGAAAATAATCCTGGCATACATGTGATATTCACTCGGTTGCTCTTTGGAGAAACCGGGTGTGACAAGTTGCTTCGGGAGATTTCTTTGAGGAGGGTGAAATCATAGAGGAAGAAGGTGCATTGATCTTTAGAGACTCAAATTGTGTTTCAAGGATCTTGTTGACTTTTGTCAGGTTAACAATTTCATCCTTGAGCACAACAGTTGTGTCTTCAAGATTTGAGCAAGTTTACTTGCTCAAAGCGAGTTCACGCTCAAGTGCCTTGCTTCTTTCCCTTTCAACCTTAAGAATCTCTTCAAGCTCATGACATCTCTCCTTTTCAAGGATGAGCATGTCTTCTTGACGTTTCATGAGTTCGTCCTTCTCAAAGATTTTTTCCGACAACAATCTCATCTTTTTCAAGGTGCTCCTACTTAGATCCTTAAGCATGGATTCATTATCACTACTACTATCAAAGCTATCATGTGAAGAGGTAGAGGAGGATGGTTTAGATTTAACCTTTTTTCTTCCCTCTTTAGCCATGAGACATGTAGACTTGAAGTCTTCAATGTTTGGGAAGAGCTTGCTCCTTCCAATGGCAAGTGTTGTCACTTTCTCTTCATCCTCGGAGGATGAGTCTTCGTTTGAGTCCCATTCCTTCCCAAAGTGAGCATGTCCTGATGGCTTCTTCTTCTTGAAGAATTTCTTCTCTTGAGACTTGCCATCTTTCTTCTTCTTACTCTCTTCATATGGACAATCCACAATGAAGTGTTCATATTCACCACAGTTGTAGCATGCTCTTTTCGTCTTAGACTTGGACCTTTCCTTGTTCTTGTTCTCATAATGGTTGCCCTCCTTCCTTCTTCTCATGATCCTCTTGAACTTGTTGATGAAGAGCGCCTCTTCTTCATCGGTGTCGAGGCCCTCATCATCACTTGCTTTGAAATCTTGTAATGAGGATGTTGCTTTGAAAGCAACATTTTTCTTCTTTGAGGAGGCGAGCCTTTGGAGGTCGCTGTAGAACATGGTTTCCTTCTCCATCATCTCATTGTTAATGATTCTTCCAAGCACTTCCTCTGGGGTCATTTGAGCATATCCTGGGCTCTCACGGATCAAGGAGCAAAGAGCAATGTTTCGAGGCATGAATGCCCGAAGCATCCTCTTGACCACCTCATGATCCGTCCACCGGGTGCATCCATAAGATCGGATTTTGTTGACGAGGACCTTGAGACGGTTGTACATGTCTTGAGGGGCTTAAATCATCTCGATCTTGGCTTCCCTAATGACTCGGTTTCCTTCATGCGCTGTCTTGAGTGTGTCCCATATGTCTTTGGCCACCTCCAATCCATCGACTCGGTTGAACTCTTCTCGAGTCAAGGATGAGGTGATCACCCCAACTGCTTGAGCATTGCGATGAAGTAGAATGGCTAGCTCCGGGGTAACGTCTTCTTCATTTCTTGGAAGATGGACACCTGTTAAGACAATTTGCCGCAAGCTAGGGTTTAAGGATATTAGATGCATCTTCATATTATGCTTCCACATTGAGTAATCATTTTCATTGAATTGAGGAGGTTTGCCAAGAGGAATAGATAAGTAGTGATTGTTGGAAGTTAATCGTTCATAGTTGAAAGGATATTGGGAGTAGTCCGGTTGACCACTCCTTTCTTGATCCTTCGACTTCTTCTTCTCTTTACTTGAGTGACCTAGCTTCTCGCAGAGTCGTGCCTTGAGCTGGCGAACTTCTTCATCGTCACTCGAGTGGTCTTGCAGCACATCCGTGTTCTTTTTCTTGTCATATGTGTTGTCACCTTGTGACGTCGATGAAATCTCGTATCCCTCCACTTCGGCCATCTTCTCTCCGAGTGGTTAGACTCTTGATGGAGAAACCTGCTCTGATACCAATTGAAATTGCCTAGAGGGGGGTGAATAGGCTAAAATTCCTGAAATGACTTAATTAAACGAGATTAGAACACAGGGGCCGAACTAGTCTGGCTCAGGGGCGGACTAGTCCGATCAACCTGCTGGAAAAGCCTAAAAGGCCGGACTAGTCTGGCTCAGGGGCAGACTAGTCCGGTCAGACTGCTGAAAGCCTAAACTTGATTTTTATGGGTTTTTCTTCAAATTTTAGTTTAACCAAATGCAGATAAACTATCTAGCAATCTAATATAACAAATATGAAAAAGTATTGAGGTGGATTGCAAGATTGTAACCTGAAATATTATAAGAGCGAAATGATCGAACAAACCCTAAGCAATTCCAATGATCATTGAAATGTAAGTGCAAAATGACATGAAGATTTTTGCCCGAGGTTCGATTCCACTCAGTAATCTACGTCCCCGTTGAGGAGTCCACAAAGGCCCGGGTTTAACAACCCCTCCCTCACCAAGTCGCCACTAAGGCCAACCCGGTTCTTCACTATCTCAAGGGTGAACTTACAAAGTGTTGGGGCTGCTCACAATCTGAGGCTCCCACTTGATCACGTCCACAAAACTCCACCAATCTTACAAGCCACAGGTCACACCAAGTGCACGAGATCACTCCGAGAGCCTTAAATGCGAAGTTCTTCCTTCTCCTCTCCTCACACACCCAAATCCACTCAAGAATTGGTTCTAGAGGGTGAGTACGCAAGAGAGAAGGCTTAGGGGGGCTCTAGGATCGTTGTGGCGGCGCTAGGGTTCCAGGTGACTCTAAATGAAGTCGGGGTATCTTCTTTTATAGAAGTCCCGAAGCCAACCGTTGCCACCTACCGAAAGTCCGGACTAGTCCGCCTCACACCGGACTAGTCCAACCTCACACAGGAACTATTTGTCCAGGTGAGAACGAACAAGTCTGGAGGATTCGGACTAGTCTGGCCACTAAGGCGGACAAATTCGGTCTACCAAGACTTAGCCGTGGGAGCTCTCATCTCACACCAATACGGACTAGTCCTCCTTACAACGGACTAGCCCGAACTCACACAGGAACTCTTAGTCTGTGTGAAAACGGACAAGTCTGGCTAGCCTGGACTAGTCCGGCCACTGAGGCGGATAAGTCCGGTCTACCAGGACTTAGCCTCAAAAACACTCTCACTAAGAGAGAAATGGACTAGTCCGTCCCAAAACGGACAGGTCCGATCTCAGTTAGGAACTCTCAGTCCGCCCCAAAACGGACTAAGCCGTAGGACTTCCGGACTAGTCCGTCCTCTTCCCCGGACAAGTCCGGCCTGCCCAACTTTACCTCTCTACCTCTCTCCACTAAGGATTTGACACTTCTAACGCTTTGAGCTCTCTTCTATGATCTCAATGCACTTGACACACACACTCTTTCTTTTACACGGCTAGCCTACTAAAGACTCAAGTGAAACCCTAATTTCTACTCTTCGAGTCTTTGACGCCGTTCTTCATCTTTTTCCTTTTTTGAGAGTTTAGGTGCCCGCCTTGGAAATGTCCTATGCTTATGATCATCTCAGCTCATTAGTCTCTTAATTTATCGTCATTAATCATCCAAAACCCACCGGGGTGCCTAGATGTACTTACAGTCTCCCGTCTAGAGATGGCGGCGATCCGAGCGAGTAGGCTTGCCTTGGGACGTGATGTTCACCATGATCGCATGGAGAGCGTGAAAAGCCCCCCTACCTGGTGCGCCAAATGTCGGAGTGTGAAAGTTGTGACACTCCTCCCGGCCTGCTCGGAAGCAGCCCGCGAGGTTCTTTTTTTTCGAAGGGGGCTTGGCACCCTACGCAACCTGGGCTCGAGGGAGCGGATGAATACCGAGATTTACGTGGTTCGGGCTGGCGGAGCGTAATACCCTATGTCCATGGGAGTCCTTGCTGTATTGTTTGCTTGTATGCGCGTGAGAGGGTGCTGGGTGCGAACCCTTTGCAGAGTGGTCACCCCGGTCCTTTTTTAGTCCAAGGCTAGGGTGGTTACAATGTGGCTTGGGGTCCGACAGGTGGCTCCAATGCTATGTGTACCCTATACATGATCTAGGGCTTCATCCTCTAAGTAGAGATGGTCGACGGAGGAGTTAAGTCCCTCTGTCCGGCGCGCTGAGCGCCCCTGACCGCATGTCAGGTGATGATGAAGACGTTGTCTTGTCGCCGCGTCTTCTCGCCCTGCTTGGGCGGCTTCATGCCGTTGGGCGGCACTGTGCTGCTGTCACGCCTTGCCGCTCTGTCTTTTCACCATAATGGCGAACGGGCAGAGGACGAAGGCATGCGTAGTGCGCCATGCTTCTGGGGAAGGCGCGAGCCTTGAATGCAAAGCCTGACAGCGCACTTCCTTCTTGACTTCGTCGACCCACGGCCCATGACGGATCGTGGGGCACGTGGTGTCTCTGGAGCTCTTATCGATGGGTTTGGAGCTAGGGGACACGTGGCAGCTCCGGACCTCACCTCAGCGGGGAGGCTCGGGCCGGAGCCCAGGGCACGTGTCAGCACCGGAGCTGTTCTCAGCAGGGAGGTGGCTCGGAGCCAGGGGACACGTGGCAGCCACGGACCTCACCTCAGCAGGTAGGCTCGGACCGGAGCCCGGGGCACGTGTCAGCTCTGGTGTTGTCCTCAGCGGGGAGGCGGCTCTGAGCCAGGGGACACATGACAGCTCTAGACCTCATCTCAGCGGGGAGACTCAGACCAGAGCCTAGGGCACGTGTCAGCTCCGGAGCTCAAGCGCACGTGGCAGCCCCAAGGCTGACCATGGGGCCAAGGGCACGTGGCTACGCTGGGGCCCGCCTCAGCGGGGAGGCGGGGCCCAAGCCATCTTTTACCCACTACGTGGGGGTACCCGGTCTGCAGGGTACCTACAGCGGCGCACAGGCGCGATGATGGAGATGACGACGGTTGGCGTCCACGAGAAGTAGGCGAGGAAGGGTGGCGCGTGGGCGCGAGCGCGACGGCACGGGGACAAGGCGCCACGAGTGAGGCAGCGAGCGGGCGCGACAATGTTGGGGGCAAGGCGACGAGCGACGCTTGGCGGCACAGGGCAAGACGGCGAGCAGGCTGCGGCGAGGTGGATATTGGCTACGGTGAGGAGGCAGACGCCGACTATGGTGAGGAGGCGGGCAGGCTGCACGGAGAAGGCACATGGGAGAAGATAAGAAAGGAGAAGCTTCCAGAAAGAAAGGAAAAAATAGAAATAAAAATGAAAAAGGAAGGAAAAGAAAGGAAATAAAGAGAGGAAAAAGGAAAGAAAATAGCAAGAGGATGGAAATAAATATTAAAAAATAGATGGTAGTTAATATATAGTATGTTTAGAGAGTATATGAGTGCGGGAGCACGTGCTAAAAAACAGAGATGCACGTGCAAAAAATAGAGAATTTTTTGAAGTATGCTAAATTTTTTTTGAAAAATATTAGTTTAGAGTAGATTTTTAAAGCAGATGAATGTCAAATAGAGTTGCAGTTAAGCCCGTACCAGCAGGCGTGCACGAACCCGCTACAGACATCAGCTCGCGAGGAATAGCAGGACGAAAAATCAACGAGGCGAGGTGGCTCCTGATGTCAGAGAATAAATGAATCCAACAAAAGAAGAAAGTGGGGGATTGAACAGCCTGATATTCCGAGTCGTCGTGTCTCATCCTCCCAACGAACGCCGCCGCACCAGCATCCAGCAAGAAAAAAAATCCCCTCCCCCTCGCGCCCTAACCCGCCGCCGCGGTTGAATTAGGATTCGCATCTTCTCCCCTCGCGCCGTCCAGGTACGGATGTCTTCTTCGCCTCTTCTCCTCTGCCGTTTTTTCGAGCCTTCAGCCCCGTGCTGCCGGTGCTGGACCCGTAGCTCGGATTCGTGCGTCGGTCGGCGAGTACGTGGTTCCGGCTTCGATTTGTTCTGTTTAGAGCTTAAACTTTCGAGCTTTGGGGGATTTTATCCACTGAAACGGTAGTCTTGGCCCGGATTCATCCTCAATTTTGGATCTTTCCGTGGTTCGGCGGGCGGATGACCTTTAGGCGTACACGGGATTGGCCGCAAAGTTTTGATCTGTAAGTCCGTCCATAGCTCCGGTGGGATATCTGATTGGCTGAATTGTTTGTCTGGATTCGATTAAGTGCTGAAAATCCTAGATCTGTAGTAATGTTCTCTCAAATAATTATCGTTCCCTTCTATAGGTTGGATGCATCAGTAGTTGGGTGCACGGTTTCTTATATTTCCCCGTTTCCTGCAAATATTGGAGCAATTAGAAAATTATGTCCCTAACAATATGAATTAGGTCGAATTGTTGGTGCTTGTTATCTTTCCCAGCAGAAGTAACTTCCGTGAGGCTTTTAGGTGTTTTATTTTGTTCTCAGTACAAGCTTGCTCTTGATGCCTACTAATCAGCTTGTTTCAACTATCAGAAAATCTTCGTAGTAATTCACACTTGTGCAAGGAAAGTCCAAGCTAACCTTTCATAGCTCAAACCACTATTTTTATTAACCAAGTGTTACATCCTCTTGATAATCCCTATGCCGACTTGAGTAAAAATCCAAGATTTCTGACTTATCAACTTGTATGAGCTGACTGGGGTAGTAATTTACCCTGACGGGCTGACCCAATTAGTTTCTCTGGATAGTTTTGATTCTGGTTACTGTGGGTTACTCGTCAGAACCAGTTCTGTTGGGCCAAATCTTATGAAGTAAATAGAACTCTGACTGGCACCCTATTGAAGATGTATCCAGTGCTTTCTTTCTATGCTCTGTTAGGGTATAGGAAGAAATGCTGATTGAAAGAAAATGGCAAGAGGAAAGCCCTCCACTCCCTAGTGCTTTGAGAATACTACCATTTCAGGCTAGCAACTAGTCATTTCAATGCATGCTGCTTTAGTCCATGACTTTATATAATAGAAGAAAAAGAGTTCTCTCGGGACCCATCCTCTTCTCCTACATCAGAAAGATAAGCTGATGAGATGAATATGATCACTTCTGAAAATGATAGGGTGTCAAAAAATTCTTAGAATTTCAAATCTAAAAAAATAACTAAATAATAAAACTATTTTGATTTAGTAAAATCCATCTACTGTCAACACAACAGATACTTTCTTTTCTCCTAAAGGAAGGATTGGTTGGCAAAACAGCTTTAGCGATGACCATATTCCTACGAAGCAAGGGATGAGCGAGGCCTAGGATTGGCGAGGACTAAAATGAGAAAGGAAGGAGTCCGGCAAGACGACTTCGGTTCACACGTGAAAGTGCTTCGAAAGGTGTCAGCAGGTGCGCGGAGCCGGAGCCGGCATGTTCGCCTGCTGGGCCGATTGTTCGCCCACATCAATGCTTGTAGTACTGTCAGCTAGGAAGCACCAAATCCTACTGTGAATGCTGTTCCTGCTCCCACCTTTCAAGCCTTCACTCTTTCCCAATTATCCGACTCAATACCCAAGGACTATCATATGACATGGTTAAAGCCCCCAATAAGATCAACAGTAAGGTAGATCAAAAGGAGAGTTTATTTAAGCTTTTCAACATACCTGGTGGAGTCTTTGTACAAGTAAGTATTTGAATTGCTAGGCTTTCTGGAAGAAGTCTCTGGTGTGCTAGGCCCGGTATAAGGCTGCAAGATGAAAAGGAGAATGCATTCTTTCATTCTTTGAGTACGTAAAAAAGATGAGTGAGGCAAACTTCTTCCCGCGCTTTCTATCTCTATACACACGTGAAAAGGAAGCAGATGCACGGGGTACCAACAATAGAAAGTCGTATCCTTTCTATTTTGCTTCGCACCCTTTTTCTTTTCTTCTTTTCGTGCTTGTTCTTCAGACAATCCTGGTAAATTATACCTTCCAGCCTATGAAGCCCATACAGTATCAGGAGCCGATCTTCTGGATGCGAAAGCAAGACCCTTGTCCCGGGCCTTACCTCCAGTAGGAAATTGAACCGTACTTCTGGACTTGATCAATATCGATATCGGTATATCGATGGGACGAGGGCACTCCCATGAGGAATGAATGCGACACCCAAAGTCAACCCAGAAATGAAAAGTCAACGAGGGAGCCCTTTTCCTAGCCTAGAAAAACCTTTGCTCTAGAAAGGTAGGGACACCTTCAGCCCTATCTAAACGACTGATAGAGAAGGGGTTATTTTGGCCTATTTCACGGCCTATATTGATAGTTTAATTCCAAGGGATTGAAATTGTCTATGGATATTGAAAAAGGCCGATATAGATTAGGAAACTGGCCATTCTGACATGTTTAGATTTAAAGATGATCCAATCTTGATCTAAAATTACATAGAAAGGTGATCGAGAACACCTATCTGGGATTACTTATCCGCTATGAAGAGAACCTCTGGATTTTATTGGCTTCGACTTGTTCCTTTGTTTACTTATACTTGTCTTGCTCTTCTTGAGCACTATAACTATGTAGGGTAGTAAATATTTCTTTCTAAAAGTTTTCCGTCTACAGGTTTCTTAGCAAAAGTGATAACGCCAAGGACACATCTAGCCGAGAGACCGATAATTATCTCATTAGCTTCCTTTGAAAGGTTCAGGGGAAGTTCCAGAGTGCCTATCCAGCAGGGTTTTTCAAACATGGTGTTGGATGGGGAACCCAAGATCGTTAACAAGTTATCACATGAGTGCATGTATTCTTGGTACTTTACCAGGGAGGAACTAGAGAAGTTATCGCCATCAAGGAAAGATGGTATTACTGAGAGCAAGGAGTCAGAAGTTCGGCACTTGTATTGTTCGTTTATTCGGGATGTTGGCATGAGGCTGAAACTGTACGTGCTTTCTTTCGCAGCTGAAATTTACTTTCTGTCTGTACCTTTTCTAGAATGTGTCTTCAACTTTCTACTACATTCCTAGGTTGCTCTAACATGATTGTATATATTACTAACCTATCTTTTGATGAACCTAAAAACTCTTTATACAACATAACTTTCTTGTCGTTTCAACCAATATTTTGGATTGGGCTGGATCCTACTCTTAGAAGACAATAATTATTAGTTATTCCGGCTAGCTTGCTAAGCGTATCTACTGTTTTAACATTCTTATTTTTTCTCGCAGACCTCAAATGACGATAGCGACAGCAATAATATTTTGTCATCGCTTCTATTTGCATCAGTCCCTTGCCAAAAATGGGTGGCAGGTGAGAAAATCTGTTTTGTTGCAGCAGTACTGGTTGCTGATGTATATGCAGACTGAGAAAGTGCAAATTTCTTAGGCAGGCATTTGTTGGAGTGATTAACAGTTTCTTTCTGTATCTATTGCCGACTTAACTATGCAAAATATCCTTGATATTACTCATATGCAACTTTAATACCAGTAACTTGTATTTTTTTCTTATTACCTGCTAATTGCAGCCTGAAATGCTACTATATCTCGAGTTCACTTTGTATATGGAAATTCCCACAAATATACTTAACAACAATGTTACAGAAATATTCTCTTGCTGTATAAAACTTCTAAGTGCTAACCCATTTTTCTAACTATACTACCAAGCTCTGCGATAGTCAGCGTTGGTTTTGGTTTTCCTGGGAAGTTTGGCAGATATGATACTATTGTGATTGTATTCTACAATACTTCGTCAGCATTTTCCACTTGAAGTTACTTAACTTTCATCAGCCAACTGGGTTGCAACTTACCATAACAACCTAAGCAAGTTTCACATACTTTGATGGATCATCTTATAAAATACGAATTTCCGAGTAAGTTCTGTATATATGGCTCGCCTTACTGCATTCATTTTTCTTTTAAGTTTTGTGGGATTTGGCTGTCTCATTTTTACCTGATCAATGTACTAATAGATAACCTATCTGTGCTTCTATTGATATGTCTTTTACTTGTTTGATATACTAGTAACAATTTCTATTCGATGCTTGTCCACGACATTTACTCCTGTTAGATTTCTTGGGTATATTGTGATTTGCTCGTATCATTCTGGACCAGAGTACTTCTGGAACTTCTGTCTTCATCTTTTATTTTGCTACCTGTTTTAATGGTTCCTTTTTTCCTTTCCCTGTTTCAGACAATTGCAACAGTTTGCGTATTCCTTGCATCGAAAGTTGAAGATACACCTTGTCCTCTGGACCTTGTAGTTAGATTGGGTTATGAAACAATGTATAGGCGTGACCCTGTTACAGCTCAAAGGATCCGCCAGAAGGTACCACTAAATCAGTATTTGAAACTTTCTGGTACATTGTTTATCCATTTAGTGTTTGACCATCATCTATTGAACAGGATGTTTTTGAGAAGCAGAAAGTACTGATTTTGATTGGAGAGAGATTGGTTCTAACAACTATCCGATTCGATTTCAACATTCAGCATCCTTATAGACCACTTCATGATGCTATGAAAAATCTAGGCATCATTCAAAAGGAAGTAAAACAAGTAGCATGGAACTTTGTGAATGATTGGTATGCAATCTACTGTTTCAATCTTTAACATGAATATTTGAAGATTGGTTGGTAACATGATGTATTTATTCTGTTACTTACGTTCAGGCTTAAAACAACACTATGCCTACAGTTTAAGCCACAATACATAGCTGCTGGATCTCTCTACCTGACTGCTAAGGTTCACAATATCAAACTCCCATTGCATGTACCGCATGTGTGGTGGCATCAATTTGATGTTGCCCCAAAGCCTTTGGAAGGTATGTAGACCACTAAGTGGGTCGTGTAATCATAGCACCTTGTGCTTTTCGGAACTTGAAAAGAAAATGTTGCTTGCTGCAGCTGTCATTCAGCAAATGATGGAGCATGTTTCTTTCAATAAATTGATGCCTGCTCGTCCGAGTCCGGTTAAGCAAAAGGAAGCTCTATCTGAAGCTAAACTAATCGCTTCCAACAGCCCGGACTCTGTGTTGAATCAGTCTAGCTTATCAATAAGCAACTCAAGTCCTGATATTGGTGAGCCCAACGACCACATGCATTCAAGTGAATACTTGATAAACAGTCATACTGCTGATTGTAGGATCTCAGGATCTGACGGCAGTTCATTGATTGTTAGTACTAACAGAGATGCTGCTAGTAAAGAGCACGACAAAGAGAGCCTGGATCAAGGTGTCATAATGAAACATGGTGATGGCTTAATGTCATGCAGAAATCAGACATCATTAGATGCAATTCCTGCCACCAAGAGCAGCACTGAATGTATAAAGCAGGATGGAAGCCATTGTAATGACTTGAGTGCTGTCAATGGCTACAACCGTAACCAGGAGGCATCAAGAAATCAGTATGACGATGGAGTGGGCCCACTCTCGGAGGTGATATCATTGGATGCTTATATGAGCAAAAGAAACACTCAGCATATGGAACCATCAGTTGCAAACTCTAATCATTGTACTGACAGTCTAAATGTGGACCCACTCTCGGAGATGATATCATTGGATGCTTATATGAGCAGAAGAAACACTCAGCCTATGGAACCATCAGTTGCAAACTCTAATCATTGTGCTGAAGCTGCTGCAGGTGCCATCGACGGTACACCATCTGCACCGCCAGTTGAGATAGAGGTTGATCATTTGGGTGTGGAACTTAAAAAAGTGGATGTTTCCCGGATAAAGGATCTGTTGATGAAGAGGAAAAGGAAGAGAGACATACAAGTGCAAGCCGTTGCTTCAGAAGGCCTAAGTGAAGAAGCCTGGATCGAGAGAGAGCTCGAGTCTGGGATTGTTACCAAAAAAGAAACTGATCGCCTAGCCACCTCAGATGAGTTGAACGATGAAGCCTGGATTGAGAGAGAGCTCGAGTCTGGAATTGTTGTTGGGCCGAGCAATGAACAGGTGACTTTAAATGGTTTGAGTGAAGATGATTGGATTGAGAGGGAACTTGAGTCTGGGATTATAGTGGGGCCAGCACCTTCTAGGAAAAAGCAGAAGCTATAGTCAAGCTGCTGTTAGCTCCTGTGCTGCCGCATTCAGAGGATATTTACCGGGCAGTTGAATATTAACATGGATGTTCCTGGCAAACCAAGGGACTTTGAAGTCTGATAGATATAAGCAGATAGGAGTATCATTATTTTTTTCTTTAATCTGTTTAACCAGACGCCTCAAGTGTGTTCAACACGAAGGGACACACAGTGGGGATCTTCCCATTTTCTTTAATCCAGATCATATCCGTTGTCCATTTTTGTCGTGAGTGTAAATCTGGCATACCACGAAGTTCGGCATCAGTATATAGGTGTAACTGTAGCGAGAATTATCGTTTGTGGAACCATCTTAAGAGGTCAGCAGGGGCTCAATGTAACTGTGATTGTTCACATGAGAAAAAGGAACTGATTCTTTGATGCATCATGTTTGTAAATTGAAGATGAATATATGTGATGCATGTTCTGGTAGGAAGTTGTTTACATGCATCAATATGGCATGTTGAGCTTTCTGGCCTCTGCTGCATTTCTTTTCTCGACAACTCTTTCTGGTTGATTGCAGTCGGCCGTCGTCACAGTCTGCAGTGATCTGTGGGAAGAACTTTAGTCTCTTCATCTGGTATTGCAGTGCTTTGTTAAGATCCATTTGCTACATGCTAGGCCGGCATGGGCATGACCGCCAGCCGAAGGAACCATGAGGACCGAGTGGAATGATGCGGACTCGTGTTGCATTATAACCCGGAGATTATTATCATGACCGCCAGCCTGCATTATAAAGCTCCCTGACTCCTCCCTGTGTAGCCCAAAGTGCATAGTTTTACTTTTATTGCCCTAATCTTATCATAGCATTTAATTGGCGCATAGTGATTAGCTAGATCTTTATACAAAAATGAAATAGTTACTTTCAATGTCAGTCTTATGGAGTTTCATATTATTAAAAACAATGTATGTACTTGATGAAATTGATTTACTGTCACTTTACTATTAACTTATCATATTACCGAAAATGATGACATTTGACATGGTATATCGTTTACTGAAAAATAAAAGTAGCCTTGCGCCGCTTGATGCGTTGGATTCGGTGGCGTGGATGGCTAAATTCTAGATGGTCCGAGTCAGCACGCCGCGTTGCTTCAGTTTTGTGGGAGCGGGGAGATGAAGGAACGGAAGCTCCCTTTTCCCACCGACGAAGGGACAATAATGGCAGCAGCGGAATCGGAGGAAATGATAATAAAAGAAATGGTTCTTTCGTTCTGCACGCCTAGCAAATTGGGAAATTTGGGCTCGACCTAGAAGGACTATTGAATTTGCACGTAACAGGTTTAGGTCATGGAGGATAATTGAGAGGCAGTTTTGGCTGTGGTATGGTGTCCAATTAATCTTAAAAGTAGAGGAGCTGCTCCAGCTTTTTGTGAAGAGTGACGTTTAAAATGTGATTTAATCTGAATAATTTATATATCAGTGATTTGAAAGTTTTTCTTTTTTTTTGTAAAGGAGAAGCAATTAATTCAATAGAAAGTTGGGGGCATCGGTGCAAACTCCGGAGGAAAAGGAGACAAGAAAAAGACCTCCATTTCCCCAGCTTCCGAATTCTCCGCCGCCCCCGCCTCCAAAATGATTCTCCATTTTTCACGTCGACCCCCTGGTTTAAGTAATAATACGATCCAATGCACTCCGTCAAAAGTCAAAGGGAATCATCTCCTGAACTCCACCACTAATTTTGTGCAATTAGGCCCCTCTTATTCCTATCCGCTCGTCTCTAATGCAATTTACCCCCCCGCAAATCAAACGGCGTTCAAAAAAGGCAACCTCTCTTCTCCCCTTCCGCTAGGGGAGCGCACCGCGCACGCCGCCGCGGGAACCCACTATCCTCCGGGCGATCGACGCGCGATTCGGCCGCTTCGTTTCGCTGCCCCGCTAGGAGGAGCGGGAGGACGAGGAGGCTGTGGCGCTGGAGGAGATGTCGGGCCCCCTCGATCGGCTTGCAAGGCCATGTGAGTAGTCTGTTCCGGTTCCGATTATGCTTAGGCCAGGATGAATTTTTGTTCTGTTGTGGAATTTTTAGGGAACGTGGAAGTAACTTGGGGATTCAGTAAGTCTTCTCTTTTAGCCTCTTCTTCTAAAGTAGTTTTCCATTTCGAGAAGTGCCGAGTCTTGCTTCGCGCAAGATGGATTTTTGGTTAAAGTTCGCAAGTTTAGAGCTGCTTGTGCAAGACTGCTATTTATGCTGATTTTTTGTGCGTGGTTTCTGCTTATTAATCAGAGATTAACTTACTTTTTCCTTTTATTGGGTATGTTGCACATCGACTTGTTTGCTACAATCCAGATAATCCTTTTAGTGGCTGAGTTTCGTGAGTTGTTTCTTAGATTCAGCAATCTCGGAATTCAAGCCGTTCTTAATGCTATAGGCAGATTCTCTCTTTTCTATTCCTCTTGATCTAGTAGATTTCCACGGAAGCTTCCTCGCTGAGGAAACTGTCACAGATCATGTCGTTCTTTTGGGGTCGCCCTTCTGCTCCAAGCAGCTCTGTACGGATCCGGACAATTTATTGCTCCAAACCGTGCGACAGCTGTGGCTCTCAAGCACAAGTTGGGAAAAGTACCAACCATAGCACGGCTAAGCATTGCAATTAGCTCCAACTCCAACGAATAGAAGGGGGGGGTATTGTGTTAGGAGGGTTTATAGTTAGCTGGTGACCAACCATGAGTTCTTGGAAATCAAATGTTTGGTAAAGTAATCAAGGTTTAGGATTTTGGCTCAAGCAGCGTGTTCCATGCTGCTGATCAGTAAAAGTACTAAAGAATCAAGTAGGAACAGGGTGCTGTTTTCAGTTAGGTTACTTGGAAATATTCAACCTGGTCGGTATAAAATATGAGTAGTTAATGATCTCTCTCTGTCTGCTTTGGGGAAGATTTCTTGTCAGGTTTGGTGCATTGCTTGAACGAATACTCTGTGCGCTGTGGATGGGGTCCAAGTTGTCAAAGTTTGTATATATGCTGCAGTTTGGGCTGGGGATTATCATCTTGATTCAGGATTGGTAGACCGTGAAGTTGATTGCTGGTGCGTTAGACTGTTTGGTGTTTGGTAGTGCACATGCTTTGCTGCACTATTTGGAACATGCAATCCTTGTGTATGTGGAACTGAACTTCTATTATGACCATATGTACTATTGCCTAACAACGAATAATAGATCAAGTCAAAACGTAGGCCCCTACATCTCACCTTAGACAGCAATCTACTCGTACCTAATTTTTGAACATGACATGCAGTATTCATCCAATTAATTTGAAGAAAATAGATTGACAAAGTGTTGAGGAGCAAGTGGCATAGTGTTAGTTAACTAGCTATTTGTGGTCAAGACTTCGCTCGCATGGTGATCTCTAGCGTTTAAAAGGCGTCGCCTAGGCGTCCAGGCGCTCCAGCCCGGATGCCATGGCCGGCCACCTCGCCTGGCGGCGGTTGCCGCCCTCGCCGCCACAGCAGGGTCGCCGCTACCGCTGTTGCCACCCCCGCCGCTGTCACCATCCTCGCCGCCACAGCAATGTCGTCGCCGCTCTCTACCGGCCGCCGGTGGAGGGAGAGAAGGAGTGAGGGAGAAAGAGTTAGGGTTAGGGGTGAGTCAGATATATGTGGCGTGAACTGAAATTAGGACTGTCGGATAAGATCCGACGGTCCTTCTTAATCGAGCCGACCGCCACCCACCTGTCCGACTGCCCGACCGACCGCCTGCCCGACCGACCGCCTGCCCGACCGCGCTCGCTCGCCAGGGCCCGCTTGTCCGCCGCCTGTGGGATGACCCTGCCGCTGGGCCTGGGCGGCCAGGACAGGGGGGTCGAACCCTTGATTCCCCCCCCCCTCCCCTGTTGTGTGCACGCCCAGGCCAGGGCTGGGTCAGCCCTATGTGGTGCGGCTGCACCATAATTAGGCGGCAGCCCTAGTTTAGGAAATAAACTGTTTTTCTCCTATTGTAATAGATCAGGACTCTTGTATGGGGGCTATATAAACAAGCCAAAACACCCCAATTTATGATAGAGATCAATAAAAGAAATTTTCCTCCTAGGTTTCTGCCCTAGCCGCCTCTCTCTCCCCTTGGAGACGCCGCCTCTCTTCCTCCACCCCAAGTCGCCGCCTCCCTCAAGAACCCTAGCCGCCACCAGGGGCTAGGATCTGCTGCCGGCTTCCCTCAAGAACCCTAGCCACCACCAGGGGCTAGGATTTGCTGCCGCGACCCAGGCTAGCTGTTCTAGCCGCCGCCCTGTTCTCCCTCATCTGATCCGGCTGTTCCATCTGTTCTGCAACTACACCTCAAGAAACAAGCAGCAACTACTCCCTGAACAGATCTGCTTTCAGGACAGCAAGAACAGCACCCAGGTGGGGTGCTAAACTGCTGCTGGACATCACTAGCAAGGTGGAACAGAGGCAGTCTTTTTGGTGTGTTCAACACCGGAATTGCAACATTCTGGCATCAGAGCCGGTTTCAACCCTAGGTTGAATTCTGCAAGGTGTCGTCTACACCTACAAGTAGCGGCAGCGCCACCGGCCGTGCGACACCCTCTTCGGCAGCTTGTGAGGTGAACACCGGGACGGGATTCCCCATGCTCACCAAGACCAACTACGCGGAGTGGGCTTTCATGATGAAGATCAAGCTGAAGACACGACTGCTTTAGAAGGCCGTGGAGGAGGGCAACGTGAGCGAGCAGCAGGAGATGATCACGACGATTGGAGAAAAGAGGACGGCGAAGGAGGCATGGGACACGATCGACATCATGCGGGTTGGGGCCGACCGCGTGAAGAAGACGACAACACAACAACTCCGGAAGGAGTTCGAAGACGCTGTCTTCAAGGATGGCAAGAGTGTGGAGGACTTCTCCCTCCGCCTGAGCGGCATGCTATCACGGCTTGCGTCGCTAGGGGAGGAGATAGGAGAAGAGAGGGCCGTGGAGAAGCTCCTGCGAAGCGTTCCAGAACGCTTCCAACAGATCGTGGTGGCGATCACGACACTGCTGGACGTGTCGACCCTCACCTTGTTGGAGGTGACGGGGCGTCTCAGGGCGGCGGAGAACGTCTTCGACTCGATGCAATGAAAGGGAGGAGTACACGGCGGCTAGCTGTACCTCACACGGGAAGAGTGGGAGGCACGACGAAAGGAGGAGCGGTCTACCCAGTCCGCGTGTTCTTCTAAGAGGGGCAGCCGGAAGGGCCCGCCCAAGAAGAACAAAGGCAAGAAGGGAGGTTCCGGGAAGGATATTCCACGGGACCAGTGCAGGAAGTGCGGGAAGAAGGGCCACTGAGCCAGGGAGTGTCGGTCGAAGCCTAAAAAGGAGCCGCAGCAGCAGGCTTTCGTGGTGAAGGCGGAGGAGGAGGGCGCCTTGTTTATGACAAGGGTGACCTCTGTACAGGAGGAGCCTATGCAGGAACGTCCTACGCGCCCACTGGAGATAGTGGAGGGACGTGTCTTCGCTCACCACAGCAACGACGATGATTTTGACGACACTCGTTGGTACCTCGACACGGGCGCGACCAACCACATGACGGGTTCGCGCGCCGTCTTCTCCGAGCTTGACGAAAACGTCGTCGGAACCATCAAGTTCGGCGATAACTCCGTTGTGCGTATCCAGGGGAAGGGTACGGTCCTATTCACCGTCAAGACGGGTGAGCACAGGAGGCTCACCGGCGTCTACCTCATCCCACGCCTCACTACCAACCTCATCAGCGTCGGCCAGCTGGATGAGGATGGGTACAACATCACGGTGCATGGAGGAGTGATGCACATACGGGATAAACAGTAACGTCTCCTCGCACGAGTTCAGCGCGACGACAACAAGCTGTACTCCATCAGGCTCAACATCACACGTCTGGTTTGCCTAACCGCGAGGCGTGATGATGTTGCGTGGCGTTGGCACGAACGCTACGAACACGTCGGGTTCCAGGCGCTTTGGAAGTTGGCACGAGAGGAGATGGTGCTCGGGTTTCTGAAAATTGATCACGTCGATCAATTGTGCGAAACTTGCTTGGTCGGGAAGCAGAGGCGCTCCAGCTTCCCCAAGCAAGCTCGGCGGCGCGCGGAGGGTGCGCTCGACCTTGTCCATGGCGACATCTGCGGGCCTATCATGCCGACGACTCCAGACGGCAAGAAGATGTTCTTGTTGCTAGTGGATGACATGAGTCGCTATATGTGGCTCTATCTTCTAGCATCCGCCAGGCGCCCGATTTAATTTAGCAATTCTAGACGACAGCTGAATTAGAGTCCGGCAGGAGGCTGAAACTACTCCGTACTGATCGCGGAGGGGAGTTCATCTTACAGGAGTTTGGTGAGTACTGCGCTCAGCACGGAGAGCAAGGCCTCAAGCTTTACAAGACAAGTGATAGTCTATTGGTGCATTGCAACGGACTATAGGAGCTTGGTTGGAGGGCTGCAATACTTGGTGAACACACGTCCCGACCTCTCCTACTCGGTCGGGTACGTGAGTCGGTTTCTGGAGGAGCCCAAGGATGATCACTTTACTGCAGTCAAACGCATTGTACGCTACATAGCAGGTACAATCAACTATGGAGTCTTCTATTCAAGAGGAGGAGACATGGAGCTTATTGGGCACTCGGATAGTGACTATGCGGGAGACGTGGAGGACCGCAAGAGCACAAGCGGGGTGCTGTTTTGTCTTGGAAACAGCCCCGTTTCATGGCAGTCCTGCAAGCAGAAGGTGGTGGCCTTCTCCTCATGTGAAGCAGAATATATCGCAGCAGCTCAAGGGGTATGTCAAGGTGTATGGATGGCACGGCTGATGGAGGACTTAGCTAAAAAATCGAAGGCGCCGGTGCTGCGGGTTGATAACAAGTCAGCTATAGACTTGAGCAAGAACCCACTACACCATGACAGAAGCAAGCACATCGATGTCAAGTACCACTACATACGGGAGTGTGAACAACGGTACTATTGTGCTTGAGTAAATCTCCACCCAAGACCAGATGGCGGACATCTTGACTAAGGCCCTTGGAAGATAGAAGTTCGTGGAGATGAGAAGAAGGATCGGGATCCTGGACGTGGGCCAGCGTCTTGATCTGGAGGAGAATGTGGGATGACCCTGCCGCTGGGCCTGGGCGGCTAGGACAGGGGGGCGAACCCTTGATCCCCCCTGTTGTGTGCGCGCCCAGGTCAGGGCTGGTCAGCCATATGTGGTGCGGCTGCATCATAATTAGGCGGCCACCCTAGTTTAGGAAATAAACTGTTTTTTTCCTATTATAATAGATCAGGACTCTTGTAAGGGGGGCTATATAAACAAGGCAAAACACCCCAATTTGTGAGAGAGATTAATAAAAGAAAATTTCCTCCTAGGTTTCTGCCCTAGCCGCCTCTCTCCCCTTGGAGCCGCCGCCTCTCTTCCTCCACCCCAAGTCGCCGCCTCCCTCAAGAACCCTATCCACCACCAGGGGCTAGGATCTGCTGCCGGCTTCCCTCAAGAACCCTAGCCGCCACCAGGGGCGCCACCGCCGCCATGTTCTCCCTCATCTGATCTGGCTGTTCCATCTGTTCTGCAACTACACCTCAAGAAACAAGCAGCAACTACTCCCTGAACAAATCTGCTCTCAGGACAGCAAGAGCAGCACCCAGGTGGGGTGCTAAACTGCTGTTGGACATCACCAGCAAGGTGGAACAAAGGCAGGTTTTTTGGTGTGTTCAACACCGGAATTGCAACACCGCCGGCCGCCCGCCCGCGCCCTTCCCCCGCCGCCTCTGCCCTCCTGCCAGCGCCGCCCACCGCCGCCGCCTGGGCGCCTAGGCGGGCGCCTGGGCGTCCAGGCGCCCCACCGGCGCCTAGGCGTCCAGGCGAGGATTTATAAGCCTGGTGATCTCTACATTGCTCATGGGCCATAGGCAAATTGTGTAGCCAAGGGGTTCAGTGTTCCCTTGCTAGACCATTTTTCTTTTCTAGGGATTTATTATGTTAGAAGTTTAGGTAATTTACCAATTAATTCTAGAAAATAATGCACGGCAAAAATAGTAATCAACACGAGCAATAGCAGTTTCGAGTACTGATCTGTAGCCGAAGGAATCGTTGCAGACGTTTTTGTAGTGTCGATGAAGATCGGTCGAAGCAGACGACGATGAAGGACGGCGGTAGACAACATCGCTAGACTTAGACAGCAGACGACCCGTGATGAAGAACGCGAGCAGTCACGCGAAGCGCTTTCTAAAACTCTTATCCGTCCTCTCCCGGCGCAGGATTGCAAAGGCGAGCAGTACCGGAGACCCGCTCTCCCGATCATCGGTGCATGCCGACACTTGAGAAGACTACGATGACGGCACAAGCAGTTAGAGAGTCAAAATCTGGTATGTTGTTTGAACAGCCCCGTGTGTGCCCTTATTTGTAGTAGATTGGGAAGACTCTAAGTTGGTTACAACAACACATGATTGGGTTGCGATCCAAACCGACTCAGTTTGTTGACATGTCTGTCTCCAACTCAATTTCCCGAGTAGCAAGAATAAAAGTTGTGCTTGACTTGAATTCACGAAACATGCGCGCATGTGCGTGGCGAGCGAGGAGGAGCGTGCATGTACCGCTCCTTCTCTCACTCACTTAGAAAGTGGTACACCAAGTCCCCTTATAAGCATGTCTCCCTGCACTTACACTCTCCATGTTGTACTAAAATTTTGCACTTACTCTTACCCACTGTTTATAAGGAGTCGCTCGCCTCCTAGGCGTCCAGGTTCTCTCGCCTGGACGCCATGGCTGGTCGCCTAGGCGGGCGCCTTGGCGTCCAGGCGCCCTTTTAAAACACTGCTCTTACCATACATTGGCCTTTGAGATTTATTAGAATTTTTTAGTTGGACTTTGTCCCATTGGCCAAAATTCCAACAGATTCTGGTGTGGCAAACCTTGAAAAGTTGTGACTGATGACTCAAGTTGATTGCTGGGTGAGTAGTGGGTTAGACTGTTTGGTGTTCGGTAGCTCCACATGCTTTTCTGACATTACTTTGAGACAATCCTTGTCAGTGTGGAACTGGACTTCAGTAATGATCTGGTCTGGTGCTCTTTGCATTGTTCTTGCTCCCTCCAAATGTCTTGCCAGTTGCCGTTCTCTGTTGAGTGTTTCCTTGCTGTACTATTTGAAACAGTTAGGCTTAGGTTTCAGTAATCAGTATTGCTAATCTGATTTGGTTGAATAATAGTTTATTTTAAGGTAGTTGGTGATGTATAAGAACTTTTTAAATATGTACTTTTGTACTTGCTAGTTTTGGTTCGTTACTATTATGCAGCCTAAATTTGTGTGTCGGTCCTCTTGGGCTGTCACATGGAAAATATAACAGACCAGCCCAGTTAGTGGGAAGGTGAGAAGTAGTGAGTCATGGAAGGCGCTGCTTTACTTTTTAGGTTGTGTGCTGCATTGGTACGGAGTATTTCATATTACACAAAAAATAGTAGATTCCATTACTGAAGGGAAATAGCATATCCTATTACCACATTGGACCTACTAAACACAATCATGGGTTCTCTTCTTTGTCTATTTTCGTCATACTGTAGTTTTGCTTTTGATAACCCTGCAACAAGATTACGGGAATAACTTCTCTCAGCGAAGTAACAAAGGAAAGGGAAAGTCGTTTTTATGGAAGCTTAATACCAAATTCCCTTTCTTTTCCTCCGAGAGAAAGAAATAAAAGTGCTTCTATGTTGCTTTTGTTAGCTCTATTTCTTGTCGTTTACACTTTGGTATATGCTTCACGGGTCCATTTTTAGCAATGTAGTATGTTACTATGTGTCATCCCCCTTTGACTTAGCTTCTATATATTCAAAAGAATTTGAACGAAGCGTCTTGTGTTTATTGCAACTGAATTAACCTTCCATCGCATTATCAGGTTTCGAGGGTTCATCTAGCCATGACGAATGGAAGGAACGAAAATCAGATGTGGACAACTCTGAGGAAGATAGAAGAACAAGAATGGGATCCCTCAAGAAGAAGGCCATAAATGCATCTAACAAATTTAGACACTCTTTAAAGAAAAAGAATAGGAGGAAGAGTGACATTAGAGGAAACTCTATATCTATTGAAGATGTGAGGGACTTTGAGGAGCTACAAACAGTTGATGCATTTCGCCAATCACTAATATTAGATGAGATGCTACCTTCAAAGCATGATGACTACCATATGTTGCTACGGTAATATGTTATGGCTAGCTCTCGACTTACTCTTTGGCACTGCTTGGTTGTGTTTTATCCGTTTCATTTGAATACAACAACAACAAACAACAACAACAACCAAGCCTTTATCCCAAGCCTGTTGGGGTCGGCTAGACATGAAACCCAATATCAATGAAGTAAAAGAGAGGAAGAGTTATAAGAACAAGGAAAAAAAGAAAAAAAGAAAAAAGAAAAAGAAAAAAAAAAGAAAAAAAGGAAAAGGAAAAAAAAAAGAAAAAGAGAAAAGAGAAAGGAAAAAGAAAAAAAGAAAAAGAAAAGAGAAAAAAAACAAGACTACGATTCTGGCACATGGATTGCTACTTTCCATGCGGTCCTATCATGAGCTAAGTCTCTGGATACATTTCAATCTCTCAAATCTCGTTTTACCGCCTCCTCCCAGGTCAACCTTGGTCGTCCTCTACCCCTCCTAATATTTTCTCTACCTCTTAAAATCCCACTGTTAACTGGTGCTTCTGAAGGTCTCCGTTGGATATGTCCAAACCACCTAAGTCGATGTTGGACTAACTTCTCTTCAATCGGCGCCACCCCTACCTTATCTCGAATCACCTCATTCCTTATTCGGTCTCTTCTCGTGTGCCCGCACATCCACCGTAGCATGCGCATCTCTGCGACACTCATTTGTTGGACATGTTGCCGTTTAGTTGGTCAACATTCCGCCCCATAGAGCATCGCGGGTCTGATCACCGTCCTATAGAACTTCCCTTTTAGCTTTTGTGAGACTTTCCTATCACATAGGATTCCAGAGGCTTGTCGCCATTTCATCCACCCTACCTTGATCCTGTGGCAAACATCCTCATCAATATCGCCATTGCTTTGTAACATTGATCCTAAGTATCGGAAAGAGTCCCTTCTAGGTACTATTTGTCCTTGTAGACTAACATTTCCCTCTTCACGACCAACACCACTAAAGTCACACCTCATATACTCGGTTTTGGTCCTACTAAGTCTAAACCCCTTAGACTCTAAGGTTTGTCTCCATAACTCTAATTTCTTAAGACTCATTTGAATAGTGGTATTAAAATATTTTGTTTTATTCACATGCTCTCTTTAGTGGTACGGCGCCTTTGCTTAAGACTCAAATTGCTGGCCAACATTCAACACCTTTTTTTGCTCCTTTTATTATGTTGGCAAGCCTATAGACTTTTCATTTTTTTTGAATTCTTTTTTAATGTTTCAATAGGTTTCTGAAGGCAAGGAAGTTTGACATTGAGAAGGCAAAACGTATGTGGGCAGACATGCTTCAATGGAGGAGGGACTTTGGTGCTGATACTATACTTGATGTAATGATTATTGAAATTTACTGAAACAAATGTTCTGTTTCGACACTCTTTATGTGGGCTAAACACATGGTTTCCCTTTCTAGTATCGTCACAAATACTCTTACTTTTGCATGAACCATCAATGTCCTGCAGTACCTTATGAAGTTAAGCTAACTAAGTAAGAATATAATTTTATGCCCAAATTCTTTACTACATACTTCTCTGAGGTCTACATGTTGTTTTTTGTGCTTACGCAGTTGAACAAATACAAGTATAGCTTCACTAAAAACTTTTCCGAGGGGTACTCGATGTTTTTGTGTCCATAATTGAACATTCATGTTATGATGTTTCATAGATGTCGGCTAATATTTTCCTTTCCCCCATGTTTTTTACATTTGACCAGGATTTTGAGTATACAGAATTAGATGAAGTTCTGACATACTATCCTCATGGCTATCATGGTGTTGACAAAGAAGGAAGGCCTGTTTACATTGAAAGGCTTGGAAAAGTTGATCCAAACAAACTCATGCATGTTACTACTATGGACCGTTATGTCAGGTACCATGTGAAAGAGTTTGAAAAGAGTTTCTTAATCAGGTTTCCAGCTTGCACCATTGCTGCAAAGAGGCACATTGATTCAAGTACAACAATTCTAGATGTTCAAGGCGTGGTAAGTTTCCCGATGCAAAACTCTGAAACGAATATAATTGAACATTATGATTACTGATCTTATCTCTTTCTGCAGAGTTTGAAAAATTTCAGCAAGACAGCAAGAGAGCTGATGACGAGGCTACAGAAGATTGACAATGATAACTACCCTGAGGTATCACCTCTATTACTACCGTGTGAATAGACTTCATTCTGTGGTTTTGCTCAGCTGGCTAAGCTAAATTACTTTGTTTCTTTTTCAGACATTGCATAGAATGTTCATTGTCAATGCTGGTCCAGGATTCAGGATGCTTTGGAGCACTGTTAAGTCCTTCCTTGATCCAAAGACAACTTCAAAAATACAAGTGAGAATGCAGACTTCTTTTTTATTATGGGTATCTTTGTTTACCTTCTTTATTTGTAATTTACCATAAATCTATCATTTTCTATCAGGTCCTTGGAGCTAAGTATCAGGCCAAGTTACTTGAAATAATTGATGCAAAGTAAGCATTACAGTATATAATTTTAAGTCTCCATGGGGGTGATCTAATTTTAATTTTATTTCTGTGTCAAATGTAGTCAATTGCCAGAGTTTCTTGGTGGCTCTTGTACCTGTCCAGAGCTTGGAGGATGCCTTAAAGGTGAAAAGGGGCCCTGGATGGATCCGAACATATTGAAGGTTTGTGTCTGTTACTCAGTTACATCTATTCATGTCTGCTAGTTAGCCAATGTTGCTCATATCTTTTGTTGCTGGATTACAGATGGTCATTAGTGGAAAAGCTCGCTGCAAGAGGCAGATAGTCACCATATCCAATGACAATGAGAAAATAATTGCATATGAAAAAACAAAATACCCTTTTGTAAGAATACACTGGAGATTTTTTTCTTACCATTTCATAGATGATAGATATATGCTAAACTAACAATTTAAGTTTTTAACCAGAAAAAGGGCAGCGACACATCTACTTCTGAATCTGGTTCAGAAGTTGATGACATTACATCTCTAAAGGAAATAAGAGATTATTCTACAAATCCTATGCTAACACCAGTACATGAAGAAGTAAGTCCTAGGTGTTAGATTTGAGTATAGATTTATATGGCTTTTTATGATATAGCAGTGAACCGTCAGACTAAATGGTAGAATTTATTTTGGACACCAGACTAGATGCTATTATTATGCCCCTCTTGGTTAATACATCTCTTCTGTTCTTACATTATCATCATCATCATCATTATTATTAACTTTTAGTGTATAAAAGAGTCTGCAATTCTGCTTTTTCCTGCAAAAAAGAATTGTTTTGGTATATGCTCATGTCAAATGTAAAGAAGTTAGAGAAATTTTACGAGTTATCCCCATTTGTATGGCCTAAAACCTCTACACTGTAGCACTGGATGACAGTATTTCAATGTTTTAGCTTTCAAGGCTATTCTAAATCAGCTACCATTATTATGATACATATGATAGAAACTGTACTTTATTAATTCTTCATGCAGTAGGGCTGTGAAATAGAGTCGTCACGGTCTAATTTACGCACTAGAGACGGAGTAAAAAAAACTATCTCCACTAAAATAGTCCCTTGTAGGTTTGGATGGATAGTTTACATGCAAAGTACGCTACCTTACACTCCTGTCTTAATATTAATTTGATATTCACACTTTTTTAAGCATGAAAGAAAAAAGAGAAAAACAATTCCTTTGTTAATATGTCCATATCTAAGACATGCATTGCTGCCAATGGTTTTTTGTATCTTTCCCATACATGCAGGCAAAACTGCTGAAGGCTGCAAACATCTCTACTGGTAATTCTGAGTATGATTTATGTGTCCCAATGATTGACAAGGTTGTCGATGCAAGTTGGAAGAAAGAAGCCTCTACTAATTTGCATCTTCTATCTAAAGGTTTGGGTATTCGTGGCATCCTAAGTATTTTTTTTTGTCTTGGGGCTCTGATCTCCAGTGACTTTTGCATCTTGATGTTTTCTTAAATTTAGGGCCGTCGATCTCTGATACAACACAGTCCCAAAAACATGTCCATGCTCGGGTAATTGCATGGGTTATGTCATATGTTATGATGGTTATCGCACTTTTCCATGCATTCTTTAGCCACATTACGAAAAATAGACCGGATAAAAGTTTGGAAGTAGATGACAACCATTCAATTCATTCACTGGACTACTCAACTACTAGAGAAGAATTTTGCCCGCCTTCACCTGCTCCCGGATTCACAGAGGTGGACATTCTTTCAACTGTCTTGAAGAGACTTGCAGAGGTTGAAGAAAAAATTGAAGTGCTCCAGTCGAAACCCTCAGAAATGCCTTCTGAGAAAGAGGAGCTGCTTAATGCTGCTGTCCGACGTGTAGATGCATTAGAGGCCGAACTCATCGTGACTAAGAAGGTATGTACACTCATCGAGTTCAGCCTTGTGTTCATGCACCATTGAGAGAATCTAATTCGTGTGTTCAGTTTGAGGCCTTGCTTGGCGCAGCTTCTGGCACAGTTTCTTCACAGTAATAACCAGAAATTATGTCAAACAACAGGCTTTTATAGTAGCTTATCAGTAAAGCTGCTTCTCAGAATGAATTAAAATCAGAATATAAACACAATCTGCTTTTTCCACCTGCGTTTCAAATAGGCTGTTTTTTTCAACAAGTAGAAACACCGGTAAACAGGGCCTGATTACGGATCCTTCACTTCTTCTTACTGGTTCGCCCTTTGGTTGTCTCCAGGCCTTGTATGATACACTTGTCAAGCAAGAGGAATTGCTTGCATACATCGACCGTCAAGAGTTTACCAAGTTTGAGGTGGGAACAGGATTTCTTTCTTTCCTTTCACTTCATCTACATTCCCAGCTGTCACTTAAAAGTTACAGTTAACCTGCCTTTTGAATTAACTGATGCAGAAGAAGAAGAAATTTTGCTTCTGAAGAGATTATAGTGTGCTGGTTACCTGCCCGACGTTAAGAGTACATACATTTTTGTCTGCTAGAGCTGTTTAAATAATTATCAGTAGCAATTCATAGTTGGGTTGCAGCTCCAGCTTGTAAAATCCCATTAGCCCGTTATCTCTGTACAGCTAATCCACCTAATTTGTACGAGACTTCCAAGCGCGCCTTTACACCCTGTTTCTATGTCCGTCTGATGGTCCATATGATCTGGTTCAAAGAAATAGCGCAACAAGCCAACAAGGCTGGAGAAGAGGCTGGTATGCAATAAAAATATAAAAACGTTAAGAGTAAAACTCCCTGGTGATTCTCTGAACCTGCAATTCATTTACAGTGTAATTTTAGACTTATTAATCGTGTCACCTAGGTTGAAATTATTTCCCCGATGACAGTTTCGCCCATATGTCTGAAAACAACAATTCTTCTCGAGCCGCGTGATTAGAAATCTCATAAGACAATATGAATCTAGGTGACAAGACCAGTCAGTTTAAAGATGCACCATGGACAGATTTTGTTTATGGACTTGAAAGGCATCATGGAGCAAGTTTCAGACCATCACGAAGTTCACTCCAGTGTCAATATATCGATCTATCACGAGCCCGGAGGCACTGACAGAGCTGAAGATCACCACCAAATGCTATTCATTAGTTATTAAATTATTATGGTTAGGATAATAGTTTTATTTCAAAGATAAACTAGAGTTTTTATCCCCATGACAATAATTTGGGAATGGAGGAAGCATGTCTTACACAAATGTCACCAGACCAACAATACATTTAGAGGCCATCTCCATGTTGCTAGCAGAGGCCATCTCCACTCGGATCTCATTTTCTCTTATCCGTTGCGTAGGATCGAGGTTAATCTGACATGATTACTACTCGGAGGTCTCGCTTTGCCTTTGAGAGGATCTCCAATAGTTATATAAAAAGGACTAAAAAAACTGATTTAGAGAGTTTTTTTAAAACTATTGGTAGTAAAAAGATTTTGTCCTCCAATATTTTTCTAATGGGAGTTGTAGTCTTCAGCCACCTCAAACTAGCATCTGCTCCCTAATTTATATGTACTTTATGCTCATCTGATATGAATATGTAGAGGTTCAATCTAGATGACGAAATAATTCCTTATGACTCGCAGTAGATTTTTTATGTTAAATTATATTTCACTTATGGTCAGAACATATGAGCATTTTTGACTAAAAATGATGTTCCCATCTAATCGTGGCAATTACTCTATTTACAAGTTTAGATGTTATTGAAAAACAAAAGTAAACTTACCAATCTAGCTATCTTTCTTATAATTCATCTAACCAGACAATGTGAGAGGGGGTGAGAAACTTATTCACAGTTTGGAAAATTTCATAACGTGCATACGCAACTTTTTTTGACACAACAAAGTTGTAAACTAGATCCGCAAAAAAAGTTGTAAACTAAATTCAAAGTTTTTCATACAAAATTTTTGTGACAATTTTTAATCCGAGTTACGCAATCACCCCATCAGAGCTTGTCTGGACACAATTAAATACTCTCTATTTAAAGTAGATTAAAAAGATTTGAAATAAAAAATAATTCATTTTCCACTCCATTTCTTATTACCCAAACTTGTTCCCACTCCCTGTGAATTCCCAACCTCTTCGCTCGACAGCTCCAACCACGTCGAGACCTCGCCGCCGGCGATCGATTCCTAACCCCCATCCTCCGCACCGAACCCGACGACGCGGCTGCTGCTGCAGCAGTATCAGCAATGGTGCTGATCCCTCTCGTTCGCGACTACATCGACCGCATGCTCCACGACATCCCCGGGATGAAGGTCCTCGTCCTCGACACGGAGAGCGTACGTGCGCCCTTCCCTTCGAAAACCCTAGCCCCGTCAGCTCCCCGATTCCGATCTGACCAGATCCGTACCCGCCCGCCTCGTGCCTCCAGGTCGGGATGGTGAGCGTGGTGTATAGCCAGTCGGATCTGCTGCGGAAGGAGGTATTCCTCGTGGAGACGGTGGACAACGCCTCCAGCTCCAAGGAGTCCATGGCGCACCTCAAGGCCGTCTACTTCCTCCGCCCCTCCTCCGACAACGTGCAGAAGCTCCGCAGGCACCTCGCCGCGCCTCGCTTCGCCGAGTACCACCTCTGTGCGTGACAAATCACTGGTGCGCTATGATACTTTGATGCGGGGCGATCTTGATTGACTTCGTTCACTTTGTGCCTTGTGCCCATGCAGTCTTCTCCAATATACTGAAGATTCCGCAGATTCAGGTGCTGGCCGATTCTGACGAGCAGGAGGTTGTGCAGCAAGTTCAGGTCAGTGTCGAGTACAATTGCATGGATGGAAAGTGTCTCGAAATGGGAACTCATTTGGCATGAATGTCTTTCTTCTGTGCCTGCAGGAGTTTTATGCTGATTTTTGTGCCGTTGACCCATACCATTTCACTCTAAACATACCAAATAACCATATCTACATGCTTCCGACAGTGGTTGATCCCCCTGGTATGCAGAGCTTCTGTGATCGAGCTGTTGATGGCATTGCCTCTGTCTTCTTGGCTCTCAAGCGCCGCCCTGTTATTAGATATCAAAGGACATCAGATGTTGCAAAAAGGATTGCACGAGAAACCGCGGTGGGTACTTTAACTTTTTGATTAAGGTCACATGAATATAAATTATACTTAACCTTTAGGAGCTGAAAGTACCAATATGTTGTTTCCTCAGACCACAACTCTTTAGATTTTGCCACTTAGCATAGTTGTAGGAAGTCAAGTGTTAGCTCACTTAGGTCTAGTTTATGTTTGTTGATATGTACTTCCAAGTCTTGTGATATTTGATTTGAAAATCTCTATTAACCCTAGCAAAGCTTGTCAAAATGCTTTCAGCTAAGTGCTATACTCAAAACTATAGACATAGTTTTTAGAAGCAACCTTGTTTTACTTCACAGGGCAGAATAGTGTAACCATGGGAGTTGTATGTTTGGAGTTGCACTCTTTCGGTGCTTTCGGAGTGGCACTGCTAATTCTTTTATGTTGTGTTCATTGAAGGTAGTATGGTAGAAGTGTTTTCCCCTTGAACTGTAATTTTCTTTGCACCATTCACTTCTTTTCCTACAAGTGGGAGTAAGAAGAAGTGCAATTTTATGAAAGTATGATAAGGTTAAATACTTTTGTAGCTAATTAGCTAAAACTCACATCTTAGTGCCTTTTCCCGTTTTCATGTTAGAAAAGCAATCGTGATTGTCGTGACATCTATTTGGAGTAGAAATATCATATGTAACTTGTTCTGAAACACTTATCGTTTTGGGATGTGCAGAAATTGATGTATGAGCAGGAAAGTGGCCTGTTTGATTTTAGACGAACAGAAAACTCTTCCTTGTTGTTGGTGATTGACAGGAGGGATGATCCTGTGACACCTTTACTCAACCAGTGGACCTATCAGGTACGCAAAAATAAGAAGATCATCTATTGATGTCTCAAATGTACTGCTCTGTTAATTTGCAAGCAAATGAATCACAGGCAATGGTTCATGAGCTTATTGGGATCAAGAACAATAAAGTGGATCTTAAGGGATTTGCAAATGTCCCTAAAGACCAGCAGGTTATTTAAGTTCTCCTTCTATAGTATGGTAAAATAATGATAAATATTTCCTGAATGTTGATTCATGTAAAATGAACTTACGTAGGAGGTGGTTCTATCATCAGTTCAAGATGATTTCTTTAGAGCTAACATGTTTGAGAACTTTGGAGACCTTGGTATGAACATCAAAAGAATGGTAGATGACTTTCAGCATCTTTCAAAGAGTAGCCTGAATCTCCAGAGTATAGGTAATATAGAAATCTGCTTTTCATTACTTCTTGTTGAAACAGAAACTAAGCATGGGATAGTATGCTTGCAAAAATCTGATGGTATGCTTTATATTCTTGTTTTGTTTGTTAATGGTTCTAGGTGACATGGCAAAGTTTGTGTCAAACTATCCTGAATATCGAAAGACGCATGGAAATGTAACAAAACATGTTGCTTTGGTGAGTGAGATGAGCAGAATCGTGGAGGAAAGGAAGCTTATGATAGTTTCACAGACAGAACAAGAGCTAGCATGTACAAGTGGACAAGCAGCAGCCTTTGAGGTACACTTTGGGCATGGAATGTATTTCATACCATTACTCATTAGTGAAACATTGTCCTTGATATCCTATGTACATTTTCACGCCACTCAAAGGAGTTCACTGCAGGAAATATTTGTTGACATATGACCTTATACTATTTGTACTTCGCATAATGGGTCATGCTTTATTTTTTTAGTAATATATTCTTCAGCTCCTTTTGTTGACAAATATATCCCATGTTCCTAATTATCCTGAGTTTAGTTTTGACATGATGTATCAACCCTTTCTTTCTCAAATATGCAGAGCTGTGTGCCATTGCATTAAGAAACAAAGCTCGAAGTTTAAACACACACTTAACTAGTTACACATCTAGTTCCTCCTAGGTTGGTCAAGTTCCCCACGATATATAAATTACCATTTATTTTTGCAAGGGATGTGAAGAGGGGTCCTGGCGCAGCGGTAAAGCTGTTGCCTTGTGACCATGAGGTCATGGGTTCAAGTTCTGGAAACAGCCTCTTATAGAAATGTAGGGAAAGACTGCGTACAAAAGACTCAAGTGGGCCGGACCCTTCCCTGGACCGCAAGCGGGAGCTACATGCACCGGGCTGCCCATTTTTTTGCAAGGGATGTAAAAATCACCTGCAAACTTACGTTCGTATAATGGCAGTAAAATTCCCACAAGTTTAATGCATTTTAAGGTTTCATCCCTAGGATATTTCGAACGATCAACTTGGCCCTGAATTAGCAGTCCAACAACGCGCGATGCAGGGGTCCATGTCTAGCAAATCTCGGGGTTTGTTTTTTTCATGCTAATGAAAATGAAATATTCATTGTTATGAACTTACGATCCTTAGGTGATTACAGATAAACAATATCAGAACAGGTTAAGTTAGCTTCTTGGGATGAGGAGTGGACTGTGGACAAAAGAAATTATTTGTGATGGGAAATTTGATAAAATTTTATTGTCTTCGTTCAAAGGCGCAGCTGTGTGCCCCTTCAATTCATACTAGCTCCTAAGATGAATATCCAGTGTAACAAATCAATTAGAGCCCTGGACATATCCAACCTAAGAAATGCATGTAACTCATCTAATTCTGAGGACATGCATCCATCCTAAATTCCTAATAAAATGCAACCGAAGATTGGAGGCCTGATCTGGGGCTGACTATTATGCCTCCTCGTGCTCTGCTGGTTCTTGTGTCTGTGTGATTTGTCTGCTGGCACCTGGCGCTGGCAGTAATGTACACTAGGGCAATATACACAGCTCCCCTGTGTGTAAGAGAAAAAAAGTAATGTACACTAATGTGCATGTAACATCCACAGTCAACCATGAATGTACGCTGCTTAAGGAGTATAAGGGTGTGTTTGGTTCAGCTGCGAATTTCTGAAAATCTGATTCTAGCTGTAAGTAGGGATGGCAATCCCACCCGCGGTTGCGGGTACCCGACGGGTGCGGGTGGGATTTTCCACCCGCTGGTGTAACCTGCACCCGACCTGACTTGTCACGTGTGCGGGTTTTATTTTGCACCCGCTGGGTACACGACGGGCACCCAAAATAATTTATGTTCATATATTTAAAGTCAAATTTAATTGTGTTATATAATTTAATTGTTTCATCTTACTTATCGCAACCTATATTTATAATTTTTATAAGCAACTTAATATTTTTTGTTATATTGCCATTCAAAATGGATGATTTTTTATTTTATTAAACGTTGTAGTATATTTATAAAAAACTCAAACCCGACGGGCACCCGAAACCCGCCCGAAACCCGACGGGTGCGGATGCGAATTCCCACCCACGGGTGCGGGCCTCAAATTTCACCCGCAACCTATTGTTTCGGGTGGGTTTTTGCTCCACCCGACCCGAACCCGACCCATTGCCATCCCTAGATGTGAGATGTGAGAAAGCTGTTGTAAGCTGAGAGCTGCGGGGAAGCTAAAATCTGTTTGGCTGGAAACAACTATCAACTGTGGATTCTGTAATAAATGTGCGTTATAAAAAATAATGTTTTAGGTTGTGTAATCAGTGGCATTGTGGGTCATTTATAGGAAAAGTTGGAAGAGGAATCTGTTAAATCTGGGGTCTTAGCAAATTTTCATTTGACTAGGAAAATCTGTAGATTCTAGAGAATCTGATTCTCATGGGAACCCCTTTGGTTCAAATTTCTGATTTTTGATAGAGCATCAGGTTGGTGCAGCTGAACTAAAGGGACCCTAAGTTTTTTTAGCACGAAATATAATTTATTTATTTCCTTATTTTCTGCTTTGACATGAGTTAAAACTGTATCTATTCTTTCAACTGTTGGCCTGTCTAGAGTAATGATACACACAAGTAGGTCTTGCTTGCTTCTTTTGTTTTAAAGAAAATTCAGACACTGACTGGTGATTTCTGCAGGCTGTCACTTCCTTGCTAAACAATGAAAGTGTATCTGATATTGACCGTTTACGACTAGTTATGCTCTATGCTTTGCGGTATGAAAAAGAAAGCCCGGTTCAGTTGATGCAGCTTTTCAACAAATTGGCTTCTCGTTCTGCGAAATACAAGTCTGGGGTATGCAAATTTGACAAGTTCTTGAGCTATATTATTTATTTTTCTAAGTTCTTTTCGATGACACGTGGTGGTTTGGTTGTTTTGCTTTTAACTGCCTTTTTGTTTTTGTTCTTGTTCTTCCTTCTCTTTTGGAGACATCTGGTTCTTGATTATAAACATTTCGTGTCTGTGGTCTTGTCATTATTGAATTGTGCTTTCTGTTCATAGTGACAGAATCAACGGCGCATGATGCTTTGGTTGTTTCACTTTTAACTGCCTGTTTTTATTCTTCCTTTTCTTTTGGCGGTAGCTGGTTTTCGATTATAAATATTTTGTACATGAAGGGTGAACTTGGTGCAGTGGCCTTTTCCCCGGGACCCTGCGCAAGCGGGAGCTACATGCACCAGGCTGCCCTTATTTATTTGCTATTGCAAAAATTTTAATCCGTTGTATGACATGATATGTCAATGACATGTGGGACCTACTTCATGGCATATGCATATCATGCAAAATTGCAGTGGCGGGTAAAGAAATATTTCCTATTTCTACTACTATTTCAGTCTAATGAGTATTGCCATATCTGTCTGCAGCTTGTTCAATTCCTCCTCAAGCAGGCTGGCGTGGATAAGAGAACTGGTGACTTGTATGGGAACCGTGACCTATTAAATATTGCTCGCAACATGGCTCGTGGACTTAAGGTTTATACAGAAGTTTTCCTATGCAACAGTGTTATATGAAACATAGCTTCTGATGCATTTGTTGCTTGCAGGGAGTTGAGAACGTGTACACCCAACACCAGCCTCTTCTCTTCCAAACGATGGAGGGAATTGTAAAAGGGCGATTGCGAGATGCTGACTATCCATTCGTTGGCAATCACTTCCAGCAGGGCAGGTTAGTCTGACAGTGTCTGTGTTGTGTGAAATTACTACAAAAACTTGATAGAGAAACCCCTGCTTAATCCCTTCCCTGATAATTGAAACTAAATCATTTGTAAGGAACTTTCTCATCCACTTAGTTTCTGTTCAGCTAGCCCATGTGATGCTTCTTTTTTTCCTGTTGAAGGGATTAATGAGATTGTTGCTTTCCACAGGCCTCAGGATGTGGTCATTTTCATTGTTGGAGGGACAACCTATGAGGAATCAAGATCGGTAGCCCTATACAGTGCAGCCAATCCTGGAGTTCGTTTCTTCCTTGGAGGTTCCGTGGTTCTAAATTCAAAGAGGTATACAATGTACACCATATTTTTCTTTGCGGTTCTCGTGTAAACCCAAATTTTCTTTTTGGGCCATGCACCTCTATTTGGAGTTAGATGTCACTAGTTCATAAAGCTTACCGTTGACTAGCCAGGTTCAAGTTTTGGTGTTTGAAATCTGAAAAGATCTAAAACCTGATGCATTGCAGGTTTCTTGAAGATTTGGGAGAGGCACAGAGAATATCGAAGTCAAGCACTCTAATATGAGCAGAATGTTGCCACCTCCTTCCTGTTTGAAGAGTACCAGAATACGATAATCAAGAGTGTTGAGTCCACTCACATTTTGCATATAATCAATTGCGCCATAAATTTTCTAACGTAGCTTTAGGTGCATACTGTAACACCATACGAAATAATCTGTAGGTGGTTCACTTCTGTACATTTCATTGTTTTCTTTTTCTCGTTCACAGTTGGAGCAACGATCTTGATTCTGATGAAATGTGTTCGAGCACGTCTTGATACCACATGTTGAAAGAGCTTGTGCTTTCTGAATTTTGATCGAATATGAAACTCATAACCTGTGTAAAAATTTGTCAGTTCCTTCCATTTTCACTTTTGGATTGTGTGAGCTTTGCTGTCCACGCTGTTGAGTTGGACAACGTTTCTAAGATGCGTAAGCAAACTTATTTCAACCGGAATCGGAATTTGGATACAGAAACCCATGCGTCTTTGATCAGCAGTCCAGGAGATTGATATCCCTTATTCATCTGAGACTCTAACCACGTTTCCCGTGAGATAGCATAATTTCTGGAGGGTTTTCTAAGGACTTTGAGATAGCAAAAAGCACGACCTCAATTTGGTCTCAACTCTGAGTAAAGTGAGGAGACGCGTTGAACGTGTGAACGCAACCTATGCATCTCTACGCCTGCCTATACACGCTGAACCGCATCGCATGCCTAGTGATTTCTAGCCAGGGCTGCAAGCGGTGTGGGCCTGACCCTAAAGCCACTATGCTCACCAGCGCGTAGGCCAGTTTAAATCCCGTAAAAACGACCAAAGCGGGTTTCCCATCACATCGCCTTCCTGAGCAATTTCCCATCACAATACATTGCTATCGCAACTCTGTCCAAAGGCAGGGTTTGCTCTCTTCCCGATCCCCGTCGACCGTGACACCTTATCAATCTCTCTGCAGCTCGTCCCCGTCCCGATCGAGCTCCAAATAACCTCTCCAGCTAGATCTCTCGTCTCATCCTCTTCCTCCGAGTCATCACCGAGCTCCAGCTGTCATAGTTGTTCTTTCCCATCGTTTCCCGTAGCCATTGCCCCAAATTTCCGACTCAAATAGATGTGCTACAGCTCAACTAACCGATTCTCACACTCCCTGGCTGCCCTCTCCCCCCTTTTCCCCTCTCTTGGTCGAGCTCCCAAAGCTCACCCACGACGAAGCAAGTGTGTTCGTTAATTTGCCTCAAGGATTTTATTGCCATGTCCGTGGTGCGGGCACATGGTGCACGTTGGAGGCAGCCGCATGCACCTGTAAAAATTTCGCGGCGTCATGCGAGCAACCGCGCAGTCGTGCATCGCTAATGCAAAACGCGGGGGCGGGCAACCGCGCAGTCGTGCATCGCTAATGCAGGACGCGGGACGGGCAGCCGCAACCCGCCCCGCTTGCATTCCGACCATCAGCGTGAACACGTTGTCAACCTCGTGCTTCTGATCCACCATGCCGTATTTCCCCCATCTGGTAAAGCACTCCAGTACTCAAACTAAATGAAAATACACTCTGATCATGGGACTTCTCAAAACCACATCGTATATAACGATCGAAATTGGTATTCTGTGAAAATCAGAACCTCTAGTTTAATAAACCGGAACTTCCAGTTTTGATAGAAAAAAGATTTTTGCCCAAACATTGTCTAAATCAATTCTGATGATGGTTATTTGACAAATTTGATGTTTAGACATTGTTTTGCAGGTTATGGCAAGGTTTACTAGGTATTTTTGCTGAATCGCATTTAAGGAACAAAGAGATGATTAAAGAGCGAAAAGATGGAGTCAAATTTATATTTAAAGGTTCTGACACATAAGCCTTTATGGAGAAAATCAAGATGTGTGCATGGATCATTAAAGTTCAAGTTCAAAGGAGGAAGGTGTCCAGCATGCTCACAAGCTATAAAATTAGAAGTTCCAGTTTTAACGGTTTTCTACTAGGGTAAAAAAGCAAAGATTCAAGTTCGTCTTATCAGAAGTTTAGATTAAACGAGTCCGAGAGAAAATTGTGATTTAAGTTAGAATTTGTAAGAGCTTTAACTTTTATTGTAATAAATCAACATCCTATAAACATAAAGGTTTCATTATTGATTGAGAGGACCCTATGGTCAAAACATAATTTATCTCTACCTTTTATCTTGAAACACTAATTTTGTGATAGGATAGAGGTGGCACTGATTGAAGAAAAGAAGTTAGTCCAATATCGACTAAGCTGGTTTGGACATATCCAGTGGAGACCTTCAGAAGCACTGGTTAACAATAGGATCTTAAGAGGTAGAGAAAATATTAGGAGGGGTAGAGGACGACCAAGGTTGACTTAGGAGACAATAAAACGAGACTTGAGAGATTAGAATGTATTTGGAGACTTAGCTCATGATAGGACTGCATGAGAAGTAGCCATTCATGTGACAAAATCTTAGTTTTTTATTACTCTTATATATCTCTTTTACTTTATTAAAAAAATAGAAAATTTATTGGGTTTCATGTTTAGCCTATCCTCAACGTGCTTAGAACAAAGACTTTGTTGTTGTTATTGTTGTTATCCTCTTATCCTTACCACGTCTGAAGGCGTCCTAGCTGGCATTTGATGCCATGTTCTGGAACGTCGAGGTAACGGACTACACAAAAGGTTCGACAAGTCATACACGGCACGACAGAAATCAGTCTCAAACCCCCTGATGCTCATGAACCTATTAGTTTCCAATATAGTTTGTAAGAAATACAGGCAGAACAAAATGTTGCAGGAAGCAAGAGGAGACACCTAGATATAATTGCAATAGACAAAGTTGAGTAACTATATTTATGTCCAATCTAATCTAGGCTTCAGGCACTGGGACCAAATAAAACTTTTTCAACACCCCAGACAACACTTCTAAACACAAATTAGGCCTTAACGCAGTTGGCATGCGTATTGTCCACGGTTCCAAGTAGTCCACTGACGGTTTCCACACTGCAAGGCACGCGAAAACATATAAAAGATTCACATGATAAAGAAGAAAAGAAACTAAATACAAGACTAAAGTCAGTTGACAGTGAGAATCATTAATATGAACAACTCAACTAAGGTTTCGACTTTCAACATTTTACAGTCGAAAACAATAATCAGAGGACTAGTTTGGCAAAGCATATGTAAACATCCCTATGCACCACCACCATCTTTCTACAGACCCAGCATCGCCCTGCTTGCTCCTGCCTCTGTCTCTGCTGAAATCACCGATCCAGATGGTGTTGGTGATTTCATGGACAGTGGTGCAACTACCTGGGGGGGAGTTATTGCAACTTGCCCTACACCCTTGGTAAGCATGTCATGGTTGGGCAACCCTGTTGCTATTTGGAGAACACCCATTTGTTGTGTGCTGCTTCCAGCAGTAACTGCAGCGGTAACATTCTCCTGGGCAACCCCAGATTGCTGGACTGCCTTTTTAGGTTTCTTGGCTCGGCGTTTCTTTTCTGAAGTGGAAGGCAAAGCTTCAGGGATACCATTGTCACCGCTCAACAAACTCTTCCTGTGGACAGAGCAGAAATCTGTCCCCCATTTCGCGCTCGTGCCACATCCTTGGAACTTGCACCGACTGCCCCCACCATGCCTGATACAGAAATCTGTCCGTCCTTGTGCACTCTTTGTACATCCTTCATATTTGCACCGCCTTCCCCCACCATGCCTGATGCAGTAATCGGTGTTCCCTTGTGCACCCTTAGCACACCCCTCAAATTTGCATCTCTTGCCACCACCATGCCTCACGCAGCGATCACTACGGCCTTGGCCACATGCTGCATTTGGGCATCCAGGGATAATGCAACGCTTCCCTCCACCATGGCCAATGCATAAAGGTGTGCTTCCATGGGCGCCTCTTGTACAGCCCCGCACCATGCAGCCCTTGCTAACACCAATATGTAACTTACAGTAGACTGTATTCTCCTGTGCCTGCTTGTTGCAGTTTTCATGCTTGCATGGCATGCCTGCCCCACGGAAGACATATTGCGCAGTATCACTCTGAGTGTTCCCAGAACTATCCTTTAGTTTGTATCGATCATCCCCTTCATACTTGACATGTGCCTCTTGCTCCGTGCATGTCACTGTACTGGAAATATTTTCATTAAACTGGTTACCTTTAACAGGGACCACGAAAAAATTTGAACTTTCTTGTCCACTCTGTAGATAACTAAGCTGTTGGCGTAACAGCCCTCCACAGTGAATTTCACAGTACATAACCCTTCCGTCAATAACCTCATTGCATCCAGGTTCCTGGCAACATTTTCTGTCTTTTTTGTAGGCGAGAAAGAAATTAGAAAAATATAATAAAACGAAGAATAAAATATGAAACGGAAATCGTGCACAAAGAAAAGCTGAAAGCAAAACATTAAGAACACATATTTTCAATATAATTGGTCACATCAATATATCGTATATTAGCCCCAGAACTCATGAGAAAAGATATCCATCCAACCAACATAAAATGCCAGAAATTTAACTTTATGATTAGTTTGAGTTTGAGAGCCATATTAACTAATGAAACTTAGCAGAAGCACCAGTGTTGTGGTTTCTAGATCAAATGGGTAAACATAAATATTTTTCTCAAAATTCAGGTACAAAGATATGTTCATGTACACAGGCTTTGGAATCACCGAGGCACAGAGAACATACCAACACGATAATCTTCTGCCATGTGCATCTGTACCAAAAAAAATATTATTATGATGATCCTACCAGAAAATATTGTACTTAAAGGACAGACTAAGTTACCTTTATGCGAACCATATGGTCATGCCCCATAAATGCACGTTTTTCTGCAGAAGTATCAAGCATGAAACTGTCAGATAGTGAGATAGATTTGAAATGCCCGTAATAGGTAACTTATAAGACTGATTATGGAAAAAAATACCACGATCCAAATATGGCTCCCAAACATATACCGGAACCGAATGTTATGATGATACATGAGAGTTTCAATATTACATTACATTTGGAACAGAACAATGTAACTTGTTGAGAACAGGGTAAAATTACCCATTGCTGAGGAGCATGACCATGTCTAAGCATTGACATTGGTTGCTCTAAGTACAACATACATGGTGGATGGAAACCGTATTATTTGCAGCAACAAATTTGAGCTCTAGTATAAAGTATATGAAAACTACACGTTACAAAGAAACACTAGCTAACCCTTTCTGTTCTTGGCTAAAAGTTTGATAGCAAAGTCACAACATGGAAAAACAATGTGAAGGAGGTAACCTGGTTCCTATATTGCAAGCCATTAGAGGTTCGTTACTACACTCCAGTTGTTTTCTAACCAAATGCTGGAGTCTGTATTGAAGCTTGAACCCTGGCTTCGAAGCTTGGGGGCTCATCAAAGCTAAATACACTGTCTTCTTATAACCAAGAATGTAGACTACATGACAGCAAACCTAATAGTTGTTTTGAGCTTACATGAGATTTTTTTTCTTTGAACACGCTTACATGGGAGTTGAATTGACGAAGAACAGGGACTAAATGACCAGTACTAAACAACTGCAGAGCATACGAACAGTGTGATGAATGTGCAGTAATCAAGTAAAGTGAGACCATCTCTAGCTCAGCAAGCTGATCGGCATGTGGCACATAACTTCGTCACCGAAATATATGCTACCTAACTGAGAAGTCCATGTTAAATCAAAAGGTGTTGTACAGTTCCAACGTGTCAGCAACAAGTGTTGTACGTAAACGTGCCTAGCCACTTAAGCATCCATGGAAGAAAGGTTGAAGCAGATATTGCGAAAACCTCAACATCTCTACGACGATTAACGACGGCCGCCAGTGTGATGGGGACACACGGGGGTCACTAAACGACAGATAGTATCATGAGAAACAGAGACTTACGACACTATGCAGCCATTATCCTACTCCTCCCGCATCACCTAAGCCCAACGGAGTGAAGAAGAGGAAAACCTACATCAGTGAGTAAGGCCGAAGCGGGGAGAAGACCACGGACCACGAAACCCCAGCAGGCCAAAAAAAACCTCACTGAACCCGAAATCCCGGCACCACCTCCACCGATCTGCCGCCGCGGAGCTGAATCAAGGGCCGCGGCATTGCACAGGACCCCCCCCCGGCTCGGATCTCCCTCCCGAATCCGGCATAAAACGCGGACACGAATTCGGCCACGGGCTAAGAACACGGTACCAGCAGCAGGAGCGTGCGTGATCAGAGGGCGTACCGAGAACGAGCAGGAGTGCGGGTCAGGGTGGCGACGGTGGCCCGGACGGCGTTGACGGAGGAGCGGATGGGCGAAGGTGAAGAGCGAGAATGCGGATGCAATCTCTATAGGTGGCAGCAGTATTTTAGTGCAGCAAGGGATTGGAATGCTTTGAGAGAGAGAGGGTTGCTGCAACTTGCAGCCGGAGGCCGCATAAAAAATTGGTCACAAAGGGGAAGAAGGTGGCTGGCTGGCTGCCTGATTTGATCGGGATTTGGGCCGGGCTAGGGGGCCCACGTAGGGCTCTCCTCCATTTGAGCCTTGATTACAATTCAGTGTGGGCCGAATAAGCTGAAATCCAATTTCAATTATAAGCTACCCATGCGAGTAAAACTAAAAGTACATCAGTATGAAGTATTATAGTTCTCTATACGATATCTGTTTCGAATGCTAACCTAGATCTGAAAGGTTTAATTTTACTGTTCTTTCGTAGACTGGTTTCCTGACAATACCAAGATCAGTGCATTTGCAGGTCCATTCACTATGTATGGCCTGCATCAGCTTCACAATTTCGACTCCACAGGAAAATAAATACAACTGTCCAGAGGCACTAATAACATGCTCAAAATTTAGCCCTCCTAGCACAAACTGCTGACACCGGGACAACAAAAATAGCCGCTACAGGAAAATGCTCAATGTTCAGCCTTTCTTGCATCCATCGAGCTGCGCTCCCTGCATCAAGCATGTGCTGACGTGCCACCAACCTGCTCATCTTTAAATGTGGTAGAGCTGCTCAGGCCATTTTGGGTACGCGCGTTTGTACAAGCTCATGCACACAGTATCATGCTGTTGAATGCTGCTATTGAATATGCATTTCATAGCACCTGGTAGAGAGAAAACGAGTGAGGAAAAGAACTGAGATCAGGATATGACAGGAAAACAAGTGAGCAAAAGAACTGAGATCAGGATACAACTGAATATGTCTTGTCAGAAGGATTAGTCAACGTACCATGAGTACCGACAGTCTCCTTGATTCGCCCACGCCGACCATGTTTTGTCCACAACTCAACAGGCTGCGGAATAACAGTGTTATATGCATTGAATGTAAAAGAATAGGATATATCGGTAAAGAATAGAAGCTTGCCTTGAACCATCTGACGTCATCAGGATCGTGGAACATGTACCGCACCATTGCTTTCAATTTTGAGACCCTCTGAGGATACCTGCATAAGATAACAAGTATGTCAGTATATTATTGACTTAAACCGAAAATACTAGAGAAACGAATGTGGTGCATGCGTCTTCGAAAATTAACCAGAAAGAATTACTCTTTCTTAAATAATATGAGGAATCATATTTGCATGCTTGAATGAAAAGTGTTGGACAAATTCAGAATCTGCTATGGCAATACTGCCAGCGCAAAAATATGACCCTGAAAACACAACGGGTTACCATTTGCTAATAACTCCTATTTTATGGCTCTATTGTTGGTATAGTAAAGCAGCATTACAGAAAATTGGAGTTCTAATTGCAGGATCATACCCTTTACATTATAGCACGGTTGTGTAAATGAGCTGAAAACCAAACTTTTCAACAGAAAGGAAAGATGATTTGCAGAATAAGTTGCCTAGTAAAGATGACACCAAGCTTACCCAGTCAAAACGATTTTCTTCAGAATGATCCGATCTGGGTCCACACATTTTAGTGAACCTACAGCAGCGATAGCAGGTTGTCCCGCATCTCTGTTTTTCAAAACGATAAGAGGAAGTGGAGGAAAGCAAATTGGAGCGTATACGGAGGCAACAGAAAACCGCCCATGATGTAGAAATCTCTCCATCTTATGTTTGTTGCAATTGATGCTGTCCGATGAAAATAATGGCCTAAAGATAAAATCAAACGGTGAAACTTCTAAGGGTGCAATATCAAAGGCAAACAAAGGGGGGAAGTAGTTTCCTAACAGTAATAAAGTTGAACTTCCATTACCTTGCTGTAAATTGCCGGAACCCAACATTGAAAATCAAAGGATCCTTAGATTTGATAGGAGCTTCATATGAGTCGTGTTTCTTTATACTGCAACGAAAAGCCAACAGGGAAAAGATTAAAAGAACATTAAGGCCAAAAAAGGACTGCATTCTTGGAAACTAAGAGATCTGCATATTATATGCAAGGTATAAGTAACACAAAGCTAGTTCAGATGTGGAAAGATTAGACAATAGAAGAAGATGAAACCATTTAAACATCTACGTTTGCTTGTATTTGAAAAGAAAAATTAGCATGTCTACATCTATAACCTGTTAGACATTCATTGCAATTCCCAAGGACGCTGATACAGAGTAGGAAAAATGGAGGGTTGAAAAACAAAACATGATCCTCAAGTGGTTGCCAGCATGCATGAATCTGAACTAAAATGTAGAAAACATAAAAATCCTGTTGCTGCATGTCACTATGTCAGTATGGCAAGAGGAGTTACAAACAATACTCATTGCAGCTAAGAGAATAAAATTAAAAACAATGAATCAAATACTACTAAAGGGCAGCCAGTGCACGTAGCTCCCGCTTGTGCAAGGTCAGGGAAAAGTCAAACCCACTTTGGTTGTACCTTTTCCTGCAAGAGGCTGTTTCCAGGACTCTTAGGGACGTACCCAGTGCTGAAGGCTCCCGCGCGTTGTGGGGTCTAGGGAAGGGTTATTTCTAGACAGCCTTACCCCTGCTTTTGCAGAGAGGCTGGTTCGAACCCAAGACCTCAAGACACAAATGGAGACACACTGCCACTGCGCCGGGTCCGCCCTTCGAGTTACGACGCACCTTCGAGGATATGCCACACCGCAAGCACATTGGAGCATATAAAATTTTTCATGACTACAGGATGAGTACCTGAAGTGAAGAACTGACATTTTTGACTCATGTTGAAGAAGACCAGAAACAGCCACAGGTATTCTTCTGGATGGTTGACAAAGTTTGGCAGCGACATCAGTAGGTATATTTTTCACGTGAAGGGTCACGTATGATCCCACTTGAGCACAATCCTCAGTGCCTCTGTCTTGTTCAGAAACTTTTGCAAGGACATGCTTTTGAGTTCGTGTGAAATTATCAAATGAAAATATTCTTCCGTACTCAGGTGGTAAAGATTCCTATAGTCAATAAGATGGGGCAAAATAACTCACATGAAACTAATACAGCTATCAAAACAATAGCGACTAGAGACAATTAAATGATATAAACCTTAGGATCCCAGGATGATGTCCTAAATGACTTCAGCCCTCTGTATTTCGCAAATCGTTTTTTTGCTGGGACATCTAATGGTGTCTCCACCTCATCAGGGAATTCTGGAACATTATATGAGATATGTTGTACTCATTTGTCACTCATAAAGTAAACACTGCCAAAAGTTAACTGGAGCTATAATTCAAACCAATATTGAGCCTAAGGTTGTATATTGTTTCTCAGACAACTAATTTCCATAACATTGGACTGATTTGGGGAAATTATTTTACAACAGATATACCAACAAATATGCCATTGAAAGTAATAAGATCGTAGTATCGTACAAGAACAGTTATGCTGTTCTCAATGAGTCTGACCTAAAACTTAAAAGGTGACAGATTCACCGTCAGGGATGGTTCATCAGGGTTCACATGCAGATCTCATGGGCTGACTATATCATTTGAGGACTTAATATAGGACTTAGCTTTTTAGTAACATATTAAACATGACAGTTGCAATTAATTTTAGGCATTTTTGATAAGTAAGCTGGGTGCGCCATACAAATTGGCACTTGAAAGAGCAGTTAACAACAAGAACAACAAAAAAGAAACTTTTAGTGTCAAGCAGTTAACAACAAGCCAGAAGGAAATGGACAGGAGACTTGTTTTAAACCCCTTCGAATACCATGCTTCAATTTTACAAAGCCCATACCTTCATCATCAGCATTAGCTTCTTTGATTTTCTTAATATCTGCCTCTATCTGCTCCCTAGTCAATTTTTCATCATCCTGCAAATGAACAATATCATCTTAAATTTGAAGGGAGAAAGGGAGGGCAAACTAATGGAACTCATCAGTGAAACTAAAACACAATGATGCCACTTCAGAAAACAGACAGATTATCAGAACTACGTCCAAAAGTTCAGATACAGGGAGGGGATTGTAAAGTGAACAATTTCGTAGACAAGAAGGCTCTCTGGTGTAACAAGGACTTGTTCCAAAAGATAATATTAACCATAATATGTATACTCCTCTATTAAATCTAATACTGTTGGAACCATACTTGAAAGTACTTTCATATGAAGCCAGTTTATGGTCATCAACAATGTAACGTAAGAGATTAACGGTCATAGTCCTTGAGACCACACCAGTTAAAACCGTCACTTACATTTTGAAATGGGGGTACTACGTGCAACAGATATAAGGTCTAATTACTACAATTTGGCAGGTGCTTCTCACGCATGCAAAAAGTATTGTGGGGCCACAAACATTAATTACCCAAGAAGTCATACATTGGTTTTTGTGTGCAACAAAGCAGGGGATCATATTAGGCCAAAATCAGTAAAAAGGCCAGTGCATGAAACTGGCTGGTAAAGAACAGCTGACTCATGGTGAAATCTTTGCTAAACTCTGATATTGCACGAAAGTGCTTCAAAATGCATAAGGCCATCAGATAAAGATAGAGAAAGGACACTTACTGCCATCTCAGTGTCCCCAACAGTCTCTTCATCAAACTTCCCTGTGAAGTGAGACACTGCATCTATATCTGAAACATCATCTCCTTGGTCTGAATTATCTTGTTCATCAATTACCATTGTGGAATCAGCTTGGCTGTCATTATCAGAGTCACCATCTTCATCGTCTGTATCAACGATCCAAGCAGCCTGGCAATAGCATTTGTGGATTATTTATAGATGTTGCAACTATTTTCAATCTAAACAGGAGGTACTAATTCTTCAATAGCATTGCAAACCTGGTATTCTGAAGTGCCTGGAGGAAGCTTCCTCTTTACCAATTTTCTTTGTTTGTTGTTTATTTCTGCCTCCTTCATTTCTTCCTCCGTAGGCCAAGTCTAACCAAATATAGATATTAATACAAACTAGCATTTAAAGTGAATCCTAGTTTAAGAAAAATATTTTCTTTTTATTCCATCACAAAGCTAAAATAACTCAAAAAATGAACAAGTAATTACAGAGCTCAGACATCATGGAGGAACAATATGCATATTTCATGATAATCTACAAACATGGGAAGAATTAAGCAAATGCATAAAGCTAAATGGCAGATGTTTCTGGGAAAATAAGGAAATTGAAAATAATCCTTCTTCATTAAGGAATCATAACACTTCTTCCTATAAAAAGGCACCCATTCATGAAAAGACACATTCATAGGCCCTGTTTGGCAGAGCTTCTGCTTGTTAAAAAGGCACCTTATTTGAAACGCTGGTGAAAAACAGCTTGTGCTTATATTCTGCTTTTAGTTCATTCTGTGAAGCAGCTGAACTAATAAGCTGCTGCAGAAGCCTGTTGTTTGGCACAACTTCTGCTTATTTCTGTGAAAAAGTTGTGCCAGAAGCTGTGTCAAACAGGGCCATAGGCACTAAGAGTTCCCTACACAGAATGAATATTTGTACCCATCGTAGATATAAAGTGTGTACCATTCAAGCAAAGCTGCAGGATAGCTTGAGCTACTAGGACCGTACTAAAAGTCCCCTACACAGAAGCTTCAGGATAATGCACTATTAGAATGTGTAATGTCACATTAAGAAAGAAACCATATTTTACAAGCCAATTTAGTAGCAAACAAGTCATACTGGCTATCTTTGGAAGTCCCAAGACAGGAAATTGCACGAAACAACAGCACGTTCAAAAACAGAACATTACTTCACACACCAAGCATCCAGCGTAAAAGCAAAATTAGTGAAGGCAAAAAAAAGTAGCATCTCTCAATAAAAACGGAGGTGGTGCAATAACAATAACAAGGAAGTAATTAAAAGCCTTAGAAGCTTTTTCTCTTCTTTTTCAACTTAACAATAAAATATTAAAGCATAAAACAATGGTTTATCAGAATTACAACTCATGAAATATGATTTGGAAAATAGTACCTGCTCCCCTGCAATAGGATCTGGGATATTCTCAACAAGTAAGGGTTCCTGATTTGAAGGTTCTGGAACAAAAGTGTTAACAATCTGGAGCAACAAAAAAAAGGATTAGAGATTTAAAAGGTGTACCAAAATATATGTACTAAATTTCCCTAAAAAGTATATGCACTGGAAAAAAACATAGCTCACAATATGTAAAGTGCCTAGCATAGCACCATCAGGAAAAAATTCTCTAAGTAGAAAGTATAGAGAATCATTCATTTCCTAATGCTATATAACACACCTGATCTCCATTATCTTCTGTTTCCATAACATCACAACTTTTCCGCTCATTAACAGGACATGGATCCTTGAGGATATCAATTTGTCCTAACTGGAAATCACCAGCACCTGACACATGGACCTTTGAGTGGCAATCATATTAGAAAAGGAAATAAACAAAAGAGCTGAAAAGAATTAGAATATCGATCACCTACAAGCTGATTAACTGAAAGATTGTGGGCCCGCAAATAGCCTGACACAAGCAGCGTGCAAAGTCCTGTATTATCATCAGGTTGAATCCAGGCCTGAAACGTCATATCGTGGTATTAAACCATAAAGAATTATGAGGAAGATCATAAAAGAGCTGGAGTTACTTTATTTCGCAGGTAGAAAACTTGCACTATATCACATTTTGATCATAGTATTATTCGATAGAGATGACTAAAGTTGTGGTGCAAATGTACAAAAGACTGGGCAAAGACAAAGTACAGGATATAGTTCCAGAATCACAAGACAGAAGCTGAACAAAGTTCAGCACCATACAATGGGGGCAATTAGAAGCAAACTAGTACACGCATCTATATTTGTATCCAACCCCTTCTTTGTTATATTTGTAGCCTACCCCAACATGCTTGGGACAAAGGCTTTGTTGTTTTTGTTGTTGTACCCTTCTTTGTTGTATTTATATAAATGAATAATGATAGATCATACTCTACAGAACTTCCAACACAGAGATACCAATTTAGTTCTTTTTGCAATTTGACAGCGTATAAGTGCCAACTGTTTTAGGAAAGCAACGTAGTGAAAAGTCAATAAAACCTTCTCAGACATAACATATGGTCTCTGGGTTCTCCAATGTGGTGAGGAAAGGTACTGCTCCTTGAAAAGCCACATGAACTGAACAAGTATAAGAACTCTGATCAAAAGAGAGAAATTGGAACAAAAATGATAAAAGGAAGGTTGTTCTGTTTAACAAAAATACTAAAAAGAAAATCTACCTTATGTAAATCATCCTTGGTGTCTGCCAAGTAATACTTGCTGTCCTCAGGCAGCTCTGCAGAAAGGAAAGAAGTTGCTGCTTTCTTCAACTCCTGCCTACTTTTACTGTCCGGTGGAAGATCCTGATCACATTAGAGGATTAAATAGGTAAATCAACAGATAATCGTATGAACATCTTACTTGAGAAGTGTTCATCACTGGAACTTACTCGAATGAATACAGCTGTACTAGGTAAGCCCATGGCCCGAAATACAGAGAGACACTGAGATCCAAACTCATCTATCGGACAGCTTGAATCACTACTGTACAATGAATTCGCTGATAGAACGAACCCTAACAAATCAGCAACCTATGTAGGATAAGTACATTTGTCAGTTCCAGATTATTAGAGTTAAAAAGCTATGATAGAGCAAATTGTGTTTGGTTAGAAAAGTGTACCTTTGCAAGTTCCATGCATGAGGTAAGATCACCGTATGGTGCTTGCAGTACCTTCAGAGATATAGTGAATATAAGAGAATGTTCTACATGAATCTGAGTACTGTAGACTCAAAGAATGGATACAAACAAATTAACAGAATATTATAGTCAATAAACAAAGAATGGATAACTATATGTGATTGAGAACATTGTGTAACCAATCCATAGTTAAATGTACATCAAAAACGGTATATAGCATTCATATAATGACCAATAACTATGATACGAGAAATTAAAGCACCAAAAAGATCTCATAATTACACTCATTTTGAACTAGTGACAGTAAAAAACTAAATCTATCAGAACTATATTCAGTCTGAACTTACCGTGGTTCGAATTTTATAAGTAGGAGAAGCAACAGTAGAGGATGTCGGTTTCACATCACCTCCCCCTGCAAATGTCAAAAGATCTTCGGCAAGAGGTCCAACATTGGTTGACGATGAAAGGCCAACAAGAACCTGTATTCATCACCAATTACTTATGTCTGACAGCAATAACAGCAGAAATGAAATCAAAGTAGGGCATAGGGGGAAAAGACCAAGAACACTAACAATGACACGTGGTGCGCTTGAAGATCCAGTGGATGAGCGTTTCTCCTTTAGCAAAGCAGCACGTTTCTGATCCCGGATCTGCACCCACGGAAAAACATCTCAGTAAGGATGAGAAAACTCGTAAAAAAGTTTTTAAAAATACACTATATGTCACTAAACAATTAAACATGCATGATTGTCTCACAGAGATTTCCAAACTTAAAGACTTAACAGCAAGATTTACGTTGGGTAGTCGCAACTTTTTATGTTCGACTGAAGACAATCAAGCAACATAACGATGGCTTAAAAATAGTCACAACATAACGAGTTCACTGTTCCCTAAAACCCCGAAGCTTCCCCTTTCCTGTAAGCTCCATACAAAAAAAAAGAACAAGCGCAAAAAAAAAACACAAGTGTGTAAGGTGTTGAAAGCTAACCGCCTTGCTCCTCTGGACGCGCGCGGCGCGGGCACCCTTGACGGCGGCGTGGTGGCAGGTCTCCGGTTTCCCGCCCCTGGCTCTATCTGCCAAACCAGACCCCCAACACACCCGTCAGTAGCCGCACGCCGAGACGCAGCGAAGAGGGAGGCAACGGGGAGGAAGAGAGAGGGGGAGGTACCGGTTTTGTGCGCGTGGCGGGAAGCCTTGGACGCGAACCGGGTCTTGTGCGGCTTGTTCACCTGCACGCGCCCTCCGGCCATCCTGGCGGCGGCGGCGTAAGTTGCTAGGGTTTAGGGCTCACCGGGTGGGCGCACGAGAGATGCCTGGCCGGTCCCGGCGAAGGCGGAGGCGGAGAGGCGCCGCCGTGGGGGCAGCGACGACGCGGTCCGCGGAACGGGGAGAGACTCGCGGACGGCAGGGTTGTATTGTACCTCTCAGCTCAAGAGTCTAGGCCTGTTATGTACCTCGGCCTACGAATCCTACAAGGATTCTAACCGGTTATTGAAATTATTTGGGCTAAAAAAATATAAACCGGGTCTAACTCTTTTTCAGTAATCTAACAGAAAAAAAATTCCCCCGTTACGAGACCTAGGCTGAATACGTCTCCGGCGACGGAAGAATCCAAATCACACAGCCCAAATAGGCCCAAGAGTCGGGGGGAGCAGGCCCACATTGCTTGAACGATTAAAAGACAGGCCCGTACTTGTTGTACCTTCGGAGACTTTTACGTCTCTCGTTACGACGAGCTCTGCTTATATATATATGTCTAAAGCATATGAAACCCATACTTCATTTGTTTTCAAATTTTTTATCGCTGGGAAACAATAATTTGAGTTTAAATTTAAACTAGATTTACTGTCCTAGTAATATTAATTTGAAAACTAAGAGAGTACGTGTGTACTTAGTACATACTACAGCTGGACGTGATTGTATAAATTGTACACCCTTTTTTATTTAAATTGATATTGTTAAGAGGGTAATTTTAGTTTAATTTCAATAAAAATTCTTGACTCCACGACAGCAATTTATAGATAAAAAGAATAGGTAAGATAAATCAAACTAGCCAAGCTTGCAGTCCAAGTGGAATTGTCTTGCCCGGATCTCATGCCGGGATGGACGCCGGTCAAGTCGACTAGAGATGATACTAGCATGGAGCCATTGACCTCGATCAACCGATCGAGCAACGCAGTGCTGACCTTTTGGATCATGTAGTATATGAGCATGGAGCCATTGACCTCGAACGTGCTGCGCGCGCTTAACTTGCAAGGCACGGACAGTTGCGACACAACGTACTAGATAACAAATTGTTTGGCTTGTATTGATGGATGGTCAACGTTTCGACGCCAGCCTTGCAGTTATCCCAAGTTATTCAGGGACAGCTCCGTCTCTTGCAACTCGTCGATGTTTATTTTTCTGGACCCGTTATCAGGCATATTTGTGAATGGTATGGTGGGATGCATGGGTAAACAGGTGACGATTGGTAAATTAGTCGATTGTTCGTAAGCGAAAAGCTTCTTAATAATATTTGTGCCTTATTATCGGTTTCAATTTCAAAGTGTTTACCATTCAACGTCAAATAGAAAGTAATCACTCTGTTTTGAAATGAATAATGTTTAAGACAACTAATTTAGTTCCATTTAAACTAATTTTTTATACTAAACATCATTATTTCAGAACGGAGTGAGTTACAATCATAGCGGTTCATGGATCAACAAAAAAGGACTTCGTATAGTTCATCTATTTTTAAATTGTTATCGTTATGGTAACAACTCAAATTAATTTTTGAACTAAAATTTCTGTTCTACTCTCTACCGTGATTTATTATCAAACGAGAAAGCATCTCTTGGACAGCATGGCATTACATTGTGGCATCTAGCGGCGCAGCATGTTGTTGCCTTTTGAGCGAGTGGCAGAGTCAGCTAGTAGCTAGTTGTTGCTTCCGGGGGCCGCGGCCGGGTCACTCATGGCCCTGGGGTAGCCCTTCGGAGATGGCGGGCCCCTCGGGATCCTCGACCCCTCCGCTTCCCTCCTGCCGTCGTCGTCGCCGCCGCCGCGCAGTTTTGGCGGCCGGCCGACGCCTTCGTCGTCCTTGCACGGCGGCCGGTAGTACGGCGCCGTCGACGACGACGACAGCCGCAGCAGCAGCCTCCTCGGAACTACACGCGCAAATGATAATAGCATTCACGTCGTCAATTGCATGGTGACTAATAAGAAACGGATCAGTTAGCTAGGTGAGCTAACGCTGGACTGGAAGACACGTACTGCAGTAGGAAGAGGTGGCGGAGGCGGCGGCGAAGCAGCTGGTGAGGACGAGAAGAGCGAGCAGCAGAGCTTCCGCCTTCACCTTCGCCATCCGCGCGCTGACGTGAAGAGCGAGCGTCTTTTTGCAGTGACTGCGGCTACGACCTGGTCGGCTGGTCGTCATCTTTATAGGCAGGACGAAGCAGATGGAGGTGGCCTAGCTGCTGCCGCGACGAAGCTGAGCGGCTGAGCGGATCAGTTAGCTAGGTGAGCCTATGCGGGCTGCGGGGTCAATGAGAAAAACACATTGACCTCGAAGTACGAGCCATGCATGGTTGACATAGCGGGGAAAACGTTTGTTTGTTTCGTTTGCTGGCACCAGCTGTTTGAGATAGATGGTCAACGTCGTTAGGCAATGTATGTAGGAACATAGAATACTACAATTTCTGTAGCATACACTACAGCAATACGACTCACTTACGACGACTAAAACCGTCGTAAGGTATAAACCATCGTAATTAGCTTAATTATAATAATTTAAGCCTAATTATGACGGTTTCTAGCCATCGTCACGAGTTGGTCATAAGTTAATTAACTTACAATGGCCACCGTCGTAAATTATGCAACTTACGACGGCGGCACGTAGCCGTCGTATGAAAGCGTCTGGGCCACGTGGTGGGCTAGGCCATATCACTTACAGTCTGAACCCGGCCGTTGTAAGTAACCACGACGGTTAGGGCCACGCCGTCGTAATTTAGTTGGGCTTACTTACGACAGTCATGGGTAAATTATGGTTTTTATTTAAAAAATAGAAACTAGCTGCCCTGGCACACTTGGCAGTCAAGACAAATCAAACAAACATTCACACAGACAAATAATAGAATACACGATCGACAGTTCATTCATTAAGTCAAATAAAATCTAAAAACACATAACGGCTGCACACTCCCCTCACGATTACCTCTGAAGCCGTGAACGTCGCCTTTGCGCATCCCTCGCGATGTCGGTAGCTACGGAGATGGAGTCTGCGCCTCCCTCGGCGAACTGTGCAAAGTAAATAAAAGTTAGACATGTCTATTCCTCTCTTTCTCTCTCCCTCCCTCATTCTCTCTCCCTTTCACTATCGATACTCCTCTTTCACTCTCTCTCTCTCTCTCACTCTCGTTGTCCCTCTCCCCGTACCCCTCTCCCTTCTCTCTCTCTCTCGCTCTCGTTGTCCCTCTCCCCATACCCCTTTCCCTTCTCTCTCTCTCTCTCTCTCTCTCGTTGTCCCTCTTCCCATCCCACTCTCCCTTCTCTCTCTATTTCACTCTCTCTACTCCTCTTTCACTCTCTCCCCATCCCTCTCTCTCTTTCACCATCTCTCTCTCTCCCCTCTTTCTCTCTCTCTCTCCCCTCTCTTTCCCCCGCTCTCTCTCTCCCTCTCCCCGTCCCTCTATCTCTTTCACTATCTCTCCCCCTCTCTCTATCGGTTGTGTCGGGCTGAGCAGTCCCGAAGCCTGTTTATTTATATATCGATATTATACACTCAAGCAATCAAATTAAACTAAATTTTCTAACTTAATAATCAACTAACTCAAAATTTTAAAAGAGATATAAAACTAACTTAATAGTCAACTAAACCAAAATTAAGTAATCTAATTAAGTAATAAATTAAACCATTAACTAAATTAATTAATAAAAACCAAATTAAGAACTAAATGAATTAATTTAAATACTAAATAAACTAAATTACTTACTAAATGAACTAAACTAATTACTAAATGAAATAAATGAACTAAATTACTTAGTAAATGAACTATATAAACTAAATTAATTACTACACGAACTAAACTAATTACTAAATGAACTAAATAAAGTAAATTAATTACTAAACAAACTAAATTAGTTACTAAATAAAACGTACCTCGAAGTGGCGGCGAAGCGGGGCGGCGGCGTTGGGGCGGTGCGGGGCGGCGCCGCTGGGGCGGCGCGACCGGGGAAGCGCGTGGAGGCGCGGCGGCAACGGCGGCGGTGCGGGCTCGAGCTGAATGAGTCCGAGCCCGGGCCGGGGCGACAATTAAAACCCGCATCTTACGACAGGCGCTTAACTTACGACGGTTGTAACCTAAGCCGTCGTAAGTTACTCTTAGTTTATGACCGCGCTTTAACTTACGACGGCTTAGTGTTACAGCTGTCGTAAGTTACACGTAACTTACGACGGGTCCGTAACTTACGACGGTCATGGGCCCAAGACTGTCGTTGTTAGGTTTTCCTGTAGTGATATGACGTTGGTTGCTAAATCTTCCGTTCTCCAAAGTACTTTGCCCTTCCATTTTGCAAAAGTAACAGAAAATAGTTGGTGCAGGTACGAGCTGGCATCGAGGAGCACGACATAGCTAGGATTCGCAGCTGTGCGTGTTCTCGCTGGGGCATTCAGGGTCGTTCCTGTAAATGTCGGGATAAACGTACGTGCTGTGGAGCTTGCACTACTGTTTCTACAGGAAACAGGGCAACATACGACAGCCAGTATAACATACGACGGCTAGCTGTCGTATATAAACTTACATACAACGGTCAGCCGAAGCTGTCGTATATAAGTATATGGCTGTCGAATATAGTTCTTATATACGACAGCCAACCCTAGTCTGTCGTATATAGCTGTTATAAGAGATAATGTGCCTTGTTTAACTAGGTAGATTTAAGCTTCCTTCTTTACAGAAACATGAAGCCGGTTGCAGCGAGGGTTATGGTTAGGTTTAGGCTGGTCTGAGTTGTTTCCCTTGAGAAACTAATGCCATAGAAAATTCATGCTTGTAAAGAACAGGTATTCTCTTTCTTCCTGTCAGAGATTAGTCAATTCTATCTGATATGTAATCTAGAAAACTAAACTTATTCATGTTCAGTGCCTGGAAAAATTATCGACATTGAAGATGAGATCTCCTTGTCGAAGTTCGGATCTGTTGAGGTATATATGTGCATATATCAGTGTTTCGATTTGGTGACTTCATTTGACACTTCATCAAATGTGTTGTAATTTCGATATTTCAACTAATAGCAACGCATGGGCATTCACCTAGCACATCCAGATGTGCAATGGAGAGTGACAGCCATCTTGTCAGAAAGCTAAGCATCTTCAGTTTAGGGAGCAGCAAACTAAGTTCTACAAGGATTTTTCTTCACTTCATTATTTGGGATAACCAAGATATAGCCAGTTCAGCAAGATCTCATGCAAACTGCCTGCATGGGCACGGTAAGTTCACACAAAAAAATATATAGTTTTGAATATAAATAATGCCGTCTATGTTGTAATGACATAGCCGGTCCCAAGCCCGGGTAAAGGAGGAGAGGTTGTGATAGGCTTGGCGAGCCAACAACTATGCTTAGCCATTCTCATGGAAATGAAACACAATAGAAATTCATTGGTGCATAACCCTCTTAGCGACGCGCCATATCGGAACCCGGGTATAGTGTTAAGCGGGCAAGGGTCGGGTCGCCACCGCCTTAGTGGCGCGCCATATCGGAACCCGGATATGGTGTTAAATGAGCAAGGGCCGGATCGCCACAACCTTAGTGGCGTGCTACATCATCGCCCGGATGTAGTGATAAGTGAGCAAGAATCTTTGCATCTTACTCGACGGGTGCAAAGCGTAAGGAAGCTAGCCGAGGAACATAGATTTCAGGTGGGTAGTTGGAACGTAGGATCCTTGACGGGGAAGTTACGTGAGTTAGTAGATGTTGTCATTAGAAGACGAGTAAATATCCTTTGTGTACAAGAGACTAGATGGGCGGGTCAAAAGGCGAGAGAAGTCGAGAATACCGGTTTCAAGCTTTGGTATTCTGGATCGTCTGGGACTAGGAATGGTGTAGGTGTTCTAATAGATAAGAGTCTTAAGGATGAAGTAGTGGATGTTCGAAGACGAGAGGATAGGATCATCTTAATCAAGATAATAATTGGGGACATTGTCTTGAACGTCATTAGTGCTTATGCCCCATAAGTTAGGCTCAACATGAGTGCTAAGAGACAATTTTGAGAGGACTTGGAGGATATGGTTAGTAGTGTACCGATAACCGAGAAACTTCTCATAGGGGGAGATCTCAATGGTCATGTGGGTGCAACTAACCTAGGATTTGAGGGAGTACATGGAGGCTTTGGGTGCGGCGATAGAAATAAAGAGGGTAAGGACATCCTAGACTTTGTCGTAGCCTATGATCTGTTGGTAGCTAACACCCTCTTTAGGATGAGGCAATCTCACCTAGTGACCTTTAGTAGCCCTCAACACTCTAGCCAGATTGACTTTGTCCTCACTAGGAGAAGGGATAGACGAGAGTGTCTAGATTGTAAGGTGATCCCCGAGGAGTGTGTTGTGACACAACATAAGCTTGTGGTAGTTGACTTTCGCTTTCATACATGTTCTTTGCGGGACAAATGTGTCAAAATCACAAGAACAAAGTGGTGGAAGTTGAAAGAAGAATCACAAGAACCCTTTAAAAATAGGGTGATCACAGAAGGACACTGGACAGAAAATGGAGATGCAAATAGTATGTGGGTGAAGATGACAACTTGCATTACGAATGTAGCTAGTGAGGTGTTTGGTGTGACAAAAGGAAAGAAACTTGTAGATAAAGACATTTGGTGGTGGAATGAGGATGCAAAAAAGGCCATTAAGGAGAAGAAGGAGTGTTACAAGAGTTGGCATAATATTATAAGCGCAAGCAACATGCTTAAGTACAAAGAGACCAAGAAAAATGCAAGGCGAGATGTGAGTAAGGCAAGAGGACATGCCTATCATGAGTTATATGAGAGGCTAGAGACAAAATAAGGTGAAAAAGACATATACAAGATAGCAAAAATCCACGAGAGAAAGATGAGTGATTTCAATCAAGTTAAATGCGTCAAAGATGAGACTCACCGCATTCTTAGTGAAGAGATTAAGAATATATGGCGGGATTACTTTAATGAGCTATTCAATGATGGGAATGGGAACACTATGGTTGAGTTGGATGGCTCCTTTGATGAGTATAAGAGGCGGTTCGTGCAAAGGATACAAGAGTTTGAGGTTAAGGAGGCCTTAAAAAGGATGAAAGGAGGAAAAGCCCTCGGCCCTGATGATGTCCCTATTGAGGTGTGGAGATGCCTTGGGGTCGTGACAATAGTATGGCTCACAAAGCTATCCAACCACATTTTTTAGTCAAACAAGATGCCTGAAGAATGGAGGAAAAGTATATTAGTACCTATCTTCAAAAATAAAGGAGATATTCAAAGTTGTACTAATTATCGAGACATTAAGCTTATGAGTCATACTATGAAGCTTTGGGAGAGAGTGATTGAACACCGCCTGAGGAAAGTGACCAATGTCACTAAAAACCAGTTTGATTTTATGCCTGGGAGGTCTACAATGGAGGCGATTTTCTTGCTTTGTCAGCTTATGGAGAGATATAGGGAGCAGAAGAAGGACTTGCATATAGTGTTCATCGACTTGGAGAAGGCGTACGACAAGATACCAAAGTCAGTCATGTGGTGGGCACTAGAGAAACATAAAGTGCCAACAAAGTACATTACCCTTATCAAAGATATGTACAATAATGTTAGAACAAGTGTGCGCGTAAGTGATAGTGAGACTGATGCATTTCCTATCACGGTAGGACTACATCAAGGATCAACTTTGAGCCCATACATCTTTTTCTTGGTGATGGATGAGGTGTCGAAGGATATATAAGGGGATATCCCTTGGTGCATGCTCTTTTCCGATGATGTAGTGCTCGTAGATGAAACTAGTGATGATGTAGGACCAAGACCTTAGAGTCGAAGGGGTTTAGACTTAGTAGGACCAAGATCGAGTATATGAGGTGTGACTTTAGTGGTGTTGGTCGTGAAGAGGGAAATGTTACTCTACAAGGACAAATAGTATCTAGAAGGAACTCTTTTCGTTACTTAAGATTAATGTTATTAATGTTACAAAGCAATGACGATATTGATGAGGATGTTTGCCACAAGATCAAGGTAGAGTGGATGAAATGGCGACAAGCCTCTGGAATCATATGTGATAGGAATATCCCACAAAAGCTAAAAAGAAAGTTTTATAGGACGGTGATCAGACCCGCGATGCTTTATAGGGCAGAATGTTAACCTACTAAACGGCAACATATGCAACAAATGAGTGTCGCAGAGATACACATGCTACGATGGATACGCGGCCACACGAGAAGAGACCGAATAAGGAATGGAGCGATTCGTGATAGGGTAGGGGTGGCATCAATTGAAGAGAAGTTGATCCAACATCGACTAAGGTGGTTTGGACATATCCAGCGAAGACCTCCAAAATCACCGAATAATAGTGGGATTTTAAAAGGTATAGAAAATATTAGCAGAGGTAGAGAACGACCAAGATTGACCTGGTAGTAGACGGTAAACGAGATTTAAGAGATTGGAATGTATCCAGAGACTTAGCTCATGATAAGACTGCATGGAAAGTAACAATTATGTGACAGAATCTTAGTCTTGTTTTTTTTCTTTTTTTTTCCTTATTGTATCTTGGATTTCATGTCTAGCCGACCCAACATGCTTGGGATAAAGGCTTGGTTGTTGTTGTTGTTTGAATAGAAATACCCTATACAACAGCCCAAACAATTAAAGGCAGCAAGGGTAATGAGCAACCAACATATTCTACTTCCTCTGGGTTGCAAGAAACCATAGATATATGAGGACAGATCAGTCATCATATTGATAACGGAAAGAGAGGAATTGATCAAATGGGAACCCCCATCACATCCCTTATGCAGCTACCCTCAATTTTTCTGCTTTCCTCTTAAACCGTTCCATGAATTGAACATTAGCCTTAAGTCTTCCTTTAACATAAGCATTTCTGGCATCCTCAGCTAACTTATCCGCTTTCCTTGCTTCTTTTATTAGTGCATATAGTGTCCTCAAGCAATCTTTTCTGTTCTCTTCACGATGCTCAAACCTGTAAAAAGTAATAAAACTGCAGTAGTAAGGCCATCATCCTGAAGAACAAGATGGTTCAATGACTATGCATGGAAACCAAAGATAATATATCATCTGCTTGAAACAAACACATCTTGCTTGTTAGCGTATATGTGTTGGGAGCATTAGGATTAGAGGGTAAATTGGTCATTAGTCAATGAGGCTACTTGGCCCTCAAGTCTTGTACCGCTATATATGTACACTAATCCCCCATCAATGGAGTCCAATCTGTTATTCTCTCTCAAACATTGCTATTGGCTGGTATCCAAACAAACAAACAAAAATAGACTGAAATACTGAAATTGTAGAGTGCGTCCATTCAAGTTTTGGTGACATGCTCGCCCTGTAGGGGCCAATCAGGAGCTCTTCTCTCATGTCCTCAACAAAGGCTTTGAAGCCAATAGGAGAAGATAGAAGGAGAACAAAGAACTCCCTGTTATCTCAATCGAGAACAATGACTACAGGAAGCCGCCTTGGAGAATAGGACTTTCCTAGAAATTATGGATAATAACCAAATCCAGGAAAATAGTTAATTTTTAGGGGGGGGAATAGGTACTGTTGTAGGAAGATGAAACCTCCTTAATCCAACTTGCAGCCACTGAACACAGAAGAACCATGTCTATAATTGACACTACAACACGTGATTGACCGTAATGCTGCAATATAATATGCTATACCATGAAAATTCTCACATCTAATATATTTATTCTTCCCCAAACGCAACATATTGACGTAAAAAAACACTAACTAGATGCAGCTAAACTAAACAAGCAATTTTAAAAATGCTGTCGACACCTTTCAGCAATCCTCAGGATAAGTGTAGCAATGTAGAGCAAAAAAGGCCAATACTAAATTGAAATATGGTATCCTTCGATGAGATACAATCACAACAATTGAATTCAGCCACACAAACTATAAGATCCAAGGAGGAATCCAGTTCTGGTTATAAAAGCAACATTTAATGGCAATCTTAGTGATGTGAAATGCCACAAAATTAACACCTTTAACGCAAATGTCAAACAGAAAATGCACTGTACCTTTCACTGGTTATTGTGAGCTCATCTTTGCCAGAATTATATCTCATTCCAACAACTTCACGCAATCTGCGGAATGCATGTCGTAAAAGTCCCAGCTCCTTCACAGTTACACTGAGTTTGACTTTCCTGTTCTTGGGATGCCATGCATCGCCACCATGAGCAAACACAACGCGTGATTCCCACCTTAGAACAGGTCCCTCGCCTGGTAGATCATCCAACACAGCTTTTTTACTTCCTAATTCAGTAGCAGTATCTGCTTCAGCTGGCATCTCGGCCTCCTCTGCTTCAAATAGCTCCGTACATTCTGCTACCATCTGGTCCTCAAATTCTTTGAATAATTCATATGCTTGCTCAGGTTCAAGTTCTCCCCGCTCGCACATGTCTCCCAACTCATTAAATTTGACCTCAACCTTCTGCTTAATCTCATCTGGATGGAATAAGTGGCTTTAAATTTTTTCAAAAAACTAACCAATATAAACTAATACAACAACAACAATACATGAAAAATGTGAAAGACATAGACAAGTATACTATAATACCAAGGAATTAGACCACTGTATTTTAAGTAAGAAGAAATTTTAAAAAAGAATGTCACTAACACAACTAGGCTGTATGGTCATAGTATACCTAATGAAAAAGGAACAAGCATGAAAACAGAAAAGGCACCTTTCAGTCAAATATGTATATTCATGTATATTCTATTGACAGTATCTGCATCAAGACAGGAAATACAACCTGGATGAATGTTGAGTTCTACATAGCAACGTGAAACATAGTATCTGTATCTCGCAGCGATAGTCCCTGTTTCATTGCCCCCCACCCCCATATAGCTAAAGGTTCAGAGCCTAATAATCACAACTAACTGGACAGGTTAACCTATGATGCATCTTTATTTCGCAAGAGGAATGCAATCAACAACAACAACAAAGCCTTTGTCACAAGCCTGTAGGGGTAGGCTAGATATGAAACCAACAATTTTATTTATTTATTTATTTTAAAAAGTGAAGCAAAAGGAATGCAATCCATTACACTTTTTGTCTCCAATGTCCTATCCTTTAACTTCCACTCATGGTAATTAGTGATTGCATTTGCAATGGTTCGTCACATTCCAGAACACGAGAAAAAGATAGAGATTCAATCAAACTTACCAGGCAGTAGCTTGTCCCAGAGGAGCATGTCCTCAAGGATATCCTCACACTACTTCATGTTAGTCAGGTGCCCCTTATCCGTGGCTTCCTTGATCATTGAGTCCCACTTGGTGTCATCCATGTTAAAGAACTCATCCTTCATTATCTTTTTCTCAACATACGGCCTCGTGTCATACAGATCATTCAGCTCTTCATCAGTATTGTGCATCTCCTCAAAGTCAGACTCAAAGTCCCGGTCCCGGACCTCAGGGAGTGGCTCACTCTGCAGCTCTTCGATAAGCTCATCATCAGTTTCGCTGTGGGCATCCCCGAGCTTCCGCTCAAGAACAGCCTCAGCGACAGACGGAAGCTCTGCCTCTTCATCCACCCCGTAGTAAGCCTCCAGTCTCTTCTTCAACTCTGCAGTCAGAGGCAATGTAAGAACATATCAAAGAGATCAATTACGCACGACATTTCTTGATTTGTATGCAGTGACATTGCTAGAGAAAGCAGTGTGCACGAATGCGGCATGCAGTTCCTGGCTACAGCATTTGGTCAAACAGGTGGCATGCCCGTCCAGAAGTTCGCATTGCACTGGGGAAAGTAAGAAATGGTAGCGACAAGGGCATTCATCCGGATGGTGCATTTGGTCGAGCAGGTGGTGTGCAAGTGGCAGTGTGGGCACTTGATTTCTCCAGTGCAAAGGTGCTGTCCAAGTCTGTTGATTCTCCAGCGCAAAGGTGCTGTCCAAGTCTGGCGCTAATGAATCAAAAGGTTGCAGAAGATGTGACACTACCTTCATTTGAGACGTCTGCGGCGGGAGGAGGAGGAGGCAGCGGCGCGGCGGCTGGCGGCGACGCGTCGTCGGAGAGGAGGCGGCGGGGGAGGAGGAAAGGGAGGTTCCCGCTGGCTGCAGGATTGCGAGGCTAGACAGGTGGAGACGGCGCGAGGAGGCGGTGGGAGTGGCGGTGCAGGTGCCCAAGGAAGCGCCTCATCGCGCCGGCGGTCGGGAGGAGGGGAGGAGGCAGCCGCGGATCCGGGCGGTCCTGCACAGGAACAGGGGTTTAGGGCTCCACGCGGGGCCGACCTGCGATCGGACGGGGCTGGTTGCTGACATGTGGGTCCCGTTTGATTACAATGAACCTTTTTTGGGCAACGAGATTACATGGAAGTGATGGAACATACTGACTCGAGCATCTACATTATGCTTGACGAGCGGAGGATTTGGGTTTATAACATAGGGGCACGTAACTCGCAATGTCTTATATCAGTAACAACTTTAACTATAACAAACATCACAATAAAATTTATATAACAAAGGCAACATATCTAGTGAAAATAATTTATGGCCATGCTAACATTTATTTTATAACCATCTCATCTATTATAAAAAGACCACAATTATGTATGGTGGAAACTCACATGTCACTTAATTTGAAGGTCCCTCTATCACGGAAACATTTAAGTGATATGTAAACATCCCACGACCTTTAATCTTGACCTTTCATAATAGATCATATGATCTTAAATATTTATTAGCATGTTAACACCATAAATATCATTTACATAAGACATGTTGTTTATAACAAATATATTATATGTAGATTTTTAAAAATACATATGTTATACGCATAGTAATAACTTATATTATATTTTAAAACTATATGTTTGGATATAATTTTATTTATCATATCACAAATATGCAAACAAAATAAAACACAAACATTTAATTCAAAAGTTACAGCGATTTAAAGTATAATAGGAATCATCTGATACATAACACCAGCAGACCAGAATGGAAGCGGCATCAGTCCAGTCGTAAATCAGCCTCATTTGTGCATGTTGGACTTGTTTGGTTGAAGGTCTGGCACTCTGGCCCAACCTGGCTCAGGCAGCAATCTCATCCTAGGCACTAGGCAGTGAAAAATGTTCTAGGGTATGAACTGGAACGAATCCAGTTTTGGATTATTTTAAGTTTGCGGAAGGCAACTGGAATGAAACTCAAAGTGCTAAACAATCGGCAGACAACAACAAAAGCCTTTATCCCAACCAACGTTAGGGTAGGCTAAATAATTGGCAGACATAAAGCAAATAAATAGCCGTTCATAAATGATATATTGCTGTCTATAGCATATGTACAATACACCCTGACACGTCCACACCCAACCATACTGATCAAAATCTGACCCACAAAAACATCAGAAACAATGCTCCATAAGACTGCATAAGAGATAGGGGTCGAGAATGATTGTCAGTGTCACATGAATCCTCCAGAGAGAACTAATGGTCTATCTCCCAAGAAGACGGCGAGCACGGGTGTTTGCTCCCTTAACCCTGAAGTTCAGCTCGTCGTAATCCTTCTCTGCATCACCCATTGCCTTCGTTTGCCTGAATCAAACAAATATAAAAAAGAGCACGTCACAATCATGCCAAGGTACACATGCAATTTCCTTTTTAGACTTTCAGAAGCTCTGTTCAAAATGTTGAAAAATTGTAAAAAATTGAAGAGTGGAAGAAACATAGGCTGGCTGTACATGAAAGCATGTAATTTACATAGTATAATTGAGTAGGCATCACGCAGTAAGCATACACACTTCACGATAACTCACATAACCAAATATGAATCTGAAAAAAATAATGCAACGTGACATTACCTTTCGATCTCAGAGCCCATGTCAACTGCCATCCCTTTCAGCTCGGTCAGTATATCACTTAGGTCAGACAGTGCGTCATCCTGCTTTGCCTTCTCAACCTATGGAAAACAACCATATGATCAGACTTGATCATGAGCAGGAACTGTACTAATCTGCAGTTCTGTCTGCAATACCTCGACTTTCTCGAGTGCCGATGTGGGCTCTGAATGGAATTGACGCGCATTTGATCGAGGCGGATGATCCACCAGCCCCAGTTTCTGCCTTTGCTCTAAATGGTTGCCCTTCCTTATGAATGAATCATCTGTATCCACATTGTTGCACCATTTTAGTATACTGAACAGCAGAACTCTAATACCAAGCAGCTTAAGTTTCTCCTGTCATCCCGAAGTCTAGTTTGAGATAACAGTGGAGATTACCTCTAGTTAGCATAGGACCCCTGATTGCTCCATTCTTCTTTGGCTTCCACTTTTTGGAGAACAGACCCCCAAGATCGCCCAGTAGCTTCTCGCTCTGAAAAACACGTGAAAGAAGCAAATCATTTATTCAGTAATATGCTAAAGTGTGACGTGCATTTAAAATCCCAAGTAACAAGCATGTTTGTAATTAGAGCAGAACTAACACTGCAATTAATTTAAGCTCTGAGTCATTAACTTGGTTCTGCTTAAGTCTCCCTTTTCACAACTGCTGATGTCCGAAATCAGGGATACTGTCAATCTGCTAACTTGAGTACTAAGCTAATTTAGTAGTGAATGAGTGAGAATAACACTGAAATTGCGAATAATTTCGGTAGATTCACTGATCTAATTTATAAATGTATAGGATAGTACTGTATATCATTTGGTAATCTCTGTCAGCAACGTGGAAATGATGTTAAGTGCTTGCCGACTACACTGTAGAAACTAGTCGGTTACCTAGTTGGGGCAATGGGGCGTGGGCCCTTAAGATTTGTGCAACTGTCTAATTCCGGTTTGCAATTGGGGGAACACCTAATCAACCAATGAAAGACGGATTCTGAGGAGCGGTGGTTCGTTTCGTACCCTGGAGAGATCCTGGTCGATGTCGATGGCCATCATGTGGGTGCGGTGGATCTGCTGGCCCTGCTGGTGGACGGTGACGAGGGTCTTGGAGGCGGTATCCCTCATTTCCTCGGCTATCCTGACGCACCCCTGCGCCCGGCGCGTGGTCTCCTCGGCCTTGTACGCCGCGTAGCCCTCCAAGTCCTGCACGGACTGGCTCTCCAGCCCGCCGGCGTCGCGGAAGTCGTCCCGGTAGCGGCGGCTCGCCGCCGCGTAGGAGGAGGAGAGGCCGCCGGCGTCACCGGCGCCGAAGGGGGCGGAGCCCCGTTGGTCGGGCGGGGGAGGCACGGAGGCCGACGCCGGCGCCGGGCGCCGCTGTGGCTGCGGCATGTCGTCGTCGGAGCCGGAGTCGAAGGGGTTCGTGGCGGCGGCCTTCTTCTTGGGCGCGAAGAACGATCTCTTGGCGGCGCTCATGGCCGGACTCTTCGTTCGCCGCGGGGTGGTATCGGGATCAAGACGTGCCTGGGCCGATGAAGCTCGGCAAGATCGGAGTCCGCGGCGGCTGGAGCAGAGCAGGAGTAGAGAGAGAGAGAGAGAGAGAGAGAGAGAGAGAGAGAGAGAGTGAGGGCTCGACCGCTCGAGCGCGCCGGCGGCAATATAACAGTCGGGGGAAACTAGGAGGAAGGAGAGCAAGTCGTGGTCGGCTGGTGGCAGGTGGGTCGTATATCCCATCCGCCACACGGGGGCTGCACGCGAGAACGGAAGCGGTAAAAGCGAGGACCCAGTCGCTCGATCGCGTGCGCCTTCGTGACCGCACCGCATCGTTTGGGGGCGCCCGGTCAGCTCCGTTGGGTTCGTCCTAGCCCGCGGCTCTCGCGCGACGCGGTTCTGGCTGCAAAAGTTGACGCGTTTGACGGCGTCGCGCCCACGCGGCGGCGGCCGGGGCTGTTCACCGCGCGGCCGTCCACGCACCGGATCCCCCCCCCCCCTTCCCCTTGCCCACGAGCACGTCCACCATCGTTCGACGTAATGCTTTCCGCCTCCTCATTTCCACGGGCGAAGTCCTTCGCGCCGCGAGTACGAATGGTGGTGTTGGAAACTCTGCATCTCGCTAGAACCCCCTACCTTCTAATGGAGGCGTGCCATCCCGTAACTTTGCATCCCTCGTGGGGCTACTTGTATAGGAAACCCCGCCCCTGCTTATCTGCCACGGCACGAAACAGATTCTTTGAAATCATCTTCCTAGCGTCCTTTCTCTTACGCATGACGTGCTGCCGTGTCTTAATCTGCAGGTGGATGCAGTAAGACATCGAGTTGCGTGTCCTTCTAATCATGCCAGGTGTTACCGCCGGTGATGCGGGAGGAATCGTTTCTGCTGCAGGTAAGCTTTAATACTCATGTGTACTCTCAAGCTCTCGCATATGACTGTCTTCAGTGAATCAGGCGAGAGATTGCATTACCTGACTAACCTTCTAGTTGGAGGCTCGTTTAGCTGCCCATGTCAATGGAAGAAAAAAGAAAAAGAAAGGATGCATATGTTCTCGCATATGACTGTCTTCAGTGAATCAGGCAACAGATTGCATTACCTGACTAACCTTCTAGTTGGAGGCTCGTTTAGCTGCCCATGTCAATGGAAGAAAAAAAAAAGAAAGGATGCATATGTACCATCTCAGATTATTTCTAGAATTATGTGGATGGTGTCACATGTATATAGTTTTGAACATAGACGGATTGCTAGCTCTTCGATCTGATGATTAAGAATGTGGCAAACGGAATGTTAAAGGTGGTGCATGCATATTTGCATGATCTGGAGGGCGAGGGCGTGCCTGTTTGAAACGGTTTACCTCAAACCTGCTGGCCACGTTTTGGTATTTTGCATGTGCGTGAATAGTGGTGCTCTAGCTGGAGTAACAGATATATATGGGTTATGCCCCATGTCATTCTATACCGAACTTCCTTCGTAACCTAGGAAGGTATAAGTTACATTTGCAATCTTGTCTGGACAACATATATCTTGCCATCCTTCACCACTCCTTCAATGTCCTGCAGGGACCCATAGAGCTCCCAATGGCATAGCCGGTAAGAGCAATGCTTGACAGGATTGAGAGCCGTTGGAGTGTTTGTTTATTCCTGGCTTTGTCGCAAAACAAAAGTCTAAGAAAATGCAGAATACTTGATGGTATGCATGATAGGCGTTGTAGATAGTTCAGTGTGAGTCGTTGAGTGGTGTGATGCACATGTAAGAGGAACCTTTGTAGTTTTATTTTAGGTCGTTATATTACGTTTACCCGACAGAGATCTCACCTGGTAGCTCTTGAGCACATTTAAACATTATTAACTTAGGCAAATACTTTTTGAGCACATGGCCATCTGTCCGACTGTCCCAAGGTGACATGGATAGTATGTCTTGGCTTTTCAAAAAAAAAAAGATATGGATATGTTGGGTGACCTGCCCACTCGCCCTGGCGCGCCACAACACGGGGGCCGTGCCGGAACCCCTCGTGCCAGGCGCGCGCCCAATATCAGGGGCCGGATCTCCTTTTAGAGATTGGTCTTCTTAGAGATAGAATAAAAGAAAAATTAGAGATTGAGTTGTAATAGATCAGTACTCTTATAAGCGAGATATATAAAGAAGCCAAAACACCCCAGTTTATTCAGATCAATACAACAAAAGAAATTATTCCTCCGCCTCTTTAGCTCTAGCCACCACCACCAGGGCTAGAACCCTAGCCGTCGCCCCTGTTCTCATCTCATCTGCGCCTCCACCTCCAAGAACAGGCGACAACTCTCCTCTCTCCCTGTTCTGATCGCCTGGATCAGAAGTACCTCACTCCTTGTTTCTGTTCTGTCCAGGACAAAACCAGAAACTTCTGTTTTTCTTTTGTTCTAGACTCTATTCTTGTTGTAGAACAATTCTGGTCTGTCTCCTTGGAGGGCAGACTGATCTGCTAGATCAGATCGGATTATACAGCAAGATTAGACGCTGTTTCGGCAGGAAACAGGACCGGAGTTGCAACAATCGTGGCATCAGAGCCGATTCGACCCTAGGTTGAATTCAGCAAGACTTTGACTACACCTCCAATCAGCAGCAGCGTCATCGCCAATGCGACACCGTCTTCGGCAGCTCGTGAGGTGAACATCGGGACGGGGTTCCCCGTGCTCACCAAGACCAACTACGTGGAGTGGGTTATCATGATGAAGATCAAGCTGAAGGAATGGCAGCTTTGAAAGGCCGTGGAGGAGGGCAACGCGAGCGAGCAAGAAGATATGATGGCACTTGACATCCTAGTCAGTGTTGTCCTGCCGGAGATGATCACGACGATCGGAGAGAAGACGGCGAAGGAAGCAACGAACACGATCGCCATCGGGGCCAACTGTGTGAAGAAGACCACGATACGACAACTCCAGAAGGAGTTCGAAGCCGCTACCTTCAAGGATGGCGAGAGCGTGGAGGAGTTCTCCCTACGCCTGAGCGGCATTGCTATCATGGCTTGCGTCGCTAGGGGAGGTAATAGGAGAGGAGATGGCCGTGGAGAAGCTTTCACGAAGAGTTCCAGGACGCTTCCAACAAATCATGGTGGCGATCACGACACTGCTGGACGTGTCGACCCTCACCTTGTTAGAGGTGACGGAGCGTCTCGGGTCGACGAACAACACCTTCGACACGACGCAGCGGAAGGGAGGAGTACACGACGACCAACTGTACCTCACTCGGGAGGAGTGGGAGGCACAATAGAAGGAGGAGCGGTCTACCTAGTCCGTTGGGTTCTTCTAAGAGGGGCGGCCGAAAGGGGCTGCCCAAGAAGAACGGAGACAGGAAGGGAGGTTCCGGGAAGAATATTCCGCGGGACCAGTGCAGGAAATGCGGGAAGAAGGGCCACTGGGCCAGGGAGTGTCGGTCGAAGCCTTAGTAGGAGGAGCCGCAACAGCAGCGTTTCGTGGCGAAGGCGGAGGAGGAGGAGGCCTTGTTCATGACATGGGTGGCCTCAGTACAGGAGGAGCCTGTACAGGAACGTCCTACGCGCCCACTGGAGATAGTGGAGGGACGTGTCTTCTCTCACCGCGGCAATAACAACGACTTTGACGACACTCGTTGATACCTCGACACGGGCGCGGCCAACCACATGACGGGTTCGCCCGTCGTCTTCTCCGAGCTCGACGAAAACGTCGTCGAAACAATCAGAATTGGCGACAACTCCGTCGTGCGTATCCAGGGGAAGGGTACGGTCCTATTCGCCGCCAAGACGGGTGAGCACAAGAGGCTCATCGGCGTCTACCTCATCCCGCGCCTCACCACCAACCTCATCAGCGTCGGCCAACTGGAGGAGGATGGCTACAACATCATGGTGCATGGAGGAGTGATGCATATACGGGATGAGCAGCAACGTCTCCTCACACGAGTTCAGCGCGACGACAACAAGCTATACTCCGTCAGGCTCAATGTCACACGCCCGATTTGCCTAACCGCAAGACATGATGATGTTGTGTGGCGTTGGCACGAACGCTACGGACACGTCGGCTTCCAGGCGCTTTGGAAGTTGGCACGAGAGGAGATGGTGATCGGTCTTCCGCAAATTGATCACATCGATCAATTGTGTGAGGCTTGCTTGGACGGGAAGCAGAGGCGCTCCAGCTTCCCCAAGCAAACTCGACGGCGCACCGAGGGCGTGCTCGACCTCGTCCCGTCGACATCTGCGGGCCCATCAAGCCGACGACTCCAAACAACAAGAAGATATTCTTGTTGCTAGTGGATGGCATGAGCCGCTGCATGTGGCTCTATCTCCTAGCAACCAAGAATCAGGCGCCCGACTTAATTCAGCAGTTCCAGTCAATGACTGAATTAGAGTCCGGGAGGAGGCTGAAGCTACTCCATACTGATAGCGGAGGGGAGTTCACCTCACAGGAGTTCGACAAGTACTACGCTCAACACGGAGTACAGCGTCAGCTCACAGTTTCGTATACGCCGCAACAAAAGAGGGTTGTGGAGCAGCGCAACCAGACGGTGGTTGTCATGGTGAGGAGTATGTTGAAGGCGAAGGGTATGCCAGGGATTTTAGGGGTGAGGCAGTTATGACGGTTGTCTACATCTTAAATCGATCCCCCACCCGCGGACTTGACGGGAAGATGTCATATGAAGCTTTGGCATGGAGAGAGACCAGCCATCAACTACTTCCGAATTTTTGTGTGCGTAGGGCATGTTAAGAACACGCACCACCACCTGAAAACGTTGGAAGATCGGAGTACTCCGATGATTTTCCTTGGCTATGTTGCTGGGATGAAGGGCTATCGGATGTATAATTTGGATGATGGGCGCACACACATATCATGTGACGTGATATTCGACGAGGCGATCAAGTGGGACTGGGGGGAAGGAGCAGGAGAAGAGGACTACACCGCCTTCTACATCGACTCCTTAGGTCAACCACCTACTGGACTTGCTGTTCCAGCATCCGAAGAGGTGTTGCATGGTCCAGAGGGGCCGAACAACACCCCTGAAGTGCCCAGGAGGGGCACAGAAGAGTCTGTCCAGACCCCAGGAGTTCCCGCGCCAGCCACAAGACTTGTAGGAGGGGATCCAGCACCCGCAACGTCGCCCCAAAGGATCCTACAAGGATTGTCCAGCGTAGATCAGGGCTGGGACAGTCCTGCATGGGTCAGCAGATGGGGGCCCAGACTTGAAGATTCCAGCAACTTCGTCACGCTCCGGAATCCTCAGTGGCCCATACGCTTCGCCACGCCGCTGTCGGACCCCGGCAGCAACGTCGTCGACGCCTACTACGACGACGGCGCAAAACTACGGTTCCGCACGATGCGCAACGTGTTTGGAACCCTCACCCCTCCTAGTTGGACCCAGCGCCCACCAAGCTTGGAGGAGGGGGAGTTCATGTTCACCACCGCATAGGAGCCCACATCCTTCGCCGATGCTGAGGAACACCTGTGCTGGAGACGGGCTATGCTCGAGTAGATGGAGTCCATAGAAGAAAACAAGATTTGACAACTTGTTGATCTTCTTGTAGGACACAAGCCCATTGGCCTCAAATCGGTGTTCAAGGTGAAGAGAGACGAGCAAGGGGAGGTGGTGAAGCACAAGGCTCGGTTGGTGGCTAAAGTCTATGTCTAGTGGAAAGGAATAAATTTTAACATGGTATTTGCTCCTGTAGCTCGTCCCGAATTTGTTCACTTGCTACTTGCAATTGCCGCGCACAAGGGGTGGGAGGTACACCATATGGACGTGAAGAGCGCCTTCCTGAACTGCGACTTGATGGAGGAGGTGTACGTCTCCCAGCCCGCTGGCTTCATCATCGATGGAGCCGAACACAAGGCGTATCGGCTCAAGAAGGCATTATATGGACTTCGTCAGGCACCCAGGGCTTGGAATGCCAAGCTCAGAGATAGCTTACTATCGCTTGGTTTCCAGAAGAGCACGGGATCTATTTCTGTAGAGCTAAAGATGAGAAGCTCATCATCAGTGTGTACGTCGACGATCTTGTGATCACAGAAGGGGGCGATCTCAAGGAGTTCAAGGGGGAGATGATGAGCTCAAGATGAGAGGCTTGGGTCACTTGTCATATTATCTTGGCTTGGAGGTGCGGCAAGCTAATGCAGGGATAAGCGTTGGGCAGTTGGTCTGCGCTTTCAAATTTGTCTCTAAAGTTGGCCTGGAGGGATGCAACCCCTCTGTATTCCTCATGGAGCAAGGCCTAAAGCTTTGAAGACAAGTGATAGTTCGTTCGTGCATGCAACGGACTTAGGAGCTTGGTGGGAGGGTTGCGATACTTGGTGAACACACGTCCCTATCTCGCCTACTCGATCGGGTATGTGAGTCGGTTTCTCGAGGAGCCCAAGGAGGAGCACTTTGCTGCTGTAAAGCGCACTGTACGCTACATAGCGGGTACAATCAACTATTAAGTCTTCTATGCAAGAGGAGGAGACATGGAGCTTACTGGGTACTCGGATAGTGATTATGCGGGATATGTGGAGGACCGCAAAAGCACAAGCGGGGTGTTGTTCTGTCTTGGCCCGTTTCATGGCAGTCCTGCAAGCATAAGATGGTGGCCTTGTCCTCATGTGAGGCAGAATATATCGCAACAGCTCAAGGGGCATGTCAAGGTGTATGGATGTCACGGTTGATGGAGGACTTATCTGAAAAATCGAAGGCGCTGGTGTTGTGGGTTGACAACAAGTCAGCTATAGACTTGAGCAAGAACCTGATACACCATGACAAAAGCAAGCACATCCATGTTCAGTACCACTACATACGAGACGGTGTGGACGGCGGTACTATTGTGCTTCAACAGATCTCCACCCAAGACCAAATGGAGGACATCTTGACCAAGGCACTTGAAAGACAGAAGTTCGTGTATATGAGATGAAGGATCGGGATCCTAGATGTGGGACAACGTCATGATCACGAGGAGAATGTTGGGTGACCTGCCCACTGGCCCTGGGTGGCAAGAAAAGAAGGGTCAAACTAGAACCCTCCTGCCACGCGCGCGCCCAGGATCAGGGGCAGGATCTCCTTCTAGAAGAAATTAGAGATTAGTCTTCTTAGAGATAGAATAAAAGATAGACTAGAGATTGAGTTGTAATAGATCAGGACTCTTTAAGGGGGGCTATATAAAGAAGCCAAAACACCTAAGTTTATCCAGATCAATACAATAAAAGAAATTATTCCCCCACCTCTTCAGCCCTAGCCGCCGTCTCTCTCTCTAGCCACCGCCACCAGGGCTAGAACCCTAGCCGCTGCCCCTGTTCTCATCCGTTCTGCGGCTCCACCTCGAAGAATAGGTGGCAGTTCTCCTCTCTCCCTGTTCTGATCGTCTGGATGAGAAGTACCTCTCTCCCTGTTTCTGTTTTGTCCAGGACAAAACCAGAAACTTCTATTTTTCTTTGTTTCTAGCCTCTATTCTTGCTGTAGATCAATTCTGGTCTGTCTCTTTGGAGGGTAGACTGATCTGCTAGATCAGATCGGATTATACATCAAGATTAGACGATGTTTCAGCAGGAAACATGACCGGAGTTGCAACAGGATAGTCTGATAGCCTTCCGATAGTAACGTTGATTTGATCTAAAATACTAAAATCTTTTTTAACATTTATTGAATTATAATTTTAACATATTGATGAAACATGTGAATGATTGATTTGATATATTTAATAATATCATCATAACTATAATATTAGAGAAAGTCCACTTTACCCTTCTAAGTATTAAATTGTTTATTTAACCCCTAGAACTCCTAAAAGTGACACACTTTTCACCTTTAGCGACTATTTTAAACCATTTTTGTTGCATGAACAATTGTATTGTCATGTGGTTGTCACGTCACACTTTTTCTCTCTATCGATCTCGATTTTGTAGTCAATTAATCAACATTTTATGACGGCTGAATTTATTGACGTGGGTCAGCCGTCGTAAGTTTACTAACTTACGACGGTCGCTGGCTCTCGGCCGTCGTAAATAAAAGGACTGACGGAATTTAAGTACCATTTACGACAGCTAAAATCTAAAATGTCGTAAGTAAAGAAGTCGTCGTAAATAAAGAACATAACTCTATATCTCACGGGCCACGCGCTCGGCCCACTCACGTGCGTGACCCGCCGACTGCCACCGCACCGCTCCGCCTCGCCCTCGCCGAGCTGCGCCGCCTCCGCCGCCACGCCCCGCCCTGCCGCCGCGCACCACCGTCCCGCGCCCCGCCCCACCGCGCACCGTCGTCCCGCGCCCAGCCCCGCCGCAGCGCGGCCGCCCCGCTCCCCGCCCTGTCCTGCCGCAGCCGCCGCCGTCCCGCCCCTGCTCGCGCCGAAACCCGGCCGCGCCTCGGCCGCCGCCGCTCGCCGCGCCCCGCCCCGAGCCCCGCCCTGCTGCGCCGCCCGGCCCCGCCCCAAGCCCCGCCCTGCCGCGCCGCCCGACCCCGCCCCAAGCCCCGCCCCGCCGCGCCCGGCCCCGACACCGTGGGCACCGCCTTCCGACGCTGTCGCCGCGCCGCCTCCCCGACGCCGTCGCCGAGCCAAGGTCTGCCTCCAACGTCAACGTGTTAAATTGATATTCCTCATATTAAATTGATTGTTATGTTCATGGCATGCATGTGTATTGTTGATTTAGGTGGTTATTAGTTTTTTTACGTGTGTATGTGTGTATGTGGAGAAAGAGACAAAGAGAAAGAAACATTAGTTGAATTAGCTAGTAATTAGTTGTTTTCTTGTTGAATTATGGTAGCTTTCCCTTTGTTGAGTAATTAGTTGTTTTATTGCTGATTAGTTGTTAATTTATTTGTTGATTATTTGTTGAATTGTTGGTTATTTGATTAATAGAATAATTAGTTGTTTAATTAGTTGATTATATGTTTAATTTGCTCTTAGTTGATTAATTGTTTAATTAGTATTGTAATTGATTATTGTTTAATTAATACTTTGATTGATTGTGTGATTAGTTACTATATGTAAATAAATGGTTTTCGGCCCGATCCGGCCTGACACATCCTATTTATGGTCTGTCACGGCCCATTTAGTGGTAATGTATTAGTCGAGACAGGCACGGAGGACGACAAGCTCCCGCGCGTGGACGGCGGGCCTCGACAGGGCGGTTTCATCTTTGACCCACTTACGACGGGGTATAACGTACGACGGCTAACCCTAAAGGCATCATAAGATAATGGCAGACCCCAGCGAGGCATAACTTAGGACGGCTGACCCACTTCTTTGTCTCCCTCTCGTTCTTTCCTCTCTCTCTCTCTCTCTCTCTCTCTCTTAAATGACTCAAAAATGAAAGATTGACGTAAACCTATACAACATGCATCACCCGTTTCGAACCGGCCCGTCTCATATGTGTTACGCATGTGAGGCGTGTAGGTTTGAATTTGTCCCTTTTGGACAACCTGGGAGTGACCGAGGGGGCGTGGCTTGTGATGAGACGCGGGTTTAGATCTAGACGAGATTTCGACGGCATAACCCTGTTGTTCTGTGCTGCACCATTTTCGGGCGTGCAGTGGAGAACAACAGGGTTATGCTGCCGAAATTTCGTTCGGATCTAGACCACGCATCTCGTCATGAGCACGCTCCGCTCGGTCACTCTTGGGTGGGTTTAAGACCTATCCTTTCCAATAGATGTAGGGTCGTGACATAAATAAATTATAAAGTAATTATAATTTCCTTGACATTAAACTGCAGATTCAAACATGGGTGAGGACCGTAGTTGGATGTATACCGGTTAGAAGAACAGTTCTAGTGGTCACTCGGATGAGTGGTTCGCCAAGACAGATGCTTTTGTAGATCGAGCTTTTTCATTGTCAATGATCGATAAGGTGTGGTGCCCATGTACAAAATATCGGAATACCAAATTTTTGGACAAAATGACGGTCTCGATATACTTGTGTCGAAACGGTTACATGCCACTTTATGAGGAGGACCCACTTCGGGCTCTAGTGGTGACCAGCCTTCCGGGTCACCGGACGTGGTGCCCGCGCAGAGGCGACGGACGAGGAGGACCCACTTTGCGGCTCCTCCTCCTGTTCCTCGTGAGCGGGTCACTATTCGTCTCGTTGGAGACAGGTAAAAAAATCATATACTTGGTACATATTTCATGATGTCTACACATACTTACTGAGATAACAATTTTTGCATATCTTGGTACGACTGTTCGTTCACGAGCCAGGGACACCACAGGCAGGTTAACGCTGTCCTCGGGGCTTTAGTGTGTTTGAACTATCCCGGTGTCATCGATTGTGTCCCTGCTTTGTCGTTTGACGACTACGCTCATATCTCGCACGAGGTGCACGATACTCTTCAGGGAGGGCTTGTGGAACGATTTTATGGTAAGTTTAAATGTTTACATTCTTCAACTCATTTAAATTGTTAATGCATATTGATTAAATGTTTGTTTTCTTAAAGCTGAGGTACCAGTTAGAGGAAACGAGTGAGAGCGTGATGGAGCACGCGACACTCGTGTTCCACACAAATGCTCGGAAGCTCGTGACGCAACGTTGTCGTACGCCCGCATACAGACCGTTAACGACTACCAGAAACAGCATCAGCAGCAGCAGGAACGGGGTCCCTTTAGAAGGGACTCCGACACGTACTTGACAGAGGATCAATATGCAGAGGTAAGTTCTAATTGTTAAAAAACTCAATACTTACATATGTTAACAGTTAATGATATACTAAATATGTGCAGGTTAGTATTTACTGGTTAGAGGGTCAACCCGACGCATACCGAGCTCTCTGTTGGTATTGGGCTAGCGATGACTTCTAAGCTAAGTCCATGAGGGCTCGAGGATGTAGAGGGTCCGACGGGAAGTACACCTATGGCGCCGATGGTCATTTGCGTTTGGCTAAACGCTTGGTAAGTGTATTATAAGTTCGTTTATATGTTCATAACATATTTATCCTACTAACACGCATCTACAGGAGCGAGAGACCGGCCAGGAGCCTAGCGTGACCCAGGTTTGGAAGAGAGGTCATAGGGGAAGTGACCCGTCGCAGCCGGGGCAGTGCAGTCAGGTCACGACCGATCGATTGGTAAGTTTTCAGAATTATTCAATTTAATTATAACTAATATTATTATTGACACACTAACACCATTTCTATATTTTTTAGGAAAAGTACGGGCAGGAAGTCGTCAAAATACACGATGAAGGGTACGATTGAGAACACGCGCCAATCGACCCTCAAGTCGTGTATGCAAGCGGCGGCGGGAAGGCCCATGGCCAGTAAGTTGGTTTCTTTGATTTAGGTTTTTCACTCTTCCTTCTTTTACTTATTATTTTTCTTTCTTTTATAGGTTTGCCATTTTTGATGGAGTTGTTGACTCGAGGTCGGCTCGATCTGCGAGAGGCACTTCATCGACGCAGACTTCGTCGGTTGGGCCGTCGAGTGACCGTCTCTCGCAGAGGGACATGGAGTTTCGTGTCATGCAGGAGAGGCTGACGCGGACCCAGGAGGAGCTCAACAGGACGAGGGCCATCTAGGAGTACCAAGCTAACTACATGGCCCAGATGCAGGCAGCGATGTAGGTAAGTAATTTCAATTACTATAGTTTACTTTCATAACATTTTAGTAATACATATGTTCTAATATTTTCCAATTATAGGCCTTAGCTCGATAGAACGACCAACAAATCGCGATTCCTGCGTGGCAGCCGCCACAGGTGACCCCGTCACAGAAGCCCGCAGCCCAGGTGACTCCGGTACAGGTAATAAACTATTTAATATTATATTTTTCATCTAACATAAGGAGAGAGAGAGATGTAGAGTGGTACAGAAGGGAGAGAGGGGGTGTGAGAGAGAGAGTGAGAGTGAGATGGAGAGATGGAGTGTTGCAATAGAGGGAGAGAGAGAGTGCAAGAGAGGGTGTGAGTGAGACTGACATAAAGAGGGGATGAATAGTACAGAGATAGAGGAACAGAGTGAGAGAGATGATGAAAAGTATAGAGAGAGGAAGAGAGTGAGAAAAAAGAGAAAGACATTGATATTTGAATCCAAACCGTCGTAACTACTCATGTGTTTTGTAGGGTTCGGCGACGGAGGCCTCTACTCCATCGCCACAGCTACCGGTTCCAAGAGAGACGTGTGGAGATGATTTCTTCGGCTCCGGAGGTAGTTGAGGGGGTAGTGTGTAGCCCGTTTGTCGTTTCTGTTGTGTGTGATGCATATGAACTGTTGTATGAACTGTTTTATGACTGTTTACTCTGTTTTGTAAGTGTTTGTTCTGTGTGCTGGCTATCGACACAGGTTAGTGTGTTTCTGCTTTTTTAAAAAAAATTATAAACATAACTTACGACGGCTACTGCCGAGAAGCCGTCGTAAGTTAGCTTCTGCTACTTACGACGGTCAGTAAAACCGTCGTAAGTTAGCCTCTGTTACTTACGACGGTCACCAGAACCGTCGTAAGTTACGTGCCTTGGGCCACCACGTGGCCTGGGCCGTTACTTACGACGGATGCGTGACGCCGTCGTAAGTTACTTTATTTACGACGGTAGCCATCGTAAGTTAGCTTATTTACGATATAATAATTATCTCGACTTTATCGGCTTTATACCGTCGTATGTAACGAAATACCGTCATAAGTAACTAACTTATGACGATTTATGACTTAATTACGACGACCTTAGCCGTCGTAAGTGTCGTATCGCTGTAGTGAACAATGACCTGTTATGATAGCTGAGGTGTAGCTCTTTGGTGACCATGATGGCTGTTGAGATGACAAGCTTGTGATGACTACCAGCAGGGTACATGAGGTGCTGTTAGCTTCAAACAGATCTCGTCTATCGAGCTCTGATCTACTATTGCAATACTCATCGTTGTGTATATAGCATCACATCTTTATGGAGATTGCAGAGGCAAGATAGAATGCACAATCGAGATTGAGGGGTAGAAGAAGGATGATGTGGCAGCTACATGACAATACTACTGTCCACACAGACAAAAATAGTTTAGACTGTTAGATATAAGGTGAAAAGTGAGCCAGTTTTGAGATCCTTTGAGTTAAATAAACAGTTTAATAGTTCAAGAAGTTATATAGACTCGACCCATACTTAGAGGGAGTAAAGTGAACTTTCTCCTATAATAAATATATTTAACTAAAATTAATAGTCAAACTAATTAAGGTGGATATGCCCCTATGCTCATGAAAACCACACTCAAAATCAAACAATGAAAAATAACCACCACTGTCATTATGAAAAAATAGTCAAATACAACTTTTTTATAAGTGTTAGTGATAGCATTGATATTTTTTTCTCTTTGACCAAAGAAAAGAGCAATGATAAAGTAAGAATAAATTACTGAGACAATAAAGATGTTGTATTTTAGATTGTTGATACGACAGCATATGTGTGTGTGTGTGTGAAAAATAACCTTCAGTCCGTATCTAGATCAAACCAATTTGATATACTCATAATTTTCAAGTAATTAAAAAATCAGTACAATGAGAATACATATTTTGACCTTGGAGCTAAATGAACCTGTTGGCTCGCTCCTTTATCAGTCATGGTTGCCATTCTCGAATCCTACTATCTTATCTATATACTCGTTTCATTCTCAAATCGATACTGTTAGGACAATAAATCTAGTCTCAAATTAAACTAGAGTTATTATCTTAATGACAATAATTGAAGAACTGATGGAGTACAAGATATCACCACGACGTGTTCCCTGCAGAATTACCCAGTGACCAAAACGACAGACCGCAAGCTAAGGTGTTTCAGGCTTCTAATTAAATTGGTTATGTCTCTCCTCGTCGATCGCCCATTAGGCCCACGCTCGTCAAAGCAGGCTCCACTCGTGGTATCCAGTTATGCCCCTTGGTTTGTGTTAGCGTCGGCAACAGCAGTACACTTGAAAACTGAATCCTTGAGTCTCTTCGAGCAGAAATACCTATAGCTCCGGCTTCCGAGACCTGCCTGCAGTTATAAACCAAACCAGCCGAGTCACCATCAAGAAGAAGAAGGTCAGCGAGGATAGCCTGAGGTGATGACAGAAGCATAGAGAGCACAAAGGAGCTGAGGTGCTGTCCTCTACACATGCACCTCTCGTCATCTGTGCTCTCTATCTTCTGTCAACAACCTCCTCTCAATTTCCAATCCATGCATGTCATGTCATCCCATGCACGTACAGAAGAACACGGTCATTTCTACTACTGAATATATACTGAAGCAAACTATTGAAGAGATAACCAACACCTATCTACTCTAGTTTAGATTTCTCTATGCAGCTGCTAGAGCTAGCTCATGTTGTTGGAGATATTGTTGCTTGGATCATGGAGTTGGTTCTCCTCTGCCTCCCATTCTATAGAAGAGGGAAAGGGTTGGGAAGTGCCTTGTGCATGAATGCGTCACGGACAACTTGGATCCGGAAAGGCGCATCGGCTCGCGCGCGTAGCCCTTACGCAGGGACACGTCCAATTCTGGAAAGATGGCGGTTTGCAGCGTGAAAGCAAACCCTAACTTTTTCTCTCCCGACCGGCCTGCCAGAGTTCTTCTGCGTACATCATGCATCGATCCAATAAGGTCTCGGCACATGCATGCTCTTCGAGATGAGATGGTAATGGTCCTAATTAACGCCACATCCATGCATGTGATTATCGTTTTCTCTGTGGGATGCTTATATTCTATGCCGTTATCATGACGTTTCATTCTCGTGAAGCTCAGGAGCAGCGTGTGAAGACTGAAGAGGACATGGTAAATTCCGGCTGTATCTCTCACTGCGAGCTGAACAAGTGGTTCAGCTACTCTCATCCATGTCACACCTGCACCTCATGCTAGGCCAGAAGAGCAGCCACAAGCCCAACCGAAAGTTCCTGAAAATAATAATAGTAAAGAGTGAAGGTTATTTCATCCTTATTTCTCTTGAGGAAATTCCTCAATATAAAAATATATCTATCGTGTCTGTGTACATCGTCTCACCTACTCAAAAATAAATCTGCATTATTATCTGTTATCCGCTTCATTCTATAACTTATCGTCCTAGATGGTCGGATACAGCATGAACATCTAAATTAAAAGTTGAAAACTTACAACAGTTATTGCTAAAATATTGTGATGTGCTAGCTAGAAAAACATCATCTCACAAATATAGAGACAGTTTCCCTGTTAAGGTATCTCAATATCAGCGGAACAGGTGAAAATGAACTTGATCCCAATGCAAATAGGTCTACAGTTTCTAGAGACGCCAGATGCAAGCTTCAGCTAAGTGAAAGAATTATCTACAGACGTTCCTCAAATCGGACGATTGATTCACCTATAGTATGTTCCTCAAATAACAAGGCTCCCACATGGAATGGAAGGGCTGCAAGACCTTCAGGAATCAGGAGCTAGAACACGTTGATGTGTTTGACCACCCAGTAAGCTTTTCTTCCTGACGTAGACCAACTGACAAACTTGAAGAAGCTAAGCATAACTTTGGATTACAATGAAACGAAACGAGGGAACGGGAGTTACAAGGGAAATGTTACTATCCTCCCTGCGTAGACTCGAGACACGCAATGTGACGGACCGGAATCCGCTCATCCAGGATCGCAGAGGGTGGTGCCACGCGATGCGACAGCCGACAGCACACGTCATAAGAACATAATATATTACATGGGAAAAACAACTGAAACTGTACAAACAGGTACAAACTTCAGTTACAACTATTGTTTACATTACACAGCGGAAGTCTACACTATACACTCACGCCCGCATATCTAGCAAAAGTTGGTTGACCAGCCCTAGGGCAACCCACACTAGCTGCACTCCTTAGCTCAGCGCGGCGTGTACGGCTCCCACTCAGCCGTGGTCCCCAACGGAGGGTACCCTCGCCGGTGGACTCGTACTCCGAGTCCGTGGGTGGCTCCTCACCTGAAAAACACTTAAGCAGCAATCGTGAGCACGAAGGCTCAGCAAGGCTTAACCGACTCACCTAAGCATGAAACTCTACATGAGGGGTACAATGGACATAGGATAGTAACATTTCCACGAAAGGACACGCCTACAAGTTCATCCTTAGTTCATCTTTTAGCAACAAGTTAACAGTTCATGAAATCTGAAATTTAGTAAGCCGTATTTGGTGGCACACATGTAGCAATACAATTATATCAATTAGCAACATTGAATCAACATATTTCATCTATTAATCTACGTCACGACTCAGTGACCAAGTGGTACTCTTCACCGCGAGGGACGACGAATCGACTCGATATACACCTGCAGGGAAACCCAAAGAGCACGTCACGTACGCCCACCCGTGGAGCTGCACAGCACGCTCACTCGATGTCGTACGGGACAACCTTTCACCCAACAGCCCAAACGTCGAACCGGTCGCACCGAAACGAGCAGGAGGTTCCCCACACGGAGCATCTCTCTATGCCCGTTGGCAGATTTTCACCTTGCTGCCCTCAACCTACACCTATAAATCGGTGTGCTATGCCTCGACGCCCGGAGGTTTAGGCTACATCGGTTTATCGGGGCTCATATATCCGATATGCCTTCGGTACGTTCAAACTTGATCAGCGTGGGCCGCACACGGATCGGTCCTCAATCGACACGGACAGGGCTGCGCACACAAGACTCTCTCTTGCTGCGCCCTAGCCCCTGCCTAGTCTCATTTTCATTACTAAAGTGATCTCACATCATTCAACCGAACCCGTGTCTCCCCAGCCTATCTCGCGAGTAGATTCCAACTACTCGACTTGTACCGAAGTCCTATGACTCATTAAGCATAGCCGGTCTACTCGAGGTTTTAGACACTACCCTCACTCTTTTAGGAACCTTTGATTATGCAAGTGGGGTTCCATTCATCCTACACCTAATGCACAATCATACTTCACATGACTCATGTAAACAAAAGAAAACTTATAAAAGGGTTAATGCAAACCGGGGATTGCCTTGTTGCTGTTGGTCAGTAGTTAGTTCCTCGTCCGGAAGAAGGAAGTCCAGCAGTTCCGGGGTTTCTTCTTCAATGGCTACACGTTAATGAAACACTACATGTTAATTTAGATGCACATGTGAGTTTAGGGTAAGACTTCTACTATTAGTTCTAATAACCAGCCTCTAACACCTGGAACCTTGTTTAAGAATTTAAAGATGAACTGGTGTTGATGGTTTGGTTTGGACTTAATCACATGGTTATATGCTAAGTGGTTTTCCCCTTTTTCCATATTAATCCCTTAAGTGGTTAAACAGGACAGGGGTGATCTAGAGCTCCAATGAAGCTGAGAATTTTTGTGTGAGTTCCTTGTCACCAGGAAACTCTCTGGATCAAACATTAGCACTTTTCATGAAGTGGTTTGCTCAGAATAATTCTCTTGGCAAATCAGCAAAGAAGAATTTATTCTGAGGTAATACCCCTGTTCATGCCCAACTTAACGAACTACAATTTAAATTATAGCTCATAGAGTTTGCATGAATTTTCCTAACATTTTTGGAGTTAATATTTGCCCATAACTGAATTTCCAAGTTTTGGAAATTCTCTGAAAATGTTTCTGTATTCAAATGAACACAGCACCTTCCAATTTGAATTGCTCTGACCAAATCAACTCCAAATGGTCTGAAACTTTTACAGGGGTTCACAAATGTTCTAAAGGACATTCTGGAAAAATTTGGGGATTTTTGGACGAACCAAAATCCCTATAAAATTCTTTTGCTGAAAAGCTTTAAAGAATTTTCCAGAATTAATTAATGGATTTCATACAAATTGGGTTTCAGATTTGGATTGTACTCTGTTAGAGGAATCCAACAAAATTTGTTTCATAATTTTTGGATTCTCCTAACCCAAGTTGTGGTCCTCCAAAGTTTGAACTACAAACTGGACATTTCAAAATGTTTAAATGTCTACTGGTGGGTCCCACCCGGCAGTCTTCTCCTTCCTCGCGCCAAACAGGGGCCCGCGGCGGCGCACTCCGGCGAGCGTCGCCGGAACTACTTTCCCGGCCGTCTCCCGGCCCCAAACTTGCCGCCCCGCCCTATCTCACGACGCTGAACTCGTCGGTGGTGTCGCCGGCGGCCGTAGCTCATCGGAACAGGGCTCCCGACGGTGACAGCGGCGGTTAGGGTTCCGGCATGATCGGGAATGCGTTACAACGCATCAAAATGATTGGCAAAGGGTCGGAGAGCACCACGGGAGCTCGAGGGTGATGGAAATGGCCGCCAAACCCCATGAAAAGGTCGGCAACCTAGAGCTCCACGGTGAACCGAGCTGTTATTCTATGGCGGCCCGAAAAACAACCTAAACCCGGCCATTTCTGGGTCATTTCCCTTGATTCTTGGTCGAGGAGGGCCGCTAGGGAGTGAGGAAGGTGTGTGTAGGCTCACCCGAGCTGGATTGGACGGTGCAGATAGAATTTCGGGGTAGACCGACCCTTACCCGGTTGCACTAGTTCTCGGGATTCTTAGGAATTCTCAGTGCACAGTCTATCAGTGGTTAGAAGGGTTGCAGCTACACGATCTGGAGACTAAGGCGCACCTTTTCCGTGTAGAAGTCCGGCGGTGAAACTGGCCGTGGCGTGCTGTCCACGGGGAGCAGCTCGCGGCTTTCCGCCGGTGCTTTGTTCCTCGGCGACCGTTGCCGAATTTCATGCGCCACAGGCTAGGAGTCTCGGGTTTGCGGGACTGTCGTGGTAGAGCATGCACGGGCGCTGCTTTTCGGTGCTGCTGGCACGAGCAACCGAGGCTCGGTTGCTGCCGGCGATCGGGAAAAGAGAGCGCGGGGTGAGGGAAACAGCGAGCGTGCGATCAATGAAGAAGGCGACGTGCTGCTGTTTGCTCCCGGGTTAACGATCGGGCCGAGGCGGCGGAGCCGGCAAGCTGGTCACCAGCGCACGCAGAGGGGGGGACGAGGTGGCTGCTCGGTCGGTTCGGTGTCGAGCTCTGCCGAGGCCCGGTAAACCGAGTTCGCTCGGTGTTGACTTAGGGCCGAAGTCTGGCTGACTGGTGGGCCCTCTTCTCCCCCCTAATCTTCTCTGTTGTGCAAATATCCCACCTACTCAGACTTGAAAAGGAAACTTAGCAACCAATTCAGAGGTAGAATTTGAATTCATCAACTTCAAACTGGTTTGGCCACTGTCGGTACCTGAGATATGGGGTACCTCCGCGCACAGGGTAAAACGCCTAAGGAACTCGCCATTCTCCGCAAGGAGAGCTCCGAAGGTGCCACGCGTCCGGCGGGGCCGGACCTCCCTCTCCTCAGAGGAGAGCTCCAGGCCCGCCGCGTGGCATACAGAAGCCGGACCTCCCCCTCCGCGGGAGAGAGGTCCGAAGACACCACGTGTCCAGCGGGGCCGGACCTCCCTCTCCTCGGAGGAGAGCTCCGGGCCCGCCACGTGGCCAGCAGAAGCCGGGCCTCCCCCTCCGCGGGAGAGAGGTCCGAAGACGCCACGTGCCCCGCGGGACTGACCCTTCTCTTCTCTGAGAAGGGCTCCGGGCCCGCCACGTGGCAGCAGAGCAACGCTGCCTGCCCCGAGTGGTAGGCAGCGGGCGTAAATACGCCCCATACCTTGCCCGTACAAGGTATTCAAGGCTCGCGTCTTCCCAAGACGCGGAAACACGGAGCACGCATCTGTCAGGTGCCGTTAAGCACAGTCGCATCACAGACTGGCGCGCGGTGTCAGAACCTGTCAGCCAATAAACACTGCGACAAGACAACCCATGCCGCCTACGCCTTCATCAACCGCTACGACTGCCATGCGGCATGGGCAGGGCGGCAAGATGAAGACTCAGAAGCCTTCGGCTAGAGACAACTACCGGCATAACTGCAGATACGGTAGATAATAGACAATCTTCCCGGGACCACCTGTCGGGTCCCGGCTCCCCTTGTAAGCCGCCCGAGTCTTGGACTATAAAAGGCTCGGGTAGGCGTCGATAGCAAGGGTTCGCATTTTGCAACTCATACGCTAGCCATACACTCTCAAGGTGTAACTCACCCCCAGGCTCAGGCCTCCGGCCCTGAGCAGCAAGCAATACAGCGAGCTCCATAGCTCGCCGTGGACGTAGGGTTTTACGCTCCGGCGGCCTGAACCACGTAAAACTCGCCGTGTCAAGCCCTTACTAACTCGTTCCATCCGCGCAAGCTCTCCGCTAGGAACTAGCCCCTCCGAAAAAAGAACCTCCGCGGGCTGCCCAGTGCAGGCCCGGGGGAAGTGTCGACCGCACACTTCGACATTTGGCGCGCCAGGTAGGGGGCTTTTCCCCTAGCGCGACGAGTTTCCGCCGACGAAGATGACCAAGCTTCCTTCAGCGGCAAACTCTCCCCCCTCGCCTCTGCGGCAGACCGCGACCAGGGGGAGTACATGTCGACACACTCGGGACGGAGTGTGTCAGTACGAGCTGGGAGCCAGCAACCGGCTCTGGCAGCGCCGACCCCGGCAATGTAGGCTCCAACCAGCTTCAAGTCTCCAGTAGCGCTCGGCGTGCCCAGTGGGGACGCGCTAGCTGCGGCGAGAGCGCTACTGTACAATCCGCCCGCTGGGGACGCGCCTCAGGCAGCGACCCGACAGTGGATCCGAGAGGTAGACCGTCTCGTCGTCGCCGCCGCAAGCCCTCGACCTCGGCGGGGACGACACTCTGGCCAATCGGTCGTGTCGCTGATGCGCGCACCGTTGGATGGCGAGCAGACGGCAGACTCCAGCTCTACCAGCCCCCAGTCAACAGATCTAAGGACAGAGCTGGAACGGTGTCACCTGGGTCAAGATGCCCGGGTATACCTCAAGCGGCGCCGAGAAAGGCGTCGCCACCAAGAGGCTGACGACAGCATGACGTCAGCCTCGACCCAGCCTGAAGAGCAGACCGTCGCCACACGACCTCTGCCCCAGGCCTGTGCCGTGCAGAATATGCCACAGCCGTACGTCCTGCATATGGCGCCCCCGGCCTATGGTGCAGCCTTGCCCATGCCGAGGCATGCGGTGCACGGTGCGAACCACATGTTCGCAGCGCCAGTACCTGCAGCTGCAGGTGCAGGATGTGTGGCCCTTGCACCCCACCTTCGCTTCGCAAGGTGGCCACGCAAGTTTCGCCCGCACCTGCCCGAGAAGTACGATGGCAGCATCAACCCAGCGGAGTTCCTCCAGATCTACTCCACCGCCGTACTTGCTGCAGGAGGGGACGAGGCTGTCATGGCCAACTACTTCCCCGTCGCCTTGACCGGCCCAGCCCGGTCTTGGCTCATGAATCTACCTCAGGGGTCCATAACCTCCTGGGGTGCGCTCTGCCAGCAGTTCGTCGCCAATTTCGGCAGCTCCTACACCCGTCCCGGCACGGAGCTTGACCTCCACGCCGTCAAGCAACAACCTGGGGAGTCGCTGCGTTCTTTCATCCAGCGGTTCTCCCAGGTACGCAACACCATCCCGCGTATTCAGAACGCTTCGGTGGTGGTGGCGTTCCGGCAAGGCGTTCGGGACAGGAAGATGCTCGAGAAGCTCGCAACCAGAGAGGTCCGCGATGCCTCAGAACTCTTCAACCTGGCGGACAAGTGTGCCAGGGCAGCCGAAGGACGGAACTGGCACTCTCTGCCGGCCCCCGAGCCGGGGGTCAGCCGGGATCCGGCGGCGCTTCGTACGGAAGAAGCGTAAAAACATCAGCCGCGGTCCCTATTGTCGCAACGGCGACACCCAGTGGAGCTCGGGGGCCGCGCCCTGATAAGAGGCCACGACAACCACCGGCCCCGGACGGGGGCCAGGATGAATTATGAACCGTGCATGGCACCAGCTATCATACCGCTACCGAATGCCGGGAAATCCAGAAGCTCGCGGAGCGCTTCCGGAAAGGGAAGCAGCCTCTAACTGATGCCCCACCCAACGATCAAAGGGGCGGCAAGCAGAAGGTCGAGGCCCGAGACGGCGTCGACCGCCAGGTGGAGTTCCAGGAGCTTCAACACGCCGTAAAGGCAGTGCGCAGTCATGGGAGCTCTAGTTCGAGTGATGACGAACACCGGAAGATGCTCTATGTCATCTTCGGCGGGTCCGCTGACCCCCCGTCCCGGAGCACGGCTAAGGCCTTGCGTCGAGCGGTAGCGTCGGTGGCTCCCCTCCCAAGTGCAGCACCGCACCTCAGGTGGATGGGAACCCCCATCAGCTACGATGGCACCGACTGCCCCAGGAACATGGCTGGGGCCGGCCAACTACCGCTCGTGGTGGCCCCCACCATCGCCAACATGAATATGTACCATGTTTTGGTGGATGGCGGGGCTGGGCTGAACCTCATCAGTCGCGCAGACTTCCAGAAGCTGCAGATCCCGATGGCCAAGCTCACCCCATCGAGTCCGTTCTCAGGGGTGGGACCGAGACAGGTCGTACCCTACGGCCACATCAGCCTCCCGGTGACCTTTGGTGCACCGGACAACTACCGGATAGAGTACGTTCTGTTCGACGTGGCCGAGATTGACCTCCCCTTCAATGCCATAATCGGCAGGCCAGCCCTGTACCGATTCATGGCTGTAGCCCATTACGGCTACCTTGTCTTGAAGATGCCTACACCGACAGGCGTCCTCAAGGTTTGTGGAGACCGTGCTGCCGCAGTGTTAGCCTTGGAAAAGCTTCAGGCGCTTACAGCGACTAGAGCGCCAACCCTCGGCAGCGCAGAACCAAACCAGCTCCACCCAAGTGCACGCCACCGTGCCTCTACCACAGCACCCCGCGTGCAATCCCTCGATGGGGACGACGACCCCACAAGGCTCGTCCGAATAAGCGCCGATGCCACCCGGACCACCCGGGTAGCCGGGGGCCTGGATAGCAAATAGTAAGGCGCGCTCGTTGCCCCCTCCGGCACAAGGTCGATGTGCTGCATGACAGCCATCACCGAGGCCAGAGATCCCTAGGGAGGTGATTGAGCACTACTTAAAGGTTTTTCCCGACGCCCAGCCGTCCGACAAGACGGAGAGTCCGCCGCTCCCGGCGCTTGGCAAACCGAGTTGTTATCCCGAAGGCCAGCGAGACGCTCCGGAGGCGCATCCACTACACCAGTCTCAATAAGGCATGCCCTAAAGACCTATTTTCTCTCCCTATGATAGGCCAAATAGTAGACTCGATGCCGGGCTGTGATGTGCTGCGCTCCCCAAATGCTTGCTAAGATTCCCATCAGACCCCTTGGCCTGGAGAAGTTGAAGGGCACCCTTTACCTGCTAATCCCAGCATAAGCCGACTTGGCGTAGCTAGGGGTCCCGCGAATTTCTGGTCTTCGCGCCAATAGCTTTAACCCCATACCACCATAACCAGTTTCGCTACCAAGAAGCAACCTAGGATCCCTGACACAACCTCCCGGAGGACCAGCAGGACCTCTCGGAGGTGCAATGGGACGTCCAAAGCAGCCTGGGGACCCCCCGAGTATCAAGCGTCCGACGGTCACCTCAGGCTAAAAGCTATCCCCCACGTAGTGGACAATGCCGCCAAATGGGCGGCGGAGCCACTGAAGTTTGACCTAGGCTCCCTTTCCCGTCATGCAGACATTAACCGAGCACTAGTTGACTTGTAGCTGAAGTATACGCACGCTCAAGGGGCCACGAAGACGATGAAACAGGACCCTGAGCCCTGACCTTCACCAGACCTTACCGAATGATGTTCGACGGCTCCTTGCGAAAGCAGGGGGCGATGCTAGCGTACTGTTCCTCACGCCATCGTGGGAGCAGTCTGGGTATGTGGCGCGTTTCAATTCCAAGGCAGCCAACAACATAGCAAAGTATGAAGTGCTCATCCTCCTTGCTAGTCGTTGGCTCAGGGCAACTCCCAGTCTGGTTATCAACCAAGACGGTGGAGACAGACCCCCTCACCTTGGACCTGCACCACGTACCGCGCGCTAGCAAGGCCGCAGCTGACGACCTTTCAACGAAGACCCCCACTGGAGCCACTATGCCTGAAGGGGGCCTCGAGAGGACGTTGCCGCGGCCCACAGCCCGGCCCGCCGAGCCGGGCGAAGGGGGCTAGACCAGCACCTCGAAGCTGGCGGTCCCGGCGACCGTGGACGCCGCCAAGGATCATAAGCGTCACTGGGGACTCCGTGCAACCCAGCGCTCAAGATCCAGATGCTCAAGTCAGACCCGATGCATGGATCACGGAGGTCCGGGACTACTTGAAAGACTATCCTCCCTGATGAACGTGTATCCGTTGAACAGATTGTGCGTATGGCTAAGAGACACATGGCGGTAGAGGGGGATCTCTACCGACGTGGCGCCAACCACATCCTATTACGGTGCATAACCCAGGGGGAAGGCTGCGACTTGTTCGCTGAGATCCATGGAGGCGAATGTGGGAGTCACTCTTCCTCACGCACGTTTGTCGGTAAAGCCTTTCGGCATGGCTTCTACTAGCCGGCAACACTCCAGGATGCCGTCGAGCTGGTCGAGAGCTGCTAGGCGTGCCTGTTCCACGCCAAGCAGATCCATACACCGGCTTGGACGGTACAGATGATCCAGCCCACATGGCCATTCGCCATGCTGGGGCTGGACATCCCGGTCCTGGGACCATCCCCCAGAACCGAGGACGGGGACCCGCTCCCGAACCTTCGGAACATGGAACACCGCTGTAAGTCCTACCCCTAGAGCAACAATAGGATAGGCCCTTCTTTTTATAATAAATTCCATAAAGTCCAAGAACAGGGCTTGGAGCAACTAAGCCTCAAGGGATGGTCCAGGACTACGTTCAGCTTCGCCTGGTTCCGACCCCAAGCGCGTAGAGTCTTGCTTCCCTTGAGGTGGGGCGTGGCCTACATATTCGGCCCGCCTTCCACCGTATGGAAATTTATATGAAAAGAAACCTACCCTACGTTGCTCTCCTTTGGTACTCATTTAATTTACTTATTAAATTTTTATGATTACCCTACTAACGCGCGCTCACTATGCGTTCAACTCCCCCTTCTCATTCTCATCTTTAGTCGGAATTTGCTGCCCTGCCAAAAGCAGTTGCGTGGGAGGTACCGGCCGAAAGCCAGGGGGCCCCAAGCCCCCGGCACTTCGCGCGCGGTAGTTCACAAGCACCGTATAAGTGGACGGGGACCGTAAGCTAGTTAAGACTAAGAGATAGAGGGGGGGGGAGTGCCCAAGGAGAATTACTTTTTCCTTACTTATGTGCAGGACCTCTCAGCCTCAGCTCCCCGCAGGAGTATGGTAGGCGCATCCATCCAATAGAACGCACCTACCAGGGGGCCGCTACGGGATCGCGCAAGCCCAAAAAACCCCAAGGTAAGATCAAAGAGCTAGACCTCACAGGGGTAAGGCCCGAAGGCCCCACGTGTCCAGCAGGGCCGGACCTCCCACCCTTGAGAGTGGGAGCTCCGGGACCGCCGCGTGGTCTACAGAAGTCGGACCTCCCCCCTCTGCGGGGAGAGAGGCCCGAGGGCTCCACGTGCCCTGCAAGCCCGGACCTCCCCTCGGGCGGGAGCTCCGGGCCCGCCACATGACCAACAGGCCCGGACCCCCCTCCGATCTCGTGAGGCGGGTCCTGGAGACCTCCGGGAGACCTCCGGAACCCTTAGTATCCAGTGAGGACCCGGAGAAGGTGTCTATGCAGAGCTTCGAGATTGGTCAAGGCCTCCGAGTCCTTGCGGAGCTAAGGACTCGGTCAGAAAAGGCCAAAAAGAAGACTAGGACATGCAGACACAGAAAGAAACAGAAGTCTGTCCATATGAAGGCTCCATGAGCTGGACTACAGACTCAACAAAAATAAAAAAGGAAGTACAGGGCCTTGTGGACACGAGGGCAGATGCCTAGGGGTCCCCGGACTCCCGATGGAACCTAGAGGCCACGAGGGTAGCTAAGTCCTCGACTTCGGCCCTAGCAGCTTCCTCCCGATCGGCGACGGGTCCTAGACGAACCGGCCCCAGAGAAAAGGAAGGGTCTCGGCTAACGAAGCACGACAGAACGTGCATCGCAACCTCCTTCGCGAGGCCCCGACCTTCCGCTTCCAGCTCGTCGGCGATCACTGATTCGAGCCGACCTAGCTCGTCGCCAAGAGACTCAAGGGCCGGGGCCGCTTCGGACATCGGCCACGCTGGGGTCTCCACCTGCACAGGGCTGAAACCAAGAGGAGGCAAGGCAGATCCCGCCTTGGCAATAAAGCGCCAGACCGCCTAGGCCTCGGCAGTCCGCAGGGACTGGAGTCTCTGTACCTCTTGGCGAGCCGCTAGCTCGTGATCCATCGCCGCCTGACGCTCCTTGGAGGACTGCTCCTCCCTCGCGGCGACAACCGACTCACGGAGCTCCAGCTCCTCGGACCGAGCCCTTAGCTCCTCCACCTTGGCCCTCAGCCGGGCGGTGGTATTCTCCTCCTTGGCCGCAACGGCGCGTTCCCGATCAGCGACGGCGTGATCCCGACGGGCTACCTGCAGCTGCAGCTCCTCCGCGGCGGCGGAACACTCCTTGGCTTTGGCCTCAGCTTGGGCCAGAGCCTCGCGGTAGGTGACACGAACCCGCTGGGCCTCTGACTCCAAGCGGCTAATGGCCTTCTTCTGAGTGCCAAGCAGAGCACTCATGGCCTCAAGCCTTGACTACCTTGAGTCAAGGTCCGCCCGGGCCCGCTGCTGCCAGCTGAGAAGGCGATCCCTCTCGCCGACCAATGCCTTCCGCTCCTGCTCAAAGGCAGATTGGAGCTGCCGGGCACTGGTCTGGGCACGCCCCATGGCGTCCCACACGGGCGCTGGAGCAGGGGGGATAGGAGTTGCGCCGCCGGACCCCCCTGACGAGTCTAAGACCGACGGGGGCGCCGGCGCCTCAGCAGCCACGGTGGGGCGCTGTCCTAAGCAGGCCAGGGGGCCAGCAGGCGCAACTACAGCAGCCCTCCCGGTCTCAGGACCTGGCTTCTGGACTGGTGAAGGAAGGCGGGTAGGAGCAGATGTGTCCACCGTCGATTTGGGAGCCATGGGGGCCGCCACGGTCCCCAGGTGCTGAGGCACGGAGCTTCCGCTGGTTGAAGGCGGCCGGATAAGAGGCCCGCCCCTAGTGGCCGGTTGGTCCCTGCAAAGAAGAAGAAGCCCTCAGAATAAGAGAAGAGGCAAGAGCTCTGCTCTTATAAGGCGGAAAGAATAACACTTACTGGGCGGCATGAGCGCTCCAGCGAGCTTGCAGCACTGGCCTCTGGGCTGTAGCTGAACCACCAGGACCAGCGGCTGGAACGGTCGCGGAATGGAACGCCTGGATCCCCGGCGCACTCGCCGGCGTCGCCCTGCCAACATCCGTCCTGGGAGCCCCTCCGCTTGAGGAAGGATGGCGAGGTACCTGGGCTGATTCGGTCGGCTGCTGTCTGGGGAGAGACCCGCTGGGGAGGGACACTCGGGACCTCTTCGGGTCGCCACCCGATGGACCAGCACCTCCGGGAGATGGGAGCAAAGCAGCTCCGGCACCCTGACTTGGCACAGGCGGCACCCTCGGAGGAGACCGGGCGCGTTTCTTCTCTAGATGCCCGAGGGCCGGCTCTTTTCCTTTCCCTTTGTCGGCGGCTTGGGTTCCGTCGGCTCTGGGGGAGGGTTTGACAGCAGCGGATGCCTCATGTCCTGACCCGGGGTGCTCGGTTCCTGGAATGGTGATACTCCGGAAGGCATCCCCGACCTGTCGGACGGCAATCCCGATATCATCAAGGTTCAACATCTTCCGCATGAGCTCCTACCTCCTCTGAGGCTCCAAGAAGAGGGGGGTGGCAGAGGGCGGAAGAGCGGGGTCGCCACTGGAAATGTAGTCACCGCTCACCTTGCTCACCATCTCGATCAGCTCCTCGTCGGAAGGGTCTAAGCCGGGGCCCCTCTCCAGCCTGGTACAGTCCTGCTCGCCGGTGTAGTACCATGTTGGGCGGCTATGCTGTTGCAAGGGAGCAATACGGCGCGACACGAAGTCCATCAGCACCATTAGAGACGTCAGCCTCTCGTTGGCCAAGAACCGGATCCGCTCCAAGACCGGGGTGTACTCCTGCTCCAGCTCAGGGATCTCCTCCCAGAAGCGGCGATCGGTGGTTGGGCTGGCGGTTGGGAGTTGTAGGCGATCGTGCTCGTCGGTCTGCACTACCACCCAGCTCTCCCTCCAGTTTTCCCACCTTGATGCGCTGAAGGGCAGGAGGTATCTGGAGATCTTGGGGTCTTTGCAGCGATGCTGGAAGTAGTATGCCCCCATCTGAGTCTTTGAGCCGCGCCCAGTCGTCCGCAGCACAAAGAAGTGGCGGAAGAGCGTCACGGAGGCGTGCACCCCCACGAACATCTCGCAGAAGTGGACAAAAACAACAGCCATTGCGAAGGAATTGGGGGAAAGATGGTGAAGCTGGAGACCGTATGTCTCCAGCAGGGTGACAAAGAAGGAAGAAATCAGCGGAACGAACCCCGCTAGAGCATAAGCCGTGAAGAAGACTATCTGCCCCTTTTCCAGGACCAGGGGGAGAGATCCTCGGCGAAGCCGATGTTTCTGCTCTTCTGAGCGCCAGCCCAGCAGCCTGCGCACTGGCCCGAGCTCGGAAGAGCGGACGAGGCGCGTCGGGAGCAAGTTGGAAGCCATGGCGAAAGAGGACGCAAGGGCAGGAGAGCTGGGGCGCAAGAGTTCAAGGGAAGTACGAGCGCAATGCGAAGGGAAGCAGCGGTGCGGGTGAGATCCCCTTTTAAAACTTTCCAGGGATGGTCCGGGGTAAATCAAAAACCTCCGGAATCATCGCGTCGGCGACCTCGTTGGCTCCGAGACCGGGCGCCGATGAAAGGTTGACCCTAGCCGCCCAACTGAAGCGGTGGGTCAAGGAGTCAGTCTCCTAAGAAGATGAGCCGGCAAGGCACTTCAGCGGTCCCCGAAGAAAGCGCCGCAAAGGTGGCAGTCTTGGGAACCGCCGCAGTAAAAGCAACCATCAAGTGAGCGCTCGCTCCCACGATCCCGTAGCTGTTCGTGCTCCGGCAGCGGTCAATTCGGGACTTAGAGAAAGTGCGCGGACTGGAAGAGACGGAGGTCCCACCTCGGGCTCGCTATCTCCCCCGAGATGGGCCCGGGGGCCACTGTCGGTACCTGAGATATGGGGTACCCCCGCGCACAGGGTATAATGCCTAAGGAACTCGCCCTTCTCCGCAGGGAGAGCTCCGAAGGCGCCACGCGTCCGGCGGGGCCGGACCTCCCTCTCCTCAGAGGAAAGCTCCGGGCCCGCCGCGTGGCATACAGAAGCCGGACCTCCCCCTCCGCGGGAGAGAGGTCCGAAGACACCACGTGTCCAGCGGGGCCGGACCTCCCTCTCCTCGGAGGAGAGCTCCGGGCCCGCCACGTGGCCAGCAGAAGCCGGGCCTCCCCCTTCGCGGGAGAGAGGTCCGAAGACGCCACGTGCCCCGCGGGACTGACCCTTCTCTTCTCTGAGAAGGGCTCCGGGCCCGCCACGTGGCAGCAGAGCAACGCTGCCTGCCCCGAGTGGTAGGCAGCGGGCGTAAATACGCCCCATACCTTGCCCGTACAAGGTATTCAAGGCCCGCGTCTTCCCAAGACGCGGAAACGCGGAGCACGCGTCTGTCAGGTGCCGTTGCGCCCAGTCGCATCACAGACTGGCGCGCGGTGTCAGAACCTGTCAGCCAATAAACACTGCGACAAGACAACCCATGCCGCCTGCGCCGTCATCAACCGCTACGACTGGCATGCGGCATGGGCAGGGCGGCAAGATGAAGACTCAGAAGCCTTCGGCCAGAGACAACTACCGGCATAACTGCAGATACGGTAGATAATAGACAATCTTCCCGGGACCACCTGTCGGGTCCCGGCTCCCCTTGTAAGCCGCCCGAGTCTTGGACTATAAAAGGCTCGGGTAGGCGTCGATAGCAAGGGTTCGCATTTTGCAACTCATACGCTAGCCATACACTCTCAAGCTGTAACTCACCCCCAGGCTCAGGCCTCCGGCCCTGAGCAGCAAGCAATACAGCGAGCTCCATAGCTCGCCGTGGACGTAGGGTTTTACGCTCCGGCGGCCTGAACCACGTAAAACTCGCCGTGTCAAGCCCTTACTAACTCGTTCCATCCGCGCAAGCTCTCCGCTAGGAACTAGCCCCTCCGAAAAAAGAACCTCCGCGGGCTGCCCAGTGCATGCCCGGGGGAAGTGTCGACCGCACACTTCGACAGCCACATTCCCTTCATATTTGAATTTGAAAATTCAAACTCAGTTTGAATCGTTACAATTCGGCTCCCGACGAGATGAAGTCCAATGGGATTGAAAATTGGTGGGATTACTCAGGAAAATATGCTGAGTTTGAAAATGAAACTACTTTTGAATTTGAGTGATGAAAGTTGCTGCAATTTGAATTTACATTTAAATTGGCCTCTTTTTCAAATACCCCCAAAAGTGCCTCAAAAGTGTTGGATTTTTCATGAAACTTGGACTGAAACTTTCCAAGACTTTTAAAGTTCTAGGGTGAGCTCAACCTCTCATGTTCATGTGTCCAAATTCCACTTTGTGCAAATGAAGGTTTTCCCCTCTAATCACGCTTTTGATGGAGGTTACTTGCTCTTCACAATATTTCACAATCTATCCACAACAAAACTGTGATGTTGTGAGGTGAAGAAAAGTTTTTGCAAATCCCTTTTCTTGAGCTTTTACACGCAATCTTGGTGATCTGATTTTTTTTATTAATGAAAAGTCCGAAACGGACAGATTCTGTGTTGCATCGTCCCTGGTTTACAGCCGTGCATGATAAAATGACAGTTGATATCTCCATCTTATCCATTTCTCTAAAAAAATATATCTCCATCTTATTCTTTGCCGTTCTCCTGTGACTTCACATTTATTCCTTATTGTGGATAAGCTTAAAGCCTCCCTGACATCGGGCCCCACGCAAGGAGGTCGGTGCTCCTATATATCCATCGAATCCCCTGATCCACCATTGCATCCGCGACTGGGGTTTAGAGGCCGGCAATGAAGATGTCGGCGCCGTGGAGGGACACGGATCGGAAGGACCCCTCCGCCCCGGAGTACCGCTGCCGCATGGGCAACCTCCCCTTCTCCGCCGACCACAGCTCCCTCGAGAACGCCTTCCCCTCGTACGGGCCCGTATCCACCGAGGTGAGCAGGCTCCCGTCTCGGTCCGTGTAGTGGCTAATCTGCTCGCTGGACTCGTGTTTTCTGTACTCGGCCTCGTAGATTGTCCCGTTGAGTTTAATTTTGTGGATCTGCACGTGTTCAGTTTCTTCGTTTGGATCTAGTTGGCGTCACATTATTTTATTAGTTTCTAGACGAGCTCATATCTCCACACATGGTAGATAGATCCATATTCCCCTATCCACATCACGAGAACATTTGTTGTAGAATGAGATAGGGTTTCTCAACTTTTAGTGAAGTATAGTCTATATGGAGTTTTCTAACTCGTATTTGTTGTCATTTTCTGTTGACATCATACTGACCTCAAATAGATATAAGGTAACACACTTGTCGTGTTGTTTTAGAGGGAGTCGGTTTCGTGCCTTATTGATTGTAGGTATGCGGCTATTTTTCACCTTGTTTGCGAGTAACATTTTGAATAACAAGTCGTTTTCTAATTAACATGCGATTCAAGTCTATTGGTTTTATCTTTGTTTATAGATTCTAATCTTAGATCAGGTTGTCGTGCGATTAAAATCAAGTCATTTCATTTGTTTTTTTCGTAAAGTGCCTTTTCCTGGTTAATAATATTCTGTTAAAATTCAATTTCTTCTATGCCCCCTCTACATGTGGTGTGTGACTGTGAAACCGGGGTCTCGTGGCTTCTGGTTCGAGCAGTTCGACGAGAAGAGTTTGTTTGTCAAGGCCACCTATGGCATGAACGGCCAACAGGTCGGTGTGGCTGCAACATCTTTGTTAGGATTTGTTAGGTTAATTTCTTGCTGGACATGGTCAAGGTGACCAAGTCCGGGATATTAGATGTCTTGATTGGGGCATCAAACCAAAGCGTTTGGTTCTTAGTCCCCCTCTCACGTTACGCAGTATAGAAAGCGTGAATGAATTAGCCTGTGTTTACAATGCTCCCAGCAAAGCCACACTAAATCCGCCAATGAATTAGCATGCAACCGTGAGGGGAAAGAACTCAACACCAGTGTACTCCTCCTAGCTCTCTGATGGCTTCGTCATCCTCCAGCGGTGAAGATGAGCCTCTAATCTCCTTCTAATCTCTTAGTTTCTCTAATCCAAGCTGATTATCTTGCAATCATTAAGTTTATCCCGTAGATCAAGTGGTTAGGCAATTAACAAATTATACAGGCTAACCATCGCCGCTGAACGGCCTGCGGCACACGACTTATCTTCCTCTCACCCTATCGTTAGAAAGTCCCATTAGTGAGTGGTTTATCATCCAAGTCATTGCAATCCAAGCTTATTAGTATCAGGATGCATGTCGTGGTCTCTAGTCTAGTGTTTCATCATCGATGTGAACTTTTCTATCTTTGGCTTTGTTTATGGATGCGATCGCATGTGGTGTCGATCTATTTCTGTGCAGTCGTTTAGTAGTGTCGTGAGATGGATCTGCTGGTTAATATATGGATGCCTATGGCTGTTCGTCGCATTTCGTTGGCTTATGTTGGGTGTGAGGTTCGTATTTATTCATCATTCTGATTTTGATGGATTGCGCTCGTGGATTTGGACTAGCTGATTCTGATTTTAATGTACGGCGCGAGCATATGATTACGGCCAATTGTTGTCATGCCAAAAAATTTGATGCTGCGACGGTGGCGAAATTTTCCGTGGAGATCGTGTAATCACTTCGGAAATAAAAATCTCCAAGCGCGTGCTCCTAATCGATCCCTATAAAACGAAGGCAATGGGAGTGGCTCCCGAACCCTAGAATCCCCGGCCCTCTCCTGTCTGCCTCCCCCGTCCCGTCTCGAGACTCAACCGACATTCGATCATGGAGACGTCGAGTTCCTCGATCATGGAGACGCCGAGTTCCTCGACCGTGGAGACGCCGCCGAAGGAGGACCATTCCTTCACGCCCGCGAACCACAAGCTCATGACGACGAGTTCCTCGATCATGGAGACGCCGCCGACGGAGGACCATTCCTTCACCCCCGCGAACCACAAGCTCATCACGGCGTACCTCCGCCGCAGGGCCGCCGGCGAGCCGCTCCCGTCCGCCACGGCCGCATACTTCCACGACACCGACATCTACGCCGCCGAGCCGGCCTCTCTCACGGCGGGGCTCCAGCCCTTGCCGGCGAGGAATGGGGAGGGGAATTCCTGGCTCTTCTTCACCCCCGTGAGGGCCAAGAGCAGCACCGACGCCCGCAGGTCCCGCAGGGTCGGCGGCGGCGTCGGCACCTGGCACTCCGAGCACGCTCCCGAGGCTGTGGTCGACGGTGAGGGCAATCGCGTCGGACATCGGCAGCTGTTCTCGTACAGGGACAAGGCCGGGAGGAGGTCCGGGTGGTCCATGTGGGAGTTCGGCGCCGCGGATCAGGGAGGCGGCGAGACCCTGCTGGTTCTCTGCAAAGTTCACCAGCAGGCGCACACCGGGTCGCGCCGCGCCGGCGGATCCGCGGCGAGGTCAGCGCGCAAGAGGAAAGGCGCGGACGACGATGGCGATAAGATGGCTTCAGGTCCCGTGAGGCGACGGCTCTTCGCACCCGCTACGCCAGCGCCGCCGGCCGCGTCGGAGGACATGATCGACGCAACATCAGAGGCTATTCGCAGCTCCCGATCCGAAAAAGAACCATCGCTGGACAAGATTGACGCAAAGTTGGAGGCTTCGAATTCGATGGACACGCCGATATCTCTGATGAGCTTCTGGAACGAACCGTATCTTTTGCAGCATGACAAGACCAACACAACATTGAGGTCAATTTGCAGTTTCTCCCCCGGGCCAAATGCGTCCCATGAGAATACCATCAGCAGGACGATGGAGTGCCCCGGCACCGCCTGCTTTCTGATTCCCGAGCCAGAGGCCATTCCCAGCTCAAGGACCGAAACGGAGGCGTCCAACGACGGGCCCAGGTCCGTGACGAGCTTCTGGGGCGAACCAAACCCGTTGCAGCCGGGCAGGATCGTTGCAGCATTGAGATCACTTGGCAGCTTGTCGCCCAGACCAGATGCATCCCCGGAGAACGCCATCACCACGACGATGGAGACTCCGACCAGCTTCTTGATCCCACTGCCAGAGGCGTCGCAGGGCGAGACTACGGCAGCATTCGACCGTGCATTCCTGATAGACGGTGGCGCCCCTCCTCCTGCGCCGGAATACCCCTACAGTCAAAGCTTCACGGACGGCGACGTTTCACGAGTGTCGCTGTTCCCCCCAGGTGCCGAGACCTCTGGTCCTTGGACAGGGTACGACGCGATGCCGTCGTCCTGCACCGTCGGCAATGCGTTCCCCACGTTGTACCACGAGTTTGGTGCTGGGGCCTCCGGTTCTTGGACTGGATATGCCCCACGGACTCCGCCTATGTACAGCGAGTGGGGCATCCCTGGATCCGCAGGTGTGCCGTATGGGTGCACCGTGCCGTCCGCTACTTTCCTTCTTCCACCGGCGCCGCCTTTTCAGTGGTGCGGCGGGCCGGCACCATCGAATTGTTGATCAGATGCATATGACCGGACTGAGGGATTCTTTTCCACGGTGACCACTATCTTGAAGTGGTTTCTCTGAGGTTCTTGAGTAGTTTTAGTAGAAGCTGGAAGGACCATGTGTTTACTGTTGTTCGATTAGGACCTGTGATGCAAGCCTGGAGCAGTTGTAGTTCTTCGAGTAGTTTTTTAGAAGCTGGAAGGACCCCGTATCTTCTGTCATTGAATCAAGCTATCTAAGCTTGTTTGACGGGATATTAATACTTTCATGTTAGATTGATTGATCTTGATTAGATACAACTGAGACCTCGCGGAATCATCTTGTGGGTGTGTATTTGACCGATTATAGTATGATTTTGTCTTCTTGTGGCATGTGCTTTGAGAGTTTGGGGCAACTGTGTTTGTTATTTCTGGACCGTTGCCGTGTCTACGCTCGTGTTCTTGAAAAAAACATGGTCTGTTAATTTCAGAAACAGTGTAATTCTGAATAAAAACTCTTTGCACACAACGTCTGAAAAGTGCCAAGATGCTCAATGTCAGCAGAATCTAAGCACTTCAAGTCTTCGGAATGGCACAACCTGTTTTGCGTTGTTTCTTCAGTAAATCTGAAATTTAAGCTGTTTATTAATCAATATTCCTGAGATTTTCAGCTGGTGCAGAGCTTGACATGCAGGCTCTGAAGCCCGACCCTTGCTGCTGATTTGGGCATGGCCGCATGGGCATGACTGCGGTTGAACATTGTAGACTCTGCCCGGACGCGCAGCTCCGGCTCCTGCGCCGACCACCAGAACGATTTCCCGATTACCGCGTCGGCATCCTCTACTTCCACCTCAGCACGTTCAGGTCCAAGACCGGAGGACGATGCTGCCAGCGACGCGCCCACCAAGTGTTCGACGCAGTTCCTAGTCCACGACGTTTGCGTTTCTGCTTCAGTATACTCTCCTATCACTACCAAGAACGCCGTCCCCAAGCCGATCCTGGGTGTTGCAGCTTCATCAGCCAGCGACGACGTGTCCGGCGAGCAACACCAACTTCGAGGCTCCCTCCAGCTGTTCGTGGAAATGTCCGAGTGATGACCGTTGCGTTATAGTGTCCGTGTACGTGCCAGGCCCAGCACCAACATCGTCGCCAGCTCCTATGCCGCTCGGCGTCCACTACAAGCTATCAACGTTGTTGATTTCCTCCTGCATGAACCTGCGCGCATTCCAGGTGTTCGACCAAACGCCCAAGAGTCTATGCAACGACTGTGGCAGGCCCATGTCCGTGTTCCTGTCTTGCTCAACCAAGAGTGTTCCAGTACCTGCATATTTTAGGGCTACGCATCCAGACTGGACCTTATGATCCAGTGCTTGTGTCGGTACTGCCAACGAACTGTGCTGAGTGGAAACTGCGGTTGTGGCCCGTGCCATTGGAGATAATATGTGACAAAAATGCAAAGATTTCGCCATCACCTTGGCAGTCCTTCAACTGCTACCACTCTTGGTGTTCTCAAGCAAGCCATGTGTCATCATGCAAGCGGGAACGGAGTTTTGACGCTATAGAGCAAAGACGACCTTGGCCCCCTCCTCTACTAATGCAAGAAGCTGGTGTGCAACTAGAAGAGCATTCTACGATGCTAATGCTTCCAACAGAAGATTGCTTGCCATGTATTGAGTATGATGTGTTGAGATGGTTCTACGTAGGAAAGGGTCCAGCAGGTGGATAAGCTATTTGCTCAATATTGGTTCTTTGAGGGTGACTCTCTGCTAGCATGTGAGCTGAATGTCAGTGGGAGAGTATTGTGTGTGCTATTGCCGAGTTCTAACATTGGTGTTTTTATGAATTCTGGAAGCTGCCATGCCCGCCTCCAGTTTCTCAATCTTTCTGGTGTAGGTTAGCTGAACATGTAAACAGTCAGCAGCGGGAGCATGGTGAAAATTATTTCAGGATATGTGCTTGCTATGAAGTTGCTACTTGAGTAGAGAATTGGTTAAATCTGATGAATGGTTGAATAGCACTATGTGGTCAGTTTGGAAGAAGCATCATCGGCTCAGTCTTGATGCAATTTTCCCAGCAAATCTATGGCATTTGTATTTGGTTATTGAATCGGAGTGGTGCGGCAATAAGCACATGCTTACTTTTGCATTTCTTACACCTCCTTTGCAACCGCCTAGTAGATGTATGATTGTTAAGATGACGATCAAGTTGGAAAGCAAAATGCAGATTCAGTCTGGAGTCCCTTGGTTGTTACCTGTTAGCTAGGGGAAGGTGTGAATGCAAATTAGATGATTTGTTCATGTCCTCTGGATCAGAGAAGAGGGCAGTATAATATGAAATGATTTCCTGTTGAGTTAGTGAAATTTGTGATCAACTTTGTTGCATGGTGCTGTTGGATTTGCTGTACTGACTTAGCCTCAAATGTTTCCAGCTCCTTCTAACTGAAGTCTGCGAGTATGCTACTGTTTTTCTTCCAATAAATAGATGCATCAAAATTATAGCAATGCTCCAGTTTACATGTATAAAGTATGAGTAGCTCATTTGCTTGGCAAGAATGGGGTTACTAATTAATTTGTCAGTTAATCCATGCTGGAAAGAGATCCCAGGTTTCACTTGAGTTATTAGTCTTGTTTGCTTGGTGTCTATCTGATTCGATTGGCAAATTTGAATTGCTAGAAAGTGCAGAACAAATTACATATAAACAGAGTATTGTTGCTAGTCCTAGTTACGCTAAAAGTAGAAACTCAAGAACCTGGACATAAAGAATGCTCTTCTACTCGACCTGTTGTCCGGGAGCCTGCTGTCATCAACTGTGCATAATATTCAAGTGCAGGTTCAAGAATGGTTTCAGGCAAAGAGAAGACAAGGAGTGGTTGGTGGTCACTGAAGATCGGATTCATGACAAATCACAAATGCAGCTATTTCAAACGCTGCAACGGGCTGCTGCACCTATGGAAGCACAGGCTCCAGAAGACTGGTGCCAAAACTCATGCACCTTCAGTTCTATGCTCGAGTGGTGGAGGATCCTTGGAAGCAAAAGAGAGGGTTCCTGCTCTCAGTTGTGGGTCGTCCTCGCCGTTGTGGTTATACAGAGCAGACCATACTGTGAGTCCGCATAATAATAGCTACTACTCACAAGAATAGATAATAACGAGGAATAAAAACATAATAAAAAGAAAAAAATTTATTTACCATTGTGATTAACTTGAATCCCAGATATACTGCTGTATAGTAAAAAAGAAAGTGTAAGAAGAAAGAGAAAAAAAGGAAATGAGTGTCAGGTGCAGTGGGCCCAGCACTCTGGTAGTGAAATGCACAGGCACCACAGCTTAGGCGTCCTCCAAATTGAGTCCAGGAACAAATTCCACTACCATCGCCACAGCCACCCATTTGAGCCCAGAAGATCAAACCCATCCCGCTCGCACGCACCCAGTCGCAAACCCTAACCTCAGTGCCTTCGAGAACCCCCGCGCCCCGCCGGGATCGCAAAACAAGATCGAAAAGCCCTAGTCCCCTCCCGATCCACCACCTCCACCGGCAGATTTCGGCCATGGCAGCCGCCGTCGCCCCCGCCCCCGCGGCGTCCTTCAAGACGGAGACCTACACCGACACCAAGCGCCGCGATGACGTGCGCGGCGCCAACATCGCCGCTGCGCGCGCCGTCGCCGACGCCGTGCGCACCTCGCTGGGCCCGCGCGGCATGGACAAGATGATCGCCTCGGGGGACCAGGCGCACGAGGTCATCATCACCAATGACGGCGCCACCATCCTCTCCCGCATGTCGCTCGTCCAGCCCGCCGCGCGCATGCTCGCCGAACTTTCCCGCTCCCAGGATGCCGCCGCCGGGGACGGCACCACCACCGTCGTCGTCCTTGCCGGATCCCTCCTCCGCCGCGCCCAGACCCTCCTCTCGGCCGGCGCCCACCCCACCGCCGCCGCCGATGCGCTTCACCGCTTCGCCACGCGCGCCGTCGATGTCCTCCACGACATGGCCATCCCCATCGAACTCTCCGACCGGGAATCTCTCGTCAAGTCCGCTTCCACCGCCCTCAACTCCAAGGTCGTCTCCCAGTACTCCACCCTACTCTCGCCTCTAGCCGTCGACGCCGCTCTATCTGTGGTGGATCCGGCTCACCCCGATCTCCTCGACCTCCGCGATATCCGCATCGTCAAGAAGCTTGGCGGCACTGTGGATGACACTGAGCTCGTCCGTGGCCTCATATTCGACAAGAAGGCCAGCCACGCTGCTGGAGGCCTGACACGGGTCGAGAATGCCAAGATCGCTGTCATACAGTTCCAAGTCTCGCCACCTAAGACTGATATTGAGCAGAGCGTTATTGTGTCTGACTATGCACAGATGGACCGCATCCTCCGTGAGGAGCGCAATTACATCCTCGGGATGGTCAAGAAGATTAAGGCAGCTGGATGCAATGTCTTGCTCATTCAGAAAAGCATCCTGCGGGATGCCGTGACCGATCTGTCTCTGCACTATCTTGCTAAGGCAAAGATTCTGGTGGTGAAAGATGTGGAGAGGGATGAGATTGAGTTTGTCACCAAAACGCTCAACTGCCTGCCCATTGCTAACATCGAGCATTTCCGTGCTGATAAGCTTGGGCATGCAGATCTTGTTGAGGAAGTCTCTGTTGGGGAGGGCAAGGTTGTGAAGATCACTGGCATCAGGGACATGGGGAGGACTGCAACTGTACTTGTCAGGGGTTCCAACCAGTTGGTTATTGATGAAGCTGAGCGCAGTCTCCATGATGCCCTTTGTGTCATCAGGTAAATAAATCTTCTATAAGCTTAATGCTTTATAAAGCTTCTGCATTGTTAATCTATATTGTCTATAGGGGCAGCCTGGTGCATGTAGCTCCTGCTTGCGCAGGGTCCGGGGAAGGGTCTGACCCACTTGGGTTAATCTATATTGTCTATCACTCCTTTTTTAGACCTAGGCGAATTTTTTGAATGTTGCATGTTGACCGAAATTACTCCAGGACCCATGTTTGTAGGACCGATATTATAAAATATGCCCAAATTCCAAACATAAACAAACATTGCAGTTCTGGCTTAATCTTTTAATATGTTACTCTTATTTTTTCTTTGGATTTATTAATGGTAGCAAATTGTCCCTTATTTCCTAAACTGATATTCCTGTGTCTCAAGGTCTTTACATGAGTGAACTTGCAGGAACTTCTTTCCGTAGTTTGAACTAGTGCAGAAGAATACATTATCCTTGTATACACTGTTTAGATTGGAGCACAAAGGGTTCATGGCTATTAATTTGGTATATACTCTGCTATGGGTTGAGATGCATGAAGTGCCAGCTGTTTTCTTTTACAGAATTAATCTCCCCTATTTACACTATATCTTGTAATAATATCTTCTCACTTCCCCTGTGTTGCTAGAGATCCTACAAAGATACTCGTACCTAACAGTATCACCTGAAAATGGACAAAAAATTAGCATTTTTGGAAAGCCACCACAGTGCCAAATGGAGCCTTAGTAGATTGTGTTGGGACATTATATCTTGTTTCATTTGCCACGGTGCTATATTAGTATGGTCTAATTAAGTTGCAGTTTCCTGTTCCTGTGTAACATAGCAGTTTCCTGTTTGCACTATGCTTTGGTAGCTAATTGTTCTTGCATGAATGCAAAACCTTCCTGTGCTTGCCCAATTTTTTACATGGCCTTTTGTACTATGGAGATACAAGGAAGAGAAAATAATTACGATCATATGTGTCTTATTTATTCTCTGAATATCTAAGAAAAAAATCAGGTTTAATGAATACAATGCTATTCACAAGTTTCATTGATCATAGCAGTACCTGTTAGTGTACCTAATCACACTTATCTTAAAATGGTCTCACGAAGTGAATAGTGATATGCTTAAGACTTCTGTGCCATTTTGCATTAATGATGCTATGGGGGAATGTTCTTAACAGATAAGAACATGTGATTGTAAATCATTAGTTATTGTGATGTTCTGACCTAATTAATACACTTGTGTTTGTTCCTTCAGATGCTTGGTCAACAAAAGGTTTATGATTGCTGGTGGTGGTGCTCCAGAAATAGAGATGTCAATGCAACTGGCTGCTTGGGCAAAGGAGCTTCAAGGGATGGAGAGTTACTGCATCAAGGAGTTTGCTGATGCCCTTGAAGTCATCCCTTACACATTGGCTGAAAATGCTGGGCTTAATCCAATTTCTATTGTCACCGAGCTGAGGAATCGGCATGCCAGAGGTGAGAAGAATGCTGGCATCAATGTGAGAAAAGGCCAGATTACAAACATCCTGGAGGAGAACGTCGTGCAGCCCTTGCTGGTGAGCACGAGTGCCATCACCTTAGCTTGCGAATGTGTTAGAATGATCCTGAAGATTGATGATATAGTCACTGTGCGGTAAAGGCGCAATGTGGATGATCCTGTTGTGCTTGGCTTGATGTTAAGTAGGTCTAACGCTATTAGAATTTTATTTATGAGTAGACCTTTCCACTTTGGTGTTCTAAACCTGTGGCTTTGATATCTGTAGAGAGTGATATTTTGTTAAGTATTGTTTGCTCTACAGATTCTTTGGAAGTTTGGATGGAACTATGAGAGGGGCACCCAACTGGTTACAAAGTCTGCCGTGTGGCCTTTCTGGTCTGTTCGCATCTGTTATTTAAACTTGTATGATCATGTACTGCATATCCTTGCTGAGTTATTTTTTGCAATTGCAGCCAATGTTTTGTGTTTGCCCTTTTTTATCTTGCATCAGATATGATGCTTGTTTAATGGCACGTTGAGCTTGCATTCTACAACTTGTAATGCGTCGCTGCATTCCTTATGCTACAGCTATTCTTTTTCTTTGCCAAATTCTGTGCTGTCATATTTATTCTTGGCATTGAAGATCATTTGCATTATGTCAGATTGGTTGCAAATGGCAGCAGCCCGGTGAAATACTTGTCTTTTCGAACGAGAACATTGTCTGACCAGTTGCTTTAGCCTAGGTTTTGTCTTGATCATCTTTTCAGGATGGATGGTGGTTTTCTTGTTTAAAAAGGAGTATATATTGACAGGGTACATGAGTCAGGGAATAACATCCTGATCACGGTCCTGTTTCATAAGAAACAAGTAGGGGTATGTCAAACAGCAGGCTTCTGCGGCTATTTATTAGTCCAGCTGTTTATTCGAATGAACTAAAATCTGTAAATAAGTTTAAATTGCTTTTTGCTATTTTTTTAAATAACTTGTTTTTTTAACAAGTTCAAATTGTGCCAAACAGTACCTACGTCAAAGTAGCCCCGTTGCAACTGAAGAAAAGAACTTGCATCTAGCCATTTACTAAAGAGTGGAATTCAAAAAGTAGAGCTAAACAACCCCGTTTTAAGAAAAATCTCAAACTTGCACTGCACAGAAGTGGTGTGAGGACATGTAGGCAAGGCGAACAAAGTCTCCATGCAAGCTAAGGAAGACAATCTAGAAGCCTCTATTGTGACTATCCATACTCTAGATTTCTATATCTAACTTAAAAAAACATTTTAAAACTTCTACAGATTCTTAGCTTTATAGTTAATTTTTTTGCACTTGTGCACCTCTAATTCGAACCTCAATATCAATTACCATTTATTTTATCAATATCATTTGGGGCAAATCGTGAATCCAGATCACCTTTCTTTCTTCTGTCTTTTATTTTCTCCTTCTCGCTTCTTTCCTTTCTTTTCTTTTCTTTTTTCGTTTCTTCTCTCTTCTTTTTTTCTTTTTTCCTTTTTCCTTTACTATTTCCTCCTCTATTCTTTCTTTTTTCCTCTCTTCTCCCCCAAGCCCCCACCCCCGATCTCGGTGCTACAGTTCACCAGCAACCTGGGTCTTCCAGGGCACCGCCCTGGCACCACTGTGGGCGGCCGCTACTGGCGTGGCCTAGAATTTCAGGATTATAGAAGTTGTTCCCATAGGTATTGGCCTCTACTTTGTCTTGTGGGGTAAACGTGAGGAGAAGAAGAGAAGTAAGGCTACATTCGTGGAGCTCTTTATTGGATCTTTAAAATAATATTTTTAGTTTTTTATAGTCAACTCTAAAAGATTCATAACTATACAGTTTAGTTCTCTACACCCGTTCACCTCAATCAGAGTTCTATATCAGCTATCAGATAATACAACTATCTCATATTTTATATAATTACTTTTTATATAAATAATATTATATTTATAACTTATAAAAATTACCAAAATAATTTTTGCTTCTCTTTCCTTCTTATTTTTTCCTTTTCCTTTTTCCCTCTTTTTTTCTTTCTTTTCTCCCTTTTCCCTCTTTTTTTCCTTCCCTTTTTCCCTTTTCCCCTCTCTCCTCTCTTTCTGTGTAAAGACGCTCTTGACATCACGGTGGCTGTACCGGGCGGACTAGACATTTGTGAAGGCATCTACTTGGTGAAGATTCTTCGTGAGAACCCAAGGCCACTTATTGTATAATCACGTTTATACCAATATATGTAAGGTGCAAAGTCATGCAACTGTGTATATAGGTAGCGGTTCTAATTTAGAAAACTATACTTCTTTAGTTCTTATCCCTGATTTTGCTCTTGGGAATGATATCACAAAGAATTCAGTTCCATCCATACTTGATATGGACGGATCAAGTTGTCAATACCAAGGGTTTATACCTTGTAAAAAAATAATGATTATAGTTCTTTTACTTGTGTAATTTTTTGATAGTACTCAGCTTCTCAGCTGCATTTCATTTTTTCCTTCCTGGCAAATTGTCTGGTCCAAGTGCTCTATGAAGAGGCATGCTCTTCTGGTTTCTTTAGCCTCCCATTTTCCTATCAAAAGTTTGGATTTTTACGATGTCTTACAGATAAAACCACTCTTTCCCAGTATCCGGTAGATAAAATATCCAAAATTTTCTATTACTAGTTCATATCAATTGGTCAGCTGCTTGCTACAAGTTTAAGGACAATGTTCAACGAAAGCCGAGGATTCATTTGTTATCCGAGAGAGGTTTTCGACTATGTCATTACAAGACTAAAATATATTGAATATGTGTCGTTTCTTGAGATTGATTCACAAGAAACATAGCTATTCATATGATTCTTAAGTAAGAAACGAGACATTGCTGGTTGAACAAAACTAGTCACAAACTTGTACTCTTGCGACATGATATGCCCGACATGTATTTAATAATTGTTTTCGATTATGTTTTTTAAATAATTTTATAAACAAACTGAAATCAGATTTCATAATAATATTTTTATATAGTTCAACTAAATAGTTTAAAGATATAGGCAGCAAATATAATACAATCTGCTGTGGGTTGTTTCGTGCTGTGTGTCCCAGAAGCCCAGTAGAGTGTAGAGAAGTGGCAGTCCGTGGGCCCAAATACACTTTAAACCGTAGGATAAGGCCCAACGAAGATCAGCCCACAAAGCGCTCACCGCCTCCGCGCCGCAAAACTGAACCTCCTTCAAAACCCTAAACCTCCTTTTTTTTCTCTGCAGGCCCGGCTGCCGCCTCCCCCCTCCTTCTCTCCCTCCTCCAGCCAGGGCTCGCCGCCGCGCCGCAGCAACCGTAACCGTCTGCCTGCTCCTCCTGTAGCAAGAGCGGAGAGCCAGCTAGCAGCACCTCCAATCACAGGAGAGCAGACCCAAACTAAAGGAACCACAAGGTCCTGCGGCGAGGGGACCAGGTCAGGCTGTCCTGCTGCCGCCGCTTGCAGGCGGGATCGATTGAATTGAGGTCGTATTCCTTCAGTTCGTTCCGGTAACCGGCGACCGAGCAGCAGCTGGCGGGAGGTGAACCCCAACAGAGGCATCGGAAATGAGCGACGACGTGATATGGCACTGCATCCGCCACAACCACTGCAGCTTCATGTCCAAGTGTGTTCCTGTTTCTGGCATACTACTTTTCTTGTTCTGGTTCCGATGATAAATCGGTGCTGACTGCGGCATGTTTCGCAGGATCACGACAGGGATTTTCTGCCGGAACCCCTATAACGCGACGGGCCTCTGCAACCGGAGCTCCTGCCCGCTGGCCAACAGTCGCTACGCCACTATCCGGGATCACGATGGTCATTTCTGCGAACCCTTGCTCTTTGAGAAAATTGCTATTATAGAACTCCTTTGGTGCGGCTTCGACAAAATAGAATTCTAACGATGGGCTTGGATAAAATTGGACTCTCAATATCGACACACTCTTAAAATAGGATTATAGCCTAATTAAAGTAATTTTTATCCATTTTCTATTTTTTCTATTATCATATCAGCTTAGATGACCATATTACCCTCCTCTCCTAACAATACCTATGTTCCTTTTTTCTGTTCAATTTCCTTTATATCTTCTTGACTGCCCCGTCACTGCCCCTATTCCCGTCGCCGCCAACGACGTCTGCACCCGTCATCCCCTGCTCCCATTCCTGGCGCCTGCTGTCGCCGCAGCCGCCCCCTGCTTCCGTCGCTGCCGGGCCCGCTCCCGGCCCCACCGCACTTCGCATTGAGTAGATTGATAAAATAAATGACAGAGGAACATAAGTTGTTATATGTGTACGTGAATTCTAGAGGCCATTTTAAAGTAACATAAGATGTTTTGTTTGTAAAGGGGCAATTTGGTCAAGAAAAGGGCAGTTTGGTCATTTTATATGGTCTGAAAATAAGAAAAGAAATAAAAACGATTTAGTTAGGCCAAAATCATATTTTTAACGGTGCGTCAACATTAAGTGTTATATTTTATCGAAATCCACCGTTAGAGTTCTATTTCGTCGAAGCAACATGAAAGGAGTTCTATAATAGCAATATTCTCCTTGCTCTTTCACATTGGCTCTTTTGAAATACTGTTTTTTCTTGTTCAACTTCATTGCTCGGTTGTTGTAGCAGTTGTCTATTAGCATCAGAGTTTCTATGAGATACATGAGGTCTATGCTGTTTATCCAACTTGTGTAGAATTGTTCTCCTCTGGGACAAGGAAAGCTGTACGTCCTGGTCAATTACAGTTGAGACTAGTTTTCAACATTAGAAGCCAGTAGTGGATATTAGTGCATATACCACCATGATTCAACACCAAAACATACTTCAGGTTACTTAGCTTCTTCATGGACTTAAAATGCTGGCTGTTACTGATCTTAGTTAATATGATTCCTTTAGTATTCTTGATAATTTGATCCTGGAGCATTAGTTCTCAACGTTTGAGTGAAGAAGAACACTCTACTTTAAGACTGTTATGTACTTATGTTGAAGGGAATACATACCTTTTGATCATCTAAATACTTTTCTTATCTATTCCGTTGTTTTCCTTCTGTAACTGGTTATGCAGGTGTTTTCTACCTGTACATGAAAACTGCTGAAAGAGCTCATTTGCCAAAAAAATTATGGGAGAGAGTCAAACTGTCCAGGAATTATGAGAAAGCAATGGAAGTCATCAACAAGCATCTTGTATGCATCCCTAGCTGGCATAAAATGTTGCTCCATGTTAGATATTTAGTCTCACACCTTGGCACCTTTTGTTTTGAAGGAATTTTGGCCCAGGTTACTTGTGCACAAGATCAAGCAGCGGCTGACAAAAATGACTCAGTATCGTATAAGAATGAGGAAACTTCAACTGAAAGTGAGGTAGCCATTTCTTGTACTGGTTTTCGCAGGATGTAATATTGCTCTTTGACCACAAGTTTTACTCCCTCAAGTTTTTAATTGATGACTCTACTCTCTAGGACAACTTTCTAACTTCTAAGCTCAAATGAGCTATGAAAGTTGTCCAAACTTCATCACTTAAAGACCAGGGGGGGGGGGTATTTATGGTCTTGAGTGAGAACTTATAGTGGGAAGGAGATATATTTCTAAATGTCATTGCATAATTCTCGTGTGATTAGCATGGTGTCATATGTGCACCTGCAGTCAATTTTTTAATGGTGGTTATAACACTTGCATCAACATTCAACACAACTACCTCCTTTTTCTGTGTTATTTTAGAACCTGATTCTCAAACATTCAACAGCTTGATCAATGGTATGTTTCAGAGCAGAGTTATTAAAATGTGCAATTTGAACATTATATGAATATATTTGGCAAAATAATACACTGATAAAAGTACAATTTTTCATTATATCGTTATACAAAGTTTAAAAGGTACCAGTAATCAAAATAAGATTTTAAAGACAACAAAAAGTAAACAGGGACAAATAAAAACGATGGAGGTAAAATTAGTTTAAGAGGAAAAGTGCAATGCCCCCATTGGAATATGCTAGTGTAGTTGACTATTTTGCGTTGTAACAACAACAATAACCTCTCGTAAGTTTCATTTTGATCTCCCAAGTTTAACATTTCATTGATTGTTTGAATCATTAGAATCCCTGTTCTATTTAAGAGCCCTATCCTATGCATTGTTGGTGGCTATATTAACCAGATTTTATATGGTATGGGTTTGTCTGGAAGGACAAGGATTAGACCAAATTTGTTTTGATAGGTAGGGAGTAAGCTCCCTGTGCAGCCAAAGGATTGGCCTAATTGTATCTGCAAGACTAATCTAAGTGGAATTATAGAAGCACTAGATTTAAGCGGGTTTTAGAAAAAAATCCATGTTAGAATAAGAAATGGGAAGGGCGGACCTGGCGTAGTGGTAGCGTGTCTCCACTTGTGCCTGAGGTCTTGGGTTCGAAACAGCCTCTCTGCAAAAGCAGGGGTAAGGTTGTCTAGAAATAACCCTTCCCCAGACCCCACAATGTGTGGGAGCATTCGGCACTGGGTACGCCCTTTTCTTTAGAATAAGAAATGGCTAAATATTGGCGTAACCTATTAGTGAAAAAGTGTACACATTTCACCAGCCTGTCCTGAGGTGTATTCAGTTCTTATTTTTGCCATGCTTTTATGTTGATTCATGAGTGTTGCTTGCTCTGGTTATTATGACATCTGTTTACACTAGAAATTATTCCTCTTCTAATGTATTGTTATTATCTATGGCACTTGGAAAGTTGCTTAACGTATGCCCTTACTCTGTTAGAGAGAAGCTAGTGACAATGCCCAGGAAGAACGAAAAGCGACATCTCAGGAGAATGGAAAAAGCTGAAAAGGCTGCTCAATTAGAAAAGGTTATTGTTCTGATAGTTTTTATTATTGAGTCTCATAGTCCCATTACCGCCTACTCCAACATGCTTGGGATAAAAGGCTTGGTTGTTGTTGTTTAGTCCCATTATCCATTGCCACATCATAACAAATACATGTTATTATGCAGAACATTGAAAATGAATTAAAGGAACGCCTGAAGAAAGGTGTTTATGGTGACATCTATAACATTGACTTCAAGAAGTTTGAAGATATTCTTGAGATGGAGAAAGATGAAGTTGCTGAAGAAGAGGAGGTAAGCATTATACCAAGAATTGTCGAGTCTTCTTTCTTTCTGTTCTGAATGTTCACAAGCTTTTGGTTTTGGGGGTTCACTTGATAAAATAGGAAGGTGAGGTAGAGTATGTCGAAGGTGATGAAATGGAAGAGATGGATGACATGGAGGATATGGAAGACTATGAAGGCCTCAGTGACGGTAAAAACGTTCAGTCGAAATTGCTCGTGTCATGTCTTGTGCTCCTTGAATACTTCACTCTAAACTGTTTTGGCCAGCTTATGTTTGCTAGCTACCAGAATTTTCATTTCCTCAAATGATTATATTGATAACGTAATCCCTTGAAAAATGAAAATGGATGCAGGTGGGTCAGATGAAGATATTTTGGATGACCCAGTGGTAAACAAACCCAAGGGATCTGGTTCTGATTTGAAACGAAATGTTGGGAAAAGGTCTAGGAAGGTTGTCACTGAGGTGAGGATACAGTATGATTTAGTATATGTATTTTACTATTTTCTTGTATTTTACTTAAGGCTCTGATACAGTTTATTGTCCCAATAGTTAGTGTTTTGGCCACAGCTCCTTGTTTTTTGTTACACCCCCATGTTAGTTTAGTCAAACGGGTTGCATCTAGCTAGTAAACTGCCATTCACTTTCCAAAGTTTTTCGGATGAATTCATATGCGAAGAATTTTGTCAAAAGCATGCACTTGCATATAGTCACCTTTTTTCTTACAGTGTGGTTTCCATACCGTTAAATTTGGTTTGGATTGATCCAATTCTTGTTTCATTTATGATTTATTTCTTTACACATCCACAGGTGGAACAAGATGAAGAGACAAATACTAGGCAAAGGATGAGGATGTGAATTCGTCAAATGTGACTGCAGTTATGTGCTAGATGTCGGTGGCCACTTTTGCTGTTTGCTAGATAGTTTTAACTTTTTTCCTCGTTCTAATGCGAAAAGGTACATGTATTCAATGCTGAGAGGTTGGCAATCAATGTAACGTTCAAAACGTTATATCACGAAGCAGCTGCATTTACAGCAACATGGTTCCCACGGACAACTAGAATGTTCAGAGACGTAGTACTTCCTGGTGAAATATCATTTTGGGTTCGGTCTATATCTTTTAAATTTGGATAATCGAACTGAATGTAGATCGCAAGTTAACTGTACTCGTTTCGAACTATTTGGACATTGGGAAATTCCCACCGATGGTGGTTTTCGCGGACTGTTTTAGCCTAGCCTTATGCAAGTCCGTTGCCCCATTTTCCCAAAAAAAATGCAAGTCTGTTGTCCTGATGAATAAAAGGTGTTTAAACTTTCAAAACGTCATCGGGGAGATTTTCTCCATCGAGGATATACGTTCCAAAATGGGAACGGGCATATATACTTACAAAGGAGAGGTCTAACACTACTCAGACAGCAGAAGCTTTGGATAGAGGCCTAGAAATGCTGCTGCATCACTTTCTACTTCTGCAGTAGTACCGTAGTCGTAATTCGTAAAGAATGAAAAGTGCAAGGACGAGTCCAGATACCATGACTTGTGCCAGTCTTGACAGTCGCAGACGGTTGGTTCACTTAATACGCTGCCATCCCAGACCAAAGCGACCTTCCATCGTGAGCCACGTCCTCCACGATGCAAAAAGTACTATGAAATGCTCGGCGTTCAGGTACGTGCGTGACAGTGATATTTCAGGCCTTCCGCCCCGTTGTCGCTTGTCCAGGAACGCGTGCACGTGCCGTGCCGTGCCGCGCCGCGCCGCGAGGAGTGGCGGGCGGCTCGTGTCCTCACGCCACGACGAAGGGTCTCCCCATTTCCGGTAGCGCCACGACGAGACGCCGCCCACCGGATGCCCCGGCGCGACCGCCGCAGGTAGGTGACGGAAGGTGGGTGGCTACCACCGATGCGCCGTAGTGCGGTGCCCGGCTCGCGCCTGCAACTTTGACCCGCTTCAATCGGCGATGGCGACACGGATGCAGTGCAGCAAGAGTGTAGACGTAGAAACCTCGACGTATGTCCGTCTCTCTACGTGAACGCCATCTCCTCAAAAGTCCGTGTGCGTGCGCGTGCTCGTACGTTGCGTGGCGCGGCGTTGGCCACCACCCGCACTTTTTCGAGGAATACGTCAGCCCTTGCAAGCAGAGGCCTTTCGTCACCGTGGCCTACTCTTCAAACACCACGCCGATCGCCGGGGGCTTCGGTGTTGGATGACGCGAAAGTCAAAAAGACTATGCTCCTGTTTTTTCAGATCTTGAACTTGTCAAAAAATAGCTTATTCAAAAAGCCTTGGCAATATCTGCACTCTTCTTCTTCTTTTGCCACTACATTCTGTAGCAGAACCGCGCGAAAACAGAGCAAAATGCAAATTCATGTACATGATTTTTTATACAGAAGTAAGGCTTCTTCAAACTACTACTAGCTAATTAAGCTCAGTTACATCCAAACAAATGAACATAACGAATGGAAATTTTTTACCACCATTGTTCTACAGGCACAATCTATCTACCTATTATGATTCATCCTCCCTTCCATTTCCAGTGAGCAAGCAAGCATCATCATCAAGCTCTGCAAAAGTAGCTCGATTTCAATCAGTTGCCGTGCCCATGGGGCAGCAACTTGAGTGCCTCCATGAACGTGTTCTTGAGCCTGCCGAGGTGCGGCTTCACGTTCTGCTTGTCCAGGTACACGGTCTTGAGCGCGTTCCACCCCTGGTTGTGGATGGCGGCGGGGTCCCTCAGCACCGGGTCGTCCTTGGGGTACTGCTCGCTCAGCGTCGTCTCGTCCAGCTGGATCGCGTACTCCAGGTAGTGCAGCTGCATGTCCGCCGACGGCTCCCGGAACGTGCCGCGGGCGAGCCACTCCAGGCCGCCGTAGGGCACCACCTGGATCAGCACGGCGCCGGCGGGGAGGAACACCATGTTGGTCAGCCCGGCGCCGTGCACGCCCACCATCACGTCCGCCGAGTTCACCAGCCGCGCGAACTTGGACACGTCCGTGCTCACCTCCGGGTCGCCCACGCGCACGTCGAACCCCAGGCTCATGGCCATGTCCACCATGCCGCGCTCGTTCATGAACCGGCGGGTGCTGCGGCGCGAGATGATCAGGAGCCGCGGCCGCCGCCGGATGTCCCACCGGTCGCCGCTGGGGGTCGCCGTCGCGCGCTCCAGCCCGAACGCGGCGCGCAGCATCGCGCGGAAGTCCGGCATGGAGTACCGGCCCCCGGGCGTCCTGGACGCGTCCACGCCCAGCTCCTTGTGGAACCTCGGCCCCACCACCACGCTCGGGTAGCACCGCACCTCGTCGTCGCTGTCGATGTCCACCACCTCGTGCCGGCTCAGCTGCTGGAAGATCTGGATGTACTTGCTGGTCCACCACGACTTGAAGCTGCTCACCAGGAACTGCACCTCGCCGGCGTACCGCCGCGCGGTGATGAACGCCGGGATCAGCACGTCCGTGTAGTCGTGGAACAGGTTGCCCGTGAACCCGCCGGTGGACAGCACGAACGCGGTGGCCGAGCTATTCACCGTGCACCGCGGCGGCGCGGACACGTCCAGCGGGCGGAGCGACCACTCCTTGACGTGGGACAGCGCGAACGCGTCGCTCTTCCGGCAGTAGGGCTTCACCTTCCACTCTCGGTCCAGCGGGCTGACGTGGATGGTCTGGGCGCGCCCCTGCACGCGGACGTCGCCGGCGGCCTCGCACGTGTCCGACCGGCGGCTCGTCTCGAAGCACACCGGCCTGCTCAGCGTCAGATGGTCACCAGCGGCGGCGTCCCCCACCGCGGCGGGGGGCGCGCTCACGCCGCCGCCGCCGCTCCCCGAGGTGTCGATAGGCTTGACCTGAGGAGTCTCCTCTTCCTCCTCCTCTGCTGCAGATGAAAAAGCCAGCTCAAATTCATCAGATCTGCCGCGATTCTAACAACCTCGCTCCACACCTACGCATTCCTGCGCCCAAATTCGAAGAGATTGCCTAGAGATTTCGCAGCAATCTTGGAAAACAATCCACTCGCTCGCTCGCTTTAGGACAGCGATAAAAAAAAACTTCCTTACATCTCCTCCCGCATCAGAAAGAGTAAGCGGAATCGGGACATTACCAGCTGAAGCCGCGGCCTCATCGGCGACGGTCTCCATCTTGACGCTCTCCTTCCTCAGCGCCTGCTGCTCCTCCGCTTTGACGGCCTCCCCTGCGTCACCTGCAGTCGTCAGGGCCACACGAGAAGCTCGAATCAGCCGATCGCCTCCCAAGAAACAACCAACGCCACGGGCGGAACCTCAAACTAAGCTTACCAATCGGGGAGAACCTCGCCCTGATTAGGGAGAGCAGCAGGAGGGAGCCGAGCATGAAGGCTACCAGAACCGCATTACCCAGCCTCCTCCCCTCCCCCCTCGACAGGCTCCGGCTCGACTTCATGGCCGGCCCCCTAGGCTCTTTCTCTGGATGTCTGGATGGTCCTTGCTCTCGCGGGAGAATCAACTTAGCCGGAGTAGCCTATATACTACCGCTAGGAAATTAAATGCAGAAATGGAGCAAGGGTGCGGGCGCACTAGTTGCTGGTGGCCGCCGTTGAACAGGGCGAGCTCAACCGCATGGAGTTGAACCGGTCGTGAGCGCCGTTGACCGGACGACGAGAAGGAAGAGAAGGAGCTCACGACGCGGGGGAGGAAGGAAGGCTGGAACGACGAACCGAGTGCCAGCAGCGCATTGAAGGCGACCTGGACGGCCACGAACAGGGATGTCACTGACGTGTGGGATCGAGCCCACATGTCAGTGAACAGCTGATCCCTGTCCAGCAGCCGCGGTCCAGGTCCCCTGCCTGCCTGGCTGGTCCACACGTCCGTCTCGCGGTAGCGACGGCTCACCGACACTGGCGGCTGCTGCTGTCCTAAAGGCTGCTAGGCTCCTAGGGTTTCCGGATCAGGGAGTAGGTTTAGCACTTCAAGGGAGACGTGGCGCAGCGAAGAGCATCCAGTTCTGGATTCCTTTCCTCTATCTAACCCATGGCCCTCGGGATATTGGGGTGGGACCAATTCTGTGAGGTCCTGAAAAGAAAAAGGTATCCAGCCTCGACATCTTGGAAAAGAGAAACGTGAGAGATGCTGCTATTTAGAGGATACGGTACTTTTTTCGAGTGGAAACATAAATGTTTTGGAGCCGACGTGCATCCGGTTTTCCACCACGTAAGAGAGAGGGAGAGAATGAGCAATTCTGTGCCCCACCCCTTGCTGACACCGGTTAACGTTAATAAGTCTTGTCATTACAACTGCAAGTGTTAGAAGATGCTCAGTCGAGCTGCCGTGAAGAGAAAGGAAAAGTATTCATTGACGTAGCCGTTTCTTCTCATTGACACGACGATACAACTCTTTTTTCAGAAACATTATCGGCGCGATGAGGCAACCGAAATCACAGCTAATGGCAACCCCAACAGTTCCCTTAATAATTCATTCCTAACATAACGGTATTCCTAATAATCCCATGTTGCTTCATCAGTTCACCAATCCCCAATAATCTGACATGTGAGGCCTCTTTTTTTTTTCTCTGTGACCCCACAGCTCTTTCTTAAGTACTACTTCCAGTTTCGGATTATTTGAACCTGATTAGGTCAAATAATTTGAAACAAGGGAGTATCTCCCAAATCCCATCCAAATGTCTCGGTGCTCCTCTTCCTCTCGCCAATCGTCAGTCTATTCCCCCCTCCCCGGTCGCTCCCACCACGGACCACCTCCTCCTCAACGTCCGCAGGCCCATGTGCGCCATTGCCGCCCGCTCGAGCTCCAACGTCGTCACCATCAACGAGGATCAGGTCAATCGCGCCCGAGCGCACAACCGCAAGGCCGATGTCGAGGGCCCGCACTAGATGAGCGCGGCACAGATCTGGGCCTTGTCCCATCCCAGCCCCTTCAATACATGGCCCCTCTCTTCTCCGCTTGCTCGATCCGAGCGTGGCATGTGGTGGGGGTAAAATTGTCATGGTGCTAAGTCTAATTATCATATTGGGGACGGGTGGGAGATCCTCTCCGTATTATAGGGGAAGGAGATGTGTCTTTTGGTGATCACAAAAAAGAGAGGATGAGATTAGAGAATTATCTAAGCATATTTTTTAACATCCACAGGCTTGGCTCTGACTTTCTTTTGGCCCCGAGGCAGAACAAAAAAACAGGGACCCTAATTTGATCATAAGCATAATAAGATACTATAGCAATTATAACTATATCATAAAATCTCATTGCCACTAACAATGTCACAATAATAAGTTCAAAATGCACGTTGAATCTGGTTTTTAACTCGTTCCAAGAGTTCATGCCAATGATATGATCGACACATGTTTTATGTTATTTCAACCTCTGGCTTAGATGTCTTCAATCTCTCAATCTATCAGATGCTAAAGAACTCTTCATGTTGTTAGACTTGAAAATTTACATCAATAGAAGTAAACATTTTATTAAAGTGACTATGACGCCCAAAAATTTGCAAACCCAGTTTTCGAACAGATGGACGTTGTGCATGTTCAAAAATTTGGAAAATTCAAACCAGAATTCGGATTTGAATGAAGAAATAGAAATGGAAAAGAGAAAAGAAAAAGAAAAGGAGCAGTGGGCCGAATTCCCCACGCAGCCCAGCAGCCAGCCCAGTTCTCCCCCATCACCTCCTCTCACTGCCATGCGGGCCCCGCATGTCAGCGCTTTCTTCCCCAACCGCCAGCCGATCTCCCGGCTTCTCCCGCGCCCGGACTCCGCAGGCGATTCCGAAAACGCCATGCACGATCGCAACCAACCCCACCTCGCGCCGTCCCACGCGCCGCAACTGATCACCGCCTCGGCCTCGATAAAAACCCCGCAACACCCATCCGTTTTTCGCCTCCCGATCGCGCTTTCTTCCGCCGGTGAGTGCTGCCACCGAATTCCTAAATTCATATCTGATCTCGCCGTTCCTCTGAGTCTAAATCGCCTCGCCGCTTCACAGGAACCTCCATGACCTCTCAGCGCCGACTTTGCAAAGAAAACTTGCCGGGAAACTCGACGTCAACGCACGCCAATAAGTATCATCACTACTCGCCGGTGAAAGCACCGAATTCCTCTGTTTTGATCCTTTCTGACCCTCGGTACATCATCTCTGGAGTTCAGGGAAGTTCGACGACAAAAAATCCGAGAGGAAACAAGATCCGAACGTCCTGCCGATGACTACCGTCGAGCTTCACCGATCGACGCCGTCACCGAGCCCTTTCGAGCCTCTTCGAGTTCAAGAAAACCCCCTAGGCGAGGCCCCCTACCCCTCCTCCTTCGATCCATGCATAGAAAAGTGAGTTTGAGTGAGTATAGATGAGTTGTCGAGTTCCTCCAGCGAGATCGCCGGCAAGAGCCACCGCGCGCCACCGGAACTCGCCGCCCACACCTTTGGAGGTGACGTGGACGTCGGATCACCGTCCATCTAATTTTGGATGGTTGAAATTATAACCCAGCGTACCCCTTCGCGATTCTAATCTGAGCCACACACTTTAAATCTGATGGCTCAGGTTTAAAGCACTGAATTCCGCCGGAATTTTTGCAGGCTACCCCCTGGGGCTTTCGGAAAACACACGCTAGCCCCGTAATCTTCTGTTCTACCCCTGGGTTTTCCAGAAACTATGCAAACACGTTTAAATTATTGTTTTAAACACTAGAAAATTGGTAAATTAAGAAAATCTTCCTGTATTATATGTTCTAGTCTCTGAACTTTATGGAAAATAGGATTTTGGACCCTGCAACAGTGTATATTTGCGATTTAAACCCTATAGAATATTAAATTTATGCAATTTGTCATTTGAATTCATTAGAAATGCAAATAATCACGTAAATTCATTCTAAATTGGTCTATGTCGGAGTGTGAGCTGCGACACTCCTCCCGGCCTGCTCGAAAGTAGCCCGCGAGGTTCTTTTTTTTGGAGGGGGCTTGGCACCCTCGCGACCCGGGATCGATGAAGCGGATGAACACTGGGATTTACGTGGTTTGGGCCGCCGGAGCGTAATACCCTACGTCCACGGGTGTACTTGTTCTATTGCTTTGGCGTGAGTGCTTGCGCGTAGTGTGATCTAGAGAGAGTGGGGAATCGGAACCCTTTGCAGGGTGGCCACCCCGTTCTTTTTATAGTTCAAGGTCGGGGTGGTTACAATGAGGCCTGGGGCCCGACAGGTGGCCCAAAGCTTTGAGTGTCCTATACACGATCTAGGGCTTCGTCCTCTGAGCAGAGTGGCCATCGGGGGAGTTAAGTCCCTCCGTCCGGCACGCTGAGCGTCCCTGACCGCATGTCAGGTGATGATGAAGACGTCGTCTTGTCGGCGCATCTCCTCGCTCTGCTTGGACGGCTTAGTGCCGTTGGGCGGCACTGTACTGCTGTCACGACCCGCCATCCTGTGTTGTCACCGTAATGGTGAACGGGCAAGGGACGGAGACGTGTGTAGTGAGCCAAGCTCCTGTGTAATGCGCGAGCCTTGAATGTGAAGCCTGATAGCACACTTCTTTATTGGCTTCGTCGACCCATGACCCACGAAGGATCGTGGGGCACGCGGCGGCTCTAGAGCTCTTGTCAACGGGCTTGGTGTCAGGGGACATGTGGCGGCTTCGGACCTTACCCCAGTGGGGAGACTCGAACCAGAGCCCAGGGCACGTGTCAGCACCAAATCTATCCTCAGCGGAGAGGCGACTCGAAGCTAGAGGACACGTGTCAGCTCCGGACCCCACCTCAGCGGGGAGGCTTGGACCAGTGCCCTGGGCACGTGTCAGCACCGGAGCCGTCCTCAGCGAGGAGGCGGATCGGAGCTGGGGACACGTGGCAGCTCCGTACCTAACCTCAACGGGGAGGCTTTAGGTCGGAGCCCAGGGCACGTGTCAGCTCCGGAGCCCAAGCGCATGCGGTAGCCCTAGGGCTGACCATGGGGCCCAGTGCACGTTGCTTATGTTGGGGCCTGCCTCAGCGGGGAGGTGGAGCCCAGGCTGTCTTTTACCCACTACGCGGGGGTACCCGGTCTGCAGAGTACCGACAGTGGCCCGCGGGCCCATCTCAGGGGAGGCACTGAGCCCGTAGGTGGGGCCCCCGTCTCCCCTGCGTGGTGGTTTTGAACCTGTGCTTTGGAAACCGACAGCGGTGGCGAGATTTTCGCATAGTGGACGAGTGGTTGAACCGAGGAGACAAAAAGGATGCACGTCCTCGGCATAGCGGGCGTATTTAGTCAAAGCAGCAACGCGTTGTTGTGTTTACTTCTGACTTGACGGGTCATGACGATGCACTCGTGGGGTTGCCTCGGGGTAATTAATGTAATAGCCCATAGGCCGTAGGAATACCGCGCTGCCTCCCTCAGGAACAGTCGGACGTTCCCGAGTTTCGACTCGTCTGTACCGCCAGTGTCTGACTGGTGGACCTGGGTCCTACCTGTCATTGGTGGGGGCGAGTGCTAAGGCGACATGCTCGAGGGGTTTCCTCGAGGCACTTACTGCGGCAACCAATCGAGTTGGTTGCTGCAGTTCCACCACGCCTCTTTTCTCAGGGACCGTCGGACGTCCCCAAGATGTTACTCACCTAGCCCCTGGTGTCTGACGGGTGGACCTGGGTCCTACCCATCTACGGGGGAGGTGAGTCTCTAGGCGCCATGCCCAATGGGTTGCCTTGGGTCATTTACTGCGTCAACCGATGAGTTGGTTGCTCCGCTCTCCTGGGGAACCGCCGAACGTTCCCAAGATGTTATCCTCCCAGCCCAAAGTGTCTGACGGGTGGACCTGAATCTTACCCACCGTTGGGGAGGCGAAAAACCCGCGGCGTGCAGAGATGGAAACCCAATCACCACGCTTGTTGCCCTGTCAGAGGTCGTGGCTGAGTATAAAAGGAGGCCTTCCGATGTAGGATGGCACCTCCCTCACCATGTGGCCTTTGTTCTCCTCTTGCGCGCTGGAAGTTTCTGCTTCCCCGCCCACCACATACTTTCACACTAGTAGCCCTCTTCATCCACTTTTGCGAGATGTTCGTGTGTGTACGGCCTTCGATGAGGCTTTCTGGTGCATCCCTCCCCCTGACAACCTTGGATAGAAGCACATGCCATCCTGACGGTGCGCCGCTGGTAGGGGAGGCCGTCGGGGACAGAGTCCTCGACTCACAGTGAGCCCCTACGCCAATGTCGTGTGGGGCATGTCCTCTAGGCGCCTCGCCGAAGGAGGACTTACTGCCAGTACCGGAGGAAGGTTAAGTCCAGAGTGATCAAACCTTCCTCCAGATACCGCTATGGACAACAAAATCTGCCATAGATGGCGTTTTGGCCCACATGACATTGGATGTCACTGTTGCCTCGGTCCAGCATGCGTTGCTGCCATCCTCGGTCTTATAGCATGTGACCGTCTCACTGCACAGAGATTGGATCGGGGGACAACCAGGCAGGCCACAGAGCAGGAAATTACTCGACTTGTAGCTGCTGAGTTCCATAGTTGTCTTGTATCCCCTTTTGTATGCCAGAACTTTGTTGTTAATGAAAGCATTTTTGTTTTAGGTATTTCATTGTCCTATGTCGTAGATGTAGACTTCGGAACCTTAGCAGCGCAAGGGTATGACATGACTTATCCAATGTGGGTAGCTCCTTTGCCGATGTCTCGAGCTTGTTCCTTTGGGTCCTTAGCAGCGTAAGGGCCCAGGGCGCTCCACCAGTGTGACTACCACCCCTTCCAGATCCTCGGCATCGCAAGGATTTGAAGGGAGTTCGACCCTTGTCCCTAGCTCTTTCCAGGGAGACACATGGCAGCTCCGGATTTCTCCTCGGAGGGGAGACTCTGCCCAGAACCCGGGACACGTGTCTGTAGTGGAACTATCCTCCGTGGGGGTGGCTCGGGGCCTAGGAACATGTGATAGTTCCGGGCCCCACTCTGCGGGGAGACCCGGATTGGAGCCCGGGGCACGTGTCAACACTAGAGCTGTTCTCAACAGGGAGGCAACTCGCAGCTTTAGAACACGTGATAGTTCCGGGTCTGGAGCTCAAGCGCACGTGACAGCCCTAGGGTTGACCTTAGGGCCTAGGGCATGTGGCTTGCCCGTTTGCAGTTGATATGCTTGAGGAAGCACAAACTGTAAAGGGGATATGCCCGCGGTGCGTGTGTACTTCGGGGCTACCCTCAGCGGGGTGGTGACTCCAAGCCAGGTGACGTGTGGCAGCTCCGAGTTACACCTTAGCAGGGAGGCCCCGGACCGGAGCCCAGGGGACGTGTCTTCTATGGAGCCATCATCAATCGGGGAGGCGGCTCCGAGTTACACCTTAGCAGGGAGGGGTGACTCCAAGCCAGGTGACGTGTGGCAGCTCCGAGTTACACCTTAGCAGGGAGGCCCCGGACCGGAGCCCAGGGGACGTGTCTTCTATGGAGCCATCCTCAATCGGGGAGGCGGCTCGATGCCATGGGACATGTGGCACCTCCGGACCTCTCCTGAGCGGGGAGGTTCGGACTGGAGCTCGGAGCACGTGTCAGCACCGGAGCTTTCCTCAGCGGGGAGGCGGCTCGAAGCCGGGGGGCACGTGGAGGCTCTGGACCTTACCTCGACGGGGAGGCTCGGACCGGAGCCCGCGTCCCTGTCAGCTCCGGAGCTCAAGCACACGTGGCAGCCTCAGGGCTGATCTTAGGGCCAAGTGTATGTGGCTTTGCCCGCTTACAGCTGATGTGCTTAAGGAAGCACAAACTGTAAAAGGAGAATGCACAGGACAAGGAAAATTTTTCTCACTTTAGGCTCTTCTTCATAGGAGGAAACAGGCTGTGCTAGAAGGCAGCGACGCATCTCAGATGTTGAGGATGACAGGACTCCTCCGGGACTTAGCTGTTCTAGGCGCTGTTACTGGACACTATGGCACCCTTTTTAGAGAAACCATGACCCTACCACTATGCTAAGTATAGAACTTACGGAGGTGTTCTATGTTCCATGGATTGGTTAGAGGTACCCCATCCTCTGTGGCTAGGTGCACGCACTCGGGGCGGCATACTTGTGTCACTCGGAAGGGGCCCTCCCAGTTGGGGGAGAGTTTGTTCCCCCTTCTCGATAAAGTATACATCGTAGCACCAGGTCGCCCACCTCGAGCAGTCTACTCCACATGCACCGCTGCTGATAACGATGAAGCGCCTGACGGTATCGAGCGTTTTGGACAGCTTCTTGCAACCTTCGCTCATCAACAAGGTCGATATCTTCACGCCGGAGCTGGTCCTGCGTGGCTTCATAGTACGCTCGGACACGGGATGAGCCAATGTGATTTCCGGGGGAGGACGGCCTCAGCCCCATACACCAGGAAGAAGGGCGTTTCCCCTATCGAGCGATTGAGGGACATCTGGCTAGCCCACAGTGTGCACGGAAGCTCTTCAACCCAATTGGCACCGTGCTTTTTCAAGCTATTGTAGGTGCGCGTCTTGAGTCCCCTGATAATCTCGACATTGGTTCTTTTGGCTTGAATATTACTCTCTGGGTGAGCAACAGAATCATAGAAAACTTGGGTGCCGAGGTCTTCACAGCAGTCTTGGAATACTGCACTGGTGAACTAGGTCCCGTTGTTAGTGATGATCCTATTTGGGACCCCGAACCGGCACACTATTGACTTGATGAACTTGACTGCTGACTGCTTGTTGATGGTTATTACAGGGGTAGCTTCCGGCCACTTGGTGAACTTATATACGGCGATGTAGAGGTACCGATACCCTCCAACAGATCTGGGGAATGGTCCCAGGATGTCCAGCTCCCACAAAGCGAAGGGCCATGAGGGCGGGATCATCTGCAGCGTCTGCGCTGGTGTGCGGATCTGCTTAGCGTGGAACTGGCACGCCTTGCATCTCTTGACCAGGTCAACGGCATCCTGGAGGGCTGTTGGCTAGTAAAAGCCATGCCGAAATGCTTTATCGACCAGCATGCGGGAACTTGCATGGCTCCCACACTTGCCTCCATGGATCTCTGCGAGCAGGTCGCAGCCCTCCTCCCGGGTTATGCACCGCAATAGGATGCCATTAGCGCCACACCGGTAGAGATCCCCTTCTACCAGCGTGTATCTCTTAGCCAACCGAGTGATCCATTCAGTAGATACACGTTCATCGGGAAGGTAATTGTCTTTCAAGTAGTCTCGGATCTCCGTGATCCATGCATCAGGACCTACTTGAGCACTTGGATCTTGAGCACCGGGTCGCACGGAGCCCCCAGAGACGCTTACGATCCTTGGTGGACGCCATGGTAACGTGGCCACCGAGACCGCCAGCTTCGAGGTGATGCTCCCGCCCCCTTCGCCTGGTTCGGCTGGCCAGGCGGTAGGTCGCAACAACTTCATTTCAAAGACCCCCTCAGGCACCAGAGCCCATGTGGAAGCCTTTGTTGATAGGTCGTTAGCTATTGTGTTATTGGCACGGGGAACATGGCACAAGTCCAAGGATAGGAAGTCCTTCTCCAACTTCTATACTTGGAGGAGATAAGCTGCAAGCTGTGGGTCATTGCAACTACACTCTCCCTTGACTTGCTTGATGATCAGCTGAGAATCACCCTTGACCAACAACTGCTGGACGCCGAGGGATAGCACGGTTTTCAACCCAAAGATGAGACCCTCATACTCCGCCATGTTGTTGGTTGTCTTGAAGTCAAGTCGCACCATGTACTTGAACTGCTCTCCAGTTGGTGTAATGAGCAGAACCCCCGCTCCGGCACTCTGCTTCCGCGAGGAGCCGTCAAAGTAGAGAGTCCAGTAGGGCCCAGTGAAGACCGGAGCTCTGGGCTCTAGTTCACCAATGTTCTGACCCCTGGCTGGCATGGTGGTGGAATCCACTCTGCCACAAAGTCAGCTAACGCCTGGCTTTTCACCGCATGGCGCGCTAAAAAGTCCAGCTCGAACTCCACCAACTCCGCAGCCCATTTATCTATGTTTCCTGTGACGTTGGGGTTGTGGAGGACGGTTCTCAGTGGGTATGATGTAACCACCGAGATCTTGTGAGCCTGGAAGTAATGGTGAAACTTCCTTGACGCAACGAGGACTGCATATAGCAGTTTGTGCACCTCTAGATATCATGTCTTGATGTCGTGGAGGACCTCGCTGATGAAGTAGACCGAACACTAGATGGTTCGGACCCTCCAGGAGGGGTTCAAACCGTCGTCTAGTAGAGGTCCGGGACTCGGGGACCTCCGTCCCTCGGGCCCAGAGCTGCACTCTGGGAGCTCGGACCCAGGTGCACGCCTGTTGTCGGGTCCAGATGGCGGGGACTCGTCTGGTTCTTCTTGGAGTGGTCTGGGACTCGGGGGCCCCTGGCCCCTTGGTCCGAGACTGCATTCTGGGAGCTCGGACCCAGACGCACACCGGTTGCCAGGTCTAGATGGCTGAGACCCGACTAGTTCTTCTTGGGGAGGTCCGGGACCCGAGGCCGCCAAGCCCCGGATTCAGAACTGCATTCCGGGAGCTTGGACCCGGATGTGCATTGATCATCAGGTCTGCCTGTTTGGGGCCTGATTACTTCCCCTTCCCAGGGATTTCCTGCAGAGTCTTCACCCTAGGGCTTGAGACCGACAGCGGCAAGGGCCTTTTCTGGGACTTGAGGTTGATGGGGTTCTGGCTGCTCTGCGACCAAAACCATGCTCACGACCTCGGTTGTGGCAGCGATGTAGAGGAGTAGTGGCTCGCCTTGTTCAAGGGCCACCATGATTGGCAGCGTTGTGAGGAACTTCTTCAGCTCCTAAAACGCCTCATCCGCCTCCTCGGTGCATACGAATGGACTAGTTTTGCGCAGAAGCTTGAAGAACGGAAGAGCCCGCTCGGCCAGTCTAGAGATAAACCGACTGAGTGCGGCCAAGCATCTGGTAAGCTTCTGCATGCCCTTGATGCGGGCATGGGGTCGCATCAGTTCTATCACCTTAATCTTCTCTGGTTAGCTTCGATCCCTCGGTGTGAGACCAAGAAACCGAGCAGCTTCCCGACAGAGACTATGAAGACACATTTGTTTAGGTTCAACTTCGTGCGTGTGTAACGCAGTCTGTCAAAGACTAGGGCCAGGCTGTTGAGCAGATATGCTTGCGACTTAACCTTTACTATGATGTCATCCACATAAACCTTGACCAGGTCCCGAATGAGGTTCGCGAACGTCTTGTGCATTGCACGCACAAAAGTGGGGAGCACATTCTTAAGACCATAAGGCCTGGACATATAGCAGTATAGACCGTCTACTGTGATGAAGGCAATGTGCTCTTCATCTTCCCTAGACATAGGTATTTGGTGGAAACCTGAATATGCGTCTAGGAAACACAGTAGATCACAGCCCGACGTAGAGTCGACTATTTGGTCTATACAGGGGGGGGGGCGGATTTTTTGGACATACCTTATTGAGGGTGGTGTAGTCGATGCACATGTGTAGCTTCCCGCCAGCCTTTGGGACGACAACAGGGTTGGCCAACCATCATGGATGGTGGACCTCTCGGATGAAGGCGACATCAAGCAACTTCTTGATTTCTTCACGGATGAAGTCTTGCCGCTCGATGGATTGCTTCCGAGGCTGCTGTTGGACCGGCTTGGCTTCAGGGTGGATCTACAGTTGGTGCTCAATCACCTCCTTGGGGATCCCGGGCATTTCCGACGGTTGCCAGGCAAACACGTCGACATTGGCCCGGAGGAAGGTGACGAGCGCATCTTCCTATTTGCCTCCGAGGCCCCTGGTGATTCGGGTGGTCTGGGCGACATCAGGACCAACTTGGACGGCCTTGACCGGTACGTCTTCGCCGTCCGAGGGCTGCACACGGGGTGCAGATGTCGCCCCTCGGCGACACATGCTTGGAGGCGGCCGGCTAGCTTCAGCGTTACCGGAGACGGCCTCCTATGCTGCTGCCAGCGCTTGGAGCTTTTCCTGCATAGAGACAGCCACGGTGCGGTCACCACGGATCTTGAGGACGCCAATCGGGGTCGGCATCTTCAAGACCAAATAGCCGTAGTGGGCTACCGCCACGAATCGGTATAGAGCTGGTTTGCCGATCATGGCATTGAAGGGAAGGCTGACCTCCGCAACATTGAAGACGACGCTCTTTGTATAATAGTTCTCAGGCGTCCCGAATATCACCGGGAGGGAGATACTACCGCACGGGAAGATGGGATCCCGACCTACCCCCGAGAATGGTCTCAAGGGGGTAAGCTGGGACATAGGGATCTGCAACTTCTTGAAAGCTACGAGACTGATAACGCTGAGGGCCGCCCCACAATCGATCAACACGTGGTAGAGCTTCACGTTGGAGATGGTCGGGGCGACGAGGAGAGGCAGCTGCCTGGCGCCTGCCATGTTCTTGGGGCAGTCGGAGGCATCGAAGCTGATCGACGTATCCATCCATTTGCGATGTGGCGCTAGCCCCGGAACTGGAGCGGCGACCATCACTGCTCGACGAAGGGTCTTGATGGCCCGTCTGAACGAGACATCAGAAGAACCCCCGTACATCACACAGAGTGTGTCGGCCGCTTGGCTGCCGGCATGGCCAGACCTGCCCGCTCTGGGGTGGTGGTGGCCTCATTGTTTCCCGCCTGGAGACGACGGCGAGTTGGGCGAGAAGGCTCGCCATGGGAAGTGATGTTCACCATGGTCACAAGAAGAGAGTGTAAAACCCCCTACCTGGCGCACCAAATGTCGGAGTGTGAGCTGTGACACTCCTCCCGGCCTGCTCGGAAGCAACCCGCGAGGTTCTTTTTTTCCGGAGGGGGCTTGGCACCCTTCGTGACCTGTGCTCGAGGGAGCGGATGAACACTGGGATTTACGTGGTTTGGGCCGCCGGAGCGTAATACCCTACATCCATGGATGTGCTTGTTCTATTGCTTTGGCGTGAGTGCTTGCTCGTAGTGTGATCTGGAGAGCGAGGAATCGGAACCCTTTGCAGGGTGTTCACCCTGGTCCTTTTATAGTTCAAGGCTGGGATGGTTACAATGAGGCGGCCCGATAGGTGGCCCCAAAGCTTTGAGTGTCATATACACGATCTAGGGCTTCGTCCTCTGAGCAGAGTGGCCGGTGGGGGAGTTAAGTCCCTCTGTCCGGCGCGCCGAGCGCCCCTGACCGCATGTAAGGTGATGATGAAGACGCCGTATTGTCGCCACGCGTCCTCGCCCTGCTTGGGCAGCTTAGTGCCGTTGGGTGGCACTGTACTGCTGTCACGCCCTGCCGTCCTATTTTGTCACCGTAATGTCGAACGGGCAAGGGACGGAGGCGTGAGCCAAGCTCCCGAGGAAGGCGTGAGCCTTGAATGTGAAGCCTGACAGCACACTTTCTTCTTGACTTCGTCGACCCACAGCCCACGAAGGATCGTGGGGCACACGCCGTCTCTGGAGCTCTTGTCGAAGGGCTTGGTGTCAGGTGACACGTGGCAGCTCCGGATCTTACCAGAGCTGGGAGACTCGGACCGGAGCCCAGAGCATGCGTCAGCACCGGATCTATCCTCAACAGGGAGGCGGCTCGGAGCCGGAGGACACGTGTCAGCTCCGGACCCCACCTCACCGGGGAGGCTCGGACCGGAGCCCCGAACACGTGTCAGCACCGGAGCTGTCCTCAGCAGGGAGGCGGCTCGGAGCCGGGGACACATGGCAGCTCCGCACCTCACCTTGAAAGTTGCCTAGAGGGGGGGGGGTGAATAGGCTAATAAAACCTGAAATTAAAATAAAGAGCGGATAAAACCAGAGTGGGCCGGACTAGTCCGGTGTGAGGTCGGACTAGTACGGTCTAAGCCTACTTTGTGTTTTAGGTTTTCTGTTAAGTTTGTTTGAGCTGAAGATATGTGGTAATAAAATGATGTCACAAATTTGTTGAGAATAATCATATTGCAAAATAATAGAACAATTTGCGGAAAATAACACAATGAAAGTTTAACAAGTAATTCTATTGAGCAAGTAAGACAGTAGAGAAGACAAGAGACCCGAATTATCCCGAGGTTCGATTCCACACAGGAACCTACGTCCTCGTTGAGGAGTCCACCAAGGACCGGGTCTTTTCTGACCCTTCCCTCACCGAGCGATCACTAAGATCAAGCCCGGGCTTTCTCACTATCAATCGAATGTGAATACAATGCTCTTAGGGGCTACTCACACTTTGAGGCTCCCTACACCAACCAAGCAGTTCTAGAATTCAAAGTACAACCGTTGAGAACTGAAAATAACAGTTAGAGTGCAAAGGAATCAAACCGAGAGCTCAAACGTTGGTCACCACGTCTTTCCTCTCACAAAAAGCCGCTAATCCCTTAAGATCCAATCTTAGGGGTCTAGAAGGTGAGGAAAGAGGCTTAGGAGAGCTCTAGGAATAAGTTTCCAACGCTTGGGTTCGTGTCACTTTGATTCTCAGCCGGGGGGGTCTCCTTTTATAGAAATCCCGACATTTGGCCGTTACCAACTAAAGTCCGGACTAGTCCGGTCCAAACCCTGGACTAGTCCGATCTTGAGGGACCACTCACGTCACGGCTTACCAAATAAAGTTTTAGTGACCGTTGAATTCAAACGGTCATGAAACCCCGGACTAGTCCGGCCAAGGGCGGACTAGTCCGATCTCAGTCAGGAACCTTTGTTCCGTATGAGAACGGACTAGTCTGGTAAGGGCGGACTAGTTCTGCCCGAAGAGCGGACTAGTCCTGTCTTACCAGACTTAGTCTAAAAGACTCTCTCAACTGGAGCTGCGGACTAGTCCAGCCAACCTCGGACTAGTCTGAGCTTACACAGGAACCTTTGTTCCGTCCTATTTCGGACTAGTCGGAAGAGATGGGACTAGTCCGACCTGTGGAGCGGACTATTCTGATGACACTCAGAGACTTCTTCTCCGGACCTAAGCGGCTTAGTCCGCTTAGCGGACTAGTCCGACTTCTTGGGCGGACTAGTCCGGCCTTCTGAGACTTAGTCTCATAACGGCTCAGAATCACACAACAACGGACTAGTCCGACCTTTATCGGACTAGTCCGAGCTGACTCAGGAACTCTTTGTCCGGTCTAAATCGGATTAGTCCGGTTCTGAACGGACTAGTCCGACCATTTTTCCGGACAAGTCCGGTCTTCCCTTTTTCTTCATGTCTATGACTACCTCATCTCGTGATTCTAACGTTCTATCCTTCGTTTGAGCTCTCTAGTGATTCTTAAGCACTCTATAGGAGAAGACCCTATACACAACTAAAAAATGTGAAGATTAATAGAAAATGCTATTTTCAATTCTTCCAAGTCTTCTTCTTTTCCTTTTGCTTCTTGAGAGACTCCATATCCATTTCTTTGATAGACACCTGTTCTCATACTCAGTAGAAACTTATTAGCATCTTAATTGTCATCAATCAACCAAAACCACGGGGATTATATAGATGTACTTTCAATCTCCCCCTTTTTGGTGATTGATGATAACTCATTAAGATTTTCGCAAAGTAGATATAGTAGATTGTTTCCATAAAGATTTACTCCCCCTAGATGTGTGCATAATGGATTATCAAGAACGAGAGAAAAATGTGCACAAGAGTGATTTTATGGGGAATTTTATGCTTACATGTGTTGTGATGGTGGGACTAAGTATAAGCAGTAACCACATTTAGAAAGATATAACATTTATGAGCAAGCAGATTTCATTATGGCATAATGTGAAGAGATAAAGTAATATAGTCATTATAAAAGCAACATAACGTGGCATAATGTAGCATAGTTTATTACAAGCCATCATGAAATGAGTATAATAAGCAAGACTAGACTATGACTATGACTAGAATTATACCCCCCCTTGTTCTCTCCCCCTTTGGCATCAAGGCACCAAAAAAGAGGAAGGAAAAAGGAGAAAACCTAATCACTATCATCTTGATCTTCGTCTTGGTCACTCGGGGTCTCTTCGTCCTCATCCTCTTCTTCATCGTCATCCTGGTGATGGGTGTGGGAGGTAGGAGGAGCAGCTGAGGTGGATCCAAAATAGGCAAGCTCATCCTCCGTGAGAGTGGGAAACTCTGTCACGTCGTCATCATCTGATGATGGTGGAGACATGGGTATCTCCATCTTGTCGCACATGGCCTTGAGATACTTCTCTTGGCGTTGCTTAATCTTCTGCGTGCGAACTTCCACCTTCCGGCATGAGGAGAATATGGCCTTGAAGATCTTGAGCAGTCCACTAGAGGAGCCACTCGATGACGGAGGAATGGATGGTCCGGCAGAAGAGGATGGAGCTGCAGTAGATCCCCTGCCCATGGATGAAGGAGGGCGAGGAAGAGGAGTCGACATCTGAGGACGGAGCTTCCGGTGCTTCACATCCTTTGCAAACTCTAGCCCTGTGACTTTTTCAATCATGCACATGATGTATGGTGCATAGCCACAGGATCTGTTCGGGGTGTGGGAGATGTTGAAGATGTCGTTGTAGATGTTGTCAAAGACATTGAATTTCTCTTCTTCATTGAGCAGCTTCAACAGGTTTCGGAGGTACCCCTGTATCATCCCCACATCTCCATCTTTTGGAGCTAGAGTCTTCCTCAGAACTCTGTTCATCACTCCAAAGAAGGGTTTGATGTTGTGGGTGGAGGATGCTTCATAGGAGAGATAGGAGGGGTACATGAAGTCCAAGTCATCCTTTCCCAGAGTTCTCTCATTGTGAACTATTATCTCATAGTTCAAATGCTCCCCAAGTCCTAGGATGCGAGCAAACTCATCATAGAGGACCGAGTATACTACACCATTTGTCATCCATGTTATTTTCCTGTTTCCGTAGGTGTGGAAGTAATAGGTGGTGTAGAACTGGACTATGACCTCAATGTTCCAGTCATATTGAAAAGCCATCAAGTCTTTGATCCCATGCCGCTCTGTTGCTTCGATTACTGCATCAAAGGCTTGATGTTTCTTGTTGGCCATGTATGGCCAGTCCACCCACTGAGCATCAACTACCGGTGTCTTCATTGGGAGATAGACATGCCGGTAGTAGTCACAGTGGAAGTCACACCAGAAGCGAGGGTCTGGTGTAGACCTCTCACACTTGTAGACCTCCTCCTCCCGGAACCTTCTTGCCTTATCGGCTCCTTTCCCCTTGAAGGTTGCACTCACCAAATTGGGTTGACGGTTTGGATTGTGCATGGGAGGTGCCCTTTCAAGGGGCCCAACAGGTCCCTGTGGGGGATTTTCCCTTCCCCGTCTAGGGTTGTCACGAATGACGAGTCCCCTGTTGGCTAGAGCCTTCTTTCTGGAAGGATCAGCTGCTTCGCCTTTTCCTTTGTCCTGGGTTGTTTTTTGTGGCTCGGCAGACTGTTTGTCCTTTAGAGTGACTAGTCTCTTCCTCCTCGGAGGGTCAACGGACTGGGAGGATTGGGCTTCCCTGTCAGCCCGTTTCTTCGTCCGAGCTTCCCTTGCAGCATCCTCTACTGCTTCTGTCTCGGCTACTGCGCGATAAGCGGCTTGACGAGCTGCTTCGACCTCTGGATTTGGAAGAGGGCTGTCGTTGGATCCTGACATGATCTGGTGAGAAAAGAAGTTTTTAGTTGATGGAGTACTACGTTTGAATTGGTTTACAAACCCAAAGTTAGAGGTTAAGGCTGTATCATCCGGACTTGTCCGGGCAGGAGCCGGACTAGTCCGCTCAGGCCGGACTTGTCCGGTTGGAGTCCGGACTAGTCCGGACTTTACAGTTTTAAACCCTAACTAATGTGATTTGCTTATCAATTAGTCAAAGTAGGTGCAATACTACCGGGGGTTTGAAATGATATGGCCTAGGAAACTCAGAGAGGCCCTAAGGTACCCAAGATATGTTCTAGGAATAGGATTTTTGTGAAAAATCAAGGCTAGGTTAAAAAGTACCTTGGAGTGAAGGAATGTGATGAAATCCGCGGTTCGAAGGAGCGGAGATGGTCGGAGAAGAGTTCCCCGCACTCCACAAGCCTTGAATCGAGGATGCCTTCGAGGGATTTGAGGAAGAACTCCAAAATCGCCAATGGGGGCGAGTTTTGGAGGAGAGAGGTGGAGTGGAGGTGAATGAGAGAGAGAGAGAGGGGGGCAGCCCGACCCTTGGAGGTTAAGTCTCCAGGGGCCGGACTAGTCCGGTCCTCAGTCTGGACTAGTCCGGTCTGTCGGACTAGGTCCGAACTAGTCTCTAGTCCGGACTTGTCCGTGTTCCGGGCGGACTAGTCCGTTGTGGACTTGTCCGCTGCTCCTCGGACTTCTTTTATAATGCCCGGACTTGTCCGACCACTAGGTCGGACTAGTCCGGCCTTTTAAAATCTAAAAATTCTTATATATCAGAATTTTGCCTTGGTGAATTTACTTGTACTTGCTATATGGTCCACATATATATATATATATCAAACACATAATTATGTGATAACAATATAGCCAAAAATAATATGAGATGAAAATAGAGGAGGTACAAGTTTCCACAATCATGCATACTTCTGAAGGTTGTAAAAGAATTTTGAGAACTTCTATTTGCACAATTTTTTTTTCAACTTACATTCCTGGAGTCTAATATATTCATCTCATTTCAAAGTTCACAAAATCGTTTTTCATCTAGTGGTTTGGTAAAGATATCGGCTAGTTGTTTTTCAGTTCTTACGTGTGAGATAGTTATGTCCCCCTTTATAGAGTGATCTCTTAAAAAGTGATGCCGAATGTCTATGTGTTTGGTTCTAGAGTGCTCAACGGTATTGTGGGCTATCTTAATAGCACTCTCATTGTCACAAAGGAGTAGAATGTTGTTCATATTGTGTCCATAATCCCTTAAAGTTTGTCGCATCCAAAGAAGTTGAGCACAACAACTTTCGGCTGCGACATACTCCGCCTCTGCTGTGGAGAGAGCGATGGAATTTTGTTTCTTGGATGACCATGATACTAGGGACCTACCCAAAAATTGACAAGTTCCTGAGGTGCTTTTTCTATCTATTTTACATCCGGCGTAATCCGCATCGGAGTATCCGATGAGATTAAACTTAGACCCCTTTGGATACCATAATCCTAGTTTGGGTGTGTGAACTAGATATCTTAGGATCCTTTTAACGGCTGTTAAATGGCATTCTTTAGGTGATGCTTGAAATCTTGCACATAAACATACACTAAGAATGATATCGGGTCTAGATGCGCAAAGATAAAGTAATGAGCCAATCATGGAGCGATATACCTTTTGATCCATGGTTGGTCCATCTTCATTGAGGTCAAGGTGCCCATTTGTTGCCATTGGTGTCTTGATAGGTTTTGCTTTGTCCATGTCAAACTTCTTGAGTATGTCTTGTGTGTACTTGGTTTGACTAATGAATGTGCCTTCTTTGAGTTGCTTGACTTGAAATCCGAGGAAAAACTTCAACTCTCCCATCATGGACATCTCAAACCTATCTGTCATTATCTTGCTAAACTCATTGCAAAAGGATGTGTTAGTAGAACCAAATATAATGTCATCGACATATATTTGGCATACAAAAAGATCGTTGTCTACATTCTTTGTGAACAGTGTATAATCTGCTTTGCCTATCTTAAAGCCGTTATCAATAAGAAAGTCTCTAAGACATTCATACCAAGCTCTAGGAGCTTGTTTAAGGCCATAGAGAGCTTTATGCAATTTAAACACATGATCAGGATATTCTCGGTCTTCAAAGCCGGGAGGTTGCTCCATGTACACCTCCTCCTTGATTGGACCGTTTAGAAAGGCACTTTTCACATCCATTTGATAGAGTTTAAAATCATGATGAGTAGCATAGGCTAATAGAATACGAATAGATTCAAGCCTAGCTACGGGAGCAAAATTTTCATCGAAATCCAAACCTTCGACTTGAGCATATCCCTTTGCTACAAGTCTGGCCTTGTTTCTTGTCACCACTCTGTGTTCATCTTGTTTGTTGCGGAACACCCACTTGGTGCCTACCACATTTGCGTTTGGTCTTTTCACTAGCTCCCATACTTTATTTCTTGTAAAGTTGTTTAATTCTTCTTGCATGGCTACTACCCAATCTGGGTCCTTGAGTGCATCTTCCACCCTAAATGGTTCCAAGGACGACACAAAGGAGTAATGTGCACAAAAGTTAGCTATACGAGAATGTGTTGTTACCCCTTTTGTGATATCTCCAAGGATGTTATCAACGGGATGATCTCGTTGAATGCTTTTATGAACCCTTGGGTGAGGCACTTGATTTCTTGAGTGGTTTTCTTCATCTTCATCTTCTTCTCCCCCTTGATCAACACCATGGTTTTGATTTTCTTCTTCCTCAAACTGACCGTCTTGATCTTGGGGTGCTTGGTTTTGATCTTGAGTGAGAGGTGCCACTTTTGATGAGCTTGTAGCATCTTGTTCTACGTTTTCATGGGGACGTATTTCTCCAAGCCCCATTCTTCTTAGTGCTTCACTTGGTGCCTCTTCTTCATCTAATACACATTGATCAACTTGCTCCACTTGGGAGCCATTAGTTTCATCAAACACCACGTCACATGCAATTTCAACGCACCCGGAGGTTTTGTTGAAGACACGATAAGCGTAGGTGTTTGAGTCATAACCAAGTAGGAAACCTTCATCGGATTTCGAAGCAAATTTTGAAATCCTAGGCTTCTTGTTAAGAATATAGCATTTGCTTCCAAAGACTCGAAAGTAGGAAATATTGGGTTTGTTACCGGTTAGGAGCTCGTATGAGGTTTTCTTTAAGAGTCGATGAAGGTAGAGGCGGTTTGTAGCATGACAGGCGGTGTTGATTGCCTCCGCCCAAAATCGATCCGAGGTCTTGTATTCGTCGAGCATGGTTCTTGCCATCTCTATGAGCGTCCGGTTCTTCCTTTCAGCTACCCCATTTTGTTCGGGAGTATAAGGAGCTGAAAACTCATGTTTGATGCCTTCTTCATCTAAAAATTCTTCCACTTGAGTGTTCTTGAATTCAGAACCGTTGTCACTTCTAATCTTCTTAGTTTTTGAAGAAAACTCGTTTTGAGCTCTCCTCAAGAACTTCTTGAGGATTCCTTGAGTTTCTCCATTATCATGCAAGAAAAATACCCAAGTGAAACGAGAATAGTCATCAACAATTACAAGACCATACTTGTTACCGCCAATGCTTATATAGGTGACAGGGCCAAAGAGGTCCATATGAAGCATCTCCAATGGTCTTGTTATCGTCATCACGTTCTTGGCGGGGTGAGCTGTTCCAATTTGCTTTCCTGCTCGGCACGCACTACATGATCTATCCTTTTCAAAAACAACACCTTTTAGTCCACGGATGTGATCTCCCTTTAGAAGTTTTTGTAAATTCCTCATTCCAACATGGGCTAGGCTTCTATGCCACCGCCATCCCATGTTGGTTTATGCTATTAAGCATGTGTTATGCACAACTTTACTTGTGGAAAAATCCACTAAGTAAAGCTTTCCTTTTAACACACCCTTAAAGGCAATTGAGTTGTCACTTCTTCTAGAGACGGTCACATCCTCGTTAGTAAACAAGCAATTATAACATTTCTCACATAGTTGAGATATGGACAATAGGTTATAATCCAATGATTCAACGTGTAGAACATGTGAAAGAAAGTGTTGAGAAGAGATTGCGATTTTACCAATATCTAGTACCCTTCCTTGGCTGTTGTCACCAAAATAGATGCCTTCATTTGGATCATCATTTTCTTCATACTCAACAAACATTTTCTTCTCTCCGGTCATATGGTTAGTGCATCCACTATCTAGCACCCATTTAGTGCCACCGGAGGAGTAGGCCTGCAAAACAATTTAAACATTGCTCTTAGGTACCCAAACTTGGTTGGGTCCTTTGAGGTTAGTTACTAGGCATTTGGGCACCCACACACAAGTTTTTGGACTCTTGTGGAGTGGCCCAACATATTTTGCATAAACTTTACCATACTTGCTTCTCATAAGAACACAAGATGCATCAAAATTATGAAATACTATAGATTTTATTTTTTTGGTAATCTTATGTGAGGTAGATGCAAGGTTTTTACTCTTGTCTTGGCTTGAGTTTTCTTTCACGAAAGCTACGAATTTTCTATTGTTTTTAAGGATTCTAGCATTTTGCTTTCCTCCCCTAGTATATCCAAGTCCATCTTTGATGAAGGGAGATCTTGTGATTGTGTATGCACTACATGCATAATTGATTTTTTCTTTATCAAAGATCCTACTCTTGTGTGTATTTTTGCTTTGTGCCTCTTTGAGCCCATTTTTTAAGTTTAAGATAGTGCTAGCACATTTGCAAGTTTTAGTGTTGGATTCTTTCTTTGTTGAGAGAGAGCCTTTAGAGGATGAATTAATTGGGACGCTAGACTTAAGTGAGTCAAGTTGTGCTTCAAGATTCTTGTGAGCTTTGGCTAAACTTACAAGTTCATCTTGAAGGGCTATGTTATCACTTTTAAGCTGAGCGTATGTCTCCTTGCTCATGGCAAGTTCACTTTCAAGTGTTCTACACTTTTCTCTTTCAAATTCAAGAAGTTTCTCGATCTCAAGGTTTCTTTCCTTTTCAAAGATAAGCAATTCTTCTTGTTTATTTAGAAGCTCTTCTTGTTCAAATATTTCATCCGATAGCATTTTCATTTTAGCTATAGCCTTTTTGTTTAATCCTCTAAATATGAATTCGTTTTCACTACTACTATCGAAGTCACTATCATCTTCAATATGTAACTTAGAAGGTTTAGTCATTACCTTGCGTTTTCCTTCCTTTGCCATGAGGCATGTGTGACTTCGGCTCTTCCAATCACTCTTGTTTGGCAAGAGTGATTTCTTCATGTTTGGTCTCTTGATGGCTACAGTTGCCACTTTTTCTTCATCTTCGGAAGAAGATTCTTCATTTGAGTCCCATTCTTCTCTGATGTGGGCTTGTCCATATGTCTTTTTCTTTGTGAAGAATTTCTTGTCTTGTGGCTTCCCATCCTTCTTCTTTCTCTTGTCATCTTCCTTGCTATGGGGCAGTTCACAATGAAATGCCCATATTCTCCACAGTTGTAGCAAGTCTTCTTTGTTCTTGACTTGCCTTTGTCTTTGCTCTTGTTCTCATAGTGATGGCTTCTCCTTCTTCTCATCAACCTTTTGAATCTTTTGATGAAGAATGCCATTTCTTCATCATCCATATCTATGCTTTCATCATCACTTTCTTCATCTTCATTTGTGAGTTGTGTTTCTTTTGCCTTTGACTTGGATGTGGCCTTGAGAGCAATGCCCTTCTTCTTGGATGAAGTGATTTTGGCTAAGTCATTGACGTGTTGGGCTTCCTTCTCCATCATCTCATGGTTAATGATCTTCCCTAGCACTTCATCCGGAGTCATCAAATGAAAGTTTGGACTTTCCCGGATTAGGGTGCATAGGGTCACATTACGAGGCATAAATGCTCTTATCATCCTTTAACCACCTCATGGTCATTCCACTTCTTGCATCCGTACGCCCGACTCTTGTTGATAAGAGTTTTGAGTCGGTTGTACATTTCTTGAGGTGTTTCGCCCTTCTTCCATGGCAAACCTTCCAAGCTCTCCTTCTATCATCTCAATCTTAGCTTCCCTCACGGATCGGTTTCCTTCATGTGCGATCTTGAGGGTGTCCCAAATATATTTGGCGAGCTCCAACCCATCCACCTTGTTAAATTCTTCAATGCTCAAAGATGAGTTGAGCACGGCTGCTGCTTGTGCATTGCGATGGATTTGTTGTTCTTGTTCTAGAGTGAGTTCATCCCCGTCTTCGGGGATATCTATACCTATACATACCACATGCCAAAGACTTGGGTTCAAGGAAATTAGATGCAACTTCATGTTGTGTTTCCACATTGTATAGTTAGTTTCATCAAAGTGAGGTGGTTTGCCTAGAGGAATTGATAAATATCTGGAATGCGAATTTAGTCGTTCATAGTTAAAAGGATATCGCGAGTAGTCTTGTTGACTACTCTTGAGTTTCTTCTCTGACTTCTCCTTCTTTTTCCGTTTGGCCTCCTCCTTCTTCTTTTTGAGGAGTGCCATAAGACGAAGAACTTCTTCATCATCTTGTGAGCTTGTAACGTCTTGTGGAGGAGCAACTGCGGGAGGTGGGTTAGACCCTTGTTCTTCAAAGTTGCTCGAGCTTGCTCCTTTTCCCTTGTTGAGATCAATTTGTCTACCGACCTTGTCCCCCATCTCCTCTCCAAGCGGTTAAGCTTTTGTGGAGAGTTAGGCTCTGATACCAATTGAAAGTTGCCTAGAGGGGGGGTGAATAGGCTAATAAAACCTGAAATTAAAATAAAGAGCGGATAAAACCAGAGTGGGCCGGACTAGTCCGGTGTGAGGTCGGACTAGTCCGGTCTAAGCCTACTTTGTGTTTTAGGTTTTCTGTTAAGTTTGTTTGAGCTGAAGATATGTGGTAATCAAATGATGTCACAAATTTGTTGAGAATAATCAGATTGCAAAATAATAGAACAATTTGCAGAAAATAACACAATGAAAGTTTAACAAGTAATTCTATTGAGCAAGTAAGATAGTAGAGAGACCCGAATTATCCTGAGGTTCAATTCCACACAGGAACCTACGTCCTCGTTGAGGAGTCCACCAAGGACCGGGTCTTTTCTGACCTTTCCCTCACCGAGCGATCACTAAGATCAAGCCTGGGCTTTCTCACTATCAATCGAATGTGAATACAATGCTCTTAAAGGCTACTCACACTTTGAGGCTCCCTACACCAACCAAGCAGTTCTAGAATTCAAAGTACAACTGTTGAGAACTCAAAATAACAGTTAGAGTGCAAAGGAATCAAACCGAGAGCTCAAACGTCGGTCACCACGTCTTTCCTCTCACAAAAAGCCGCTAATCCCTTAAGATCAATCTTAGGGGTCTAGAAGGTGAGGAAAGAGGCTTAGGAGAGCTCTAGGAATAAGTTTTCAACGCTTGGGTTCGTGTCACTTTGATTCTCAGCCGGGGGGTCTCCTTTTATAGAAATCCCGACATTTGGCCGTTACCAACTAAAGTCCGGACTAGTCCGGTCCCAACCCCGGACTAGTCCGATCTTGAGGGACCACTCACGTCACGGCTTGCCAAATAAAGTTTTAGTGACCGTTGAATTCAAATGGTCATGAAACCCCGGACTAGTCCGGCCAAGGGCGGACTAGTCCGATCTCAGTCAGGAACCTTTGTTCCGTATGAGAACGGACTAGTCTGGTAAGGGCGGACTAGTCCGGTCTTACTAGACTTAGTCTAAAAGACTCTCTCAACTGGAGCTGCGGACTAGTCCAGCCAACCTCGGACTAGTCCGAGCTCACACAGGAACCTTTGTTCCGTCCTATTTCGGACTAGTCAGAAGAGATCGGACTAGTCCAGCCTGTGGAGCGGACTAGTCCGATGACACTCAGAGACTTCTTCTCCGGACCTAAGCGGCTTAGTCCGCTTAGCGGACTAGTCCGATTTCTTGGGCGGACTAGTCCGGCCTTCTGAGACTTAGTCTCATAACGGCTCAGACTCACACAACAACGGACTAGTCCGGCCTTTATCGTACTAGTCCGAGCTGACTCAGGAACTCTTTGTCCGGTCTAAATCGGATTAGTCCAGTTCTGAATGGACTAGTCCGGCCATTTGTCCGGACAAGTCCGTTCTTCCCTTTTCTTCATGTCTATGACTACCTCATCTCGTGATTCTAACGTTCTATCCTTCGTTTGAGCTCTCTAGTGATTCTTAAGCACTCTAAAGGAGAAGACCCTATACACAACTAAAAAATGTGAAGATTAATAGAAAATGGTATTTTCAATTCTTCCAAGTCTTCTTCTTTTCCTTTTGCTTCTTAAGAGACTCCATATCCATTTCTTTGATAGACACCTGTGCTCATACTCAGTAGAAACTTATTAGCATCTTAATTGTCATCAATCAACCAAAACCACGGGGATTATATAGATGTACTTTCACACCTCAGCGGGGAGGCTTCAGATCGGAGCCCAGGGCACGTGTCAGCTCCGGATCCCAAGCGCATGCGGTAGCCCCAGGGCTGACCATGGGGTCCAGGGCACGTGTGTGTGTGTTCAAAATGTGTATGTATACATAGATACAACTCATATAGTGCAAAGTTTGGTTTAGAGTAAAGTTTAAATGCAATATATATGTACATATACACATCAAGATTTAGTATAGATATTATATGATGTTGAAAGTGAGGATTTAGTCATAAGAAACTCAAACTGAATACATATATATATAGACTTTAGTGATTTTAGGCCAAAGCATAAAATGAAGCCATGTTGTATGCATGTTTTACTTGCATGAGGGTGTATGTGGATGGACTCTTATGGAATGTTGTTTGTTTTTGCTATGCGTATGTTTGCACGAGTAGAACCATCCCTAGAGCCAGTTCTAAACTTCCAAGAGCAAGACTTTCCACTTCTCGAGCAGCAAGAAGAAGGCAAGTGTCCTTGACCACTTTGTACCTAATCTAGGAAAGTTAGTTAGAGTTATTTGCATTGTGTTATGAATTATGAAACCCATTTAGCATGCTTCCCCTAGCTTTTCATGTCTTATTCCTTGTAGCCTGGGTTGGTAATTACTTAGTATGATTATGATTATTATGATGCTTAGCCATGCTTAGATTGTGGGAAACTGGGGATATGAATTCCTCATGAAGCTTAATGATATATGATGAAATTATGGTAGAGATAGCAATCTAGGCAAGCTGTATGTCTTTGGTTGGTGCTGTGTGCACGAGAAATTGGGTTAGTGTTTAGTGCTTGCCTGGGTTCTAAGGACCGGTTCATGGAGTATTTAACCTGGCTTTACCGTGCACCACATGCTGAGATGGGGCAGCTTGGCCAATTAATTTGGTGCATTTCTGACTTAGTGTGAGTGTTTGGAAGGTGCGGGGAATAGGAGTCAGCTGGACTACCTTGGGAACCGTAAGGCTCAAGAGAGGGCCACTGCAGCGGAGGTTGGAGCCTGCTGGATGCTGTTAGAGGTGAAACCTCAGCGGGCTCATGCTAGTCGGGAATCCCTTTGTAAAGGCCCCATAGGGATCTCCTGGCTACACACATGGGTAGTGTGAATGTGGTACGTGGCCACAGGCAAAACGGAGGTTCTTTAGTCCACCCGACAACGGGGGATGAAATCACTACTAATGGGTAAACAAGCACACACTCTGCAGAGTTGGAAACTGTCATGACAGCCGTGCTCACGGTCAAGAGCGGCTTGGACTTTTTCATTATTAGTGGAATTATGAAGTGAGAGGTTGGGAATGTTAGGCAGGAAGCTTAATATTGAAGATGAGGTTATGAGAACGAGATGTTCTCACTTATGTAGTAATATAGGTGCTTAATAAGCTATGGTGATAGGATTTAATGCGTACTGCAAAAACCATGACTTAAGCATTTCCTTGTTCTAGCCTGCATATCATTACTTCCCCACACTTGCTGAGTACTGTTGGTACTCAAGCTTGCTTTTGTTTGATTTATTTGTTGCTCAGGACATGATGAAGGCAGACAGTTTAACAAGGAAGACATCGACCCAGAAGATCTATACCAGTCTTGCGGAATCTCCGGGCAACGCCCGTGAATGGAGCTCCAAAAGATCTATATTCTGCTGCGTTGTCTTGAATGTATTGACATTTTAATAGTCCTTTGAGACATTATTTTAAGACTTTAATGTTACGATGTACTTGAGTTGTATTTAAATGATGTTTCACTCTTGTCATCACATGTATGAGCAAACAGATCCTGGCATACATGTGTTTATTCACTCGGTTGATCTTACGGAGAAACTGGATGTGACAGAAGTGGCATCAGAGACAAGGTTGCTCGTAGGAACGTGAACCTAGTTAGAAACTGACGTATTTAAGGACATTATGTTCTTAAAAACTATTTTACAAAAGTGTGTAGGGTAAATATGTTATTAATGATTGTTCTCTTATTTATTTGTTATCTCATCTTATCTATGTTCAAAATAGAGTATTTATTGCTATGTATCCCACTTGATTTTTTTAAATATTTTATGTTTTAGATGGTTCGCACGCTTCACACCGCTCGAAAGTCCACTGAAAGACGAGTTCCTATAGCTGCACCCACCTGGAAGGAAGTGGATAACCCTGTGACGTACCACTCTCACAGGGTAGCTGCAGGAAGCATGGTGCAGCATTGTCGACGTCTGCTCCATACCGCTGGCTACATCGGCAAGCTAGTAGTGTACTACAACACTACTAAGTTTACTCGCACAAAGCGTGAGGAATGGAGGTCGGAGGCTAGGATCTACGACGACAACAAGCTGATAAAGATACACAACTCACCAGCATGGAGAGTGACTATGACAGAGGCAGAGAAAGATGCCACCTGGGAGGCGATCACTTGTCATAGCTACATCAACCGTGGTTATCTGGACAGGACCAAGTACATGTATACTATTCAGCGAGAGAGTGGCACGGCTGAGTTCAAGTATGTGCCAGTCCAAGAGGGGTATACAGGCGAGCAGATGGACATGAGCTTGGATAGGGATGACAATTGGACCCGCGGGTTCGGGTCCCCGTCGGGTTTGGCACCTGACGGGTGCGGGTTGAAATTTCCACCCGCGGGTCTGACTCGCACCCGACACGATTTATTGCGGGTGCGGGTGGAAATCACAAATTTGTAGCCCAGCCCACTGCGGATAGTTTTAACCGGTAACTCTAGCCTCCGAGTCCCGAAACCCACAGTCCCTCACCTCAGCGCTCGCTCCATTTTCCTGAAACACTCAACTCAGCGCTGCCGCCGCTTGCCTCCGCGCATACCGCGCCACCGCCTGCCGAGTGCCGACCACGGCCCGCCCGACGCCCGCCCCCCGCCCCCGCTGCATGCTGACCTCGTCGTCACCGTCGCCAGTCGTTTCCGCCGCCACCTAGATCCATGCTCCCAGGTCCCGACCCCGTCACAAAGTCCGTTGTCGTCCGCTCCCGAGTCCCAACCCCGTCGCAAAGTCCGCCGCCGGCCGCTCCCAAGTCCCGACCCCGTCGCAAAGTCCGCCGCTCCTGCCTCCCGGTCCCGGTGGCCACTGTGCTGCTGTCTGCCCACCATCCCCTGTCGTCCCCTTCGACCGTTCGCCAGTCATCCCCCGTCCGGCGCCCACCATCCATCTTCCTCTGTCCCCTGCGTCTAGCTGCTGTCCGGCTGCTGGCGCCTCGGGATCCAGAAGCCTAGCAGCCATCCAGCCACTACCCAAGCCACCATTCAACGAGGTATGGCCGCCACCCTGGTGTATTTACTGTTATTCAAGCAATATTATCATGGTACATATTGAACAACTATTTGCACTTTATTTCATCAGTTTGGTCCAGATCCACGGCATGTCGACTCCAAGTGCGACAGATGCGACGAATGCGGCAAAGAGGCTACGACGTGTTGATCAAGCTGCATTGTCCACCGCTGCTAGTGCTGCTGCCTTTTCTTCAAGCAATGTTGGTGTTGCTGCCGGTACAAATTCTCAATCTCAACCTACAGCAGTAGCATCTGAAGAAGGTTCTCCTTTAGATGGAAATGACAATGTGGCTGTTGGTGGTAAGAGAAAGCTCAAGTCTGATGTTTGGCTAGAATTTGAACAAGTTACAGTGAGTGGTACACTTAAAGCTCAATACAATTGGTGTAAAAAAAACTTCTAGTTGGACACGGTAGAGCAGGGACAAATCACTTGCGTGGTCACCTTAAAATTTGCGCATCTAGACAAGTAAGGAAAGGCTCAAGCAACCTTGAAGATAGGCAAAGATGATAATGCGGTTGCTGTTGTTGAAAAGTATATTTTTGATCAACAAATTGCTAGGAAGGAACTTGCACTAATGATATGTGCCCATGAGTATCCACTATCTATAGTTGATGAATATTTTGTGCATCATTGCAACCTCTTTTCAAAGTAATGTCCAGAAACACTATTAAAAAGGATATATAGGATATGCATGAGGTGCAAAGGCTTTCTTTGGTCAATTCTTTTCAGCAGTGTCATTCTCAAATTGATATGACTATGGACATGTGGACAACAAATCCTCAAAAGAAAGGATATATGTCTGTGACAGTACATTATATTGATGATGATCAGAAGCTTAAAAGTTTTCTTTTGAGGTAATAATACTTTATTGATGTATTGTTGTTTTATTGTGGTTCATTTTTTGTTTTGTTGTACTGTTATATTGCTGTATTGTTATAATTGATGTGAGCTTTTGACTTTTTGTAGGTTCATATATGTGCCATCCCCACATACAGGGGAAGTTATAAGTGATGTTCTTTATGAGATGCTACAAGATTGGCAGATTGAGAAGAAGCTTTCAACGGTGACTCTTGATAACTGCAGAACCAATGACAATCTAATGCAAGCTATGCAAGATAAGATGCCCCTTTCCTCTCTTATGCTACGTGGTACATTTTTGCATATGTGATGTGCTGCACATATTATTAATTTGATTGTTAAAGATGGATTGAGTGTTATGGAAAAGGGTATTGAAAGAGTGCATGAAAGTGTTGGATTTTGGTGTGCCACACCAAAAAGACATGAACATTTTGAACGCACAGCATCACAGATGAACATTAAATATGGTAAAAGGATAGCTCTAGATTGTAAGACAAGATGGAATTCAACTTACCATATGATTAGCATTGCTCTAGAGTATCAAACGGTTTTTGAACGCCTTGCAAACAAAGAAAAACTTTGTGCTCCTTTTAAGCCAACTAAAGATGATTGGGAATTTGCTAGGGAGCTTTGTGGTAGGTTGAAGATATTCTACGATGCAACTGAGCTATTGTCAGGCAGTAATTATGTCACAACAAATCTTTTTTACTCCAAGATTTGTGGCATTTATTTAGCTATTGAGAAATGGAGAAGCAGTAATATCCCTAAGGTAGAAGAGATGTCTACCTTGATGAAACAAAAATTTTGTAAGTACTGGACAGATGTGCATGGGCTAATGGAAATAGCTACTGTTTTAGATCCTAGGTACAAAATGAAATTCATGAAAGCTTTTTATAGCACTATATAGGGCGAAGAGAGTCCTGCTACAAATAGTGAAGTGTCTAGAGTTACAAGTTTGTTGTATGCTCTAGTATTGGAGTATAAAGGCTCTATGGAGGGCATAACAATAACTGATGGTGTAGGTACAACTAGCAAAACTGTTATCCAAAATGAAGGAGATGATCTCGTGTTTGATATATTCGATAAGTTCTTGTCAGAGGAGGTAGAGGAGTGTTCAACTTCTGTGCGAACTGACTTAGATTTATATTTGGAGGAGCCAACACTGCCAAGAACTCAAGAGTTGGACATCATTCATTGGTGGCATGTCACACCCGGTTTTTCCGAAGAAACAACCAAGTGAATATCACATGTATGCCAGGATCATTTTCTCATACATGTGATGACAAATAGTGAAGCATCATTTATTACAAGCCAGGTGTCGAATATAAATAAGTCTTACATCGCAAATGTCTCAATGGACACTAATGCTTCATCACAAGTAAATAAACTAGCAGCGGAATATTATTCTTTAGGGCTCCATCACAGGCGTTGCCCGGGGGTCTTCATGAACCTAAAAACCTTCCTCGGGTCCAAAATCTTGGTCATTATACACCACCTCATTATCTTGACCTGAGCAGCAATATAAACCAACAAATATGCAAGGTTGAGTACCAATGGTACTCAGCAAGTGTGGGAAAATTATATCATGCATGGCTAGAACAAGGAGAGGTTGAACTCATGGTTAAAGCACTACGCAATTAATACCTATCACCTTAGCTTATTAAGCACCTACATTACTACACAGGTGAAATGGTCCCAATCTCCCATCCCATCATCATAATCCAATAACCATAACCATCATTTCCAATGTTAAGCTCCCCGCTTAACTTCCAAAACCATCAATCCTCTAATCATGAATAAGTCCAGGCCGCTCTTAACCGTGAGCACGGCTGTCAAGACAGTTTTGACTCTGCAGAGTTTGTACCACTGTACCCACAAGTAGTGATTTCATCCCCCGTTGCCGGGTGGACTAAAAGAACCTCCATTATGCCAGTGGCTACGATCCACATTCACACTTCCCAGGTGTGCAGCCAGGAGATCACTACGAAGGCTTTACAAAGGGATTCCCGACGAGCGTGGGCCCACTGAGGTTTCACCCCTAACAGCATACAAGAGGCTCCAACCCCGCTGCAGTGGCCCCCTCTTGAGCCTTGCGGTTCATATGGTAGTCCAACTGACACCTACTCCCCGCACCATCCAACACACCCATACTACGCCGGGGATACACCTAATTAATTGGCTAAGCTGCCCCATCTCAGCATGTGGTTGGCACTGTAAAGCCGGGTTACATGCTCCATGAACCGGTCCTTAGGATCCAGGCAAGTACAATACACAAACCCAAGTCTCGTGCACCCAGCACACAACCAAAACATCCAACTTGCCTTGATCCCTACCTCTACATAACTCACAATGTCTCATTCAAGAGTATGGTAATATAAACTGATGATCTCATGTCCCAAATAACCCATTCTAAGCATGGGTAAGCATATGCATGGAAATAAATGACATGGTAAAATAAATCCCAACCCAAGCTTCAAGGAAACAAGGTAATGCAATTCTAGGGAAACTTTCCTAGCATGGGTTTCATATTTCATTTGACAATGCAAATAATTCTATCTACACATCCTAGCATAGGATCAAAGTGGTCAAGGACACTTGCCTCCTTCTTGCTGCTCTTGAAATTGGTAGTCCTGATCTTGGAAATGAATAACTTGTTCTTGAACAGGTTCTACTTCATACCATCACACATAGCAAAAGAAAAACAACAATCCATAAGACATAGTTCACACTTACACTTCATACAAACCACACATTCACATTTATGAAATTTCTTTACCATTATATGTGTTGTGGTTACTTTATGTGTGTTGAATTGTGGCTTGCATGCACTTTTAACCATGTGTATATGATTCCTACTTTTGTGTCCACCTTTATACTTACATACTATTTATATGGGTTTCCAATAAATTTCTTATATTCAACTACTTCACCTTTTTACTACCAAGTGTGTATGAAAAGTATTATTCTTCCCCATATGTGCTTTCATAATTTCTATCAACCCTAAACTGAATTCTTTGTATTTTAGAAACTCCATTTATCATTTACTAGTTGCTATATTTTCAGATTTATATTCCTATGCATAATTGTGTATTTTATTATTAAATTATTAATACACATCACCTAAACAGAATAGGTTCTGGTCCTGAATAATTTAAAATCATATTTTGACCTTGGCTTCTGATGTAGACCATTTCATAATTATTTTCCCTATTTTTCTATAACTATTCTTTACTTAAAAATGTGTCCCTATACTAATATATGTGAATAATAGATGAAACAGATTTATTTCAGCCCAAAAATATATTTTTATCTCACTCCAAAGTTTTCTAAGTACTGAGAAAGTTTTTAATTAATTTTGACAATTATGTTTGTTCCCCTTTTTAATTTTTAAACACTAGTTACATATTCAATTTCCTAAATTAAATACTAAACAGGGCTAAAATAATGAATTCACCCCATTACAGGGTCTATAATATTATTTTCATAATTTCCAGGGGTCTAGCTACACTTATCAGAGGTGTTTTTCCTAATTTCCATTAAGTCCAGGGGCTAAAACTGATTTTTAAATGAATTTACATGATTTTCTGGAGTTCCAGGGGCTAGATCTGAAGTTTCCGGGGCTAGCTCTCAATTCCAGAGAAACCCAGGGGGTAGCACGTAAGAATTCCAGTCTTTATAATGCGGGGTTGACGTGGACCGTCCGATTCTAAACCGACGACTGAGATTATAACATCGAACCGGTACGCGGGGATTTAAAGTCTACCGTGCGATTTAAAATAAACGGCGCACAAGCGGCCACGTCGCTCTGATCGAGCGCGGGCGGCGCTGCCGGCGGCGCACGGCGGCGATCTCGCCGGAAAGTTTTGGATCCTCGTGAATTCTGCCTAGAACTGTGATCTTATGGCCTAGATCGATAGAGGGGAGGTCAGGGATCTCACCTCGGGGGTTTTCTCGAGCTCGGGGGTCCTGGAAAGTGCTCGGCGGCGAGGTCCGAGGCAAAACCACGGCGAAGCTCGTCGGCGCTGAGTTTACACCGTAAGTCTTCGGGTTTTCTGCACCTGCAAAGTTCCCCGGAGGCGGTGGATCAAGACCAGCGAGTTAGATCAGAGTTTCCGAGCTTAGATCGGCCAGAATTCACCGGCGAAGTCTCGGTGCTCACCGGAATGAAAATCGGCGATCGCGTGGGAAAAACTGATCGGATCGGGGGTTTTTATAGCCGGGGGAGGGCGGTGGGTCTGTTGTGATCGAGTTGGAGTCCTCTGGGACCAGAATTCGGGCGACGGAACGCGGTTTCCGGTCGGTTGCGATTTCGCGCGCTCGGGGGAAAAGTCCGGGGTCGCGGGGGCTCAAGGTTAGGGATGACATGTGGGTCCCACCTGTCTGTGAGAGGCAGCGCGGCGCGCGCGGGGGCGGGCTGGCGCGGGGAAAGCTGGGCCGGCTGGCGGGTTTCGACCCACGTGCGGTTTTTTTCCCGTTTTCTCTTTTTCTTTTTTCCATTTCTTTTCTGTTTTGAGTCTAATTTGAATTCCAGTTTGAATTTGAATTTTGCAAAACATGCAACACGTCCAAAAATTTTTAAATTACCCTCTGAACATGATTTAGAGTTTTGAAGCAAAAATTTGGGGTGTTACAGCTCTACCCCCCTTAAAAGAAATCTCGTCCTCGAGATTGGTGTTTCTAAGAAAACAACTCCGGAAATTGTGCTTTAAGCTCATCTTCCCTTTCCTAGGTAGCTTCCTCTTCTGAGTGATGCTTCCACTGCACCTTGCACATCCGGATTCTCTTGTTTCTGGTGAGGCATTCCATCGTCTCCAAAATCTTGTATGGTTGCTCGGCATAAGACAAATCCTCAGCTACATCCACTTCATTCATGGGTAACACCTCTTCAGGCGTCCTTAGACATTTCTTGAGTTGTGACACATGGAATACATCGTGCACATCCGATAGATGAACCGGTAACTCTAGTTGATACGCCACTTCGCCTTTTCTTTCCAAAACTTGAAAGGGTCCGATGTATCGAGGTGACAACTTCCCTTTTACCTTGAACCGACGAAGCCCTCTGATAGGGGACACCTTGAGATAAACATAGTCTCCCACGTTGAAAACGAGCTCTCTTCTTCATACATCAGCATAACTCTTCTGGCGTGTTTGTGCTATCCTCAAGTTGTTGCGAATCTCCCTCACCTTTGCTTCGGCTTCTTGTAGCACTTCTGGACCAAACACTTTACTTTCTCCTGTTTGGTTCCAAAATAGGGGAGTTCTGCACTTCCTTCCATACAAAGCTTCAAACGGTGACATTTTCATACTAGCTTGATAGCTGTTGTTATAGGAAAACTCCGCATACGGTAAGTTCTTGTCCCAACTCCTATTGTTTTTGAGTGCACATGCCCTTAACATGTCTTCAAGGATCTGATTGGTTCTCTCCGTCTGCCCGTCAGTTTGGGGATGATAGGCAGAGCTGAAGTTCAGATGGGTTCCCATGGTTTCATGCAACTTCTGCCAAAACCTCGAGGTGAACTGTGTCCCTCGGTCCGATACTATCTTCTTTGGCACTCCATGGTAACACACAATCCTTGACATGTACAATTCTGCCAACTTGGATCCGCTGTAGCTTTCTTTCACAGGGATGAAATGAGCTACCTTGGTTAGCCTATCAATAATGACCCATATTGAATCATACCCGGATTGGGTCCTAGGCAATCCCACGACAAAATCCATGCTGATTTCTTCCCACTTCCATTCAGGCACTTTGAGTGGTTGCAATAATCCCGCGGGCCGTTGATGTTCAGCTTTCACCAACTGACATGTGTCACATAGGGCAACATGTTCCGCGACATCTCGCTTCATGCCATACCACCAATACCTGCTTTTGAGGTCCTGGTACATCTTCGTACTCCCAGGATGAATGGAATAGTCGGAATCGTGAGCCTCCTTCAAAATTAATTCACGGATCTCTTTTACTTCTGGCACACAGATCCTTTTCCCGTGCCACACCGTTCCTTGTTCATCCTCTCTAAAACCAGGAGCTTTATTTTCCTTGATGAGCTGTCTGATCTCTTGTATCTTCTCATCATTCTTTTGGCCCTCGCGTATGTCTTGCTCGAGTGTGGGGTCCACTTCCATGGCGATGGCTTCACTACTATTTACTAGACATAGATTGAGCCTTATAACCTCGTCCTTCAATTCTGCAGGCATGTCCTTCAAACTCAACTTATTGACCTGCACTTTCCGACTCAAAGCATCGGCCACGACGTTTGCTTTCCCGGGATGATAGTTGATGCCCACATCAAAGTCATTGATTAGCTCTAGCCATCTCCTTTGTCTGAGGTTGAGATCTGGCTGTGTGAATATGTACTTCAAACTCTTATGATCCGTATATATGTCTGTCCTCTTCCCCATCAAATAGTGCCGCCAAATTTTCAACGCGTGTACCACTGCGGCTAGTTCTAGATCATGTGTAGGATAGTTCTTCTCGTGCTTCCGAAGCTGCCGGGATGCATATGCCACGACATGTCCTTCTTGCATGAGAACACATCCCAACCCATTTCCAGAGGCATCGCAGTACACTGTGAAATTCTTTTGCATATCTGGCATAACCAACACTGGGGCTGTTGTCAATCTTTTCTTTAGCTCCTGAAAGCTCGTATCGCACTGTGGCGTCCAGGTGAATGTGATTCCCTTTTCCAACAGTTTGGTGAGAGGTCTCGAGATCTTAGAGAATCCCTCAATAAACCGTCGATAGTATCCAGCCAATCCCAAAAAGCTTTGAACTTCCCCGACATTTTCAGGGGTTTTCCACTTCTGGATATCCTCGATTTTGGCGGGATCTACGGAGATTCCTCCCTCCGAGATTATATGTCCTAAAAAGGGAACTCTCTTCAGCCAAAACTCACACTTGCTCAACTTGGCATATAGTTGGTGTTCTCTCAACCTCTGCAACACCAACCTTAGATGTTTCTCATGTTCTTCTTCATTTTTGGAGAAGACGAGAATATCATCTATGAAAACCACCACAAATTTGTCCAGATATTCCATGAATACCTTGTTCATGAGGTACATGAAATATGCCGGGGCATTGGTAAGCCCGAAAGGCATGACAGTGTATTCATACAGTCCGTACCGAGATACGAAAGCTGTCTTGGGAATATCAGATTTCCTTATCTTGAGTTGGTGGTACCCCGACCTGAGATCAATTTTCGAGAACACACAAGCTCCCCTCAACTGATCAAACAAGTCTTCAATGCGGGGTAATGGGTACTTGTTCTTGATGGTTACCTCATTCAAGGCACGGTAATCCACGCATAACCTTTGGGTTCCGTCTTTCTTGGGCACAAATATCACCGGAGCTCCCCATGGTGAGGAACTAGGGCGAATATACCCCTTCTCCGTCAATTCTCTCAAATGATCCTTGAGCTCTTCTAGCTGCTTGGAGTCCATCCGATAAGGTCTCTTGTATATCGGGGCTGTTCCAGGCACTAGCTCAATTGCAAATTCCACTTCACGGTCGGGAGGCATACCTGGCAATTCCTCCGGAAAAACATCTGGATATTCCCTGATAGTCCTGATTTCCTCAACTTTCACCTCCACTTGATTTAATTTAATGTCCCTCCTAGGCTCGTGTATCGTTATGAACTTTACTCTTGTGCCTCTAGGGTGAGTTAGTTCCACCGTTCTGGTCGAACAATGGATGATTCCTTTATGTTTGGTCAACCAATCCATACCCAAAATAATATCTATCCCTTGTGAATCTATCACTATGAGGTTAGCAGTAAATACTACCCCATTAATGTCTAGGCTCACTTTGGGACACACTTGTCTTGTCCTTATTTCTCCACCTGGAGAGTTTATGGCTAGTATATGGTTCATTTGTGTGGTTGCTAGGTCATACTTCTTAACAAACCCTTGAGCAATGAACGAGTGGGTAGCACCAGAATCAAACAGCAGAGTTGCAAGGTGTAAATTGGCAGGAAACTTACCAACTACCACGTCGGGTGCCTCTTGTGCTTCCTCCATAGTGACGTGGTTCACCCGTCCTCTCACTACATTCTGCTGTTGTGGTGGCGCAGGCTTCTTCTTTGGGCATTTATGGGCGTAGTGCCCCACTTCACCACAGCTGAAATATTGCACCCCAATCTTAGTTGCTTGGCCCTTGTTGTCTTGGGGTTGGTTTGGGGGTCCTTGTACTGCTGGTCGAGGTGGATATGCGGGGCGAGACTGCTGCACAAACTGACGTTGCGGCTGTGCTGGTGCTGCGGGAGGCCTGTAGTTTGGGTTGTACCCTCTTGGTGCTGAATAGGGTACCGCAGCACGGCTCGTCTGCCCCGTAGGTTGTTGCATCATACGTGGGCGGGTGTTGCTCCCTGAGGCCTGATGTGACCACCCCGCCTTCCTCTTATTCTCATTTTCCAGGGCCTTTAGCTTCCTTTCCACCACAAATGCTCTGTCCACCATCTTTTGAAAGCTTTCATACTCATTTGAGGACATTGCACACTGCATTTCTACGGTAAGCCCTTCCACGAAACAATCTTGTTTCTGCTCATCGGTCTCTATGTCTCGTGGAGCATAACGGGATAGTTGAGTAAATTTAGTGAGGTATTCCCTCACCGTCATGTTTCCCTGCTGCAGTCCCAGAAACTCTTTCCTCTTGTTTTTGAGTTCACCTCTTGGGATGTAGTGGTTGCGGAAGCTACGCTTGAACTCTTCCCAGGTGATGTTCTCAGGGTCATGATGGGCGGCCACGTAGGCGGTCCACCAATCAGCAGCAGGTCCCTACAATTGATGAGAGGCAAACAGCACCCTCTCATACCCTTGGCATTGTATGATCCTCATCTTGCTTTCAATAGTCTTCAGCCAATCATCTGCCTCCAGAGGTTCAGCAGCACTTGCAAACTTTGGAGGTTGAGTTCCTAGAAACTCATTCAACCTTGGTTGGCGTGGTGCCGCTTGTGGAGGTGGAACTTGATGCAAGTTGGCCACCACTTGAGTCAAGTTCTGGATGAGCTGATTTTGATTCTCCAGCATTTGGTGGAGAGGATCAACTTCTTCACGCCGGCCACCCCTTTCCTGGCCTCTAGAAAGATGAGGGTTGCATGCCTCATCATTGTTGTTGGCGGGGTTGGCAGCACGTCCTTTTCCTCTTCCGGCCATCTGGCAGAATCAACAAATGTTAATTTGATACCATTTAGTATCATCTTACTACTTTCATTTGTTGGTACTTTGAGGTGTTGAGGCTTTGTTAAAATTTTACGAGGGTTCATATCTCACACCAAATAAATGCACTATTATTTCCTGTGGGTTCACACACCAAAGCAAAACAATCTGAAGACGAGGCTGTGGACAATTGCTCATAGCTTCCACAACTCACGTCACACACCAAGCATTATCACACCATTAACTATGTCACGACTCGACTACTCGACCTCTTGCTAGCTAGGGGAAAGACTCTACACTACTTGTCCTCTTGAGCTGGCTCCTCGGGATCTTCCTCCTCATTTCGGCTACCTTCTGACTCTGCTTTGGGTGGGGAGGCTGCTGGTGGAGAAATGCGACGACGCCTGATTGCTCGGCGATCCGGGGAGTCGGGAGTCCATGGATCACTCACGGTGACACACAGTTCATTCCCATCTCCTCTTTCTCTCGCCTTTAAGCAAGCTCGCAGCAACGCCTCCGTTTCCTTCAGGGTGTCTCGGACATCCTGAAGCTCTTGTTGACACTCCTGCAGTCGAGTGCTGAGCATAGCAGCATCCTCCAAGCACAAGTCCATGTGCTCATGGGAAGTCCCTTGCTGCACGGGTGGGTACTTGTACTCCGTGGTACCACTCTCACGTTGGAGGACATACATGTACTCAGTTTTGTCCAAGTGGCGACGATAGATGTGACTCTGGCAGGTGATGGCCTCCCAGGTGACATCTCTCTCCGTGTCAACTTGTGTTGCTCGACAAGCTGGAGAGTGGTGAATCTTAAGCAGCTGATTCTCGTGTATAATTCTCATCTCCGAACTCCATTCTTCCCTCTTCTCACGGATGGTCCTGGTGGAGTTATAGTGGATGATTAGCTTGCCCGTATTGCCGGCGGCTTCGAGCATACGTCGAAGACGGCGCAACAAATCTCCAACTGCCAATCCGTAGGAAAGGTACGTCACGGGACGACTCTCCTCTCTTTCGGCAAGGGCCACTACGGGAACTCTCCCTCCTGTGGACTTACGAGCGGTGCGAATCATACGAACCATCTAAAACAAAAGAATTTAAAATTAGGTTAGATAAATTCTCAAACAAAAATCCTATTTTGAATGAAAGTTGGGGTAAGATGAAGAAAATGACTCCTTTAATAACACTTTTCCACCCACACTTTGGAAAATAGTTTTTAAGAAAATAGGGCCCTTAAATACGTCCATTTCTACCTAGGTCCACGTTCCTACGGGCAACCTTGGCTCTGATACCACCTCTGTCACACCCGGTTTTTCCGAAGAAACAACCAAGTGAATATCACATGTATGCCAGGATCATTTTCTCATACATGTGATGACAAATAGTGAAGCATCATTTATTACAAGCCAGGTGTCGAATATAAATAAGTCTTACATCGCAAATGTCTCAATGGACACTAATGCTTCATCACAAGTAAATAAACTAGCAGCGGAATATTATTCTTTAGGGCTCCATCACAGGCGTTGCCCGGGGGTCTTCATGAACCTAAAAACCTTCCTCGGGTCCAAAATCTTGGTCATTATACACCACCTCATTATCTTGACCTGAGCAGCAATATAAACCAACAAATATGCAAGGTTGAGTACCAATGGTACTCAGCAAGTGTGGGAAAATTATATCATGCATGGCTAGAACAAGGAGAGGTTGAACTCATGGTTAAAGCACTACGCAATTAATACCTATCACCTTAGCTTATTAAGCACCTACATTACTACACAGGTGAAATGGTCCCAATCTCCCATCCCATCATCATAATCCAATAACCATAACCATCATTTCCAATGTTAAGCTCCCCGCTTAACTTCCAAAACCATCAATCCTCTAATCATGAATAAGTCCAGGCCGCTCTTAACCGTGAGCACGGCTGTCAAGACAGTTTTGACTCTGCAGAGTTTGTACCACTGTACCCACAAGTAGTGATTTCATCCCCCGTTGCCGGGTGGACTAAAAGAACCTCCATTATGCCAGTGGCTACGATCCACATTCACACTTCCCAGGTGTGCAGCCAGGAGATCACTACGAAGGCTTTACAAAGGGATTCCCGACGAGCGTGGGCCCACTGAGGTTTCACCCCTAACAGCATACAAGAGGCTCCAACCCCGCTGCAGTGGCCCCCTCTTGAGCCTTGCGGTTCATATGGTAGTCCAACTGATACCTACTCCCCGCACCATCCAACACACCCATACTACGCCGGGGATACACCTAATTAATTGGCTAAGCTGCCCCATCTCAGCATGTGGTTGGCACTGTAAAGCCGGGTTACATGCTCCATGAACCGGTCCTTAGGATCCAGGCAAGTACAATACACAAACCCAAGTCTCGTGCACCCAGCACACAACCAAAACATCCAACTTGCCTTGATCCCTACCTCTACATAACTCACAATGTCTCATTCAAGAGTATGGTAATATAAACTGATGATCTCATGTCCCAAATAACCCATTCTAAGCATGGCTAAGCATATGCATGGAAATAAATGACATGGTAAAATAAATCCCAACCCAAGCTTCAAGGAAACAAGGTAATGCAATTCTAGGGAAACTTTCCTAGCATGGGTTTCATATTTCATTTGACAATGCAAATAATTCTATCTACACATCCTAGCATAGGATCAAAGTGGTCAAGGACACTTGCCTCCTTCTTGCTGCTCTTGAAATTGGTAGTCCTGATCTTGGAAATGAATAACTTGTTCTTGAACAGGTTCTACTTCATACCATCACACATAGCAAAAGAAAAACAACAATCCATAAGACATAGTTCACACTTACACTTCATACAAACCACAGATTCACATTTATGAAATTTCTTTACCATTATATGTGTTGTGGTTACTTTATGTGTGTTGAATTGTGGCTTGCATGCACTTTTAACCATGTGTATATGATTCCTACTTTTGTGTCCACCTTTATACTTACATACTATTTATATGGGTTTCCAATAAATTTCTTATATTCAACTACTTCACCTTTTTACTACCAAGTGTGTATGAAAAGTATTATTCTTCCCCATATGTGCTTTCATAATTTCTATCAACCCTAAACTGAATTCTTTGTATTTTAGAAACTCCATTTATCATTTACTAGTTGCTATATTTTCAGATTTATATTCCTATGCATAATTATGTATTTTATTATTAAATTATTAATACACATCACCTAAACAGAATAGGTTCTGGTCCTGAATAATTTAAAATCATATTTTGACCTTGGCTTCTGATGTAGACCATTTCATAATTATTTTCCCTATTTTTCTATAACTATTCTTTACTTAAAAATGTGTCCCTATACTAATAAATGTGAATAATAGATGAAACAGATTTATTTCAGCCCAAAAATATATTTTTATCTCACTCCAAATTTTTCTAAGTACTGAGAAAGTTTTTAATTAATTTTGACAATTATGTTTGTTCCCCTTTTTAATTTTTAAACACTAGTTACATATTCAATTTCCTAAATTAAATACTAAACAGGGCTAAAATAATGAATTCACCCCATTACAGGGTCTATAATATTATTTTCATAATTTCCAGGGGTCTAGCTACACTTATCAGAGGTGTTTTTCCTAATTTCCATTAAGTCCAGGGGCTAAAACTGATTTTTAAATGAATTTACATGATTTTCTGGAGTTCCAGGGGCTAGATCTGAAGTTTCCGGGGCTAGCTCTCAATTCCAGAGAAACCCAGGGGGTAGCACGTAAGAATTCTAGTCTTTATAATGCGGGGTTGACGTGGATCGTCCGATTCTAAACCGACGGCTGGGATTATAACATCGAAAAGGTACGCGGGGATTTAAAGTCTACCGTGCGATTTAAAATAAACGGCGCACAAGCGGCCACGTCGCTCTGATCGAGCGCGGGCGGCGCTGCCGGCGGCGCACGACGGCGGAAAGCGGCGATCTCGCCGGAAAGTTTCGGATCCTCGTGAATTCTGCCTAGAACTGTGATCTTATGGCCTAGATCGATAGAGGGGAGGTCAGGGATCTCACCTCGGGGGTTTTCTCGAGCTCGGGGGTCCTGGAAAGTGCTCGGCGGTGAGGTCCGAGGCAAAACCACGGCGAAGCTCGTCGGCGCTGAGTTTACACCATAAGTCTTCGGGTTTTCTGCACCTGCAAAGTTCCCCGGAGGCGGTGGATCAAGACCAGCGAGTTAGATCAGAGTTTCCGAGCTTAGATCGGCCAGAATTCACCGGCGAAGTCTCGGTGCTCACCGGAATGAAAATCGGCGATCGCGTGGGAAAAACTGATCGGATCGGGGGTTTTTATAGCCGGGGGAGGGCGGTGGGTCTGTTGTGATCGAGTTGGAGTCCTCTGGGACCAGAATTCGGGCGACGGAACGCGGTTTCCGGTCGGTTGCGATTTCGCGCGCTCGGGGGAAAAGTCCGGGGTCGCGGGGGCTCAAGGTTAGGGATGACATGTGGGTCCCACCTGTCTGTGAGAGGCAGCGCGGCGCGCGCGGGGGCGGGCTGGCGCGGGGAAAGCTGGGCCGGCTGGCGGGTTTCGGCCCACGTGCGGTTTTTTTTCCCGTTTTCTCTTTTTCTTTTTTCCATTTCTTTTCTGTTTTGAGTCTAATTTGAATTCCAGTTTGAATTTGAATTTTGCAAAACATGCAACACGTCCAAAAATTTTTAAATTACCCTCTGAACATGATTTAGAGTTTTGAAGCAAAAATTTGGGGTGTTACATGGCAATACGCAGGGGTTAAGTATCCAACCTTGAGAAAGATTGCTAGAGATATTATGTCAATTCCTGTTACAACAGTGGCATGTGAGTCTATTTTTAGCACTGGGGGTAGGACAATTAGCCCACATCGAAGTAGACTTGCTCCAACAACAGTTGAAGGATTGATGTGTATGCAAGCTTGGTCCCGTGCTGTTATGTTTGGACAACATTCCTGTTTTATTAATGCACAAATGACTTATATGGAAGATCAAGAAGAAGAAATGGTAATCCACTCTTCAATTTTTTTGTAGTTTGTAATTTCAGTTTTTATATAATTTTGTTTTAATTCTTATTGTTGATATTTGCTAGGAGGACCCTTCATCCACCATTCTTGAGTGAATGTTTGAAGGTCTCGGGTCTGCAGTCTCAAGTTTGGAGTTTGGACTTTAGGAGAACAAGTTATGGCTATGGATTGCGAGACTGGGAATGGGATGGCTATGAGACTGGAAGTCTGTGTTAAATTTGTGATATATTTGCACTGAATGGTTGTTGATTGAGCACTTATAACTTGTCTTGTGATGAATATGTGTTTTTTAGAGACTCAAAGACATAATGTTGTGTGTTGTGTTGACTATAATTGATGGTTGATGAATCTGTTTTTTATGATATTTATTTCATTGTTGAAAACTTGAAATAAGTCAATGTAGTTACTGTAAATAAGTTTTTTGCAGTTTAAATATCCAGCAGAGGATAATTTTATGTTACATTCTGTTAGACCCGACGGGCACCTGAAACCCGCCCGAAACCCGATGGGTGTGGGTATCGATTTTAACCCGCGGGTGCGGGTGTCAATTTTGACCCGCGGGTTTTTTCATTTCGGGTGGGTTTTTTCCCCACCCGAACCAAACCCGACCCATTGTCATCCCTAAGCTTGGAGGATGGAGCTAACCTCAGCACTAGACTGCAAGACTGCCAGCGGGAGCTTCAGGATGTACGTGATATCCTGAAGAGGACAAAGGCTACACTTCGTGCCTGACCTGAGGACGAGGGAAGGAGAGCAGAACGAGCTCTGCGTGTTAGAGGATAACACCTTGACGCCCGACTCTCCAAACCGCAGGGCGAACAATCGCTGTCGCGCTTCCCCACCATCCACTTCCCCACCCAGAGCTGAGTCAGGGGCTAGCAACCCTGAAGATGAAGACCCTCAGGAGCCGGAGCAGTGATACGATTTGTTTAGAGATTGTTTCCCTTAATTTAGTATTCCATTGAGTAGTAGCGTCATAAACTCATTTGTGTTAGTTTGCTTATGAATGATTGGTGTGTGACGTGAGTTGTGGAAGCCATGAGCACTTGTCCACAACCTCGTCGTTACGTTTGGATTTGCTTTCGTTATGGAATTTTGTGATGATTAGTTGATTCAAACCTTGTGTGATTTTTTTTTTCAAATCATCTAAATATCTTTTATCCAAATTTAAATTTATGCATAACACCATGCAAGCTACATATGGAAGTTGGTGCGCTATGATTAAATTAGTATTTGGTTGATCATGATAGATGACCGGCAGAGGAAGAGGTTGTGGTGCCAACAACAACAACAACAAGGCTGCCAACTTCCCCATTCTTGGATGGCAGGGCAGGCGTCGTTGCCGAGTAGCGGCCGACCCGAATCACCAGATGATCAACACCAAGAACCAGCTCATCCAGAACCTGACACAAGTGGTAGCCAACATGCATCAAGCTTCACCTCCACCGGCTGCACCACGTCAGCCGAGGTTGAGTGAGTTTCTGGGCACTCAACATCCAAAGTTTGCAAGTGTCGTTGAAACTTTGAAGGCATATGACTGGTTGAAGACCATAGAAAACAAGATGAAGATCATTCAGTGTCAAGGGCAGGAGAGGGTGCTGTTTGCCTCTCACCAACTGCACGGACCTGCAGCCGACTGGTGGCCTGCCTACGTCGCAGCCCACGAGGATCCCGAGAACATCTCTTGGGAAGAATTCAAGCATAGCTTCCGCAACCACTACGTCCTGGCGGGAGAGCTCAAGAACAAGAGGAAGGAGTTCCTCTCTCTGAAGCAAGGAAGCAAGATGGTGCGGGAATACCTCACCTAGTTCACGCAGTTGTCCCGATATGCACCAAGGGACGTCGACACTGATGAGAAGAAGCAAGACTGCTTCATGGAAGAACTCACCATGGAGATGCAGTGTGCTATGTCCTTCAATGAGTATGCTAGCTTCGAGAACATGGTGGACAGGGCATTCATTGTGGAGAGAAAGATGAGGGCCCTAGAGAATGAACGCAAGAGGAAGATGAACTGGCAAGGCCTATCTTCGGGCAGCAACACTTGGCCACGTTTTGCACCGTAGCCTGCAGGATAGGTGAGCTGTTCTATGGTGCCCTACCAGTGCAGAAGGGCTACAACCCTAACTTCAGGCCTTCCCCATCACAAGTTCAGCCGCAGCGCCAGCAACTGTAGCATCCATGTCCTGCTTTTCCACCTAGGCCGTAGGACAAGGGCAGCAGAACCCACCCCAAGGCAACAAAGGTCAGGCACCTAAGGTTGGGGTGCAGTGTTTTGATTGTGGTGAAGTGGGACACTATGCCCACAAGTGTTCGAATAAGAAGCCCATGCAGCCACAACAGCAGAACCTGGTGCGTGGAAGGGTAAATCACATGGCCATGGAGGAAGCACAGGAGGCACCGGATGTGGTGATTGGTACGTTTCCTACTAATTCCCACAATGCCACAATTTTATTCGATTCTGGTGCTACCCATTTGTTCATTGCTCAAGAATTTGTTAGAAAACATGATCTAGCAACAACACAAATAAACCGTATTCTAGCAGTGAACTCTCCTGGGGGAGAAATAAGAACAAGACAAGTATACCCTAGGGTGAGTCTAGACATTAATGGGGCAGTGTTTTCTGTAAACCTAATAGTAATAAACTCACAAGGGATAGATATTATTTTAGGAATGGATTGGATGACCAAGCATGAGGGTGTTATCCATTGTTCGATGAGAACGGTGGAGTTAACCATACGAGTGGCATCAAGGTCAAGTTCATAGCCGTCTAAGAACCAAGGAAAGACATTAAACTAAATCAAGTGGAAACGACGATTGAAGAGATAAGAGTGATAAAAGAGTTTCCAGATGTCTTTCCCGAGGAGTTACCAGGTATGCCCCCCCCCCCCCGATTGGGAAGTGGAATTTGCGATCGAATTAACGCCTGGAACAGACTCGATATATAAGAGGCCCTACAAGATGGATTCCAAGCAGCTAGAAGAGCTCAAAGAACATATCCAGGAGTTGACGGAGAAAGGGTACATTCGTCCTAGTTCCTCAAATTGGGGAGCTCTAGAGATATCTGTAACTGCCCTAACTTTTGTAAAGTTACATTTCAACTTATGCAGCAAAGTTGAGGAGAAGGAAAAACGATTATGTGTCACATGAAACGATAAACATGCAATGGACATGTGAGGGAGTTAAAAAAATTCTTTAGCTCATGATCAACACATGTTAACATAGGGAAACAACTTTACTCCCTAATTTACACTCATGTGCACATCCTCTGTGAGTAGAGTGGAGAGAAATTTAAACACAAATTTGAATCTTTTAAAATGATTCATTTTCAGATTGTCCAAATGCATACAAGTGAACTCACCAATGCATTCCCCATGTATCAAAGAGCTGCTGGTCCAAATTTGGATATTTTTGGAGCTCGTATACTATTTATTCCGAGGAATAATTGAGGGAGAGTTCAAACTCAAATTTGAATTCTGAACCAAACGTGCTCAATTTTGAAATCCGATTTCAGATTCAAATTCCTCATAATTCTTTTGGCCTATTCTCCAATTTGGTGAATTTTGGACAAAAAACATGTGGGAATCTCAAAGCATAGAAAGGAGGGGGGATTGAGTCACTATGGACCCCACATGGCAGTCTCAAATTGAGAACCGACTCTGTTCTTTTCTTCCCTCGGCTGAGAGCGCGACAGCATCTCGGTGCAACCCATTCCCGATGAATCGCCGGCGCCACCTCCTGCTCGCCCGGCTGATCACCTCAGTTCCTATCCTCCACGCATGAGCACAAACCAATTTCACCTCTCTCACTCGCTCGCGCGCCTCTCTTTGCTTTGCTCCCGCAAAGCACAGCCACCACCGGCCGCTCTATGTTCTCACTCGTGCTCAGCTGCCGAGCTTCGGAAGAGAGAGCTCCAAACAGCAAAAAGAAGCTCCAAACCGTGCTCTAGCATCCACCGTGCTCCATTCCGAGCTTCCTAGTGCCTGCTGCTCACCAGTTGGGAATTGGCGCCAAGAACCGAAGTGCACCCGGCGGAACTCACTTCGGCCCACCGTGGACAGCACGCCACGGCCGACGTCGCTTCCAACTCGGTGCACAAGAAAGGTGCGCTAGCCTCCCTAGATCGTGTATCTGAAACCCTTTTAGCAAATGATCAACCGGTCTGTGAGAATTTCCAAAAATACCGAACCCTAGTATAAACTACCCGAGCTCGGCTGAGACCCAAATTCGGGTTATCTAATCAACCAAAGGCCGAGCTCGTTTGCAAGTAACTTCTACACCCCCTAGTGCCCCTCCTCGAATAAGAACTGAGCAACAACATCAAGAATTGACCGATTGCTAGCGTTTTTTTGCGCCGCCGTTGAAAACGGTCTCGGTTCATCGTGGAGCTCGGCTTTGTCGGTCGTTTCATTGGGATGGGCATCCACTTCGAGCTTCTCCACAATCCTCTGGTGCTTTAGAGCCAAAATTCTGAAAGTTTAGTGTAGAATTGAGCTTTCACAGGCTCACCGGAACCCTAGGTTAGACTTTCGCCGGTGCGCGCACATTTCCGACGATTGCCGGCAGCCGGCGAACATCTAAATGAGTTCAGCGGGCTGGAATAGGGGGCGGGGGGGGGGGGGCGAGTCTGGGCCCGGGAGATGGCCGGAAAGCCGGTCCCAGCGACCCTTGCCGGAGACCGCCGCCGCTCGGATCTGTTGGTGCGAGGAAGGAGAAAGGACTGTAGCGTGAGCCCGCGTGCAGTATTTAAACTGTTCTCTGTTTTCAGATTTCAGTTCAAATTTCCGATAGCCACAACTTTATGTAGGAGTGTCCAAAAATTCTCAAATAAATTGTGTTGGATTCCTCTCGGTGAGTACTATCCAGGGTGCATCCCATCTCTGGATTTGGCTCATTAATTCATCTAAGAAGAAGCTTAGAGAATTTATTCCAGGAGTTCTGTTATTTGGAAAATTCCCAATTTTGGGCAAGATATTCCTCCAAATATACTTGAACTCCATTAAAATTTCAGGGTCATTGGACCTCATTTGCTTGGCCAAATGAAGCGTCGATCCTTTATGCCTCTGAAAAATTGGAAAATGAACAGAACCAATTTTCAGCTTTTCCCTAATCCTTGTAAATTCCATATCTCCATGTAGGAAACTCCAAAAATGGGAAAACCAATTCCTATGGGTTCAGGACATTTTGTACTTAACAAAAAGTCCACTTTTCAGCATAGGAAATCTTAAGATCTAGGAGGTAAAGGCAGATTAGTTAAAACCACATAAGGAATTGTTGTAATCACATTGAGCCATTACATGAGCTCAAATTTTGCACACTGCCTACATAGCTTCCCTTGAAGCTGTGAGTAAATTTTCACCTTCATTGGACCCCGGGAACTTGAGCTACCACTCTTTAGGTCTAAGTGTTCAAATAAATACTTAATAACATGGTGATTAATATTACCTTCATTTCACTTAGCATTTCTTCTCTAAGGTTGAAGATCCAACAACAGAAACCTTGCTGTTGTTTTCCATTTTTAGTCGTAAGTAACTTGTACAACCACCTTAAAGCATTTTCTAAGTTACTTTTGAATATATGTGCATTGCATCAAACTAGCTCACGTGACGTCGACGCTCGACGAGGAGATCAACTCAGGGGCGAGGATCTCCCTCTCATGACGGAACTGGCGGATTCTCCGGAGGAAGATTAACTTCATAGTCACTAACAAAACTGTTGAGCAAGGCAAGCCCTGGTTTGCCTATAATTACTGATGAGGACATCACAGCAGTGGATACTCACATTGATATACAAGGACCAATCACAAGAGCACGAGCACGGTTACTAAATCAGCAGGTGAACTCGTTCCTAACTTCCTAGCCATGTGAGTTTGAGAATGGATTGCTATTTAATGATTTAATTGTTATTAGGAACCATGGACATGATTAACAAGTAAAGGGAGGAGGATTTGGGGACGTGGAGAACCAGATGGGACGTCCACAAGTTGATGAAAACAGTCGCCAACTCGGACTCGAGTTCAACTCGGAGTCCAGGAGCAGTCCATCTTAAAACGGATGCCCAGGATGCACAGACTCCGTTTTTGACGTTCTACATATGCATGGAAAGATGAGAAGATAAATTTTCCAATGGTTCTGGTCCCACATTAAAATTCACCGGGATTCATTGGGAATTGTCGAAATAAGTCGAATTCAGAGTTCTGTCCGGTGTTGCACCACCGTATTGGGCTTTTGGGCCTTGTATCCCGTATGAGTCCATTAGGGACGCGTCTAAGGGTTTTATGGACGAACCCTAGCCTTTAAATACTGCAGCCGCCGGCCATATTCGGTGGGTTTTACTTAGATTAAACACTTTCGCCGTTCTACGGTTTGTGAGACCCCAATTTTGCAATTTCAGATTGCATCTTCATCGTTCTTGCTTGTGTTCTCGGTTGCACCTGCAGGGATAGCCTTCTTGGCGAGGTCAAGCATGTGAAGCACGGTTGATAACCAATGGAGCAGTGGTGTAGTGATTGCAGGGGTATTCGGGTCTGCTCGAGTGCCTCGGATCATCAACGTCGAGATCTCCACTTCAATCGACCTACCTTTTGGAAGATCGGGCCTAAACTACTCATCAATTACAGTTTTAAACTTTGCTTTACCTTCACCTCATGTTTATTAGACTTGATATTGTGCATTATGTCTAGGATGCTTGAAACCCACTTGCATGGCTATTATAACCCTGAATAGAAGGTTTAGTGTAGAATTTGCCTCGTCGTAGATGCTAGGCTAATGTTGTAGTTAGCCTGGTAGAAGTCGAGTAGTAAAAAGCTACTCGCGAGAAAGGTCAAGTAGTGAGTCTACTCCCGAGAGGAAGTTGTTGACAAGAGCACCTCATGAAAAGTAAGATGGGGACGTGGAGTTCCTGTAGGATGGAGCGCTCAAGGTTGTCTCGACCTGTGATGGGTGTGACAATGCCTTGGGACCACATTTGGCCTGGGCCGGTTATGGTAAGGCCAATGTGGAGGTTGGGTATTAGTCCCGTCCGTGTCGGTTAAGGACCACGCCGTATGCAGTCCTACTGGAAAAGTTTGAGTTGTACCAGATATATAGTGGGGTATGGGACCCATGAAATCGATGTAACTCGATGGACCGTGATATTGAAACTCATCCTTCGCGTGGGAATGGCGTTGAGAAGGCGGGAGGTGTAAATCCATTTGCGTGCAACTTCTACGTGTCCGCGTAGATGACCATCCTACTCGGCGTGAAGCGTTTTTCTATGTCGGGGTGTCGTGTGAAAGGTTGCTGCATACAACGTAAGAAAGAGCTCTTGTGTGAGTCTTTCGAGACGGATGTATGTGTCGTGTATTCCAAGTTGTTATTGATTCGAATCATGGTCGTTCATGGATAAGGATTGAGCATACTTGCCCACTGCGCCGTGACGTAGTATGAAGAGGAACTAAGTCTCTTAAGATATTGATCTTTGCTTATAATTGTATTGAAACCTTGATTGAAGTAGAGATAGTGCAAACTAAATTTCTACTCCATCTTAGGCTAGCAACATCGGGATAACCGTTTCTTGTTTGATTGTGGACTTCTGGTGTTGTGATGCATAAGGACCACTAAAATAACTGGTATAAGAATCTGAATATAAGGATCAAGTTTAGCCAATCTTCATTTTTGCAAACTCATATTCCTATCTTCTTACACCTCTTGCATGTAGAGTTACATGTTTAGGATTGACGGTTAAGAGTGCTCACGGTTGCTTCGTAGTTGTTTTTGCAGGCAGCAGTATGCCTGGTATGAAGATGGTTGTTCGGTGAGACGTCAAACCTCACGGTTCGTTTAACTCACCGAAAACCTAGCCCCTGCCTTACTTTGGTGAAGCTAGTACAAAGCGCTCACGGGCTGAACGACTTCTCTTCAGCGTAGTTAGGGCCGAGAGTGAGTAAATGTCCAGTTTTATTTTCCGCTGCGCATGTACATCTTGTGTATATTATGTTGTAAAAGATCTTATGTTGAGAAATAAAGCATTTCCTATGTTCATAATGTCTCTTTGTGTATGCTGTTGGGTGCCGCATCGCACGGCACCACCCAATGTGACTCCTAGAATGGGATCCCCAAAGGGGGCCTCACAGACGTGGTACCAGAGCCGCATTGGGTATAACACACATTAAAAGAGCCTATTTATGAAAACTTAGAAGTATAGAGTGAGAAATAGTATGCCCACATAAGGACTATTATTAGCATAGTTACTTAAGGTGACAAGCTGACAGTGTGTTAATATTCAGTATTTCAATTCTGTAACGACGCACCTATGTGGAGGTAAGAATGGTAAGGAACGCCACTGAAAGCAGATCAATTTCGGTTAGCTCCCCCATACGAGTAAAGTAGTGTGGGATGTCCTGTTCAAAAATAGACGGGAAGTGAATATGTTTTCTAAGACTCTTCATGTCTTAGATACATATGAAATGCACTAGCCTCCAGTGCGCAAACCCAGGGGCAAGCGGAGGAGACCCCATCGTGTGGTTTGTAACACGAAATATGTTCTCTAGGACTCTTCATGTCCTATGAGACATATGAAAGCACTGTTCCACCGGTGTGCTTAATTGCAAAGGTGTGGAGCCCGCTGTCGGGTGGTGAATAACCCGATCATGTACCTTGAGACGTGGCCTAACTCAAGGACGACCCGTATGGCAATGATATGAGGCATATGTTTTTTACTTTGATATGGACCAGCCTGAAATGTTAAATCCCTTGTGTGCTTTACTCTTGAGTGGTTTATGCAGGTACTTTGACCATGTTAGCACATTGCATTTATAAAATGTGTGTGAGTGACCGTTTCTAGTGCCACCTCTTGAGACGTATGTGCCGGTATAAGAACGGTTAGGATTTTGAATTGGTGAGGAAACGTAGTACCGTGATGTGTTCTTAACTGCATAAAAAGAAATTTCTCAAATAAAAGAGTCAATTTGAAGTCTAGGATTCAATTACTGTTTAATGAACTCCTATATTGAACTAAAAGTCAATTTAGAGTATAGATTCATTAAAAAGAAAAAATTAGAAACAACCTCCCCTGTTTTTGGCAGAATTTTGCTGAAATTGAACAGGATATAACTGGTGTTTGGTTGAACCAATGGAGGTTTGTGATACATTTCTGGAAAGGTTTTGATGTCTTCTACAACTTTTCTGTAGAAGTCAAGAACAGAATCACCTTCCAAATGGATGAAAATCTCAGATGAGTGTTAACTGTCCAAAAACAGGGCAGGAAAAATAACTCTCTATAATTTTCTGTATTTTGACCATAACTTCTTGTAAAAAAATTCCTAAGAGTCATGTAGGACACCTTTGGAAAGATTATGATATGTTCTACGACTTTGTAGTTCAAAGTTTCTCCAGATTTGGAGTTGAATTTAATGAAATCTTGCGGACAAAACAGTTACTTTCAAAGGAGGTGCTGTTAAAATTGTTCCAGATTTCTGTCAACTTTGAAATATGATAACTTTGATCCAGAACTGATATGAAGGCAAATAAATACTCGTCTGAAATATATTGAAGTTACCTATAACTTTTATATTCAACTTGAGACATGAAATTGCCATTTTCATATTCAAATTCTGGAATTAAGGCCAACTGGTCATTCTGAACAGAGTATTGCGCATTGCCTATTTAACTTGAGACTTGTTGTGAACAGGAATGTTAGATACTTCTCTAAGTTCAATAAAATGTTCTTTAGTTATCTTCCATTTTTCGACTGATTAAATTAAGGGTTTGACAAACTTTCTAAAGTTTGGTAGACATCAGAATTTTCAAAACCCTTGTTTGCTTGGGTAGTGCTGCATTATTTATGTGATGCTTTTACGGTTAATATTTTTGAATTTAAGTTGAATTTAACTTTGAAATTTTAACCGTAAATTGCTAACTCTTGTAGTATGGATCGCACTAATTTCAGGGTTGAGGTTGGTGAGTCGAGTCATAGCGAAATTTATTTTGCCACGACAACAGATGTCGACATCATCAACCGGATTGGCGGAAGTTTTGGGAAAGATGGCTGAGTCCCTCGATCTGTTAGTGCAACAAAGCATACGACACGAGACACTACAGTGTAATCCCCCACCAAGCACTTATTTGGATTTTCTAGCAAGACAATCACTGGATTTCTCAGAAGCGAAAGAACCACTAGAGTCGGCTCATTGACTCCAATTTATTGAAGCAAAGTTCATTTGAAACACAGTTCATTTGAGCTTTGTACAAATGAAAGCCTATTTGGTCATTAGTAGAGCCTCTAAGGAATTTCAGGGATTTTCATGGCTCCAACCATTACTTTCTGAAAACTAGAATTTGAGATGGTTCTAATTGAATTGGTTTCATGTCATTTGAAGAATTATAGATGGAGTTATGCCCTAAACAAGATTTAAGAAAATCTGAAAAATGTTTCTGGACATTTTTCTATTTTCTCAGGGTAGTTCATTTAATCACACCATTAGGGGGACTAAACGAACTTGGATGGTTCTGAAAATTGTACTGTGACTCAAGGATTTTCTAATGAACCTCCCAGCCAAATTTCAGAATTTTTCATAAAGTAATTCTCCAGATAAAATTCCCAACAGTTTAAACTTTAGGTAATTAATTCTGGAAAACTATTAAGTTTCATGAGCTGAAATTTGTCTTGCCGGAAAGTACTCAAAATTCTGAGTTCAGCAAAATTTGTTTCACTGGATTTGGAGCTTCCCAGCAAAAAGTTATATGCAATTGAAGTTTGAACTAAACTGGAAAATTCAAATAAAGTTTAAATCCTGCGGGCGGGTCCCACACCGCGTCTTCTTCTTCCAAGCACACGCCTAAACCCTGTGGCGGTGATCTCCGGCGAGGTCGGTCGGAAGGACTTTCCCCACCTCCTCTAGGGCCAAGCCTTGCCGCCTCTACCTTTTTGGACCCGAGGAACTCATCCCCGGGGTCAGCCCGGTCTTTGGGCGGCCAGAAACCACTTGGCGATGAGCCGCCGTTACAGCTCAAACCCCGCTATGTCTCCTGTCCCCTACCGAGACTCACCTCGAGAAATTCTTGGCCCTATAGCTCCCTGGTGAACTACTGAGCATAGACATGGTGCTAGCTCACCGTGGAAACGGCCGGAACTATGTGCTCACCGTCGACCTAGGCCCGATATCGGCGGTGACTTGAAAAACTCGATAACCAGAGTCTATACTTGACGGTTCTTTGTACTTTTTGATCCTGTATGGCCGTGGGAAGGTGTAGATCACTTGTGTAGCTCGGTATACCCAGTGATGAGCTAATACTCGCGAATTTTAGGATTTGGGGTGGCTCGGTCCGAAGAACACTGAAACTTTCCCGGGGAAATTCTCCCACGACAGCGCATGAAACAATGAACGGTTTGGACTAGCAGGACAAGCACCTTAAGGCGGTTGTTTCTTGTGTTGATCATCGGGCACGAGGAGCCCTGTGTCGCCCGGATGTCGGCGATCCTAGAGCGGCGAACTCAGAGCGTGTTGCTTCGGTTGTGTGCGGGTGGAACGGAGAGGATGAGGGGGGGGGGGGGGTTCACGCGGACCGGCGTTTTAACCGAGTGTCTTGCACCCGGCGTCCTCAGCCCCCCGAGCAAGAGGTGGCACGGCGACCGCGTTTGGGTGGGGTTCACCCGTGCGCTGGCGACCTCAGGGTGTTCGACCGAGGAACTGAGTCGGTTTGGCCTCTGTGTGTCTGACCAGTGGGTCCCTTCCCTCTAATTCTTTTTCTGATTTTCCTTTCTGTTTCCACTGAAAATATCCTAGCTACTCACAATTGAATGTGAGACTTAGCCTCCAAGTCATTTTTTTAATTTGATTTCCTAAATTTGAATTTGGTTTGGCTAAATTTGCTTCACATTTGGACTGAAATTCAAATTCAGTTTTTGAATAATGCAAATTTAGCTCCCGAAAAAATAAAGTCCAATGCGGATGAAAATTGGTGGACCAACTCAGAAAAATGTGCTGAGTTTGAATATGAACTCAACTTTTGAATTCAAGTGATGAAAGTTGCTGCAATTTGAATTTGCATTCAAATTGGCCCCCTTTTCAAATGCCTCCAAAAGTGCCTCAAAAAGTATTGGATTTGCATGAAATTTGGCCTGAGCCTTCCCAAGAATATATAAGGTCTAGGGGTGAGCTCAACCTTTCATGTTCAGGTGTAGAAATCCCACTTTTTGAAAGTTAGGGCTTCCCCCTCTAATCACCCCTTTTGATGGTGGTTACTTGCTCTTCACAAGTGTTCACAAGATATCCACAAGATGAGCTGTGGGTTTGTGAGGTGATGAACTTGATCACTTTTGCAAGTCCCTTCTCTTGGGCTTTTACATCCCTCCCCCTTAAAAGAATCTCATCCCGAGATTACAAAAGAAGAGGCAGCGATGTAATAGAAACTCACCCGTGCTGAGACGCCATGAACTCCGGGTAGTTTGAGAGAAGAATTCCTCGCTCTCCCACGTCGCTTCTTCAGCGGTGTGGTTGCTCCATAGTATCTTGTAGAACCACAACATTCGGCTATGTGTGGTCCGAGCCTTCTCATCAATAATTGTCACCGGATATTCATCATACGTTAAATCCAGTTGTAGCTCACCGATGTCTTCAGTGGGAACAGCGGCGGCATAATTCAGACATTTTCACAGTTGTGAAACATGGAAAACATCGTGAACACCAGCAAGAGATGCCGGTAGTTCCAGTCTATACGCCACTGGTCCACACTTCTCAGTGATGGCATAGGGTCCAATAAATCGGGGAGCGAGTTTCCCCTTCACGCCGAACCGGTGCACCCATTTCATTGGAGATACACGGAGATACACGTGTTCCCCAACGTCAAAGTGCAGCGGCCTACGCCTCTTATCAGCATAGCTTTTCTGCCGGGATTGAGCGGCCTTCAAGTTGGCTTGAATCATCCGAACGCGCTCTTCGGCGTCGTTCACCACATCAACCCCGAATGTGACCCTTTCACCGGACTCACACTAGTTCAGTGGGGTGCGGCATTTGCGACCGTAGAGAGCCTCATAGGGTGCCATCTTGATACTCGCTTGATAGCCATTGTTGTATGAGAATTCCGCCAACGGTAGGTGATCATCCCAGTTCCTACCGTGGTGGATGGCACATGCTCTCAACATGTCTTCCAGTACTTGGTTTACTCTCTCTGTTTGGCCATCTGTCTGAGGATGATAGGCGGAGCTTCTAATCAGCTTAGTACCCAAAGCAGCGTTCAACTGCTCCCAGAAATGAGATACAAATAGTGCCCCTCGGTCTGAGACTATGGTCTTGGGTACTCCATGCAAGCATAGGATTCTTGCAATATACAACTCCGCATATCTGTTGGCATGGAAATGTGTATGCACGGGAAAGAAGTGAGCCGACTTGGTTAACCGGTCAACGATCACCCAAATGGAATCATGCTTGTTGGAAGTCAGGGGTAATCCCACAATGAAATCCATGCTCACATCCTCCCATTTCCATGCTGGAATTTTCAGGGGTTGCAGCAGCCCTGATTTCCTCATATGATCAGTTTTTACTCGTCTACACGTATCACACTCGGATACGCACTTCGCTACTTCCCGCTTCATCCGTGTCCACCAAAATTTCTTTTTCAAATCTTGGTACATTTTGTTGCTGCCCGGATGAATGGAGTATTTAGACAAGTGAGCTTCATCAAGAATTTTCTTCCTTAGCTCCATGTTCCGGGGTACGACTATGCGGTCATTGAACCACTGCGTCCCCTCATCATCCTTCCGGAAACATTTGATTTCCCCATTGTCTATCCGTCTCTGGAGATGTGCCATACCCTTATCAACCTTCTGAGCTGCAATGATGTCCTGCTTAATGGTAGGGATGAGTGCAAGGTTGTAGAGCGATCCATAAGGAACCAAGTATAAACTCGGCTCTTCCTCCTCCACCGGTGTAATGGTGAGGTTATGGACATGTGACTTCCGACTTAGCGCGTCGGCAACCACATTCGCCTTACCGGGGTAGTAATGAATCTCAATCTCATAATCTTTGATTAGCTCTAACCATCTCCTTTGCCTCATATTCAGCTCCTTCTGGGTGAAGATATACTTCAAGCTCTTGTGGTTAGTGTAGAGATGTACCAAATTCCCCAGGAGATAGTGCCTCCACATCTTCAACACCAAAACCACAGAAGCGAGCTCAAGATCATGAGTCGGATAATGCTGCTCATGGTTTCGAAGTTGGAGTGAGTCATACGCAACCACACGTCCTTCTTGCATCAACATGCAGCCAAGCCCGATTCCAGACGCATCACAATACACGTCAAAGGGCTTAGTTGTATCCGGTTGAGCTAAGACCGGGGCTGTTGTGAGATGCTTCACTAATGCTTGGAACGCTCCTTCACACGCTGCGTTCCAAACATATTTTGTTCCCTTCTTCAGCAATTCTGTCATCGGCTTAGCAAGCTTGGAGAAGCTTGGAATGAATCTCCCGATAGTATCCCGCTAAGCCGAGGAAGCTTCTGACTTCATGGACTGAAGTGGGAGCTTTCAATTTCAGCACTTGCTCGATTTTGCTTGGGTCAACCGCAATGCCTTCCGCTGAGATGATATATCCCAAAAATGGCACTTGGCTGATCTAAAACTCACATTTGATGAACTTGGCGTAGAGCTTGTGGTCTTGCAATCGTTGAAGAACGATCCTCAAGTGTTCGGTGTGTTCTGCTTCTGTCTTGGAGTAAACCAAGATATCATCAATGAACACCACAACGAACTTGTCCAGCTCCGACATGAACACCGAGTTCATGAGATACATGAAATGTGCCGGAGCATTCGTGAGACCAAAAGACATGATGAGATACTCATATAGGCCATATCTCGTCGAGAAGGCTGTCTTCGGGATATCCTCCGCCCGGATTTTTATTTGATGATATCCAGAGCGAAGGTCCATCTTGGAGAATACACTTGCACCCACAAGTTGATCGAACAGGATGTCAATGCGAGGCAGTGGGTATTTGTTCTTGATGGTGACGGCGTTGAGCGGCCGGTAGTCCACACACAGCCTCAAGGTTTCATCCTTCTTCTTTACGAACAGCGCTGAGCATCCCCAAGGCGAGGAACTCGGCCTAATGAAACCTTTGCTCAACAGATCATTGAGCTATTCTTTCAGTTCAGCCAGCTCGTTTGGAGACATTTTGTATGGTCTCCGTGAGATAGGAGTAGTCCCGGGTGCAAGCTCAATCGTGAACTCGACATCCCGCTCAGGTGGCATGCCCGGAAGATCATCCGAAAACACGGCGGGATATTCCCGGACTACGGGGATGTCCTCTAACTTGAGAGCTTCAGTATTATTAATTGCTGAAACTTCCCGGACTGGATTGTCCAATATGACGGACTGCGGATGGTGTAGTGGGGAGTTAAGGTGAACCGTCCGTGATAACGTTGCTAGGACAGCGCCATGGTAGCTTAGCCATGACATCCCTAAGATTGCATCAATCTTCTGCCCCTCAAGAATAATCATAGTGGTGGGATATATCTTCCCACCTAAGCACAATGGTGCTTTCGGAATCATCATAGTTGCTGAAATCGTTCCTCCCGGTGAGCAGATCATATAAGAGCACTCGGTTGGAAAGGCTTCCAGTTGATGCTTAACCACATATGATGCACTTATGAAGTTGTGGGTTGCACCCGAATCAAATAATATGCTGATTGCTTGATTGTTGAGAGTGAACGTACCCGCCAGCACGTTGTCTCCCTCTGGGGCGTCCTCATTGTCGAGGTTGCGAATGCCCCCAGTTCGCTGAACAACCTTCTTAAATGGAGGTCGGCCTCGAGCACCGCCCTGGAACTGGGCTTGCCCGCTGCTCTGCTGCCCAATTGGGACAGTCCTTCGAGAAATGGCCCGCTTGGCCACACGTAAAGCATGTGTAGCGAGGCGGTCCTCCGCTGATTGGCGGACAGAAACCCGGGGCGCGTTGTGGCGGTGGAAACGCCCGGGGTACCGTCTGCTGCTGCTGTTGCGGTCGCGGTGGTGGCATCGGCGGTCGGAACGGGGGTGACCGGAATGAACGACCCCCGAACTGCTGAGGTCGCGCCAGTGGATGCCACTGCTGACCGGATGGTGTCCAATACACCATGCGGTATTTCTGGGGAGTTCCTCCCCCACTGCTGGGTGGCGTACTGCGCTTCCGCTGCTCAGCCGCCAACTCCCGCTGAGCATCTTCTTGCATGATCGCGCGGCATTGACTAGATCATTGAACGTGCCGCGATTGCATTGAACGAGATGTGTCTTCATCTCGGGGTGTAACCCCCGATAGAAATGCTCCCGCTTCTTCTCCTCTGTGGAGACGTAATCTGACGCATATTGCGCCAGATGGTTGAAGGCACGGGAGTAGTCGTGGGCACTCCTCCCGCCCTGCTTCAGCTCCAAGAACTCTTGGAACTTCCGCTTCATTATCCCGGGAGGGATATGGTAGGCGCGGAACGCCTCCCAGAATTCTTCCCACTCCACGGCATGGCCAGCCGGACATGAGGCGACATAATTCACCCACCACGCACCAGCGGCACCATGAAGCTGCTGCACCGCGAACAGGGTCTTCTGCCGCTCCGTACATTGGAGCAGCCCGAACTTGGACTCGATTGTCCGCAACCAGTTGTTGGCCTCTAGGGGTTCTACTGCTTCTGTGAACACCGGAGGGTGCGTACTCATGAAATCCGAGTACGTCAAAACATGGGGATCACGAGGCCCCCTCTCTTGACGCCCCCCCCCCCCCCCCCCCCGCCTGGGACGTATTCTGCACGATCGTGCGGGAGCAGTTCGGTCTGCTCCTCACGACCACCCACCAGTGCCGTAATCACATCCGCTAGTGTAAGCGGAGGTGGCGGTGGTGGTTGTTGCTGCGGGGTGCTGTCGTAGGCAGGTGGCTGGGAGTCATCACCCCCCTACTGGCTAGAGCCACCAATCTCGTGCGTGGTCCGAGTGCGAACCATCTGCAACCATACGACAATAAACATCAGTCCCGCAACATACTTCATGCAGTCCAATAAAATGACGTAAAACATAATGACAGTAAAACATGCGAGACATCTCGTACACAGATAATGTAATAACTTTGCACAAGCTACACCATTATCAGATCAAATATAAACTAGTTAGATCCAATTTGATGGACTCCCTCTTTGGAAGTTCATCTCAACTAGGTTTGGTCACTACGAGACGTTAATATCGCTTTGCCATCACGTATACTACCCTTTTATCTTCAATACGACACAAACATGGTCTCTAGCAAAAGAAACTTGAGCAAGACACTCAATCTTTCACTAGTTGAAGATAATCACTCATGAGTATGTTCTAACCCATTGGAAGTACTTAAACCCCCTAGGGTACAACAATCTCTCAAATGAGTTCAATTGTCATTCCTCTGCCAGAATGACCTGTTTCTACATGTTCCAGATCTTGCTTGGTTCTGGGCATTTTCATGACTCAAGCTGAATACCAAAGTAAAAGTTAACTTCAGTATCTTTCCAACGAGTATTTATTTGCCCTCAGATCAGCTCTGATTTAAAAATTTATGGTAATTCAAAGTCAACAGAATTTCTGGAAGAATTTCAACAGCACCTCCTTTGGAAGTTGCTGTTTTTAACTCTGATTTCAGCTTAATTCCATGCTGCAATTGCAGAAACTTTGAATTACAAAGATGTAACAAATCTCCTACCCTTTCCAAAGATGTATCATATGATAATTTCAGATTTTTCTACAGGAATTTATGCTTGAAAACCAGAACAGTCCAGAGAGTGTTTTAAATCTGTCCTGGTTCTGGACAGTTTACAATCCTCTGGGATTTAAGCAATCTTCAGGTGTGATTCAGCTCTGGGAGTCTGCAACAAAGTTGTAGATTGCTTAAACACATTTCCAGAACCATATCCCATACCTCCGTTGGCTAAATGATCTGTGAGTTATGCTCTGTCAAAGTTCAGCAAACTTGCTGCTCAAAACAGAGCACTCCGTTTTTTCATCCCTTTGACTACACTGATCAATTATTAAATTTTTCTACCCAACCAGGTTCCTAAATGTTGAAACTTAGTGATAATTCTTTGTTATCATTATCTTTCATGCACATGCCTATGATATGTCGGTACTACGTTCCCCACAAAAAGAAAATCCTAATTGGATTATACCGGCATATACGTCTCAATTGTGGCACTAAACGGTCCCTCGCACACGTATACTACACGAAATACATACGTGGTTAGTACCTGCAGAAGACCACACAATAATGATGCACTCAAAGGTTATTTTTATTTCAGTCAGGTCTATATTTGAAAGTAAATACAAATGCCCGTATCATTACCATACGGCTGTCCTTGAGTTAAGCCACGTCTCAAGGTACGTGATCATGTTTTAACACCACACGACGGGGAACCCGAGTAGAGCGGAACGGGTCGTCACGGTTGGGAATTTTATCACCCCAACAGATACCACCTACTGCCCTGCAGGGCATGCCGATGGCAAGCGCTGCGTATGTCCCCCTGGGCTATTTCCAGACGAACACACTTTCGCGTTACTAACTACGCAATGGGGTCTCCACTTACTTGCCTAATGCACGCTAGGGATCAGCGTTTCATATGAACTCAGGAACATGAAGAGTCCAAGAGTTTCATATTAACGTCTCACACCAAGCTGTGAGACCTATCCCTAAACCACGTTCCTCGTCAGGGGAGCTAACCGAAATTGAACCGCTTTCGGTGGCGTTCCTTACCATTTTTACCTGAGCGTAGGTGCGTCGTTACATAATTAAAATTCAGAATCATAACACATATGTTAGTCTTGCCACTTTAAGTAACTATGCTAATATAGTCCTTACTTGGGCAAACTAGCGAGTCTTCACCGTAATCCTAAGTTTTCCCGTAATATAGTCCTTAATTAATGTGCTATCCCCAAAGCCGCTTTGATACCAGCCTGTGGCGGACCGGAATTCGCTCATCCAGGATCACAGAGGGTGGTGCCACACGATGCGACACCCGACAGCACACCTCATAAGGACACATTGTATTACATAGAAAACCAACTGAAATGTACAAAGTCGTACAATACTCCAGTTACAAACTAGTGTTTATATTACACAGCGGAAACTAAATTTGTACAACTCACGCCGTCTATCTAGCAAAAATCGGTTGCCCAGCCCTAGGGCAACCCACACTAGCTGCACTCCTCAGCTTAGCGCGGCGTGTACGGCTCCCACTCAGCCGTGGTCCCCGACGGAGGGTAGCTCTCGCCGGTGGACTCGTACCCCGAGTCCGTGGGATGCTCCTCACCTGAAAAACACTTATAGCAGCAACCGTGAGCACGATGGCTTAACAAGACTTAACCGACTCACCTAGGCATGAAACTCTACATGCAGTTGGTACGAACATAGGATGGTAAATTTTAGCAAATGGACACGCCTACAAGTTCAACCTTAGTTCATCTTTTAGCCACAAGTTAACAGTTCATGAATAAGAAATTTAGTAAGCAATATTTGGTGGCACACGTGTACAATACAATTATATCATAACAACAATATTGAATCATCACATTTCATATATTAACCTACGACATGACTCAGTGACCAAGTGGTACTCTTCACCGCGAGGGACGGCGAATCGACTCAATATACACCTGCAGGGATACCCGAAGAGCACGTCACGTACGCCCACCCGTGGAGCTGCACATCACGCTCACTCGATGTCGTACGGGACAACCTTTCACCCAACAGCCCAAACGTCGAACCGGTCGCACCGAAAAGAGCAGGAGGTTCCCTACGGAGCATCTCTCTATGCCCGTTAGCAGATTTCCACATTGCTGCCCTCAGCCTACACCTATAAATCGGTGCGTTATGCCTCGACGCCTGGAGGTTTAGGATACATTGGTTTACCGGGGCCCATATATCCGATATGCCTTCGGTACGTTCAAACTTGATCGGCATGGGCCGCACACGGGTCGGTCCTCAATCGACACGGACAGGGCTGCGTACACAAGACTTCCTCTTGCTGCACCCTAGCCCCTGCCTAGTCTCATTTTCATTACTAAAGTGATCTCACATCACTCGAACCAATCCCGTGTATCCCAAGCCTAAACTCGCGAGTAGATTCCAACTACTCGACTTGTACCGAAGTTCTAGGAATTATTAAGCATAGCCTGTCTACTCGAGGTCTTAGACACTACCCTCACTCTTATAGGAAAATCTGGTTATACATTAGGGGTCTCATCCATCCTACACCTAATGCACATCTATATACCTCACACTAAGTATGTAACAAAGCAAAACTTTATAAAATGGGTTAATGAAAACCGGGGCTTTCCTTGTTGCTGCTGGTAAGTGGTTAGGGCTTCTTCCGTAAGAAGGAAGTCGAGCACTTCCGGGGTTTCTTCACCTTCAGCGACTACACGTCAACGAGATACTATATGTCAATTCAAATGCAATGTGTAGAACTGAACAAGAAATTACTATAACTCTAGCTAGCCCTCCCCTTTGGTTCTGAAATTTTTATGGTGGATTGGTAGGGTCCTAACCAGAGTCTTGACCAAGTTTCATTTGAAACACAGTTCATTTGAGCTTTGTATAAATGAAAGCCTATTTGGTAATTAATAGAGCCTCTAAGGAATCCCAGGGATTTTCATGGCTCCAACCATTACTTTCTGGAAACTAGAATTTGATATGGTTCTAATTGAATTGGTTTCATGTCATTTGAAGAATTCTAGATGGAGTTATGCCCTAAACAAGATTTGAGAAAATCTGATAAATGTTTCTGGACATTTTTCTATTTTCTCAAGGAAGTTCACTTAATCACACCATTAGGGGGACTAAATGAACTTGGATGGTTCTGAAAATTTTACTGTGACTCAAGGATTTTCCAATGAACCTCCCAGCCAAATTTCAGAATTTTTTCATAAAGTAATTCTCTAGATAAAATTCCCAACAGTTTAAACTTTAGGGAATTAATTCTGGAAAACTATTAAGTTTCATGAGCTTAAATTTGTGTTGCTGAAAAGTACTCAAAATTCGGAGTTCTGCAAAATTTGGTTCACTGGATTTGGAGCTTCCCAGCAAAAGTTATATGCAATTGAAGTTTGAACTAAACTGGAAAATTCAAATAAAGTTTAAATCCTGCGGGCGGGTCCCACACCGCGTCTTCTTCTTCCCCGCGGGCGCCTAAACCCCGCGGCGGTGATCTCCGGCAAGGTCGGTCGGAATGACTTTCCCCACCCCCTCTAGGGCCAAGCCTTGCCGCCTCTACCTTTTTGGACCCGAGGAACTCATCCTCGGGGTCAGCCAGGTCTCTGGGCGGCCGGAAACCACTTGGCGACGAGCCGCCGTTACGCCTCAACTCCGGCGATGTCTCCTGGCCCCTACCAAGACTCACCTCGAGAAGTTCTTGGCCCTACAGCTCCCTGGTGAACTACTGAGAACGGACATGGTGCTAGCTCGTCGTGGAAACGGCCGGAACTATGTGCTCACCGTCGACCTAGGCCCGATATCGGCGGTGACTTGAAAAACTCGATAACCAGAGTCTATACTCGACGGTTCTTTGTACTTTTTGACCCTGTATGGCCGTGGAAAGGTGTAGATCATGTGTGTAGCTCGGTATACCCAGTGATGAACTAATACCCGCGAATTTTAGTATTTGCGGTGGCTCGGTCCGAAGAACACTGAAACTTTCCTGGGGAAATTCTCCCACGACAACGCATGAAACAATGAACGGTTTGGACTAGCAGGACAAGCACCTTAGGGCAGTTGTTTCTTGTGTTGATCGTCGGGCACGAGGAGCCCTGTGTCGCCCGAACGTCGGCGATCCGAGAGCGGCGAACTCAGAGCGTGTTGCTTCGGTTGTGTGCGGGTAGAACGGAGAGGATGAGGGGGGGGGGGGTCACACGGACCGGCGTTTTAACCAAGTGTCTTGCACCCGGCGTCCTCAGCCCCTCGAGCAGGAGGTGGCACGGCGACCGCGTTGGGGCGGGGTTCACCCGTGCGCTGGCGACCTCAGGGTGTTCGACCGAGGAACTCAGTCAGTTTGGCCTCTGTCTGTCTGACCAGTGGGTCCCTCCCCTCTAATTCTCTTTCTGATTTTCCTTTCTGTTTCCACTGAAAATATCCCAGCTACTCACAATTGAATGTGAGACTTTGCCTCCAAGTCATTGTTTGAATTTGATTTCCTAAATTCGAATTTGGTTTGGCTAAATTTGCTTCACATTTGGACTGAAATTCAAATTCAGTTTTTGAATAATGCAAATTTAGCTCCCGACAAAATAAAGTCCAATGGGGATGAAAATTGGTGGACTAACTTAGAAAAATGTGCTGAGTTTGAATATGAAGTCAACTTTTGAATTCAAGTGATGAAAGTTGCTGCAATTTGAATTTGCATTCAAATTGGCCCCCTTTTCAAATGCCTCCAAAAGTGCCTCAAAAAGTATTGGATTTGCATGAAATTTGGCCTGAGCCTTCCCAAGAATATATAAGGTCTAGGGGTTAGCTCAACCTTTCATGTTCAGTTGTAGAAATCCCACTTTTTGGAAGTTAGGGCTTTCCCCTCTGATCACCCCTTTTGATGGTGGTTACTTGCTCTTCAGAAGTGTTCACAAGATATGCACAAGATGAGCTGTGGGTTTGTGAGGTGATGAACTTGATCACTTTTGAAAGTCCCTTCTCTTGGGATTTTACAGGGTGAGGTCTGGCACTGCGCCTTCAGAGCTCATCCCTGCGGAAGGGGGTGAGGTCCAGCTCTGCGCCTTCGGAGCTCACCGCTACGGAGGGGGTGAGGTCCGGCTCTGCGCCTTCGGAGCTCACCCCTGCGGAGGGGGTGAGGTCCGGCACTGCGTCTTCGGAGCTCAACCCTGCGGAGGGGGTGAGGTCCGGCAGTGCGCCTTCGGAGCTCACCCCTACGGAGGGGGTGAGGTCCGGCACTATGCCTTCGGAGCTCACCCCTGCAGAGGGGGTGAGGTCCGGCTCTGCGCCTTCGGAGCTCACCCCTGCGGAGGGGGTGAGGTCCAGCACTGCGCCTTCGGAGCTCACCCCTGCAGAGGGGGTGAGGTCTGGCACTGCGCCTTCGGAGCTCACCCCTGCGGAGGGGGTGAGGTCCGGCACTGCGCCTTCGAAGCTCACCTAAGCGGAGGGGGCGAGCTCCGGCTCCGGAGTTCACCCCTGCTGAGGGGGTGAGGTCCGGCACAGCTGGCCACGTGGCAGGCCCGGGGCTCGCCTCTGAGGAGAGGGGAGGCCCGGCCCTGCTGGACACGTGGCTCCTTAGGAGCTCACCCCTGCAGAGGGGGTGAGGTCCGACATCGGAGCTCACCCCTGCGGAGGGGGTGAGGTCCGGCATCGGAGCTCACCCCTGCGGAGGGGGTGAGGTCTGGCACTGCTGGCCACATGGCAGGCCCGGGGCTCGCCTCTGAGGAGAGGGGAGGCCCGGCCCTGCTGGACACGTGGCGCCTTCGGAGCTCACACCTGCGGAGGGGGTGAGGTCCGGCATCGAAGCTCACCCCTGCGGAGGGGGTGAGGTCCGGCACTTCTCACAAGTAGGGAAACGGAATCCTGCTCAGAGGTCCTCCCTTCCCCGTCTCTTAGTCTTATTTGGCTTACAGTCCTGGACCGGTATACGGGGCTTGGGTAATTCAGTGCACTCGGTACCGTTGGTTCGGCTCCCTCCTTAGTCAGGGTGTAACCGTCCGGCCCCTAGTACTAGACCGAGCGCTAGGGAGGCAGAGTGCACACGCTTTGGGTGCAGGACCAGGCAACGCAGGCTGCACACCCTGGACCTCCCGCTCTAGCGTAGGTTTTTCCTGGAGGAGACCAAATGGCGTCACAGTACCCTAATAGGTGGAGGTCCGAGAGGCCCTCGGGCCTTTGGAAGGTACCTCAAGCACAACCGCCTTTGACATGATGGCAAATGCCGACTAGGCATGAGAGTAGGAAAGGAGAGCCGAGTATATGATGAACGTACACTGTCTTGAGCATGGGAAGGTGATCATAAAAATTAATGCGTAATTTAAATGAACACATAAGTAAGCATGGTAGGACAGGGTTCTTTTCATTCATGTAAGTCCATAGGAGGAAAACAGGTCGTACATGGAGGCAACGACCCGCCCCATTGTGAAGGGGGGCAGGGCCTACGCGCTTAGGGTACAGGACCAGGCTAAGCCGGACATAGCCCTGGACCACCCCCTAGGGCTTAGTTGCTCCGAGCGCTGCTCTTGGGCTCTATGGATCTGTTACAGAAAGAATAAACTTGTCCTACCACTGCTCTAAGGGTAGAACTTACGGAAGCAAGGCGCCCAAACCCGGGGCGGTAAACTTTCGTGACTCGGAAGGGACCTTCCCAGCTGGGAGAGAGTTTGTTGGCCCCTTCTCGAGAAAGTATGCGCTGTAGCACCAGGTCGCCTTGCTTGAGCTCCCATGCACGGACCTCTGGTGGTAGCGCCGGAGCGCCTCCCGGTACCATGCGTTTTAGAGCGTTGCCTGCCATCTTGCCTCGTCGACGAGGTCGATGTCCTCACGCAGGAGCTGGTCCTGCGTGGCTTCGTCGTACGCTCGGAAACGGGGGGTCCCCATGGTGATCTCCGGGGGAAGCATGGCTTCGGCCCCGCATACCATGAAGAAGGGTGTTTCCCATGGCCCGGCTCTGGGATGTCCGACTGGCCCCCGACGTAGAGGAACCAGTATCTTCCGATGGCTCTGGGGAAGGGCCCCCACGATGTCCAACCCCCATACCACGAATGGCCACGAGGGCGGGATCATCTGCAGTGTCTGCACCGGTGTGTGGATCTGCTTGGCATGGAACTGGCACGCCTTGCATCTCTTAACCATCTTGACGGCGTCTAGGAGGCTGTCGGCCAGTAGAAGCCATGGCGGAAGGCTTTACCGACCAGCGTGCGGGAAGATGCGTGTTTCCCGCACTCGCCTCTGTGGATTACAGCGAGCAGGTCACAGCCTTCCTTCTGGGTTATGCACCACAATAGGATGCCGTTGGCGCCACGCCGGTAGAGATACCAGCGTGTATCTCTTAGCCATCCGCACAATCCGTTCAGCGGATGCATGTTCATCAGGAAGGATATTGTCTTTCAAGTAGTCCCGGACCTCCGTGGTCCATGCATCGGGGCTTACTTGAGCTTCTGGATCTTGGGCGCTGGGTAGCACGGAGTCCCCAGTGGCGCATGCGATCCTTGGCGGGCACCATGGCTGCAGGGCCGCTGGGACCGCTAGCTTCGAGGTGCTGGTCTCGCCCCCTTCACCCAGTTCGGCAGGCCAGGCTGTGGGTCGCAGCAACGTCCTTTCGAAGGATCCTTCGGGCACCGGGGCTCCGGTGGAGACCTTCTTTGACAGGTCATTGGTGATGGTGTTGTCGGTGCGTGGTACATGGCACAGGTCCAAGGCCATGTTGTTGGTTGCCTTGAAGTTGAGGTGCACCATGTACTTGAACTGCTCCCCCATCGGCGTGGGGAGCAGTACGCCAGCTCCGGCCCCCTGCTTCCACGAGGAGCCGTCGAAGTAGAGCGTCCAGTGAGGCTCGGTGAAGACCGGTGCTCGGGGCTACGGTTCTCCACCTTTAGGGTCCCCTGGGTTGCTTGGTGATGGCGTCCACTCGGCCACGAAGTCAGCCAGTGCTTGGCTCTTGACTGCATGACGTGGCAGGAAGTCCAGCTTGAACTCCGTGAGCTCCGGGCTGCCCTTCTGCTTCGGAGGCTGGTTGTGAGTGCCAGTTACGCCCTTCTGCTGCTCTGACGCACTTGTTCGCTAGACTGAAGAACTCCGAGACGTCTCGCACCTCCCTGGTGGCCAACTTCTTGAGCATCTTCTTGTCCCTAACACCCCGTCGAAATGCAACCACAACTGATGCATTCTGGATGCGGGGGATGGTATTCCGTACCTGAGAGAATCGCTGTATGAAGGAGCACAGTGATTCCCTCGGTTGCTGTCGCACGGCGTGGAGGTCCAGCTCCGTGCCGGGATGCGTGTAGGAGCTGCTGAAGTTCGCCGTGAACTGTCGGCATAGCTCCCCCCAGGAAGTTATGGAACCCTGGGGAAGGTTCATGAGCCATGACCGTGCCGGGACGGTCAAGGCGACGGGGAAGTAGTTGGCCATGATGGCCTCATTTCCTCCCGCCACGAGGACGGCAGTAGAGTAGATCTACAGGAACTCTGCCGGGTTGACGCTTCCATCGTACTTCTCTGGCCGGTGTGGCCGGAACTTGCGTGGCCACACTGCGAAGCGGAGGTGTGGCGCCAGGTCCGCACACCCGGTCCCTGCTGCTGCAGATCCTGGTGCTGCAAACCCTTTGTCCGCTGCTGGCATGGTGTACCCCGGCATGGGCAATGGTGCACCATATACCGGGGGCGCCGACTGCAAGGCATATGGCTGCTACATATGTTGCGTGGTGTACGCCTAGGGCAGAGGTCGCATGGCGAACGTCTGAGGCCAAGGCTGAGTCGAGGCAGTCGACATGCTGTAGTCGGCCTCGTGGTTGCGAAGCCTTTCCCGCTGTCGCTCGATGGTCACGCGACCATTTTCCCCAAGTGGCGTCCCTCCAGCTCTGTCCTCAGGTATGCCATTGAGAGCCTGGTAGAACGGGAGTTTGTCGTCTGCATGTCAACCGTTGGTGTGTGTGACAGCGACACATCTGGTTGATCGGGGTGTCGTCTCCGCCGCAGCAGAGGGTTGAAGGCAGTAGGGACGAGGTGGTCGATGTCGCAGATCCACTGTTGGGCGGCCCCCTGGGGAGCGTCCACAGCAGGCGGATTGTGCAGGAGTGCTCGTACGGCAGCTAGTGCACTTGCTTGAGTAGCACTCTGCGCCGCAGCAGATCTTGAGATTGTAGGGGTCCGCGTTGTTGGAGTCCGATGCGGGCTCCCAACCTTTCCCAACACACTCCTCCTTGAGCGTGTCGATACATGACCCTCACTAGTCATCGTTCGCCGGGAATGAGGGCGCGAAGAGCTAGCCGCTGAAGAAAGCTTGGTCATCTCCGTTGGAGCAAACCTGTCTCGAGAGAAAAAAGCCCCCTACCTGGCATGCCAAATGTTGAAGTGTGCCGTCAACACTTCCCCCGGGCCTGCTTCAGAAGCAACCCGCGGAGGTTCTTTTTTGGAGGGGCTAGTTCTCTCGGAAGGTCGTGTTGGTTGTGAGAGGATTGACACAAGGATTTTTATGTGGTTCAGGCCACCGGAGCGTAATACCCTACGCCCACGGGAGCTGTATTGCTCGGAGCTTAGAACCGGAGTTCTAAGCTCGGTGATCCGGATGAGCTGAGTTTCCCAAAATGCCGAAACCCTAGCAATGTTGCCAACCCGAGTCGTTTATACTTCAAGGCTCGGGCGGCTTACAAGGTGGGCCCCGGGGCCCAACAGGTGGCCCCGGGGAGATTTCCTGCCATCTACCATATCTTGCAGTGAATGCTGGTAGTTGTCTCTGGCAATGGTTTCTTGGTCATCAACCTGTCGTCCTGCCCGTGCCGCAAGCTAGGTGTAGTGGCTGATGATGGCAAGGACGGCATGGAGTGTCTTGTCATTGTATTTATTGGTCAACAGCTTCAGATATGGTGTGCTTGTCTTCACTTTGATGCGACTGGTCATTGTGCCACCTGACAGGGGCATGCGCCGCGTCTCCGCGTCTTGGGAAGGTGCGGATCTTGAATGCCTTGATCGGACAGGGCATGGTGTGCCTTTACTCCTGCTGCCTACCGAGCCGGGGTGGGCAGCATGGCACGTGGCGCCTTCGGAGCTCACTCCTACGGAGGGCGTGAGGTCCGGCACTGCTGGCCACGTGGCTGGCCCGGGGCTCGCCTCTGAGGAGAGGGGAGGCCTGGCCCCGCTGGACACGTGGCGCCTTTGGAGCTCGCCCCTGCGAAGGCGGCGAGGCCCGGCTCTGCTGGCCACATGGCAGGCCCGAGGCTCGCCTCTTAGGAGAGGGAAGGCCCGGTTCCGCTGGACACGTGGCACCTTCGGAGCTCGCCCCTGCGAAGGCGGCGAGGCCCGGCTCTGCTGGCCACGTGGCAGGCCCGGGGCTCGCCTCTGAGGAGAGGGGAGGTCCGGCCCTGCTGGACACGCAGCGCCTTCGGAGCTCACCTCTGCGGAGGGCATGAGGTCCTTAGGCGGTTTTTCTCCTGTGCGCGGGGGTACCCGGTACTGAGAGTACCGACAATTACCTTCCGGGCAAAGCGAATGTAGTTGCCAACGCACTTAGTCAGAAAGCCCACGTTCATCATCTAGTCCAGTCATGGCTGCAAATGATAAAGGAGAACCAAGCCTGCGCTTAGTTCCCTACGGGTCGCTGTCAATCTTGTTCTCATTCATACAATCCGAGATGAGATTGTAGAGGCTCAGAAGAGAGACAGGGGTATGTCTCACATCCAAAGAAGAGTGGACAACGGTGAATTGAAAATGTTTCGCAAGGCTGAAGAGGGTACTCTTTGGTTTAACACCCGAATAGTTGTACCCGGGGATATGAAATTGCAGAGGAAAATATTGGATGAAGCTCATTTATCCAAGTATTCCATTCATCCGGAAAGCAATAAGATGTACCAGGATTTAAAATCTAAGTTCTGGTGGACACGAATGAAAAGAGAGATTGTGAAATATGTATCCAAGTGTGATACGTGTCGGCGGGTTAAAGCCGATCACATGCGGAAAGACAGACCACTTCAACCGCTGAAGGTTCCAACATGGAAGTGGGAAGACATAAGTATGGACTGTATCGTCAGTTTACCCATGACCAGCAACAAGTCGATCGTTTGACCAAGACAACTCATTTTATTCTAGTCCATACCAAATATGTGGCAAAGAAGTATGCAGAGCTGTTCATCTCGAGAATCATGTGTTTACACGGGGTTCCCCGCATCATCATCTCTGACCGCGGTGCATTATTCGTATCCAGATTTTGGGAGCAACTGCATGCTTCCTTGGGGACAAAGTTAATTCGGAGTTCAGCGTATCATCCGAAGACTGATGGTCAAACAGAAAGAGTAAATCAGATTCTAGAGAATATGTTAAGGGCATGTGTCATCAATCATGGGAAGAATTAAAATAACCACCTACCGTTAGCAGAATTCTCATATAATAATGGTTATCAATGCAGCATCAAAATGGCCCCGTATGAAGCTCTTTACGGCCAGAAGTGCCGCACACCGCTGAATTGTTGTGAGTCCGGCGAGAGATTGATCTACGGGATTGATCTTGTGAATGAAGTCGAGGAACGAGTGCGAGTAATTCAAGCCAACTTAAAGGCTGCTCAATCTCGGCAGAAAAGCTATGCAGAACAATGACGTCGACCTCTCCACTTTGACATCGGGGACCACGTGTATCTTCGTGTCTCTCCGATAAAAGGGATTCATCACTTGGGAGTGAAGGGAAAACTAGCTCCGCGATTCATCGGGCCATTTGCCATCATCAAATTATGCAGACCCATGGCCTATTGTCTGGAGTTACCGGCGTCACTTTCGGGTGTTCACAATGTTTTCCACGTCTCTCAGCTGCGGAAATGTCTTAAGTACACAGCTGCAGTTCGTATGGAGGACATCGAGGATCTTCAACCGGGTCTCACCTATTCTGAGTATCCGACCCAGATTGTTGATAAGAAAACTCACACCACAAGAAGTCGGACGTTGCGATTTTACAAAGTCTTGTGGAGCAACCACACCGCTGATGAAGCAACGTGGGAAAGCGAGGATTTTCTCCGTTTAAATTTTCCTGGTTTGTTAGGTTCATATGTCTAGTAGTCTTTCTCCCTTCCTCTTTCTTTTTGTAATCTCGGGACGAGATTCTTTTAAGGGGGGAGGAATGTAACGGCCCTAACTTTTGCGAAGTTACATTTCAACTTATGAAGCAAAGTTAAGGAGAAGGAAAAACGATTATGTGTCACATGAAATGATAAGCATGCAACAGACATGTGAGGGGGTTAAAAAATTCTTTAGCTCATGCTCAACACATGTTAACATAGGAAAAGAATTTCACTCCCTAATTTACACTCATGTGCATATTCTCTATGAGTAGAGTGGAGGGAAATTTAAACATAAATTTGAATCTTTTAAAAGGATTCATATTCAGATTGTCCAAATGCATACAAGTGAACTCACCAATACATTCCCCATGTATCAAAGAGCTGCTGGTCCAAATTTGGATATTTTTGGAGCTCGTATACTATTTATTCCGAGGAATAATTGAGGGAGAGTTCAAACTCAAATTTGAATTCTGAACCAAACGTGCTCAATTTTGAAATCCGATTTCAGATTCAAATTGGATAAAAGACATGTGGGAATCTCAAAGCGTAGAAAGGAGGGGGATTGAGTCACTGTGGACCCCACATGGCAATCTCTCAAATTGAGAACCAACTCTATTCTTTTCTTCCCTCGGCTGAGAGAGTGACAGCAGCTCGGTGCAACCCGTCCCTGACGAATTGCCAGCACCACCTCCTGCTCGCCCGGCTGATCACCTCAGTTCCTATCCTCCACACACGAGCACAAACCAATTTCGGCTCTCTCACTCGCTCGCGCGCCTCTCTTTGCTTTGCTCCCGCGAAGCACATCCACCATTGGCCGCTCTTTGTTCTCATTCGTGCTCAGCTGCCGAGCTTCGGAAGAGTGAGCTACAAACAGCAAAAGGAAGCTTCAAACCGTGCTCTAGCATCCACCATGCTCCATTCCGAGCTTCCTAGCGCCTGCTGCTCACCAGTTGGGAATTGGCGCCAAGAACCGAAATGCACCTGGCGGACCTCACTTCGACCCACCGTGGACAGCACACCACGGCCGTCGTCGCCTCCAACTCGCTGCACAATAAAGGTGCACTAGCCTCCCTAGATCATGTAGCTGAAACCATTTTAGCAAATGATCAACCGGTTAGTGAGAATTTCCGAAAATACCGAGCCCTAGTATAAATTACCCGAGCTCGGTGGAGACCCGAATTCGGGTTACCTAATCAACCAAAGGCCGAGCTCGTTTGCAAGTAACTTCTACACCCCCTAGCGCCTCTCCTCAAAGAAGAACCGAGCAAAAACATCAAGAATTGACCGATTGCTAGCAGTTTTTCACGCCGCCGTTGAAAACAGTCTCAATTCATCGTGGAGCTCGGGTTTGCCGGCCGTTTCATCAGGATGGACATCCACTTCGAGCTTCTCCACGATCCTATGGTGCTTTAGAGACAAAAATCCAAAAATTTAGTGTATAATTGAGCTTGCAAGGGCTCGCTAGAACCCTAGGTTAGACTGTCATCGGTGCGCGCACATTGCTGGCGATTGTCGGCGGCTGGCGACCTTCTAAATGAGTTCAGCAGGCTGGAATAGGGGGGCCGCGAGTCTTGGCCCGTGAGATGGACAGAAAGCTGGTCCTGGCAACCCTCGCCGGAGACCGCTGCCGCTCGGGTCTGTTGGCGCGAGGAAGGAGAAAGGACTATAGTGTGGGGCCCACATGTAGTATTTAAACTGTTCTCTGTTTTCAGATTTCAGTTCAAATTCCAATAGCCACAACTTTGTGTAGGAGTGTCCAAAAATTCTCAAATAAATTGTGTTGAATTCCTCTCAGTGAGTAGTATCAGGGTTGCATCCCAATATTTATGAAAATCCCTGCATTTGGCTCATTAATTCATTTAAGAAGAAGTTTAGGGAATTTATTCCAGGAGTTTTGTTATTTGGAAAATTCCCAATTTTGGGCAGGACATTCCTCCAAATATACTTGAACTCTAGTAAAAATTTCATAGTCATTGAACTACATTTGCTTGGCCAAATGAAGTGTTGATCCTTTATGTCTCTGAAAAATAGGAAAAATGAACAGAACCAATTTTCAGCTTTTCCCCAATCCTTGTAAATTCCATATCTCCATGTAGGAAACTCCAAAAATGGTAAAAACCAATTCCAATGGGTTCATGACATTTTTTACTTCACAAAAGTCCACTTTTCAGCATAGGAAAGCTTAATATCTAGGAGGTAAAGGCAGATTAGTTAAAACCACATAAGGAATTGTTGTAATCACATTGAGCCATAACATGTGCTCAATACAAACTGCCTACATACCTTCCCATGAAGCTGTGGTTAAATTTTGAGCTTCATTGCACCCCGGGAACTTGAGCTACCATTCTTTAGGTCTAAGTGTTCATATAAAGACTTAATCACATGATGATTAATATTACCTTAATTTCACTTAGCATTTCTTCTCTAAGGTTGTAGATCCAACAACAGAAACCTTGCTGTTGTTTTCCCTTTTAGTCGTAAGTAACTTGTACAACCACCTTAAAGCATTTTATAGTTACTTTTGAATATATGTGCATTGCATCAATCTAGCTCAAGTGACGTCAGTGCTCGACGTGGAGATCAACTCAGGGGCGAGGATCTCCCTCTTGTGACGAAATTGGTGGATTCTCTGGAGGAAGATTAACTTCATAGTAACTAACAAAACCGTTGAGAAAGGCAAGCCCCGGTTTGCTTATAATTACCATTTTAAATTTTGCTTTACCTTCACCTCATGTTTATTAGGCTTGGTATTGTGCATTATGTCTAGGATGCTTAAAACCCACTTGCATGGCTATTATAACCCTGAATAGAAGGTTTACTGTAGGATTTGCCTCGTCTTAGATGCTAGGCTAATGTTGTAGTTAGCCTGGTAGAAGTCGAGTAGTAAAAGCTACCCGCGAGAAAGGTCGAGTCTACTCGCGAGAGGAAGTTGTTGACAAGAGCACCTCATGAAAAATGAGATGGGGACGGGGAGTTCCTGTAGGATGGAGCGCTCAAGGTTGTCTCGACCCGTGATGGGTGTGACAATGCTTGGGACCACATTGGGCCTGGGCCGGTTATGGTAAGGCCAATGTGGAGGTTGGGTGTTAGCCCCGTCCGTGTTGGTTAAGGACCACGCCGTATGCGGTCCTGCTGGACAAGTTTGAGCTGTACCGGATAAATAGTGGGGTATGGGACCCATGAAACCGATGTAACTCGATGTACTGTGATATTGAAACTCATGTTTCACGTGGGAATGGCGTTGAGAAGGATATACACATGAAATACCATCGCAACTATGCGAAGAATTTGCGAGACTCAATTTATGTCTCGTGAATAACAGTGAGGCCATAGCAATGGAAGTGGATTCCACACTGGAGCAGGATATACACAATGGTCAGAAAAAGGATGAGAAAATGCAGGAGATTAAAACACTCATCGGAGGGAATCGAGCTCCTGGGTTTAGAGAGGATGAGCAATGCACAATATGGCATGGGAAAAGTATATGTGTGCCTAATGTGAAGGAAATTCGGGAATTGATACTGATAGAAGCTCATGATTCCGACTACTCCATTCATCCTGTGAGTACTAAGATGTGTCAGGATCTCAAAATTAGGTACTGGTGGTATGGCATGAAGCGAGATGTCGCAGAACACGTTGCATTGTGTGACACATGTCAGTTGGTAAAAGCAGAGCACCAAAAACCTACGGGATTTTTGCAACCACTCAAAGTACTGAATAGAAATGGGAAGAAATAAGCATGGATTTCATAGTAGGGCTGCCTATAACCCAATTGGCTTATGATTCGATATGGGTAATAGTCGATCGACTAACCAAGTTAGCTCACTTTATTTCCGTAAAAGAACATGACAATAGTTCTAAATTGGCTGAATTGTACATGTCCAGAATCGTGTGCCTAAACGGGGTGCCAAATAAAATAGTGTCAGATCAAGGAACACAGTTTACCTTAAGATTCTGACAGAAATTGCAAAAAAAACCATGGGGACTCATCTCAGTTTCAGTTTGGCGTATCACCCGCAGACCGACGGGCGGACAGAAAGAACTAATCAAATCCTCAAGGACATGCTAAGAGCTTGTGTACTTAAGAATAGAAGAAGTTGGGACAATAACTTACCATATGCAGAGGTCTCCTAGAACAACAGTTATCAAGCCAACATGAAGATGTCTCTGTTTGAGGCGTTGTACGGGAGATGTCGGTACCCTGCAGACCAGGTACCCCCGCGTAGTAGGTGAAAGACAGCCTGGGCCCCGCCTTCCAGCTTAGGCAGGCTCCAGCATAAGCCATGTGCCCTGGGCCCCATGGACAGGCACGGGGCTGCCACGTGCGCTTGGTTTGCAGAGCCACCACGTGTCCGATGGTGCCGGACTTGACCTTCCACCAGGGAGGGCTCCGGCACTGCCACATGTCCGGAGCCTCCGAGCCACGCCCTCGTCAAGGATAGCTCCGGAGGTGCCACGTGCCCTACGGCTCCGGGGATGACCTCTAGCATGGGAGGGCTCCGGTGCTGCCACGTGGACAACGACTCCAGGCTTTCCTTCCTGCCAAGAAGAGCTCCAACGCTGCCACGTGTACTACGGCTACGGGCCTGACCTCCAACATGGGAGGGCTCTGGTGCTGCCACGTGTCCAACGACTACGGACCCCTCGCTACTCCGTAGGACAGCTCCGGTGGCGATGCATGTCCCGGGGGCCAGCCACCCAGACGTCGCGTCGACGAGTATCGGCAGATAGCCAAGGAGTAAGGAGGAAGGCGTGCTGTCAGGCCGAACATTCAATGCTCGCGCCTTCCCCAGAAGCATGGCTCGCGGCGACGCCCCAATCCTCCGCCTGCTCACCATTACGATGATGAGACAGAGCGGCGAGGCGTGACGACGGAACAGTGCCACCCAACGGCGCAAAGTCGCCCAGAAAAGCAAGGAGGCGTGGCGACAAGACGGGTACTTCATCATCACCTGTTACCCGGTCAGAGGCGCCCGGCGGGACAGGCGGCGCACCTTAACTCCACCGATAGTGACAATGCATATAGCTGTAAATGTCTAGCGCATGTATAGGGTGAAGATAGCCGCGGGGCCACCTGTCAGGCCCGTGCCATATTGTAACTGCCCCAGCCTTGGGCTATAAAAGGACCGGGGCAACCTCCGAGCAAGGGGTTCACACTCTCACTCACTCACTCTCTCATTCGCGCAAGCAAATCTGAATGTTCATCCTCGCCATCATGCTCCGACCTTTGAAAACAACTAGCCCCTCCTAAAAAAGAACCTCCGCGGGTTGCGCTCAACTCGTCGTGCCACCGGAGACGGCGGCCAGAGACGGTACAGCTGCCGACCAGTACCCTAATGAGGGATTACAGGATGGCAGCAACCCACTCGACGGCGACGTCAAGGCTCCCCACTGCTGACCTCAGAGTCGAGCTGGACCGCCGTCGCCGTCAGAAAGAAGATGGCCGCGTCGCCATCGAACTACAGCACGAGCGGCGTCGCAACCTCGAGGAGGAGTATGGTACCCCGGGGGCCATGCGCCCCATCAACATGGGCCAGAACCCCGTCTCCGTAGGCTCAGTGGGAGGCTACATGACTCTGGCTCCGCACCTTCGTATGGCGGTGCGGCCACGCAAGTTCCGGTCGCACTTGCCAGAAAAGTTCGACGGGATGGTCAACCTCGTCGAGTTCCTACAGATCTACTACACCGCCATCCTAGCTGCAGGAGGGGATGAAGCCGTCATGGCCAACTACTTCCCCGTGGCCTTGACCGGGTCAGCCCGGTCATGGCTCATGAACTTGCCCCAGGAGTCTATAACCTCCAGGGAAGAATTGTGCCGTCAGTTCACAGCCAACTTCGGGAGTTCCTACATCCGGTCGGGCACGGAGGATGACCTCCTTGCCATGCAACAACAACCGAGAGAGTCGCTGCTCTCCTTCATCCAGTGTTTCTCCCAGGTTAGGAACACCATCCCCCGCATCTCCAACGCCTCTGTCATCGTCGCCTTTTGGCTGGGCGTCCACGACAAGAAGATGCTCAAGAAGTTGGTCACGCACGACGTGCAGCACGTCTTTGAGCTCTTCAGCTTGGCGGACAAGTGTGCTAGGGCCGCGGAGGGTCGCAACTGGCACACACCGCATGGCAAGGGGAGTGAGTCCGCTAGGTAGGGCTCTGGCGGCAAGAAGAAGAAGACCAGCGGCAAGGACAAGCCGCTGACCGTAGTCCACACTGCAGCAGCAGTAGCAACTGCAGGGGCTGGGGGCCGCGCACCGCGGCAGCTGTCCGACAGCGATGGCGGTGACCAGAGGTGCCCGGTCCACAACATCAAGCGGCACAGCGCTAGCGTGTGCTGGGAGATCCAGAAGTTGGCGGAGCGCTTCCGATAGCTCCGACAGCAGCGCCAGGATTAGGGATGAAAACGGACGGATATGGACGGATGAAATGCTTTTCCATATTCATATCCATATTAAAAATTTTGGAAACGGATCGGATCGGATATTATCGGAAACGGATATGATATCGGATATGTCGGATGTATCGGAAACGGATTCATCGGATCGGAAAAATATGGATATCGGACGGAATTCGGATATTTTTTTCGGAAAAACAATTCACAAGTAACATATAATTTATAGTTCATACATCTAATACAAAGTACATCCACATGAAATTCATATATGGTTCGTACATGAAACTTGAAACAATATGGATATCCCGACATTGTTTCAATTTAGCCTCCGTTTAGTCTATTTATGGATATATCCGCATATGACCCTGTTTTCTTAAATTGAATAAATAGATTGACCCTGCTCCGTTTAGTCTATTTAACGATGTTAAGTTCATGACAAAAAGATACTTTTACCCTTGCACCATTGATACCACTTTTTAGTGCAGAACTATTAATATTATTATAGTAAAATTTCAAAAACAGTTTAAACATGTTTTTTCAATAAACTGACTGTGATCAAATTTGTAAATAGTAATAAATTTGGATTTAGAGAATTTCGGCAGCAGTTTCACTATATTTTCACCATTCTTCATATGCAAAATACTATATTTTTCCCATTCGATTGTGGCTGCGGCGTTTCCTTGCTTTGGACGAACGCTGGTGCCAGCACCCGTCAATGCCCATCACGTGAGGCTCGCGCCCAGTGCGCTCGTGCCTAGCACCGCTCATCGCGGGCACGCACACGCGACCTCGCCCACCGCCGCACATCGCGCGAGGCCCGCGCCTGCTGCCGCCTATCGCGTGCACCTGCGTCCGCAGTTCTGCACTCGCGTCCGCAGTTCCGCGCCCGTCGCCGCCCGTCCCTGCTGCCGCCTGCCGGCCGTCTTGCGAGCACCTACCCTCGCCGCCGCCTGTCTTGCGAGCACCTGCCCTCGCTGCTGCCCGTCTTGCGCGCACCCGCCACACAGCGCTTGTTCTGCCGCCGCCATCGCGTGTGCTAGGTTTTCTCTAAATCCAAATAGACTAAACGGATTATATGTTTCACATCCACATGACATTGTTTTCTTAAATATGGATATTCAATTTAAGAAAACTTGAAACAATATGGATAAATAGACTAAACGGAGGCTAAATTGGGTCGGATATGTCTCGGACATTGTTCGGATATATCCGACCCAATATGGATATCCGATAAAACGGACGGATTTTGACGAAAACCATATCCGATCCGATATCCGATTTACAATATCCGAATCCATATCCGTATCCGAACAAAATCCGACCAAAATAGATATGGATCGGATATCTTCGAAAACGGTTGCGGACGGATCGGAAAATATCCGATCCGTTTTCATCCCTAGCCAGGATGGCACACCCTTTCGTTAGCGGGGGGGGGGGGGGAGGGGGGCAAGCAAAAGGCTGACCCCGAGGTCAACAACGACAAGGAGATGGAGTTCCAAGACGCAAAGCGTGCATTGAATGCCATCTATTACCAAGGAGAGAGCTCCAACTCCGACCACAGCGAGCGACGCAAGACGCTCCACATATAACCAGGCATTGCCCCCTCCGTCGTGCGACAAGGGCTCACCCGACGTCTAGACATATGGCGAAGCCGCGCAGGATCAGCTTCTGCGTGAAGAGTAGGCAGCCCAAGGTAGGGCTACCTGGTGCCTCGGCCAATGCTTTCTCAAGGAGGGTGACAATCCCTCCCCCCAGCTGGGAGGGTCCCTCCCGACCAGTACAAGTATGCCGCTCCAGGTAGGCCCGCCTGGCTGCAGGGGATGGGTATCTCTACCCAGGCCACAGGACATAGAACACCTCTGTAAGTTCTACCCTTAGCGCAGTGGTAGGATATTTTTTTTCTTTTTCTCTTTTAGTAAGGGTGTCATAGTGTCTAGGAAAAGCGCTTAGAACAGCTAAAATCCAAGAAGGATCCAACTACTCTTGTCATCCAGGGCGGGTTGTTGCCTTCTTACACGGCCAGTTACCTCCTATTGCCCGAGGAAGCTGGAAATAAGAAAAGTGTATCCTGCCCTGCGCACTTTATTTACAGCTTGTGCTAGCTCATGCATATCAACCAAAAACGACATGTCCGGAGACCCGTCCTACACACTTGTCCTAGGACCCGTGCCACTAGAAGGTCTCCTCGCTGAAAGGTTAAAGCCTGCGGGAGGTCCATGGTGAGTAGCCTGTTATGCCTGGTTCCGAACCCGTAGCATGCACATCCTGTCTCCCCAGCGTTACAACTGAGTACTCGGGGTCCGGAAAGAACATGCCTACGGACAAGAGAAGTAACCGGACCCCGGACATTGTCCCAATGCACTTCATGTGTTTTCTTCCCATACCGCTCCGTCCGTGTGGCCAGTCACTTTTTCCTGCGTTCAACCGTAGCAGGAGTTGTGCTATCTTGCTGCAGGCGGGTCTGCTTGAGGTCTATGTGGCGTACCCAGGGTCCTATGGTTGTCTCATTGCTCGGGGGCCCTATGGCACTGAATGACCCTCCCCTGAAAGGCTTACGCCAGCGGAAGGTCCAGGGTGTGTAGCCTGCTAGGCCTGGTATCGTACCCTTAGTGTGTGCATCCTGCCTCTCCAGCGCTACAGCTCAATACCGGGGAACCAGACGGTTCATACCCCTGAGCAAGGCTTCAACCATATCCTGAACGACCCACATCAAATTACCCAAGCCCCGTAGCTTGGCTGAGGGCCGTAAGCCAAAGTAATGCTGCCAAACAAGGAAAAGTAACCAAAGAGCACGACTACTCCCTCTTTCTGCCATGTCTACAGGTCTGCACAAGTCCTTGGTGTCTCAGACCTCCCAGGGGACCCGATGATGACGTCCTGCCCCATCCAGTGGTAGGTGCACCCCAACACAAGTGCCACACCTACCACGGGGCCGCCACGATGAACCACGTGGGCAGGATGTCAGACCCCTGCGACAGCAAGCAGAAGATTCGGAGCATCAGCTACGACAAGCTTAAGACAAAGGCCGAACTACCCATGGGTCCTTGCGTTGCCAGTGACCGGAGGGGGTGGTAGCCACACAGTCAGAGCGCCCTGGGTCCTTACGCTGCTAAGGGCCCGGAAGGACAAGCTTGGGACATTGGCAAAGAGCTACCCACATTAGCTAAGTCGTTCTGGACCTTTGTGCTCTCTTGCCTTATGCACGTCTACATTTATGCAGCTTTCCTTTCAAACTTGCCTATAGTTTTGGGTGTCTCTCGACTTGTACATAGTTGTGTTTCTCTGTTTTGCTCTTGGCCAAAGTTATGTTGTCCTACTACAAGACGGAAACGCCTAAGACACCTGCGTTGTCTCCGGACCCCCTTGGTTACCTTCCTGCTCGGGTCCGGTGGCGCCTGAAGGACGCCTCCTCCCTTCGGAGTGCCTGGCCGGCGGGATGACCAGGATGTGTAGCCTGCTTAGCCTGGTCCTGTGCCCTAAGCATGCACATTCTGCCTCTTCAGCGCATCACCTAAGTGATGGGGGCCCGGATGGCACACCACCCTAGGAAGGATGATAACTAGGGTCTGGACACTGCTGCACCGAATTGCCCAGGTCCTGTAGCTTAGCAGAGGACCATAAGCCATAATGAGGCTAGCGATCAGGGAGAATGCAACTACATGGCACGGTTACCCATTTTTATTCTAGTGTTTGTGCCGGCCACAGGGCTCCGGTCCGGAGCCTCCCTGCTGGGTGAAGTCTAGAGCTACCACGTGTCCCTAGGCTCCTAGTCGCCTCCCCGCTGAGGATGACCCCGGTGCTGACACGTGCCTCGGGCTATGGTCCGGGCCTTCCCAATGGGTGAAGTATGAAGCTACCACGTGTCCCTAGGCTCCGAGTCGCCTCCCCGCAGAGGATGGCTCCGGTGCTGACACGTGCCTCGGGCTCCGGTCCGGGCCTTCCCGGTGGGTGAAGTCCGAAGCTACTGCGTGTCCCTAGGCTCCGAGCCGCCTCCCTGCTGAGGATGGCTCCGGTGCTAACACGTGCCTCGGGCTCCGATTCGGGCCTTCTCGGTGGGTGAGGACCGGAGCTACCACGTGTCCATAGTCACCGAGACACCTCCTCGCTGAGGGCGGCTCCGGAGCTGACACATGCCCCGGGCTCCGGGCAGAGTCTCCATTCTGAGGGAATGTCTGGAGATTCCAGGTGCCCCCTGGAAGGAGCTGGAGACAACGGACGAATTTTATTCAGAACCTTGTGCTGCTGAGGATCCAAAAGGAATGGTAGGTACACTGTCGGGGTGCCCTGGGGCCTTACGCTGCTAGAGACCCAGAGGGACAAGCTCGAGGCATCGACAAAAATCTACTCACGTCGGCTGAGTTATCCCGGACCCTTGCGCTGCTAAGGTTCCGAAGTCTATATCGACAACAGAGGTGATGAAAGACTTTAAACAAGGATACTTTCATTAATAACGGAGTTCTGGCATACAAAAGGGCATACAAGAATACTAAGGAACTCAACTGCTACAAGTCGAGTAGTCTTTTGCTTCATGGCTTGCTTGGTTGTCCCCCGAGCCGATCTCTGCGTAGTGAGACGGTCACCGGCTATTAGACCAAGGATGGCAGCAATGCATGCTGGACCGAGGCAACAGTGACATCCAGTGTCGCGTGGACCAAGTGCCATCCATGACAGATTTTGCTGTCCACAACAATACCAGGAGGAAGGCTTGATCACTCTGGACCTAACCTTCCTCCGACACCGGCAGGCAGCTCTCCTTTGACAAGGCGCCTAGAGGGCATTCCCCTCTCGACACTGGCATAGGGGCTCATCGTGAGTCGAGGACCCTGTCCCCGACGGCCTCCCCGATCACCGGCACACTATCAGGATGGCTTGTGCCTCTATCCGAGGCCGTCAAGGAGAGGGATGCACCAGAGAACCTCACCAAAGGCCGCACACACACGAACATATCACGGAAGTGGACGAAGACGGCTACCAGTGGGAAGGCATCTGGTGGGCGGAAGTGCCTGGAAGCATAGGCTTCCAGCACGCGAGAGGAGAACAAAGGCCACGTGGTGAGGGGGAGTGCCATCCTACACCGCAAGGCCTCCTTTTATACCCAGTCGCGGCGATTGGGTTTCCACCACTGCACGCCGTGGGCTATTCGCGTCCCCCAACGATGGGCTGGATACAGGTCCACCCGACAGTGCTGGAGGATAACCTCTCAGGAACGCCTGGCGGTTCCCGAGGAGAGCGGTGCAACCAACTCATCGGTTGCCGCAGTAAATGGCCCGAGGCAACCCCTCGAGCGCACCGCCTTAGCACTCGCCCCCACCAATGACAGGTAGGGCCCTGGTCCACCAGTTAGACACTGGCGAGGCAGGCGAGTAAAAACTCGGGAATGCCTGGCGGTTCCCGAGGGAAGCGGCGCAATACTCTTTTGGTTCACGAGCTGTCGCAGTAATTGCCCCGAGGCAACCCCTCGACTGCATCGTCGTGACCGGTCAAATCCGGAGTGGACACGAAGACGCGTTTCTGCATTGACTCAGTGCGTCCACTACGTCGAAGACAAGCAACATTTTCGTCTCCCAGGTACAACCACTCGTCCACTACGTGAAAATCATGCCACCGCTTCGGTTTCCAAATCGCAGGTTCAAAGCCACCACGCGGAGAGATAGAGGCCCCACCTGCAAGCTCAACGCCTCCCCCGCGATGGGCCCGGGGGCCATTGTCGGTACCCTGCAGACCACGTACCCCCGCGTAGTAGGTAAAAGACAGTCTTGGCCCTGCCTTCCAGCTTAGGCGGGCCCTAGCATAAGCCACGTACCCTGGGCCCCATGGTCAGGCCGGGGATGCCACGTGCGCTTGAGTTGCAGAGCCGCCACGTGTCCGATGGTGCCGGACCCGACCTCCCACCAGAGAGGGCTCCGGTGCTGCCACGTGTCCGGAGCCTCCGAGCCACGCCTCTCGTCAAGGATAGCTCCGAAGGTGCCACGTGCCCTACGGCTCCGGGCCTGACCTCCAGCATGGGAGGGATCCGGTGCTGCCACGTGGACAACGACTCCAGGCTTTCCTTCCTACCAAGAAGAGCTCCAGCGCTTCCATGTGTCCTATGGCTCCGGGCCCGACCTCTAGCATGGGAGGGCTCCGGTGCTGCCACGTGTCCAACGCCTCCAGAACCCTCGCTACTTCACAGGACAGCTCCGGTGGCGACGCGTGTTCCAGGGGCCAGCCAACCGGACGTCGCGTCGATGACCAACAAGCAGATAGCCAAGGAGTAATGAGGAAGGCGCGCTGTCAGTTTGAGCATTCAAGGCTCGCGCATTCCCCAGAAGCATGGCTCGCGGCGTACGCCCCCATCCGCCGCCTGCTTACCATTACGATGATGAGAGAGAGCGGCGAGGCGTGATGGCGAAACAGTGCCGCCCAACGGCACAGAGCTGCCTAGTAGAGCGAGGAGACACGGTAACAAGACGGGTACTTCATCATCACTTGTTACCCGGTCAGAGGCGCACGGCGGGAAAGGCAGCGCGCCTTAACTCCACCGACAGCGACAGTGCATATCGCTGTAAATGCCTAGCTCATGTATAGAGTGCAGATAGCCGCGGGGCCACCTGTCGAGCCCAGGGCCATATTGTAACTGCCCCGGCCTTGGGCTATAAAAGGATTGGGGCAGCCTCTGGGCAAGGGGTTTGCACTCTCACTCACTCACTCTCTCATTCGCGCAAGCAATACAACAACCACACCGTGAACGTAGGGTTTTACGCTCCGACGGCTTGAACCACGTAAATCTGGGTGTTCATCCTCTTCATCATGCTTCGACCTTCGAAAACCACTAGCCCCTCCTAAAAAAGAACCTCCACGGGCAGCTCAGGTAGACCGGGGGAAGTGTCGCAGGGAAACACTTTGACATTTGACGCGCCAGGTAGCGGGGTTTTTGGTTTTTGAAGCTGTTCATGAAGCCCGCGATGGTGAACATCGATTCTGTTGGACCTCTTCCCGCCCCTCGTGCCGTCAGCAGCAGAGAGAGCAGGAAGCCTCGTCTCGCTCTGGAACGGGACCTACTACGCCGGTGGCACATCCTACAGCGATGGTGCCTGTTGCCACCAGGCAACCATCGGTGGCGACGGCGTCGCAAGCACCGCCCGAAGCCAGCCCGGAGAGTGCACTGCAAGCAGTGCACGCACCCCTCCACAGCCCCTCAAGCGCGGGAGCTTCCCCGTCGCGGCAGAGCAGTGGCGCAACGACGTCGACCACCTAGTCGTCGCTGCGCTCAATTCGCCGTGCCACCGGAGACGGCAGCCAGAGACGCTACAGCTACCGAATCTCGAGGACGATATTCCTTTTAAGGGGGTAGAGTTGTAACTCCCAAAAAATTGCAAACCCGATTTTCAAACAGATGGACATTGTGCATGTTCAAAAATTTGGAAAATTCAAACCAGAATTCGAATTTGAATGAAGAAATAGAAATGGAAAAGAGAAAAGAAAAAGAAAAGGAGCAGTGGGCCGAATTCCCTGCGTAGCCCAGCAGCCGGACCAGATCTCCCCCACCTCCTCCTCTCACTTCGCGCAGGCCCTCCATGTCAGTGCTTTCTTCCCCAACCGCCAGTCGATCTCCCAGCTTCTCGCGCGCCCGGACTCCGCGGCCGATTTTGAAAATGCCACGCACGATCACAACCAACCCCACGTTGCGCCATCGCATGCGTCGCAACTGATCACCGCCACAGCCTCGTTAAAAACCCCGAAACTCCCGTTCGCTTTTTGCCCCCGATCGCGCTTTCTTCCGCCGATGAGTTCTGCCACCGAATTCCAAAATTCATCTCTGATATCGCCGTTCCTATGAGTCTAAATAGCCTCGCCGCTTCGCGGGAACCTCCATGACCTCTCAGTGCCGACTTTGCGAAGAAAACTTGCTAGGAAAATCGACACCGACGCACGTCGGTAAGGATCGCCGCCGCTCATCAGTGAAAGCACCGAATTCCTCCGCTTTGATCCTTTCTGACCCTCGGTACATCATCTCCGGAGTTAAGGGAAGTTTGACAACCAAAAATATTGAAGGAAACAAGATCCGAACGCCCTGCAGACGACCACCACCGAGCCATTTTCAGCCCCTTCGGGTTCAAGAAAAACCCCTAGGTGAGGCCCTCTACCACTCCTCCTTCCATCCATGCATAGAAAAGCGAGTTTGAGCGAGTATGGATGAGTTTTCTAGTTCCTCCGGCGAGATCGCCGGCAGGAGCCACCTCGCGCCACCGGAACTCGCCGCCCACGCCTTTGGAGGTGACGTGGACGTCGGATCGCCGTCCACTTAAAATCGGATGGTTGAAATTATAACCCAGCGTACCCCTTCATGGTTCTAATGTGAGCCGTGCACTTTAAATCCGACAGCTCATGTCCAAATCACTTAATTCCGCCGGAATTTTTGCGGGCTACCCCCTGGGGTTTTGGAAAACACACGTTGTGCTAGCCCCAGAATCTTCTGCTCTACCCCCTTGGTTTTCCAAAAACTATGCAAACACGTTTAAATTATTGTTCTAAACCCTAGAAAATTGGTAAATTAAGAAAATCTTCCTGTATTATAAGTTTTAGTCCCTGAAATTTATGGAAAATAGGATTTTGGATCCTGCAGCAGTGTATATTTGCGATTTAAACCCTGTAGAATACTAAACTAAGGCAATTTGTCATTTGAATTTTATTTGAATTCATTAGAAATGCAAATAATCATGTAAATTCATTCTAAATTGGTCTAGCACTTTGAAAACCTTTAGAACAATCTGAAATTTAGTTATAGATGGTAAATAAATTCTGAAAATATAATTTAAATTTTGTTTTAATGCTGAAAAGTTGGTTTTAGGCAGAAAAAATAAATTTGAATCTATGTAAAAAATAAACACTTTATGAAATGTTCATGTATGGTTTTGAATGTGAAATTTAGGTTTTAAAAGTTGATAAGAAAGTGTGAGATTCTGTTTTAGGTCGGAAAATACACTTTTATGCAAGTTTTATAGTTAAGAATTGTGGTATGCAATATAGAAGTTAAAATAAATTGAGAATTCAGTTTATGAGTGAGTTGGAAATCTGAATTTCAACCTAGTAACCAGTAACCATGTGTGTGTGTGTGTGTGTGTGTGCGTGCGTGTGTGCGTGCGTGCGTGCGTGCGTGCGTGCGTGCGTGCGTGCGTGCGTGCGTGCGTGCGTGCGTGCGTGCGTGCGTGCGTGCGTGCGTGCGTGTGTGTGTGTGTGTGTGTGTGTGTGTGTGTGTGTGTGTGTGTGTGTGTGTGTGTGTGTGTGTGTGTGTGTGTGTGTGTGTGTGTGTGTGTGTGTGTGTGTGTGTGTGTGTGTGTGTGTGTGTGTGTGTGTGTGTGTGTGTGTGTTCAAAATGTGTATGTATACATAGATACAACTCATATAGTGCAAAATTTGGTTAAGAGTAAAGTTTAAATGCAATATATATATGTACATATACACATCAAGATTTAGTATAGATATTATATGATGTTGAAAGTGAGGATTTAGTCATAAAAAACTCAAAATACATATATGTAGACTTTAGTGATTTTAGGCCAGATCATAAAATGAAGCCAAGTTGTATGCATTTTTTACTTGCATGAGGGTGTATGTGAATGGACTCTTATCGAATGTTGTTTGTTTTTGCTATGTGTATGTTTGCACGAGTAGAACCAGCCCCAGAGCCGGTTCTAAACTTCCAAGAGCAAGACTTTTCACTTCCCAAGCAGCAAAATGAAGGCAAGTGTCCTTGACCACTTTGTACCTAATCTAGGAAAGTTAGTTAGAGCTATTTGCATTGTGTTATGAATTATGAAACCCATGTTAGGATGTTTCCCCTAGCTTTTCATGTCTTATTCCTTGTAGCCTGGGTTGGGAATTACTTAGTATGATTATGATTATTATGATGCTTAGCCATCATTAGATTGTGGGAAACTGGGGATATGAATTCCTCTTTGCATTCAATGAAGCTTGATGATATATGATGAAATTATGGTAGAGATAGGAATCTAGGCAAGTTGGATGTCTTTGGTTGGTGATGTGTGCACGAGAAATTGGGTTAGTTTTTAGTGCTTGCCTGGGTTCTAAAGACCGGTTCATGGAGCATTTAACCTGGCTTTACCGTGCCACCACATGCTGAGATGGGGCAGCTTGGCCAATTAATTAGGAGTATTTCCGACTTAGTGAGTGTTTGGAAGGTGCGGGGAATAGGAGTCAGCTGGACTACCTTGGGAACCGCAAGGCTCAAGAGAAGGCCACTGCAGCGGAGGTTGGAGCCTCCTGGATGCTGTTAGGGGTGAAACCTCGACGGTCTCATGCTAGTCGTGAATACCTTTGTAAAGGCCTCATAGTGATCTTCTGGATACACACCTAGGAAGTGTGAACATGGTATGCGGTCACAGGCAAAACGGAGGTTCTTTAGTCCACCCGGCAACGGGATGAAATCACTATTTGTGGGTAAAGAGGCACACACTCTGCAGAGTTGAAAACTGTCATGACAGTCATGCTCACGGTCAGAAGTGGCTTGGACTTCTTCATGATTAGTGGAATTATGAAGTGAGATGTTGGGAATGTTAGGCGGGAAGCTTAACATTGAAGATGAGGTTATGATAATGGGATGTTCTCACTTATTTAGTACTATAGGTGCTTAATAAGCTAAAGTGATAGGATTTAATACGTAGTGCAAAAACCATGACTTAAGCCTGTACTTTTTCTAGCCTGCATATTATTATTTTGCCACACTTGCTGAGTACCGTTGGTACTCAAGCTTGCTTTGTCGGATTTATTTGCTGCTCAGGACATGATGAAGTCAGGGAGTTTAACGAGGAAGACTTTGACCCGGAAGATCTATACTAGGCTTGCGGAATCCCCCGGGCAACGCCTGTGAATGGAGCTCCACAAGATCTTAATTCTGTTGCGTTGTCTTGAATGTATCTGACATTTTAATAGTCCTTTGAGACATTATTGTAAGACTTTAATGATATGATGTACTTGGCTTGTATTTAAATGATGTTTTACTCTTGTCATCACATGTATGAGCAAATAGATCCTGGCATACATGTGTTTATTCACTCGGTTGATCTTCGAAGAAACCGGGTGTGACAGTGACTGAACAAAAATAACTATCTTCTGTCATGCACATGCCCATTTTCCATTACTTTATCACAATAAGCATATCAAAATGTCTGGATCTGCCATCTACATAAAATACAAATTTTTGTTCTCTTAGAGATCCTTTTCCACTAATATACCCCTTGTTTGTTATCAAGATTTTTTTAATCTCTAAGATCATAAATATCAATAGGAAAAGTTGGTTCTTCATAGACGCAAACAGGTTCTGTGACTAGTGAATTCTCATGAATACTTACATTGTTATTATCATCGCTGATGTTAATACTTTCTCGTGAAATTTCTTCAGCTTGTTGCTCCACGACATCTATCACCAACTTCTTGGTGTTTCTTGAAGGGTCTTTTTTACTAAAAAATTGTCAGTAGCATCTTTATGTGATTCAGTCAACTCATCTCGATGTTGCTTTTTTTTTTTCTTTTCTCACTATTGGATGAATACTTTCTAATGGAAAACATGTGACTTCATTGGATGATGTCAAACCCGGTTTTCATGAGGACGAACCGAGTGAATATACACATGTATGCCAGGCTCATTCCATACATATGCTTAAAAGTAGTGAAACATCATATATTACAAGCCAAGTTCATTGTGTAATAAAATATTACAATTATGTCTTCATAGACTACACTAAATGTATTAGATACATAAATAATAATGCGGCAGAAAATCTTAGTGGAGCTCCATCACAGGTGTTGCCCGGGGATTCTGCAAGCCTAGTAGAGGTCTTCCGGGTCGACGTCATCTTCATTGTTTTCTACACCATCACCATAGCCTGAGCAGTAATTAAATCCAACAAAAAGCCATTAACAATATTACTATAAGGTATCGTCATCCTATTCCTAGGCTAGACGATATGCTTGATGAGTTATGTGGTTCTATAACTTTCACTAAGATTGACTTGCATAGTGGTTACCACCAAATACGAATGAAATTAGGAGATGAATGGAAAACAGTTTTCAAAACCAAATTAGGGTTGTATGAGTGGTTAGTAATGCATTTTGGTTTAACTAATGCACCAAGTACATTCATGCGTTTGATGAATGAGGTCTTAAGAGCTTTTATTACAAAATTTGTGGTGGTTTACTTTGACGATATCTTGATTTATAGCAAGTCAATGGATGAACATATGGATCATTTACTTGCTGTTTTCAATGCTTTGAGAGGTGCACATTTATTTGGTAACCTTGAGAAGTGCATCTTTTATACGATTCGAGTTTCCTTTCTTGTATATGTTGTGACTCCACAGGGAATTGAGGTAGATGATATGAAAATCCAAGCGATCAAGAGCTGGCCAATACCTCAATCCATCACACAGGTAAGGAGTTTTCTTGATCTTGCAGGTTTCTACCGACGCTTCGTCAAGAATTTTAGCACCCTTGCTGCCCCATTACATGAGTTGACTAAGAAAGGTGTGGTGTTCCGTTGAGGGAAAGCACAAGAGGAGTCCTTTGACACCTTGAAGGACAAGCTTACACATGCACCATTGCTGCAACTTCCTGATTTTAGTAAGATTTTTGAACTTGAATGTGATGCTAGTGGAGTTGACATTGGTGGTGTCTTAATGCAAGATGGTAAACGGTTGCATACTTTAGTGAAAAACTTAATGGTTATGTTTTCAATTACTCCACATATGATAAAGAATTTTATGCTCTCGTACGATGCTTAGAGACATGGCGTCATTATTTATGGCCTAAAGAATTTTTTATTCATTCTAATCATGAATCGCTAAAGCATATTCGTTCTCAAAATAATCTGAATGTAGACATGCAAAATGAATTGAATTTATTGAGTCTTTTCCTTATGTCATTGAACGTAAGAAAGGAAAGGATAATTTGATCGCTGATGCATTTTCTAGATGATATAATATGTTGTTCCAACTTGATTGTCAAATTTTTGGACTTGAATCAATTAAAGAACAATATGCTCTTGATGTTGATTTTAAAGATGTGTTGCTGCATTGTAGAAAAAGTCATACCTGGAACAAAATTGTGCTTTATGATGGATTCTTGTTTAGAGCTAACCGCCTATGCATTCCAGTTGGTTCCGTTCATCCTTTGTTATTACAGGAGGCACATGGTGGAGGTTTGATAGGCCATTTTGGTGCAAAGAAGACGGAGGATATTCTAGCCACACATATCTTTTGTCCAAAGATGAGGACAGAAGTAGAGTGGTTTGTGGCTCGCTGCACCACATGTCAGAAAGCTAAGTCTCGTTTGGATCCACATGGTTTATACATGCCTCTTCCCACTCCTTCCATTCCTTGGGCGAATATCTCTATAGACTTTATTTTGGGATTACCTAGGACTAAGAGGGGGAGGGATAGCATTTTTATTGTGGTGGATCGTTTTTCTAAGATGGCATATTTTATACCTTGTCAGAAAAGTGATGATGTTGTACATATTGCCGACCTCTTTTTCAAAGAGAATGTTCGCTTGCATGGTATGTGTCGGTACCCTGCAGACCGGGTACCCCCATGTAGTGGGTAAAAGACAGCCTGGGCCCCGCCTCCCCGTTGAGGCGGGCCATAGCGTAGCCACGTGCCCTTGGCCCCATGGTCAGCCCTGGGGATGCCACGTGCGCTTGAGCTCTAGAGATGACACGTGCCCTGGGCTCCGGTCCGAGTCTCCCCGCTGAGGTGAGGTCCGGAGCTGCCACGTGTCCCCTGGCTCAGAGCCACCTCCCCGTTGAGGACAACACCGGAGCTGACACGTGCCTTGGGCTCCGGCCCGAACCTCCACACTAAGGTGAGGTCCAGAGCTGCCACGTGGCCCCTGGCACCAAACCCGTCGATAAGAGCTCTAGAGCCACCACGTGCCTCACAATGCGTCATGGACCATGGGTCGACGAAGTCAAGAAGGAAGTGCGCTGTCATGATTCGCATTCAAGCCTCGCGCCTTCCTTAAAAGCACGGCGCACTGCGCACGCCTTCGTCCTCTGCGCTTTCGCCATTACGGTGACAAGACAGGATGGCGAGGCGTGACAGCAGTACAGTGCCGTCCAACGGCACGAAGCCGCCCACGCAGGCGAGAATACGCGGTGACAATACGGTGTCTTCATCATCACCAGACACACGGTCAGGGGCGCTCAGCGCGCCGTGCGGCGGGACATAACTCTCCTGTCGACCACTCTACTCAAAGGACGAAGCCCTAGATCATGTATAGGGTACACATAGCTTTGGGGCCACCTGTCGAGCCCCGAGCCTCATTGTAACCACCCCGTCCTTGAACGATAAAAGGACCGGGGTGACCACCCTACAAAGGGTTCGCACCCAGCACCCTCTCACGCATATAAAAGCAACCAATACAGCAAGAACTCCGGCGGACGTATGGTATTACGCTACGGCGGCCTGAACCACGTAAATCTCGGTGTTCATCCGCTCCCTCGAGCCCAGGTCGTGTAGGGCGCCAAGCCCCCTCTAGAAAAAAAAACCTCGCAGGCTGCTTCCGAGCAGGCCGGGAGGAGTGTCGCAACTCTCACACTCTGACAGTATGCCTTCTACTATTGTTTCAGATCGTGATGCTAAGTTTTTGAGTCACTTTTGGCGCACCCTATGAAACAAGTTGGGTACAAAGTTGTTGTTCTCTACAACATGTCACCCACAAACTGATGGGCAAACAGAAGTAGTGAACCACACTTTGGGCACCATGTTGAGAGTTGTTTTGAAGAAAAATTTAAAGATGTGGGAAGAATGTTTGTCACATGTGGAGTTTGCATATAATCGAGCAACACATTCTACCACCAAGGTAAGTCCTTTTTAGGTAGTGTATGAATTCAATCCCCGTGCTCCTATTGATATCTTGCCTTTACCTACTAGTGAGAGAACTCATAATGATGTAAAGAAACGTGCTGATTTTATTTTGAAAATTCATGAGACCACTAAACACAATATTGAAAAGATGAATGAAAAATATAGAATTGTTGGTAGTAAAGGTAGGCAGAAAGTTAGACTTGAACCAGATGATTTAGTTTGGATACACTTGAGAAAGGATAGATTTCCAGAACTGAGAAAGTCTAAATCGATGCCTAGAGCTGATGGTCCTTTTAAAATACTTGAGAAGATTAATGACAATGCATATAAACTTGAGTTGCCTTCCGAGTTTGGGGTTAGTCCCACCTTTAACATTTCAGATTTGAGGCCATATTTGGGAGAAGAAGATGAGCTTGAGTCGAGGACGACTCCAATACAAGAGGGGGTGATGTGGACATCACTCCTACGGATATACACAACACTCCCATGGTAGACATGCAAGGTCCAATTACTAGAGCTCGAGCACGACAATTGAGTTTAGAGGTGAGCTCGTTCCTGAACAATTCTTTATATGTGAATTTTGAGAGTATGTTGCTACCTAATGGATTAATTATGATTAGGAACCATGGAGAGGACATAGAGATACATGGAGAGGGGTTTGGAGGCGTGGAGGACCAGAAAATACACCAACAAGAAGCTAGAGACCGAGCCCAATTCAAACTCAAGTCCAACTCAGGGCCTAGAAGCAGTCCACCTTAAAATGGGTGCCCAGGAGGCATACGGACTCTATTTTTGACGTTCTAGGATAAACTTTCCAATGGCACTGGCCTCACATCAAAATTCCTTCAGAGTCGAACGGAATCTTCAAAACAATATCAAGTTTAGAGTTTGTCAGGGTGTTGCATCACCTAGTTGGGCCATTGGGCCTTGTATCGAGTCCAAGTCCATTATGTACGTGTCTTAGGGTTAGGTCACGACCCCAGAACCCCCTGGTCGTCCTCCACCTCCTTTATACCCCCTAGCCACTGTCACAAACAGCTAGGTTTTGCTTAGATTATTTTATCAAGAACATTTTCACCGTCCATCGGTTTGTGAGACCCCAACTTTGAGTGCTTCATATCTTTCAGCAATTTTGGTTGCGCTCTCTCTTGTTCTTGCTTGTGTTTTTCGATTTGCGGACAAGGATTAGCCTTCTTGGTGAGGTCAACCGCGCAATATCGGTTGATAACCTGAGGAGACGTGGTGCTGCGATTGCAGGGTTCAGAAGGTGTTGTTCAGAAGCCGGATCGATTTGTGTCAAGTCTCCACCAAATCGATGGTTATCAGAACCTTTTGGAAGATTTTTATAATTACTTCCTTAAGTGTTTACTGTTTTTATTTTAAATTCAGATTCATTTCCAAGCCTAGAACTTAATTTCAGTAATAAAACAGATATAAATTTGTGTTTTCAGAATTTATAAACACAACACAGATTATTCTATTGATTCCATACAAGGCAAATTAACTTAGGGTCAATTTTGTGATTATTTTCTTTTGTAGCGATTTTATATAACTTTTAGATTTTTTAATACATTATGTTGGCAAATTACAAAGTTTAAAATGGTAATGTAATTTGCTACAGGGCTAAATCATGATTTTGCAACTTTGACATGGTTTAAATTCACATTTACAGACTATATTTCCTAATTCCTGAGAAATTCAGGGTTTAAATAAGTCTTATCGCATTTTCCCTAATTCTGGAAGACTATAGGGTCTAGCTTGTAAGATGCAGGGTGAAGCTTAGGTTTTTCTAAAAATCTAGGGGCCAATCCGTAAGATTTTGGGCGGGTGAACGGGCATTCAACACTGGCCATCAGATCTCAGATGGGCGACTCAGATTTTAAATGATCAAAGGGGTGCGCGGGTTTTAATCGTGGCCGTTGACAGAGATCCGATGATCTAGCATGGGCCACGTCGCCCTGGGCAGCGCTAGCAGCGGCGCTGCCTGGCTGTGACGGTTCCCTCGTTGTTGCAACTCGGTTTCTCCCCCGTTTACGTTATTTCTTGTATTTTTCTTCATAGGTCGAAGGAGATGGGCATGGTGAACTCACCTAGGTCGTTCTCGTGGCTCGGAACAGCTCGGAATGTGGCGGTCGACGACGTGGTTCGGCGAGGATGATCGTCGCACGTCACTGGAGCAAGGACGCCACATACCGTTGACGAATCTTAGTCAGAGAGTTTCCCTACGAGGTTGCAAAGATGCAGGAGTGGTCAGAGGAGGAAATTAGGGCGAGGTATGGAGGGGCGACGGTGTTTGGCGGCGGTACTCACTGCTGACGGGTGCGGCCGAGCAAAAGGGAAACGAGGAGGTTTTTGGAAGTTTAAAACGGAAAGAGATGGAGCCGAGACTAGGAGAGATTGTGTGTGTGCGAAACGAGCACAAGGAATTCAGAAACGTGGGTTTGATCGCACGGATTTCGGAGGACGTTGGCGGGCGGCGCGGCATTGGCTGCAGTTGGAGGAGGGGGAGGAAGAAGGTGACGCGTGGGGCCGGGCTAGCAGTGATCGGGAGGAAGAGAGAATATGGCTGGTGGGCTGCACTGTGGAGCTTCGGCCCAAGAGCTCTTTTCCTTTTTCTTTTGCCTTTTCTTTTTTATTTTCTAACTTTCAAATTCAAATTTTGTTCAAGTTGGAACTGGCACGTCTAAAGTGTTTTTCAAAATTTGAATTCTTCATTCCATGACACATTCATGATGCAAACACTACATGAATAGTTGTTTCATTGAAAATTTTGAAAGTTAGGGTGTTACAGATGAGAACGATCCTACAAATTAAGATAAAAGTATGAACAATTGAAACTTATTTAATAATAGAAAAAAACAAATTTAGTTTAAGTATCTAACTGAATAGCTACAGCGATGACAGAACGGACGAACATGCAATAAATTCAATTAGGATCCAAGAAGATTTTTAGCCTTGATCCGGAGATGAGGCGATCCTTATGCGTCTAGCGACGAGTCGATCCTGTTCGAGATCCAACGACGATAATCGAACAGGCAGTGTATAAGAAACTAAGGAGGCAACGATAGATTGGTCTTCCTGGATGTAATAAACAATTGCAAGAGAGTGGCTCGATGGGAAATATATAGGCTTCACCCTCATGTTCGGACTTGCTTGGGTTGTTTTCATATTTAGATCTGATTGGACTAGACTTCTAAATAACTAGCACAATAGCAGTGCAAGATCTTAGAGATGAGAACGCTAGAGACCCGGCCGCCCGGGACGCCCATCATGCACTAGCCCAGTATGGGCCCTGGACATCCCGTGCCTAACATGACAGTTTTTAATATCGTGGATGGATATTGAGGAACCGTTGGAGTTGGTCTAACCCCCTGCGATCCGTCCCAACAAAGTGCAACACGTAGCCCAATAATCCTCCGGCCCCACGTCAACGCCACACCCCTATCCCCCCACAGGACTTGAACGAGCTAGTTCTTTTTTTTTCTCATCTGAACACAACAGAACAAGGCTGTACACATCACGGCCAGAGTTTCCTTCCGATTTCCATATACGCGATTTTTTATCAAGCGACAGGAGCGGCGGCGTCGGAGCACCCGGGTCGGCATAAGCTGGCAGGGTGCCGCCCCCTGTGAGCTGGCGCCAAACATGGGGGAGCCTTCACCTTCATCTCTTCATCTGGTCGGGCACGCACGCACTTCATGTGCTCCACATGTGACCCTGCCTTTCCTTTGCGGGGAAATTTACCGGCTCGTGCCTACCACTGCCTCGCCTGGTTAGATGCAAGAATAGAACACCGAAAGTTTCTTCTCCTGGATCCAAACTGTTCTTTTACTTTTCTTTTGTAGGTGGATGCAATCGAGTGAGGCGTGCTGTCGCAGCACATGGATCCATGGCTGCCAGCCATCCATGACGGGTTACCCGTGTAGGCGCGCGCACATGGTGCGGATAAAAAGATGGACCGAGGATAACATGCAGCGAATTCGGTTACGGTTTGACAAACCTGTTTCTCTTCTCCCAGAAGCGAACTATCTCCAAGACTTCCTTGCGTCGGAGACAAGATGACGTTTACCATCTCGCGAAACGATTCTCTTCTGTGTTGCTGCAGTCAACTATTTAGGCCCTGTTTGGTTCGCAACAACAACCAGAATGCAGCTCCCCTAGTTAGTGCGCAGGCACAAGATGTTGGTCAGGTCAACACGTCCGAGTCCGCACCTGACACCTATATATGTATAACAAACTTGGCCATTCTTCTTGTTCAAGAGAGCCAGAAAGTGGGGGGAGGCCATAACGGATCACACACACACATCACGAAAATGGTGATCGCCACAAAAGTCCTTTCCTGTTGGTGCTGCAGTTGATGCCCATGCGGTCAGACCTGGAACGTTCTAATTGCCACTACCATGTGGTAGAAACTCATCAATACACTAATATCTATCTGGGCAACAGCATGACAGTTTAAAGTACAACAACTATAAAACAAAAGACCTCTTTTTTATATATATCCAACAAGAAAATAAAGAACCTAAACGTTCATGGATACTGGAATTTTTTCAATCCATGTGGTGACCAACACTACCTACATTCAGACACATGGTTGTTTTTTTCTCTCTTGCTCACGTAATTAGAGGGTGATCAAGAATTTTTTTTTACAATGAGAAGAATGATAAATCCAAAATTTGTAAAGACAGATATCTAATACACCAGTCCCCGCAGAATAAAAATCAGCGGTGTTTATTGGTTCAGCTGATCGAGGGCCTCCAGGAGTACATGCCTAAATCTCTTGCAGTCAAGCCTTACATTCTGCTTATCCATGAAGGTCTGCCTGACAAACTCGAAGCCGTTCCCGTGGAAAGCAAGCGGGTTTTTGAAGATCTCGTGATCCAGTGGGTATTGCTCTGTGAGGCTGCTTTCATGCACACCGATGCTGTAATGCTTGTAGCGCAGGCCCATTTGCTCTGCTGGGTCGCCGAAATCAACCCGGCATATCCCATCTATGGCACCCCAGGGTACAATTTGAATCAAAATGGCATTGTGTGGAAGGAACACGCAGTTTGTGAGCCCAGCACCATGGACACCCATCATCACATCGACAGAATTCACCACCTTAGCGAAATGGGCGACGTTAGAGTTCACATTTGCCTCTTCAACCACCACCTCATAACCTATCTCCTCAGCCATTGCCACGATCTCATTCAGATTGAGGAACATCCTTGTCTTCTGCCTGGAGATAATGAGCAGTCTCGGCTTGGCCTTGGGGATCTCACCAAGCGCACTCACTACATCCCTAGGCAATGAGTAGGTCCTCCGCATGAACCTGTTGAAGTCCACCATTGTGTAATTGTGTGGAGCCTTTAACGGGTCAATTGTGAACTCCATGTAAGCATGAAGGCCAACAATGACATGCTTGAAGCAATGTACTTGGTCGTCCTTGTTGAAATCGATCAAGGGGTACTTAGTTAGCTTCTCAAACACCACAGCATACTTCCTTGTCCACCAAAAAGCCATGTCAGTAATTAGGAACTGAACCTCACCATTGAACTCACTTGCAGTCGTGAAAAGTGGCACAAGCACATCAGTGAAATCATGGAATAAATTTCCAGTGTACCCGGTCAGTGCAAAGATCACCGCAGGTACATCATGGTACTTGGTACACTCGAGTGCCACTTTGCTGGACTTCACCGTCAGCTCTGTAAGTTTCCCTAGGCACAATTCATCACCTTTACGAGGGTAAGGCTTAATTTTCCATTGCTCATTTCTCTTTGAACTGGCAGGTTCCATGTACATGATTGAACTGGCATTCGGGTGTATCCTAATGTTGCCTCGCATCTCGCATACATTTGCTCTGAAATTTGAGAAATCACACAGCGGTTTGTCCCACTCCACTGTATCGACAGCTGCACAAGGGATAATCGTCATTGGAACAGAGATATCAAAGAAGATAAATTATCTCGTTATGAATTTGCAAAACGTTAGTGACAACTGATTTTAAGGGTTATCAATTCTCAGTATAAAGTGATTCTACAAACTGTGCAACTAAGTTCAGATATGGTAAATTGGTCTCCTGTCAAACCATTTTTTTTAAAACTGAACTCTGAAGTACTAACCTGATTGCTGAGATCCCTCCGTGGCATTGATCTGCTCAGCATCCGTTTTGCCATCTGCAACGACACCATCAGGACCACAAAAATAGCCAGGAATGGTCAAACCAATCTACATCAAGAAACACAACAAATGCATCGCAAAGATGCAATAAATAGAAACATGTCATTAGCGTCCCTTGCCTTCTTGCTTGCCATTGTCATTGTCCTCGGTGGCATCATGGATGGTATAATTGGAAACAGTTGGGAGGGTCACCTTGTGCTTATGCTCTTGATGTCCCTCATCCTCGTCTCTTTTCCTCCCCTCTTCGCCTCCCCCATCTACAAAGCACAAGATGCCACCACCAAAGGTTCACAAGTAAAGCAAGCATCAATCTCACTGAAAGCGCCAAAATCTCTAGCGATTTCGGACCCGTGAATCGAATCCGAGCTGAACGAGATGGGCGGGCATCCAAGTCCGGAGCTCGACAAATTAAATATTGACGGATCAGAATGCGACGGCTCACCTAACATCTCAGATGCGGTGGCCTCCTCCTCCTCCCGCTTGCCCTGCTCGGGCTCGCTAGTGAGCGCCCGCTGCCCCTCCACCATACTGGTCTCTGTCGTAACGAGATGGGTCAGTACCATGACATCTCGATCGAAGAATTCCAAGATTAGCGAGTGCGCTAACTAACAAGATTAACTGACCGAGAGGAGCTAATTAAGTAATAAAAAAGCTTTCACCTTTGGCGTTGGCGCTGGCTTCCTCGCCACCGGCGCCTTCGCCATCCACCACCTTGGGATCCTCAGTCGCAGCGGCAGCGAGGGTGTCGGGGGATCTCCCGGACGCAGCGTCGTCGGCGTCGACCCGCTGGCGGTGGCGGATCAGGAGCGACCGCGGCGCCTGGTCCACCGACAGCCTGCCGTTCACTGCAACGAGGCAGCGCGCGCCGCTCCGGTCAGCACCGCCCGTCCGACGGACTCCAGATGGAGAAAGAAGCCAAGAAGAGGGGGTGGGAGATGGTGGAGGTGCGCGTACTGTTGAATAGGAGCGCGTCGGGTTTGGAGACGACGACGAAGGTGAGGGTGACGAGGAAGAAGCCGATGACGAGGACGAGCAGCCGCAGGCGCCGCGACTCCTGCCGCAGGCTCCGCACCAGCTTGGCGCGCTCCACCGCCTTCATCTTCTCCTTCTCCTCGGCCCGCACCCAGCCAAGCTGCTGCTGCTACCAAGGTATCTCGCTCGCGAAGGGTCAGTGTGGATGCAAGAGCAGCAGCAGGGGGAGCATCCGAGTGCCTTACTTGACCACGGGTGCGGCGCTCCCTTCACTGATGCGGTGGCACTGCTCCCTCTGTCTTGCCTCTCGTCGGCTTGCCTTGCCGCTCCAGTAGTCCGTGCGCGTTTTTGATGGGTGGCGTGAAGCGGAGCTGGCCTACGGTTTCCCGTTCCAGAGCTCACCGTGGCTTCGTTTAGCTGGGTGAACTACGCCCTTCCCGGCTTACCGCTAGGAAGCACATCTAAAAGCATGGCCAATTAGGCAGCAGAGTGAATGGAGACATAGATCTCGAGATGACGATTTAATATGGTCTTGGAGGAGACTCGTGGTTGACAGTTTTTTGCTGAGAAGAGGGGCCCAAACGAACAAGTTGCTTTCCCAAATAATGCTCCTAATAGAAAAGGAGCAACTCGTGGCGCAACCTGGAAGATGTCACAAGAACAGGGTAGTGAGCAGCATTAATTTACTAATGGTCGGGGAAACTTTGGTGGCGGATTTAACTGGACTCTGTATGTTCGTTGTAGTGGTCCCAAAATGGTTATGCTGGTAAAAAATACTACTGTTTATTACTAGAATTTACTCTGTACTATTTACAACGATGAACAAAGAATTCTTTTTTCTAAATAAGGATACCGAGGCTCTACTTACACATCCAGTACAGAGTCCATGTTCCAATCCACTGTAGCTATAGCTAGGCGCTAAGATTAGTTATAGAGGTTTGGAACATCTAATGCTCCAAGTAGTAATTAGCTTACCCAGTTAACTATTATTTCTTTAGTTAACTAATCTAGCTAATAATAGCTAATAGAACAAATAATAATTTGACCACCTTATTAGTTAGAGGTATGGAACATCCCTCCGCTAGTTGTTAATCAGTTTGTATTTAGCTATATTAGTTATAAATCATATAATAATCAATCAATAGTTATTAGCTAGCTAGTTATTATCTCGAGAGGATTGGAACATGACCAAGAGGCCTTAAAAAAGATCAATGGAACCGTAGTGTTGTCAGAAACCTTGTAGTCTGGTCCCTAAATGATTCTTCTGCTAATGCTAAATTACGCTTAAACTTTTTTTAGACACAATATATGCACACTCATACCCGCTCTCATTAAAACCTTGCTTTGCCTCGGTGATGGCAACGACGATGCGTACAACTCTTCTCCTTGGAGACGTTGTCTTTGGGCTAAGTCGGGTGTTTGTCACCCAAGCTCACGCCAGAGATCGACCCCTGGACCTGAACAGCCTGTTTTACAGGCAATGACCAGGCGAGCTTCTAATGTTATTTGGGCCTTATGTCTACTTGAATGCCTCAAATTATTGTTGTGGTATCGTCCATCGCTCTCAGGATCTCGACGAGCAACAACATGGGTCGCTTGTGTGGTGACCCCCATATAGTTGGAGGGCTCAATGTTATCATATTCCAGCTCCAATGGATCGTCTCTCCTATGCTCATTTTTGTGCTCAAATGGAGTTGGAGCAAGGACGATGTGGGGGCAATCGTTCTCCCGATCTGCTTGTGCTTGGCAGATTGAGGTGCTAGCAGCTGGATTCCTTGCTGCAAGTCCATCAAAGAAGACCGTCACACTAATGCTCTCAAATCCGTCTTATCCTCACCCTCGACGATGGCCTGGAGTGGCGCCATTGACCCATTGTCCACCACATTGAACAAGCTTGATGTAAAGATATTGTGCCTTGAGAGGTTCATTCTCGCACTCCCCTTTGTGCTCGGTGAGAGAAGTCGCCACAATCTTCATTGATTGTTTGATCTGTGATCATAGAGGCCTAATTCAAGGGGCCGACGTGTGGATCCTTGCTGGTCACGCCGGATATATCAGCAACCCTCTTTTGTGGTGGTTGCTATTCTAGATGTTTTTATGATGGAAGATTATTAGTAAGCAATAATCTGGATATAATTTTTGGAGGTAACGGGAGAACTGATTAGATACTGGATGTAGACTATCTTTAGCATTGATATTCATATACTTGCTCCGTTCTGAAATAAATGGTGTTTAGAAAAAAATAGTTCAATTTAAACTAAATTAACTGCCTTAAACGTCATTTAATTCAGAAGGAGTACTAAATTTATGTTGTTCTCCTTTATTATTGTTTTATATAATAAACTTGGTTGTGTATGGGTCGGTTATATGTGGACACGTAGAGGTGGAACCTAGTTCCATTTTCTTAAAAAAAACATGTACAAGCACTCATCCAAATAAACACATGTAAGCACATTCTACCCTATAAGCACCTACGAAAGATCAAAACATCTGATTTTAAGATTTATGAAGTCACCACAAGCGCCTCACCAAAAGAATGATTAGCCATAAATGCAATACCAATGCTGAGTTGAGATTTGAATCTAGGTGTGCAGGTTTTACCATAAGGAATATAACTAGTTGACTTACTCTCAGTTTTGCTTACACTTGAACGTCTGGATTACTAGTGTTTAGTTTTTTGTGATTACATTTTCAGAGCCTGGGCCTTTCTACAATATTTTTTACATTTTGTACTGTGTCCTCACGTTTAATTCCCTTAGGCAAGCTAATGCTATCAAAATTCATAATGGTCAATTTAAATTGATTTAGCAACTTGTATGCAGAAGAGCATTACTTTACCATAACCATGCTATACATACAGTCAAGATGTCACTTGTCATGTCACCGACAACTTTTTCCCTTTCCATGTCACGTTTTGGATCCCGCGTCCGCATATATACTCTCCCCATACTATTATTTATAAGTAATCTTTACCTCTACTTGCTGGATCTGTGTGACACTTGTGCACGGCCGACACATCCTCCATCAGCATACTGCTACTGTTATTTTAGGTCAAGCAAATTCAGGTACGCCCGCCTAACTTGTAGCCTGGCGGCGTTCACACTTGTCGGTGTTCTGGACGAGTGGAGCAATCATCACAGACAGATCCATCCGTGCTGACATGATTGACATGTTAACACGCTAATGCAGACGTAAATTTATGAGTTACCAGTTCCTTCTAGTAAAGTGTACAACACGAAAGAGAAGTGTCCAAACGATGCAAGATTAAACTGACAGTGGTCGATCTGCCAAACCAACCTGACTAGATCGGAATAATATATATAGTCGAACGGTATAATAATTACTGGATGCAGCAAAAATATTTCGCACATATGATGTGCAGGGTTCGTGAATGTGTTCCTCCTACTGAGAAGAGCAGGGTTGGCATCAAAAGGGGCCCCGTATTTGACGGGCGCAGGACAAGATCGGAAAGGACCACGAAAACGAAAGCTACTAAAGTTTGTTTGACTACTGTTTTCTCTTTGTGGATACAAGTTGTTTTCAAGTCTTCACACGTCATAGATGATATATAGTCTAGATCAGCCCTCACGATTTTGGAACAAGCAGACAGGCCTGCAAGGTGTCGCGTAAGCGACCTTATTTTGCTCTCTTCTAATGTTAAAAGATTTCAAGGCCTGCAACTGATGAGAGGCTCATGCAAGGTGTCTCGTACCAACGGCGCAACAAGCAGGGAACGATCTTCCGTCGGTGAGGTCAGCTTACCCACGACCGTGGAGCAACGATCCGAGTCCAGGACCACCACCATCGACATCCCCGGCCATCATGTCGCCAGACCAGACTGATGACCCTCTCCAGACGTGCTGCCGCTTCTCTGTTGCCCTGCAATTGAACAAGACACGCCATCTGCAGCCCTCGACGAGCGCGTATGATCCATTTAGAATACCTTGTTGTACAACAGGAGATCTGATAGCTTGATCACATGGGAATATAAGACACAAACAAAGTGTATCATTACATGGGATTATAAGGCAAATGGTGTGGCATCAATTAATCTATTTGGTATCACGTACTAATAACTTTACACAAAAATGGATCAAAGTGCCAGTTTGAATGTCTAGTTTTAATTTGGGAGCAAAGCAGTTGTGAATTTCTCGCATATATATAATATGCTGTCCCGTGTTGCACGGAAGGGGATTCGTTCTGTGAAAAATACACCTGGGAAAAGGTTTTGGGTGCGTAATCAATTGCATGCGCGCACCGTGTTGTGCGGACAGGGTCGCAGGCAGGAGTGGGTTAAGTGGCAAGGAGACACGGGAGCTGGACAAGATCATGGCTGTGGTGGTTGGGGTGAAAATGGATCCGAATTTTTTTTCGTAACATTCTTTATCTTTTTTGAAAATATCCAATCCGTATCTGTTTTTATTAGATATTTTTCGGATTTAGATACGGATTCGGATATTCAATTTCGAATATAGATAGAAAACGGTATGGATTAATATCCGACCGAATAGTTGAATATTCATATTTATTCGGATATATCCGAGTTTGATCTGGTTAAGATCTCAACAGAAGGAGACATTAGCCCATATACTAAGAAAATTGCTAAGTCCACATAAAAATTCTACACAAGATGTTATAAATTTCATTTCTTGAATACATAAAATTATAGAAAATATATAAAAATAATGATTGATCTCTAGAGCATAATACAAGTGATAATTGTCCAAAATAAATTCTGGATACTAGTAAATTAACTATAAATATTTAATAATCATTTAAACAACAAGAAATTAAATAATTTTTTCGTCAATAATTTTCTATTATGAACTTGACAGGATGGAATGAACTATATGTTCATGAAATCGATTCACCATCATACTATTTATTGTTTTTTGTAAAGTCTATTTTATTGATCATATCATTAAAAAAGTCTAATATGAAAAGGTACGTAAAAATTTATTTTTGAAATAAATTTCCGAATCCGTCCGATATCGAAATGTTTTCGGTCGGTCTGATCTGTTTCTGATATATCTTACATATCCGATATCGAATCTATTTTCAACGATACCGACTGTTTTCTTCTATGGTTTATTTTACATATATCTTACGTATGAATATAAAAACGGTTTATTTTATCCCACTTATCCGACCGTTTTCATCTGTGGCGGTGGTGGCGTGAGTCGGCAAGCTGGCGTCCGCCCGAGAGGCTTGAGGCATCGTCGTCCTCCACTCAGGTTAGTGGCCAAACACTTTGCGGGACCATATCGTCAGTAGCATCAATCGAGAAGCATCTCCAGTTGATCCATTAGCTCGCGCTGCTGCATGCCCTTGAAATTTGAGTTAACCCGGACCAAGACTTGGGATTCGTAGTAGCCCAGTGGCAAAGGGACGGAATCACCAGGTCGTTGCATCGAATCGATTTTCTCAGAATCCAACTTTGATCTCGCGATCATTCTTTACTTTTGTTTCGAATCATTTTATGCTTGAACTAATCAGTGTCAATATGAAACGGGGCGAGTACGTCTCACGCTTGTGCGAGGCAGATGCTACCCACCACTGAATTCTGAAACCCAATGTCATCCCGGTGTCTAACATTGCCGAGGCAGCGGCCCGTTTAACTAGTGGCCCGGCCTATATATTCCTTTCTCCCCAGAATCTGCTTAACTAACGACCTCATCTGTTTCGGATCTGCTTGATTTTCTTCTTGCAGACTGACCCATTCATTACACGATTGATGACGAATCTGGGTCGGCCTAAGAAATCCGACAGAGTTTACTTAGCACAAACTCATGCGACTTCGCTGAAGACAAACTTCTCCGTGTACTATGTGGCGATGGGCACAATGGCCATCCCACACTTCCTGAAGCCAGTCTAAATTAATAATTGACTGCGTGTAGAATTTACATAGTTGGAGGATCTCACTGAAGCCGAGAGAGAGAGAGAGGGAGAGAAAGAGAGAGAGAGAGAGAGAGAGAGAGAGAGAGGTGGTGGTAGAGAAGATCATTGCGCGTGTGCAAAGTAAAGCTAAAGCCTTTCGCGTGTCATCTTTTGCTGCATCTGACATCGTAGAACTGTAACAGGACTAGCGGCTTATGTTTGTGTATGCCTTGAGTGTAAACTGGTGACCCCAGTAGCTGATACTGTTCCTTGGATGCTTCCAGTGAAAGCAGGGCGAGGCCTTTTGTCTAAAAAAAAGAAGACAATGAATCAAGAGGCCAGGGCGCGAGAGCTGTCAACGCAAAATGCTGGTCATGGTGGATTGTAGCTCCTACCAGAACCTATCGAGTACTCGACATGTTCTTCAGCATTTTCCAAAGAGGCAGTGGTGGAGCCAGGGCCAGGGGGTGGCAGGGGCCATCATCGCCACACCCCTAAACTTCAACAACAAAGTCTTTATCTCCAACATGTGGAGGTGGGCTAGATATAAAAATCAAACTGCATTTCATATCCATAGTAATGACTGGTTTTGATGTTGGCTCGTCAAGTATATCAAATCCTCCTCTTTTACCCGGCTTGGGACCGGCTATAGCTAGGTCTGTTAATGGGCCTAGGCCCATGACCTTTTATAATTTATTTTAGCCCTTATTAAAATTTAGTTTAAAAATAAATATGAATGTGGCTCAACCCTAACCCGATCCGGCCCTCTTTATTATTAGTTTATTTTTTAATCCGATATCAGCCCTACCTATACCTAAAAAGTCACAGGCGGAGTTATTTGTTAGAGTTTATTGCATTTGAGCCCTATAAGTCTCAATATTGATCAGGTTTTATTAGAATTGTTGTGTTTGATCCCTGTCATTTGTAAAATTGCTTCTAGAATTTGCTTAGTTAACCCCTCTTATACTTGAATCTTGTCTTCGCCACTGAATAGGTTGGACGAAGCTAGGTTGAAACTACCAAGTGCACCGGCATCATGGAGAAAACAAATTTCGGTGGCTAGCATCTCATTTTTAACTCGTATGCGCCACCTAAACTACTCAGCGGCACCCAAATATTTACAAGGCTAGTTTCGCCACGGGAATATAGACATAGAGGCCTGATAAGGGGCTAAAAAATAAATTAATGATAAGGAGGGTTGGATTGAATTTGAATCGGGTCAAATTTATATTTATTTTTAATTTAATATTTAATAAAAATAAAAAATATGAAAAAGCGTGTGACCGAAGCCCTTTACCAACCGTACCTGTAGGTGACATTTGAGAGTCAGGAAGCAATAGTTGGCACAATAATAAAAGTCTCAGATTGAAAACATTTTTTTAAATCCGGGTCGATTCATCATCAAAGTTCAGGACTTTTGAATGCAATGTGTTCGTTCATACAGGACCACCACTTCGAGTGAGCCATAATCAAGTTAACTAATCCCGGTTGTTTGACATTTTTCTTGTTGCGTCAGGTTATTTACGAACAGGTCCAACGCCCAAGTTCCACATTCCCAGTCTTCTTCCAGCTTTTTTGCTTTCAAGGACCAGCAGCTGCAGTAGCAGTGTCAACGCTGTGCATTGATATTTTAGGTCCACCGAACTAGGCGTCACTGTGACAAAGAAACAACGGAGCCGTTTTTTGTTGTACCTAAATCTAATTGGAACACCAGCTGGTCCATGGTTTTTCACGGGTCTGATGAAGCGGAGAGCTGTTCAGATTTCCCTGAAACCGGCACAAGAACAGACATGCTGCATGCATTTGGTCGACGATAATCGAGAAATGCGTTAGACCGTCGTGAGCCAAAATCTCGTACCACTGGCTACTTTAGTACTATTTTGCATTGTGGATCTTATTTTGTATTCCTTCCGTTTCAGAATATAAGTATTTTTAGATATGTTTCTAGATATCTAGATTTATAGCATATTCTATGCATCTGGACAAGTACATCTTTTATGCATCTAATGTATGTCTAGAAACACTTTCAATTTTGGAACGGAGGTAGTAGCTAGAGACACGAAAACAAACACAAAATCACTAACACTGACTGCATAATATTTTCCCTTGACCGCACAAATAATTAGTAAATATATTATCGGTACCCGCAAGACCGGGTACCCCGCGTGTAAGAGCAAAAGAAGACAGGCACCCAACCTGTAGGCTGGGCGCAACCGCCAGCTAGGGAGCACCCATGAGACGGCGCGTGCCCTAGGCCTCGGGCCCGACCACCTGCTAAGGAGGGCTCCGAGGCTGTCACGTGTCTACGGGCTCTGAGCCTCACTACCGTCCGAGGGTGTCTCCTGAGCCGCCATGTGTCAAATGGTGCCGAACCTGACCTCCCGCCAGGGAGGGCTCCGGCGCTGCCACGAGTCCGGAACCTCCGAGCCACGTCTCCCGCCGAGGATAGCTCCGGAGGTGCCACGTGTCCTACGGCTCTGGGTCCGACCTCCAGCATACGAGGGCTCCGGTGCTGCCAGATGGGCAACAACTCCAGGCGTCCCTTCCCGCCAAGGAGAGCTCCGGAGGTGCCACGTGCCCTACGGCTCCGGGCCCGACCTCCAGCATGGGAGGGCTCCGGTGCTGCCACGTGTCCAATGACTCCGGACCCCTCCCTACTCCGCAAGGCTGGTCCGGTGATGACACGTGTCCCGGGGGCCAGCCACCCGAACGCCGCTCCGACAAGCAACGGGCAGATAGCCAAGGAGTAAAGAGGAAGGCGCGCTGTCAGACCATGCATTCAAAGCTCGCGCCTTCCCCAGAAGCATGGCGCACGGTGCACGCCCCCGTCCTCCGCCTGTTCACCATTACGGTGACAAGACAGGGCTGCAAGGCGTGACGGAGGTACAATGCCGCCCAGCAGCACTGTGCCGCTCAGCAGAGCGAGAAGACGCGGTGACAAGACGGGGACTTCATCATCACCGGCTACCCGGTTAGAGGCACCCGGCGTGTCAGGCGGCGCACCTTAATTCCTCCGACAGTGACGTTGTATATAGTTGTAAATGTCCTAGCTGATGTATAGGGTACCGACAGCCCTGGGGCCACCTGTCGGGCCCCGGGCCACATTGTAACTGCCCCGACCTTGGGATATAAAAGGACCGGGGCAGCCTCCGGGCAAAGGGTTCGAAACACAGCCAACTCACTCTCTCACACGCGGGTTCGCACTCCAGAGCCCGGCTCGCATCTCAGCAACCTCACACACTCATACGAGCAAGCAATACAACAATCACATCGTGGACATAGGGTATTACGCTCCGGCGGCCCGAACCAAATCCTCGTGTTTATCCTCGCCATCGTGTTCCGACGCTCGAAACCACTAGCCCCTCCTAAAAAAGAACCTCCGCGGGCTGCTCCTGAGCAGACGGGGGAAGTGTCGTAGGAAAACACTTCGACATTTGGCGCGCCAGGTAGGGGGCTTCTGGTTTTTGAAGCTGTTTGTGAAGCTCACGATGGTGAACATCTAGTCCCTCGGAGGCTCTTCCCGCCCCTCGCATCGCCAGCAGCGGAGGGAGCAGGAAGCCTCATCCCGTTCTAGAGCAAGAACGACTGCGCCGGCTCCATTCCCTACATCAACAGTGCCCGTTGCCACCCGGTAGCCTTCGGTTGCGACGACGTCGCAAGCGCCGGCTGAAGCCAGCCCGGAGAGTGCGCTACTAGCAGCGCGCGCGCTCCTTCACAACCCCCCTGAGTGCGGGAGCTTCTCCGTCCGCTGCAGAGCAGTGAAGCAATGACGTCAACCACCTGGTCGTCACCGCGCTCAACTCGTCGTGCCACCGGAGACAGCGACCAGAAACGGTGCAGCTGTCGGCCCGTACCCTAACGAGGGATTACAAGACAGCAATAACCCACTCGACGGTGACTTCCAGGCTCTCCACCGCAGATCTCAGAGCCGAGATGGACCGCAGCCGCCGTCAGAAGGAAGATGGCCACATCACCATCTAGCGACAACGCGAGCGGCATCGCAACCTCGAGGAGTATGGTACCCCAGGTGCCATGCGCCCCATATACGCGGGCCAGAGCCTCGTCTCCCCACGCTCAGTGGGAGGCTGCATGGCTCTGGACCCACACCTCCGTATGGCAGTGTGGCCACGCAAGTTCCGGCCGCACTTGCCGGAGAAGTTCGACGGGACAGTCAACCCCGTCGAGTTCCTGCAGATCTACTCCACGTCCATCCTGGCTGCAGGAGGGGATGAGGCCATCATGGCCAACTACTTCTCCGTGGCCTTGACCGGGTCAGCCCGGTCATGGCTCATGAACTTGCCCCAGGAGTCTATAACCTCCTGGGAAGAGTTGTGGCGTCAGTTCAGGGCCAACTTCGGGAGTTCCTACACCCGGCCGGGCACGGAGGCCGACCTCCACGCCCTGCAACAATAACCGGGAGAGTCGTTGCACTCCTTCATCCAACGTTTCTCTCAGGTTAGGAACACCATCCCCCGCATCTCTAATGCCTCCGTCGTCATCGCCTTCCGACAGGGTGTCCGTGATAAGAAGAAGATCGAGAAGTTGGCCACGCACGATGTGCGGGACATCTCCAAGCTCTTGAGCTTGACGGACAAGTGTGCCAGGGCCGCGGAGGGCCGCAACTGGCACACACCGCCTGGCATGGGGAGCGAGTCCCCTAGGGAGGGATCTGGCGGCAAGAAGAAGAAGAAGACCGACGGCAAGGACATGCCGTTGGCTGGAGCTCACACTGCAGCTGCAGTAGCAGCTGCAGGGGGTCGGGGGCCACACACCGACAAACGACCGCGACAGCCGTTCAACAGCAACGACGACAAGCATAGGTGCCCGATCCACAACACCAAACGACACAGCGCCAGCGAGTGCTGGGAGATCAAGAAGCTAGCAGAGCGCTTTCGAGAGCTCCGACAGCAGCGCCAGGATGGCTCGCCCTTCCGCCAGCGGGAGGTCAAGCAAAAGGCTGACCCGAAGGTCAGCAATGACCAGGAGATAGAGTACCAAGATGCCAAGCCGGTGTTGAAGGTCATCTATGACCAAGGAGAGGGCTCTAACTCCGACTGCAGCCCGGACATGTGATGTACGAGGGATCATGGGACATCACGTCCCGACGAGACGTCAAGACCCTCCGATGGGAGGTCATGGAAGTAGCACCCTCCCCCAATCCGGCTCCCTACTTGAAAGTGCATCTAGGCTAGTTCCCCGTGGGTTTTGATGATTAATGACAACACTTAAGGGACTAATGAGCTTTGCAAGTGTGAGTACAGGCGATTAAGAAACTACGAAGACGAATACACTCAAAAAGGAAAAGAAGAGAAAAAAGGCAAATGCACAATAAGAATAGAATTTCGGGTTTTTATTTCTTTTGTGTTGAGTTCAGACCTTGAGCGTGAGTGTGATCATAGAGTAAAGTGCTGAGAATCATCTAAGAGCTCATAGTCCGAGTTTAGGTTGAGTGGAGTGAAGATTTGGATAAGTCCTGGGAATAGGGCCAGACTTGTCCGTGCTGGGAGCCAGACTAGTCCGGCACATCGGATTGATCCGATGTAGAAGGGAACAAGTGGTTCTGTGTGAGTTTGGACTTGTCCAGAGTGAATGGTCGGACTAGTCTGAAGTGTCGGACTAACACGATATAGAACAGAACATGAGTTTCTGTGTGAGTTCAGACTTGTCCGTCATGGGACGGATTAGTCCGTGGAAAGAGTGTCTGAGCTCTGCAGGAGCTAAGTGCTGAAGGACCGGAGTAGTCCGCTCTTTGAGGCCAAACTAGTCCGCAGGTTCAAACTAGTCCGTTTCCAACTGGAACAGGAGTTTTTGAGTGAGATCAAACTAGTCCTCTGTGTGTCAGACTAGTCCATGTGAAACTAGCAAGTAGCTGCAGGGACTAAGTCTTGGATGGCCAGACTTGTCCGCCCATTGAGGTCGGACTAGTCCGGTGGACCAGACTTGTCCGTTCTCAAACGGAACAATAGTTTCTGAGTGAGATCAGACTAGTTCGTTGTGGACCGGACTAGTTCGTGGTATGTGACCATTTAGTTGGTGAGATCCGACTGTTTAGTTGGTGAAATTAGACAGTTTAGTAGGTGAAGAGTGATGTCATCGATCCCCGCAGGCCGATCTAGTCCGAGGTCAAAGGGCAGACTAGTCTGGGGTTTGGCAGTTGGTAACGGCTAGTCCCCAGGACCTCTATAAAAAGAGGTTGCCCGGGCCTCAAAGAAGACAACAAGCACCCTAACGACGAAATAGCCTTCCTAGAGCTTTTCTAGTCCCCTCTCTCAAAATTCTTGGAGCCCTAAGAGTGTTTCTTAAGGGTTTGTGAATTTTGGGAAGAGGAGAAGAAGGGGAGTGTGTACTACAGAGCTCTTGGTTGATTCTCTAGCACTGAGTGAGAAGTGTGCAGTCCAAGAGAATTGGTTTGTAAGTGCTTTGAGATGAGTTCTCGTAGGAGCCTCAAGTTGTGAGTTGCCCCACGACATATTATGAAGCATTTGTGATATAGTGAAAAACAAGCCGACCTTGGTGGTGGCTTCGTGAGGAAAAGGTTGAGAGTAACCTAGTTCTTGGTGGACTCCTCAACGTGGACGTAGGTTTCCTTGTGGAGCTGAACCACGGGAAAAATATTGTGTCTCTGTCTTATTGAGCTAAAATCCTATGTGACCGGACTAGTCCGCCCTTAGGACCGGACTAGTCCGGACTCTGTGAACTAATCGTTTTATTAAGCCGTGTTTCAGATTTTTCCTACTATTCACCCCCCTCTAAAATACTTTCAATTGGTATCAGAGGCTAACTCTCCTAAAAAGCTGAACCACTTGGAGAGGAGATGGGGGAAAACGGCAAGAAGGACTTACCGCCCATCAACACCACCGACGCCGGTGAGAACAGCAGCCATAGCGGTGAAGGGCTCAAGTTCTCACCTCAAAGGGTGTCAACCCAATCAAGGACATGCCAATACTCCCTCCTTTCGATTTGGAGACCGACGATGAAGATGAAGAAGTGAGGCGTCTTGTCGATCTTCTTCAAAAGGCAAAAGATGATGCTAGAAGAAGGAGGAGGCTTGAGAAAGAAAAGAAACTCAAGAAGCCCGAAGAAGGCTACACTCGATATCCTTTTAACTATGAGTGTTTAAATTTGCACACAAATTACTTACCTATTCCTTTAGGCAAACCTCCACATTTTGATGGCACAAACTATACAATGTGGAAACATAATATGAAGCCGCACCTTATTTCTCTCAACCCCACACTTTGGCACATTTTTTGTACACGTGTAGATATCCCCGTGGATGATGAAGAACTTACACCGGAGCAAGAGCAACTCATCCACCGCAATGCTCAAGCACCTGTCGTACTCAACTCTTCGTTATGCCAAGAAGAATTTAACAAGGTGGATAGGTTGGAATAAGGCAAAGAAATATGGGATACACTAAAAATTGCACAATGAAGGCAACTGCTCTGTCCGAGAAGCCAAGATTGAGATGATTGAGGGGGAGCTTGGGCGATTTGCCATGGAAGATGACGAGACTCCTCAAGAGATGTACAACTGACTCAAGACTCTTATAAACAACAATCAAGCATACAGTTGCAAGAAGTGGACAGGCCACGAGGTAGTCAAAAGGATGATAAGAGCCTTCATGCCTCACAATGTGACACTTTGCACACTCATTCGAGAGAGTCCAAACTTTCACAAAATGACTCCGGATGAGGTGCTTGGCAAGATCATCAATCATGAGATGATGGAATTGGAAGCACGTCATGTCAACAATCTTGCCAAGGTTACATCCAACAAGAAAAAGGGGATTGCTATCAAAGCATCACCCAAAGCCAAGAACAAAGAAGTACAAATCTCAAGTGATGATGCGGAAAGTAAAGAAGAGAGTTCTGATATGGACGATGAGGAATTGGCCTTAAATTCAGAAGGATGATGAAGAGAAGAAGAGGACCAAGCTATGAGAGCAGAAGCAAGGATAAAGTCAAGTCAAGAAGCAAGAAAGCTTGCTACAACTACGGCGAGTATGGGCATTGCATTGTTAATTGCCCATATTAAAGGGAATACGACAAGAAGAAAAGGAATAAGGAAGATAAGCCACAATAAAAGAGGATGTTCAAGAAGAAGAAGACACATGGGCATGCTCATGTTGGCAAAGAATAGGACTACAATGATGAGTCCTCCTCTGATGATGAAGAAGATGTGGCAACCGTCGCCATCAAGAAGCCAACAATTAAGAAAACTCTCCTACCCAACAAGGGTGAATGCAAAAGCTCAAGTCACACATGTCTCATGGCAAAGGAGGAAAAGCGAAAGGTAAAAACTAAACTATCCTTACATTCTATTGAGGATGAAGACTTTGATAGTGATAGTGAAAATGAATATTTGTTCGAAGGCTTAAGTAAAAATGCCCTAGCTAAAATGAAAAACCTATTTGATGAAATCTTAGATAAGGATGAACTTCTTGAGAGACAAGAGGATTTGCTTATCGAGGAGAAGCAAAAGAATCTTGACGTTGAGAAGCTCCTCGAACTTGAGAGGGAGAAAAACATGGCACTTGAACTTAAACTTGCGGAATGCAAGGAGACCTCCTCAAGTCTCAAGAGTTCGAATGTTGTGCTTCAAAATGAGCTTGTGAGTTTGAACAAAGCTCACAAGAACCTTAAAGCACAATTCGTAACTCTCAAGTCAAATGGTATCTCTCTCCCCTCAACAAGCTCAAACTTGTCTAGTTTAGAGTTAAACACTAAAACTGCAAATGTGCAAAACCTGAACCTAATTTAAAAAAGGAACTTAACATAGCAAGGAGTGCACCTAAGAGTAGCATCTTTGACAAGGAGAAGATTAAATATGTATGTAGTGCATACTCAATTGCAAGGTCTCCTTTGATCAAAGATGGTCTTAGATATTCAAGAAAAGCAATGCAAAATACAAACATATCTAAAAGTGACAAGAGGCATATAGCCTTTGTGAAAGAAGGATCATGCAAAACTATGAATAAATGTCATACCTCTACTAAAATGACAAAGCTTGATAAATATGCTAAAGATGCTAACAATATCAAGCTAATACTATTCCATGAGTTTAATGCATCTTATGTACTAATGAGAAGCAAATTTGGGTATGTTTATGCAAAATATGTTAGGCCACTCCGCAAGAGCCCAAAGCCTTGTGTATGGGTACCCAAAACTCTTGGGTACCTAAAATCAAAGTCTAAACTTGTTCTGTAGGCATACTCCTCCGGCGGCACAAAGTGGGTGTTAGATAGTGGCTGCACCAACCACATGACCGGAGCGAGAAAAATGTTTGTAGAGTATGAAGAAACCAATGATCCAAGTCAATGTATTTATTTCAGTGACAATAGACAAGGAAGGGTACTAGGTATGGGTAAAATCTCCATTTCTCCACAATACACCATTTCAAATGTCATGCATGTGGAGCCACTAGATTATAATCTTTTATCCATATCTCAATTATGTGTCATGAGTTTTAATTGGTTATTCACTAACAAAGGCGTGATTGTCACTAGAAGAGTAGATAACTCAATTGCCTTCAAAGGTGTGCTCAAAGGAAAGCTTTGTCTTGTAGACTTTTTTGCGGATAAAAATCAACTTGACACATGTTTGATGGCAAAGACTAACATGGGTTGGCTATGGCATCGTAGGCTCGCCCATGTTGGTATGAGAAATCTCCAAAAAACTTCTAAAATGTAATCACGTCCGAGGTCTTAAGGATGTCATTTTTGAGAAAGATAGACCTTGTAGTGCATGCGAAGCCGGGAAACAAGTTGGAGTAGCTCATCCCGCCAAGAATGTGATGACGACAACAAGACCGCTAGAGATGCTTCACATGGACCTCTTTGGTCCCATTGCTTACAAAAGCATTGGCGGTAATAAATATGGTCTAGTAATTGTCAATTATTTTTCTCGCTTCACTTGGGTGTTTTTCTTGCATGATAAGGGTGAAACTCAAGGTGTCCTCAAGAGTTTATTAAGGAGGGCTCAAAATGAGTTCTCCTTGAGAATCAAGAAGATAAGAAGCGACAACGGCACCGAATTCAAAAACACCCAAGTAAAAGAGTACTTGGACGAGGAGAGCATCAAGCACGAGTTTTCGGCACCATACACACCCAAACAAAATAGAGTGGCCGAAAGGAAGAATCGAACTCTAATAGAGATGTCAAGGACAATGCTTGATGAGTACAAGACATCCGACCGGTTTTGGGGCGGAAGCCGTGAATACCGCTTGCCATACCACAAACCATCTCTACCTCCATCGTCTCCTGAAAAATACTCCCTATGAGCTCCTAACGGGTAACAAACCAAATATCTCCTACTTTAGCGTTTTTGGTAGCAAGTGCTATATTCTCAACAAGAAACCTCGAGTTTCAAAGTTTGCCTCGAAATCCGATGAAGGTTTCTTGCTTGGTTATGATTCAAACACTTACGCCTATCGTGTACTCAACAAAATTGGTTGTGTTGAAGTCGCACGTGACGTAGTGTTTGATGAAACTAATGGCTCCCAAAGGGAGCAAGTTGATCAATGTGCATTATATGAAGAAGAGGCACCATGTATGCCATTAAGAAGGATGGCACTTGGTGACATACGACCACAAGAGAAACAAGACACAAGTGACCCATCCTCGTCACAAGAAGTAAACCAAACACATGATCAAGCGCTAAATCCCCTAAATGAAAAACAAGATCAAGATCACCATGTTCAAGATATTGAAGGCAACAATGGTGGCAATGATCAAGGGGAGATGAAGAGGAAGAATAAATTGACTCAAGACCAAGTGTGCCACACCCAAGAGTCCATCAATATGTACAACGGGATCATCCTGTTGACAATATACTTGGAGATATCTCCAAGAGGGTAATGACTCGCTCTCGTATGGCTAAATTTTGTGCTCACTACTCTTTTGTATCTTTTTGGGAGCCTTTCAAGGTTGAAGATGTCCTACGAGATCCGTATTGGGTGATGGCGATGCAAGAGGAGCTTAATAACTTCAAAAGAAACAAAGTGTGGGAGCTTGTGGAAAGACCAAATGCAAATATAGTGGGCACCAAGTGGGTCTTTCGCAATAAGCAAGATGAGCATGGAGTAGTAACAAGAAACAAAGCTAGACTTGCGGCGAAGAGATACTCACAAGTCAAAGGTTTGGACTTCGATGAAACTTTTGCTCCCGTAGCTAGACTTGAATCAATACGTATATTATTAGCCTATGCTACTCACAATGATTTCAAGTTGTGCCAAATGGATGTGAAAAGCGCATTTCTCAATGGACCAATTAAGGAGGAAGTGTATGTGAAGCAACCACGCGGCTTCGAAGATGATAAGTATCCTAACCATGTTTTTAAGCTCCACAAAGCTCTCTATGGCCTCAAACAAGCTCTAGAGCTTGGTATGAATGTCTTAGAGATTTCCTCATTGACAATGATTTTAGGATAGGAAAGGCCGACTACGCACTTTTCACAAAGACCTTAGACAATGACTTATTTGTGTGCCAAATTTATGTCGATGACATAATATTTGGTTCCACTAATAAATCTTTTTTTGAAGAATTTAGCAAAATCATGACAGAAAGGTTTGAGATGTCAATGATGGGAGAACTAAAGTTCTTTCTAGGCTTCCAAGTGAAACAACTCAAGGAAGGCACCTTCATATGTCAAACAAAGTACACTCAAGACATACTTAAGAAGTTTGGCATGGAAAAGGCCAAACCTATCAAAACACCAATGGCGACAAACAGACACCTCGACCTCAACCAAGACAGCCCTAGCGTGGATCAAAAGGTATATCGTTCCATGATTGGATCACTTCTTTATCTTTGTGCATCTAGGCCCGATATTATGTTGAGTGTATGCATGTGTGCAAGGTTTCAAGTCGCACCCAAAGAGTATCATCTAATAGCCGTAAAGAGAATCTTGCGCTATCTAGTTCATACACCTAACCTAGGATTGTGGTATCCTAAAGGGTCCAAATTCAATCTCATCGGATACTCCGATGCCGACTATACCGGATGCAAAGTAGATAGAAAAAGTACCTCTGGCACGTGTAAATTCTTGGATAGATCCTTAGTGTCTTGGTCACCCAAGAAGCAAAATTCCATTGCCCTATCCACAACCGAAGCAGAGTACGTCGCAGCCGGAAGTTGTTGTGCACAACTTCTTTGGATGAGACAAACTCTAAGAGACTACGGTCTCAATATGAACCACATTCCACTCCTATGTGATAATGAGAGTGCTATTAAAATTGCCCACAACCCTGTTGAACACTCTAGGACCAAACACATTGATATCCGACATCATTTCCTAAGAGATCACTCAATAAAGGGAGACATAGTCATTTCACATGTTAGAACTGAAAAACAGCTAGCGGATACCTTCACCAAGCCACTAGATGAAAAACGCTTTTACGAACTTAGAAGTGAGTTGAATATCCTCGACTCCCAAAATGTGGCTTGAGATGTTGCACATCTAGTTGTTATAGTCTAATTCCTTCAAACTGAGCACATTTGCTAAAAGACAATCTCTCTCAATTTTTCCATCAAAATATTTTCAATTATCATCTCCTTGAATCATGGCCATTGTTTGTTTGGTTGTATGCTCTACTGGTCATGATTCATTGAGAATATGTGTGAAAAACTAGTCTTGTGGATCACTTCCTACAAATCTCATCATATATATAAGAATGTGATGACAAGAACTAGACTAATCCGGGCAAGGGGCCGGACAAGTCCGACTGGGTTTAGAAAAGTCAATTACGGACTAGTCCGCTAGCAACCGAACTAGTCCGCACCATCAGAGAAGTCCGAACCTAATCTGGCCAACGGACTTGTCCGGTATCTATGACCGGACTAGTTCGGACAGTTGGGACTTAACCCAACCACCCGGGGTCCAGACTCCCCCTTCACCCGTCACAACTTTCAAACGTGCGCCCACTCTCAAAAATCGCCCCCTTTGGCGATTCTTAAAGATATTCACCAAAAACTTCAAAGGAACCGAGTCATCTACTCCTTAGGGCCTCGGGAAGACAGTTCTCGTACCTCTTCGCACTTCGATCCAGCGATTTCATCGAAATCAAGGAATCAAGGTGTGTTCTTGGGGCAAAACCTAATCTTCTAAAATCTCTCAATTCTAGGATGTTTTCTCCATAAACTAGGATGCCTAGTGTTTCATAGTCCTCATGCGCCTCTCCCTTAGGATTATTGCAAATCATTGATCGAATTTGCAGAAAATCCGCTTAGTTAGGGTATTACTCCAAGCTGTCCGGACTAGTCCGGACAGAAAGCGGACAAGTCCGTTCCTGACCGGACTAGTCCAATCAGGGACCGGACAAGTCCGGCCAAACCTTGAGTTAACCCCTAACTTAGTGTGTTCGATGTGCCTCGTCGCGATGATCTTTTGCTTTTAACTCATATCCTTGCTCATTCATTCTTCCAGCATGTCTCAAAACGACAACTCTCCACCACTCTCCGACCCGGAGCGCGAAGCGGCTTGACAAGAGCTTTATCGCAGTCGTGAGGAGGAGGACGTCGCACTTGCACAAGAGCTTGCTCGTCAAGAAGCTCGAACCAAGAAGCGGCACGAAAAAGAGGCAGCTCAAGCTGAAGAAGAGCGCTCAAGGCGGAGGAAGAGGATAGTTTCCTTCGGTGAAAAGGAAAGGGGCCAAGTAACCGACAAAGGAAAAATACCCATGAATGAAGGAGAAGGTGCCAAGAAAAAGGGAAAGCCCCGGTTCAGAAGGTGCCTGTCAAGAAGGCAGCACTAAGAAGAAGGGCACCTGCAAGTGGGGGGGGTTGTCATTCGAGACCGTCCCATGGTGTCAAGTGCTCCCCCACAAGGTCCCATTGGACCTTTGGTCATGACACCACCCATGAACAATCCAAACCAACAATCAGAGCTTTCAAACAATATCTTTCATGGAAAAGGCTCTGAAATAGCTAGGAGGCTCAGGGAGAAGGACCCTTATAAGTATGAGAAGGCCACACCGGATCATCGCTTCTGGTGTGACTTTCACTGCGATTACTATCGCCTGGTCTCTTTGAAGATGAAGACACCAGTGCTGGCGCTCTGTGGGTTGATTGGCCCTATATGGAGAAGAAAAACCATCAAGCATTCAATGCAATCATTCAAGCCACAGAGCACCACGGGTTGAAGGATATTCTAGCCTTCCAATATGACTGGAACACAAAGGTGGTCGCTCAATTCTACACCACATGCTATTTCTCCACCTTTGGAGATAGGAAAATTTCATGGATGACGAACAGAGTCCAATACTCCATTCTCTACAGTGAGTTTGCACGGATCCTTGGCCTTGAGGAATTCCTGAACTATGAGCTGACTATTCACAACCTCACAGCGATAGACTTGGGGGAGATGGAGTTCATGTATGAGGTTGGCTTTTATAATCCTCCTACAACCAAAATTCTCCCATCCCTTCTTTAGTGTGCTTAATCCGATCTTGAGAAAAAATTTAGCACCTAAAGACGGGGATGTGGGGATGATCCACGACCACCTCCGCCATCTGTTGAAGCTAATTTGTGAAGATGAAAAATTCAATGTGTTTGACTACATCTACAACGACATCTTCAACATATCTCACACCCCCAATCGCTCATGTAGTTATGCTCCTTTCATCATGTGTCTCATTGAGAAGGTGTCGGGACTGGAATTTATGAAGGATGTCAAGCATAGATCCATTAACCCTCAAATTCCTCCCATTGTGCCAAAGATTGGCAGAGATTCTAGGAGGAGTGCCCCCGATGCACCTCCGTCTCCAACCGCTCCTACCTCTTCCTCTTCCGGAGACTCCTCCAGCGCCATCTTCAAATTCCTAAAGTCTATCTTCACATCTTGCTGCAAAGTGGAAGTCAAGACACAGAAAATGGCTAAAAGGCAAGAAAAGTACTTGAAGAAGCTCTGTGAGAAGGCAGACATCACTATGTCTCCGGAAGCCTCTGACGACGAGGAAATCACGCCCTTTCCGAATCTCACTGCAGCAGAGGCTACATTCCTTTGGGGAGGTTCCTCTAGTGCTGCTCCCACCGTCGAGGAAGAAGAGGACGACCAAGATAATGAGGAGGACTATGATGAAGCAACCCAAAGTGATGAAGATCACGAGGAGGAGAGTGAGAGCGATGACGACTAGACCTATGCTCTATTCTTTTTTCCTTTTGGTGTTTTGATGTCAAATGGGGGAGAGATTGAGGGGCTTTAGATGTAATGCTACTACATGTTGCTACACTTTCATGTTTTGTTATTTGGGTTGTAATAACTTTATACTATGCTACTCGTATGTGTGATGGTACTTGATTTCAATTTGAGATACATGTTTCACACTTAATTTTCAAAATCTCAACATTTAGGGGGTGTAACTTATACACATGTGTTATCAAAACTAAATCATTCATATTTTTTATCTAAACCTCAAATTGTTGTCATAAAATCACCAAAAAGGGGGGAGATTGAAAGTGCACGTAGGCAAATGCACAAGTACAATAGAATTTAGGGTTTTATTTCTTTTGTGTTGAGTTCAGCCCTTGAGCGTGAGTTGATCATAGAGTAAAGTGCTGAGAATCATCTAAGAGCTCATAGTCCGAGTTTAGGTTGAGTGGAGTGAAGATTTGGATAAGCCCTGGGAATAGAGCCGGACTAGTCCGGCACATCGGACTGATCCGATGTAGAAGGGAACAAGTGGTTCTGTGTGAGTTTGGACTTGTCCGGAGTGAATGGCTGGACTAGTCCGAAGTGTCGGACTAATCTGATAGAGAACAGAACATGAGTTTCTGTGTGAGTTTGAACTTGTCCGTCATGGGACGGACTAGTACGTGGAAAGAGTGTCTGAGCTCTACAGGAGCTAAGTGCTGAAGGACCAGACTAGTCCGCTGGTTCAAACTAGTTTGTTTCCAACCGGAACAGGAGTTTCTGAGCGAGATCGGACTAGTCCTCTGCGTGTTGGACTAGTCCGTGTGAAACTAGGAAGTAGCTGCAAGGACTAAGTCTTGGATGGCCGGACTTGTCCGCCCATGGAGGCCGGACTAGTCCGGTGGACCAGACTTGTCCGTTCTCAACCGGAACAATAGTTTCTGAGTGAGATCAGACTAGTCAGTTGTGGACCGGACTAGTCTGTGGTATGTGACCATTTGGTTGGTGAAATCCGACCGTTTAGTTGGTGAGATCCGACCGTTTAGTAGGTGAAGAGTGATGTCATCGGTCCCCGTAGGCCAGTCTAGTCCGGGGTCAAAGGGCGGACTAGTCCGGGGTTTGGCAGTTGGCAACGTCTAGTCCCCATGACCTCTATAAAAAGAGGTTGTCTAGGCCTCAAAGAAGACAACAAGCACACTAACGACGAAATAGCCTTCCTAGAGCTTTTCTAGTCCCCTCTCTTCAAATTCTTGGAGCCCTAAGAGTGTTTCTTGAGGGTTTGTGAGTTTTGGGAAGAGGAGAATAAAGGGAGTGTGCAATATAGAGCTCTTGGTTGATTCTCTAGCACTGAGTGAGAAGTGTGCAGTCCAAGAGAATTGGTTTGTAAGTGCTTTGAGCTTAGTTCTCGTGGGAGCCTCAAGTTCTGAGCTGCCCCATGACATATTGTGAAGCATTTATGATATAGTGAAAAACAAGCCAACCTTGGTGGTGGCTTGGTGAGGAAAAGGTTGAGAGCAACCTAGTCCTTGGTGGACTCCTCAACGTGGATGTAGGCTTCTTTGTGGAGCTGAACCACGGGATAAATATTGTGTCTCTGTCTTATTGAGCTAAAATCCTCTGTGGCCGGACTAGTACGCCCTCAGGATCGGACTAGTTCGGACTCTGTGAACTAATCGTTTTATTAAGCCGTATTTCAGATTTTTCCGCCTATTCACCCCCACTAGGCAACTTTCACTACTGCAAGTGGATGGAGACAGAGATCAGCTTCACCGCCTCAGACTGCCCAAAGAACATGGTGGGAGCCTGGCAGTTGTCGCTCATCGTCTCCCCGACCATAGCCAACATGAAGCTCTACCACGTGCTGGTTGATGGAGGAGCGGACCTCAACCTCATTAGTCTTGTAGCTTTCCAGAAGATGCAGATCCCTATGGGAAAGCTGGCCCTGTCGCGCCCATTCTCTCGAGTGGGCCCGGGGTCCATCCTTCCATGCAGTAGCATCTCCCTCACAGTGACATTCGGGACGCCTAAGAACTACCGCACCGAGAGCGTCGTGTTTGACGTAGCGGAGGTCAACATCCCCTTCAACGCCATCCTCAGCAGGCCGGTGTTGTACCAGTTCATGGCTGTAGCTCATTATGGCTACCTGGTGCTGAAGATGTCGACCCCGAGTAGCGTCCTCAGGGTCCGAGCAAACTGGACCGTTGGAGTCGTAGCGCTAGAGAAGCTCCAAGCTCTGGCAGCATCAAAGGTGGAGGCCTTCGGGAGTACTGGGACAAGCAAGGAGCTACCCAGCACACAACAACGTGGCTCGTCCTCTACGCCCCGCATTCAGCCTTCGGGTGCGGAGGAGGTCCTGGTCAAGGTCGTCCATATCGGCGAGGATGTTTCCCAGACCACCCGCATTGCGAGAAACTTGGGCAGAAAATAGGAACTCGCGCTCATCACTCTTCCGGGCTAACGTCGATGTGTTTGCTGGGCAACCATCACAAATGACCAGGATCCCCAGGTAGGTGATCGAGCACCATCTGAAGATCCACTCTAACGCCAAGCCGGTGATGCAGAAGCCTCGAAAGCAGTCCGTCGAGAGGCAGAACTTCATCCATGAAGAAATCAAGAATATGCTCGACGCCGGCTTCATCCGAGAAGTCCACCAGCCAAGATGGCTGGCCAACCCGGCCGTGGTACCCAAGGTTGGCGGGAAGTTTCGGATGTGCATCGACTATACCATCCTAAATAAGGCATGCCCTAAGGACAACTTTCCCCTCCTACGAATAGATCAGATTGTAGATTCTACTTCTGGCTGTGATCTACTGTGCTTCCTAGATGCTTATTCTGGTTTCCATCAAATACCAATGTCTAGAGAAGATGAAGAGCATATTGCTTTTATAACAGTAGACGACCTTTATTGTTATGTCTCTATGTCTTATGGCCTTACAAACGCTTTGCCTACCTTTATGCGTACCATGCATAAGACATTCGGGGACCTCATAAGGGACTTAGTAGAGGTGTATGTCGGTGACATTGTAGTGAAGGTCAAGTCACATACATCTCTGTTAGACAACTTAGCCTTAGTCTTCGACAAGCTACGCACAACAGGCACCAAGCTGAACCCAGATAAGTGCGTATTCCGAGTCTCTGTTGGGAAGCTTCTCGGTTTCTTGTTCTCGCACTGAGGGATCGAGGCTAGCCCTGAGAAGATCAAGGCTATAGAGATGATACGTCCTCCCGCCCGAGTCAAGGATGTACAAAAGATCACGGGATGTTTGGCCGCTCTCAGTCGGTTCACCTCCCGACTGGCAGAGCGTGCTCTCCCGTTCTTTAAGCTTCTGTGGAAGACCGTACCCTTTGTCTGGACTGAAGAAGCTGACAAGGCCTTCCAAGAGTTGAAGCAGTACCTCACCTTGCTACCGATCATGGTAGCTCCAGAGTCGGGTGAGCACCTACAGCTCTACATCTCCGCGAAGGAAGAAGTCTTTAGCATGGTAATGGTCGTTGAGCGCTAGAACCCGAGCGACTCCAAACACCAAGCAAAGATACTGCTGCTGGTCTTGAGTCTTAGGACCCTGACCCTGCAGGAGAGCTTGGGGAAGCTCCGGGACCGGACGCCCCGAGGTCCTAGCTCCCGGAGGCCGGACCCCAAGACAAAGAAGCTGCAGGCCTCCTGCCAATGGAGGAAGATGTTTCGGACCCCTCTGGTAGGGTCCGGACCACTCAGCGACCGGTCTACTACATCAGCATGGTCCTCCATGATGCCAAGACACGTTATTCAGAGGTCCACAAGCTGCTCTACATGGTGTTGATCGCGTCAAGGAAGCTCCGCCACTACTTCCAAGCTCACAAGGTCTCGATGGTAACGACCTACCCACTATGGCTAAGAGATACACACCGGTAGATGGGGATCTCTACCGGCATGGCGCCAACAACGTTCTATTGCGGTGCATAACCCGGGAGGAGGGCTGTGAGCTACTCGCAGAGATCTATGGAGGCGAGTGCGGGAACCATGCTTCGTCCTGCACGCTGGTCGATAAAGCCTTCCGACATGGCTTCTACTGGCCGACAGCACTCCTAGATGATGTCGAGCTCGTCAAGAGATGTAAGGTGTGCCAGTTCCACGCCAAGCAGATACACACTAGCGCAAACGCTGCAGATGATTCCGCCCTCATGGCCATTCGCGGTATGGGGGTTGGACATCTTGGGGCCGTTCCCCAGAGCCGTCGGAGGGTACCGGTACCTCTACGTCGCCGTAGAAAAGTTCACCAAGTGGATGGAAGCAACCCCCTGTGGTCACCATCAACATGCAGTCCACAGTAAAATTCATCAAGTCAATCATCTACAGGTTCGGGGTCCCGAACAGGATCATCACCGACAACGGGACCCAGTTCACCAGTGCAGCATTCCAAGAGTACTGCGAGGACCTCGATATCCAGGTCTGCTATGCGTCTGTTGCTCACCTAGAGAGCAACGGCTAGGTCGAGAGAGCCAATGCTCAGATACTCACGGGCCTCAAGACACGTACCTACGTTGACCTGGAAAAGAATGGCGCCAACTAGATTGATGAGCTTCCGTGCGCACTATGGGCTAGCCGGACATCACCTAGCCGAGCCACAGGGGAGACTCCCTTCTTCATGGTCTACGGAGCTGAGGTCGTCCTCCCTCCAGAGGTCACCTTGGGCTCCCCTCGTGTCAAGGCATACGACAAAGTCACGCAGACCAGATCCGGCGTGAAGATCTCAAGCTCGTTGACGAGCACAGATGGCGGGCAGCAATCCGGAATGCACGATACCGCCAGGTGCTCCGGCGCTACCACCAGAGATCTGTGTGGAGCAGAGAGATGCAGGCGGGTGGCCTGGTGCTCCAACAAATACTTTCCCGGGAAGGGTCCAACAAGCTTCCCCCCCCCCCCCCCGCTGGGAAGGACCCTTCCGGGTGACAAAAGTATGCCGACCAGGATGCATCCGCCTGGCGATGGAGGATGGCGACCCGATTCCAAACCCTTGGAACATTGAGCACCTCCGTAAGTTTTACCCGTAGCTTAGGGTAGGGTAGTCTTTTTCTGTAAAAGGGCCATAGCGCCTAATACCAGTACTCGGATCAGCTAAACTCCGGAGGGTCCGACTACCCCTGTCATCCCAGAGTGGGTTGTTGAACTCCTGTACAGCCTGGCTCCTCCGATGTAGCACCATGATAAAGAAAACTTTTGCCCTACCTTATGCACATCTACATTTTTGCAGCATTCCTTTCAAGCTTGCGTATATTTTTGCATGTACATAGTTATGTTTTTTTGTCTCGCTCTTGGCCAAAATTATGTCGTCCAGCTACAATACGGAAACGCCTGAGGCACCTTTGTTGTCTCCGGTCGACCCCCTTGGTTACCTTCCTGCTCGGGTCCGATGGCGCCAGAAGGACTCCCTCCCCCTAGGTGTGCCCTGCAAGCGGGAGGTCCAAGGTGTGTAGCCTGCTTAGCCTGGTCCTGTACCCTAAGCGTGCACACTGTGCCTCACAGCGCAGCAACCAAGTGTTGGGGGCCCGGATGGCACACCACCCTGGGAAGAATGGTAACCAGGGTCCGGATACTACTACACCGAATTGCCCAGGTCCCGTAGCTTAGCAGAGGACCATAAGCCATAATGTGGCCAACGAACAAGGAAAATACAACTACACGGCACGGTTACCCCTTTCTTCTACTGCTTGTGCAGGCCACAGGGCTCCGGTCCGTGGGGTTGGTTCTGGAACAACAACTTTCCCAGGGGGCCACTCTTGGACCCCCAAGGCTGGCGTCTCCAGAAGGGTCCGGAGCTGGCGTATGCCTTTTTGCCACGTGTCCCCAAAAGCTTGGGCACACCTACCAAGGGGCCATCATGACTGCTCAAGGCAAGCAAGACGGCCGGACCCCTGCAACGCACAACAAGGAAGTGGGTGCATATATACAGCAAGCAACAAAGAAGCATCAACCACTTTGGCAAATGAGAGAGCCTTCGGTCCTTGCGACATCAACGACGAGGGGACCTCGCGAAAGCTAAAGTGGTCCTTCCTACCGGACCCTGCGCTGAGTGGATGAAGGATGAGAGGCCAACAAAAAGTCTTTCATTCATCAGCACAGGAGTACAAGACAAGACACAAAAGACAAAAGAAAGATACAAAGGCCAGGGCCTACCTAGGACTCGCCCGCACCACGCCTAAACCGCTCGGCGACGAGGGCTCCTAAGTCTTCGACCTCAGCCCGAGCTGCCACCTCCCTCGCTGCAACGGGGCCTTGGACGACTGGATCCAGGGAGACACTGGGGTCCCAGCTTCGGAAGCAAGTCAACACATGTGTCGCCACCTCCTTAGCCAGGGCCTTTCCCTCCGCCTCCAGCTAGTCGACGACAACGTCTTCCAATGCTGCCATCTTCATGCCTGCAGAGTCAAGCGCAGGGAGCACTTGGCTCATCTCCTACGAAGGCTCGCCGGCGCGCACCGGGCTGAAGCCGAAGAGCACCAGTGTTGACTCAGCACGGCCCAGGAAGTCCCAGACTTGCTGGACCTCCGCCATGCGCGAAGCCCGGAGCTCCTGAAGCTCACGCCGTGCCACGGCCAAGGTTGTTGTGTCGCTTTTGGAGATTCTTCTCTCCTTGGCAGCCAACGTCGCCTCCCGGGCATCAAGCTCATGGGCACGGCACTGCAGTCTCTCCTCGTGGAACAAAGCATCCAATTCTGCAGCCAGGAGGTCCTGGCGCTCCTTCATCTGCCTCTCCCACTCTTTGTTTAGGGAGGCCTGCTGGCGATCCAAGTCGTCGGCCCGAGACTTCATCTTGTCCTGCTCCCGCTGCAAGTACGATGAAGACTCCTCCTCTTTCTCTGCTAGCCCGCGCTCGCGCTCTCCTACGGCGATCTCACGGCGAGCCAGCGCTAGCCGTAGCTCTTCCAGGGTTGGGAGGCGATCGTTGGCCGCCTGGTGGGCCCCCTTTTGCTCCTCCCACAAGCGAGCCTCCTTCACCTCCAACCTCCTCCGTGTCTCCCGGGTCCGGAGGTTGAGCAACTTTTCCCAACCAACAAGGCGCTCCTCCTCTTGCTGAATGGCTTCCTGCTCCTGGTCCAGCGCCAGCTGAACTCGACGGAAGCTTGCGTGAGCCGAGGCCACAGCCTCAGAGAAGGGGACCCACTCGACACGTGCCGGAGCCTCCTGGACGTCATCCTTCGGGATGTCGGCGACCATCGGAGTTGCAACCAAGATGCAGGGACCCAGGGAAGCTTCGGCTTGGTCCTCGGAATGAGGAGGGTGAGCTTCCGGCTGGGGAGTGCTACCCTCCGGGGTAGGGGGCCGCGGCATCCGACGCGCCCACGTTGATGATGGGAACGGGCGCCATGTGCCGACGGAGCCCTGTCAGCCTTAGCTGGCCCAAAACCAGGCCCCACATCAGGGGACAACGGGGAGACGTCTGTAGAAGAGGCAGCGGCGTGGACGTCGCCGACGCTAGAGGGTCCGCACCCTGAGCTGGGACAGTTCCAGAAGCCTCCGGTGGATCGCTGGACACCACAGGCACCGATACGCTCCCAGGAGTACTAGTGGACGAATCCCTACGTAAAGAACAGGGGTCAGCAGATAACCTCAAAGCATAACCAAAAGCAGGAAGGGCTGACCTCAAAAGATCTACCTGGGGCCGGCGAAGCTTTATGAAGCGGCTCAGAAATGCTTGCCCGGGCCTCCGGACCCAACGGACCCACCGGCTGCAGCCGGTCTCTTTGTCGACGACAGAGGCGCTGGAGTCGTAGGAGTTCCCTCCACACGCTTGGATGCAAGGCCGGCCGTGCTGTCTCCGGTCTCGTCCTCCAGTTCGACCACCGTAAGTGCCACGGGGCCGGGAGCCGAGCTAAAGGTCCCGTCCGCACGCATCAGCCTCCGCCTCTTCCCGGGGGAGCTAGACTGGGGGGCCGCCGAAACCTTCCCCTTTCCCTTCTCCAAGCTTGGAGTGGAGGAGTTCAGAGCCGCGGAACTCAGCACGGTAGTGCTTTGAGCAACAGGGGCCGGAGCGGAGGAAGCAGCCCTCCCGTCGCTCGCTCCAGTCACCCCAGGGATCGCTACTCCTCGTGAAGTGTCGCCAACCTACCGGGCGGCGATGTCAATGTCGTCCAGCATCGGCACCGTCTTCAGGAGCTATGATCTCAGCCTCTGGTCCATGAAGATGGGCAATCACGACACCGGTGGGTTGACAAGGTCGTCGGAGGCACCGCCGGTCCCAACATCGACGCATAGCTTCGCCAACATGGCGTCCAGGAGCTCGGTTTTCAAGTTGGTCCCGGGACCACGCTCCAGGCGAGACGAGTCATTCTCGCCGGCGTACATCCAGGCCAGCGGCAACGGTTCTAGAGGGGAGCGAGGCGCTGACCCAGGAAGTCGGCCAACACCATCAGCGAAGACAACCCCTGGTCCGCCACAAGCTTAATCCTCGCCATCATAGTGGAGTAGGCGCTCTGAAGTTGGGGCATCTTCCCCAAGCTGGTCCGCATGGTCGAAGGGGGGAAGTCGGCAGATCCAGCCGGTCGTGGGCGTCGATCTTCACAATGACCCAGTCGTCCCTCCAGTTCTCCCACTTGTTGGGAGAGAGCGGAGAGATGTACGTCACCACAGATCTGGTGCAATGCTGGAAGTAGTAGCCGCCCAGGGAGCTCGGGCTCCTCCCCTACGTCCGTAGGATGAATAACACCCGGAACAGCTGCATCGACGGCCGCACCCCCACGAACATCTCGCAGAGGTGGACGAAGATCGACACCAGCACGACAGAGTGCAGCATCAGGTGCTGCATCTAGAGCCCGTAGAACTCCATCAGGGTCAAGAAGAAGGAAGAAACAGGGAAGGCGAGCCCCGCCAGCATGTACCCGGTGATGACGACGACTTCACCGGGCTGAAGGTCTACGAGTTGGAGGGATCCGCAGAGAATCCTCCCCTCATACTGAGGTGCCTGCCAACTGATCAGGCGCCTCATGTGCCCCACATCGTCAACGCTTCGGAGACGAGACTCTTGGAGGTTCGTCGCCATTGGAGTAGGAAGAGAAAGCAAGGAGGCGAGGAGACCGGAGCAAATGGAAGGAAGAAGAGGCGCAAGGAAGAAAATGAAGGAGGGGACTCCTGCGAGCTGCAGGTAACCTATTTATTTGCCCCTGTCTCTTTGGAAACTACCGAGCGTGACGTGCCCGACAAAGTCGCACCCACATCAGTTATACCTCCAAGAGCAGAGGAGCCAGGCCCACTCGGCAGACAGTGTGGGTAGAAAGCACCGTGGTTACAATAGGTAAAAGCGGTTACCCGGAGAAAGTAGCCCGACAAGAGGAAGAGCGGGGGTCGTGTTGGGAACCGTGGCAAGTAATGTGGCAGTTGTGCATAGTCTGCGCCCCCACAATCCTCCAACAGCAAAGGGACACCTGTCCGTGACTACAGAGGAGTCTCTTCCACTGAAGCAAGATCAGAAGACCACCATGTGGGATTTTTTATGGAGGCCCCATCCTCAAGAGGCTTCATCTCTGTCCAGATGGGCCAGGGGCCACTATCGGTACCCACAAGACCGGGTACCCCCGCGTGTAAGGGCAGAAGAAGACAGGGACCCAACATGCAGGCTGGGCCCAACCGCCAGCTAGGGAGCACCCATGAGACGGCACGTGCCCCAGGCCTCGTGCCCGACCACCTGCTAAGGAGGACTCCAAGGCTGCCACGTGTCTACGTGCTCTGAGCCTCACTACCGGCCGAGGGTGGCTACAGAGCTGCCACGTGTCCAAAGGTGCCGGGCCCGACCTCCCGCCAGGGAGAGCTCCGGCGCTGCAGCGTGTACGGAACCTCCGAGCCACGTCTCTCGCCAAGGATAGCTAAGAAGGTTCCACGTGTCCTATGGCTCCGTGCCTGACCTCCATCATAGGAGGGCTCCGGTACTGCCACGTGGGTAACAACTCAAGGCGTCCCTTCCCGCCAAGGAGAGCTCCGGAGGTGCCACGTGTCCTACGGCTCCTGGCCCGACCTCCAGCATGGGAGGGATCCGGTGCTGCCACGTCTCCAACGACTCCGAACCCCTCCCTACTCCGCAAGGTTGCTCCGGTGATGAAGCGTGTCCCGGGGGCTAGCCACCCGGACGCCGCACCGACAAGCAACGAGCAGATAGCCAAGGAGTAAAGCGGAAGGTGCGTTGTCAGGCCATGCATTCAACGCTCGTGCCTTCCCCAGAAGCATGGCGCACGGCGCACGCCCCCGTCTTCTGCCTGTTTACCATTACGGTGACAAGACAGTGCGGTGAGGCGTGACGGAGGTACAGTGCCGCCCAGCGGCACTGTGCCGCTCAGCAGAGCGAGAAGACGCGGCGACAAGACGGGGACTTCATCATCACCGGCTACCCGGTCAGAGGCGCCTGGCGTGTCAGGCGGCGCACCTTAACTCATCCGACAACGACATTGCATATAGTTGTAAATGTCCTAGCTGATGTATAGGGTACGGACAGCTCCGAGGCCACCTGTCGGGCCCCGGGCCACATTGTAACTGCCCCGGTCTTGGGCTATAAAAGGACCAGGGCAGCTTCCAAGCAAAGGGTTCAAAACCGAGGCAACTCACTCTCTCACACGCGGGTTCGCACTCTGGTTCGCACTCCAGAGCCCGACTCGCATCTTAGCAACCTCACACACTCATACGCGCAAGCAATACAACAATCACACCGTGGACATAGGATATTACGCTCCGACGATCCGAACCACGTAAATTCTCATGTTCATCCTCGCCATCGTGTTCCGATGCTCGAAACCACTTGCCCCTCCTAAAAAAGAACCTCTGCGGGATGTTTCTGAGCAGACCGGGAGAAGTGTCGCAGGAAAATACTTCGACTCATGTGTTGCAGCCTTGCAGGCTTGCAGCAGGTGTTACATTGGCAGCTTATAATGTTTATTAGTCTCAATGCAGATAAGTTAGGTTGGTATGGTGTTGAGAGCACTCGATGCCTTGGGCGGGCAGCAGCAGGTAAGTTGGAAGCAAAGAAGTCGTTGGGCTAGCTGCTTTCCAGGACCAGCAGCAGTTGCAGAAAACTGCGTTTCTCCCTTGTGCGCAAGAACGGACATTCCTTCACGCCAGTGTTGGACATGCCTTGCCCCCGTCTCTGTTCGCCTCGCTCCCCTGACTTCGAACATCGGGGTAAACGCGTGCAAGAACATGGCATTCATCTTTACATATGGTTAGATTGTTCTGACGTTGGTTAGTTTAAATTTGAATTAACCAACGTTAGAAGTAGTAAATTTTATGCGTTGCAAAACAACAAATGGATAGCACGTGATTCGGACATGGAAGGGTTTGCAGTAGACGCAGTGTGCCGTCGCTGTCGGACGTCGTATCAGCGCGATGACGAAGAAGCACTTATCCGCCTACTCCAACGCCTGCGTTCGTGCTGCAGTTGGAAGCGAAAGGAGACCATGGCTGCTGCCACCTGACGGTTCTTAGCTACCAGAACGCCGGCAACACAGGTGACGGCAGAAAGAGGAGGAAGATGCAGATCTTGTCACGTGACGCGATCGAAAGAAGAAAAGCGCCCTGCGACCTTTTGAAGGTGGTTCCATGGCCAATTCCTTGACTGCCTCTCGTTTCCTCTCTCTCCCATAGCTTTCTTGCTCAGCCGGTTAGCTGTCCCTGCTTCCACTATTGTTAGTGTGGCCTTTATTAAGGCAAAACAAAGTGGGGCAGGTAGGCTAAGCACTTGTTCCAGGTGTGTGTACACAAAGCATCGGTGCTTTCTTCGATTCCCTTTCACCCGGACGCCAGCCGCTGACACATCCACGCGATCTAGCAATCAGTCCTTGCACATTGCTCACCGGCTAGTAGTAGAATTACTGAGTACATCCATATCCGTTCCAAAAAAACATTAGTAGATCCATCAGAGGCATAGCTCTAGAGCAACATCCTAGGTTCCCTCAGTGAACAAGGACAGCATTTGGCTCGATTAACTTATGCACAATATGATCATCATTACATATGTCAAGAAAAGAATAGCTGTTCAATAGAATGCCAAGTGACGCAAAAGAAGAGGAAAATTCTCATGTGTAGTGTAGTGCACTATCCAAATTGTTACAAACCAAAAGACAGCCGGACCAACCAACCAATTTACCAGTTCGGAGCCGCCGATTCCTCCTCCCTTTCTTCTACCTCTCGCAACAGCAGTTCACCTGTGAGCTCTTCTTGTCTTGGTATGGTATGTACCGATGGCCGGAACAGGCCCAGTTATACAAGAAGAGAGAGAGAGAAGATTCCTCCTACTCTTGTAGCTTGTCGAGCGCTTGCAGCAGGGACGGCCGGAACCTGGTGAGGTTGACGCTGACGTCCTGCTTCATGATGGTCTCGGCGAGCGCCTGCCACCCTTGCTTGTGGAGGGCGTCGGGGTCCTTGAATACCAGGTGCTCACGCGGGTACTTGTCCTTGAGGCTCGTCTCTTCCTCGCTGATGTAGTACTCCACGTACCGGAGCTTCATATCGCGCGCCGGCCGCCCGTAGAAGTTGGTGGCCATCCAGTCCATCTTACCCCACGGCACGATCTGCACCACCACCGCGTTGGTGGGGAGGAAGATCTGGTTCGTCAGCCCCGCGCCGTGCACCGCCAGGAGCACGTCGGCCGAGTTCACCATCGCCGCAAACGCCGGGACGTCCGCGCCCGCCTCCGCCACCGTCACGTCGAACCCCAGCTCGGACGCGGCCGCGGCCACCTCGTCCAGGTTCAAAAGCCGGCGCGTGCTGGCGCGGGAGATGACCAGCATCCGGGGCCTCATTCCGGGCTCCTCCCCGAGGACGGCGGGCCGGTCGCGCGGCAGCGCCAGCGCGTCGCGCACGAAGCGGTTGAAGTCCACCATGGTGTAGTTGCGCGGGTTGCGAGTCGGGTGCGGGGACAGTATGAGGTCGCGGTCGCGGTACAGCCCCACGAACCCCGCCGGGAAGCAGTGCACGCCGACGTCCTCGTCGAAGTTGATCACGTCGTAGTTGGACAGTTTCCGCAGCAGCGGCGTGTACTTCTGCACCCACCACGGCTTGTAGTTGGTGATCAGCAGCTGCACCTCGCCCTTGAGGTGCGACGCCGTCAGGAACAGCGGGATCATCGCGTCCGTCATGTCGTGGAAGAAGTTGTCCGTGTACCCGGCCACCGAGAATACCACCGCCGGGACGCGATGCTGCTTCGTGCACTTGGGCGCCGCCGACGCGGACGGCGCTGACTTGACGATGACCTCCACCACCCCTGGAAGAAGGAAGTCGTCCTTCCGGGCGTAGGGCCGGATCCGCTTCTCGCCGCCTTCACCGAAGCCGCTCGCGCCGGATGGGTTCACGACGTACACGGTCTTCTGCTTAGGGCTGATCAGGATATCGCCGGAGAGCTCACATACAGTCGGCCGCGCGTACGGGAAGCCCTCGTCGACGCCATTTTCGTCGCAAGTCATCTTGCTCGCGCCAGCCGCAGTGGCGCCGCCATTGCTCTGCTTCTTCTCCGCCACCTTAGCAGCTGAATTTGGCCAATGAAATGCAATCAGATCCAGCGCATCTTCATCTAATCCTACCAAAATCCAATAGTTTCAACAAGCGGACGTCGTTGTGGGCGCACCAATTTTGCCAAATTGTCAAGTACAGAGCTTTAAATCTCCCGGAGAAGAATGCAGTAAAAGAAGAGCGCGCACGAGGCCCTGGTTTGTTCGCTCTACTTTCCATTTAAAGTTGCTCAAGGAAAGGTGGGGAAAACAGAGAGGGAGATGAGATCCTTACATGGCTTGGGCTCCGAGGCCGCCGCCGCCGCTGCCTTGTCCGCGTCCTCCTTTCTGGTGAACGCCTCCGGCAAGCCAGGCTCTTCAGACCCCTCCGCCACCGCAGCCGCAATATCCTTTCGCGTGGCAGGCTCAGGCAAGCCGGGCTCTCCGGGACCCGCCACCTCCGCCGGCAGATCCCCGTTCTTGGCGCCGCCAGCTAGCGTCTCCTGCGGCGGGGTGGCCTCCGTCTCCGGCACGGACGGCTTGGACGAAGACGGCGGCGAGTTCTGCAACAGCGCAGACGTGTTGGTCGTGCTGGCTGAGGAACGAATCGAAACGGCTCCGGCTGATTAGATTAGCTGAAACGATTAAAAAGAAAAGCTCCGACTAGATTGAGCCTGGACCGGAAGCAGGCAAGCGGATCAGCAGCGCGCACCGAAGACGGGGGAGTAGATGGCGAAAAGCTTGGCGAGGGAGACGTAGGTGAGGAGCGCGACGCAGCAGCCGGCGATGAGACCGACGCCGAGCTTCTTGGGCTCGATCTTAGACGTGAGTCCCCGCATGAGCCGCGGCCTCCGCTCCCCGCCGCCGCCCGGCAGCTTCGACGGCCGCGAGTACGCCATGGACGTCATGTCAGATCCTCGCACGGTCGCAGCTCAAGGGAGGATCCGACCCGCCAATACAATGCTACGGTGTTCAATCACCCGCGCAGCCCCGACAAAAGGGAATCAAGGAGAGGAGGGGAGGAAGAGAGCGAGAGCACGAGCAGGAGCAGCAGCAGCAGCCAAGGCCGAGGGAGCTCCGCTAAGGCCGAAGCATTTGTAGCAGAAACGCTGGTGGAGCGATTAATATGATAGTTTGTTGGGAGAAAAGGAATTTTTTTTTTGCTATATACCAGGAGCTTCTTCTTGCAATCTTTCTCGAGGTGACGGTGGGGTGTCCGTGTGTGGTCGTGTTGGTAGTCTGGGCCGCAACGCGTAGAAGCATGGACGGCTCACCTAATTCCTCTTGTCACTCCATTTCCGCCATATGCACGCTTAATCTCTCCTCTTCTCGACAGTGTTTTCCATGTGTCAGTTTTTTGTCTATTTATTTCTTTTGGCTAGTCATGCGTATAAAACCTGAACCCGAACCCGAAAATCCCCAAAACCGTCCAAAATTGTTTTTTGGGTAGAAATTGGCAAACCCGATCACATTTCGGGTATTTTCGTGTTATAAAATCCAGTAGCCAAATTTCCTGAAGCACCCGACTCCCTAGCAGTCTGCCCAGCGCGCGAGTGCGACTCCCGCAAGGCCCACGATATGATTCACTTTAGCGGCCAGCCCACAAGCCACAAAGGGCACAATTGTCCTACCCATCCTAACCTAGCCGGGCAGCCGCCCCTGACTCGTCGTTTGGGCGCTGCCCAATCAGCCCCGCAAACGCCCCCGTGCTCTCCCGTCTCCTGAGCGAGTGCCTCCAGCCTAGGGGTGGTAAACCGGCACAGCCTACGGACCCTTTCACAAATTATTTCGGCCCTGATTAAATATTAGTTCAAAATGAATATAAATTTAGTATGGCCCTAACCCGATCCGACCCTTCGTATTTTTAATTCATTTTCTTGGGCCCTTTTTCAGCCCTATAGTCCAGCCCCAATAGTCCTGCAGGTAAGCGCCACCACCATCGCTTGGGCGAGTCACCGACGTCCGGTGGCTCCCCCTTCCCCGTCACCTGGGCCTAGGCAAGCGCCCTCGCGCTCTCCCGCATCTCCTATGAGCGAGCGCCTCCACCACCCCCATCACCCCCTAGGCGAGCGCCACCGGCAGTCATCGCTTTGGCCAACACCGGGCGCCCTCCCCCATTATGTGGAGTCCCCGGTCTCCTGGGCGAGCGCCCCCGACCCCTAGGCGAGCGTCGCCTCTGGATAGTCCATTGGGCGAGCACCAACGGGCGCACCTCCCTGGGAGTTTTCAGGTTAGTCCGGGTAACCCGAACCCGAATCTGAATTTTTGGGTACCCAAATTTTTTGGTACAATTTTGGGTAACAATTCTGAAAACCCAAATTTTAGAAAACCTGAATTATCCGAACCAAAATTTCAGGTAATCCTGAATGCCCACCGCTACTTTTAAGTTTGGGAGGGGGGGGGGGGGGGTAGAGTCACTGGAAACCTGTCTCAGGCTTCGATAGCAATACTTTTATACACAAGCACTGAACTGGGATGCAACTAGGGTAAAAGGTAAATAAAGTGGAAACAGACGAGGGTTAAGGGTCGTCATGTGTGGATCAGAGTCCACGTCTTTGTGATTTTAAGCAAAGGCTTCGATTGAATTACACAAAAGAATTCTGAATTCTATTTCTTTTTGTGAAGTTTTTGTATGATTTTTATACGAATCCTGCATTCTAAAAGATACATAAATATATATGATTTTTTCAAACCAATTTTTCAAGGCTTACCGAAAAAAGAGTATTATAAAAGAGACATAGCTATATGGAGAAGAGTATCGGTTCTCACCAAAGGAAACAAGATATATATTGTCATTATGGAGGTTTTTCTGTGTATTTCCTATTGTCGGGTCGGTAAAGCTATGTCAAGATAGTATCCTATCGATTTATATATATATATATATTCTCAATATATCCAATCAATTTGTGAGTAGTTTAACTAGTTGGCATAGAAAAATGAGCATCATAGAACTAATATCCTACAATGAGTTCTTAATATTTTTTGGACTATCGGTGATACGAGAGTCGGCCCCTCTAAACCAACAACACATCCTAGGTTGTAATATTTATGGTCATTGGGTTTGAAAATATCAAATATATGAATTTTTTATGATTAAATAGGAATCATGAGTACGACCAACTTTTATTTTGCAGCTCCATATATTTTCTATATAAAGTCACATAATCTCGATGATTGCTAGCTTGACGACTCCTAACTTTACCCATAAGGGAAGATTGTAAAGCTTGAAGATTTTCGATGGAAATGCAGGTCAATAAGAAATTAATTAAGACAAAGGATGAGACAATTTCATGTGTAAATGAACACTTAGAGTAGTTTGTAGGCTTGGGTCCATAGGAAAAAACATATCATCAAGAAGGGTTGGGTCCTTTCTCATAATCTTCTTTGGATTAGGTCGATGGTTAGCACTGGAGCAGGTTCGGCTTTGTCAAACACTGTCGGTTAGTGTTAGGTGGTGCCTCGTATGGATTCAACAATCTGAAGAGATTTATTTAAACCAACAAACATTGACACTAGTAATACTGAAATAGTCCATAAACAAATTTATTTAAGAACATGTGGTACAATTGGTCACTACCAAGGTAGACTTTATTGGATGACTTAGACCTTTTGAGGTAATAGATTGCACACTTAAACTATGTATACTATTAGCTAGGTTACCAAGTATGGTTGATCTTGAAAATTGGAGTTAGAATTTAAATATTCAATTATTTTTCTTCCAAACCATAATTTTATTCTCAAATCTTTTGAATATTTATGTTTCGTATAATTAATGCAACAAATAACGACATCCAATATGGATATATGTTTATATTATTGATTCTTAATTTAGTTTTCTATATATCATTTCCATTTAAGCTTTAAGATATTTTACATTTTTGCTAAAATATTAAATTGACACATAAAATGTTAAATAATATGTCATATCTTCACAATAGTGTTCTTTTTTTATGTTGTGTGATGTCTTGATATCGGATTGCTTGGTTGGTGTCTGTTTTGTTGTCCTTCGTTTTCTTTTCCATTCCCCGGATATTCGTTCATTTTTTATTATGCATATTCTGCTTTTTACCTGCACTACAGGAATCCGGACAATAGACGACGGCCAGAAATCGTCGTCAATAAGAACATTACCGTCGTCAATAACTTATTGACGACGGTAAAACGACGACGGTTTTTGGCTGTCGTCAACTTCGTCAATAACCTTATTGATCTTATTGACGACAGCTAAATTTAGTTGTCGTCAATAAGCTACCTTATTGACGACAGCTAGGATATGAACCGTCATCAGTAACGATGGCTTATTGACGACGGTTTCTGGTACCTGGCCGTCGTCAATAACAATGGCTTATTGACGACAGCTAAATCAGGCTGTCGTCAATAAGCTAGAGCAGAGTATTGACGACGGCCAGGATTTGAACCGTCGTCAGTAACCATGGCTTATTGACGACGGTTTCTACTTGGCCATCGTCAATAACAATGGCTTATTGACGATGGTTTCTGGTACTGGCCGTCGTCAATACTAATGACAACGGCCAAGTACCAGAAACCGTCGTCAATAAGCTTTCCAATTTTTTTTAAAAAACAGAAAATCCTGCCCTCGCTTCGAGACCAGTCCTGGCTCGATGGTCAGATCACATACAATCAAAATATACATCACAGGCAGGCACAAAAACACTATACGCACGCCACACTACCCTATGCTACCCCGACCGCTGCCACCGGAGTCCAGGAAGTCGTCGTGCGCTCGTCCAAACGCTGGTTGCTGAGAGGATGGAGTTTCGTGAGCCCGCGTCGCCGATCACTATGCTGTACATGTATAGTTAGACAAATTAGAAGTTCATAAATGTGTATATGATTAAATAAACTCATTACAAGTTAGAATTGAGCAAGTTAGCTAGATTTGGCTATGTTTGAGTAAGTTTGCTCATATTTTACTAAGTTTGAGAAGTATGGACTAGTAGTGTTTGTACCTGTGCTCCTGACGTCGACCCCTGTGGTAGCTGTATCGATGACGGCGCCCACTGAGGAAAGACAACAGGCTGTCCTGTGGCCATAGCCTGCAAATATGAAGTAAATTATTATACATGTCATTTATATATTAGAAACGTTGAGTACAATGATCTGAACTTACCTGCATGGCAGCTTGCAGTTGTAGCATGTACGAGTGTTGATATTCGTCCCTAGCCCGGAGCTCGGCTGCTTTCTCTCATTCGCGAGCCTCAGCGCTTCCTGCGTCCTCTGGAGCTCCTCCTGGACACTCTGGAGCTCCAGATCGCGGCTGCCACGCCTGCTGGATCCACCCTGCGATGAAGAGGCCCTCGAGTAAGACCGCGCCTCCCTCGAGTCTACTACTCCATCGAAGATGGCCAACCTACACAACGAAGTAAGAGTATTAAAGTTTTGTGTCTCGAAGTTCATGAAAGTAAATGAAAAACAACAGAACTCACCGGTCGTGAGGTTTACCGCCACCGCTTGCATAGGCGTCTTCAGGTACGATCGGCGAGTTCTACCAATCGTAATCGTCGCCTCGAAACCTCTGCACCTCCTCCCCATACTTTTCCTGAAAATACAGAAAATTAAAGTCACTAGAAGTTTTAAAGAGAATACAATTAAGTCAACTAAAGAACTCACCAACGTCTCCGTCGGTGTCTGAGAAGACAGCTGATCAGGCTGCGAGGGGTCACTTCCCATGTGACCCCTCCTCCACACCTGGATAGTGGTCGGCTCCTGACCGATCTCGAGCTCCTATCGATACGTGTTAGCACAATGATAGCGATAGAAATTAACTAGAATATAATTCGAGTATCACTTACCATCCGTTTAGCAAGGCGTACGTAGCCGTCCTCGCCAAGACGGTGTTTCCCGTCCGTCCCTCGACTCTGTCGGCGGGTCATCGACACGCCTTGGAAGCCCTGGCTCGCCCAACGAGCACACAGGGAACTGTAGGCGCCCGGACAGGACTCAAGCCACGGTACGCTGATCTGCACACATTTGTTGTTGGATGAAAACATTGATGAAAATTGGATAATGAAGCAAAGTAAAATAGAGAATTTACCTCTGCGTACTGTGCCTCCGTCAAATACTTGTCCGTCACATCCCTAAACTGCCCCGGCTCACCCTCGTCCGGATGCAACTTATAGTACGCCTTCGTAGCCTGAATACGAGCCGTTGAAATCGACTACGTCAGGAGCTTCCTAGCGTTGTTGTTGAAGACCAGGCGAGCGTGATCCAGCTGGGCCTCGTCCTCCAAACGGTAATATTTCTACAAGAAGAAATATACAAGTTAATGTATTTAACATATAATAGGTTCGCATTTAACGAATAGACGATTTACTTATCATGAATTCATGCCACACATGCTTCTGGTGGTTGCCGTAGGTAGTGTCCTGGGTCGTAGCGTAATCGTCCCAAGACGTAGCAGCCCTTCCGTTCACTAGACCGAGATAGTGACAATGGATGAGCTGGCCCAGGACAGCGTTGACCTGGCGGTGGCGTCCTTGACCCGTGAACGAGTCATCGGCCCAAGACCTAATACACGATTCTCAATTAGTACATATATAAGTGTTAAAATATCTAAATTGATTTGTTATAGATTTACTTACCTATCGCCAACCGGACGAATAACGACCCAATCTTCTGGCCGTGCAGGAACCGGAGGAGCCAGTGGCTCCTCCTGTAACGCCGTTGTGGAACCGGCTCCACATCAGGCTCTGTGGAAGGCTCCGAAGCAGGGTCTCAAGCCTGCGGTGGCGGAACCTGAAGGGGATCCGAAGCAGGATCTGTAATAGGCTCCGAAATCTGTGGTGTCTGAAGAGGACCCCTGGCCTCTGTCTCCTGAGACGTAGAGTCGTCCTAAAAATTTGAAGATTGGTAATATAGATTTAAAAAAGTTATTTATATAATTTATATAATTTAATATTCTTTACCTGTCGTGACCGCTCTCGTGACCCCTGGCCTCTGTCGAGGCCCAACAGCTGAGACAGTCTACCATTGCTAGACTGACAGCCCTGGAAAACGGAGTCTGCTCTCGGGGGCAGAAAGCCCCGCGTCCCCCGTCGTCTACTGCTCGACGACATCCTGATGAAAGGAAATTTGATAATGAATTTAAAGGAAAATATAGAAGTCGAAAGAAGAGATAAAGGAAACGTTACTTGTACTCAATTTCAAAATTCATCAGTATCACGATCATGTACTCTACTTCATAAACCGGACCATCGATCTTTTGTCGTGGTTGTTCGTCGTTTTCGTTTTTTCACATTATGAGTCTGTACATCTTGTGCATCTCCAACTAATTCATCGAGTCGTAGACCAGGCTCAACGACAAAAGAATCCGACAACTCTTCTTCTTGGTAAACAACATCAGCCTCATCAATGTAACCAGTATTGTCCGGTCTATATAACCGCTCACGAGGATTCACCTTTTGTACAACCCACCATGCACTAAGTTTTTCGCATGAATATTGCAGATAGTACACTTGTTCGACTTGGTGTGCAAGGACAAAGGTGTCATAGCATCGTAGTCGGTCCTTGTGTTTGACTTCTACCATGCAAAATTAGTTTTGTCGAGTTCCATTGTTATAATCAAACCAATCGCAGTCAAAGAAGACTACTTTAAGGTCTTTACTCCTGGCAAAACTAAATTCTAGGATTTTGTTTATGATCCCATGGAAATTAGTTTCACGTCCTTCGGCATCGGCGGCCCTCGTCACAACTCCGGTGTTTGATGTTGCCCTTAGAGGACGTTGAGCTTCAAATTGAGTTGAACGAAATCGGAACCCATTGACATCATATCGACCAAAGAGTTTAACTTTGGATCCGTTGGACAGTTGTCGTAAATTTTCATGAACACCGGCTTGTATCTTGCACTGTCCAACATATGAAGTAAGAAGACTAATTTATGCTATGAACATAATTACTAAGAGGAACAAGACAAGGAAAACGTTACATGATTTCGAAACCAGGTTTGGAAGTTAGGTCCTGCATTTACTCCATAATGTCGCATTGTTTGTATTTGCTTGCTAGTAGGTTGTTGCTTAGACTTCCAATTTTGTGGATCGAACTCACTAAATAAGGACAAAACAAAATTATTAGCATAGATGTATAATACACCACGCAAATTAGTATAGATGTTGAACAACCACTTACTAAAAAAAATTGTCCATCCCATCTATGTTAGCGTACAGGTATAACAAAGCAGCTGTCTTTTCATCAGTTGAAGCATCATAGCTCGTGCCACTACCAACAGTGGTGCCTCTCGTTTGAAAAAGTGAGAGTTCTCTACAAGAGGTTGCTTCAGCCATATTGTACCGCAACACCGATGCATTAACATTGTGTTCTTCTGCAAAGTAGACACTTGAAAAGTATCCTATCTCCTGAAGTGTAAATGCTTCGGCGATGCATCCTTCAACCCTTGCCCTATTACGAACCATCGGTTTTAGACATCTGAGTGCTCTTTCAATGTGGTACATCCTCCTTTATTGAACAGGGCCGCCTACTTTAGCTTCATATGGAAGATGGATTAGAAGGTGTTGCATTGGATTGAAGAATCCTGGAGGAAATACTTTTTCCATCTTACATAAAAGCACGGGTATCTCTTTTTCCAACTTCTCCATCATCTCCCTTTTGATTTCTTTAGCACAAAGCTGTCTATAAAAATAGCTAAGCTCGGCTAACACCTTCCACACCTCATCGTCAAGATAGCCTCGAAACATAACCGGCAGAAGTCTTTCCATGACTATGTGATAATCATGACTCTTCAAACCAGTAAGATTTTCAGTCTTAACATTAACGACTCTTCTCAGGCTAGCAGCATAACCGTCTGGGAACTTCAACTGTTTCAACCACTTGAAGACTTCTTTCTTTTCTTTTGGTCGAAGGCAGAAAGAAGCTCGTGGTTTGCCACCAGCTTCGGAGAGCTCAAGACTTGGTCGGTTACAAACCTCTGTCAAATCCTTCCGAGCTTTTATATTGTCTTTTGTTTTGCCCGTCATATCCAAGCACATGCTTATGATGCATTCGCCCATGTTACGTTCTTGGTGCATGACATTAATGTTATGCATTAGAATTAAAGACTTCATATACGGTAACTCCCATAGTGCACATATATGAGTCCAATTGTGATCCTCTCCGTAACCAACAAAATATCCAGGACGACCTTCATCTGGCACTAGATTGTTGAGCTGTTTAACAATTTCCGACCCGTTCAGACGTTGTGGTGGTCCCTTTTTTACAATGGTACCCTTCCTGAAGGCATTTCTCTGTTGCCTAAACACGTGATTTGGTGGTAACCAACGTCTATGACAATCAAATTAGCATATCTTGCCACCATGACTTAGACGAAAACAATCCGTGTCCAAAGCACATATTGTACATGTCAATCGACCATGAGTGCTCCAGCCAGAAAACATGCCGTAAGCTAGAAAATCATGAACAGACCACAAGTACGCAGCTCGAAGGTTGAATTTCTGCTTTCTATAACAGTCGCATGCTTCGACTCCTGTCCATGACATTTTCAACTCTTCAATCAATGTCTGCATCATCACGTTCAGTCGTGAACCAGGATGATCCGGTCCAGGTACAATAAGGTATAGGAACATGAACTCATACTTCATACAAAGTGATGGTGGTAAGTTGTACGGAATAGCGAACACGGGCCAACAAGAGTATGGTGTGGCGTTTGTACTAAACGGTGAGAAGCCATCTGTCACCAACCCAAAGCGAATATTTCTCGCGTCATTGATAAAATCTGGATCGAAGCGGTCAAGCGTCTTCCATGCCTCACCGTCTGACGGGTGCACCATCATGCCGTTATTCTCACGTACACCTTCTTTATGCCACCTAATGTGTCTAGCTGTTTTTTTAGATAGAAACAAACGCTTGAACCTAGTTGTGACAGGCAAGTAGCGAAGCTGCTTCTGTGCGACTTGAGTCATTACTTTTGAACCGTCGTCATTAACAACTTCGACAAATCTCGCTTTACCACATTTTAAGCACTTGTTCTCGTTGGCATGCTCTCTCCAAAAAAGCATGCAATTGTCTAGACACATATCAATCTTCTCATATTTCATACTGTCGAAGTGTGTGGTCGACACTTCCCCCGGACCTGCTCTGGGCAGCCCGCGGAGGTTCTTTTTCTGAGGGGCTAGTCACTTGTGGAGAGCTTAAGCGTTAGGGACGAGTGAGGGGGAGGCTTGACACAGCGAGTTTTACGTGGTTCAGGCCGTCGGAGCGTAAAACCCTACGTCCACGGTGAGCAGAGGTGCTCGCTGTATTGCTTGTTGCTCAGAACCGGAGTCCTGAGCTTGAGGGTGAGTGATGTCTAGGATGCGAGTTCACAGAGTTCGAACCACTGCTAACTTTGCCTACCCGAGCCTTTTATAGTCCAAGGCTCGAGTGGCTTACAAGGGGGGCCCGGGACCCGACAGGTGGTCCCGGGGGGATTGCTTGCCGACTATCATATCTGCAGTTATGTCGGAAGTTGTCTCTAGCAAAGGCTTCCGAGTCTTCGTTCTGCCGCCCTGCCCATGCCGCAAGATAGTCGTAGTGGTTGATAACGGCACGGGCGGCAGGGGATGTCTTGTCGCTGTGTTTATTGGCGGGCAGGCTCTGACACGGCGCGCCAGTCTGTGATGCGACTGGGCGCAACGGCACATGACAGAGGCGTGCTCCGCGTCTCCGCGTCTTGGGAAGGCGCGGGCCTTGAATACCATGTACGGGCAAGGTATGGCGCATCTTTACGCCCGCCGCCTACCGCGTGGGGACAGGCAGCGTTGTCCTGCTGGCCACGTGGCGGGCCCGGAGCTCTCCTCTGAGGAGGGGGAGGTCCGGCCCCGCGGGACACGTGGCGCCTTCGAAGCTCTCCCCGCAGAGGGGGGGTCCGGATTCTGCCGGCCACATGGCGGGCCTCGAGCTGTAAGTGCATCTAGGATATCCCTTGTGGGTTTTGGCTAATTGATGACGAACATATGAGATCCTAATGAAACTATTGAGATGATTGCAGGATAAACAAAGTGAAACAGCTCGGTGCACACAAAAAGGTGAAAAATGAAGTGGTGTCCAAAAGAAGAATACCTTGATGGAAATTTAGAAGAATTAATTAGAATTTAAGTGTATAGGGTGTGTATGAAAGACACACTCCAAGAGCTCACGACTTTGCGCATGGGAAAGGGTTTTAAAATTATCCAAACTCTTCACAGTGCACCGGACTAGACCGGACTAGTCCGCCAAACTCTCTGTTCGCTAAACGGACTAGTCCGCGTGCACACCGGACTAGTCCGCAAGACTTTCTGGAACCTCCTATCACTGGAGGCCGGACTAGTCCGATCATGGACCGGACTAGTCCGCCAAACTCTCTGTTCCCAAAACGGACTAGTCCTTGTGCACACCAGACTAGTCCGCCAGACTTTCTGGACATCATGATTCACTGTGACCGGACAAGTCCGGACCAGCACCGGACTAGTCCGGTATTAGGTTTAACAACGGTAACTTTTTTTGGAAACCCTATAAAAGAGGTCCTTCGTTTTTTCTCAGAAAACACACGACTAATACTGCAGCAAACATAAACCCTAGCGCCGCCACCTTGTCCCAAGAGCCCAAAACACATCTCCCCACACATCTAAAGTGCAAAAAGATCAAAATCAATTGAACACTTGGATTCGGGATTGGGAGATCGTCGTTCTTTCGTTGTGAGCTCTTGGGGTTTGATCTTTCTACACCCATATTTTCATTGTACTATTTTCGAGTGTATTTGATCACGTTCTTATTGTAATTCTCGTGGGAGCCCTCAACTTATGAGGTAGCCCCACAAACTCAGTGATTGCCCGTGATAGTGGAGTCAAGTCGGCCTTTATGGTGACTTGAAGAGGGAAAGGGTTAGGAAGCCGGCTCTGTGTGAGCTTCCTCAACGAGGACGTAGATCTCTTGGTGAGATCGAACCTCGGTAAAAATTCGTGTCTTTTGTCTCTCATTTACTTTACATTTTGATACATTAGATCACTAGTTTGCTAATCATTATTTGAGTTTCTTATAAGTTTGCACGTGCATTCATACAATAAACTTAATTTATACAAACTCTTGTTCTCATTCCGCTGCTGAAAGATTCAATTTCTGAAACACACTTAATTAACTCACATAATTCAGCACACCGGACTAGTCTGCCCACACAACCGGACTAGTCCGGTCAATCAAGTTTCTGATAACTCTATTAAGTGTGCAGGAATCTTTTAAAGGCCTATTCACCCCCCTCTAGGCCACATTCAATTGGTATCAGAGCAAGGTTCTCCATAAAAAAGACTCACATCTCGGAGATATCATGGCCTCTGAGAAGAACAACGACATCCCAAAGATGAACATCAATGAGGAGGAGCAAGAAGCTAAAGCCTTCGATGTGCTGAAAGACTGCCCACATGATGATGAAGAAGTGAGGCAGCTAAAAGCACTCCTGAGAAAGAAACTGCTAGCACAAAAGGGTAAAGAAGAAGAGAAGACGACTGGGAGTGGTCATCACGACTACTCCCGGTATCCTTACAACTACAACCGTCTCAATTCAAACAATCACTATCTTTCGATTCCTATGGGAAGGCCTCCACAGTTTGACGGAAGTGACTATACCATGTGGAAGTACAACATGAAGATGCATCTGATATCTCTGAACCCTAGTCTGTGGCACATTGTTTGCACAGGCATAGATATTCCGGACACGGATGATGAACTCACTCCAGAACAAGAACAAGAGATTCACAGAAACGCACAAGCCGTTGCCGTGATCACATCATCACTAAGCAGAGAGGAATTCACCAAGATCGATGGGTTAGAAAGTGCAAAAGAAATCTGGGATACCCTCAAGACAGCTCACGAAGAAAATAGGTCAGTTCGTGAAGCCAAAATCGAAATGCTTGAAGGAGAGTTGGGGAGATTTGCTATTGAAGAAGGCGAATCACCTCAAGACATGTACAACCGGATGAAAACACTCATCAACAAAATTCGTGCTTATGGAAGTAAGAAATGGACAGATCACGAAGTGGTCAAAAGAATGATTAGAGCCTTTATGCCAAGAAATGTCACACTTTGCTCAATGATCAGAGAGAGCCCCGGTTTTCACAAAATGACTCCCGATGAATTACTAGGGAAGATCATAAATCATGAAATGATGGAGAAAGAAGCCCAATACGTCAAAGACTTAGCCGAACTCACCACATCCAAAAAGAAAGAAGTTGCTCTCAAAGCAACATGCAGAGCCAGACTCAAAGAAACTCGTGAAGACCAAGACGATGGAGATACAAGCTACGAGAGCACCGATCTTGATGACGAAGAAATGGTACTCTTCATCAAAAAGTTCAAACACATGATGAAGAGAAGACACGACAACAATTCACATGAAGGCAAAAGAAAGGATAAAGGAAAATCCAAGGCTCGACGCACTTGCTACAACTGCGGAGAGTATGGTCACTTCATGGTGGACTGTACTTATGAAGAAAACAAAAAGAAGAAGGAAACAAGATCTCAAGAAAATAAATATTTCAGAAAAAGAAGACAAGTCCATCAAGCTCACATTGGGAAGGAGTGGGACTCAAACGACGAGTCCTCCTCCGATGAAGAAGAAGAAATGGCCACTATCGCAGTCAAGAAACCAACTATGAGAGCCACACTCTTTCCGAACATGGGAGGACGGGACATGAACAACCACACTTGTCTTATGGCTAAGGAAGGCTAGAAAAAGGTTCGACTTACTCCTCTCGTACTAAATTCCTCCATTGATGACTTTGATAGCTCTAGTGATAATGAAGAAATGTTTAGAGGACTAAATAAAATTGCTTTAAAGAAAATGGAAATGTTGTCGAACGAAATATTTGAAATGGAGGAACTTGTCAACCGACAAGAAGATATGCTCATCCGTGAGAGGAAGAGATATCAAGAAGTTGAAAAGCTTCTTGAGCTTGAAAGAGAGAAGAATGAGTCATTTGAGTTAGAGCTAGCCTTGAGTAAGGAAACTTACTCAAAGTTAGAGGACTCGCACATTGCAATCAAGGAAGAACTTGCTAACTTGTCAAAAGTTAACAAAATCCTTGAGGTGCAAGTTGAGTCGCTCAAACAAAGTGACTCCTCTTCCTCCATGAGATCTTCCTCCAAAGACATGAGTTCGATAACAATAAGAACCTGCACTTGCTCTAGTAAGAAGAATGTAATTTCTAATGCTTCAACCTCTCATGACATGCATTCTTCTCAAAACGGCATCTTTGATAAGGAGAAGATCAAATATGCACGAAGTGCATATATGATCACTAGACCTCCCAATGTCAAAGATGGTCTTGGTTTTGACAGGAACAAACACATGTCTACTCCTAATCATGCTAAGAATAGAATCACTTTTGTTAAAGAAAAATCCCATGAATCTGAGTTACAAACACTGTTCCGTACATTTGATGCTTCTTATGTTCTCATGAAAAACAAGTATGGAAAAGTCATTGCTAAATATACAGGGCCACGCCACAAGAACTTAAAAACTTGTGTGTGGGTGCCCAATACTCTTGTGACTAACCTAAGAGGACCCAAGCAAGCTTGGGTACCTAAAACCAAGGAATAATTCTATTTTGCAGGCTTACTCCTCCGGCGGATCTAAGTGGGTGCTAGATAGCGGATGCACAAATCATATGACCGGAGAGAGAGGTATGTTTGTGGAGTACGAGTGCAACAAGGATCCAAGTGAAGGTATATACTTTGGAGACAACAGCCAAGGAAAGGTCCTTGGTAGTGGTAACATTGAAATATCCTCTCAACACACCTTATCTAATGTTTTACACGTAGACTCTCTAGATTATAATCTTTTATCAATATCTCAACTATGCGACAAAGGTTACAACTGTTTATTCACTAATGAGGGTGTGACCGTCTTTAGAAGAAGCGATGGCTCGATTGCATTCAAGGGATTGTTGAAGGGAAAGCTTTATCTTGTTGACTTCAACAAAGATAAAGTCGAACTCAACACTTGCTTGGTTGCTAAGACCAACATGGGATGGTTGTGGCATAGACGGCTAGCCCATGTTGGAATGAGAAATCTGCAGAAACTTCTAAAAGGTGGTCACATCCGTGGTCTTAAGGATGTGGTTTTTGAAAAAGACAGGTCGTGCAGCGCTTGTCAAGCAGGAAAACAGGTTGGAGCACCACACCCCGCCAAGAATGTGATGACCACCGCTAGACCGCTGGAACTTCTCCACATGGATCTCTTTGGTCCAATTGCGTACATCAGCATCGGCGGTAACAAATACGGTTTAGTAATTGTTGATGATTTTTCAAGATTTACCTGGGTATTTTTCTTGTATGATAAATCAGACACTCAGGGAATCCTCAAGAAGTTCTTGAAAAGAGCTCAGAATGAATTCTCATCAACCGTAAAGAATATCAGAAGTGACAATGGGACAGAATTCAAGAACACCCAAGTTGAAGAATATCTCAATGAAGAAGGTATAAAGCATGAATTCTCGACACCCTACTCTCCTCAACAGAACGGGGTAGCCGAAAGGAAGAACAGAACATTGATCGAAATGGCGAGAACAATGTTGGATGAATACAAGATGTCAGACCGATTTTGGGTAGAAGTGGTGAACACCGCTTGTCATGCCACAAATCGGTTGTACCTTCATCGACTACTGAAGAAAACTCCATATGAGCTTCTCACGGGTAAAAAGTCTAATGTTTCTTATTTCAAAGTTTTTGGTTGCAAATGTTTTATTCTGAACAAGAAACCAAGGGCCTCAAAGTTCGCTTCGAAGTCCGATGAAGGATTCTTGCTCGGATATGAATCGAATGCCTACGCCTATCGTGTCTTCAACAAGGTGTCCGACCTTGTTGAAGTAGCACGTGACGTAGTGTTTGATTAAACTAACGGCTCACAAGTGGAGCAAGTCGATAAGTTTATGCTAGATAAGGAGGAAGCTCCATGTGAAGCGCTGAAGAAAATGGCACTTGGTGATATCCTACCACGAGAGGAAACACAAGATGAATTTCAACAAGGAAGCAATGATCAAGGGGGAGCTCCTACACAAGATCAGGTTGAGGAAGGTCAAGAAGATCAAGATGATCATGGAAGCAATGATCTAGGGGGAGACATGACACAAGAAGACAATGAAGGACAAGCAACTATACAAATTCCACACCCAAGAGTACATCAGTGTGTGCAAAGAGACCATCCTGTCAACAATATCATTGGAGATATTGCTAAGGGAGTAACTACTAGATCTCAAATTGCAATTTTTTGTGAACACTATTCTTTTGTGTCTTTTCTGTAGCCATACAGGGTAGAAGAAGCCTTAAGGGATCCAGACTGGGTGATTGCGATGCAAGAGGAGCTAAACAACTTCAAAAGAAATGAAGTGTGGGAGCTGGTGGAAAGACCAAGGGCGAACATCGTTGGAACCAAATGGGTCTTTCGGAACAAGCAAGATGAACATGGAGTAGTGACAAGAAATAAAGCGAGGTTAGTGGCCAAAGGTTATTCTCAGGTAGAAGGTTTGGACTTCGATGAAACTTTTGCTTCTGTAGCTAGACTTGAGTCCATTCGCATTTTATTGGCATATGCTACTCACCATAATTTTAAGTTGTATCAAATGGACGTCAAGAGTGCCTTCCTCAATGGTCCAATAAAGGAGGAAGTCTATGTGGAGCAGCCACCGGGGTTCGAAGATCAGGAGTATCCCAACCATGTCTATAAACTGCGTAAGACTCTCTATGGCCTCAAACAGGCTCCTCGAGCCTGGTATGAGTGCCTTAGAGATTTTCTGACTCAAAATGGATTCAAAATTGGTAAAGCTGACTATACACTCTTTACTAAACATTTTGATGATCATTTATTCGTATGTCAAATTTATGTTGATGACATTATCTTTGGATCCACTAACAAGTCCTTCTGTGAAGAATTTAGCAAAATAATGACAGACAGGTTCGAGATGTCAATGATGGGTGAATTGAAGTTCTTCTTGGGATTTCAAGTGAAGCAACTGAGAGAAGGTACATTTATAAGCCAAACTAAATATACACAAGACATTCTCAAGAAATTCAATATGGACAAAGCCAAGCCCATCAAGATACCCATGGCCATCAACGGACATCTCGACCTCAATGAAGACGGTCCAAATGTGGACCAAAAGGTATATCGGTCCATGATTGGCTTCTTACTTTATTTATGTGCATCTAGGCCAGATATTATGCTTAGTGTTTGCATGTGTGCAAGGTTTCAAGCCGCACCGAAAGAGTGTCACTTAATTGCTGTAAAAAGAATCCTAAGGTACCTTGTGCACACACCCAACTTGGGCCTTTGGTATCCCAAAGGATCCAAGTTTAACTTGATAGGGTATTCCGACGCCGACTATGCAGGATGCAAAGTCGATAGAAAGAGCACGTCAGGGACTTGTCAATTTCTTGATAGGTCCCTAGTTTCTTGGTCATCTAAAAAGCAGAACTCCATTGCTCTTTCCATAGCGGAAGCGGAGTATGTTGTAGCCGGTAGTTGTTGTGCGCAACTACTTTGGATGCGACAGACTCTTAGGGACTACGGCTACAATCTAAGTCATATCCCGCTTCTATGCGATAATGAAAGTGCTATAAAAATTGCACACGACCCTATAGAGCACTCAAGAACTAAGCACATAGATATCCGTCATCACTTTCTTAGAGATCATTCATTAAAAGGTGACATTGCTATTTCACATGTTAGGACTGAAAAATAACTTGCGGATGTTTTTACCAAACCATTAGATGAGAAAAGGTTTTGTGAACTAAGAAATGAGCTAAACATTCTTGACTCTCGAAATGTGGCTTGAAACATTGCATACCTGGTTGCAACTTAAAATGTTCCTTTATACTGTTAAAAATGCTCCTCTTCTCCTTTTCTACTCAGAAAACTATTTTAATTAAGAAATCTTGTGGATTATGACCATTGTTTGATTGCTGATTGCCTACTGGTCGTAATCACCAAGACTATTTGCAAAATTATTGTCCTTAGATCACTATTAATCATCTATATATGTATCAGGTCTGTTGGAAACGGACTAGTCCGATTTTCAACCGGACTAGTCCGGACAGATGAAACTGGTTAGGTCATTTCAAGGGGCTCGGACTAGTCCGCCACATAGACCGGACTAGTCCGGTCCATCGCATATATAAGCCCTTGGCCGGCCTAGACCTCTCCCTCTCCCAAACCCTAGCCCCCAAAGTGATTTTCGGGTTGAACCCTCAAAATCGAGATTTTCTCCGTGGGAAATCCTCCCCTTGACGAGTGGATTCCCTCCTCCGGATTCATCCGGACTGATTTCTACTTCTTGGACGCGGATCTTCAAATCTTGGTAAATTTCTCCCCAAAACCAAATTCTCAACTTTCCTCGTTCTAGCTTGTTTCCTTTGAATCCAAGGGTATACATTGGCCTTAGAGATGTATTCCCACCACTTTTCTACTCTTTTGCATCCTTAGATAGATTTTTTGATCAAAATGCTAGGGTTCTTATGCCGGGGCGGACTAGTCCGGTTCTCAGGTGCGGACTAGTCCGGTCCCTGTCATTTGAATCCCTACATTACCTTGAATCCTTGATTCATTCTTATCTAATCCATGAACTCCTTATCAGGCACAATGTCTTCAGGCTCAGATGACAGCTCTTTTCACATTGATGAAGACGTTCAACGCGAGAAAGTGAGGAGGGCCAAGGAGGGAGTTATGAAGAAGAGACATGATGTCAATGCTCACTCTCCACCCTCCGACGACAATCTACCTAAGAAGAGGAAAGTCATTGTCAAAAAGCCTAAAAAAGAAAGATGCTGCTGAGGGCTCGTCAGGGCCAAAAAGAGTTCTCAATAAAGGGAAGGGACTTGCTAGTGGTCCCCTTGGGCCCTTGAAGATGAAAAACCCTATTCACCGCAACAGGCAGCCTTCAAGTGAGGATTTCACTTGAAAAGGGGGTGAGCTAGCTGATAACTTCAGGAAGATTGAAGTGTATGACCGACCTAAACAATGTTCTGATCCAAGGTTCTGGAGCAACTTCCATGCAGACTACTACGAGCATGTGTACATGAAGATGAAGAATCCTGTAGTAGAGAGGCAATGGCTAAATGTTGGATACCTGAAGTCGAAGAGGTATCCTGCCTTTCGTGAGATGGTGGAGGCCTTAGAGAGGCACGGTCTGACGGACCTGCTATCCTTTGAGTATGACTGGAACAATGAAGTCATTACCCAATTTTACTCCACTCTCTACCTTGCTCGTGGTGGTGGAGACAATCTTACTTGGATGACTCATGGTTCAAAGTATAGTGTCACTTATGATGAATTTGCTAGGATTCTTCACCCCCAACACACTTTGGATCATGAACTGGTCATCCATAATCTGAAACCCCTGGAGAAGGAAGAGCTTGAGTTTCTCTATGACACAAGGATGCCATATGTTCCTCCCACCATCAAATATCTGAAGCCCTTCTTTGTGGTCCTCGATAGAATCTTGAGAAAGACTATAGCTCCGAAGGATGGAGATGCGGGAACTATACAAGGAACCTTGAGGACTCTCATGAAGGTCATTAGTGGAAGGAGACCATTCAATGTTTTTGAGTATATCTACAAAGACATCGTGAACATCTCAATCACCCCCAATAGGTCTTGTGGATATGCACCGTATATCATGTACATGATTGAGAAAGTAACGGGACTCGAGTTCGTCAAGGATGTCAAGCATGCGGGGTTGAAGCCGCAAAAACCCACCGAGTACACTCTCCCCCGGCTCCAACTGCCCCGTCCTCTCCACCGGTGGAGAGGAGATCAAAGCAAGCTCATGATGTCACTAGATCTGCAGCTACTCCTCCTGGGTCTCCACGTGCCCAAGAATCATCCAGTGGCATCCTCAAGGTGCTCTCCTCCATCTTTGTCTGCTGCCGCAAGATCGAAGACAGGCAGCGCAAGGAAAAGCTTGCAAGGAAGAAACATCAACAGTATGTCAATGCCAATATCAAGTCTATCTGTGCAAAGCTTGAGATTGAGCCCGTTGGATCACCGCCCGCCTCTGAGGACTCAGAGGAAGATCCTCCTCCCGTGGATGCCGAAGTTGGTGAAGATGAAGATCAGACTGAGACTGAAGGAGGAGGCAGCGATGAGTGATTCCCCTCAATTTTTCCCTTTTTGGTGCCTTGATGCCAAAGGGGGAGAGATTGAGATTAGATTTGGACTCGAACTATCTAGTATTAGTTATTAAGCTCTTTTGTGATCAAGGACATGTACCTATTTTAAAATCTTGTAATGCACTATTTCTTTTCTTATGTGTGATGCACTATGCTCTAATGCCTACTTATATGTTCACTATTGTTTATCTTTAATTTATCACATTTTGTTTATCACACACCTGTTAGGCACCCCACCATAAGGTGTGTGCATATGTGAGAAGCTTTTTGTGAATTCTTTATTATTCTCATATGTGCACACCTTATGAAAATCAACTTTTTATTCTCAATTGTGATATCTCAAATAGTTGTCATCAATCACCAAAAAGGGGGAGATTGTAAGTGCATCTAGGATATCCGTTGTGGGTTTTGGCTAATTGATGACAAACATATGAGATCCTAATGAAACTATTGAGGTGATTGCAGGATAAACAAAGTGAAACAGCTCGGTGCACACAAAAAGGTGAAAAATGAAGTGGTGTCCAAAAGAAGAATACCTTGATGGAAATTTAGAAGAATTAATTAGAATTTAAGTGTATAGGGTGTGTATGAAAGACACACTCCAAGAGCTCACGACTTTGCGCATGGGAAAGGGTTTTAAAATTATCCAAACTCTTCACAGTGCACCGGACTAGTCCGCCAAACTCTCTGTTCGCTAAACGGACTAGTCCGCGTGCACACCGGACTAGTTCGCAAGACTTTTTGGAACCTCCTATCACTGGAGGCCGGACTAGTCCAATCATGGACCGGACTAGTCCGCCAAACTCTCTGTTCCCAAAATGGACTAGTCCTTGTGCACACCAGACTAGTCCGCCAGACTTTCTGGACATCATGATTCACTGTGACCGGACAAGTCCGGACCAGCACCGGACTAGTCCGGTATTAGGTTTAACAACGGTAACTTTTTTTGGAAACCCTATAAAAGAGGTCCTTCGTTTTTTCTCAGAAAACACACGACTAATACTGCAGCAAACACAAACCCTAGCGCCGCCACCTTGTCCCAAGAGCCCAAAACACATCTCCCCACACATCTAAAGTGCAAAAAGATCAAAATCAATTGAACACTTGGATTCGGGATTGGGAGATCGTCGTTCTTTCGTTGTGAGCTCTTGGGTTTGATATTTCTACACTCATATTCTGCATTGTACTATTTTCGAGTGTATTTGATCACGTTCTTATTGTAATTCTCGTGGGAGCCCTCAACTTGTGAGGTAGCCCCACAAACTCAGTGATTGCCCGTGATAGTGGAGTCAAGTCGGCCTTTGTGGTGACTGAAGAATGAAAGGGTTAGGAACCCGGCTCTGTGTGAGCTTCCTCAACGAGGACGTAGATCTCTTGGTGAGATCGAACCTCGGTAAAAATTCGTGTCTTTTGTCTCCCATTTACTTTACATTTTGATACATTAGATCACTAGTTTGCTAATCATCATTTGAGTTTCTTATAAGTTTGCACGTGCATTCATACAATAAACTTAATTTATAAAAACTATTGTTCTCATTCCGCTGCTGAAAGATTCAATTTCTGAAACACACTTAATTAACTCACATAATTCAGCACACCGGACTAGTCCGCCCACACAACTGGACTAGTCCGGTCAATCAAGTTTCTGATAACTCTATTAAGTGTGCAGGAATCTTTTAAAGGCCTATTCAGCCCCCTCTAGGCCACATTCAGGAGCTCTCCCCTGAGGAGGGGGAGGTCCGGCCCCGCGGGACACGTGGAGCCTTCGGAGCTCTCCCCGCGGAGGGGGGAGGTCCGGCTCAGTGTCCTTAAGCATTTCCCCCTGTGCGCGAGGGTACCTCGTATCGAGGGTATCGACACATACCTAGACCAGAAGTCAACTTCTTAGACTGATATATATCTTTAGGCACTTTATGTGGTTGTGGAAGGATATCGCTGATCAATTTGATGAGATCGTTGTAGCAGTTATTGGAGAAGAAATACTTAGACTTAATGGTCATAAATCTAGTCATGAAAGTAAGGAACGTCACTTCGCTGTGTTCATGCAACGGCTCTTCTGAAGCTTTGAGAAGCGTGAACAACGCTTCAACCTCCGTTGTAGGAGGATCCTCCATCAATTCAGGATTTATGGCATAAAGCATCTCGTCCATTCTATCGACCCTCGTGTTGTCATCCTCATCTGAAACTTGTAAGGGTTGAGAAGATGTCTCACTCACCGTGAAAGGTCCACACCTCATAATCTTGCATGAAACCGTATCGACATAAGTGAAATGCCAAATTCACTTTGTCCCAACACTTTGCACCTTGACATTTCGTACATGGGCACCGCACCTTATCGATATTTGACAATGAAAAAGCTCGATCTACAAAAACATCTGTCTTTGCGAACCACTCATCCGAGTGACCACTAGAATTGTTCTTCCAACCGGTATACATCCAACTACGATCCTCACCCATGTTTGAATCTGCAGTTTAATGTCAAGAAATTATAGTTACTTTATAATTTATTTATATCACGGCCCTACATCTATTGGAAAGGATAGGTCCTAAACCCACCCAAGAGTGATCCAGCGGAGCGTGCTCATGACGAGATGTGTGGTATGGATCCGAACAAAATTTCGGCAGCATAACCCCGCTGTTCTCCACTACACGCCCGAAAATGGTGCAGCAGAGAACAACAGGGTTATGTCATCGAAATCTCGTCTAGATCTAAACCCGCGTCTCATCACATGCCACGCCCTCTCGGTCACTCCCAGGCTGTCCAAAAACGGACAATTCTGAACGTACACGCCTCACATGCGTAACGCATGTGAGACGGGCCTATTCGAAACGGGTGACGCATGTTGTATAGGTTTACGTCAATCTTTCGTTTTTGAGTCATTTAAAAGAGAGAGAGGAAAGAACGAGAGAGAGGGAAAGAACGAGAGACAAAGAAGTGGGTCAGCCGTCCTAAGTTATACCCCGTTGGGGCCTGCCATTATCTTACAACACCTAGGGTTAGCCGTCGTACGTTATGCTCCGTCGTAAGTGGGTCAAAGATGAAACCGCACCGTCGGGGCCCGCCGTCCAAGCGCGGGAGCTTGCCGTCCTCCGTGCCTGTCTCGACTAATACATTACCAATAAATGGGCTGTGACAGACACTAAATGGGTCGTGTCAGGCCGGACCAGGCTGAAACCCATTTATTTACATATAGTAACTAATCACGCAATCAATCAAAGTATTATTTAAACAATAATCAATTACAATATTAATTAAACAATTAATCAACTAAGGTCGGGCGGCGCAGCAGGGCGGGGCTTGGGGCGGGGCAGGGCGGTGCTCGGGGCGGGGCGCGGCGAGCGGCGGCGGCCGAGGCGCGGCTAGGGCTCGGTGCGACCAGGGGCGGGGGACTGCAGAACGGTTGGGTGGGCTATTACTGAGGTTATTCCTGCAGCCCGTCATAGAATGTGCTTGTTTCAGATAATGAGGAGGACTGCAGAACGGTTGGATGGGCTATCACTATTAATTCTCTTTTGGGTTTGGTCTTTAAAATATACCAAGTGGTTTGAATTTCTCATGTATATGTTGTTTCTAAGTTAGTTTTGGCTCAAAATTTTGTTCCATACTCCTGTTCATTGTTTCATAGTGAATCTCTAAAGCTAATACACGCATATACCCAAGATCAGCGCGCCGGGGGAGGGGGAGAGACATCAAGTTCGATGAAAAGAAGCCTTGGCAGTGGGATGAAGAACATTCAGTTGAAAAGAAGCATGTGTCTTATTTCAGGGTTCAGTGGACAACAACTGAAAATATTGACAACAGAACTCTACCTGAGTCACCCGTGACTCTAGGTAGTGACTCTGAATGAACTCCTTCCAAGCACATTCAGTCGGCTGCACCTCCTACAGGTCAGGAATTCGACAGTGAAGGAAATGCTCAGAGATTAAGAAAAATGACAGACGTGCTAAAAATGACATATAGATGTCTCTACTGTTTACTGGATATTGGTAGGTAAGGAAGTTGTGCCTATTAGGAAAGTCGCTTACAAGTTGAGCTAATCGCTGAAGACTTGTCTGATCAGAGGATCATAATTAGGGTTTTGAACAAAAATAACAGAGGATAGATTCTATTGTGCTGTCTAGTCTACTTTTCTCCTATTTCAACACAATAAATTTACATTAAAATAACAGGTTACTACTTCTCCATTGCATGCTGGTTAGAGACAACCATCAATTTAGGTAAGACCTCAAGTTCTCGACCCTACTAGTACACGGCAATTTTTCTCTCAACGCTAACATTAATTGACATTAAGCTGAATGCACATATGCCTATAGCCTGACAACAGCACATAAATGCCAAAACAAAAACATCGCATCCAATTCCTACCAAAATATTTCAGTGATTAGAAACAAAGTTTACCCTTCATAAACAAGATAAGGAACTTATTACATAAATAAAAAAAGTAATATATATATATATATACACACACGAGTAGCTTTGTCAAATAAAGCCTTAGCCTCTCTCTCTTAACTGGTCTTTGGTCATGGAAGGATTGAATATTGCATGGCTTAATTTTCAGGCCGCGGAACAAGAATATGAGAAGGAGAAGCTCAATGAGAGGATAGCGAAGCTCGCTGGCGGTGTTGCTGTCATTTAGGTATAACTGAGTACACAATTGACACTCCATTTATTTTTGAAAGGATGTAACCCATGGCTTCTGTTATGTGACAGGTGGGAGCACAAACTGAGACTGAATTAAAAGAGAAGAAGTTGAGAGTTGAGGATTCGCTTAACGCAACTAAGGTGAGTTAGATTCATATTGCTTCTAGTTCTAAGCATATTCCATACTGTCACGCTCCTCCTCGGCCTCGCGGGGGAGAGGCCGGAGGGGGAGGGGGAGAGCGGGGGGAGGGCCGGAGGGGGAGGGGGAGAGCGGGGGGAGAGGCCGGAGGGGGAGGGGGAGAGCGGGGGGAGGGCCGGAGGGGGAGGGGGAGAGCGGGGGGAGAGGCCGGAGGGGGAGGGGGAGAGCGGGGGGAGGGCCGGAGGGGTAGGGGGACTTACCTCGGGCGGCAGCGGCGGGGACCGGCGGGGAGGGCGGCGGCGACGAGACCTCGGCGCCGCCTCCCGACTCGCGTACAGGTTATATGCCCTGTTATTAACGACGGTGCTTGGTCACCGTCGTCAATAACTCCTCGGATGGGCCCGAATTAAGTTAAAGACGACGGGCACCGTCGTCAATAATTTATTGACGACGGTACTCGTTCAGCTGTCGTCAATAACTGTGTTATTGACGACGGTGCTAGGTCACCGTCGTCAATAACTCATCGGGTGGGCCCGAATTAAGTTAAAGACGACGGGCACCGTCGTCAATTATTTATTGACGACGGTGCTCGTCTGGCCGTCGTCAATAACAGTGTGACGACGGCTAGACAAAGTCGTCGTCAATAAAATTAAAGACGACGGTCCCGTCGACAATAAATTTGGCCGTCGTCAATGATCGTTTTTCCTGTAGTGCTGCTGTGATGTCTTCAAATCAAAGTTGATGCTTTATTATCTTACACCACCACATGCAGGATCCTTCGGCTGCCTGGAGTTTCCAAGCAAATCCGAATTGGTGGTGTCAATCATCTAACATTAGCAGTGTTTTAATGTGCCCTTTTGCACTGCATCAACGAAAAAACTTAGGTTCTCAAACAACACGGCAACCATCTTAGGGCGTCTCGTTGCTGCTCAGCATGCGCACCCAAGTAAAGGGAGCACAGCGATGGAATCAAACGGACGGGAAGAGCGTGTGCACATGCCGTCGTTCGCAAGAAAAACGGTCTCAGTTAGTACTTCCTCGGTTTTCAATCGTTTAACACTGGTCAAATAATTCGAAACAGAGTAATGAAGTATCTGTCTTCTTATTTCACCAAGGCTCTTCGTCTCGTTCAAGCTTGAGACAAGCATGCATGTCCGTTAACTTTAATCCAGCGCTTGGCCTTCACATAAATCGTATCCATGTTTTTGACTGGTTAACTTATTAAAAAGAAATAAAAAAGGCCTTGACTCGTTTGAGTTAATCCACCTCTGCGGCTCTGCCATGTGCCAGCACTGAAAAGGGAAGAGCTAGCACTGTAATCTTCGGTTATCTTACTCTTACCCTCCATTATCTGGCATCGATTGATCAGCCCCAACAGTGATAAATCAGCTGCACGTCAGCAGAACACATATGTCTAGCTTTCAAAACTGACGGTTTGTTCCTGCTCCGGTATGTCCGCGCGCACGTACGTGGTAGCATCGTAGCCGACACCATCACGTACAAAAGCATCGCCGTTACAATACGGATGTTCCCAGACGATGGAGCCATGAACCTCATGTCGAGCTCACCGATCGAGGTATCCACAAGAAATGCTGTCGTATTATCGTAACTGACCCACGATGCGTGATCTCACTTGCGAAATGAACACGTGTTGTCATGTACCCTTTCTGCAGCGCCCTTACGAATTGTCCCTCGATCGACGAGCGAATGGCCACTGCACCTCCAACTCCAGCACGGCAGCAGTATACCGGCGGTGATGTCGGTGAACGAGTTCAAGCGCGGCGAAACCGGCCGGGGGCGGCCCGGCAGCGTGCCACGGGCACTTCCACAGCGACGGCGAGCTGATCCTGGCGCTGTCCACGGGGTGGTTCGCGCACGGGCGGCGGTGCCACAGGACGATCCGCATCACGAGCGCGCGCGACGGACGGCGCACACGTACGTGGAGGCACGGATCGTGGACGAGTGCCACACCCGGCGCGGGTGCCGCGGCAACATCAAGGACTCGTCGCCCGCCGTGTATGTGGGGGCCCTCGGACTCCGGACCAACGTCGTCGAAGTCCCAGTCACCTGCTCCGACGACTGACACTACAAGCAAGAAACTGAACAATTTTCGTGCCAAACATATTTTCGTCGGCCCTCATAAAAACAAATCTATTTTTGTAAGCTAATATGTAGCCCACAAAAAATAAATATTATTATCGTAGGTTAAGTAGGTGGCACACGAAAATAAACATTATTTTTGTGGGTTTACTGTTAGCTCACAAAAATGAAGAGCCTATCTTCGTGGGTGTAACCGGCCTCACGAAAGTAAGACTTATTTTCGTGGGTTTTTGCTGTGGCACACGACAATAAAGCGCCTATTTTCGTGGGTTTCTGTTGTGGCACACGATAATAAAGACGCATATCTCGCTGGTTAGGACAGATACACGAAATTCAACGCCTATTTTCGTGGGTGGACGCGAGCTCATGAAATTCAGCGCCGGATTTTCGTAGGTTCCTCAAAAACGCACGAAATTAATGGCCAATGCCGTGGGTTCTGACCAAGCGCACGAAAATAAAGGAAATTTTCGTGGGTCCCTACCAGGCTCACGAAAATAAAGGAGATTCTTCTCTCCTCGGTCCAGACCTAGACGCGCCGCCACCACTTCTTTCCTCTCGAGCGCCGCGCCGCCACTTCACCGCGGCGCTGCCGCCCGTAGGACCCCGTCTCCCGCGGCCGAGCCCCGCCCCACAGCGCCGCAATGTCGCCAGAGAGCTCTAGAGCGTCGGCCACTTCTTTCCCCCTGAGCGTCGTGCCGCCTCTGCACGCGTCGTCAGGCCAACCCCGCCGCGCCGCTGCCGCCCGGAGGACCCAGCCTCCCCCGGCCGAGCCTCGCCCCACAGCGCCGCGCCCCGAAGCGCTCCAGAGCGCCGGCCGCGCCGCGCCCCACGGCGCCGGCGGCGCTACAGCGCCACTCCGGTGCTGCGCCGCGCCGCCTAGAGACACGTCTCCCGTCCAACCCGGCCGCTCCGGTCCAGGGCTGCGTCGCCACAGCGTCGAGCTCCTACCCTAGCCCGCCCTGCTGCGCAGCGCCGTCTCTGCCCAGGCCGCCGCCCCCGCCACGAGCCTGCCGGCCGCCGCACATTGCCGCCTCTACCCCGAGCCCGCCCTGACCGCAGCCCCCGAGTGTAGGTATGTATGATATACTTAATCAAAATTTCATTTTTGTTCAGTAGAAAGCAACTCAACCTGATGATAAATTCAGCAGCCGAAGATGTAATTTATCGTCTGCAAATTCTGCAGTTGCGAGAGTGAAATATATTGAGTTGCACCGCCTTTTGTTAGTGAAATATATATTGAGTTGCAAATTCTTTATGTCATTTTATGTCTGTCTTTTGTCAATTAGGTAGTTCATGTGTGTTTAAGAGAAAGTAAAAATACTCATCTACCACATGCCTATATATCTAGTCTTCATATATGAAGGTTGAGATTGTTGTTATGCATTACTCATAAGCTCAAGCCAAATACTCATAAGCTCAAGCTAAATACTCATAAGTTTTAGTTCATATGTTGTGCTTTTATTCATGCCTTTTATGATCGTGCATGTACCATATCCATCTATGCAAGAAACGATACTAGTAGCTCGCAAGCAATAGATAGCGCTCTTAGAAGCATAAAAAGTGTTGCATGGTTAATGTCTGTTTGAGAGAAAGATTGTTATGTCCATGCAAATTACTTATTTCATCATAAAATACTTTGTTCTTGTGGTATTTTTAGTTGGAACATGCAGATATTCTTAGTTCTATATTCTTCTATTGTATAGTCTAAAACATGGGTGATGATAGACGATGGATGTATGATGATTGGCAGAAGAATGTTGCGCCTTCGGATGAATGGTCCATCAATACTAAGGCATTTATCAGTCGAGTTTTCTCTTTATCGACCAACCGTTTTGTGAAATGTCCATGCAATAAGTGTCGTAACTTTTTATGCAAGGAGAAGTTTGACATGGAACGAGACCTTTGTCGATTTGGTTTTATGCCAGGTTATGAAATATAGTATGAGCATGGTGAGTTATACCATATATAGTAATGTTGTTGTTGATGACAGAGATGGTGACAACGAAGATAGAATGGAAGAAATGGTTGAAACGCTGGATCGTGATTGTGGTGCAGGTACATCTGATGAAATTTCTAGACCCGAAGTTCAAGAGTTCTATAGAATCCTCTCAGCATCACATGAAAAGTTGCATGATCACACTAAAGTATATGTCCTTTTAACCGTCACTCGGCTCATGTCTATAAAATCAAAGTACAATTTATCGAACAAGTGCTATGATGATCTCATGCATTTCACATCAGACATTCTTCCGATGAATCATAAGTTGCCGAGAGACATGTACCAGTCAAAGAAATTATTAGCAGACCTTGGTATGAAGTACGAAAAGATTGATTGTTGTCCTAACAACTGCATGCTTTTCTGGAACTAGCATGCAAATCTGACACAATGCCCGATTTGTAAAGAATCTTGATACATTGAGGCCACAAATGAGGACGGTGAATTAGTCAAGACAAAAGTGGTAGTGAAACAACTTCGTTACATGTCTCTTGCACCTAGGCTGAAACAGTTGTTTCTATCTAAATCAACTGCAAGACACATGCGGTAGCATAAGGATGGTGTGCGCGAAACAAAGTGAGTAATGACACACCCATCTAATGCTCAGACTTGGAAGGCGTTGGACGTTTTTGATGAGTATTTTAAAAAAGATGCTAGAAATGTTCGTATTGGTTTGGTCACCGATGGTTTCACACCATTCAACACATCTTCTACCTCGTACTCATGTTGACCTGTCATTGCCATTCCATACAACCTTCCATCAGCTATGTGTACGAAATATGAATACATGTTCTTGTCTCTAATCATTTTCAGTCGTAAACATCAAGGAAAACGTTTAGGGGTATTTCTTCAACCATTGATTGAGGAGTTAAAATAATTGTGGAGTGAATTAGAAGACAGCTACAAAAAAACAGAAATTCAACTTACGAGCAGCATATTTATGGTCAATCATGATTTTCCTGTATACGGAGTTTTCTCAGGATGGAGCACAGACGACAAACTTTGTTGTCTAATTTGTGGGTCGGACTCTGATTGTTTTAGACTTACTCATGCAAAGTGTGTTTTTATTGTCATCGACGATTTCTACCAGCAAATAACCCATTTCGAAGACAAGTTAATATGTTTTGAAAGGATACTATTGTAACAAAGGGTCCGCCAAAATGTTTGGCTAGTGCTAAGATTCCTGCATGGCTCAGTCAACTTATCTCTACAGATGATGGGTTTGTTAGTTTTGGGCACAACTATAATTGGACTCATATATGTGGGTTATGGGATCTTCCCTATGCTAAGTCATTGTTACTGCTACACAACATTGATGTGATGCAGAGATTTGTAGCCGAAAGCGTCATTAGAAGAGATTTGTAATCGTCCGACTCTAGAAGTCAGATAGGATGGTAGTGAAAAACAGAGATTGCAACGTGCTCCATTTTGCATTAAAGTTAGTGGAAGAAAAGAAGTTCTAAAGTGGTTGCAACAACTGAAGTTTTCAGACGGTTACTGTGCCGGATTGAGACGCACGACAAATCTTGAAAATTGGGTACTAAATAATCTTAAAAGCCACAATTATCATTTAATGATAGAAAAACTTATTCGAGTAATGTTCCGTGGATATGTGCATCAAGATGTGTGGAGAGTTCTTGCAGAACTTAGTTTTTTTATAGATAATTATGTGCTAAGGAAATTACAGTTCAAATAATAGAAAAATTGGAGAAAGATATATCTTCACTCGTATGCAAAATAGAAAAAGTATTTCCTCCAGGATTTATGAATGTAATACAACATCTATTTGTGCATTTGCCTTACGAAGCTAAAGTTTATGGTCCGTGCAATATCGATGGATGTACCACATTGAAAGCACACTAAAAAACTTAAGAGCAATGGTTTTGAACAAAGCAAGAGTAGAAGATTATATTGCAGAATCATTTGCTGTGAAAGAGATAGCATACTTCTCAAGTACATTCTTTGAAGAGGAGCATAATGTGTATAGTCCCACAACACGTTACCACATAGATGAAGAAACTCCTGCCGGAAATATAAGTATTTTTTCGTGGAATGGAAAAACGGTTGGTGGCAGTAGTAGGCATGTGGTTTCATAAGAAGAATGGAATTCATGTGTGTTATACATGTACACAAAAATCAAAAAGATGGCTCAATATTTTGTATAAGTGTTTTTTTAAAATACCGCGAAACAACATCTCATGTTTTTCTTATTTTTTACATGAGGAATGTTCTAATGTACTAATATGTGGCATTATGTAGCGAGTTCGACAAATAATTTTGGAAATTTACACGTCAACCAATAAGAAAACAATTGTATAAAATGCGTCGTGATGGCCTTCATGTGGGGTCTAACTTCGTTAATTGGTTTTGAAAGCTTGTAACATTCTCTTATTACATGTTAGTTTTATCATTGCCAAGAAATTTGATTAGTACAACTAAAATTTTATTGAATTTGTGGTGCATGGTCGATGCTAATGTTCATGAGGATCTGCGACAATTTTCTCAAGAAACAATAACAACAAGGAGTTTCGGTCGTTACAACGTAAATGGGTTTTGATTTCGTTCAGCCAAATTTGAAGCAAAACACCCCTTGCAGCCACGACAAATAGTGGAGTTGTAACTAGAGCATGTGATGCACTGTGGCATGAAACTAACTACTACAAGATTATTCAAAACATTATGGAGTTTAAATTTGGTGGTTACAAATATTAAGAGTTACTTTCTTTCATTGCGACTGGTTTGATAATAATTGGGGAACATGGCACGATGAATTTGGTATAGTAGAGGTAAAACATGAAATAGACTTTGTGGATACGATAATTATGTTCTTGATTATCAAGTTGAGTTAATTTACTATCTAACGTATCCTTGTCCAAAGTTGAGTGCCGGTGGCTTGTGTATAAAGTTAATCCACGAGAACGGTTATATGACCCGGGTGATGCTGGTGATCAAGAATAACAAGATGAAGTGTATCAAGAGGATGATATTCCACCATCTTTTAATATAGATGATGGTTTAGGTCTTGATACATTAGTTGTTGATGTTGAAGACAATGAAGGAGAAGAGGTAGTAGTGGTTAAAAGAAAGAGACATAGCACTAAAAAAGTTAAGGTGAGACAGAAGAAGAATGTTGGTCCACATGTTACCAAAGGAACATCGGATCATTATGAATTTTAATCATGTAATTAATTTATATTGCTTTTGTATTTATTTTTATTACTTTTTATTATGTCATTATGTATTTTTTACAATTAATTTTTTCTTTCTAACAGGATGCCACGTGGTATGAAGAATATCGTTAAATGGTTCTTTGGCTCCTCAATCAAGAGTGCGAGCAGATCTGCTAGCTCTTCTCATAGCCATGAGTCCCTTTTTCACGGTACTGTCTCAAATAATAGTAGACGAGAAGCATTCAGAAGATGCATGGAAGAAGCTCACGAACAGGTTAATTTATTTATTAATTTTATTATATTTATCATTACATCATTATGTGAAAGTTAATTTCTCTAATTTCAAATGGAGCAAGAGATCCAGGATGAGGGTCAGGAGGAGTGTCGAGAAGATCAACGGGGAGGAATTTCTACGGGGTAGGAACAACAATTAGGGGTAAGAACATATATTGATGAGGAAGCTGAGGAGGATGACGGGGATGACACAGATGTGGGAGACTTGCCACAATTATTCAGATACCGTCTTCAAACACTCTACCGCTTGTTGTGCCTCTACATCAAATATTATGGATCGCTCCCGTCGGTGACTGGTTAGTAAATATATAACTTAGTATTGAATTGAAGAAACAAATTTTTTGATAAATATCATATTTCGTTTCATTTACTTGCAGACAATAAGATGACTTGGATTGGGATGGCCGACAACACCGCAGGCACTCTAATGCGGTGTTGGGTGCTATATGTCGTCACCATTATCCAACTCTTGTCATTATGAAAGGTGGTAAGAAACCTGCAACAAGTTGGGAGCACTACAAGATTGCTCCTCATGTTGTGCATAAAAATATAGCAGGAGTTGTGTGGCATGATTTTTGAGTATGTTTTTTTCTACATTACATCATGTTTATCTTTATTAGATTTTCATTAATACATGTAATATTGTATTTGTAGAAACGATACCGCTTTCCCGACGACCATTACGCTACTCTCGAGTATCGAGCACACAAAGTCTTCCATAAAGTCACGCGGAAAGTTGTGAATGACATAATGTCCAATGCGCGAATCACGGCTGTGTATTTATATACAAGGAGAAGCTTGGACAAATGATGAACAAGAGAATGGGAGCTTCGAAAATCTACCAAGATGACGATCAATATCGTCATGTAATGATTCCTTAGATGGTAAAGTGTTCTGATGCTTAATATGCTTTATGTACTTATTGGGCATCGAGTGAGTATCAAGAGAGATCTAACTCCAAAAGAATCAACCATGAGTCCGATGGTCAAGTTGTCCATCGTTATGGTGGGGATGGTCATATTCGTCTTTCGAAAAGAATGGTGAGTTTAGTGCATTTACAATTTGTTCTTATTATGTTAGATTTTATGGAATATGTTTATAATATGTCTCTGTAGGCTGCTCAAAGTGACGAGGAGGCTTCTTTCATTGATACTTATATAAGTGGACATCGGGGCTTCGATGACAGCTAGTTGTGCATACCGACAGCAACTCAGAATTTGGTATGTCATATTAGTCAATTTAATTATTAAATAATAAAAATAGTTGCTTTAAAATTAGTTTTTCTTGTGTGTGTAGGAGAAATATGCTGAAGAGATGGCTAGACGTCAAGGAGATTACTATGATTGGAGAAAAGAAGACGTCAATGTCGTGGCCTTGTACCAATCCGGTGGAGGAAAGCCTCACGGGAGGTGAAATTTTATTCCTCTCATATTCTTTTTTCACATACTAAACTTGCTTCATGTGTCATCTTATAATTATGCCATATTCCTTTATGTAGGTATTCAATGTTCAATGGTGTGATGAATACTGATGTGGTTCTCTCGATGTCACGATCGACATAGAGCGGGGCGAGTTCTTCTCGACGTACGCACTAGAGATGAGTGCAGGTTCAAACAAATGGAGGGTGAGCAGGCCGCATTGAGGGAACATATGAGACGACAGGAAGAGTGCATAAAAGTACAAAATGACTACTTTGCGAACCTGACAACATAACAACAATCAATGCAGGTACATCGGTATAAGAGTTTAAGAATTTATGTTAACATTTACAGAAGAAATATGCTAAACATTTAAAAATGAATTTAGGGATACTTTTCTCAACTTGGATTGCCAACCGCCATGCCACCGCTACCGACGCCCCCACAGCTACCGACATCTCCATCGATACCGGTGCTTCCACAACTTTCTGCTGTTAGAACACAGGTAATATATACTCGTAATGTTATTATCACTTTTATAGACTATTAATATACTTATAAAACATGTACCGTTATTTATCGTTAGGGATCATTCTCTAGACCGTAGAACTTTCAGGGTCATGTTGCGAATTTGCCCACATCGTCTACAAGAGAATGGTGTGGAGGAGAAGACTTCGTCGATCAGTTCTTCGCTCCGGGTGGTAGCAACTAGGTAAGTTGTTAAAACAAACTAAAATGCATTCAGAGTCCTTGTGTCACAAATCTATTCCGCTTCCGTTTTCGAAAACGATATCATGTTACTTTTCATTTACATCTTATCAAATTGGTTGTAATGTATAAATTGGTTGATACAGGAAGAACGGCAAGCGGGATGAGATGATGAGCTGTGAGTTGCAATTATTGTGAGCCATGTAATGAACGTTTCAATTTAAATTGAACTCGTTGTGAGTTGCAATGTGATTATGTAATGACCCATGAAAATAAGGGGCTCTATTTTCGTGGGTTTGGGTTTTTTCCTAACCCATGAAAATAATGGGTTTTTATCCTGGCCCACGAAAATAAAGGGGTGTATTTTCGTGGGCTTTTCTCCTGGCCCACGAAAATAAAGGGTGTATTTTCGTGGGCTTTTATCTCTGGCCCACGAAAATGTGTATTTTTATGAGACAAAAATGGCCGACGAAAATACATATTTTTTCGTAGGTTGCCTATGAAAATAAATGTATTTTCGTTGGTTTATTTTCGTTGCTTCTTGGCCAACAAAAATAAAATCTAAATCCATGAAAATAATTATTTTCTTGGATTTTTTATATATTTTTGTGTGTTCGTGGTCCATGAAAATAAGTCGTATTCTTGTAGTGTGAGCCTGCCACTGGCCGGTCGGCAGGAGGCGAGACGGAAACAGCGCCAAGGTGGTTTGTCTAGCCACTCTCTACCTGATGGAGGAGGGACACAATAGCTAGGTTATTACGGCTTTCGTACCATGGAATAAGTTTAGCTGTCTGGCTCTAGAATGACTGCAGAGTTGCACCACTGTCCAGCCAAACGGAAGTCCTCCCTCAGGGCAAAGCACAACAAGTCGTTCCCTGCAGTTGAACACGTGCATGTCGATCTGGGTGAACACGTTCATCGGTTAGCAAATGCTAACACATGCATGTGGGCTGTGGGTGCTGATTAAAACTACAAATTCCCGTTACCCCGTTGGATCACTGGCTACTAATTTGTCTCGCTTATGCCGGCAGTATCATGCCAATCTGGAGTTTAGTGCATCTCTGCTGAATATGAAATTCACTGGAAAAAGGCACTTAGAGAATTTTGGAAAGGAAAAAAAATGACCGGGAGACTTGCCTTGTTCTCTCAGGTGCAAGTGTATATATTAGCAGCTTTCGCGATCAACCGATTTCACTATCCATCATCTTGCTAATTATCATCACAGCTCATCTTCGGGACTGGACGTATTTGTCCCCATCAAAATACTCAACACTAGAAGTATATATGTCAGACACACAGTGGACAACAACTGAAAAACACATGCTAGTGACTCGACACGACAATCATTTGGAACGGAAACTCACACGAACAGATGACCCTTACAAAGACAATACAGTCACACGTACGTACGAACCGACGTACTGCAGCTAGTTTTATTTTGCCACTCTACGAGTCTACCTAGAGAGCAGCATCGACTGACGCACACGAACCGTCCGTCGTGGCCTAGAAACGGTCACTGCTCGAGACTCCACGCAATGCCACATTCCACACAGAGTGTGGTCTGTGGAAACACCAACGATGACACTGGACATGCTTGGCAAATGACTCCACAAACAACAATAGGCCGTGAATGATGAGAAATCTCGTCCTCCTCGCCCTTGCCGGCCGACGGATCGCCGGCTGCATACGTGCGTACGTGCTCGTCGCTCAGACGTCGGACCAGGTGACGGGGACCTCGCCGATGTTGGTGTCGAGCCCGAGCGCCCCCCACACGGCCTTGGACGTATCCACGATGTTGTCCTTGCATCCGTGGCCGGAGTCACACTCGTCCACGACCGTGGCCTCCACGGAGCGCCCGCTGTGCGCGCTCGTGATGCGGATCTTCTTGTGGCACCGGCGCCCGTGGTCGTACCACCGCGACGACAGCGCCACCAGGTAGTCCTTGTCGCTGTGGTACTGCCCGTCGCACTCCGACGGCCCGCCCCCCTCCTCGCCGCGCTGGAACCCGTTCACCGTCATCACCGCCGGCGTGCCGCCGCCGGGGCCTCCGTGCGGCTGTTCGTGGTGGCGCCGGGCCACGGCGCGCGACGACGCCTGGAGCAGCAGGACGAGCACGGCGAGGGCAGCAACCTTATTTGCGCTCGCCATTGCTGCTCCTGCTTGTTGGTGATATGCCCAAGAGGCAATCATAACAATTCGGATAAAGGCCTGATGGATATTTGATCCATAAGAAATTAGGGTACTAATGAGCCTGTGACCTAAAAGCCCATTAGCGCGCCTATAAATATGAGGGGTAGGGTTACGGACAGATGTCTCCACCAGATAGCAGTCCCAGCCGCCGCCTCTCACAGGTCAGCCGCCGAAACCCCTGCCGCGCGCACGGTGCTAGCACACCGACGCACGGCGTTCCTCCCTGTACGTGTGGACTCCGTGGAGGCGCTGCTGTTACTGCTGCGCTGATCGGCTACGGCGCGCATCTACGATCCGCTGCGCTGCGCGTCTAGTGGTAACGATCCATGACCTTCTCACTCGCATGTTTCCTGGGTGATACGGTCGAATTGCTAGAGTAGTGCATCGCCTATTTCCCAACAGTGGTACCAGAGCCGACTTGCGTAGTTTTTGGTCTGGATCTTAGATGCGATCTACTGCAGACAAGTTCATATGATGAATTTTTATAGTTCGGCTTCTGGGGTTTGGAATTGGTTAGAGTAGATTGCCATCATATGACTAAAGGATTAGTTCGTGCTCCTTCTCTGCTCTGTGCGCAACCTGTCCCTACCGGCTGGAATCACCATCGGGACTAATAGTGTACATAGCTAGCAGATTGAGCCAACAGATCACGGTCATGTGTCGCGATCTTCTCGTGGATAACCAGTCACAATGAAAATTGAGGCATTCTGAATGGCTCAGATTCGGGTTGATCTGATCAATTCGATGAGATTTTCATAGTGATTTCATAGATGCGATCTATGTAATTCCGTTTGGTGTTCAGGGCGCTGCCCTGAAACCCGCGGGGGGCGGCTCCCCCCTCGACCCCCCGCCCGCTAACCGGCTAGCGGGACCGCCGTTGTTGTCTGCTATAGTGACATCATTAAGTTGTTTCGCGATAGACATCGTTCTACGCTTAACTTGTTTTTGCAGGGAATGATGTGAATGGTATGGCCTAAATATGATGTGATAATCTGTGTGTAAAATTCGTGCAGCCTGCGTGTTGCAAATTTAACACAACCGGGTTGAGGTTGTCACATATTTGTATAACGACCTGCGTGTCACCCTGTGATGCTTGATCTCTCATGTAATTTATTTGATAGCTATTAGATGTATTAGCTTCTTTTATATTCATTGAGAAACCTCAAGCATGATGGCGATGGTGATCACCATAAGAAGGGAGACATGGCGGTATAGATCATGATGGAACCATGGTGATGGAGATCACTATGATCCTAAAGGCCATACTATTCACATATATGATATGATCGTATGCCTGTGATGTTTTACTATTCTTTTCATGCTTTTCATATGGTGGATGTTTTATCATGATAGAATAGCTTCCCTCGGAAAAGTTGAGTATTTGATGCCATTTACCTATAGCTGCACCTATGTTGTTTTGATCGTTGTATGGTAGGTTTGCCAAAGCAAAATACCGTCATCTATCATAATGAATAGGGTGAATGTTGGACATTCACATGCATAGTATTGGTTTACTCAACAAAGCTATCAAAACGGTTTTGGGCTTTATGGCATAGTGTTGGGAGCCGGGGCATTGGATGTCACCCAACAAACAAGAATCATATAGAGATATGATTAACAATGGTTGTTTACCTATGTTACTAATTTTCTAGCAGTGAAGCCAAAGCTCACTAGGAATTAGTGAATATGGATCTTGGACCACTATATGTCGTTAGAGGGAGGACGATGCTCATATAGTGGTGGTGTCTTTTATTAAACTGTTAATAAAAGATTGGTACATAACATAGTGCTAAAACCTTGCATATTTATTTTCTATTGTAGATCATGTCTGCTAGTAACAATTCCGGTTTCAATTTGCGATCTGTGCTTGAGAAAGAAAAGCTCAATGGAGCTAACTTTATTGATTGGTACCGCAACCTGAGAATTGTTCTCAGGCAAGAGAAAATTGAGTATGTTCTTGAGCAACCATACCCCAATGACCTCCCCGATGATGCAAATGCCGCAACTCGCAGGACTTATGAGAAGCACTGCGATGATGCGCTTAATGCAAGCTGCCTCATGCTTGCCACAATGTCCCCTGATCTACAGAAACAATATGAGCATGCAGATGCTTATTCTATGATTCAGGGACTACGTGGAATGTTTGAGAACCAAGCAAGGGCTGAGAGGTACAACATCTCAAAGTCCTTGTTCTCATGCAAGCTGACAGAAGGTAGCCCGGTCAGTCCTCATGTAATCAAGATGATTGGTTACATTGAGACTTTGGACAAACTTGGTTCTGAACTCAAGGATGACCTGGCTATTGACGTTATTCTCCAGTCACTCCCACCGAGCTATGAGCCATTTATATTGAATTATCAAATGAATGGCATGGAGAAAACCTTGGCTGAATTGCATGGGATGCTTAAAACAGCCGAGGAAAGCATTAAGAAAAACACCACTCATGTGATGATGGTTCAAAAGGAGAATAAAAAGAGGAAGCGTGTGATGCATCCTAAAGGCAAGGGAAAGGTTCCCAATGAGTCTTCAAGCTCAAAGCCAAAGGGAAAATCAGGCCCTTCTCCTAATGATGAATGCTTCCACTGTCATGCTAAGGGGCATTGGTCTAGGAATTGCAAGAAGTACTTGGAGGATAAGAAGAAGAAAGGGAGTGAGACTTCCACTTCAGGTATAAATGTTATAGAAATCAATATTGCTACATCTTCTAGTGAATCATGGGTATTTGATACCGGATCAATGATTCACACTTGCAAATCGTTGCAGGGTCTAAGTGAGACTAGAAGATTTGCAAGAGGCGAGTTGGATGTTCGGGTCGGCAATGGAGCAAAGGTTGCTGTCATAGCTGTCGGAACTTATCACTTGTCATTACCCTCAGGATTAGTTTTGGAATTAAATAATTGTTATTGCATTCCTTCTTTGAGCAAGAACATTATATCTTCTTCATGTTTGGAAGAAGTTAATGGTTATGAGATTATAATAAAGAACAAATGTTGTTCTATTTATTATAATAATATTTTCTATGCTCAATGTCCATTAGTGAATGGATTATATGTTCTTGATCTTGAGGATAAAACAGTCTATAACATTAGTACAAAAAGGGCTCGACGAAATGATCTAAATCCCACTTTTATTTGGCATTGTCGCTTAGGTCATATAAATGAGAAACGCATTGAGAAACTCCATAAAGATGGTTTGTTAAGTTCATTTGATTTTGAATCACTTGACACATGCGAGTCTTGTTTGCTTGGGAAGATGACCAAAGCATCCTTCACCGGTCAAAGTGAGAGGGCAACTGACTTGTTGGGACTTATACATACTGATGTATGTGGACCAATGAGTTCGGTAGCTAGAGGTGGTTTTCAGTATTTCATTACTTTTACCGATGACTTTAGTAGATATGGATATGTCTATCTAATGAGGCACAAGTCTGAATCTTTTGAAAAGTTCAAAGAATTTCAGAATGAAGTACAAAATCAGTTGGGCAAGACAATTAAACTTCTACGATCTGATCGTGGGGGTGAATATTTGAGCCATGAATTTTATGATCATTTAAAACAATGTGGAATTGTTCCACAGTTGACTCCACCAGGAACGCCCCAATGGAATGGGGTGTCCGAGCGGAGGAACCGAACCTTGTTAGACATGGTTAGGTCGATGATGAGTCAGACTGATCTTCCACTATCCTTTTGGGGTTATGCTCTTGAAACTGCTGCGTTTACACTAAACAGAGTCCCAACTAAGTCTGTTGAGAAGACACCATATGAGATGTGGACCGGGAAACGTCCCGGATTGTCTTTCCTCAAAGTTTGGGGATGTGATGCTTATGTCAAACGTTTGACGTCAGACAAACTTACTCCCAAATCAGACAAATGCTTCTTTGTGGGATATCCTAGGGAAACCAAAGGATATTATTTTTATAATAAAACGGAGGGTAAAGTGTTTACTGCTCGCAATGGTGTCTTCTTGGAGAAAGAGTTTCTCTCAAAAGGAGTTAGTGGGAGCAAGGTGCATCTTGAAGAAATCCAAGAAATATCTGAAAATGTTTCGGCACCCTCTAATCCTATACAGGATGTACAAGATGTTGTACAACCACTTGATGAAACACCAGCTCCACGAAGGTCTACAAGAGTACGTCGTGCAACTGAAAAGTTGACACTCCTAACCACGGAACCACAGGACATTGTATTGTTGGACAATAATGAGCCTGTGACCTACACTGAAGCAACAATGGGACCCGACTCTGAGAAATGGCTTGGAGCCATGGAATCCGAAATAGAATCCATGCATGAGAATCAAGTTTGGAACTTGGTTGATCCAATCGATGGTGTGAGACCGATCGATTGCAAATGGATTTTCAAGAAAAAGACTGATATGGATGGAAAAGTTCACATCTATAAAGCACGATTGGTGGCGAAAGGTTTCAGACAAATTCAAGGTGTTGATTATGATGAAACATTTTCGCCCGTCGCTATGCTAAAGTCTGTTCGGATTCTCCTAGCAATTGCTGCATATTTTGATTATGAAATATGGCAGATGGATGTCAAAACAGCCTTTCTTAATGGGAGTCTGACTGAGGATGTGTACATGACACAACCTGAGGGTTTTGTCGATCCTAAAAATGCTAGAAAAATATGCAAACTTCAAAAGTCCATCTATGGATTGAAGCAAGCATCTCGGAGTTGGAATCTACGTTTTGATGAAGTGGTCAAAGGGTTTGGTTTCATCAAGAACGTAGAAGAACCTTGTATTTACAAGAAGGTTAGTGGGAGCGCACTTATATTTCTGGTCCTATATGTAGATGACATATTGTTGATCGGAAATGACATTCCAGTACTAGATGCTGTTAAATCCTCATTAAGGAAAAGTTTCTCAATGAAGGATTTAGGAGAGGCAGCATACATTTTGGGCATAAAGATCTATAGAGATAGATCTAAAAGGTTAATTGGATTAAGCCAAGACACATATATTGACAAGATATTGAATCGATTCAATATGCAAGATTCTAAGAAAGGTTTCTTGCCAATGTCACATGGCATCACTCTAAGCAAAAGTCAGTGTCCTTCGACACCTGATGAGCAAAAGAGGATGAGAGCGATTCCTTATGCTTCGGCTATTGGATCTATCATGTATGCCATGTTGTGTACACGCCCAGATGTATCCTATGCTCTAAGTGTTACGAGCAGGTATCAATCAGATTATGGTGAGGCTCATTGGACAGTTGTCAAAAACATTCTTAAGTACTTGAGAAGAACTAAGGATGTATTCCTAGTGTTTGGAGGTGAAGAAGAGCTCGTTGTAAGAGGTTACACCGATGCTAGCTTCCAAACAGACAAGGATGACTCTAGATCGCAATCCGGTTTTGTGTTCTGCCTCAATGGAGGGGCAGTGAGCTGGAAAAGTTCCAAGCAAGACACAGTAGCAGATTCAACGACGGAGGCGGAGTATATTGCAGCTTCTGAAGCTGCAAAGGAAGCTGTTTGGATCAGAAAATTTGTTTCTGAGTTGGGTGTCGTTCCTAGTGCGTCCGGACCTGTGGATCTCTATTGCGACAATAATGGAGCCATTGCACAGGCAAAGGAGCCTAGATCACACAAAAGATCCAAACATATACTACGACGCTATCATCTGATTCGAGAGATTATCGACCGAGGTGATGTGAATATATGCAAGGTGCATACGGATTTGAATATGGCAGATCCGTTGACAAAGCCTCTTCCACAATCAAAGCATGAGACGCACACGAGATCTATGGGTATTAGATACTTACATCAATGATCCTAGTGTGTAGTGGGAGACTTTTGTCATAGCTATGTTTATGTACTATTTGAGTAACTATTATTCACACTGATCATCAAGTATGTGACTTGTTCGTGAGACTCTTTGTTAATTATAATGTTACTCAAAATGATCCCTAGTCTACATCGTTATATGAGACAATGATAGTACGTAGACTAGCACATGTATTAATTGATGATCACGTTTCACGGATCATAGATATGGAGATATCAAATTAATAATGTGAACACATGTTAGTGAACATGGTGTTGGATAGACCCATTCCGAGACACTGTTGGGATTGTTATTTACATATGTGCCATCAGTTGGTCTTGAGTGATACACCTGCTAGATTCTTTGACCTGAGATCGCCATTGTTTCTCACTATGTGTAGTTGTGCACTTTGAAACTATCAAACGCTACTCCGTAACTGGGTGGTCATAAAAATAGTCTTCAGGTGCATGATGAAGCATGGAATGAGATGTGTGCGGATCAAGATGGGATTTGCCCCTCCTAAATAACAGGAGAGATATCTCTGGGCCCCTCGAGATAGTTGGATTGAAAGTGCATGGCCATGCCAAAATGATTAAAGAGTTAATCATTATGACTAAGAGTTAGTCATCGATTGAATCCACTATTTGATCGAGTGAATGGTCGAGCTATCACAAGGATGGCACGTATCTCGCCTTGAGCTTGACTGGTATCGTGTGGCAAAGGAATTAGCATGTGAATGTATCTAGGTTCAGCCGATATGATCTTTATGTACATTCGGGAGTCAGTATGTCCTGCTAGGTACCTCTACTGACTTGTGTTTGAAAACGGTTTTCATTTATAACCGACTGTACATGAACCTAACGGGTCACACACTTAAGGGGATGGAATATTAAAAAACTTGGCTATATGATTGTCTCTAGTGCAAGTGGGAGATTGTTGGTGATATGCCCAAGAGGCAATCATAACAATTCGGATAAAGGCCTGATGGATATTTGATCCATAAGAAATTAGGGTACTAATGGGCCTGTGACCTAAAAGCCCATTAGCGCGCCTATAAATATGAGGGGTAGGGTTACGGACAGATGTCTCCACCAGATAGCAGTCCCAGCCGCCGCCTCTCACAGGTCAGCCGCCGAAACCCCTGCCGCGCGCACGGTGCTAGCACACCGACGCACGGCGTTCCTCCCTGTACGTGTGGACTCCGTGGAGGCGCTGCTGTTACTGCTGCGCTGATCGGCTACGGCGCGCATCTACGATCCGCTGCGCTGCGCGTCTAGTGGTAACGATCCATGACCTTCTCACTCGCATGTTTCCTGGGTGATACGGTCGAATTGCTAGAGTAGTGCATCGCCTATTTCCCAACACTGCTAGCCTTACGCTTTGAGGTACTTGTCGTGGGTGTTGCCATGGCTTGCCTCCACGAGCTTATATATAGGCGACCCATGCGTGTGCATCCAGCACGGTGCAGTGTCGTAGCACATGTGGCTCCGGCAGCCTTGTTTGTGGACTGAGATACTAATCCAATTGTTTTACATAAGCACGATGCTATTTCGGTACACTCGATAATATAAGCAGACCAATGCGCGGTGTAACAAAGATGGTTTTGGATTTGATGGTGTCGCTAATGTTACAGCGGTAATATCCGAGGAGAATCTTAATATTCTAAGTAAAAAATCTGAACATCAACAAGAAAGTACTCCCGGATTCCTGATTCCAAACCAAAATTAGGATGTATAAATTTGATTGATAGATTGGAATATTTGGTTCTGTTTTTTTGTTTTGTTGTTTTGTAACAAATCTTTGGCTTCTACGGAAGCCAGGGGTCTCCGTTTAATAAAAAAAATGAACATGAGTCAATTCAAATGCTTGCTTTTAGAATTGCGGTTCTGGGTTTTATAACTTAATATTGAACATATTTTCCTGAACTACTATGTAAGCTGCATTTAATAATTAAATGTATACATGTATGAGATATGCAAACTACAAAAATGACATGTTAGTTTACAATTACTTCATATCATAACTCTTTCTTCTTCTGCATTTCCAGCTACATAATTTTCTTGGAACAGAAGTTTAATCTTCTATATTCTTCTATAGGTGGATTTAGGTTTAATTTAGGTTTTCTCTGCACTAAGTCAGAAGTGCTAATATTCTTCTATAATTTCCAGCTACATAATTATATTCTTCTATAATTTCCAGCTAATATTCTTCTATACTCTTTCGGCTTAATTTAGGTTTTCTCAGCACTAAGTCAGAAGTTGTGTTAGAGCATCTCAAAAAGATGAACTAAAACACCCCTAAAATAAATTATTGGACTTTAGTTACCAAAAACATATGTAACAGAGCCCCCAAATCCCACACAGCAAACACACATTACAACAGAAACAATCATCTTTATCAGTTCATGACTCATATATGTTCGGTTCCTGAACCGGTACTAAAAACTCGGTACTCATACTAAAGGTTACCAGTATCGATTCTGCAATTGGTACACATATGCATGATTAGAATCAATTTCAGTTATGAACCGATACTAACATATCCATTATCAAAACCGGGTCAAGATACGAACCGATATTAATAATTAATTAAAATGGTTCTATAAAAAACGGTAATGATAATTTGGTTATTAGAAGTGGCACCATTTACGAACCGGTATTGCTACATCAAATATCAGTAGCAGTTTTAATGACAAATTGGTGTTGATAAATAGATTATCACAAGCATTCCAGTTACGAGCAGGTACTCATAAGGGTGTGTGTTTGGTTCAACTGTGTGTTTTTAAAAATCTGATTCTAGTTGTGAGTTGTAAGAAAGCTGCTGTGAGCCGAGAGTTACGGTGAAGCTGAAATCTGTTTGGCTGGAAACAACTATCAACTATGGATTCTGCAATAAATGTGTGTTATAAAGAAAATAACGTTTGGTTATGTAATCAGTGACATGGTGGGTAATTTTTGTGAAAATTTGAACAGGAATCTAGAAAATCTGGGGTTCTGACAGATTTCCATTTGCACTAGGAAAATTTGTAGATTCTAGAGAATCTGATTCAAATGTGAAACCCTTTGGTTCAGATTTCTGGTTTTTTATAGAGAATCTGGTTGGTGCGGCTGAACCAAACAGACCCTAAATCGATTATCAGAAGTGGTTCGAGTTACAAGCTGGTACTTATAAGTCGATTATTAGAAGCGGTCCAACTTATGAACCAATACTAATAAGTTGACTTTTACAAGCCGGTTCAGTTTACAAAACTAGTACACATAAGTCAGTTATCAGAAGCGTTTCCAATTATGAACTGTAACTGATAAGTTGACTTTTTCTAAACCGGTTCAGTTTATGAATAGATATTGATTAGTCGATTATGAAAAATGATTCCGGTAATTTCTCCTACTGTAGTGCAGATCGAGTAGGCGTTGCAGACGATCAAGGGGAGGCCCAGAATGTTGGCTAGGTAGTAGAGAGGGAGGCTCCTCATGCGGGTTGAGGAGTCGAAGAGGTTGCGGATGGAAGTTGTATGTAGGTTTAGCAAATTGTCGAAGGTGGTGGCCGACGAGAAATGTCGGGACTCAAATCCTCTGCAGTACTGCACATGCAGTAGCAGTCACTGACATGTGGGCCCGGGCCCACATGTCAGTGACTGCTACTGCATGTGTAGTACTGCAGAGGATATGCACCCGGGCCTGCACCCTGCAGGCGACACCCTTGAAGATGTGTCAGGATTTCTTTAAATAGGCATCCGACTCCATGAAGTGTTTGGGGCTGGTAGGCTCTCTAATTAATGGTGCTCATACGAAATCTACACTGTTGGCCACCGTGTCTTCGAGTTCCGCCTAGTGGTGAATCCTCTTGACACGCTAGAGGAGACAATTGTAGATATTTTTCGGGTGGAAGGCCGCGAGAATACGGAGACGATCGCCATGAAGTTGGAGGTAGATAAGTAGGTCCTTGTGTTCACGTGTATGTGGCTAGCACCTGTTCACTATAGGAATCATGAAAATAGACGATGGTTAAAATCTGTCGTCTATAAGGTTACTAACGTCGTCAATAACTTATTGACGACGGTAAAGGGTTATTGACGACGGTTTTTATTAGTCGTCAATAAGTTTATTAACAATGGTTAAAACCAGCTATCGTCTATAAGTTTGGGGAGCACGTGTCCGTTCAAGAAGATTATAGACGACGGCCAGCATTTGGCCATCGTCAATAAGGTCTATTAAATATGATGGTACAGCTAGCCGTCATTAATTTTTATGGCTTATTGACGACGGCTATGCTGGGCGTCGTCAATTATTATGGTTTATTGACGATGGCTAAGTACTAGAAACCGTCGTCAATAAGGATTGTAGTTCTTTTTTAAAATAGAAAAGGCTGCCCTAGCTTCGAGATCACACAGGCATCAAAACAAAAATATCACAGTCATCAAAACACTATACGCATGCCACTACCCAACGCTATCCCGACCACTGCTACCGGAGTCCAGTAAGTCGTCCTCACGCTGTCGGCCAAACGCCGGATGCTGGGGGGATGGAGTTTGTTGAGCATGCGTCGCTGATCCCTATGATGTGCATGTATAGTTAGACAAGTTAGATGTTTAAAAATATGTATTTGACTAAATAAAGTCATTACAAGTTAGAATTTAGCAACTTAACAAATTAGAAGTTTGCTAGAATTGAGCAAGTTCAGCTATTGAGCAATTTTGTACCTGTGCTCCTGTCATCGGCCCCTGTGGTAGTTGTGGCAGCTGTATCGGTGGCGGCGTCCACTGGAGAAAGACAATTTGTTGTCCTGCGGCCATAGCGTGCAAATATGAAACAAAATATTATACGTGTCATTCATATATTAGAAAGCGCTTCCTGTGTCCTCTGGAGCTCCTCCTGGACACTCTGGAGCTCCAGATCTCGGCTCATACGCCTGCTGGATCCACCCTCGGATGAAGAGGCCCTCGAGGAAGACCACGCCTCCCTCGAGTCGACTACTCTATCGAAGATGGCCAACCTATATAACGAAATAATATTATTAAAGTTTCGTCAAAAGGTTATATTCGAAATAGTACTACGTGCAATTTCTGAACATGAATACAACTGCCGAGACGTGTCCTGGATGTCATGCACCCCCAACGCAACCTATGTGGCTACTTTCCCATAATAGTCCGTGATTCTAATGGAGACCATACTTTTTAGAGCTATGAATTTATTCCCACTAGCTGGGCAAGATAGTACTTCTAACCAAATAGATACCACCACTTTTGGAGTTGGAAGCAGTATAGAGCAGCCCAAAAGTTACACAAAGAACAATCTAATAAGAAGTTCAGAAACAGTGAGCCACATGTTTTCAGGTTTCATTATCATCTCAAAAACATAAACTGGAACTAGATTTCGGTAAACATGACATACTCTTTTTTCCTAAAAGCATACAACTAGACAGGCTATATTATGCTTATATGCATCAATCAAATAGCACTTTAAAGGAAGAGAGGGGCGGCGGGGGCTGCCGGCGGCGCGGTGGCAGAGAGGGCCGGCGGGGACAGCGGTGCGGGAGGGGGGCCGGGGCGTCGCGGGGGCGGAGAGGGGCGGCGGGGAGAGATATGGGTGATTCTAATATTTTAATGTCATCAGATTGTAATAAAGATTAACATCTTCCCTCACAAATAATGTGATGGTTTAAATTCCCACCTGTCTGAAACATAATACGGTGGCCTGCAAAATACAATCGCGACACAATGTGAAGTGATTTCTTGTTTGCAAACCATGCCATTTGAGGTTCTCAAACCATTCCAGTGTTGATCTTAGTTCAAGACCGACATCATTTGTGTAATTGTGGTCGGTTTTCACATATCCATCTGCATTGACCTCACACCTTCACGTTGTTCTATTTTAATGCACTCACCAATATGCCACCCACAACCACTCTATTGCTTCGTACTAGCATACACCACCACACCATAGACTATACCACGCTGATGTAAACATGACGACGGTGTTCAAAAATTGTTTACTGGTCTTTCAAGGTATGAAAAACAAGCACAAAGTAGCAGCAATAATATATTATATATTATTAATGGAACACATGTAGCAAGAACAAAAGTAACAGCCGAATCACAGTATTCTCGTTAACAGCAGCAAACTTAGGCAGATACTAGTTCACCATGGTAGCAACTAAACGATTCAGTTGGATTTATAACAGAAGCAAAGCGACAAAAGGATTTGCCTTACAATCGGTTTGGCGGGGTGGCGGGGGCGGCATGCGGCGCTGCGGCAGAGAGGGGCGGCGGGGGCAGCGGGGCAGGAGGGGGGCGGGGCGGTGGGGCAGCGGTGCGGGAGGGGTCCGGAGCGTCGCGGGGGCGGAGAGGGGCGGTGGGGAGAGGGACGGCGGGGGCGTCCGGCGGCGCGGTGGCAGAGAGGGGCTACGGGGGCAGCCGAGCGGGAGGTGGGCCGGGGCAGCATGGCAACGGGGCGGGAGGGGGGCCATGGCGGCGCGGGGTGGCGGGGGCGGCCGGTGGGGCGGCGACAGAGAGGGGCGGCGGGGGCAGCGAGGCGGGAGGGGGGCCGGGGCGTCGCGGGGGCGGAGAGGGGCGGCGGGAGCGGCCGACGGCACGGTGGCGGAGAGGGGCGGCGGGGCGCTGCTAGCTGCTCAGCGGCGGAGAGGGGCGGTTGGGAGAGGGGCAGCGGGGAGGAGGGCATACCTCGAGAGGCGGCGACCGGAGACGGGGCAACGGAGACCGGCGACGGAGAGTCATGGAGGCGACGCACGGGACGGCGGAGACTGGCGACGGCGAAGCGCGCGGGGTCGGGAGGCGGCGTGGGCGGGAGAGAATGCCGCCTCACGGCTCGCGGGCTTATTGACGACGGTAGCTCCTCACCATCGTCAATAACCAGCTTATTGACGACGGTTGTGTCTCCCCGTTGTCAATAACGCCTGGAGTGGGGCCGGATCTCGGCCAAATTTGACGACATCCATTATAGACGACGGTCACCGTCGTCTTTAAGTTTATTGATGACAGTTTTAGGTTAGTCGTCGTTAATTACAACATTATTGACGACGGCTGTATCTAGTCATCATCAATTAATTAAAAGACGACGGCCCCGTCGTCAATAAATTTGGTCGTCGTCAATGGTCGTTTTTCCTGTAGTGGTTCCCTGCAGACTTCTTAGTAGACTTATGTAATCTCCATATTTCTAAACAAGCGATTGTTTATTTAACGAATGCTTATTCTCAAACGTAATGAGCCCCAGTTCGCTGATTGATGATTGTTGTCACGGATTATTTATCACTGGAAAAAAAGGAACTTACAGACGTTCCATGTTGCGGATGAAGGGTCACCACTAACGACCGTTGTTCATCAAGGAATTCCTTCATAGGGTCATGAATAGAGTCGGTTGTCTGGCGAGGTAGTCCTTTGTAGCGCCGCATTCGAAGTCGGTTGTATAGGCTGGTGTGCCATCGAAGTGGGCTTGGTGTCACCCGGAGTATTTTTGGTTATATTTTGAATTTGAGAAGAATGTACCTCAGCGTCCTAGCGATCCCCGATTTGTCAACTGCAAAAGTTGTAGTAACTTAACTACATTGCTTCGCTTCTTCACGATAACCAATAAGACAAATTTAAGCCCATAGAGTACCTATACCGATTCACAACAGGAACCAGTACACAATTAATTTTTGTACTAGTACGTAATGAGATCCAGTTCAGAAAAGTATTTTGTATTAGTATCTGTTCCAGTTAAGATCCGGTTCTAAATTCGACTAATATCAGTATTGGTTCTGAATTGGGATCGGTATTTTATGTCAATACCGGTTTTGAACGGAAACCGACATAAAAAGTCTACTTATTAGTACCAGCAGTATTGGTTTCAGCTAAGAATGGATTATGATTTATACTGATATCAGTTAGAACGAACCGATACAAAAACTCTACATAGGTATCACTACCGGTTCCAGTTTAAGAACCGATTACAAAACACGGAGCTCCTCCTCACTCCGGACTCTCCGGACAGTATCTACTGGAAGTTCTCTCTATTAGGAAGGTATTTGGCTAAATATGCTTACAACATGCAATTTGAGGGCAGGATCAAATCCTCATTCCCGGTACTCCTTTGGAAGGTGTGGGCTCCTCCGAAATGAAAACTATTTGCATGGCTTTTTCTTCAAGACCGTGTTTGGACCTGAGATAGATTGCAGCAAAGGGGATGGCCAAACAACTATTTCTGCCCCCTGTGTCTCCGTAATATAGAGATAACTTCTCATCTTGCAGCCGAGTGCCCCGTGGTTAGAAGCATTTGGACACATATCAGCGTCTCGGTACGTGAAGACTCTCTACACCCCGCTACTTGGGGTAACTGTACATCGGTCCTTGACTGGTACTATAACTTATGGAGGACATCGTCAAGCAATCGAATCGCAGGCCTCGGATCTCTACTCTTGCTTGTCTTATGGATAATATGGTGTGAGCGGAACTCTAGAATTTTTTAGGGTAAAGAAACTCCATATCACATGCTAATCAACCGCATTCAAGAGGAGATATCTCTCTGGTGCATGGGTGGGGCTGCGAATCTGACGGCCATCCTCCCACATAGGCTATAGGAGCACATGTATCCCACCCCTTCTATCTCATATGTTGTATGCACATCTCTCTACCCTCTCTATCACATATGTAACAAACTAAATGTACCGCTCTCTCTACTATAATATATCCAGCTAAAGCCGGCGTTTTCAAAAAAAAAGTTAAGAACCGGTACTGATATCAACTATGTGCACTGTTTTTTCATGTCTCAACTTACCATGCGGCCACGATGATTTTAAAAACTGGTATTGACAAGTCCTTGACAGATGAACACGTACGTGCATGTTTGGGTGAATGTTTCTTGGTTAGCAAATGCTAACACATGCATGGGTGATACTTAAAATTACAAATCCGCGTTGATTACTGGCTACTAATTCGTTTAGCTGGTCACACAGTATCGAGCCAAGTGAGGTCTGGAGCCGCCACGTGTCTCCAGACACCAAACCCGTCGATGAGAGCTCCATAGCCGCCATGCGTCCTACGATCCCTCGTGGGCCGTGAGTCGACGAAGTCAAGAAGGAAGTGCGCTGTCAGGCTTCACATTCAAGGCTCGTGCCTTCCCCAGAAGCTTGGCGCACAATGCACGCCTCCGTCCCATGCCTGTTCGCCATTACAGTGACAAGACGGGACGGTGGGGCCTGACAGCAGTACGGTGCCGCCCAACGGCACTAAGCCGCCAAAGCAGGGCGAGGCGATGCGGCGACAAGACGGCGTCTTCATCATCACCTGACATACGGTCAAGGGCGCTCAGCGCATCGAACGGGGGGACTTAACTCCCCTGCCGGCCACTCTACTCAGAGGACGAAGCCCTAGGTCGTGTATAGGACACTCAAATCTTTGGGGCCACCTGTCAGGGTTCAAGCCTCATTATAACCACCCCGACCTTGAGCTATAAAAGGACCGGGATGACCACCCTGCAAGGGGTTTCGATTCCCCACTCTTGAGATCACACCGCACAAGCACTCACGCTAAAACAATAGAACGACAAGCACACCCGTGGACGTAGGGTATTACGCTACGGCGGCCCGAACCACGTAAATCTTTGTGTTCATCTGCTCTCTCGAGTCGAGGTCGCGAAGGGTGCGAAGTCCCCTCCGAAAAAAAAGAATCTCACGGACTGCTTCCGAGCAGGCCGGGAGGAGTGTCGCAGCTCACACTCCGATAATTCCTATCAATATACTCAACATGGAAATATATCGTCAATCACAGTGGGACAACGACTGAAAAACACATGCCAGTTACTCAACGAGACAATGTTTCAATTCGAACGGAGACTGACACCAACCGGTGACCCTTACAAAGACACTACAGTCGCACGAGACACATGAACCGTTTTATTTTGCCACTCTACGAGTCTACCGAGAGAGCAGCAGCGACCGACACACATGAACCGTCCGTCCTGATCTAGGAAAGGTCACGGCTCGACTCCACGCCAACATTCCACACAGAGTGTGGTCTGTGGAAACACCATCGATGACACTGGACATGCTTGGCAAATGACTCCACAAACAACAATAGGCCGTGAATGATGAGAAATCTCGTCCTCCTCGCCCTTGCCGGCCGACGGATCGCCGGCTGCATACGTGCGTACGTGCTCGTCGCTCAGACGTCGGACCAGGTGACGGGGACCTCGCCGATGTTGGTGTCGAGCCCGAGCGCCCCCCACACGGCCTTGGACGTGTCCACGATGTTGTCCTTGCATCCGTGGCCGGAGTCGCACTCGTCCACGACCGTGGCCTCCACGGAGCGCCCGCTGTGCGCGCTCGTGATGCGGATCTTCTTGTGGCACCGGCGCCCGTGGTCGTACCACCGCGACGACAGCGCCACCAGGTAGTCCTTGTCGCTGTGGTACTGCCCGTCGCACTCCGACGGCCCGCCCCCCTCCTCGCCGCGCTGGAACCCGTTCACCGTCATCACCGCCGGCGTGCCGCCGCCGGGGCCTCCGTGCGGCTGCTCCTGGTGGCGCCGGGCCACGGCACACGACGATGCCTGGAGCAGCAGGACGAGCACGGCGAGGGCAGCAACCTTATTAATATTCGCGCTCGCCATTGCTTCTTCGCCTGCTAGCCTGCTTACACTTTGACTTGCCGTGTGTGCTGCCCTTGCTTGCCTCCACGAGCTTATATATAGGCGACCCATGCGTGTGCATCCATCACTGTGCAGTGTCGTGGCACATGTGGCTCCGGTAGCCCTGTTTATTGACTGAGATACTAATCCAATTGTTTTACATGAGCACGATACTATTTCGGTACACTCGATAAGCAGACCAATGCGCGGTAACAACGATGGTTTTGGATTTGATGGTGTCGCTAATGTTACAGCGGTAATATCCGAGGGGAATCTTAATATTCTAAATAAAAAAACTGAACATCAACAAGAAAATCCTGTATTCCAGATTCCAAACAAAGATTAGGATGTATAAGTTTTGATTGATAGCTTGGAATGTTTGGTTTTGTTGTTTTGTAACAAATCTTTGGCTTCTACGAAAGCCAGGGGTAATCCATTTAATTCAAACAAAAACTGAACATGAGTCAATTCAATTGCATATTTTTTTTCAGATGCACATGAATGAATGATATATATTCACATGTACCAGCACCTGAGACTTTAAATTAATTTTTGCTACTCATCAGTTTGCTGCCAATTTATTTCTCATGGGTCAATGGACCCGTACGTGCGTTTGCATATGGGCTAGCAATCTTGTATATTATATGTGAAGATCATATGCTTGCTTTTAGAATTACGGTTATAGGTTTTTATAACTTAATATTGAACATATTTTCCCGATAACTACTATATAAGCTGCATCTAATCATTAAATGTATACGCGTATGAATATGTCACTACAGGAATCCCGACAATAGACGACGGCCAAAAACCATCGTCTATAAGCACAGTACCGTCGTCAATAACTTATTGACGATGGTAAACTGTTATAGACAACGGTTTATGGCTGTTGTCAATTATTAGTCGTCAAAAACCGTCGTCTATAATCATATCATCCATGCTCGCTGGATAGAAATTCCATTCTATCTAAGGCACCAAAAAGGCTCTACCTATTTTATTGGTGTGTGCTGCATCTTTCGGATTTGGATCGAAAGGTAAAACATACTTCATTCACATCCCTTGTGCCGGCACAGGGGGAGGGGGCGGGACAGGGGCCGGCGTGGCCCGGCGGCCGGCGGTTCGGTCGAAGGGGGGGAGGGGCCTGTCCAGTGGGGGGAGGGGCGGGACAGGGGCCGGCGCGGCGGGGCGGCCGCTGGCCGGCGGCTCGGCCGGAGGGGGGAGAGGCCTGTCTAGGGGCGGAGGGGCCTGTACAGTGGGGGGGGGGAGGGGGCGGGACAGGGGCCAGCGCGGCCGGCCGGCCGCTAGCGGCTCGGCCGGAGGGGGAGGGGCCTGTCCAGGAGGGGAGAGGGGGCGGGACAGGGGCCGACGCGGCCGGCGGCTCGGCCGGAGGGGGGAGCGGGGGAGGGGCCGGTCCAGTGGGGGGGAGGGGGCGGGACAGAGGCGGCCTAGCGGCCGACGGCTCGGCCATAGGGGGCGGGGGAGGGGCCAGAGGGGGAGGGGCCAGGCCGGAGGGGGACGGGGGAGGGGCCGGAGAGGCCGACCGGTGGCCGGCGGCGCGGCCGGGGGGCGAGGAACCGGAGCAGGGAGCGGGGAAGAGGCCGGAGGGGGAGGGGGAGGGGAGGGGGGGTTACCTCGGGCCGGGGACGGGCGGCGGCGGGGACGGGCGGCAGCGACGGGACGGGCGGCGGCGGCGGCAGGGACGGGCAACAGCGACGGGGATGGCCGGTGGCGATGGAGCAGAGGCACGAGTCGGGAGGCGGGCTCGCGTACGGGGTATATGTGTCGTTATTGACGACGGTGCTAGGTGACCGTCGTCAATAAGTAGCTTATTGACGACGGTGATAGGTGATCGTCGTCTATAAGGAATTTATTGACGACGGTGCTAGGTCACCGTCATCAATAACTTCTCGGGTGGGCCCGGATTAAGTTAAAGACGACGACTCCTGTCGTCAATAATTTATTGACGACGGCTTTATCTAGCCGTCATCAATAATATTAAAGACGACGGCCCCGTCGTCAATAAATTTGACCGTCGTCAATGATCGTTTTTCCTGTAGTGTGTAAATGCAAAACAGACGTGCGAGCTTTTACATTATTTCATACAATAATTTATTTTATTCTTCTGCGTTTTACAACCTGACCCGCTACATAATTTCATGGAACAGAAGTTTAATATTCTATAGGTTGCAAGTTAAATAGAAGCTTTAGTTCCTAATTAATTATTATATACTTTCCTGCAATTTTATTAATGTGAGAATTTGTGTCATGGGTTTTTGGATGACTAAGCTGGAAGTTGTATTAGGGCATCTTCAAAAGATGAACCAAAACACCTCCTAAGAAAAATCATTAGGATTTAGTCAGAAAAAACCTCTAACAGAACCCTAAAATTACCATCAATATTTATAATTTCAAATAGGTGAAAAGTCGGGGGCCCCAATTCTTCTTCTTCTAAGAGAATTAATGTTGTTATGACCTTTAAATGATGACATGATCTAATTAAATATGTTTTAGAACCACTTTAAGAGAAATTATTGGAGGTGAGAAGCAAAAAATACCACTTATAATTTTTGTTGCCCCTTAAATATTTGATAGATTACAAAGGTCCACATCTGGAGTCTCATGGAAATTAACCTCTGATCTGGCAACTTCTGGATCAACAGTCTACCTGCGAAATTGTTTTTGTTGAGAACAAGTTCAGAAAAGCACAAGCCAGATGTTACCTCTATGATGCAGGGTGTCTCCAAAAGAAAATAATTCTTTTGTTGAAAAATACCATAAACATTGCAGGTACACGAATTCTATATGTCCTAATTGTGCAAAGCAGCATTACATTTCTGGACAATTAGACATCTCGTCGGGACCACCAAAGAGGAAATGCTCATGACCCCTCTAAGAGGAGCATCAAATCCAATTTTTTCTTTGGCCAGTGGCCACTTGTACTCCACGATGAGATCTGAGGATACGGAGCAATTCCCTCGCGGGCTAGTAAATCTTGGGATAAGATTTTGTTTTTTAGGCTCAGCATCACTATCCAACTATAAGAACAATTCCAGCCTGGTAATAAGAGAGAGTCTATTTTTTAGTCAGTTAAAACTATTGTTTCCTTCTACTATGACGGTACCCGTTAGATTTGAATCAAACGGACATCCTGTCTTTTTCCATCTCACGATGCAACAACTCACACTTCACTCCCAGCCTTCTGTCCTATCGGTATTCAACACTCCGGCTGCCCCTTCTTCTTCATCGCGCTAAATTCTCCACTTCAAACTCTCTCGCTGCCATCCCGGTCTGTCGGTACCCTGCAAACCGGGTACCCCGCGTAGTGGCTAAAAAGACATCTCGGGCCTGCCTCTCCGCTGAGGTGGGCCCCAGCATAAGCCACGTGCCCTGGCCCCATGGTCAGCCCTCGGGCTACCGCATACGCTTGAGCTCCGGAGCTGACACGTGCCCTAGGCTCCGACCTGAAGCCCCTCCCCGCTGAGATGAGGTCCGGAGCTGCCACATGTCCCTGGCTCCGAGCCGCCTCCCCGCCGAGAACAGCTCTGGTGGTGACACGTGCCCTGGGCTCCGGTCCGAGCCTCCCTGCTGAGGTGAGGTCCGGAGCTGCCATGTGTCCTCCGGCTCCGAGCCGCCTCTAGTGCGCCAAGCTTCTGGGCAAGACGCGAGCCTTGAATGCGAAGTCTGACATCGCACTACCTTCTTGACTTCGTCGACCCACAGCCCACGAGGGATCGTGGGATGCGTGGCAGCAAGGAGCTCTCATCGATGGGCTTGGTGTCTAGGGACACGCGGGGCCTCCAGACCTCACCTCAGTGGGGAGGCTCGAACCGGAACCCAGGGCACGTGTTAGCACTGGAGCTATCTTCAGCGGGGAAGCGGCTCGAAGCCAGAGGACACATGGCAGCTCCAGACCTCACCTCAGCGGGGAGGATCGGACCAGAGCCCAGGGCACGTGTCAGCACCGGAGCGGTCCTCAGCGGGGAGGCGGCTCAGAGCCGTGGACACGTGGCAGATCCGGACCTCACCTCAGCGGGGAGGCTTCAGGTCGAAGCCCAAGGCACGTGTCAGCTCCGGAGCTCAAGCGCATGCGGTAGCCCCAAGGCTGACCATGGGGCCCAGCGCACGTGGCTTATGCTGGGGCCCGCTTCAACGGGGAGGCGGGGCCCAGGCTGTCTTTTTACCCACTACGCGGGGGTATCCGGTTTGCATGGTAGTGACAGTGGCCTCCGGGCCCATCTCAGGGGAGGCATCGAGCCCGTAGGTGGGGCCCATATCTCCCGCATGGTGGTTCTGAGCCTGTACTTTGGAAACCGATGTGGGGGCGAGATCCTCGCATAGTGGGCGAGTGATCGTACCTTGGAGACGAAAAGGCTGCACGTCGAGGCTGCTGAGGGAACTGCTGACACTGGACGACATCGATGTCGCAGTGCGGCAGATTGGGGATCCCTCGCGGGGCATTGAGATCTCCGGAGCAGATGGCGCCGGTGGTCCATCAGGGCCCGCGCCAGACTCACTCCCAGACAGGGGGAGGGAGTCAACAGGGAGGCTTGAGTCTGCGGCGCGCCCCCGTTTGCCACCCCAGGATGCCCCAGAGACCAGCAGTGCGTCGAAGAGGAAGCTGGTCCGTCTTGACGGAAGCTTCGTTTCCATCCCCTAGGCGAGGGGTTCCCAGGCTTCCCGTGATCCTGCACCGGGCCCAGCGGCTGGCACCGGGGGCAGCTCTAGAGCCGCTTGAGAGGGTCCCCGGCCACCCGTTCATTCACGGGGCCGTGCCACTCGCCCGGGAATCGCATTGGGTAGTGTCGTGTTGTGCGGCACCCAACAGCACACATATAAGGAAACATGTATTACATAAATCAAAAGCGGAAGCTTACAAAGTGTAAGTGCATCTAGGATATCCCTTGTGGGTATTGGCTAATTGATGACGAACATATGAGATCCTAATGAAACTATTAAGATGATTGCAAGATAAACAAAGTGAACTGGCTTGGCACACACAAAAAGGTGAAAAATAGAGTGGTGCCCGAAAAAGGAAGACGTTAGTGGAATTTAGAGGAGCAAAGTAGATATAAATGTATAGGTTGTGTGTGAGAGAGACACATCCCAAGAGCTCATGACTTTGCGTAAGGGTAAGGGGTTTAAAAATCAACTAAAATCCACTGAAAACCGAACTAGTCCGTTCATGGACCGGACTAGTCCGTTTAACTTTCTGAAAGACGCAAACATAGTGCACCGGACTAGTCCGCCATGTGAACCGGACTAGTCCGGTCAGCTCACTGGAATGCAACCGGACAAGTCCGTTTTTAGACCGGACTAGTCCGGTCATGTCTCTATTGTCCTCTTTAGAGGACTGCGGACTAGTCCATCCAAGCGACAGGACTAGTCCGCTGAAGTTTCTGAAACCCCATCTCACATAGCACCGGACAAGTCCGGTTTGTGGACCGGACTAGTCCGGTTAACCCACTGGAAGTAGATCGGACAAGTCCGATCATATACCGGACTAGTCCGGTAGTAGGTTTAACAACGGTAACTTTTTGGGAAAGCCTATAAAAAGAGGTCCTTCGTCTTTTCCAAAATACAACACGACACATATTGTCAAAAGCTTGAACCCTAGCGCCGCCACCTGACCCAAGAGCCCAAAAACACATCTCTCCATACATCTAAGGTGCAAAAAGGCCAAGATCAATCAAATACTTGGATTTGGGATTGAGAGATCGTCGTTCTTTCGTTGTGAGCTCTTGTGGTTTGATTTCTCTACACTCATATTCTGCATTGTAATCTTTTTGAGTGTATTTGATCACCTTCTCACTGTAATTCTTGTGGGAGCCCTCAACGTGTGAGGTTGCCCCCATAAACTCGGTGATTACCCGTGATAGTGGAGTCAAGTCGGCCTTTGTGGTGACTTGAAGAGGGAAAGGGTTGGGAACCCGGCTCTGTGTGAGCTTCCTCAACGAGGACGTAGATCTCTTGGTGAGATCGAACCTCGGTAAAAATTCGTGTTTTTTGTCTCTCATTTGTTTTACATCTTGACACATTAGATCACTAGTTTGCTAGTCATCGTTTGAGTTCCTTACAAGTTTGCACGTGCATCCATACAATAAATTTAAGTTATAAAAACTGTTGTTCTCATTCCGCTGCTATAAGATTAAATTTGTGAGACACACTTAATCAACTCAAATAATCCAGCACACCGGACTAGTCCGCCCACACAACCGGACTAGTCCGGTCAATCAAGTTTCTGATAACTTTATTAAGTGTGCAGGAATTCTTTAAAGGCCTATTCACCCCCCTCTAGGCCACATTCAATTGGTATCAGAGCCAAGTTCTCCACCAACGAGACTCACATCTCGGAGAGATCAATGGCCTCTGAGAAGAACAATGATATCCCGAAGACAAACAACAACGATGAGGAGCAAGAAGCCAAAGCCTTCGATGTGCTGAAAGAAAATCCACATGACGATGATGAAGTGAGACAGCTAAAGACATTACTGAGAAAGAAGTTAATGGCACAAAAGGGAAAAGAGGAAGAAAAGATGATGGGGAGTGGTCATCACGACTACTCCCGGTATCCTTACAACTACAACCGTCTCAATTCAAATAATCATTATCTCTCTATTCCTATGGGAAGGCCCCCACAGTTTGACGGAAGTGACTACACCATGTGGAAGTACAACATGAAGATGTATCTGATATCCCTGAACCCTAGTCTGTGGCACATTGTTTGCACAGGCATCGATATTTCGGACACGGATGATGAACTCACCCCAGAACAAGAACAAGAGATTCACAGAAACGCACAAGCCGTCACCGTGATCACATCATCACTAAGCAGAGAGGAATTCACCAAGATCGATGGGTTAGAAAGTGCAAAAGAAATCTGGGATACCCTCAAGACAGCTCACGAAGGAAATAGGTCAGTTCGTGAAGCCAAAATCGAAATGCTTGAAGGAGAGTTGGGGAGATTTGCTATTGAAGAAGGCGAATCACCTCAAGACATGTACAACCGGATGAAAGCACTCATCAACAAAATTCGTGCTTATGGAAGTAAGAAATGGACAGATCACGAAGTGGTCAAAAGAATGATTAGAGCCTTCATGCCAAGAAACGTCACACTTTGCTCAATGATTAGAGAAAGCCCCGGGTTTCACAAAATGACTCCCGATGAGTTATTGGAAAAGATCATAAATCATGAAATGATGGAGAAAGAGGCTCAATACGTCAAAGACTTAGCCGAGCTCACCTCTTCTAAAAAGAAAGAAGTTGCTCTCAAAGCAACGTGCAGACCCAAACTCAAAGAAACTCGTCAAGACCAAGACGATGGAGATACAAGCGACGAAAGCACCGATCTTGATGACGAAGAAATGGTACTCTTCATCAAAAAGTTCAAACGCATGATGAAGAGAAGACACGGCAACAATTCACATGAAGGCAAAAGCAAGGTTAAAGGAAAATCTAAGGCTCGACGCACTTGCTACAACTGCGGAGAGTATGGTCACTTCATGGTGGACTGTACTTATGAAGAAAACAAAAAGAAGAAGGAAACAAGATATCAAGAAAAGAAAAATTTCAGAAAAAGAAGACAAGCCCATCAAGCTCACATTGGGAAGGAGTGGGACTCAAACGACGAGTCCTCCTCCGATGAAGAAGAAGAGATGGCCACTTTCGCAGTCAAGAAACCAACTATGAGAGCCACACTCTTTCCGAACATGGGAGGACGGGACATGAACAATCACACTTGTCCTATGGCTAAGGAAGGCAAGAAAAAGGTTCGACTTACTCCTCCTGTGCTAAATTCCTCCATTGATGACTTTGATAGCTCTAGTGATAATGAAGAATTGTTTAGAGGGCTAAGTAAAATTGCTTTAAAGAAAATGGAAATGTTGTCAAACGAAATCTTTGAAAAGGAGGAACTTGTCAACCGACAAGAAGATATGCTCATCCGTGAGAGCAAGAGATATCAAGAAGTTGAAAAGCTTCTTGAGCTTGAAAGAGAGAAGAATGAGTCACTTGAGTTAGAGCTAGCCTTGAGTAAGGAAACTTACTCAAAGTTAGAGGACTCGCACATTGCAATCAAGGAAGAACTTGCTAACTTGTCAAAAGTTAACAAAATCCTTGAGGTACAAGTTGAGTCGCTCAAACAAAGTGACTCCTCTTCCTCCAAGAGCTCTTCCTCCAAAGACATGAGCTCGACAACAGTAAGAACCTGCACTTGCTCTAGTAAGAAGAATGAAATTTCTAATGCTTCAACCCCACATGACATGCATTCTTCTCAAAACGGCATCTTTGATAAGGAGAAGATCAAATATGCACGAAGTGCATATATGATCACTAGACCTCCCAATGTCAAAGATGGTCTTGGCTTTGACAGGAATAAACACATGTCTACTTCTAATCATGCTAAGAATAGGATCATTTTTGTTAAAGAAAAATCCCATGAATCTGAGCTACAAACACTGTTCCATACATTTGATGCTTCCTATGTTCTCATGAAAAACAAGTATGGAAAAGTCATTGCTAAATATACAAGGCCACGCCACAAGAACTTGAAAACTTGTGTGTGGGTGCCCAAGACTCTTGTGACTAACCTGAGAGGACCCAAGCAAGCTTGGGTACCTAAAACCCAGAAATAATTCTATTTTGCAGGCTTACTCCTCCGGTGGATCTAAGTGGGTGCTAGATAGCGGATGCACAAATCATATGACCGGAGAGAGAGGTATGTTTGTGGAATACGAGTGCAACAAGGATCCAAGTGAAGGTATATACTTTGGAGACAACAGCCAAGGAAAGGTCCTTGGTAGTGGTAACATTAAAATATCCTCTCAACACACCTTATCTAATGTTTTACATGTAGACTCTCTAGATTATAATCTTTTATCAATATCTCAACTATGCGACAAAGGTTACAACTGTTTATTCACTAATGAGGGTGTGACCGTCTTTAGAAGAAGCGATGGCTCGATTGCATTCAAGGGATTGTTGAAGGGAAAGCTTTATCTTGTTGACTTCAACAAAGATAAAGCCGAACTCAACACTTGCTTGGTTGCTAAGACCAACATGGGATGGCTGTGGCATAGACAGCTAGCCCATGTTGGAATGAGAAATCTGCAGAAACTTCTAAAAGGTGGTCACATCCGTGGTCTTAAGGATGTGGTTTTTAAAAAAGACAGGCCGTGCAGCGCTTGTCAAGCAGGAAAACAGGTTGGAGCACCACACCCCGCCAAGAATGTGATGACCACCGCTAAACCGCTGGAACTTCTCCACATGGATCTCTTTGGTCCAATTGCGTACATCAGCATCGGCGGTAACAAATACGGTTTAGTAATTGTTGATGATTTTTCAAGATTTACCTGGGTATTTTTCTTGTATGATAAATCAGAAACTCAGGGAATCCTCAAGAAGTTCTTGAAAAGAGCTCAAAATGAATTCTCATCAACCGTAAAGAATATCAGAAGTGACAATGGGACAGAATTCAAGAACACCCAAGTTGAAGAATATCTCAATGAAGAAGGTATAAAGCATGAATTCTCGGCATCCTACTCTCCTCAACAAAACGGGGTGGCTGAAAGGAAGAACAGAACATTGATCGAAATGGCGAGAACAATGTTGGATGAATACAAGACGTCAGACCGATTCTGGGCAGAAGCGGTGAACACCGCTTGTCATGCCACAAATCGGTTGTACCTTCATCGACTACTGAAGAAAACTCCATATGAGCTTCTCACGGGTAAAAAGCCTAACGTTTCCTATTTCAAAGTTTTTGGTTGCAAATGTTTTATTCTGAACAAGAAACCAAGGGCCTCGAAGTTTGCTTCGAAGTCCGATGAAGGATTCTTGCTCGGATATGAATCGAACGCCTACGCCTATCGTGTCTTCAACAAGGTGTCCGGCCTTGTTGAAGTAGCGCGTGACGTAGTGTTCGATGAAACTAACGGCTCACAAATGGAGCAAGTCGATAAGTCTATGCTAGATAAGGAGGAAGCTCCATGTGAAGCGCTGAAGAAAATGGCACTTGGTGATATCCTACCACGAGAGGAGACACAAGATGAATTGCAACAAGGAAGCAATGATCGAGGTGGAGCTCCTACACAAGATCAGGTTGAGGAAGATCAAGAAAATCAATATGATCATGGAAGCAATGATCTAGGGGGAGACATGACACATGAAGATAATGAAGAACAAGCAACTACACAAATTCCACACCCAAGAGTACATCAGTGTGTGCAAAGGGACCATCCTGTCAACAATATCATTGGAGATATTGCTAAGGGAGTAACTACTAGATCTAAAATTGCAAATTTTTGTGAACACTATTCTTTTGTGTCTTTTCTAGATCCATACAGGGTAGAAGAAGCCTTAAGGGATCCAGACTGGGTGATTGCGATGCAAGAGGAGCTGAACAACTTCAAAAGGAATGAAGTGTGGGAGCTGGTGGAAAGACCAAGGGCGAACATCGTTGGAACCAAATGGGTCTTTCGGAACAAGCAAGATGAACATGGAGTAGTGACAAGAAATAAAGTGAGGTTGGTGGCCAAAGGTTATTCTCAAGTGGAAGGAGGAAGTCTATGTGGAGCAGCCACCGGGGTTCGAAGATCAGGAGTATCCCAACCATGTCTATAAACTGCGTAAGGCTCTCTATGGCCTCAAACAGGCTCCTCGAGCCTGGTATGAGTGCCTTAGAGATTTTCTGATTCAAAATGGTTTCAAAATTGGTAAAGCTGACTATACACTCTTTACTAAACATTTTGATGATCATTTATTCGTATGTCAAATTTATGTTGATGACATTATCTTTGGATCCACTAACGAGTCCTTCTGTGAAGAATTTAGCAAAATAATGATAGACAGGTTCGAGATGTCAATGATGGGTGAATTGAAGTTCTTCCTGGGATTTCAAGTAAAGCAACTGAGAGAAGGTACATTTATAAGCCAAACTAAATATACACAAGACATTCTCAAGAAATTCAATATGGACAAAGCCAAGCCCATCAAGACACCCATGGCCATCAACAGACATCTCGACCTTAATGAAGACGGTCCAAATGTGGACCAAAAGGTATATCGGTCCATGATTGGCTCCTTACTATACTTATGTGCATCTAGGCCAGATATTATGCTTAGTGTTTGCATGTGTGCAAGGTTTCAAGCCGCACCTAAAGAGTGTCACTTAATTGCTGTAAAAAGAATCCTAAGGTACCTTGTACACACACCCAACTTGGGCCTTTGGTATCCCAAAGGATCCAAGTTTAACTTGATAGGGTATTCCGACGCCGACTATGCAGGATGCAAAGTCGATAGAAAGAGCACGTCAGGGACTTGTCAATTTCTTGGTAGGTCCCTAGTTTCTTGGTCATCTAAAAAGCAAAACTCCATTGCTCTTTCCACAGCGGAAGCAGAGTATGTTGCAGCCGGTAGTTGCTGTGCGCAACTGCTTTGGATGCAACAAACTCTTAGGGACTACGGCTACAATCTAAGTCATATCCCGCTTCTATGCGATAATGAAAGTGCTATAAAGATTGCACACAACCCTGTAGAGCACTCAAGAACTAAGCACATAGACATCCGTCATCACTTTCTTAGAGATCATTCATTAAAAGGTGACATAGCTATTTCACATGTTAGGACTGAAAAACAACTTGCAGATATTTTTACCAAACCATTAGATGAGAAAAGGTTCTGTGAACTAAGAAATGAGCTAAACATTCTTGACTCTCGAAATGTGGCTTGAAACATTGCATACCTGGTTGCAACTTAAATTGTTCCTCCGCATTGTCAAAAAAAAATGCTCCTCCTCTTCTTTCTACTCAGAAAACTATTTTTAATGGAGAAATCTTGTGGATTATGACCATTGTTCGATTGCTGATTGCCTACTGGTCGTAATCACCAAGACTATTTGCAAAATTGTTGTCCTTGGATCACTATTAATTATCTATATATGTATCAAGTCTGTTGGAAACGGACTAGTCCTCCGGACATACAACACTTAGGTTAACTCAGGGGTACCGGACTAGTCCGCTACCATGACCGGACAAGTCCGGTCAGTCGCATATAGAAGCAGTTGGCCGGACCAAACGCCTCCCTCTCCACTCATAAGCACTTTGTCTCACCCTCTCTCCTAAACCCTAGCTCCCAAAGTGATTTTCGAGTTGAGCCCTCAAACTCGGAGTTTTCTCCGTGAAAAAGCCTCTTCTCGACGAGGGGATCCTACTTTCCGGACTCATCCGGATAGACTCTTGCTCCTTCAACGCGAATCTTCAAATCTTGGCAAATCCCCCCTAAAACCAAAATCTCAATTTTTCTAGCTCTAGCTAGTTTCTTTTGATTTCAAAAGGATGTACATTGCATAAATAGATGTATTCCTACCACTTTCCTACCCTTGTGTCCTTAGATAGGAGGTTTGTTTCAAATGAAACATTCAATTTAGGGTTCTTATGCTAGGCCGGACTAGTCCGGCGCTCAGATGCGGACAAGTCCGATCCACCGGACTAGTCCGCACTCTGAAACCGGACAAGTCCGGTCTCTGACAGTTGAACCCCTATACTTCCATTTGAAGTCGATAATGCATCCGCTTGCATCTAATCCTTAAACTCCTTATCAGGCATCATGTCTTCAGGATCAGATGACGGCTCTTTTCACATTGATGAAGAAGTTCAACGTGAAAGAGTGAAGAGAGCTAAGGAGGGAGTGATGAAGAAGAGACATGATGTCAATGCTCACTCTCCATCCTCCGACGACAATCTACCTAAGAAGAGGAAAGTCATTATCAAAAGGCCTCAAAGGAAAGATGTTGCTGAGGGCTCGTCAGGGCCAAGAAGAGTTCTCAATAAAGGGAAGGGACTTGCTAGTGGCCCCATTGGGCCTCTGAAAATGAAAAATCCCGTTCATCGCAAAAACCCACCGAGTACACTCTCCCTCCGGCTCCAACTGCCCCGTCCTCTCCACCAGTGGAGAGGAGATCAAAGCAAGCTCATGATGACACTAGGTCTGCAGCTGCTCCTCCTGGTTCTCCACCTGCCCAAGAATCATCTAGCGGCATCCTCAAGATGCTCTCCTCCATCTTTGCCTGCTGCCGTAAGATCGAAGACAGGCAACGCAAAGAAAAGCTTGCAAGGAAGAAACATCAACAGTACGTCAATGCCAATATCAAGTCTATCTACGCAAAGCTTGAGATTGAGCCCGTTGGATCACCGCCCGCCTCCGAGGACTCAGGAAGATCCTGCTCCGGTGGATGCTGAAGATGAAGATCAGACTGAGACTGACGGAGGAGGCAGCGATGAGTGATTCCCCTCAAATTTTCCCTTTTTGGTGCCTTGATGCCAAAGGGGGAGAGATTGAGATGGAAGATTGAGATTAGACTTGGACTATTTCTATCTAGTATTAGTTATTAAGATCTTTTGTGATCAAGGACATGTACCTATTTTTAAAATCTTGTAATATACTATTTCTTTTCTTATGTGTGATGTACTATGCTCTAATGCCCACTTACATGTTCACTACTGTTTGTCTTTAATTTATCACATTTTGTTTATCACACACCTGTGAGGCACCCCACCATAAAGTGTGTGCATATGTGAGAAGCTTTTTCTTGAATTCTTTATTATTCTCATATGTGCACACTTTATGAAAATCAATTTTTTATTCTTAATTGTGATATCTCAAATAGTTGTCATCAATCACCAAAAAGGGGGAGATTGTAAGTGCATCTAGGATATCCCTTGTGGGTTTTGGCTAATTGATGACGAACATATGAGATCCTAATGAAACTATTAAGATGATTGCAGGATAAACAAAGTGAACTGGCTCGGCACACACAAAAAGGTAAAAAATAGAGTGGTGCCCGAAAAAGGAAGACGTTAGTGGAATTTAGAGGAGTAAAGTAGATACAAATGTATAGGTTGTGTGTGAGAGAGACACATCCCAAGAGCTCATGACTTTGCGTAAGGGTAAGGGGTTTAAAAATCAACTAAAATCCACTGAAAACCGGACTAGTCCGTTCATGGACCGGACTAGTCCGTTTAACTTTCTGAAAGACGCAAACATAGTGCACCGGACTAGTCCGCCTTGTGAACCGGACTAGTCCGGTCAGCTCACTGGAATGCAACCGGACAAGTCCGTTTTTAGACCGGACTAGTCCGGTCATGTCTCTGTTGTCCTCTTTAGAGGACTGCGGACTAGTCCATCCAAGCGACAGGACTAGTCCGCTGAAGTTTCTAAAACCCCATCTCACATAGCACCGGACAAGTCCGGTTTGTGGACCGGACTAGTCCGGTTAACCCATTGGAAGTAGACCGGACAAGTCCGATCATATACCAGACTAGTTCGGTAGTAGGTTTAACAACGGTAACTTTTTGGGAAAGCCTATAAAAAGAGGTCCTTCGTCTTTTCCAAAATACAACACGACACATATTGTCAAAAGCTTGAACCCTAGCGCCGCCATCTGACCCAAGAGCCCAAAAACACATCTCTCCATACATCTAAGGTGCAAAAAGGCCAAGATCAATCAAATACTTGGATTTGGGATTGAGAGATCGTCGTTCTTTCGTTGTGAGCTCTTGGGGTTTGATTTCTCTACACTCATATTCTGCATTGTAATCTTTTTGAGTGTATTTGATCACCTTCTCACTGTAATTCTTGTGGGAGCCCTCAACGTGTGAGGTTGCCCCATAAACTCGGTGATTACCCGTGATAGTGGAGTCAAGTCGGCCTTTGTGGTGACTTGAAGAGGGAAAGGGTTGGGAACCTGGCTCTGTGTGAGCTTCCTCAACGAGGACGTAGATCTCTTGGTGAGATCGAACCTCGGTAAAAATTCGTGTCTTTTGTCTCTCATTTGTTTTACATCTTGACACATTAGATCACTAGTTTGCTAGTCATCGTTTGAGTTCCTTACAAGTTTGCACGTGCATCCATACAATAAATTTAAGTTATAAAAACTGTTGTTCTCATTCCGCTGCTATAAGATTAAATTTGTGAGACACACTTAATCAACTCAAATAATTCAGCACACCGGACTAGTCCGCCCACACAACCGGACTAGTCCGGTCAATCAAGTTTCTGATAACTTTATTAAGTGTGCAGGAATTCTTTAAAGGCCTATTCACCCCCCCCCTCTAGGCCACATTCACAAAGGTTCTTTGTAAATAGTTTACATCAAATAGCTACAACGGAAGACTATAATCATCTCACATCGAATAACTAATGAGCACTCGAGAAGAGGTCCAACCCGTGGACTCCTCTCGCTAGCAGCACGAAGACATTGCAGCGGCTGGGTCTTCCATGTGTTAATCAACTCGGAATTCTCCGAGTCTCACCGGACAACCTTCTTCTTAGCATCAATGTTAACCTGCAAAACCACTCATATAGCAAGCGTGAGCACATAGGCTCAGCAAGACTGATCTGTCTCTCCTAAACAAGAAACTCTACATGCACGACGGGTTGCAATTAGGTTAGCTAGATTTGCATAAAGGATTAGCCTAATGTTAATCCGTAACTTTCAGATTTTAAGCCTCATTGTAAAGACCTTGAGCCGGACAACATCGCAACTCCACAATCAAACAAGAAATACTTTGTTGCAATGCTACTTGCACAAAGTGAAGTAAACTTTAATTAGCCTATCTTTAATTCAAGCATGATTGTAATACAAGTTACATCACAGTCTTATCAAGTTCAAAATAAAACCAGTTCAGTTCTTACTACGTCAAGATGCAGTGGGCAAGTATGCTCATATGACCGCGAGCGACGGTGATTCGAATCAATACACACCCGGACTACATGACACGTACACCCGTACTTCGAGTTGCCGGCAGCAACCTCGACTAACGTTGTACGCGGCCACCTTTCACAAGTTCTTCCACACAGGACGCGGTCTAACTGCCCCGAGTAGCCAGCTCCCTCAAGGTACATAGCCGTAGTGATATGTTCTTGAGCGAGTTACCTCCTGCTTCCTTGACGTCGAAAGCCTAAGACGGTTAGAAAAGTTCCAATGTGGTTCTCTCGAGGTACATCGGTTTCCTGGGTCACATATAGCCAGTATGCGCCCGGTACACAACTCAAACTTGTCCAACAGGGCCAAGCACGGACGGGCCTTAACTGACACAGGCAGGGATATGCATGCACGGTCCGTAGCCTGCTGCATATAAACCTCCCTACCCGGTCTCCATTTCTTAAGCGTGAACTTTCCTCAATATTTCTATTCTTGACCCTCTCCGATAAAAACCAATCCCTAAACTCGTGAGTAGATTCCAACTACTCGACTTCTACCGGATCTTTCCTACTAATATTTAGCGTAGCCAAATCCACTCCAGGAGGTGCTAATCTACCCTTTCTCTCTTAGGAAGTTCTGGTCATGCAGCTGGGGTTTTCAATATCAACTATACCTAATGCATTCAAACATTCAAAGCTATAATATCTAGAAATGGAAATACTTTATAAAACTATTCGAAAGCAAACTGGGGCTTGCCTGTTTTGCAGGTGACTAAGATTACAATCAGTTAGTGTCGTCGATCACTTGAGGCTTGATCACTCGATCACCTTGTCATTGAAATCTCACTTTACTTCCTTCACGAGTCCTCACGTAGATGCTACACATTATGAATATGCATATGTATCTAATTGTAAAGCTTTTGCTAATAAGCTCTAGTGACAAGTTCAAAAACTGGAACTATGTTTAAAAATCTAAAATGACATTGGTGCTAGTGGTTTGGGTTGGGTTTAAGCAATATGATCAAGTGCTAAAGGTTTTCCCCACTTGTGTGTTAATCACCTTAAGAGGTTGAACAGAACAGTGGTTATTTAGAGCTCCAATGGAGCTGAAAATTTTTATGTGAGTTTCTTGTCACAAGAAAGTCATATGGACCAAAATTTAGCACTTTTCACTGAGTGGTTTATTCAGAGTAATTCTCTAAGTAATTAAGCAAAGAGGAATTAATTCTGAGGTAACACCCATGTTCATATCAAAATTAGTGAACTACAATTTCAATTATAGTTCATGGAGCCCGCATGAATTTTCCTAAGATTTTTGGAGCTAAGAATTGCCCAAAACTGATTTTCCAACTTTTGGGAATTCTCTGAAAATGTTTTTGTATTCATTTGAACACATCAACTTGAATTCTGAATTCTCCTAACCAAATCAACTCAAATGAGCTGAAAATTTTACAGGAGTTCAATAACATACTAGAATATTCTGGCAAAATTTGAGGATTTTTTGGATAAACCAAACTCCCTCTAAATTCTTTTCCTGAAAAGTATTAAAGAATTTTCCAAAATTAAATAATGACTTTCATAAAAATTGGGTTGCATATTTGGATAGAGTTTTTCAATCTAAATCTAACCCAACTTGAATGACTAAATTTGGAGATTCTTAACAAAAGTTATGCTCTTCTAAATTTTGGGGAAAATCGAGAACTTGAATTAAATCGGGGAAAAATTCAAACGCTGACAGTGGGTCCAGGGGACACGTGTCTCGTGCCGGAAAAAGTCACACGGGGCCACAAGATCCTTCCTGTGCTGTCACAGTCTGATCCACACCCACAGAAGATCCCACACCCGGTTTTCTTCTCACTGACAGCGGGCCAAGCCCAGTCTTCGTCTACCTCCAGCCCCTCGCGTGACTGCGTCGCCGAGCTCGCCGGATTTCAGCCTCCCGGCCTCCTCCCGTCCTCTCACTCTCCGCTAGACCCTAGAAACATTTGAGGAACACGATGGTAGGGTTTCCCCAGACCGGCGAATCCCCCAACCTACCTCACAACGGTGCAGCGGCTCGGTGAGAGTTCGGCGGCGTCGCCCCGATGCCCTACACCCTCTCACCTATGGTTTCCAAGCCCTAGAGCACTGGTGGATGCTAGAGAAGCTTGACATGGTGGTTAAAAGGCTCGGAAAACCACGATGTCACCGTGAGCCCGAAGCTTCCCTCCACGGCCGCCGTCGGGAAAGCTAAAAATACACCAGCTACATGTGGTTTCATACTAGGTTTGTAAAGCAAACTCGTGCGCCATCAAGTCTAGCTCCTGTGTGTGAAGTTTTGTGGCCTCTAAGCAAGTATCGACCGGGAATTTGGAGTTTCCTTACCTGAAGGTGGTTTTGCACCGGCCGGGACAAAAACTGGAATTCCGCCGGCAACGATCCACGGTTGGGCTTGAGCTTCGGAGGTGAGCTGCGTGGATGTCGTGCGCGCCCAACGGTGCCCTTGTTTGGCCGTAAAAATCTGCGGGTGAGACTGTCCACGAGAGCACCTCAACGCTTTTGCTTTTGGCCGCCACGGGGAGACTTATTTCTCGGTGTGAGGAGGCCTAACTCACTCGGTTATGGTCCAACGAAGTCGTGAAGGGAACTGTGGTGCGGTTTTGCTGCTGCCTACGGCTTTGCACACATGAGAACGAGGTTTTTCCGAGTGAACCGAGGCGGCGGCGATGTCCTTGCCCTGTTCTTGCGTGAGGGGAAAAACAGAGCGGTGAACTGCGGTGTTGTTGCAAACTGAACACGGCAGGGGATGATAAGAGCGTGGCTGAGGTGGTCGTGTGAGCTGAGGTCGACCGAGCGGTGAGCGCTGGCGTCGTCTCCTCTCGCTGTCAATCTCCCGGGAGAAGCAAAGCAGAGACTCACCTCCACTGAACACTGAAGATCTTTTGCCAATCTCAATTGCATCAATGACACGTGGGTCCCATAGTCAGTCCCTCCTTATCACTCTCGAAAATATCTCCAAAATTTGCAAATGATGGAATTCAATTTTGGAAATTCAAATCCGATGTGCATTTGGATAATTGGGCAAGTTCCATCCAAATTCAAATGGGTATTTGAATTCTTTGCGATTTAATGTCTTTTTGGAAAAATGGGTTGCAAAACATTTCAAAAATTCATGAAACTTTGCATGCCCACTAATTTGGACCTAAGGAACTCAAATATGAAATCTAATCTTGGCTGCTGCAAATGAGCTTTTTAACACAACAGTTTGAAATTCATTGTGTTGCACTCATTTGAATTTTGAGTTGAACAAAATTTTGTTCCAAAATCTGAATTTAACTTCCTCACACATATGGGAACTTCCCACCTTGGTTTCAATCCCCTTTGGGTTCCAAGAATTCAAATAAATAATTGAACTTGTGTGAAGAGAGCTTTCATGTGTATTATCACATGTGAAAAAGTTTGAACAAGTCCCATTTTTCATACACATGAAACCAACTTTGTGCAAACAAGAGTTTCTTTGTATTCATATTTTGGAACCTTTACACTGCTGCTGCCGGAGCACTCCCGACGGCCATGGGAAGGGCGTCTGGTGCTGCTAGAGCTTCAAGGCGGGCCCCAGCAACGTCGACGAAGACCCCCGAGGCTCCGCCAACTCCGAAGCCAGCGGAGGTGACCCCGACGTCGTGGCGGCGAGTGGCTCGAACCCCCCGCGTAAGAAGCTCCACGCGGAGTGGAACTTCCAAGCCTTTCAGGTACGGCTCAACCTTACGAGGCTGTGTACTGAGCCGCTGGATGCCATAGTTGATGCTTGGTGCTTCTTTTGTAGGGCTTCCCAGCAGAGCACTTCTGCTTCTCCTCCACCGCAGCAGTCCGGGAGACGGAGCTTCCTGTCTGCCGAAGCTCCAACACCGGCGGCGATGCCGGAGCTTGTGCCTGAGGCCGCTCCGGATGTCGACACCCGGGCCCCCGAGGCCAGCCAACCGACGGGTACTGACGCCTCTGGTAGCAATGCGACTACTGCAGCTCTCCCTTCGCGAGTTGTTATGGTGGCAACCCCACCGGTGGCCGATGAGCCACATGGTGTTGAGGTGTTGCCTCGCCTAATGATGCCGAAGGCTGTTCCGGTCCCCAAGGCCGCAAGGGTCATCCGCTCCAGTCTGGACCAGATGCAAGACGCACTCGAGCAAGAGTGGGACGAACTGTGGTCCGAGCGGGAGCATCTCGAGGACTCGGACAACCTGCTAAAGGCGCGGGTCCAGTCTGCCAGGGAGAAGGCTCGATCTCGGGAGGAGCGGGTTGAGGCTAAGAAGGAGGTGCTGAAGGAGATAGAGGCTGCTGTCGTGACCCTTCAAAGGAATGCGGATAAGCGCCAGGCTGAGGCCAAGAGCCTCCATACCTCCACCGATGCACGTCTAGCAGCCCTGACGGAACTCCAAGAGACACTCATTCGTCGGGAGGAGGTGACTGAAGCGAGGGAGAGGGAGCTCTCCGACCGTCTGGCTGCCTTTTAGGCTGAGCAGATGCGCCTAGAGAAGCGGCTTCAGAGCATCCATGATCGGGAGTTCTCCACTACGTCCAGGGAGTCCAACCTGGAGGAGGGGGCTGCGCGGCTAGCTACCAGGGAGCAGGCCCTGGTTGCTCTGGAGCAGGGACTAGCCACTCGGGAACAGGAGCTGGCGAGGAGGAGTTCGGCGGGGGAGCTGGCTTCTTTTGTCAAGGAGGTCAAAAATCTCGAGGCTTCTCATGCCATTGAGGCAGAGAAGGTCTGGGACTGCCTTGGCCGCGCACTCTGGAACCCTTTTGCTTCGGCCCCTTGCGCCCCGGAGGGCCGGTTCGGGAGGTGAGCCAAGCACTCCCTGCCTTGGATTCAACCGGAGAGAAGCTCCTGACGCTGGAGAATGTCATGGGGGAGCACCTGGAAGCCGAACGAAAAGCTCTGGCGCAAATGGTGGCAGGGCATGTGCTCACCTGCCTTCGGAGCTGCGACCCCAACATCTCCCTGGAACCTGTGGTGCAGGGCCACAGCGCAGAGCTGTCGGTGGCGGCGAAGTCTTTCGTGGAGGAAGTCGCCCAACCTGTAGCTGCTAGGTTCTAGCGCGGGTAGCTCCTAGGTCTCCCGTTTGCATTGTATCCTCATGTGTATGTCGGAGCTTTGCTGTTATCAAAGACCTTTCGTTTCAAGTCTTATGTTAACGTGAATTGTTGATGTAGGCTTCGGACCCTTGGCGACGCAAAGGTCCGTAATAAGTTTGTTACTCTGGGTTCTTAGCAGCGTAAGGACCCAGTACCTCCGGCAGTGTGGCTACTGCTCCTTTCGGGTCCTCGGGGGCGCAAGGACCCTACGTATGTTTGACCCTTGTCTTCAGCTTGTCGTAGCTGGTGCTCCGAGTCTTCTACATGCTGCTGCAGTGGTCCAACGCCCTACCCGCGTGGTTCACCGTGATGGCCTCCTGGTAGGTATGGCACTCGTGTTGGGGTGCATCTACCACTGGATGAGGCAGGGCGTCGACATTGGGCCTCTAGGGAGTCTGGAAAGCCAGGGACCTGTGCGGACCTACAGTCATAGCAGGAAGAGGGAGTAGTTGTGATCTTTGGTCACTCTTCCTTGTTTGGTAGCTTTGTTGTGGCTTACGGTCCTTAGTTAAGCTGTTGGCCTTGGGTAATTCGATGCGGGTCTTCTGGGTTATGGTTACAACCTTGCCCAGAGGTATGAGCCATCCGGTTCCCCAGTACCGAGCTGTAGCACTAGAGAGGCACGGTACGCACGCTAAGGGTACGAAACGAGACATAGCATGCTACTCCCCTTGACCTCCCTCTGGCGCAAGCTTTTTGGGGAAGGGACGTTAGGTGCCATAGGGCCCCGAGGCAATGAGACAAACAAATATCCCTTAAATTGCGGTCAAGACTTTGCTCAGGGGTATGAGCCGTCCAGCTACTCGGTACCGAGCCGTAGCGCCGGAGAGGCAGGGTACGCACGCTAAGGGTACAGAACCAGGCATAGCAGGCTACGCCCTGGACATCCCACAGGCGTAATCATTTCGGGGGAGGGACCATTCGGCTCCATAAGGCCCCCGAGCAACAAGACAACAACAGGAGCCCTAGGTAAGCCACAGGTACTTCAAGCAGACCCGCCAGTACAAGAATACAACTCCTGCTACAGTTGGACACAAGAAAAAGTGATTGGCCACACGACGGGAGCGGTATTGAAAGAAAGCACGAAAAGTATGGGGCCAATGTGCGGGGTCCGGCTACTTCTCTTGCTCATAGGCGTGTTCTTTCTGGCCCCCAAGTACTCAGCTATAGCGCAGGGGAGGCAGAATGTGCACGTTAAGGGTACGGAACCATGCATAGCAGGCTACACACCCTGGACCTCCCGCGGGTGTTAACCTTTCAGTGAGGAGACCTTCAAGTGGCACGGGACCTAGGACAAGTGTGTAGGACAGGCTCCATACATGCCGTTTACAGTTTATATGCATAAGCTAGCACAAAAGTGTAAATAAAGTGCGTAGGGTAGGGTAAATTTTTCTTATTTCGAGCTTCCTTCGAGTGATATAAGGTAACAGGCCGTGTAAGAAGGCAGCGACCTGCCCCAGATGACAAGAGTAGCTAGACCCTTCCGGGGCTTAGCTGTTCTAGCGGTGTTCCTAGACACCATACCACTCTTACAAGAAAGAGAAAAAGAAAAAAAATACCCTACTACTACGCTAAGAGTAGGACTTACAGGGGTGTTTTATGTCATGTGGTCTGGGTAGAGATACCCATCGCCTGCGGCTAGGCGGGTGCACCTGAGGTGGCATAGTTGTACGGGTCGGGAGGGACCCTCCCAGCCGGGGGAGGGTTTGTGACCCCTCCTCGAAAAAGTATTAGCCGAGGCACCGGGTGGCCCTACCTTGGGCTGTCTACTCTACGCACACCATTGCCGGAGTGTTCTTCGGTGCGATGCATTTCGAGCATCCTCTAGCCACATTGCCTCGTCGACGAGGTCGGTTTCTTCACGCGGAAGCTAGTTCTGCTTGGCTTCGTCGTATGTCTAGACGTCGGGTGAGCCCCTGGCGTGTTATGCAGGGAGGGCGGCCTCGACCCCCTACACCAATGTAAGAGGGCGTTTTCCCTTGTCGCACAACGGAGGGGGAACACCTGGTTAGGCGTGGAGCGTATTGCGTCACTCGCTGTGATCGCTGGAGTTGGAGTGGACGTAGACGGCTTTCAACGCCCTCTCGACATCTTGATACTCTATACCCTGCTCAGCGTCGGCCTCAGGTTTGGCCTTTTGTTTGCCCTCTCGCTAGCGAGAGGGTGCTCCGTCTTGGCGTGGCTGCAGATGTTGCAGCTCTCGGAAGCATTCCGCGAGCTTCTTGATCTCGCGACAGTCGTTAGAACTGTGGCTGCCGGTGTTGTGCATCGGGCACCACTGACCGTTGTCACCAGCGGACGATGATCGCGGGCGCTTGTCTGGGCGCGGGCCTCGGCCCCCACCGGCCGCTGCTAGAGCAGCAGTGGGTGCCCCGGCCAGAGGCTTGTTCCTGCCCCCGGTCTTGTTCTTCTTGTCGTTGTGCGATGCAGCAGCCTCTTCGGCACTTACCGCCACGGAGGCGGGTCGCCCTTGCCCGTTCGCCATTACGATGACAAGACGGGACGACGGAGCGTGATAGGAGTACAGTGTCGCCCAACAGCACTAAGCCGCCCAAGTAGGGGGAGGAGACGCGACGAAAAGACATCGTCTTTATCATCAGGTGACATGCGGTCAGGGGCGCTCGACACACCGGATGGAGAGACTTAACTCCCCCCCGGCCCCTCTACCTAGAGGACTAATCCCTAGATCATGTATAGGACACTCAAAGTCTTGGGGCCACCAGTCGGGCCCCAGGCTCATTGTAATCACCTCGGCCTTGAGCTATAAAAGGACCGGGGTGACCACCCTGTAGAGGGTCCCGACTCCCCGCTCTCTATATCACACTACGCACAAGCGCTCACGCTAAGGCAATAGAACAAGCACAACCGTGGACGTAGAGTATTACGCTCCGGCGGCCCGAACCACGTAAGTCCCGGTGTTCATCTGCTCTCTTGAGCCCAGGTCGCGAAGGCTGCCAAGCCCCCTTCAGAAAATAAGAACCTCTCGGGCTGCTTCTGAGCAGGCAGGGAAAAGTATCGCAGCTCACACTCCGACACGGCCAATCGCCCGGGAGCCCTGCATCGCTGGTGTTGGTACCCTCAGTACCTGGTATTCCCACGCACAGGAGAAAAACAGCCTAAGGACCTCGCCCCCTCCGCATGGGTGAGCTCCGAAGGCACCACGTGTCCAGCAGGGTCAGACCTCCCCTCTCCTCAGAGGCGAGCCCTGGGCCTGCCACGTGGCGAGCAGTGCGGGACAGGTTGGGAGCCCGCGTCGGACTCCAACAACGCGGACTCCTACAATCTTCGGTCTGTCGCCCTGCCCATACCGCAAGCTAGTCGTAGTGGTTGATAATGGCAGGGCGGCAGGGGATGTCTTGTCGCTATGTTTATTGGCGTATAGCCTCTGATGCGGCGTGCCAGTTTTCACTGCGATGTGACTGGGTGCAATGGCACCTCACAGAGGCGCGCTCCGCGTCTTGGGAAGGCGTGGGTCTTGAATACCTTGTACGGACAAGGTACGGCGCGTCTTTACTCTTGCCTCCTACCGCACCGGCGCAGGTAGCGCGGCTCTGCTGGCCACGTGGCGGGCCTGGAGCTCTCCTCTAAGGAGGGGGTAGTCCGGCCCCGCTAGACACGTGGAGCCTTCGGAGCTCTCCCTGCGGTGGGGGGAGGTCCGGCTCTGCTGGCCACGTGGCGGCCTCGGAGCTCTCCTCTGAGGAGAGGGAGGTCCGGCCCCGCTGGACACGTGGAGCCTTCGGTGCTCTCGCCCGCGTGGGGGGAGATCCGGCTCTGCTGGCCACGTGGTTGGCCCGGAGCTCTCCTCTGAGGAGAGGGAGGTCCAGCCCCGCTGGACACGTGGAGCCTTCGGAGCTCTCCCCGCGAAGGGGGGAGGTCCGGCTCTATTGGCCACGTGGCGGGCCCAGAGCTTTCCTCTGAGGAGAGGGAGGTCCAGCCCCACGGGACACGTGGCACCTTCAGAGCTCTCCCTGCGGAGAAGGGCGAGGTCCTTAGGCAGTTTCCCCCTGTACGCGGGGGTACCCCATATTGAGGGTACCGACAGTAAATGTCGAAGTGTGTCGTCGACACTTCTCCCGGGCCTGCTCTGAGCAGCCCGTGAAGGTTCTTTTTCGGAGGGGCTAGTCACTCACGGAGAGCTTACGTGTTAGGGACGATAGAAGGAGAAGCTTGACACAGATATTTTTTACGTGGTTCAGGCCGCTGGAGCGTAAAACCCTACGTCCACGGTGAGCAGAGGTGCTCGTTGTATTGCTTTGCGCTCAGAACCGGAGTTCTGAGCTTCAGGATGGAAATGACTTGCTGTGGTGCGAATGGCTGAGGAACGAACCGCTGAGGTGCGAACCCTTGCTAACATCGCCTACCCGAGCCTTTTATAGTCCGAGGGTCGGGCGGCTTACAAGGTGGGCCCGGGACCCGAGAGGTAGTCCCTGGGAGATTGCCCGCCATCTACCGTATATTGCAGTTACGCTGGTATTTATCTCTGGCGAAGGCTTCTGAGTCTTTGGTCCGCCGCCCTGCCCATGCCACAAGCTAGTCGTAGTGGTTGATGATGGCAGGGGCGGCAGGGGATGTCTTGTCGCTGTGTTTATTGGCGTACAGCCTCTCACACGGCGTGCCAGTCTTCACTGCGATGTGAGTGGGCGCAACGGCACCTGATAGAGGCGTGCTCCGCGTCTCCGCGTCTTGGGAAGGCGCGGGTCCTAAAAACCTTGTACGGACAAGGTATGGTGCGTCTTTACTCTTGCTGCCAACCGCACGGGGGCAGGTAGCGCGGCTCTGCTGGCCACGTGCCGGGCTCGGAGCTCTCCTCTGAGGAGAGGGTAGTCCGGCCCCGCTGGACACGTGGAGCCTTCGGAGCTCTCCCCGCGGTGGGGAGGGGGGGCAGGTCCGGCTCTGCTGGCCACGTGGCGGGCCCAGAGCACTCCTCTAAGGAGAGGGAGGTCCGGCCCCGCTGGACACGTTGAGCCTTCGGAGCTCTCCCCGCAGAGGGGGGAGGTCCGGCTCTGCTGGCCACATGGCGGGCTCGGAGCTCTCCTCTGAGGAGAGGGAGGTCCGACCCCGTTGGACATGTGGAGCCTTCGGAGCTTTGCCTGCGGAGGGGGGAGGTCCGTCTTTGTTGGCCACGTGGCGGGCCCGAAGCTTTCCTCTGAGGAGAGGGAGGTCCGGCCCCGCGGGACACGTGGCGCTTTCGGAGCTCTCCCTGCGTAGAATTGTGAGGTCCTTAGGCAGTTTCCCCCTGTGCGCGAGGGTACCCCATATTGAGGGTACCGACAGTGGCCCCCGGGCCCATCTTGGGAGAGATAGCGAGCCCGAGGTGGGGCCCCCGTCTCTTCAACTTCTTGCACCTTCTCGAAGACCCGCTTTGACTGCTGCCGGAGCACGACCAGTCGTGGGATCGTGGGAGCGTGTGCCCTGCTTGATGGCTGCTTTTACTGCGGTAGTTCCCAAGGCTGCCACTTGTGCACGTCGCAGCGCCTTTTTGGGAACCGCCGAAGCGTCCCGCCGGATTGACTTCTCGGAAGACTGGCTCCTTGGCCCACCGCTTCTGCTGGACGGCTTGGGTCCACTTGTCATTGATGCTTGGTCTTGGAGCTGAAGCGGTTGTCCAAGCAGGGCACTCGAAGAGTTTCGAATCAATTTGAACCAAGTATGGGAAGTATAAAATGGGATCTTATCTGCATCGCAGGCTTCCCTTTGCACTTCCCTGAGCTTGAACCTTCCTTGTTCTCTGAGTTCTTGTGCCCTTGTCTTCCAAGTTCTTGAGCTTCTGTCGGCCATGGCTTCCAACCTTCTTCCGTCGCGCCTTACCCGATCGGTCGAGCTTGTGACTGTGCGCAAGCTGCTGGGCTCGCGCGCGGAGGAGCAGAAACACTAGCTCCGGCGCAGAAGGTGGCCGAGGCGATCCTGGCGCTCGAGTCCATCGGCGCCAAACTGGGCGGGCACGAAGCGGTGATCGCCAGCGAGCTCGAGGCGGAGGGACGGGGTCTGGCAAAGGAGGCTGCCACGAACGTGCTGGCGTGCTTCCGGAGCCGGGATCCCTACCTTTCTTTGGAGCCGGTGAGGCAGGGCCCCGTCGCGGAGCGGGAGGGAGTCGCCAAGGCTGGAGTCGAGGATGTGGCCGCCCTCATGGCCTCTAGGTTCCGGCGCGAGTCCGGGGATTCCTAGGGCTTGTATCTTTTATTTTTTGCTTTTGTTGAGTCTATAGTACAGCTCATGGAGCCTTGAATGAATAGACTCTTGATTGTTGCGTCTGCATTTATCTTCTTGTCACCTTGGCCTGGCCGAGTCCTTAGCTCCGCAAGGACCTTGGAGGCCTTCACTAATCTTAAAGTCTTGCGCAGACACTTTCCTCAGGTCCCTGTTGCGTTAAGGGCCCAAGGGGTCTTCGGAGTTCGCGCCGTGAGAACGGGGAGGTCTTGCTGGCCACGTGGCGGGCCCGGAGCTCTCCTTTGAGGAGGGGGAGGTCCAGCCCCGCGGTACACATGGAGCCTTCAGAGCTCCCATACGGAGGGGGCGAGGTCCGGCTCCTCCGGTCTTGCCTTGGAGTAGTCTGGAGCTCCGGTCTTTCCCTGGGCGGTTCCCGCAGCTAAAGCATGGAGTTCCTGCATACAAGTAGAGGAAACGTAATTCTCCTCGGGGGCTCTCCCTTCCCAGACTCCTAGTCTTATTTGGCTTACGGTCCTGGTCCGGTATACGGGGCTTGGGCAATTCTGTGCGCCCGGCGCCGGGAGTCCGGCTCCCTCCGAGGTCAGGGTACGACCGTCCGACCCCTAGTACCGGACCGCAACGCCGGGGAGGCAGAGTGCACAGGCTTTCAGTATGGAACCAGGCAAAGCAGGTTGTGCTCCCCTCGACCTCCAAAGGGCACGGCGCGCACGCTTTGGGTCGGAACCAGGCAAAGCAGGCTACGCACCCTGGACCCCCCATGCACAGCGCGGGCCTTTCCTTGAGGTGACTAATTGGCATCGCAGTACCTGACTGGGGGAGGCCCGAAAGGCCTCGGCAGGTACCTCAAGCGCAATCGTCTTCAGTAGGATAGCAAATGCCGACTAGGGATGAGAGTGGGAAAGGAGAGCTAAATGTACGGTGAGCATACATGGAAAGTGCGGTCATAAAAATTAATGTGTAATTTAAATGAGCATAAAAGGAAGAGCGGGGTAGATCAGGATTTTCCTTGTATGAACGTCCATAGGAGGAAATCAGGCTAAACATGGAGGCAACGACCACCTCATTATGAGGGGAAGCAATATCCTACACGCTTAAGGTTGGAACCAGGCCAAGCTGGACGTAGTCCTGGACCGTCCCCTGGGGCTTAGTTGCTCCGAGCGCTGCTCCTAGACTCTATGGGATCTATTACAGAAAGGAAAGGACATGTGCTACCAATGCTCTGAGGATAGAACTTACAGTGGTGTTCTATGTTCCAAGGGTTCAGGAGCCCACCCCCATCCTTGGTGGGGAGGCGTGCGCACCCGGGGCGACAAACTTTTGTAACTCGGAAGGGACCTTCCTGGCTAGGGGAGAGTCTGTCGGCCCCTTCGCGAGAAAGTATGCGCCGCGGCACCAGGTCGCCTCCTTGGAGCTCCTGGATACGCTTGGTCCTTTGGCGGTAGCGCCAGAGCGCCAACTGGGACCGTGCGTTGCACAGCGTTGCTTGTAATTGTGCCTCGTCGGCGTGGTCGATATCTTCACGCCGGAACTGGTCCTGCGTGGCTTCTCCCGGGAGCCTCGGGGTACCCTCCTCCATTGGCTCGTGCTGACAAGAGGTAAACAGACCCGAACCCTTCTCAGGGGACCCAGGATGTCTTCCTCCATTGGCTCAGGCCGACAGGGGGTTGACAGGTCCAGGGCGGCCCCCGAGAGCTGAGGCCGAGGCACGGAGGCATGCACTCGGGTGGAGCTGGCCCGGTTCTGCACTGCTGGGGGATGGTGCTCGGGCTGCTGCCGATGCTTGGAGCTTTTCCAAGGCTGACACAGCAGCAGTGCAGTCTCCACAGATCTTGAAGACGTCTGTCGGTGTAGGCACCTTCAAGACGAAATAGCCGTAGTGGGCTACCGACATGAATCGTCGTCGCTGGAGGTGGAGTCCTCGTGGTTGCGCACCGCCTTCACGGCGCACTGGGGCTCCTGGAACTCCATGTGCTGGCCGACGTTGACCTGGGCGTCGACCTTCTGCTCACCCTCCCTTTGACGGAAGGGAGGGGTATCAGCACGCAGTTGCTTCCCTTTGTAGAAGCGCTCCGCGAGCTTCTGGATCTCCCGGCACTCAACAACAGTATGGCTGCTGGTGTTGTGCACGGGGCACGACTCCCCTTGGTCACCGTCCGGGGCTGGTGACTGTTGCGGCCTCTTGTCGGGGTGTGGCCCCCGAGCTCCAGTGGGTGCTGCAGCTGCTGCAACTGGAGCTTCGGTCGGCGACATGATCTTACCGCCGGCCTTCATGACCTTTCTACCGCACCCATGGGGGGCAGCATTTGGTCTGGGCTGTTCTCCGGCTTCGGGGACTGGCTATAAGTTCCAGTTACGCCCTTCTGCTGCCCTGACGCACTTGTCTGTCAGGATGAACAGCTCTGAGACATCGCTCACTTCTCTGGTCGCGAGCTTCTCAAGCATCTCCTTGTCCCATACACCCTGCCGGAACGCCACCACCACAGAAGCATTCTGAATATGGGGGATAGTGTTCCGTACCTGGGAGAACCGCTGGATGAAGGAGCGCAGCGACTCTCCAGGTTCTTGTTGGATGGCGTGGAGGTCGAGCCCCGTGCTAGGCCGGGTGTAGGAGCTGCCGAAGTTCGCAGTAAACTGTCGGCAAAGCTTTGCCCAGGAGGTTATGGAACCCTGGGGGAGATTCATGAGCCAAGACCGAGCTGGGCTAGTCAAGGCGACGGGGAAATAGTTGGCCATGATGGCCTCATCCCCTCCTGCAGCAAGGATGGCGGTGGAGTAGATTTGGAGGAACTCTGCCGGGTTGACGCTGCCATCGTACTTCTCGGGCAGGTGCGGCCGGAACTTGCGCGGCCACTTCGTGAAGCGAAGGTGTGGCGCCAAGGCCGCACATCCTGCTCCTGTTGCTGCAGGTGTTGGTGCCGCAAACGTTTGGTTCGCCACTGGCACCATGTACCCCGTTATGGGCAAGGCTACGCCATAGACCGGGGGTGCCACTTGCAGGGCATATGGCTGAGGCATATGCTGCGTGGTGTATGCCTGGTGCAGAGACCGCGTAGCGCACGTCTGCAGGCCACGCTGAGTCGAGGCGGTCGACATGCTGTCGCCAGCCTCTTCGTTGCGACGCGATTCTCACAGTCGCTCGATGACCAGACGGGCATCTTTGCTCAGGTGACATCGCTCTAGCTCCGACCTCAGGTCTGCAGATGGGAGCCCGGTGAAGCGGGAGTCTGCCGTCTGCCCGTCAACAGTTGGCGTGCGAGTCAGTGACACACCTGGTTGACCGGGACGTCGTCCCCGCCGAAGTCGAGGGTTGGCGGCGACGACGAGACGGTCTACGTCGCGAATCCACTGCTGGGTCGCTGACTGAGGCGCGTCCCCAGCAGGTGGATTGCGCAGTAGCGCTCGTTCTGTAGCTAGTGCACTCCCGTAGGAGACACTCAGAGCTGCAGTGGATCTTGGGCTCGCTGGAGTCGACGCTGCCGGAGTCGGCTGTTGGCTTCCAGCTTGCACCGACACACTCCGTCCTGAGTGTGTCGAGACGTAGTCCCCGCTGGTCACCGTTCGTCGTGAACATGGACGGGGAGAGCTTGCCGCTGAAGGGCTTCGTCATCTTCATCGGCGAAAGCTCATCGAGCAAGGGAAAAGCCCCCTTCCTCGTGCGCCAAATGTTGAAGTGTGTTGTCGACACTTCCCCCAGGCCTGCTCTGGGCAGCCCGCGGAGGTTCTTTTTCGAAGGGGCTAGTCACTCATGGAGAGCTTACACGTTAGGGACGATGGAAGGAGAAGCTTGACACAGAGATTTTTTTACGTGGTTCAGGCCGCCGGAGCGTAAAACCCTACGTCCATGGTGAGCAGAGGTGCTCGTTGTATTGCTTGGCGCTCAGAACCGGAGTTCTGAGCTTGAGGATGGAAATGACTTGCTGTGGTGCGAATGACTGAGGAGCAAAGCGCTGAGGTGCTAACCCTGGATAACGTCGCCTATCCGAGCCTTTTATAGTCCAAGTCTTGGGCAGCTTATAAGGTGGGCCCGGGACCCGACAGGTGGTCCCGGGGAGATTGCCCGCCATCTACCGTAAATTGCAGTTACACCGGTAGTTGTCTCAGGCGAAGGCTTCTGAGTCTTTGGTCTGCCGCCCTGCCCATGCCGCAAGCTAGTCGTAGTGGTTGATAATGGCAGGGGCGGCAGGGGATGTCTTGTCGCTGTGTTTATTGGCGTACAGCCTCTGGCGTGGCGTGCCAGTCTTCACTGCGATGTGACTAGGCGCAACGGTACCTGACAAAGCCGCGCTCCGCGTCTCCGCGTCTTGGGAAGGCCCGGGTCTTGAATACCTTGTACGGACAAGGTATGGCGTGTCTTTACTCTTGCTGCCTACCGCACGGGGGTAGGTAGCGCGGCTCTTCTGGCCACGTGGCGGGCCCGGAGCTCTCCTCTGAGGAGAGGGTAGTCCGGCCCTGCTGGACACGTGGAGCCTTCAGAGCTCTCCCCGCGGTATGGGGAGGTTCGGCTTTGCTGGCCACGTAGCGGGCCCGGAGCTCTCCTCTGAGGAGAGGGAGGTCCGGCCCCGCTAGACACGTGGAGCCTTCGGAGCTCTCCCCATGGAGGGGGGAGGTCCGGCTCTGCTGGCAACGTGGTGGGCCCGGAGCTCTCCTCTCAGGAGAGGGAGGTCCGGCCCCGCTGGACACGTGGAGCCTTCGGAGCTCTCCCCACGGAGGGGGGAGGTCCGTCTTTGTTGGCTCGTGGCGGGCCCGGAGCTTTCCTCTGAGGAGAGGGAGGTCCGGCCCCGAGGGACATGTGGCGCCTTCGGAGCTCTCCCTGCATAGAAGGGCGAGGTCCTTAGGCATTTTCCCCCTGTGCGCGGGGGTACCCCATATTGAGGGTACCGACAGGGGGAATCACTGCGCTCCTTCATCTAGCGATTCTCCCAGGTACGGAACACAATCCGCCACTTCAAGAATGCATCAGTTTTGGTTGCATTTTGACAGGGTATTAGGGACAAGAAGATGCTTGAGAAGTTGGCCACCGGGGAGGTGCGAGACGTCTCAGAGCTCTTCAGTGTGGCGGACAAGTGCGCCAGAGCAGCAGAAGGGCGTAACTGGCACTCAAAGCCAGCCTCCGAAGCAGGAGGGCAGCCCGGAGCTGGTGGAGTTTGAGCTGGACTTTCTACCACATGCAGTCAAGATCCAAGCACTAGCTGACTTCGTGGCCGAGTGGACGCCATCACCAAGCAACCCAGGGGGCCCTGAAGGTGGAGAACCGGAGCCCCGGGCACCGGTCTTCACCGAGCCTCACTAGACGCTCTACTTTGGCGGCTCCTCGCGGAAGCAGGGGGCGGAGCCGGCGTACTGCTCCTCACATTGATGGGGGAGCAGTTCAAGTACATGGTGTGCCTCAACTTCAAGGCAACCAACAACATGGCCGAGTATGAAGCTCTTATCTTCGGCCTGAAGACGGCGCTGTCTCTCCGCGTTCGCCAGTTGTTGGTCAAGGGCGACTCCCAGCTAATCATCAAGCAAGTCAAGGGTAATTGCTCCTGCAATGGCCCACAATTAGCTGCCTATCTGCTCTACGTGCAGATGCTGGAGAAGGGCTTTGAAGCCTCGGACCTGTCAACGAAGGTCTCCACTAGAGCCCCGGTGCCCGAAGGAGCCTTTGAAAGGACGTTGCCGCGACCCATAGCCCGGCCTGCCAAACCAGGCGAAGGGGGCGAGACCAGCACCTCAAAGATGGTGGTCCCGGCGGCCCTGCAACCATGGTGCCTGCCAAGGATCGTATGCGCCACTGGGGACTCCGTGCTACCCAGCTCCCAAGATCTAGAAGCTTAAGTAAGCCCCCATGCATGGATTACGGAGGTCCGGGACTACTTGAAAGACAACATCCTTCCTGATGAACATGCATCTGCTGAACGGATTGTGCAGATGGCTAAGAGATACACACTGGTAGAAGGGGATCTCTACCGGCGTGGCGCCAACGGCATCCTATTGCGGTGCATAACCCAGGAGGAAGGCTGCGACCTGCTTGCAGAAATCCACGGAGGCGAGTGCGGGAACCATGCATCTTCCCGTATGCTGGTCGGTAAAGCCTTCTGGCATCGCTTCTACTGGCCGACATCCCTCCTGGATGCCGTCAAGCTGGTTAAGAGATGCAAGGCGTGCCAGTTCCATGCCAAGTAGATCCACACACCGGCGCAGATGCTGCAGATGATCCCACCCTTGTGGTCGTTCGCGGTATGGGGGTTGGACATCCTGGGGCCCTTCCCAGAGCCGTCGGGGGATACTGGTTCCTCAGCCGGACATCCCAGAGCTGGGCCATAGGGGAAACACCCTTCTTCATGGTATACGGGGCCGAAGTCGTGCTTCCCTCGGAGGTCATCATGGGCCCCCCGGTATCCGAGCTTACGATGAAGTCACGCAGGACCAGCTCCGGCGTGAGGACATCGACCTCATCGACGAGGCGAGATGGCAAGCAACGTTCCAAAATGCACGGTACCGGTAGGCGCTCTGGCGCTACCACCAGAGGTCCGTGCATGCTCGGGAGCTCAAGGAACGCGACCTGGTGCTGCGGCGCATACTTTCTCGAGAAGGGGCCAACAAACTCTCCCCCAGCTGGGAAGGTCCCTTCCGAGTCACGAAAGTTTGCCGCCCCTGGTGCGTGCGCCTTGCTACAGAGGATGGGGACCCGCTCCCCAACCCTTGGAACATAGAACACCTCCGTAAGTTCTACCCTTAAAGCAGTGGTAGGACATGTTTTTTCTTTTTTCTGTAACAGATCCCATATAGCCTAGGAGCAGCGCTCGGAGCAACTAATCCCCAGGGGGTGGTCCAGGACTACGTCCGGCTTAGCTTGGTCCTGTACCCTAAGCACGTAGGCCCTGCCCCCCTTCACAATGGGGTGGGTCGTTCCCTCCATGTACGGTCTGTTTTCCTCCTATGGACTTATATGAATGAAAACAACCCTGTCCTACCATGATTACTTATGTGTTCATTTAAATTACACATTAATTTTTATGATCACCTTCCCATGCTCAAGACAGTGTACGTTCATCGTATACTCGGCTCTCCTTTCCCACTCTCATGCTTAGTCGGCATTTGCCATCCTGACGAAGGAGGTTGTGCTTGAGGTACCTGCCAAAGACCCGGGGGCCTCTCGGACCTCCCCCTGTTAGGGTACTGTGACGCCAATTGGTCTCCTCCAGGAAAGACCTACGCCAGAGCGGGAGGTCCAGGGTGTGCAGCTTGCTTTGCCTGGTCCTGCATCCAAAGCGTGCGCACTATGCCTTCCCAGCGCTACGGTCCAAGTACTAGGGGTCGGACAGTTACACCCTGACCAAGGAGGGAGCCGGACCTCCGGTATCGAGTGCACTGAATTACCTAAGCCCCGTATACTGACCCAGGACTGTAAGCAAAATAAGACTAAGAGACAGGGAAGGGAGGACCTCTGAGCAGAATTACCGTTTCCCTACTCGTGTGCAGGACCTCCTGAGAGGCCTCCCGGACCTCCGGTGCCGGAGCTCCAACACCGGCGTGCTCCGGACGGTCAGGGGGCCATGGCCTTGGCTCCCCCGCAGGAATGTGGTAGGTGTGCCCAATGCATAGGCCACACCTACCACGGGGCCACTACGAGGACTACACAAGGAAAGGCCGGAGCACCCGATTGTATTGAAGTCCCAAGACTTCTCAAGACCAGAGCTCCAGACTCCAAATCAAGACCCCTTGGGTCCTTTTGAGAACAAGGGCCCAAGGGAGGTGTCTGTGCTAAAAAAAGCTTCGGGATCGGTGGAGACCTCCTAGGGTCCTTACGGAGCTAAGGGCTCGGGCAGGGCAAGCCAAGAAAAGGAAGCAAAAAGCACAGGCACATAAAACAACAAGTTTATTCATTGAAGAGCTCCATGAGCTGGTCTACAGATAGAAGACAAAAGGAAAAAATACAAAAGCCCTCCATCTACAAGGGCAAGCGTCTAAGAGTCCCCAGCCTCCCGCTGGAACCTAGACGCGACGAGGGCGACGACGTCTCCGACTCCGGCCCTGGCGATCTCCTCCCGCTCGGCGACGGGGCCCCGCACCACTAGCTCCACAGAGATGGAGGAGTCCCAACTCCGGAAGCATGTAAGCACGTGCACAACGAACTCCTTCGCCCAAGCCCCTTCCCTCGACCTCGAGCTCGTCGCCGATCACAGCTTCCAGCCTCTCTAGCTTGGCGCCGATGGACTCAAGTGTCGGGAGCGCCTGGGCCATCTCTTGCGCCGGTGCCCCCGTCCTCATGGGGCTGAAGCCGAGAGGCACTAGAGCAGACTCCGCCTAGCCAACGAAGTCCCAGACTCCCTGGGCCTCGACGGTCCGTGAAGCCTGGAGCTGTTGTACCTCCTGACGAGGAGCGAGCAGGGGGCCAAGTCCTTCCTCGGTGAACCTCCTCTCCTTGGCCGCCAGGTCGTTCTCCCGGAGCTGGAGGTCCCGGGTAAGGCTCTCCAATTCCGACACCTGAAAGTCAGCAGCAAGGTCCCAGTTCAGCACCGTCTAGCGGTCCTTGGCGACCTGCTCCTCCCTTTCGTCCAAGGCTGCCTCCCGGAGTTCCAGCTCCCCGGCCCTGGCTCTCAGGTCGCCTTCTCTCGCCTGCAGCTGCTCGGTGACCTCCTTCTCCTTGTCCGCCACGGCGAGCTCCCGCTCCACGATGGCACACTCGCGTCGCGCCAGCTGCAACCGGATCTCCTTGTCGGCAACGATGCGGGCTCAAACACCGTCATAGGCCTCGCGGGTGTGGCAGACCGGGGTCCGCTCATCCAGGATCGCAGAGGGTTATGCCGCACGATGCAACACCCGACAGCACACGTCATAAGGACACAATATATTACATGGAAAACCAACTGAATTGTACAAACAGGTACAAACTTCAGTTACAAACTATTGTTTATATTACACAGCGGAAGTCTACATTATACAACTCACGCCCGCCTATCTAGCAAAAGTCATTTGCCCAACCCTAGGGCAACCCACACTAGCTGCACGTCTCAGCTCAGCGCGGCGTGTACGGCTCCCACTCAGCCGTGGTCCCCGATGGAGGGTAACCCTCGCCGGTGGACTCGTAACCCGAGTCCGTGGGTGTCTCCTCACCTGAAAAACACTTAAGCAGCAACCGTGAGCACGATGGCTCAACAAGACTTAACTGACTCACCTAGACATGAAACTCTACATGAGGTGTACAATGAACATAGGACAGTAACAGTGCATCCAATGGACACGCCTACAAGTTCATCCTTAGTTCATCTTTTAGCTACAAGTTAACAGTTCGGGAATCTGAAATTTAGTAAGCAATATTTGGTGGCACACATGTAACAATACAATTATATCATACGGCAGAATTGAATCATAACATTCCATAAATTATCTACGTTACGACGCAGTGAACAAGCGGTACTCGTCACCGCGAGGGACGGCGAATCGACTCGATATACACCTGCAGGGAAACCCAAAAAGCACGTCACGTACGCCCGCCCGTGGAGCTGCACATCGCGGTCACTAGATGTCGTACGGGACAACCTTTCACCCAACAGCCCAAACGTCGAACCGGTCGCACCAAAACGGACAGGAGGTAGCATCTCTCTATGCCCGTTAGCAGATTTGCACCTTGCTGCCCTCAACCTACACCTATAAATCGGTGTGCTATGCCTCGACGCCTGGAGGTTTAGGCTACATCGGTTTATCGGGGCCCATATATCCGATATGCCTTCGGTACGTTCAATACTTGTTCAGCAGGGCCGCACACGGATCGGTCCTCAATCGACACGGACAGAGCTGCACACACAAGACTTCCTCTTGCTGCGCCCTAACCCCTGCCTAGTCTCATTTTCATTACTAAGATGATCTCACATCACTCGAACCAATCCCGTGTGTCCCAAGCCTAACTCGCGAGTAGATTCCAACTACTCTACTTGTACCGAAGTCCTATGAATCATTAAGCATAGTCTGTCTATTCGAGGCCCTAGACACTACCCTCACTCTTGGGGAAAACTTCTGGTTATGCAGTTGGGTATTCATCCATCCTACACCTAATGCACATACACACTTCACACTACGTATGTAAACAAAGTAAAATTTTATAAAAGGCTTAATGCAAACTGGGGCTTGCCTTGTTACTGCTGGTCAGTAGTTAGGTCTTCGTCCAAAAGGAGGAAGTCGAGCACTTCCGGAGTCTCCTTGCCTTCAGCGACTACACGTTAATGCAATACTACATGTTAATAAATATGCACATAAGTTTATTGTACTGCTTCTGCTACAAGTTCTAATAACAAGTTTTTAACAACTGGAACTCTGTTTAAGAATTTAAAATGAAACTGGGGCTAGTGGTTTGGGTTTGGATCTAAGCACATGATTAAGTGCTAAGTGGTTTTCCCCCTCTTCCATATTAATCACCTCAAGTGGTTACACAGAACAGGGGTGATTCAGAGCTCCAATAGAGCTGAGAATTTTTGTGTAAGTTCCTTGTCACAAGAAAACTCTCTGGATCAAAAATTAGCACTCTTCATTGAGTGGTTTGTTCAGAATAATTCTCTTAGCAAATAAGCAAAGAGGAATTAATTCTGAGATAACACCCCTGTTCATGCAAAACTTAGTGAACTACAGTTTCAATTATAGCTCATAGAGTTTGTATGAATTTTCCTAGTATTTTTGGAGCCAAGGTTTGTCCAGAACTGAATTTCCAAGTTTTGGAAATTTTCTAAAAATGTTTCTGTATTCAATTGAACATAGCACCTTCAAATCTGAGTTGTCCTGATCAAATCAACTCCAAATGGTCTGAAACTTTTACAGGGGTGCACTAACATCCTAAAGAATATTCTGGCAAAATTTGAAGATTTTTGGATGAACCAAACTCCCTCTAAAATTCTTTTGCTGAAAAGCTTTAAAGAATTTTCCAGAATTAAATAATGGGTTTCATACAAATTGGGTTGCATATTTCGATAGAGCTATGCAAGATGAATTCAACCCAATTTGAATCACTAAATTTGGAGCTTCCTAGTGAAAGTTATGAGGTTCTAAAGTTTGGGAAAAAATCTGTGATTTGAATAAATCCGGCGAAAGTTTAAACTGACAGTGGGACCAGAGGACACGTGTCTGCTGCCGGGAGCGCGCCGCACGGGTCACAGGGATATTTCCCGCGCTGTCACATTTGATCCCGCGCCACAGTGTATCCGGCCCCTTCCTCCCGAGTCGCTGACAGGCGGGCCCGAGGAGGTCGTCTTCAACCTCTTGCTCCCGCGCATCCCGCTGCCGGAGTTCGCCGGAGCTGTCTCGGATTCGATCGTCCGACAATCAATCAGGAATTTCACGGACACGTACTGGAAGGTCGGTTTGCACCGTTCGGGAGAAAATCTCAAAATTCTCTGCCGATGATCCACGGTTGATCCTGAGCTTCGGGGGTGAGTTGCCTGGACGTCGTGCACTTCCAGAAGTGGCCTAGCTTGGCCGTGACACGCCGCAGTTGAAGCTGTCCACGAGAGCACTTGCTCTCGGTCCTATGGCGGCCGCCACCGAAATCGGTTTGTCTCGGTTTTTGGAGGCGGAACTCACGTAGAAATGGTGTGGGGACGTTGGAGGAGAGCCTGTGGTGTTGTCTGGCTGCTCAACCGAAGCTTTACCTACAAGCTATGGTGGTGATCGATCGAGCGGACGGCGTCAACAACTTCGGTTGTTTCTCGCGCGAGGGGAAAAGAACAGTGTCGTTCTTCGGTACCGTGGGATGACAGGGGCACGACAGTGGGGCAAGGACGTCCAGGCAGCTCTCTAGCGCACTGGAAATCCACAGGAGGTGGCTGCCGGCTGCCCCTCGGTGTCACTCGCAGAGGAGTCGGCTGTCCGAGTTACTTCGCGTAGGAGGTAATCAAACAAAGACCGTGTGCTTTACTGAATACTTTTTGCAATTGTTTAGTTTCCCCCAATGACAAGTGGGTCCCACTAGTCAGTGCTCCCCCATCCCTCAAAAGATCTCCAAAAACTTGGCAAGTGACCAATTCAAATGTTTGGAGCTAAAACTGAGCTACATTTGTATGGTTGGACAAATTTCCCCCAAATTCAAATGTATATTTGAATTCTTTGCACATTTGGATCCTTTTTGGAAAAATGGGTAGCAAACCTTTTCAAAAATTACTGAAACTTTGCCTACCCACTAATTTGGACCTAAAGAATCCAAATATGCACTTTGATTCTTGTGTTAGCTGCTGCAACCAAGAGTTCGAATACAGCAGTTTTGAATCACCATTGTGTCCTCCCCTCATTTGAATTTGGAGCTGGACATTAGTTCAAATTCTGATTTATCAAACCCTCCCATTGCACTTGAGTACTTCCACTCAGTGGTCTTAATCCAACTAGGGTCCAACATGTAAATGACTCTAAGTCGGTTTTAGAACAACCTCTCATGTGTTATCACATGTGTAGAAAGTTTGAACCAATACCCTTTTGATGGAGGTCACCTGCTCTTCACAATTCTTCACAAGATATTCACCACAAAACTGTGGTGATGTGAGGTGATGAAAAGTTTTTGCAAGTCCCTTTTCTTGGGCTTTTACAGTGGGCCTCCTGCATGATCTTCTGGGTCTCGGTGTCCAGGCGGTCGACGACGTTCTTCTGCGCAATGAGGAGTTTCTCCTCGGCGTTGAGCCTCGTCCTCTTAGCGTCGAGCTCCTCCTCGACCTCCCTGGTCCGCAGCTTCAAGAGCCGCCCCTAGCTTCGAGGTCTTGCAACGGCCTGAAGGAGTTTCCAAGAAAGTGCGTGGGGTAGAAAAGGAGAAGGCCCCACCTGTGGGATCGTTATCTGCCCCGAGGTGGGCTTGGGGGCCACTGTCGGTACCCTCAGTACCGGGTACCCCCGTGCACGGGAGAAAAACCGCCTAAGGATCTCGCCCCCTCCGCAGCGGTGAGCTCTGAAGGCACCACGTGTCCAGCATGGTCGGGCCTCCCCTCTCCTCAGAGGAGAGCCCCGGGCCTACCACGTGGCCAGCAGTGCCGGACCTCACCCCCTCCGCAGGGGTGAGCTCCGAAGGCGCCACGTGTCCAGCATGGCCGGACCTCCCCTCTCCTCAGAGGCGAGCCCCGGGCCTGCCACGCGGCCACAGTGCTGGACCTCATCCCCTCCGTAGGGGTGAGCTCCGAAGGCACCAAGTGTCCAGCAGGGTCGGGCCTCCCCTCTCCTCAGAGGCGAGCCCCGGGCCTGCCACGGGGCCAGCAGAGCCCGACCTCGCCCCCTCCGCAGGGGCGAGCTCCGAAGGCGCCACGTGTCCAGCGGGGTCGGGCCTCCCCTCTCCTCAGAGGCGAGCCCCGGGCCTGCCACGTGGCCAGCAGAGTCGGGCCTCGCCCCCTCCGCAGGGGCGAGCTCCGAAGGCGCCATGTGTCCAGCGGGGCCGGGCCTCCTCTCTCCTTAGAGGCGAGCCCCGGGCCTGCCACGCGGCCAGTAGAGCCGGGCCTTGCCCCCTCTGCAGGGGCGAGCTCCGAAGGCGCCATGTGTCCAGCGGGGCCGGGCCTCCCCTCTCCTCAGAGGCGAGCCCGGGCCTGCCACGTGGCCAGCAGTGCCAGACCGCACCCCTTCCGCAGGGGCGAGCTCCGAAGGCGCCATGTGTATAGGGGGGCCGGGCCTCCCCTCTCCTCTGAGGCGAGCCCCGGGCCTGCCACGTGGCCAGCAGTGCCCGACCTCACCCCCTCCGCAGGGGTGAGCTTCGAAGGCGCCACGTGCTGAGCTGCCCACCCCGGCTCGGTAGGCAGCAGGAGTAAAGGCATGCCATGCCTTGTCCGATCAAGACATTCAAGATTCGCGCCTTCCCGACGCGGTGCACGCCCCTGTCAGGTGGCACTGTGACTAGTCGTATCACAGTTAAGACAGGCACACCATGTTAGAAGCTGTTGACCAATAGATACGGTGACAAGACATTCCCTGCCGTCCCTGCCATCATAAACCACTACGCCTAGCTTGCGGCACGGGCAGGACGACAGAACGACGACTAAGAAGCCACTGCCAGAGACAACTACCAACATTCACTACAAGATATGGTAGATGGCAGGAAATCTCCCCAGGCCCACCTTGTAAGCCGCCCGAGTCTTGAAGTATAAAAGACTTGGGTTGGCAACGTTGCAAGGGGTTCGAGGGTGGTTCGAAAGCGGGCAACTCAATTTACCCAATCGACCAAGCTTAGAACTCCAGTTCTAAGCTCCGAGCAATACAACTCCCGTGGACGTAGGGTGTTACGCTCCGGCGGCCCGAACCACTTAAAAATCCTTGTGTCAATCCTCTCACAACCAACCTGACCACCCGAGAGAACTAGCCCCCTCCGAAAAAGAACCTCCGCGGGTTGCTCCTGAAGCAAACCCGAAGGAAGTGTCGACGGCACACTTTGACAGTTGGCCACCACTGGTCTAAGGGTGACTCCAACGGAGTAAAATAGATACTCAAATGTCATTTTTATCTCCAATAGGCTACTCAAACCCGAGACCCATTTTAGGTTTTACATACAACAATACCTTTTTATAGGTACCCTTCTCCTCTCCTCACCTACAATAATAGCTATATGCTTTTTATGTAAGTCACTGGAGATAACCGATTTTGGATCTTATTATTTGGACCACTGTGTGACCCAAACTAACAAAATAGGTCTCCTCTAAACACCCTTCTAAGCTCGGAGCTCGTTGGTGGATCCAAACATCCTCCAACCATGAATGTTCTGGCTTAGCTCTCCTCCACTAAAACCTTTCTAGTTTTTTAGTTCATTGGGAAAATATTTGCATTATAAAAAATAGGGAGATGTGGATCGCCTAACTTGACGTTTTATTGCACGCCCTTTGCAGTAAAGATGTAAAAAACGGGGAGATCTGAACCGCGTAGGCGTGCTCGTGAATCTCCGACCAAATGGCCTCCAGCGCGAGCCCTTCGTCCTCCCGCCCTCCGAACCCGGCCCGGCTGGCCCCTAAAACCCTCCCCCGGTTTTCATGTTCCTTCTCCGGGTCACCACTCCCACCGTCACGTCGCTTCTCCTCCGATGCCACCCGCTCCCCGCGCCTAAAACCCTAGCCCTCGCCGCGCCTCCCCCGCTCCACCTCCGCCACCGCCTCTCCTCCTCCGCGGCTTCCCCCGCCTCGCCCCGCCGCCGCGTCGCAGCCAAATCCGGGGAGAAGAGGCCGACGGCCCCAGCGCCGGCGAAGCGGGCCGGCGAGGTACCCGCACCAGTGGCGGCGGCGGGGGCCGGGATGTCGGCGTCAGGGGGGAATGGGGGGAAGCGCACCGTGGCGGATGTGCTGATGGGGAACGCGCGGGCCGCCGCCAGTAAGGCGAAGAAGGCGGCGCCGTCCCCGAAGAAGGCCCGGACGCAGCCCACAGCCGCGCATGACGACGGCGAGGGGGCCGAACTGGCGGCAGCTGCGGAGAAGCCGCCTTCGCCCGTGAGGTCCAAGCGGGCGTCGTCCCCTTCGAAGTCTCCCAAATCATTGGCTGACGGGGCAGCTACCGAGAAGAAGGGGTCCCCGTCGCCGACGAATTCTGCCGCTGCCATGGAGTTAGGTTTGAAGAAGTCCTTGTCGCCCAGGAAATCCAAAACCCTAGCTGCCAAATCTGACACCAAGCATTCGGACAATGGTATCGTGTCTCAGACTGATGGGAAGAAGAAGCGGTCTCCATCGCCATCCAAGGCTAAAGGCCTAGCTTCCCAACCCGAGGAGAAGCAGAAACCCTCTTCACAGAAGAAGGCTAAAGCAGCAGACACAAAGAATCGGGAGAAGAACACTACCCTTGAGCTCAAGAAGAAAGGCAGTGAGTTTGATCCGATGGCTGCTGCCTATTGGAACGCTGGTGAGCCCGTTCCATTCCTGTTCCTGGCACGAGCGCTTGACCTCATCTCCAATGAGAGTGGCCGGATTGTCATTACAGAGATCCTGTCAAATGTGTTTCGCACGGTGATTGCCACAACTCCAAATGATCTACTTGCGACGGTGTACCTCGCGGCCAACCGCATTGCACCACCTCATGAGGGGATTGAGCTTGGGATCGGGGATGCATCCATTATCCGTGCTCTTGCAGAGGCATATGGACGGAAAGAGGAGCATGTCAAGAAGAATCTCAAGGTTGTTAGATTGGAAATTTTATGTTCCTTAGTGAGCAACTGCTATGGAATTAGTGGCAGAAAGCCATAAGTTTATTTGTTATTTCTGTTGCTCCTTGTAGGAATTGGGTGATTTGGGGCTTGTGGCGAAAGCAAGCAGGTCGTCACAGAAGATGATGTTCAAGCCAAAACCACTGACAATAGATCGGGTGCTTAGCACCTTCCGGACAATTGCAAAGGTTACACATCATTTGCTCATTTCTCATGCTGAGTGTTTAAAATAACACATTTACTCTGATTTGGCATACCCAACATGAAGTTGAACGTCTTTTATCTGGATGGGTTAAATTAAAATACTATCTAGCTGTAGCGAATTCATGATAAGCACTAAGCAATTGGATTAGAGAGTGGATGATTAGTTAGATAGTTTCACGTAAGAAATCAATAAACACGTGTTCTTCATTTCAGGAATCTGGTAAAGACAGTCAAGATAAGAAACGATGCCATATCAAGGGTCTTCTTGTTGCTGCTGCAGACTGCGAACCTCAATACATCATTCGTCTTCTTCAGGCAAGTCACGGATTGTTCACTCAGTGTTATTGCTTGGTGTTTATTTGTTATTTTGCTTAAAATAATTACATTTTGCAGTCCAAGATGAGGATCGGGCTGGCTGAAAAAACTGTGCAAATGGCGCTTGGGCAAGCTGCCGTATATTCTGACAAAAAATCTTCTCCCCCAAAACTTCAATCACCTTTTGAAGAGGTTTTTGCGCGTTTGCTTTATACTTTTATACAACCCTACATTTGATTTGATTGAATTAGTGTTGAAATACTTGAACTCCGCCTATGCCTTTCTAGGTATAGCCGGTCCCAAGCCCGGGTAAAGGAGGAGGGTTGTGATAGGCTTGGCGAGCCAGCATTATAACCAGCCATTCCTATGGACTCATATCTAGCCTACCTCAACGTGCTTGAGATAAAGGCTTTGTTATTGTTGTTATAGTGTTGAAATCCTTGCATCCGTGCCTTTTATTTTACTATTTTAACTCCGCTAATCCTGGTAGCATGCAACTATGCAAGATTCACAAGGTTCCATTTATCTCTTCAATATCCTTAGTTCTAATTCATTGATGACTGCTCGTACTGTTAAAAATTTTCTTGGAGAATTTTCAGCAATCGATAGATAGGGTGCCTAACCCCGCCTATGCCTTTCTAGCAATGTTTTCAAGTTGCCTAGTCGACCCTAGTCGCTTGAGGGGCGACTAGGTCGACTAGGACGACTAATCGTCGACTAGGACTAGTCGACCCTAGTCGATCCTAGTCGACCCTCTAGTCGTCCTGTCTATTTTTTGTTGCAGGTTTCTAGTCGACCCTATATATATAATATATTAGCAGTTTACAACATATTGTGTATATATATATATATATGTACAGATATATTTATAAACAAGAGCATTCTTCATTAGTATTACACGAGATATATAGACTAGATGGATAAAACAGTCAATAGTTGATTAGGAGAAACATATACTATTATACTCACAACACAAAGGCAGAATTAGAACTTCTGTTTCTGAACAGTTCAACAAACAACAAGAGTTAAAACACAGAGACAATAAAAACAGCAAGAGTTCACATTTATGCACTATGTTAATAGCAAGAGTTCAGAAAGACTGAAAAAATAGACAAACAATTCATAATTTAGTTCATAAAAACAAGAGTTCAGTTCAGCAACAATTTATTCTAAAAAAGCATGTCATCATCAAGTTGGAAGCCTCCATTTTTTGCTGGGATCGAAAAGAGCAGAGGAGGAGTTAAACAGAACAAAGGAGAGAAGGTACTGAACCCTAATGGGCTAGCAGCAGGAGGCCCATATTTTTTTTCCAGCAAGTCAGCCTGATCGCCAGACCCCCTAGTCGGACGACTAGGTTTCTAGTCGCCCTGATCGAGTCGATAGGCCTGATTGTGATCAACTGGGCGATAAGGACGACTAATCGCGACTAATCGCGATTAGTCGGACGACTTGAAAACACTGCTTTCTAGGTATAGCCGGTCCCAAGCCCTGGTAAAGGAGGAGGGTTGTATTAAGCTTGGCGAGCCAGCATCAAAATCAGCCATTCCTATGGATATGAAACCCAGTTTGGGTTTTATATCTAGCCCGCTTGAGACAAAGGCTTTATTGTTGTTGTTGTTGATAGATTGGGTGCCTAATTAGATCCATGTTATATAATATTGCCACATTCTTGGTTAGAATGATCATTGCAGAAAATACTAATAACAAGTTAACAACAACAAAGCCTTTTGTTCCAAGCACGTTGGGGTAGTTTAGATATGAAACCCAATATAACGTATGGAAATAAAATCTGGAAAGACGAGTAAACAAAGTACAAGTAAACTAAGACTCTGACACATGAATTGCTGATTTCCATGCAGTCCTATCAAGAGCCAATTCTCTAAGTACATTCTAATCCCTTGAGTCCCATTTACTTCTCCCATGTCAACCTTGGTCGTACTCTACCCCTCCAAGGTTGATACTCATGTTCTTGAAAATAATCATTTTCTCCTCTCTAGGCTCCATGTTGTTAGTCTAGGTATAATATCAAACCTATTCTCATATTAACTGGTTTATTATCAATTTGATTTGGACAATCAATTTCTTTTGTTCGAACATATTGTACTAACATGATACCAAGTGTGGTCAGTGATTCAGTGCTGATTTTCTCATATCATTTTTTCTTGAAGGCTGCAAAGATAATCAAACAAGTATATTCAGTTCTTCCAATCTATGATAAGATCGTCTCGGCACTACTTGAAGTTGGAGTTTGGAAGCTTCCAGAGACATGCAAGTTTTCCATAGGCGTCCCTGTTGGACCTATGTTAGCAAAAGCAACAAAATCTGTCTCGGAGATCATTGACAAGTTTCAGGGTCTTGAATACACTTGTGAGTACAAGTATGATGGTGAACGGGCCCAGGTAGACCAAATGTTATGGCTAGTTATTCATTCTTCTATTTTGACCCTTGCTCTTCTCAATAACACTGCATAATTTGGAATCAAGATACACTGCATGGAGGATGGATCAGTAGAAATTTATAGCCGGAACGCTGAAAGAAACACTGGCAAGTATCCAGATGTTGTTAATGCAGTTTCTAGGTATTCTTCCCCTCTTATTTTCATCACCACTTCGGTTATGTAGTTTCCAATTGAAGAAGCAGGAAAAACAATGCAATACTGGTTACAATTTTTCATCAGGTTGTGCACACCTCATTTGTTTTCTTAGTTCCCACTTCCCACTTAGTGTAAACCGAACTTTAGGTCTGATGAATCCTCATGACTTATGAAGTCCACAGATTTTGCCTTTGCTGAAAATCTCATTGTTGTCATTATCGGCATGTAGGATGGAACTCTCTTTACCCTCGTCCTATTAGTCCTCTTTGAAGGATTTGATTACTCAGTATTTGAGTGCAGTGGATTCACAATAATTAAAAAAACTCAGAATTTTCTTTTTTAGTTCCAACCCGTATAATACGGGTTATGTGGTTAATCCTTTGCTATGTCGGTATGTTGGATCTTTTCAACAACTTTAAAATGTAGCACACTCCAGGTGTACTTTGTCCACTCTTATTCTTTTGATCTTTTCTGGTTTTAAGGTAGAGTTATTTAGCCTACGATGCTATTTTTCCTTTACGTTACCAATCATGAATACCTATATATCCTGATGATTTTAACTATGATCATGCTATATTAGAGCTGAAGCCATCCTTTTGTTCTTGTCACATCTATGTCCACATACACTAACACTGTTGGATTAATATTGGTGTAGGGCTCACAAATCATGTACCTGCAAATTTATTTGCTTTCTGCCTCTTTCTGTCCTCTCTCTTGCACTTTAAGGTCATTGATCTTACTCTTTGGCATCTCAACACAGATTCCGGAAGCCTACAGTCGAGTCCTTTGTGTTGGACTGTGAAATCGTTGCCTATGACTGTGACAAAAAGAAAATTTTACCTTTTCAGGTTTGTATTTCATTATTTTGTAAGATTTGCAGTAACATAACTTTCAAACTGACCATCATATAAATATATCCAAGGAACTTGTTTTATAAAGTAACCTTTTGTATTTCCTGCTACTAGTGTGATTATTTCTCCCTTGCAGGTACTTAGCACAAGGGCCCGCAAGGGTGTTACCATAAATGACATCAAAGTCTCAGTGTGCACTTTTGGTTTTGACATTCTTTATGTAAATGGGGAACCTCTTCTTCAGGAACAACTCAAAGATCGTCGAGAGGTATTGTACTTCTGTCCTGTAGACTTCTAATGTACAATTCATTTCATCCTGCCATGGGTGCCTTGTTTGTGCTACCCATGTGGTACATTTTGAGAGGGCCACGGATCAGACATTTTTTAAATTTATGAAAAAAAAGAAAGGGCAGCCCGGTGCATGTAGTTCCCGCTTGCGCAGGGTCCGGGGAAGGGTCCGACCCACTTGGGTCTTTTGTACACAGCCTTCCGCTGCATTTCTGCAAGAGGCTGTTTCCAGGACTCGAATCCGTGATCTCATGGTCACAAGGCAACAGCTTTACCGCTGCGCCAATGCTCCCCTTCACATTTTTTTAATTTATGATACTAATCAAAATATTGATCATATGTGCCACATTTGTATATCAGAAAATTGGCACTATGCTCTGAAGCCAGCAAGCTTTTGGATCCTACAAAACAAGCTTGTGTCTCCTATTGTTTTTAGACATGTAATTTTCGTTTGCACTGAATACTTGGCAGCATCTTTACAACTCCTTTGAGGAAGTACCAGGTGTTTTTCAATTTGCAACTGCAATTACATCAAGTGACCTGGAGGAGATACAAAAATTTCTTGACACAGCTGTCAATTCCAGGTAACTAAAATTTCTTAAGCAACCATGTTACCTTTGGGTAGCTTATTACATGCCTTCTAATTCAATAGCTTCAAGGCTACCAGTTGTGCGCATTATAAGAACCTATTCAGGGCTCAAGAATAAAACATTTGATTTGGATCATTCAATGGAAACATGTTCCTTGGGTCTGATGAAACGTAAAATTGTTTGCAATGACACATTTCCCCAAAAGAAGCATCATTTCCCCTCATTTTCTCTATACAAATCACAGGCAGACTACAAAGAAGTATTTGAGATTCTACAATTGTTCATTTGTTCTAGCATGTTACAGATGTAACCATCTCTGGCTCATTAAGGCATGTCCAACAACAAAGTGTTCTGTTTCTCTATCGAAATTTTGCAATAGATTCTATCCAATATTCACTGAATCACTGGCTGTTTGCTTTGCCTGGAATTTTCTTTGATTATCAGATAGATCCACTCTATCTTTATTGTTGTGAAAATAAGATGCCGATTAAATTATGCTTGCTGTAGTGGCGCATTTTTTCCTTTGGAGTGATATTTCATGAAATATGTGTATTATATTTGTAAGCAGCACATGAATTGTTTTAAGTTATCACCCTTTTGTCCCTTTATTATGGGAATTCATTGATAAATAGATTTTGATCGAAGAATTCTGTTGTGGAGATTCTGCTTCCTCAATTCTGTTGTGGAGATTTTCCTTCTACTAAGCTATCTATTACTAAAGTTGTGAAGGGTTGATTATCAAGACATTGGACAAAGATGCTACATACGAGCCAGCAAAGCGATCAAACAATTGGTTAAAACTTAAAAAGGACTATATGGACAGGTTAGTAAATTGCAATCCATACTGGTTTAACCCTCTTCTTCATTGGATAACATGCATATCCAACAAATTCTTTTGCAGGATATGCAAAACTATTTATCCATTATGTTGTGGACTATGGTCTAGGAGTCCAATCATAGTTTGTATTAGGAAATATGTCACAACTTTTTATTAATTTTATGTCTATGTGAACTGTATTTGCAAGTAGATATTTATTCAGGATTTAAATAAAGTAAAATATGCATTGTGTTTTGAAAGTGATGCGTTCATTTTCTTTCGGGCAGCATTGGAGACTCATTGGATTTGGTTCCGATTGCCGCTTTTCATGGAAGAGGAAAACGAACAGGTGTTTGCTAAACATCATGCATACTGATACCAAACTGAACTAAATTTAGGATTTTCTGCTTCATTCGTCCTGTGCCTGTTTGTTCATTTAGCATTTTACCAAGTTAAATTGCTTTAATTCTTCTTAAATTGCTTTAATTCTTCCTTGCTGCTAATTGCACATGTTTCTTTACCCTTGTGTTGTACTTAATAGGTGTCTATGGATCATTCCTCCTAGCATGCTATGATGACCAAAATGAGGATTATCAGACAATATGCAATATAGGTATATTCTTCTTTTATATTAAAAAGAGAAATTTAAACAGCCACTTAGATGAAATTAGATCCATGCTTTCTATCTTTATGTACATTTAGGTACCGGATTTTCTGAACAACAACTTGAAGAACGTTCTGCGAGCCTTCGAAGTAAAGTGATAGAAAAACCGAAGGTGATTTTATTTCTACTGTTTTCTGTTGCAGACAGTGATTTCTTATTATTAGTTATCTTGCCCTGCCGGCTGCCGTTCTTCTCCATGGTTATGGATAGTTTTAATTTTACAGGCATATTATAGATTTGCTGACACAATGAACCCAGATGTGTGGTTTGAGCCATCAGAGGTAATGTGCACATAAAACCTTGTCAGTTTGTTATACTTCATTATGTTCTTTATTTCTTTATAGATTTGTATGCTTTTAAACCTGAACTAATCCGATTTTTGGTCATTCAAAAATAAGTGCTTCATGATTGCTAGTATATACTGTATGTGTTTCATGTTAATCCTAAAAACTACTGGTAGCAATCACAGTGGAAGGTGTTAAACTAGTTAGTCTAATTTTTTTAACTTCCTGTCAGGTTTGGGAGGTCAAAGCTGCAGATCTGAGCATAAGTCCTGTACATCGTGCTGCTAATGGTATAGTTGACCCGAATAAGGTTGGTATCTTACTCCTTTTCTGAATTGTCATATGATGGGGAGACTAAAGGTCAAACTGAACTAGGGTATCTCGCTAAGATTCCCTCGTTTGTTGCGGATACGTGATGATAAGAACCCTGAACAAGCGACTTCATCTGAACAAGTAGGTTCTCTGCCACGTTATTTTTTATAGTGCCGTGTTTGCATGCATTACTCAAATTTGATCCAAATTTTCCAGGTCGCTGACATGTACCGGGCACAAAAGATAAACCATGCGTATAACAAGGAGGATGAAGATGATGACTGACACCGACCCATTTTTTTGAGTTATATGCAGAACTCTCAGAGGTAAACACTATCCTTGTCCAGATTTCCAGTTTAATTTCAACGTTTAATCTGATATTTATTGTTTTCTTTGTGATTACAGGCAATCTAGAAGATAACATGTCCCATGCTTTGCTTCATCCTGATTGGAACACCTTAGATTTAAGATATCTTTAGATTTGTGTATTCTTATGCTGTTTGTTCTGCTTGGCTTTTCTTATTCTTTCTCTTGCCCTTTTATTTTCTCATCCGGGAGTTGTAAGTTGACCGTCACGCTACATCAAACTGCTGTAAGCCGCAGGCAATTGGAGATGTAGTAGCACTAACTCTGAATCCGTGATGTACATGCATTAGCACGCATATGCACTTGTCCCCAAGAACAGCCGGCATTCTTGCAACCATCGATCCCAGCCGTCATAAAAAAATTAGGCAAAGTTGCTGTGATACCACTAAAAATGTATGGGCTTGCTCTGGCACCAAAGTTTATCCTTGATTTCAGAATACCACTGGGTTTTGCTCTGTCTAGTATTATGCTATAAGATCTTGTATGGATGACTCAGATCACAAGTACAGATTGTCTGCCGTTAATCCGTCCCCTTATACTTTGTGAAACCGACAAACTCTATGTAAAAAAGTGGTATTGGACCGCTTTGCTTTTCTCTAGACAGCGGCATTAAGTGGTTGGACTGTTTTTTTTTTTTAAAAAAAATTTCCGCTTAATTCCTCTTTCTATCGTTTTGTGTGTCTATATAAAAGGAACAACTAACTCTAATTTTTTTCGTTCTTATCGGTGCTGATTGCTGTTAGCAAGATGATAGTGTCTGGTAGTGTGACTATATGAGATAATGTCATGGTCTATCTCATCTCATTTTATTATTTGATTAAATATTTTTAAATTTAAATATATATATAATAAATTATATGAATTTAACTTGTTTTTTGTGAAACGGCTTAGGCGCCGCCTAGTCAGCCTAGACTAGCTACAGTTTTTTTAAACACTGCCGACAAAGCATGGACAAGGTCGAGCTGGCCGCTCGTCGCTGCGATGACCTTGAGATCGATGGTCACCGAGTGATGTCAAGCACGTCTTTGGAACTTGGATTTGAATCTTCGACAGTGCACAAGCTCGGTCGGCCCGCTAGCTGACGAGGTTTAAGACAACAGGATGGAATCACCTGCAACTGCCGCCCGGCTCTCCGTTTATAGGCTTTGATTTTTGTTTTCTTGCGATGAACCATGCTTCGATTGGAATCTTGATTTCTTCCTAGCTTGTCCTCATGCTCCACACTGGGGTAGAGCATCGCAGCTGGGTGGTGGAAAGCAATAGGGTAGAGAAGACGAGCTTAGATCTATTTAGGCAAGTAAGAAGGGGTTGTTCGAATGTTGCTTGACGGAGTGCCAAACGGAGCAAGGATTTAGAGGATTCGAGTGCTAAATCTGAAATCCAGGAAAAAAAGTGTGGTACTAGAGCAAAACGGTTCTTCTCAGTGCTACCACAGCAATTCCACCTAAAATTTACAAAAGCCAGTGACGAGCACAAACTCGGAAACACAGCGAAATATTTTGATGACAAAAAATGGCAAACCTAACAAACTTTGAAAAACAAACCGAATGGGAAACATTACAGCTTTTGCGATTTTAGCAGATGTAGATCAATGCGATCTTGATTGGCTTGCATCAAAGGCCCGCCGGAAGGTACAGACGGCAATTACTCAACGTCGGTCGGATTAACCTTGCACGCCAGAGCGATGTACTTTGATAAGATGATTCCTTTATTTGTCACTGAAATATATATTTTTTATTTATTTGTCATTCAAAATATGCACTTTTCTTCTATGCTGTTGCTTTCAAAACTACCACCCTTTATATACATTTTCATTACATACATGAGAAAATATTATGATTAGACCGCTCAATCATCCAATTGTTATCAACCATCCAATCGTTACAACCTCTCCTATTGTTTCGATGGCACACCTTTGGTCTTTTGATATGGATGTGATTTAGCTGCTTGGATGTATACAAGGTTATGCAAATTAAAAGAGAGGTAAAGTAGCCACTAGCATAAAAAAACTAACAAAAATTTAAGGCTCTAACAATGTTATAGCTCATGGACGTAACAAAAGTGGTATAGAAGGGATAAAATTTTTTAAACTAATGACAAATAAGAGAGGGAGAGAGAGAGAGAGAGTCAGGGCAATGTGTTGGGCTTTATTCATGCAAGTGTAGGTCTCCAGCCCAGATACAGCATGCAAAGGCCCATATCTGTTACCGCAGGCAACGGCTACGAAGGTCGAAGACATCTTTTTCATGCATGGATGGAGAGCGGGGTGACCACTAGCAGTAGCAGCAGGCAACAATTACGTCTGGACCTCTGGGGCTTGCACTCACCATATGACTGGCACTGGGTACAACATAGCTCACATCCAACCGATGAGGAATACCACCAAACGAGGTTTTTGAAACTGAATTCGTTCAACAATATGATAAATTTCTTTACTAGTTTTGAATATTATATCACATATATTTCGTTTTGTAAATTCGGTCAGGAGGGGGCCATGAGATTAGAGCATTGGACCCCCTCCTACTCCCAACTTCAGGCAATCAACTAAATGTCACCTTCAGGTAAACGACCAACCGAAGTATCACATATGCAGTTACAGTGACACAAAAATGGCAAACATCAAATGTGCGCTTCTCTCTTTTCAGTCAAAAGAAAACAATGAAATAACCTCTGGCATTCAGAAAAGTATCACATATGCAGCAGTTACAGTGACACAAGAATGGCAAATATCAAATACGTGCTTCTCATTTTAGTGTCAAGAACGAAAAAGATACAGAAATAAGATAATTTCAGCACCAATGCAGTTGTAGCGAGATCACATTGGAATTACTTCGTTGTATTCAGAAATCACAATTTGAAACACACATCCATGATCCATTCTCTCATCAGCATTTGCCGATCATGGTCATGTCAAAACAGAGGATGCATATGAGACAATTACAACCAGAATTTCATATAGTAGTGTGCATCAGGGCCACAGCAGTATCCACATGCCAATGCACGAGCTTATTACTAACTCTTTTAGAAGTATAAAGACCTATCAGAAAGGATCAATCACTACGCAAGCATAAAATGACTCCTCTAAAATCTGAGTAAACCATCAAAGAAGACGCGGCTGTTCTCATAGAATCGAGAGGCCTTGGCGATGAGCTGACTTGAGCCTTTTTTTTTTAAAAAAAAGAACAGCTGACTTAAGACTCACCCTTGGGAGGCGTCCGCAGCCAACAAAAAGGGCAGAAAAAGGGCAATAAGCGGCAGAGGTTGCATAGGCAGACGTGCTGCATCGGCTCCGCGGCTAACTGCCCTGGATAGTAACAGCAACCGGGGCACCTCTGGTGTTCGGGAACTTGCAGGTGATTGTGCCAGCCGGCCTCGGCCAACGGCAGCCAGGCACTGAAAGGGTTCCAGGTGAGCTGCTGTCCGACCAGAACGTCGAGCTGGCTGGTGGGCGCTGCCGGGTGCTGAGGTTGGCGTTGCTGAGGGGGGTGATGAGGTTGAGGTAATTGACGAGGGTCGATGGCGAGAGCGGCGGGCTCCGTGCCGCAGATCAGGCACCTGTCAGCATCCGGGTTGTCGTGGCACGCCGGGCACTGGACGACGACACCGGGATTGGCCGGGGGCCAAGGCTGGCGGCGGGATCCCGAGGCTCCCGTCGCCGCCGCCCCGCGCTGGCCGTCGACGGTGGCGGCGGGCTGGGCCTCCGTCTGCGTACCGTCCAATGCGAAGTTCATCTGTGACGATGACGAAGGCGTCCCGGCCCAGGCAGGCGACGTCAATGTGTCTGGAAGAACGAAACAAACAGTCACGTCAGTGTCCATCAAGAACCAAGAAACCGAACTCTCAACAATATTGCAGGCGAAGAAGAGACCCATGAACGACGAAACTGGCATTCAAGAACCGAGAGAACCCAAAGAACCGGGCGGGCACCGTCACCGACCTGGTCCCATGCGAAGTTCATCGGAGTCGAGCGCCGCCCGTATGTGGGCCATAATACTCGGGACTTGGGATATCAAGTATTCCATTTGCTGTCTCACGGGGTCACCTTCCTCGCCGCCGCCCTGCGCCGTTGGCTGTTGCTGCGGCTGCGGCCACACGCGACTCTGATCATCTGCGGCAGACCAAGAAAGAACCCAGAACTCCAACACCGAAAGAGGAGAGGGGGGAACCGCAGGAACGACGCGCGCGTGCTGGATTTTTTATTGCGGGAACGCACCTCGTGGGTCGAGCGGGGGCAGGGAGGGGTTCCCGTCGGCGCCGTCCTCGCCACCAGGACTCCTCGTCGTCCTCCAGGAAGCGCCCTCTGATGACTCGCCGAACTCCTCGTACTCGACCACCTTCTGCTTGCCCTTCTCGCGCTCGCGGTCGCCCATCTGACTCGAACGCCTCTTCTCGCGGCAGAACGGGGCCGAAGAATTTTCACCGAACACCTTCGCTGCTTCCCCGAAAGCCCTCTCTGCTCCCCAAGAATCGAGGTGGACGACGGAACTCCGGCGACGCGGTTCTCGAGGACGGTGGACGGGGGAGAGGCAGCTAAGGGAACGGGAGCGGGGAGGGGAATGTTCTCTAGGAAGACGAGGCATATATATAGCACTGGGCTTGCCGCTTGCGCCATCGCACAAGAAGCGATGGCGGTGAATCTCTCGGTTTGGAAGGGGACACCGAATGAAGCCTGGGCCATGCCGTGCCGTTGTTCCGAAGTGCCTATCGAGCGGCTGATCAGTAGGCCCATATGAAGCCCGTTTAACAGTTTTCCTGAAATAAAGCCCAACGGACCGTCTGGCCCGTTAGAAATTCTGAACGAGGGCGCGCTAGTGGGACCCGACAACAGATGGCGCGAGCTGATTGGCTGTATCCAATGTGAGTTGTTTGAATTTGGTCTGAACTTCAGTAACGGCCTTCTCTGGATCTGACTTCTGAAGTTCTGAACCAGTGATATTTTGACCTACAACGTTACCATCTGCATTCAATTCGAAAGTCAAGAGAAAAGATTTTTCAAAATTGACATATAATGCCGGCCTCACAACATTTTCCATCCAATTTCAGCGTCGACGGCCGGACTTGGCACATCCGCATCTGTTGGTGGGACGTGACTAAGCATGCGTAAGGCTATCCGTACTCATATACTCTAAACATTTACTCCAAATTAATATTTTTAACTCTTTTCAGCATACTCCAAAATATTCCCTACTTTACAGTACGTGTTTTTACACTCATCGTACTCACTGAACGTACTCTATATCAACTATCACCCATTTTTTAATATATTTTTCCATTCTTTCCTCGGTTTTCCCTTTCCTTATTATATCTTCCCATCCTTTTCCTTTCTTTTTTTTTTCTTTCCTTTTTTTCCCCCTTCCTTTCATTCTCTTTTATTTCCCTTTTTCCATCTCTTTTTTTCTTCTATTTCTTTTCCTTTTCTCTCTCTATTTATTTTCTTTTATTCTCTCTTTTTTCTTTTCTTTTTATTCCTTCTTTCCTCTTATATTTCCTCTCTTCCTTCTGGAGTCTTCCTGTTACCCTCTCTTCTTCCTCAGCGCAACCCCACACAACTTGCTGAAACGCGAGCCCTTCTCGCGGAGAAGAGACGGCACGCCGGATGAGGTGCACGAGCCCTTCTCGCGGAGAAGAGACGGCACGCCGGATGAGGTGCACGAGCCCTTCATGCGGAGAAGAGACGGCACGCCGGATGAGGTGGATGCACGACGCTATCCTCCGCTCTTGCGTCGCCTCCGCGCCTCCACGCCCCGTCGTCTGGAAGGGCCGCAACCTGGGAGCTGGCGGAGGTCCTGAATGGGGGTGGCCTGAGGCTGCAGACGCGGGAGTAGCAGTGGCCGACGACGCGATGGAGGTGGATGCGGGCGTCGGAGTGGTGGATGCGGAGGCGGGCGGCGCGGCGAGAGGAGGTGGCTGGGCCGGGGCTGGGGGAGGCGCGTAGCAGCCGTCGCCGGTGCCTGTGTTTCGATAGCAACCGACGACCCTGTCCAGTAGAAGCCGTTGTCCGTGGTCACACGCGAAGCAACTAATCAGTCCAACAATCGCATCCCGCACCATTCTTGCAGCGGGCGAGAGGGCGTAGAGTTGTAGCATACTCCCGGATGGCGTAGCTGATCTAGTACAGCGGTGCAGACGAAAAGATCGAGCCGAACGCTAGCTGTGGAGTCCCGTATGCTTCCCAGTACATGAGTGTGGTCGGTCTAAGTTCTTCACAATCATAGGCCGTACAAGAAGACAGCGACCCGCTCTGGATGACAAGAGTAGCAGGACTCCTCCGGAGCTTAGCTGTTCTAAGTGTTGTTCCTAGACTCTATGACACCTTTTCAGAGGAAAAAAAGAATCCTACCGCTGCGCTAAGGGTAGAACTTACAGAGGTGTTCTATGTTCATGGACTGGGTAGAGGTACCATATCCTCCGTGGCTAGGTGGACGCACCTGGGGCGGCATACTTATGTCACTCGGAAGGGACCCTCCCAGCTAGGGGAGAGTTTGTCAGCCCTTCTCGAGAAAGTATTCGCCGAAGCACTAGGTCACCCCACCTCGAGCTGTCTACTCCGCGTGAACCACTGCTGATATCGCCAGAGCGCTTTGCGGTGTACCGCATTTCGAGCAGCTTCTAGCCACGTTTCCTCGTCGATAAGGTCGATATCTTCACGTCGAAGCTGGTCCTGCGTGGCTTCATCGTATGCTTAGACGTGGGATGAGCCCATGGTGGCTTCCGGGCGGAGGGCGGCCTCGACCCCCTGCACCAGTGTAAGAGGGCGTCTCCCTTGCCACACGATGGGATGATGTCTGACTAGACGTGTAGCGCCTTGCATCGCTCTTTGTCGGCGCTAGAGTCAGAGTGGTTGTAGACGACTTTCAATGCCCGCTTGGCATCTTGATGCTCCATCTCCTGCTCAGCGCTAGCCTTAGGTTTGGCCTTTTGTTTGCCCTGCCGTTGGCAAGAGCGTGAGCCGTCTTGACGCGGCCGCTGTTGTTGCAGCTCACGGAATCGCTCCGCAAGCTTCTTGATCTCGCGGCAGTCGCTTGTGTTGTGGCGGCAGGAGTTGTGCACCGGACACCACTCGCCGTCATCACTGGCAGACGACGGTCGTGGGCGCTTGTCAGTGTGCGGGGCTCGGCCCCCACCGACCGCTACAAGGGCGGCGGTGGGTTTTGGAATTTTTTCTTTTCTTTTTTATATATACCACTGTTGTTCTGCTGCCCATCCTCTCAAATTCCTACGAAGAGCACTCAGTTTGTTATTCCATTTTTGAGCCAAATTTCTTCCTTTAATTGGTTTATTTCATATCTCTATAACCCTGTTGTAGAAGTCTTCGCGATGAAACCAACTAAGTTCCATTCTGAATAGCCTATTGATTCTCATGGGGGTATAGAATTAGTATTTAACAGCAGTGGTGTGTGATCGGATACACCTCGATCTAAAGCATGTAGAAAACCATGAGAAATTTAAATTCCCACTCCGCTGTTATTAAAACTCTTATCTAGTTTCTCATAAGTACTTCCCTTTATCGAGAAATCCAATCTTCTGAATCATAACCTGACCTAAAACGAGCCAAAAGATCTCAAACAGCGATTATCCACCACAGAAACGAATCGAAATTGATGTTCGTAGGAGAGTTTGGATCCCTTTGCCAGCCGAAACCTAGACCTACTGTTCTCTCCAAGCGCATGCAGTAGGCCATTGATCCTGCAAGACGTACTTCAGTATATATGAAGTGGTTGTTTCCCTGGTCCCCTCGACGAAGAGTATTTTCATGTCATCAGCAACCTGAGCTCAAATCACGGAGATGTAGCGGTGCTGATGTCGCGGGTCCTCGTGAATTGGGTTGGTGCATGCCACTGTGGTTTACCTTCCCTGGCAGTCCGAGCAGTGCAATCGAGTCGCATCTCGGCCGTGTTGAGAGGAGCCCCCTGCCGCCGCCTCCGCCTCCGACGCAGGGACGCTTAGCCTCCGTGTTTGGCTCACGCGGCGGCCAACGTGGTGGCCTGCTGCCCCTGCCGGCGTCCATCGGCGTCACGTCACGCGTGCCGTTCGTTTCACTGCTGGTGTCGGTCGAGTACTCAGACTATTACTACAAGAATCGCGATAAGAGATGACCGCCACAAACCGTCGTCTATAAGGCCCAAACAATCGTCAATAGCTTATTAACGATGATATACGCTTATAGACGACGGTATATTACCGTCTACGTTTTTTTATCATTTATAACGTTATTTGACGACGGTAACCGTCGTCCATAAACTATTTGACGACGACCAAAACTAGTTGTCGTCGATAAGTGACTTTCTCCACGTAGCAGCGGGGGAAGCTTATCGTCGACGGTGCCAGGGACACCGTCGACGATAAGTTACAGTATCGTCGATGGTGTCACCGTCGACGATAACTCGCCAGTATCGTCGACGACCTCCATGTAACCGTTGTCGATAATTTTTGCAGTTTTTTTTAAAAAATAGAAAATGCTGCTCTGACTTTGAGGCCAGCCCTGACTCGATTACCAGATCACAGAGACAGAAAAACATGACACAAACATGCATAATACATCACACAATATATTATTACACAATTCTTCATACAAGTCTCACACCGCACATTTTGAGAGAGGAGGGAACTTAGCTCACAAGTCTGAGGCTCGGCTGACCTGACTAAGAGACGCTACCCCGTCCGCTGCCACCGGAGTTTAGAAAGTCGTCCTCCTGCAGTCGTCCAAGCATCTGAGGCGACGGAGTTTGAGCCTCCGTTCCCGACGCTTGTGAAGTGCAAGTGTGGTTAGACATGTTACAAGAAAATGCATATTTTACTAAATTTCAACAAATTTAACTAGTGCAAGTGTGATTTACTAAGTTTGTACCTGGACTACCGGCGGCGCCCATTGCAGAAAGACAACCGCCTGTCCTGCACTCATAGCCCGCAAACACAAAGCAAATCATTATACATGTCATTTATATGTAAAAAATGTTAAGTACAATATCTAAAATAGATTACCTGCATGGCATCTTGCATCTGTAACTTGAACGAGTTTTAATACTCGTCCCTAGCCCTGATCTCAGCTGCCCGCGCCTCGTCCCTACCCCTGAGCGCTTCTTGCGTCCTCTGGAGCTCCAAATCTCGACTAGCACGGCTGCTGCTGGACCCGCCCTGAAGCGATGAAGAGGCTCTCGAGGAAGCTCGCGCCTGTCTCGAGTCGACCACTCCATCGAAGATGGCTAACCTGCACAAATGAAGTAAGATTATTAAATTTTGTATCTTGAAGTTCGTAACAGTAAATTAAAAATTACAAAGCTCACCGTCCGTGAGGTTTATCACCACCGCTTGCATACGCAGCATCGGGGACGATTGGCGCGCTCTGCCAATCGAATTCTTTGCCTCGAATCCTCCGCGCCTCCTCCCCGTACTTTGCCTGCAAAAACCAGAAAAATAACGTCATTAGTACTATTAAAGAGAATTCAATTAAGTTGAAAAAATTAACTCACCAAAGTCTCTGTCGCCGTATGAGAAGACAGCTGGTCAGGCTGTGACGGGTCACTTTCCAAGTGACCCCTCTTCCACACCTCGATAGGTGCCGACTGCTGACCGCTCTCGTGCTCCTATCGATACATGTTAGCACAATGAAGATTATAAAATTACTTAATAGAATGCTTATAACACTTACCATCCGTTTAGCGAGGCGTATGTAGCCGTCCCCACTCAAACGATGTTTACCGCCTGTCCCTCTACTCTCTCGATGGGTTTTAGAAACTGACTTGAAGCCCTCGCTCACCCAAAGAGCACACAGGGCACGGTACGCGTCCGGACGGCTGTCAAGCCACGCTACGTCGACCTGCACAAATTTATTATTGAATGAAAATATTGATCGCGATCAGATAATGAAGCAAAGTAAACTAAAATCTTTACCTCTGCGTACTGCGCCTCCGTCAAGTACGTGTCGCCCGATTCCTTCCCCGGCTCACCCTCGTCTGGATGTAACTTGAAGTACGCGTTTGTAGCTTGAATGCGAGCTATAGATAGTGACTGTGTCACGATCTTCCTAGCACAGTTATGGAAGACGAGACGAGCATGATCCGTTTGCTCGGACTCGTCCTCCAAACGATACCGTGTCTGAAAAAAAAGAAATATATAACTAAATGTATGTAACTTATAATAAATTCATATTACACAAATATTGTTCATACTTACCGTGAGTCGTGCCAAACAACCTCCTAGTGGTTGCCGTGAAGAACGTCCTGGGCCCTATAGTAGTCGTCCCAAGACGTGGCAACACATCCGTTCACTACACCAGGGTAGTGCAAATGGACAAGATGGACCAAGACACCGTTCAACAGCGCGTGGCGTCCCTGGCTCGTGAACGAAGCATCCTCCCAAGTCCTGATACATGATTCTCAATTAGTATACGTATAAGGCTAAAAGTATCTAAATTGAATTGTTAGATATTTACTTACCTATCGCCAACCGGACGAATAATGACCCCATTGTTTGGGTCTGCAGGAGCCGGAGTCCTCCGCTGTGGAACCGACTCCGAACAAGAAGGCTCCGAAGAAGGGTGCTCCAAAGGAGTCTCTAAAGAAAGAGGCTCCGAAGAAGGAGGCACCGTAGCCTCTGTGTCCTCAGACGTTGAGTCGTCCTGACAATTTTAAAGATTCATATTATAGAATAAAGAATTACTTATATCATTTATTTAGTTAAATGTTCTTTACCTGTCGTGACCGCTGTACAGAACCAGGTGACGACTCCGGTAGATGGCTCAACAACTGAGCCCGTATACCCCCACTAAGCTGAGTCCCGTGGAAGACCTCGTCTGCTCTCGTGGGTGTCGGTGACAGAAAGCTCCGCGCCCCTGTACGTCGTCGTCTGCTACTGCTCGACGACATCCTGTCTAAAGGAAAATTTGCTAATGAATGAAATAGGAAGTATAAAAAAGAAAAGAAGAGATGAAAGAAACGTTACTTGTACTCAGTTTTAAAATCCATCAGCATCACGATGTACTCTACTACATAAACCAGACCATCGGTCTTCTATCGTAGTAGTAGCCGTTTTCGTTTTCGCATCTCACTAGTCTCTATATCTTCTGCATCTCCAACTAAGTCATCGAGTCCTAAATCATGCTCGACGGCAAAAGAGTCCGGCAACTCTTGTTCTTGGTAAATAACATCAACCTCATCATCAAGGTATCCAACATTATCTGGCTTATATAACCGCTCACGAGGATTCACCTTGTGTACAACCCACCAAGCTTTAAGCTTTTCGCATGGATAACATAGATAATAAGCTTGCTCGACTTGGTGTGCAAGGATGAAGGTGTCGTAGCCTTGTAGACGGTCCTTATGTTTCACTTCTACCATGCCAAATTAATTTTCTCGAGTTCCATTGTTAGGATCAAACCAATCACAGTCAAAGAAGACTACATTATAGACCTTATTCACCATAAAACTGAATTTAAGGATATTTTTAATGATCCCATAATAATTACTTTCACGTCCTTGTGCGTCAGTTGCCCTATTCACAACTCCGGTGTTACATGTTGCTCTGAAGGGACGTTGAGATTCAAATTCAGTTGAACGAAATTGATACCCAATGCCATTGTATCGACCGTAGCTTTTAATTTTAATGGAGTTGTAGGACAGCTGTCGCAATTCTTCATGGACGCGAGCTTGATTTTTGCACTGTTCAACATATGAATTTAGAAGACTATTTTATGCTATACACATAATTACTAAGAGAAACAAGACATGAACATGTTACATGTGCATGAAATCAGGATAGGAAGTTAGTCCCTCCATTTACTCCATAATATCGCATCGATTGTATTTGTCTGCTTGTAGGTTGCTGCTTAGATTTTCAATTTTGTTTATCAAACTCACTAAATAAGATAAACAGAATGATTAACATAGATGTATAACACACCACGCTAATTATAACACAAACACTTACTGAAAATGTTCATGCATCCCCTCTATATTAGCGTACATGTACATCAAAGCAGCTGTCTTTTTATCTGTTTCAAGATCGTAGCTCGTGCCACTACCAACAGTGGTGCCTCTCGTTTGAAAAATGGAGAGGATGCTACAAGGGGGTGCTTCATCCATATTGTATCGCAACATGCAAACATTAACATTGTATTCTTCTGCAAAATAGACGCTTGAAAAGTATCCAATCTTCTGAATGACGTATGCTTCGACGATGCATCCTTCAATCCTTGCCCTATTGCGAACCATTGGTTTAAGACTCTTGAGTGCTCTTTCGACGTGATACATCCACCTATATTGCATAGGGATTGCGAACCACTTCGTATGGAAGATGGATTAGGAGATGTTGCATTGGATTGAAGAACCCTGGAGGGAAAACTTTTTCCATCTTACATAAAAGCACTGATATCTCCCTTTCCAACTTCTCCATCATCTCGGTTGTGATTTCTTTAGCACAAAGTTATCTATAAAAGTAGCTAAGTTCGACTAACACCTTCCACACCGCATCGTCAAGGTAGCCCCGAAACATAACCGGTAGAAGTCTTTCCATGATTATGTGATAATCATGACTTTTCAACCCTGTGAGATTTCTAGTCTTAACATTCACGGCTCGTCTCAGGCTAGCAGCATAACCGTCTGGAAATTTCAACGTTTTCAACCATTCGAAAACTCCTTTCCTTTCTTTTGGCCGAAGACAGAAAAAAGCACACGGTTTTTCACCAGCTTCAGTTAGCTCAAGAGTTGGACGTTTACAAACCTTTGCCAAATCCTTACGAGCTTTTATATTGTCTTTTGTTCTGCCCGTCAGATCGAAGCATGTGCTTATGATGCATTCGCCCATGTTATGTTCCTGGTGCATGACATTAATATTATGCATTAGGATTAAGGACTTCACATAAGGTAGCTCCCATAGTGCACATATATTTGTCCAATTGTGGTCTTCTTCGTAACTAACAAAATATCCAGGACGACCTTCATCTGCCACTAAGTTGTTCAATTGTTCAGCAGTCTGCGACCCGTTGAGACGTTACGGTGGTCCTTTTTTGACAACGATGTTCTTTCTGAAGGCATTCTTCTGTTGCCTAAATACATGATTAGGCGGTAACCAACGTCGGCGGCAATCAAAGTAGCAATTCTTGCCACCATGATTTAAACGAAAACATTCTGTGTCCGAAGCACATATCGGACATGTCAAACGACCATGAGTGCTCCAGCCAGAAATAATGCTGTAAGCTGGAAAATCATGGACATACCACAAGTATGCAGCTCAAAGGTTGAATTTTTATTTTTTGTAACAGTCGTACGCTTCGATTCCTGTCCATAACATTTTCAACTCTTCAATCAACGGCTTCAACATCACGTTCAAACGTGAACCGGGATGATCCGGTCCAGGTACAATAAGGCAAAGTAACATGAACTCGTACTTCATACAAAGAGATGGTGGTATGTTGTACGGAATAGCGAACATAGGCCAGCAAGAGTACAGTGTTGCATTTGTACTGAACGTGAGAAGCCATCTGTCGCCAACCCGATGCGAATATTTCTCGTGTCATTGGCGAAATCTGGATCGAAGCGGTCAAGCGCTTTCCATGCCTCACCGTCAGACGGGTACACCATCATTCTGTCGTTCTCACGTAGACCTTTTCTGTGCCACCTCATGTGTTGCAGTTTTTTTCGAGAGAAACAAGCGCTTCAACCTAGGTGTCACAGGCAAGTAGCGAAGCTGTTTTTATGCGACTGCAGTCATTACTTTTGTACTGTCATCATTAACAAATTCAACAAATCTTGCTTTATCACATTTTAAACACTTGTTCTCATTGGCATGCTCTTTTCAGAAAAGCATGCAGTTGTCTAGTCACATATCAATCTTCTCATAGTCCATACCAAGCCCGGAAATCATTTTCTTAGACTGATACATATCTTTAGGCAATTTATGAGGCTGTGGAAGGACATCACTGATCAATTTGACGAGTTCATTGTAGCAATTATTAGAGAAGGAAAACTTAGACTTAATTGCCATAAATCTAGTCATGAAACTGAGGATCGAGACTTTGGTGTGTTCATGCACCGGCTGTTCAGAAGCTTTGACAAGCTTGAAAAACGTTTTAACCTCCATTGTAGGAGGATCCTCCGTCAATTCAGGATTTATGGCTTCAAACATCTCGTCCATCCTATCGACCCCAGTGTTGTCATCCTCATCTCGATCTTCTATAATTTGAGAAGGTGTCTCGCCGTGAAATGTCCACAACTCATAACATTGCATGAAACCATTTCCACACAAGTGATACGTCAACGTCACTTTGTCGAAACACTTCGCCTTTTGACATTTCATACATGGGCACCGCACCTTCCTGTTGTTTGACAACGAGAAAGCTCGTTCTATGAAACCATTCGTATTGGTGAACCACTCCTCTGAGTGTCTCCCATCCTTTTTCCAACCAGTATACATCCAAGTGCGGTCTTCAACCATTTTTGAGAGTATGCCTTTAAAGCAGACAAATCATTTACGAGAGAGGAAAGAACGAAAGAAAGAGAAGAAAGACAGTTGGTCTTAGCTGATAATTCCACATCCGATGCATATACTGCGTGTCATGTCGGGTCGGGCCGTGCCGGACCGGGTCAGCCTGAAACCCCTTTATGTTCATATATTAAATAATAACAACGAATAAACTACTATTTCAAAAGCATAACGTCGTCTATTTAATACTACACCCCCTATCCGGTGCAGTTCTTCAAGTAAAAAGGGAAAACTATACGGTTATAGCCATCATACGTATGTTGCGAGTCAAAGAAGATCATCCGAGCGGGGCGCCGTCGGTCACAGCAGGATCCATCCGAGCGGGAGCGCCGTCGGTCGGGGCGCGGGGCGGGGGGGGGGGGGGGGGGGGCGGGAGCGGGATGGTCAAGCGCAGCTGGATCCATCAGGCCGGGGGCGTGGTCGGTCCAGCGCGGGGCGGGGTGGTCGGGCACAGGCGGGAGTTGGGGGCGGCGCGGTCGAATGCGGAGGGGGACACAAGAGGTGGGGTGGGGGTGAGATGGCGGCATGTGGGAGGGTACCACCGGTCAAAACCTAGCGGTGGGGTGAGATGGCGGCGTGTGGGAGGGAGGGTATCACCGGTCAAAACCTAGCGGTGGGGGAAGTGTGGGACGCACTGGGCTGGGCTGGGCCATGTGGACCAATTGGAAACAGGGAAAGCAGAAGTGGCCCATAGAAAATTACTTTAGCACATTAGAAATATGTGTCCTGTATTTTAAAATTTTCTATAAATCACTACCGCCTAGGCGCCACCTAGAAACGCCTAGGCACGCTTAGGCTCTAGGCGGAGGGTCACCGCCCGCCTAACGCCTAGCGCCTTTTAGAACCTTGACTTGGAGTAGAGGTTGCTTCCACCATCCACCCAAGTGCGGGTGGTTGATGTCCACGTCATCGTGGTTCGCTTCCGTGCCGTCTCGACACATACATTAGAACTACAACTGTCTATATGGCACGAACACATTTAATACATGTCGTGCCGTTTTGGGTCAGACCGTGCTGGGCCGGGCAGGCCCCAAACCCGTTTACTTACATATATTAAGTAATCACTCAAAAACATAAGCAGTTAAGCTAAATAATATAATAAAAGCAACATAATCCAAGATATTCTAGAGGACTCGTCCTATCCCACCTCGTCCTTGTCCCTCTCGTCCTTGTCCCTTCAACTAAACAAAAAACAGGTATTCATGTGGCCTTCTCAATGCAGATCCCAGGAGTTATATATATATGATAAGTAAGAATCCTTGATGGCAGTGCAAGCCATCTGGATCCAAGTCACAATTTCCTAACCGATCAATATTTTTCGGAACCTAGTTCCTCAAAAAGTAGAGCACATCATGTCAAAAAGATATCATTTCTCTATACTAGAAAGGAGAAAAGAAATACTTGGACAAAGACAAGGTTGGAAGGGATGCGGTAAAACTGCAACACACATATCAGCACTACCATATATAGTCTAAATATGAAAGTATCATAAATATAAGTCTAAGGTCTAGTTCAAAATCCAAAGTTATTGTGATGGAGAAACAATGCTTAAAAAATGAGCAGCATGACAATTTCTTCAAACATCAGGAGAATCAAAAGCAACACAGAGACAAGCTAGGCTAACACCAATGCCACTGAAAAATTGTAACTTAGAGTGACAAGTAATATAAGAAGAATGAAAACTACATACTGGAATTTCCATTACAAGTCCCTTAATGAACAACATAAAACATCATTGCATAATCATCACCCATGATCAAACTAAACTCCCAAATGAGCCTATTCCATGTCTAGATTCGATTAGAGAGCGATGCATTCTCTAGCTCCCTTAGAGTACACAAACTACCGAGGGTCGGGGCGTCGCGGGGGCGGAGAGGAACGAAGGGGAGAGGGGCGGCGGGGCGGTCGGCGGCGTGGCGGCATAGAGGTGCAGAGGGGGCAGCCGGGCGAGAGGTGGGCCAGGGCGGTGGGGCAGCGTGGTGGGAGGGGGGCCGTGGCGACGCGGGGTGGCGGGGGAGGCCGGCGGCAAAGAGGGGCGGCGGGGGCAGCGGGGCGGGAGGGGGGACGGGGCGGCGGGGCAGCGGTGCGGGAGGGGGTCGGTGAGTCGCGGGGGCAGGGCTAGCGGGGTGGCGGCTGCCGGCGGGGTGGCCAGGGGTGGGAGGCGGGGCGCAACAGAGGGGGGGCGGCGGGGCGCGACCGTGGGGGAGGCGGGGCGCGGTTGGCGAGGGGCAGCTCGAGGGGAGGCAGGGCGCGGCCGACGAGGGGCAGCCCGGGGGAGGCGGGGCGCGGCCGGCGAGGGGCGACCCGGGGTAGGCGCGGCGCGACCGACGAGGGGCGGACGGGGGGGGGGGGGGGGAGCGGGGCGCGACCGGCGAGGGGCGGCCCGAGGGAGGCGCGGCACGGCCGGCGAGGGGTGAGCCGGGGGGAGCGGCGCGCGACCGGCGAGGGGCGTTGTGGGGGAGGCGGGGCCGGGATGCACGGGCGGAGAAGGGAGGAGGGAGGGAGCGGCACGGCGTACATTTGCCGGAAGTCGGTCGGCGACGGCGTCGGCGGCGTGAGAGGGAGGCAGCAGCGGCGAGAGTGAAAGAAAGAACCGAGGGGGTGGCCCGAGTATTGGGACCTTAAAGACGACGGTTGGTTTACACCGTCGTCAACAAGGATTTATTGACGATCGTGTAGGTCAACCGTTGTCTATAAGTTCCGGGAAGGCGCAGGTTACGACCCATATTGACGAGGACCATTATTGTCGACGGTCCACCGTCATCTATAAGGCTCGAGAGCATATAGACGACGGTGCTAGGTCAACCGTCGTCAATAAATGTTTTATTGACGACGGTGCAATCTAGCCGTCGTCAATAAATTTATAGACGACGGGGCCGTCATCAATTAATATGGCCGTCATCCATTGTCGTGATTCCTGTAGTGTATATATGCCCGTCCGGGAGAGGCAAAGGCAAGGGTACGTACCGACCGGGTGTCACTGATACGCCTGCACCCTCTGCCAAGTGCATGGAGGCTTCTTGTTCATCGACCACCCTTTCCTTGACATCCTCTCCGGCGCCTGACTACGTCGGATTTCCATTTCATTCGAAGAAAATGCCGCCACGCGCCGTACCCAGCGTGCAACTATGAAGGAAGCCTGAAACGGGAAAAAATTGTCTTACCCTGCGTACTCTTTACAATTTGTGCTCAGTCAGGCATATCAAATGTAAATGGCATGTCCGGAGCCTGTCGTACATACTTGTCATAGGTCCCGTGGCACTGGAAGGTCTCCACGCTGAAAGGTTAATGCCCGTGGGAGGTCCAGGACGCGCAACCTGCTTAGCCTGGTTCTGTACCCTAAGCCTGTCGCACTGCCTCACCTGCGCTACAACTAAGTACTGGGGGCCGAAAGAAACACGCTTACTGACAAGAAAAGTAACCGGACCCTGGACATTGCCCTGTTTATTTTCGTGCTTTCTTTCCATACTGCTCCGGCCGTGTGGCCGGTCACTTTTTCCTGTGCTCAACCATAGTAGGAGTTGTGATATCCTTCTGCAGGCAGGTCTGCTTGAGGTATCTGTGGTTGCCTCGTTGCTCGGAGGCCCTATGGTGCCGAATGATCCCTCCCGTGAAAGGCTTACGCCATCGGGGGGTCCAGGGTGTGTAGTCTACTTTACCTGGTTCTGTACCCCAAGCGTGCACACCTTGCCTCTCCTACGTTACAGCTCAGTACCGGGGAATCATACGGCTCATACCCCTGAGCAAAGCTTTAACCATAACTTGAGATCCTTTGGTTGTATCATTGCCTAGGAGCACTATGGTACCGAATGGTCCCTCCCCTGAAAGTCTTACGCCAACGGGAGGTCTAGGGTGTGTAGCCTGCTTTGCCTAGTTCCGTGCCCTAAGCCTACACACTCTGCTTCTTCAGCGCTACAGCTCAGTACCAAGGAACTGGACGGCTCATACCCGTGGCAAGGCTTTGACCATAGCCAGGACGACCCATATCGAATCACCCAAGCCCCGTAGCTCAGGTGAGGACCGTAAGCCAAAAAAAAACTAACAAACAGGAAAGAGTGACCAGAGAGCACGACTACTCTTTTTTTTCTGCCATGTCCGCAGGTCCAAATAGGTCATTGGCATCCCGGACCTCCCAGGAGGCTCGATGTCGACGTCTTGTCTCATCAAGTCTACTTGGTAGGTGCGCCCCAGTTTAAGAGCCACACCTAACAAGGGGCCATCACGGTGAACTAAGCAGACACGACGTCGGACCGCTGCAGTAGCAAGCAGAAGACACGGAGCCCCCGCTACGACAAGCTGAAGACACTGGTCGAGGTTCTCTCGGGTCCTTGGAAGCGCAAGGATCCGAGAGGAGTGTTAGCCACACTGCCTGAGCGCCCTAGGTCCTTACGCTGCTAAGGACCCGGAGGAACAAGCTCGGGACATCGACAAAGAGCTATCCACCTCGGCTAAGTCATTCCGGACCTTTGTGCTGCCAAGGGTCCAAAGTCTACACTAACAACTCAAGACAGCACAAGACTTGATGCAAAAGAGTCTTTATTAATAGCAGAGCTCCGGCATACAAGGGAGGATACAAGGCGAGCGGGAGACCTAGAAGCTATCCGCGCTGGAACCTAGTAGCTACAAGTTGGTCGACCTCCTCCACAGAAGACTTGGCCGCCGACAACAGCTCTGCCCTGTGGCCCTGCGCCACAGCTTCCCGGAAGATGCTAGGGTCGCAGCTCCGAAGGCAGGAGAGCACATGCTCTGCCACCTGCTGGGCTAGAGCCTTGCCTTCGGCCTCCAGCTGCTTCCCCAAGACGTTCTCTAGCGCCAGGAGCTTCTCCTCGACCGAGTCCAGGGCAGGGAGCACCTGGTTCACCTCCTGTTCCGGACCACGGGGCGCAAGGTGCCGAAGCCGAAGGGTTCTAGTGTCGCCTCCGCACGGCCGAGGAAGTCCCAGACCTTCTCTGCCTCAGCGGCACGAGAAGCTCGGAGGTCTTCGATCAACTTAGCGGAAGAAGGCAGCTCCCCCACCTAACTCCTCCTTGCCATCTCCTGCTCCTGGACGGACAGCTCCTGCTCCATAGCAGCCAGGGCCTGCTCCTTGGTGGCCGGCCACGCGGTTCGCTCGTCCAAGTCAGTCTCCCTAGCCGAAGCGGCGAGCTCCCGGTCGTAGACGCCTTGAAGCCGCTTCTTCAGGCGCCTTAAATGTAGCCTAGAGGGGGGGGGTGAATAGGCTTTTCGACGCTTTATTGAAACCTGAAACACTTAGTAGGTTTATCAAATACAGGGAAATTGGACTAGTCCGGTAGGGTGCGGACTAGTCCGCTTTCTAAACAGAGAAAAATCGGACTAGTCCGGTACCGTGCGGTCTAGTCCGGTATTCGTGGACTAGAGATATCAAGATTGATCAATGTTCACTTCTAGTACTCTATGCAGCGGAAATAAATTGACAACTGAGGTGTATTGCAACAGTGATACAGTGAATGACAGAAATCAACTTTGATTCTAATGTTTGAACGTGAATTTTAAAGGATTGATTATACACTAGAAAATGATGAACAATTAATGAACAAGAGTAGGACACAAGTGTTTATCCTAAGGTTCGATTCCACGAAGGAAATCCACGTCCCCGTAGAGGAGTCCACTAAGGACCGGGTCTTCACCAACCCTATGCTCGTCGAATCGCCACAAAGGTCGATTCTCTTCCACTAATCACAAGGGGGAATAAATTGTTCAAGGGGCCTTCTCACAAGTTGAAAGCTCCCCAAGAATTACAACGAATTAACACAACCAAACACACTCAACAGATGAACAATTAACAAACAAGAGTGTGCGAGAGATCAAACCCAAGAGCTCAAGATGTGTAGAACAAGTCTCTCCTTTGATCAATTGCTAATCCCCAAAGAATTGATCCTTTTTGGGTTAGAATGTGTGGAGAGATGTGAATTTTGGTCTCTTGGGAGGTGTGACGGCGCAGGGGGTTCGAGAGTTGTGTTGGTATGGCCGTACACCTCTTTTTATAGTAGGGTTTCTAATGGTTATGTTAGGGTTTGCGATGTCCGGACTAGACCGTGGTTGACTCCAGACTAGTCCGATGTGCGGTGTGTAGAAAACCCTAAGTGTTGTGATATATAGGACTATAGTACGGACTAGTCCGTTTTCTATCCAGAGACAAAATCGGACTTGTCCGGCTGATATCGAACTAGTCCGTTTTCTGGTCAGAAAGAAAATCGGACTAGTTCAGTTGATATCGGACTAGTCCGCACATGCTGAAATTGTGCAGTTAGTTTGATTTCTTCCACTTGAGCTCTTGGGGTGTGTTTCTCCAACACACTCTACACTAAGTATTTTAATATTTTCAGCTCCTGAGCTCTTATCAATTTGGATCCTCCTTCTCCTTTCTTTTTGCTCTTTCTTCCTGATTTCTTTTAAGAACCCGCGCTCATCTCAACAATTTTGTTAAGGTCTCATTTGTTTGTCATAAATCAACCAAAACCCACAGGGGATGCCTAGATGCACATTCACACCTCCGCTCCTCCTCATGAGCGGCCAGACGATCAGAGAGCGCCCTCTCCTTTGCCTCCGCCCCCTTCTCCCGACGAAGGGGAGTCTCCTAGAGCTCCGTCAGACCCGCGAGACGTGCATCGGCAGAGGCATGGAGGTCCTTGGCCTCAGCCAGGAGGCCCACTCCTTCTGGAGGTCGGCGACGATGACCTCCTTCTCCTCCAGCACCTCCTCTCGAGCCTCAAGCTGTTCCTCCCGAGCCTGTGCCTTCGCTCGGGTGGACTGGACACGCGCCTTCAACAGGTCGTCCCAGTCTCGGAGGAGCTCCTGCTCAGACCTCAGCTCGGCCCACTCCCGCTCGAGCACGTCCTGCATCTGGTCCAGGCTTGAGCGGACCGCTCTCACGGCCCTAGGGATCGGGACAGCCTCCGGCATCGCCAGGCGAGGGACTGCCTCGACACCCTCCGGCTCTTCGTCCTCCATTGGGGTTACCACCATGGCGACCTGCGGAGGAAGAGGAGGAGGGCTGGCAGCTCGTTTAGCAGCAGTCGCGCCACTACCAGTGGCGCCACGCTCGCCGGCTGGCTGGCCTTGGAGGCCCGGGTGCTGACATCCGAAGCCGCCCTAGGCGCAGGCTTAGGCACTACCGTCACCGTCGAAGCTTCGGTGAAGAAGGAGCTCTAGCTCCCAGACTGCTGCTGCGGAGGAGGTGTGCTCTGCTGAGGAGCCCGGTAAGAAGCATCAAGCATAAGCTACGCCATCCAGCGGCTTAGTACACAACTTGAACTACAAGGTTGAGCCGTACTTGGAGGTCTGGAGGTTCCACCCCGCGCGGAGCTTCTTACGGAGAGGGCTCGAGCCACTCACCCCCGCCGGCGTTGAGGTCGCCTCCACCGGCTTCGGAGCCGGCGAAACCTTAGGGATCTTCGTCGTAGAAGACGGCACAACAGAAGACTTCCCTACTGAGGACCTCAATGCCGAAGATACGCCCCGTGTCGGGGCTGCCCTTGCAACTGAGGAGCCGACGGCGCCGCTGGAACTCTCGACGCCTCCGGCGCCCCTTCCGGAGTCTTCCCGATGACGCGCCCGAGGACTTCTACATCGTAGGCGCGTCGGCGGGCCCCCCTCGAAGCACCAGCAGCGCCAGCCACCCTTCCCGCGGCCGCCGGGGATGCCCCGGCAGCAGCAGCACCTCCAGAGCTGCTGCCGGCGCCTATCATCGAGCCAGGTGTGGGACCGCGGGAAGTCTGGGAACCCCTAGCCTGGGACCCCGAGACGAAGGTTCCGTCAGGATGGACCAGCTTCCTCTTCGGTGCCTTGCTTGACTCCGGGGCATCCTTGGGTGGTGAACGATGGCGCGCCGTGGGTGCAGGCCTCCTAGCCGACTCGCTCCCTCTGTTTAAGAGTGAGTTCGGCACAGGCCCCGCTTGACCGGATCTCCACGCCGCACGAGGCATCACCGAACTGCCGCACTATGACATCGATGTCATCCAGTGTTGGCAGCTCCTTCAACAGTCTCGACCACGCCCACGGGTTGAGGTAGACGGGCTGGCAGCTTGCTGGCGGGGTGATGGAGTCGTCGGTAATCAGGTCGCAGGAGAGCTTCTGCAGCATCGTCCCAAGCATCTCCCGATCAGGCGACGACCCTACTTCACGCACCAAACGGGTCATGTCATTGGAGAGGGGCGATTCGGCGGGACAGGAAGTTGGCCAAGACCATCAGTGAGGGTAGGCCTTCTTCCACCAAATAGATGACCCCTCCAACACCGGCGTGTAGGCGTCCTGCAGGTCGGGGATCTCGTCCCTGACGGCTACTTCGGCCATCGGCGGGCCACTCGACAGCTCTAGGCGGTCGTGGACGTCGGTCTGAGCGATCACCCAATCCTCCCTCCGGTGCTCCCACTTCCCGGGAGTGAAGGGCGTGATGTAGGGCGTACAGTTCATCTCTCGGTGCTGGAAGTAGTATGCTCCCAGGTGGCTTATGCTTCTTCGCGAGGCCCTCAAGGAGAATAATATGCTGAAGAGCCGCACCAAAGGCCACATGCACATGAACATCTTGCAGAAGTGGACAAAAACGGCCACCAGTGCGAGGGCGTGAGGCGTGAGGTGCTGGAGCTTGAGCTCGTATACCTCTAGCATGGTGAGGAGGAAGGACGACGCCGAGAGCGAGAATCCGGACAACACGTACGAGGTGAAGAGAACCACCTCGCTGGCTGCATGTAGGTCAGCGGGACCCTCCCGCAACGGATCTTTCCGTCGAAGGTGGCTTACCGCGAGCCGAGCAAGCGCCTCACGAGCGCGATGTCGCCATCGCTGCAAAGCCTGGTGGAATGGAGGCCGGAAGACATAGTGGCGAGAGAAGGTTGAGAGCGCTGGGGAGCGGAGGCTTCGAGCGCACAAGAGAAAGACGAAGATCACAAAAGGCAGGAAGGAACCACCCTTCTCTGGAAGGCTTCCTTTTCTACGTCCGCGATCTCTGACAAGGCAACATGCGTGACATTTGGGTTTCCACCGCCGCACGCTATTCGCTCCCCCTAATGATTGGTAGGACCCAGGTCCACCCGTCAAACACTGGGGGCCAAGTGGGTAACCTCTCGGGAATGTCCGACGGTTCCCGAGAAAAGCGGCACGCTGGAACTGCAACGGTCGATCCGAGGGCTGTTGTAGCGAATACCCCAGGGCAATCCCTCGAGTACGTCGCCACGACCCGCCAGTCAAGAGCAGACACGCGTCCAATATGCCGACGACGTGCTCCCGCTTCAACTGCCGAGTACGCACATTACGCCGAGGACGTGCAACCTTTTCGTCTCCCAGGTACAACCATACACCCACTACGCTAAAATCTCGCTGCTGCTACGGATTACAAAGTGCAGGCTCAAAGAAACCACGGGGGAAAGATGGAGGCCCCAACTGCGGGCTCGTTGTCTCCCTCGAGATGGGCCTGGGACCACTGTCGATACCCTGCAGACTGGATACCCCCACGTGGAGGGGAAAAGACGGCCCAGGCCCTGCCTCCGTGCTGAGGCGGGCGCTAGCATAGACATATGTCCTTGGCCCTGAGGTCAGCCCCGGCGATGCCACGTGCGCTTGGGCTCCGGAGCCTACACGTGCCCTTTGCTCCGGTTCGAGCCTCCTCACTATGTGAGGTCCGGGGCTGCCACGTGTCAGTGGGCTCTGAACCTCCTCCCTATTCAAGAGGGCTCCGGAGCTAACACGTATCCTGGGCCCCGGTCCGAGCCTCCCTGCTGAGGTGAGGTCCGGGGCTGCCACGTGTCGGTGGGCTCTGAACCTCCTCCCTGCTGAGGAGGTGTAAGTGCATCTAGGTATCCCCGTGGGTTTAGGATGATTGATGACGATAATTAAGAGACTAATGAGCTGAGATGATCATAAGCACAAATGTTTCCAAGGCGGACACCTAAACTCTCAAAAAGGAAAAGGATGAAAAACGGCGTCGAAGACTCGAAGAGTAGAAATTAGTTTTTCACTTGAGTCTTTAGCGGGCTAGCCGTGTAAAAGCGAGAGTATGTGTATGTCAAGTGCATTAAGATCATAGAAGAGAGCTCAAAGCGTTAGAAGTGTCACAACCGTAGTGGAGAGAGGTAGAGAGGTAAAATTGGGAGGCCGGACTTGTCCCGGCCAGTGGCCAGACTAGTCTGGAAGCCCCCCCGGCTTAGTCCGTTTTGGGGCGGACTAGTCTGTTTCTCTGTTGAAAAGAGTGTTTTGGGACTAAGTCCTGGTAGACCGGACTTGTCCGCCTCAGTGGCCGGACTAGTCCGAGCTAGTCAGACTTGTCAGGTTTCACCCGGACAGAGTCCCTGAATGAGTTCGGGCTAGTCCGTTCTGAGGCGGACTAGTCCGTATGGTTGTGAGATGAGAGCTCCCACGTCTAAGTCTTGGTGGACCGGACTTGTCCGCCTCAGTGGCCGGACTAGTCTGGGTCATCCATACTTGTCCGTTCTCACCCGGACAAAGAGTTCCTGTGTGAGATCAGACTAGTCCGGGTCCTGACCGGACTAGTCCGGACTTCTGGTAGGTGGCAACGGTTGGCTTCGGGACTTCTATAAAAGGAGATGCCCCGACCTCATTTAGATAACTCTGGAACCCTAGCGCCGCCACAACCTTTCTAAAACCTCTCCAAGCCTTCTCCATTGCCTACTCACCCTCTTGAATAAAATCCTAAGTGAATTTGGGTGTGTGAGAAGAGGAGAAGGAAGAACTTCGTGTTTAAGGTTCTCGGAGTGATCTCGTGCACTTGGTGTGACCTGTGGCTTGTAAGATCGGTGAAGCTTTGTAGAAGTGATCAAGTGGGAGCCTCGAATTGTGAGCAGCCCCAAACTTTGTATTTTAGCCTATTCACCCCCCTCTAGGCAATTTCAATTGGTATCAGAGCAGGTCTCTCCATCAAGAGTCTAACCACTCGAAGAGAAGATGACCGGAGTTGAGGGATACGAGATTCCGCAGACGTCACAAGGAGAAAACACATATGACAAGAAAAAGGACGCTGATGTGCTGAAAGATCATTCAAGTGATGATGAAGAAGTTCGCCAGCTCAAGGCACGACTTCGTGAGAAGCTAGGTCACTCTAGCAAAGAGAAGAAGAAGCCGAAGGATCAAGAAAGGAGTAGTCAACCGGACTACTTCCAATATCCTTTCAACTATGAACGATTAACTTCTAACAATCATTACTTATCCATTCCTCTTGGCAAACCTCCTCAATTCGATGGAAATGATTACTCAATGTGGAAGCATAACATGAATATGCATCTAATATCCTTAAACCCTAGCTTGTGGCAAATTGTGTTAACAGGTGTCCATCTTCCAAGGAATGAAGAAGACGTCACCCCGGAGCAAGCCATCCTACTTCATCGCAATTCTCAAGCAGTTGGGGTCATCACCTCATCCTTGACTCGAGAAGAGTTCAACCGAGTTGATGGATTGGAGGTGGCCAAAGATATATGGGACACACTCAAGACGACGCATGAAGGCAACCGAGTCATTAGGGAGGCCAAGATTGAGATGATAGAAGGAGAGCTTGGGAGGTTCACCATCATGGATAGTGAGTCCTCTCAAGACATGTACAATCGTCTCAAGGTCCTCGTCAACAAGATCCAATCTTATGGATGCACTCGGTGGACGGATCATGAGGTGGTGAAGAGGATGCTTCGGGCATTCATGCCTCGAAACATTGCTCTTTGCTACTTGATCCGTGAGGGCCCAGAATATGCTCAAATGACCCCGGAGGAAGTGCTTGGAAGAATCATCAACAACGAGATGATGGAGAAGGAAGCCATGTTCTACAGCGACCTCCAAAGGCTTGCCTCCTCAAATAAGAAAGATGTTGCTTTCAAAGCAACATCCTCATCACAAGACTTCGAAGCAAGTGATGATGAGGGCCTAGACCCTGATGAAGAAGAGGCGCTCTTCATCAACAAATTCATGAGAATGATGAGAAGAAGGAAGGGAAGCAACCATTATGAGAACAAGAACAAAGAAAGGTCCAAGCCCAAAACGAAAAGAGCGTGCTACAATTATGGTGAATATGAACACTTCATTGTGGATTGTCCATATGAAGAAAGTAAGAAGAAGAAAGATGGCAAGTCTCAAGAGAAGAAATTCTTTAAGAAGAAGTCATCAGGACACGCTCACCTTGGGAAGGAATGGGACTCAAATGAAGACTCATCCTCCGAGGATGAAGAGAAAGTGGCAACACTTGCCATTGGAAGGAGCAAGCTCTTTCCAAACCTTGAAGATTTCAAGTCTACATGTCTCATGGCTAAGGAGGGAAGAAGAAATGTTAAATCTAAACCATCCTCCTCTACTTCTTCACTTGATAGCTTTGATAGTAGTAGTGAAAATGAATCCATGCTTAAGGATCTAAGTAAGAGCATCTTGAAAAGGATGAGATTGTTGTCGGAAGAAATCTTTGAGAAGGATGAACTCATCAACCGTCAAGAAGACATGCTCATTCTTAAAAATGAGAGATGTCATGAGCTTGAAGAGCTCCTTGAGGTTGAAAGGGAAAGAAGCAAGGCACTTGAGCGTGAACTCGCTTTGAGCAAGGAAACTTGCTCAAATCTTGAGGACACAACTGTTGTGATTAAGGATGAAATTGTTAACTTGACAAAAGTCAACAAGATCCTTGAAACACAAGTTGAGTCTCTCAAGATCAATGCACCTTTTTCCTCTATGATTTCACCCCCCTCAAAGAAATCTCCCGAAGCAACTCAAACTTGCAAGCGCTCAAACTTAATTCTAAAACTTAAATATGAACTCAAGTTGGCACAAAATAAGCAATCACCGAAAGGTGGTATCTTTAACAAGGAAAAAGTGGCATATGCATGAAGTGCATATACCAACGTAAGACCTCTACATGTCAAAGATGGTCTTGGCTATTTTCGGGAGTGGAAGCAACATGTTAAAACTTCCAAGAAAGGAAAAGACTTGATTGTATTTTTCAAGGAAGGTTCATACACCTAAGAAAATGTAAAGAACATTGCAAATTCATCTAACATGTCTAAAAATAAACCTCATCCTTTGTTCCATGATTTTGATGCCTCATATGTTTTATTGAGAGACAAATTTGGAAAGATCTATGCTAGGTATGTTGGCCCACTCCGCAAGAGTCCAAAACCTTGTGTGTGGGTGCCAAAGTGCCTCTTGACTAACATGAAAGGACTCAACTCCGCTTGGGTACCAAAAGGTAAGACATAACTCTATTTTGTAGGCATACTCCTCCGGTGGATCAAAATGGGTGCTCGACAGTGGATGCACAAACCATATGACCGCAGAGAGAAGGATGTCTGTTGAATATGAGGAAAACGAAGATCCAAGTGAAGGAATATAATTTGGGGACAATAGCCAAGGAAAAATCCTTGGCACCGGTAAAATTGCTATCTCTCCCCATCATACTCTTTCAAATGTTTTGCATGTTGACTCCCTTGATTATAACCTTCTATCCATATCCCAATTATGTGATAAAGGTTATAATTGTATTTTTACTAACAAGGGTGTGACTGTCTTGAGAAGAAACAATGACTCAATCGGCTTTAAGGGCGTGCTCAAGGGAAAGCTTTACCTTATGGATTTCACCACGGATAAAGCTCAACTTGACATGTGCTTAATGGTGAAGACCAACAAGGGATGGCATTGGCATAGAAGGCTAGCCCATGTTGGGATGAGGAACTTGCAAAAACTTCTCAAGTGAGAACACATTCGAGGCTTGAAAAATGTTGTTTTTGATAAAGACAGGCCATGTAGTGCTTGTCAAGCCGGAAAGCAAGTTGGAGCTCAACATCCATCCAAAAATGTCATGACGACCACAAGACCCTTGGATCTACTTCACATGAACCTTTTCGGCCCAATCGCCTACATAAGCATCGGCGGTAACAAATATGGTCTTGTTGTTGTAGATGATTATTCTCGTTTCACTTGGGTGTTCTTTTTGCATGACAAAGGAGAAACTCAAGGTGTGCTCAAGAAATTTTTGAGAAGAGCTCAAAACGAGTTCTCCTTAAGAATTAAGAACATAAGGAGCGATAACAACACCGAGTTCAAGAACACTCAAGTGGAAGAATACTTGGATGAAGAAGGTATCAAGCATGAGTTTTCAGCCCTCTACTCCCCTCAATAAAACGGGGTGGCTGAGAGGAAGAATAGAACTCTCATTGAGATGGCAAGAACCATGCTTGATGAGTACAAGACGTCGGATCGGTTTTGGTCGGAAGCGGTTAACACCGCTTGCCATGCCATAAACCGGTTGTACCTTTATCGACTTTGAAGAAGACGTCCTATGAACTTCTAACCGGTAACAAACCAAACATCTCTTATTTTCGTGTCTTTGGGAGCAAGTATTATATTCTCAAAAAGAAGCCTAGGACTTTGAAGTTTGCTTCAAAGTCCGATGAAGGTTTCTTGCTTGGTTATGACTCAAACACCTACGCCTATCGTGTTTTCAAAAAAACTTCCGGAATTGTTGAAATAGCGAGAGACATAGAGTTTGATGAGACTAATGGCTCCCAAGTGGAGCAAGTTGATCAAAGTGTGCTAGATAAAGAAGAGGCTCCACAAGAAGCACTTAAAAGGATGGCACTTGGAGACATTTTTCACAAGAACATCCTCAAGACTCAAATGATCATCCAACAAACGAAGATATGTCTCCCTCCCATGATCAAGCTCAAGATGAGCAAGGCCAACCTCAACAAGATCAAAACGATCAAAGTCAAGAGGGAGGATTGGATCAAGGGGGGACGAAGAAAAGAGCGACAATGAAGATGAAGATCAAAGAGTTCAACCATCTCATCCAAGAGTGCACAAAAGTGTTCAACGTGATCATCCCGTCGATAACATACTAGGAGATATCTCCAAAGGGGTGACCACTCGTTCTCGAATGGCTAATTTTTGTGAACATTACTCTTTTGTTTCCTCTTTGGAGCCCCGTAAGGTAGAAGAAGCACTACAAGATCCAGATTGGGTGGTGGCCATGCAAGAGGAACTCAACAATTTTGAAAGGAATCAAGTATGGGAACTCGTGAAGCGACCCAACGTAAATGTTGTGGGAACCAAATGGGTATTCCGCAACAAGCAAGATGAGTATGGGGTTGTGACAAGAAACAAGGCAATACTTGTTGCAAAGGGATATGCACAAGTAGAAGGTTTGAATTATGATGAAACTTTTGCTCCCGTAGCTAGGCTTGAATCAATTCGTATCTTGCTTGCTTTTGCTACTCACCATGATTTCAAGCTATACCAAATGGATGTGAAAAGCGCTTTCCTCAACGGTCCGATCAAGGAGGAAGTGTACGTGGAGCAACCACTCGGATTTGAGGACGATAAGTATCCTAACCATGTCTTTAAACTTCAGAAAGCCCTCTATGGGCTCAAACAAGCTCCTAGAACTTGGTATGAGTGTCTTAGAGACTTTCTTATTAAAAATGGTTTTAGGATAGGAAAGGCCGACTATACACTCTTCACTAAGCATTTTAACGATGATTTATTCGTGTGCCAAATATATGTCAATAATATTATATTTGGTTCTACTAACAAAGCTTTTTGTGATGAGTTTTCAAAGATAATGACCGAAAGGTTCGAGATGTCAATGATGGGGGAATTGAAGTTCTTCCTAGGATTCCAAGTCAAACAACTCAAGGAAGGAACGTTCATAAGTCAAACCAAGTATACTCAAACATACTTAAGAGGTTCGACATGGACAAAGCCAAACCCATCAAGACTCCCATGGGAACCAATGGACATCTTGACCTTGATGAAGATGGTCCAAGTGTGGACCAAAAGGTATTTCGTTCCATGATAGGCTCTTTGCTTTACCTTTGTGCATCTAGGCCTGACATAATGCTTAGTGTGTGTATGTGTGCACGGTTCCAAACCACTCCTAAGGAGTGTCACTTGACGGCCGTTAAGCAGATTCTTAGATATTTGGTACACACTCCTAACCTAGGACTTTGGTATCCCAAGGTATCCAAGTTCAATCTCATCGGATACTATGATGCCGATTATGCCGGTTGTAAGGTAGATAGGAAGAGCACGTTAGGGACTTGCCAGTTCCTTGGTAGGTCCTTGGTTTCGTGGTATTCAAAGAAACGAAACTCCATTGCCTTATCCATAGCCGAAGCGTAGTACATCGCAACCGGGAGTTGTTGTGCACAACTCCTATGGATGCGACAAACTCTCAGGGACTATGGTTACACTTTGAGCCATATTCCACTCCTATGTGACAATAAGAGTGCAATCAAGATTGCTCACAATCCCGTGGAGCATTTTGGAACCAAACACATTGATATTCGTTACCATTTCCCGCGAGATCACTCTATCAAGGGAGATATCGTAATCTCTCATGTTAGGAGTGAGAAGCAATTGGCGGACATCTTCACAAAACCCCTTGATGAGAAATGCTTTTGTGACCTAAGGAGTGAACTGAATATTCTAGATTCTCGAAACGTTGCTTGAAGTGTGCACATCTGTTTGTTGCTTGTTTATAAACTTCAAAAATCGCATGTTTTTGACATACTACCCAAATCTCTCTTACTCTATGAAAACTACGTTCAAAAGGATTCTTTTTCAAATATGGTCATTGTTTGTTTGATGTATGCTTACTGACCATGTTTGCCAAAGATATTTGCAGAAACTTGTCCAAACGGATCATATTCTTGAGCTAAAATTCAAATTATATGAATTTCAGCATGTAACTGGACTAGTCCGCCCATGGGCCGAACAAGTCTGGAATATCTAGGTCAGACTTCACAGCAGACAAGTCCAAACCGGACTAGTCCGCCTAAGAGGCCGGACAAGTCCGGCCCCAGAGAAGTCCGGCTCTGGTCCGCCAACCGGACTTGTCCGGGCATCTGGCCGGACTAGTCCGGTCCCTGGGGACTTAACCCCCCAGGGGCGGCCAGACCTCTCTCTTCACACAGACTAGTCCGCTCACGCCCTCACTTAAGCCGGAAGCGCCCCCAAATTGGTGATGTTCGATTTCTTCCACCAAAAATCTCATCCAATCCATGGATTGGAGCCCTAAGAAGTGTTGAAACTCTTCCCCGTGCTTCGTTGCTCAAGCCTCGACTTCGATTTCATCACATTTGAAGATTTGAAGAGGTATTCTTGACTTAACCAAAAATCCCTCCTTTTCTTCATTAACCAAAAATCCCTCCTTTTCTTCATTCTTAGATCTTTTGCTAGAAACCTCTTCACAAATTTTATACCTAGTGTCAATGCGATCGTAGCCGAGGAGTATTGCAACTTAATTCGAAGTTTTTGCGAAAAAAATGTGTGACAACTCTCTAGGATCATAGACTGGACCCACAGACCACCACTCGTCTTTTCTGCGCACTTTTTCCTCACTCGTGCGCACCCGGGAAAACTTCCCGGTCGTTCACCCATCTCCAAATTCCTCCGAGCCAAGCACGCTTAACCCCGGAGTCCTTTGCAGGTGGGCTTCCGGAAAAGAAGATATACCTTGATGGTATGAGTACTCTATCAATCCTATTAAGCCGGGAGTCAGGATATCACACAACACCCCCTTAGAAGACCGACGTCCTCAACGGTCAACACCAAGATAGGGACGTCCCCTCTTAGCCACGTCCATACGTTCAGTACTGGCATACGCATACCGTACGTTCGGTTAGCATCATACGTACCATATCATGTCCCACACAAAGGACCCACACGTCATGCGTACGTACCGACGTGCCTGACTCGTACGCTACCGTATCCTTCTCACTGACCTATACGCACCCGTAAACCTACGAGGGTCGGCTCTGATACCATTCGTGACAGCTCTCTAGGATCATAGACTGGCCCACAGACCACCACTCGTCTTTTCTACGCACTTTGTCCTCACTCGTGCGCACCCGGGAAAACTTCCCGGTCGGTCACCCATCTCCAAATTCCTCCGGGCCAAGCACGCTTAACCCCGGAGTCCTTTGCAGGTGGGCTTCCAGAAAAGAAGGTATACCTTGATGGTATGAGTACTCTATCAATTCTATTAAGCCGGGAGTCAGGATATCACAAATTGTTAGGGTTAGGGTTCATCCTGTATAACCCGGACTAGTCCGGTTTTGGGCGGACAAGTCCGTTCTCGAGCGGACTAGTCCGATCCTTTAAAGGACAAGTTCGGTTTACACAGAACAAACTCCAACTTTAGCCATTTTTAGTGAATTCTCTTGCAATATTCCACTTCCTTGACCTCTCAGCTCTTGTTTCTCAGGAAATATGTCGGACTCCGACCAAAGCTCTCCTCTTCCAAGTCCCACGGCCGAGGAGGCTCGACAAGTCCTTCATCGGCGCATTGTCGAAGAAAGGGCGGCAAAGGAGGCCCAAACGGCTAAAGAAGTCGTCCGTCGAGAGGCAAGAACAAAGAAGAAGCATGATCTCGACGAGGGGGCACAAATTGCCCAAGCCGTTGAAGAATCATTGAAGGATCAACGGAGAAAAGGGCTGAACGTGAAGCCCAAAGCTTCCAAGCTGCTAGTGCCCCAGAGCCCAAGAGGAAGAGGCTGGTCACCTTGGGAGATAAAGAGCGGGAAAAGGAGAAGGAATCCGAGGGTAGGGTTCCTCGTGATCCAAAGAAGGGCAAGGGTCCACTTCCTGAGGAGCCCAAGAACAAAAAGGCAACTGGCAAAGCACCGATAAACAGGGCAGGAGGGATAGTAATCAGGGAGAAAGGGCAACTAGTCTTAGGGAGAAGATGAGGTTTAACAACCAAGTTCGAGAGGAATTGTAGTTGAGTTGATCGGGAGGTCGCGTAGCATGTTTGGATCAAGAACAATGCATATGAAGGTATCGTGGACGTTGTTGAAAGGTGTTTGCACATGTGCAAGGAGTGCATGGACGTGGCAACATGGTTCCAAGGCGTGGTGAAGAGATATGAAAGTGGAGATATGGTTGAAAAGGTTCAACCGGCTGGATTTTGCGCTCAGGCTGCGGCTGAGGCGGTTATGGTTTGTTTATGGAAAGTTTCGAGTTGGTTATAACAGGATTTCGTGTTAGGCATGAAGTAGAGTTGTTTTAGGAATGTTTGGGACGTTCCTAAGGTGTTTGGAAGTCTTAAGATTGCTTCTATCTGCGTATAGAAGAATCTTGAGCAGTATCGGAAAGTTACAGTTTGAATCCAAGTAGGAGTAGGAGTCCTAGTTTGAATTGGATTGGCCATAGAGCTGGTTATACAAGCAAGGGAGGCCAAGGCTCGTGGAGAGCACGACTTTGGGGCTGTTCCTCTTATGTTTTGATAAATAAAATTCGTATTCTAAAGGAACTTTTGTGCCTTGTTCGTCCGACTTGTTTCAGACAAGTTTTTCTCGTCGAGTTTCTGTTCAACACTACCTTGCATTGGTGGTTTTATCATAACTTGAGTTTTACAGATCCAATTGACGTGATTCTTTTTGGTTTGTCTTCATAACTTGATTATATATCATCTGTAAAAATTTCACGGTAATTGAATTTGTGGTTTCTGATCTACACGAGTTTCTTTGCAGTATTCCAGAACTGTTTTTCTCGCGTAGGACAGATTGACCTTTGTTCCATCTTTCGATCGTAACTTGAGTTTTTCTCAACGGATTTTCATGATTCTTGTTGTGACATTTTCGTGACTTGATTATCTACAATCTATACTAGATTTGTCACAGTTGAACACATTTAGATTAGTCGCACACACGGTTTCTTTAACAGATCGGTTTTCTGCTGAGGGGTGTTTTGTTGCTTCCGCTAAAAAGTTTTTATCTACCATTCACCCCCCCTCTGGTAGCTTTACACGTGTACTTCGATCCTACAATTGGTATCAGAGCCAGGTTGCTATAATCTTTGTGATTTGCACGTGTTTTGATTAATCATCATGGAGAAATACTCTGCCAAACCTTGTGTGTTTGGTGGTATTGATTTTTAGGTTTGGAAGGCACGCATGGAAGCTTTCATCCAGGCGCAAGGCTTTGCAATATGGGAGAAGGTGTACAAGCCTTACGATGTGCCTTCAAACGATCAAGTCACGGCTACAAACATGAGAGATGTCGACAACAACAACAAGACTCGGAACTTGACCATACAAGGACTAACTCAGAGCGACTTCGACCGTTTTGCACACCTCCGATCGGTGTACGATGTGTGGAGAGCACTTTGTGACTACCACGAAGGATCCAACACGATCAAGGAGGTAAGAAAGGATATGTTCAAGAAAGAATACATGCGCTTTGAGATGCAACCCGGTGAGTCCATTGATGACCTCTTTGCTCGTTTTAATAAAATTCTCAGCAACTTGCGTAGCGTCAATGTTAATTTTTCAGATGCTGAAAATGCTAGACAATTACTAAGTGCATTAGACATGTCAATTTGGGAGATGAAAGTAACATCCATACATGAATCCACTGTCATGAGTACTCTTACATTAGATGTGCTTTATTCTAAGCTAAAAACTCATGAAATTGACATTATATCACGTAAGAACTCAAATAAGACTATTGCATTTGTCTCACAACGTGATATGCCTAGCTCCGACCAATCATCTAGCAATACACTTGCTTTGCTGTCTTCACTAACCCTAAAACAGATTGAGGAGTTTTCAGAGGAGGAGCTAGTACTTCTTTCTACTAGGTTCTCAAAAGCATTGCAAAATGTGAGAACTAGAAGGAGGAGAAGCTCCGGACCTCAACGATGCTTTGAACGTGGTAAGACAGGACACTTTTGTACAGATTGCCCTAACCTTTCAGGTCCTTCTAACAGTGATAAAAAGCAGAATAAAGTCAAGTCCTTTTTTGGTAACACCAACAAGAAAAAGAAGAGTTTTATAGGACGTAAACTGATAAACAGTTTCATCACCGCACTTCAAGAACTTGGCTCGAGTGATGCAGACATTAGAAGTGATGAAGATGAAGATGATCTGGCAAACTTTTGCTTCATGACGGACAAATAAAAATCAAGTATGGAGAATGCAGAACACAACAGTGACAACGAAGAGGTATGTCCTACTTGCGAAGAAATGTGTGATGCTATTTCTCGTGCCACTATTATTGTTAAGAAAAAGGACAAAAAGCTTAGGGACAATGCCGTTAAAATTGAGTCACTAGAATCGGAAATTAATCGTTTAAAATCCTTGATTCCTAGTGATGATTCTTGTTCTTTATGTGATTTAATATATGAACAATTGTCCTCTCTAAGAAATGCACACACCTCCACACTTGATAAACTTGAACTTGAAATCGAAAAGAACAAAAAGCTTGTTGCACTTAATGATAAAAACTTGAAAGATGCTTGTTGTTCTAAAATTGATTTGCATTGTTCTACTTGCGATGATCTTGATAAGAAACTACAAGATGTTATGAAAGAAATTTCTATATTGAACAATGCTTTACGTACTCATGAAGTTAAATATTGTTCCAATTGCAAATTAAAAGAAAAAAATTCAAATGAAAATTGTCTTGATCTATCAAATAAACTTGATAACCTGCATAAGGCATTAGATCGGTTTTGTAATGGGAATAAGAACCTAAACTTGCTGCTGAATTCTTCCAAGTCTTGCAATGATAAAACTGGTTTAGGTTTCGATTCACATGCTCATGCTAAGGAACATCCACCTAAAATTGTAAAATCATTAGGAAGTGGTTTGATTCAAATAGTTCCTAAACAAAAAAAGAAGTGGTTTTTAAATCTGCAGGAGTGTTGTCACATTCGGGTTCAAATAAGCATACTGCATGCTCACCTAGACATGAACATAAAGTTAAAATTTCATTGTACCTATTGTGATAGAGATGGTCATGTCATAGATTTTTGTTACAGACTAGCTAAACAACATAAAAAGGAAAGAATGCAAGCTAGATCTTATAACTCTAATGCAAAATTTGCTACACATACTAAACCGAATGTCAGGAACATGCAACCTGCTGTTATGAGTCAGAAATATTCAAAGTTTACCTCCGGAGCTTCAGTTTTTGCCTCCGGAGCTACTGATTTTCGTGCTACACAAGTAACACCTCATAGGTCAGTAGTTAACAAAAAATCTCAAACTTTGACTCATAAACCTGCTGTTTTATCTCAGCTTTCGCATATTATTCCTGCTGGACATCGTGTGACTCAGTATTGGATTCATAAATGCCTTTTAACTAACCCCAGTATTAAGTCATCGACGTATTGTGCTTCTATGTAGGTTACACGCTTAAGGAAGGAGAACATTTGGATTATGGATTCAGGTTGCTCACGCCACATGACCGGTAGCAAAGAATGGTTCTTCTCTCACTCTTTTGTGTCACGTGTAGAGAATGTTACTTTTGCCGATAATTCTTCAACTCCTATAATTGCTAAGGGTTCGGTTAGAGTAAGTGATCACTACACTTTGAAGTATCTGGCACTTGTCAAAAATTTGAAATACAACTTGCTTTCTGTTTCACAATTGCTAGATGAAAATCTGTAAATTATTTTCAATAAAAACTGCTGCAAAGTTTTAGGTTCAAATAGTGAGCTTATTTTTAACATGTCTCGGTTTGGAAGAGTTTTTAAAGCTGATTTTGATATGTCTTCCTCTAAGCATAGATGTCTAGTTGCAAATGATTCCAAAGATTTATATTTTTAGCATCGTAGACTTGGTCACGTAGGCTTTGATCATCTCACGCGTGTTAGTGCTCTTGATCGCATACGTGGGCTGCCTAAGCATAAAGGGGACAAAGAAATTGTGTGCTCTTCTTGTAGACATGCTAAGATGGTTGCAGGTTCACATACTCCTCTCACAATGACCATGACAACTGAACCGGGTCAACTTTTACACCTTGACACCGTAGGACCTTCACGTGTTCAATCTTTCAGAGGTAAATGGTATGTTCTTATGATTGTTGATGACTTTTCTAGATACTCTTGGGTTTACTTTATGGCATCTAAGAATGAAGCTTTTAGTCACTTTAGAATTTTATTTCTTAGATTATCAATTGATCACCCATGATCTTTAAGAGCAATTACAAGTGATAATGGAATCGAATTTAAAAATCAATCATTTGATCACTTTTGTGCTAAAAATGCAATAGATCATCAATTTTCTTCACCATATGTACCTCAACAAAACGGTGTTGTAGAGAGAAAGAACAGGACCTTAGTTGAGATGGCTAGGACTATGCTTGATGAATATCAAACTCTTAGGAAATTTTGGGCTGATGCAATTGCAACCGCTTGTTATGTCTCAAATCGTGTTTTCTTGTGTGCTAAGCTAGGTAAAACACCATATGAGCTCAGGTTTGTACATAGGCCTAGTGTCACACACTTTAGGGTCTTTGGTTGCAAATGCTTTGTTAAGAAACATGATAATCTTGATAAATTTGAAGCTAGATCTGTTGATGGCATGTTTCTTGGTTATCCATCTCATACTAGAGGCAGTCGTGTGCTTTTACTTGATACTAACAAAATTGTGGAGACTTGTGAGGTTTTTTTTGATGAAGCTAGCCCAGGTACTAGTTCAAATATTGCAGGTTCGGATCCATATCCGCAGGGGGAGAGTATTTTCGTTGAAGAAGAGGAAGAAGTGGTGCTGCTGCCTGAAAATTCAGCAGCTAATGACATTGTTCCAGCTCCTGATCTGGATTCACCGCCAGCACCGACGACCACCATTGCTGGTCCAGATCCTCCTCACGTCACAAGCTCATCTATTTGTGATGAACATGAAGAAGAAGAAGCTTGTGAAGTGTCCACTCCCCTCCGGATTCTCAAGTCATCCTCCACAACAAATTATTGGAAGCTTGCATGAACGAGTTACAAGATCCAGATTTTTCGACCCCAATTCTCATGCTCATTCTGCTTTTGTTGCTTCTTTTGAACCCAAAGATATATCACACGCACTCACTAATGAATCTTGGATTATTGCCATGCAAGAAGAGTTAGAAAATTTTGAAAGAAATAATGTTTGGAAACTTGTACCTCCACCTCAAGGTCACACTTTAATTGGAACTAAATGGTGTATAAAAATAAACAAAGTGAGGATGGGGTTGTGGTTAGGAATAAGGCTAGCTTGGTTGCTCAAGGTTTCATACAAGTTGAAAGTCTAGATTTTGATGAAACTTTTGCTCCTGTTGCTAGATTAGAAACCATAAAAAATTTGTTAGCTTTTGCTTCATCTAAAGGTTTTAAGCTATATCAAATGGATGTTAAAAGTGCTTTTCTTAATGGCTACATAGATGAGGAGGTTTATGTCAAACAACCACCTGGTTTTGAAAATCTAAATTTTTCTAATCATGTTTACAAACTGTCCAAAGCCTTGTACGGTCTCAAACAAGCCCCTAGAGCATGGTATGATAGGTTAAAAACATTCTTACTTGAAAAGGGGTTTACCATGGGCAAGGTTGATAAAACTCTTTTTGTGCTTAAGCATGGCAATGACGCATTATTCGTTCAAGTGTATGTGGATGATATTATCTTTGGTTGTGCTTCTCATGATCTTGTGTCCAAGTTTTCAACTATGATGAGTTCAGAATTTGAGATGAGTATTATGGGAGAACTCACGTACTTTTTGGGGCTGCAAATCAAGCAAACCAAGGAGGGTACCTTTGTGCATCAAACAAAGTATACAAAAGATCTCCGAAGGCGCTTCAACATGGACAAAAGCAAGCCTCTTCGGACACCAATGGGAACAGCAACAACACTTGAACTTGATGAAGATTGTGATCCCATTGACCAAAAAGAATATAGAAGCATGATCGGATCACTTTTATATCTCACGGCATCAAGACGGGACATACAATTCAGCGTATGTCTTTGTGCACGGTTTCAAGCCTCCCCACGTGCTTCACATCGTCAAGCTGTCAAAAGGATTCTCAGGTACTTATATGGAACTTAAGAATTTGGCATTTTTCTTCCTTCTTCCTCAACCGTTACTTTGAAAGCTTTTTCCGATGCTGATTTTGGGGTTTTAGGACTGATAGGAAAAGTACTTCTGGTGCTTATCATTTTCTTGGTAATTCACTTGTTGCCTGGTCCTCTAGAAAACAAAGTTCAGTTGCACAATCCACATCCGAATCTGAATATGTAGCTGCTGCTAGTGCTTGCTCACAATTTTTTTGGATTGTTCAAACACTTAAGGACTATAGGATTGATCTAGATAGTGTTCCACTGTTTTGTGATAACACTAGTGCCATTTGCATTGCTAAAAACCCCGTGCAACATTCGAGAACTAAGCACATTAACATTAGGTATCACTTTCTATGTGATAATGTCGAAAAAGGGAACATTGTGCTTCACCATGTAAATACCGAACAACAATTGGTTGACATTTTTACAAAATCTTTGGATTTCACTCGTTTTTGTTACATTCATAGTGAAATAGGGGTTATGCATCCTCATGGCTTAAATTGAGGGAGAATTTTGAAACTTGGGAAGTCTATGTGTAAATCTGAAATTAAAATAATATGAGCATAGTATTTCATGCATATATGACTTTGTGATTCCTTTTTTATGCTGAAAGTTCTTACTACATTACTCGTGTTATACATTTTGTAGTTTTCACCATGTCTAGTAATTAGAATAATTACTTACACTAAATCTGGTCATGGTTGAACTTTCTTGCTGTTTTAAACTTGTTGCATGCTCACAAGTGCTTTTAATCATAAAGAATTAATCAAGTAATTAACTCACATGTTGAGTTTTTATGTTCAAATAAAAAAATGAGAAAAGATCAAGAGAATATGCATGCATCGCACTTCTTCTTTTGAGATGGCTTATCATTGCACTTAGATATGAACCTGAAAGGAGTTGTGTATGACTAAAACCATGTCCTTAAACTTCTGACGGTCAAATGACATAGGCTTGGCTTGGTTGGTTAGAATAAGGCTGATGCAACATATAATCTCTTGCAAATGTCACAAGATCAAAATTTATGCTTTAAATGATAAATAAAATGTAGCAACAAGTGTCATGTTTTCAGGTCTTGAAATAGTTAAGTTTGTGAGATCATGACTTGCTTAAATTAAAAATTACACTTGATCTCTAACATGGCTTACACTACTTTATGTATCTCATTGATGTGATAGTGTAAGTTACTTGATAGTATGATTTGGATGAGCTATGTTTTATATGTATATATCATAATATGCTCATAACAAATTAAAATTTCTCTTTTGTACCTTGCTGAATACATCAAAGGGGGAGAAATTGATCACACATTGCACACATTCACAAGTGTTTTGGCACGATTTTTCTCAGGGGGGAATTTTTGGTATTTTTGTTTTTCTTCTCATTTTATTTCTGATTTACAAAGGGGGAGAAATTGTTTTCAAAACTTTTCATGTGAATAAGCCAATGCTCGGATTTTAAGTGGTGTTGCCAATGCATTCATCAAGGGGGAGATTGTGAGACCTATGTGTGATGAATACATTGGCTTTGACGATAAAAGTTTTGAATACTACCAAAACACCTTTTTAACAAGGTCTGACTTGCTTTGTCTAGGTCTGACTTATTTTGGCTAGGTCCGACTTGTTTTTGCTAGCTCCGATGCTAGGTCCGACTAGCTTTGGTAAGTTTCGTGCTATGTCCGACTAAGCTTTAGTAAGCTCCGGCGCTGAGTCCGACTAGCTTTCGTTAGCTCCGGTTCAAGGTCCGGTTAGCTTTGGTAAGGTTCGGAGCTTGATTGCAATGGTTCTGCTTTTAACTTGCAATGTTTCGAACTTGCTTTACTCTTATGGAAAGATTGCTTAGTATTATTTTACTAAGTTTTTGGTGTGTTTTGGTGGTTATGGCTGATATCATTTTGCTATGGTTTACAACATGCTTATGTGAGGTGCTCACGTAAGATGTTATAGTTTTGGAACTAACGAGAGTCAAGTCGAGGACTCGTGCTCGGAAGTATTGGTTGTTTATTCATGTGCAGGTGTTGCTTGAGTTCAAGACATGGCTGGTGACAGGATCCATTGAACTAGTCTTAGAGAGAAGATGAGGTTCAACAACCAAGTTCGGGAGGAATTATGGTTGAGTTGATCGGGAGGTCGCGCAACATGTTTAGATCAAGAACAATGCATATGAAGGTATCGTGGACGTTGTTGAAAGGTGTTTGCACGTGTGCAAGGAGTGCATGGACGTGACAACATGATTCCAAGGCGTGGTGAAGAGATATGGAAGTGGAGATATGGTTGAAAAGGTTCAACCGGCTGGATTTTGCGCTCAGGCTGCGGCTGAGGCAGTTATGTTTTGTTTATGGAAAGTTTCGAGTTGGTTATAACAGGATTTCGTGTTAGGCATGAAGTAGAGTTGTTTTAGGAATGTTGGGGACGTTTCTAAGGTGTTTGAAAGTCTTAAGATTGCTTCTATCTACGTATAGAAGAGTCTTGAGCAGTATTGAAAAGTTACAGTTTGAATCCAAGTAGGAGTAGGAGTCCTAGTTTGAATTGGATAAGCCATAGAGCTGGTTATATAAGAAAGGGAGGCCAAGGCTCATGGAGAGCACGACTTTGGGGCTGTTTCTCTTGTGTTTTGATAAATAAAATTCGTATTCTAAAGGAACTTTTGTGCCTTGTTCGTCTGACTTGTTTCAGACAAGTTTTTCTCGTCGAGTTTCTGTTCAGCACTACCTTGCTTCGGTGGTTTTATCATAACTCGAGTTTTACAGATCAAATTGATATGATTCTTTTTTGGTTGTCTTCACAACTTGATTATATATCATCTGTGAAAATTTCACAGTCATTGAATTTGTGGTTTCTGATCTACACGAGTTTCTTTGCAGTATTCCAGAACTGTTTTTCTCGCGTAGGACAGATTGACCTTTGTTCGATCTTTCGATCGTAACTTGAGTTTCTCTCAACGGATTTTCATGATTCTTGTTGTGACATCTTCGTGACTTGATTCTCTACAATCTATACTAGTTTTGTCACAGTTGAACACGTTTAGATTAGTCGCACACACGGTTTCTTTAACAGATCGGTTTTCTGCTGAGGGGTGTTTTATTGCTTCCGCTGAAAAGTTTTTATCTACCATTCACCCCCCTCTGGTAGCTTTACACGTGTACTTCGATCCTACACAAGGGCATGTCACATTTATGGAGACGGGTAGACAGTGGGGAACTGAAATGTTTCCGGAAATACGGAGACGGCATGCTGTGGTTCAATGACAGGATCGTCGTACCCCGTAATCTGGAATTGAGAAAGAAAATCTTTGATGAGGCTCACTTGTCAAAGTTTTCTATTCACCCCGGCAGCAACAAGATGTATCAAGAACTCAGAAGCAAGTTTTGGTGGACACGGATGAAGCGAGAGATCACGAAATACGTGTCCGAGTGTGATACATGCCGAAGGGTGAAGGCTGACCATATGAAGAAATTGGGATTGTTACAACCACTTGGTGTTCCTGCCTGGAAGTGGGAGGATGTGAGCATGGACTTCATCGTCGTTTTACCCACCACATTTCAGAAACATGATTCAGTGTGAGTGATCGTCGACCGGCTCACAAAACATGATTCAGTTGGTAGATACTAAGGAACTGAAATCGGATCTCACCTATCGGGACGAACCGGTTCAGATTATTGATGAGAAGGCTCGAAGCACACGCAACTTCTATAAAGTTCTATGGAGTAATCACTCCGTGGATGAAGCGACATGGGAGAGCGAAGGATTTCTTCGCGCCAACTATCCCAACTTTTTAACGTCACACATCCGGTAATTTTCCACCGTCCTCTCTCTCATTTTTACCTTATAATCTCGGGATGAGATTCTTTTAAGGGGGGATGTAACGGCCCATGTTTTTCACTTGCTAGAAGTGTTCATCACATCCACACTCACCTCATTTGTGGTAATCACATGAACACATTTGAAGAGCAAATAACCACAATTAATAGATATTTAGAAGATAAATTCATAAAAATGCAAAAGTGGTATTTCCCACATGCATCATATAGGGGATGAGCATATGATTACCTACTAAACTTTGTTAGGAATGCTCATGCAAAATTTCACCCAAATCCAAAACCTTTTGAGGTATTGTTTGGGTACAATAATTAAAAGACTAGTTTGAACTTAAATTCAAATTTAAACTCATTTCATCCCATGAATGCAAAAATAGAATTCATATTCACACTCAGCACATTTTTATGAACTCACACACCAATTTCCACTCCATTTGGAGTTGACCTTGACATGAGCTATTTTGGTTAATTTCAAATCAAATTTGAATTTCAGCTTCAAATTTGCTATGAATTCATCCAAAACAAATCATGCATTGGAGTATTCAAATCCAAATGGGCATTTGGTGTATTGATCATATTGCAAAGAGTATGGGGGCCCCAAATATTTGGAGCAGTGGAAAATTAAGTTTTTAGGACAAAAATACCAATTGGGACCCACATGTCAGTGAGCAAATGACTTATTCCCGAAGGCAGTTGCTCTGTTTCTCGGGCTAAGGCAGCGAGCGCCACCGAGCCAAACCCCGGCGCCAGCTCCTGCTTGGCTCGCGTACGCTGGAGCTGCCGCTCGGCGCCCTTATCACCCCACGAGAATCCCAAGTCGATTTCTTCACTTCCCTCGCGCGCCTACTCGCTCTCGGCCCTCTCTCTTGCGGAGAACAGCCGGCACCCGCGCTTCTCTATGTTTTGCTCGCTCCAGCTGGTTGATCGTCAGTTGCTCGAGTTCCACACAGCAAGAAGAAGCGCCCAAACGTGCTCTAGCTACAAAGTTTTTTATCTCCCGTTGCTCACAATTCAACGAACGCCAACGAGTTACCGAGGTGTAACGACGGAGCTCGTTTCGGTTCACCATGGACAGAACGCCACGGTCACCTTCGCCTCCACCTTCCTACATAAGAAAGGTGTGTTAGCCTCCCTAGATCGTGTAGCTGCCCTCCTTTTAGCAAATGATCCATCGTGTAGTTCGAATTTTACATTTTTCTGAATCCTAGTACAAAAAAAATCGAGCTCAGTTAGGAACCAAATTCGGGTTATCTAATCAACCAAAGCTCGAGCTCGTTTGCAAGTAGCTTGTACACCTCCTAGCGCCGCTCCTCGAGGAAAAACCGAGGAAAATCATCGAGAATTGGCTCGGAGAGAGCTGTTTTTTGGGCCGCCATGGAAAACGGCTTCGGTTCACTGTGGAGCTCGGTGTTGCCGTCCGTTTCATCGGTGTTAGCTACCATTTAAGCTTCCTCGTGATTCTATGATGCTCTAGAGCCAAAAACCTAACGTTTTAGTGAAGAATCGAACCCAACCGACCTCGCCGAAACCCTAATCGGGACTGCCGCTGTCGCGCACCCATTTTCGGCCATCGCCGGCAACCGGTGACCCCACAAGTGAGTTCAGCAGGTCGGAAAAGGGGGAGGCGGCGAGTTTGGCCCCGGAAAATGGCCGGGAACTTGGTTCCGACGACCCTCGCAGGAGACCGCCGCCGCTCGGGCGCGTTTGGCGCGAGGTTGAAGAAGCCGGACGCGTGGGACCCACGGATAGGAATTTAAATATTTCCCAAATTTTAGATTTTAGTTCAAACTTCAAACTCACATAACTTTTGCTAGAAAGCTCCAAATCGAGTGAACCACATTTTTTTGGATTCAGCTCTCTTAGTAGTTTCCAACGAAATAAATTTTATCCAATGAAAATTTTTATTTCTCCAGAATTAATTCTCCAAAGTTTAACTTGTTTAGAATTCTAACTGGAGAACCCTTTAGTGAAAAATTATGAAATTCGGTCAGTGTGTTCCTTGCAATATCCCTTAGCTACTATAAAAATTTCAAATCCATCCGAGCTCATTCGATCCACCTAATGGTGTGATTAATGAAACTGGTCCAGAGAAAAAGAGAAATGTCCACAAACATGTTTCACATTTTCTCTGAAATTGTTTAACTCATATCTTTTGCTAGGATGCTTCAAATTAGATAAAATCAATTGCACTAGAACCATATGAAAATCTAGTTTCCAGAAAGTCATGGATTGATCCATGAAAATGCTTAGAAAACCCTAACATATCTAATTAAGGCCAAATATACATTTATTTATGCAGGGCTCAAATGAGCTTTGTTTCAAATAAAATTTGGACAGTCCTGTTTAACTTGTGACCAAACCTCAATAAAAATTTCAGAAGCAAAAGGACTGTCTAGCTATACTTATAGTCTTTACCATATAAAATTCAATCAAATACATTTAAATTGGCACGAATTGTAATTCTTCTCCGTGTAGTCGCTAAGATCGAAGAAGGCCCGGAGGTTCTGGATTTCATTACTGCGGAGAATAGTTAGCTTACGACCAACAGCAAGGCAAGCTCCGGTTTGCATTAGCTATTTCATAAGTCTTATGTTTCGATCACATACTTTACGTATTTCTTATAATTGTGCATTAGAGTCTTGTTTGAAACCCAAATGCATAGCCAAGAGAACCAAGGTTTTGGGCTTAGGTTCAAACCCTCGAGTAGCCACTACAATGCTAAATCGGTGTAAGATTCGATACAAGTCGAGTAATTGGAACTACTCGCGAGAATAGGCTACAGCACACTACCCGGTTAGAGATAACAAATGAATCACATGGCAAGAAAATGAGACCGAGCGAAGAGTAAGGGCAGCAGGACTTTGGGGCCTAGGTGCCATAGTTCTGGTTGTGTCGATTGAGGACCGAGACGTGTGCGGGCCTGTTGAACAAGCTAGAACAGTACCGAAGACCTACCGGATATATGGGAACCGATAAACCGATGTAATTCGGGTAGCAATATGTTGAGACATTGCTTGTCGTCCAGAGGGTAGATTGAGAGCAGCGAGGTGCAAATCGCCTAGCGGGCACTCCGGATGCTCCGCGCAGAGACCTCCTGCTCGGGACGATAGGACCGGTTCAACACTTGGCTAACGGATGAAAGCTGGTTGCGTACGACTTCGTGGTGGTTCCTGTCAGCAACATCGAGTACGGGCGTACGTGACGGGTTAGTCGGGAAACCCTGCAGGTGCAAATCGATTATAATCGCCGTGCCTCGCGGTCAGTGAGTACCACTTGTTCACTGTACCGTGACGTAGAAAGAACAGACTAATGTCATGTTAAAAAATTGTTGATTGAAAGCTTTACATTGTTTGTTAATGAATTGATGTAGTTTAGAGCTAACTAAAGTTCTTTTCAACCTTAGGCAAAGCACATAAGAGAAATGTGTTTCTAGTTTAATTGCGGCTTTCTTATGTGTCTTAGCACGAGGTTTCCAACAACTTGCTGCTAAAACTTGAAAGTAAGATTCAACTAATTAGGCGTGTCTTTGAAACATAATTTCATATTATACACTGTAAACCCAGCATGTAGAGTTTCATGTGTAGGTAAAACGGGTCAGTCTTGCTAAGTCATCGTGCTCACTGCTTGTGGTTGAAGCGTTTGCAGAGTGCTATGAGGAGGAGGCTCCCGAGGAGACGAACCCCCAAGAGGGAACCACCGTCGAGTGGGAGCCGTGCACGCTGCCGTGTTAGTGTGTGTGTGTGTGTGCTAGTAAGGACACGTTCATGGGCTGAACGTGAACTTCTTTTCCTTAGTCTACGCCTATGAGTGTAGACTTAACGTATTTTGATGTAATTATGTTCATAAACCAGTTTATGTAATAAAAATTTCGCTTCCGCTTTATACCTTTTATGTGTGTTAACCGGTGATGTGCAACGCAGCACCCCTCAGCGTGATCCTGGATTGTCGAGACCGTCGGGTCCTCGCACCGGCCTTGAACTATAAAAGGACCGGGTTGTCCACCCGACAAAGGGTTCACATCCATTGGCAACCCACACACTCATACCTCAAACAATACAACAATCACCACCGTGGACGTAGAGTATTACGCTCCGGCGGCCCGAACCACGTAAATCTCGGTGTTCACCCACTCGCTCGAGTTGGATCACTCTAGAGCCGTCAAGCCCTCCAATCAAAAAACCTCCGCGGGTTGCTACCGTAGCAGACCGGAGGAAGTGTCATAGCTGCACTTCGACAGGATATGATTCTGGATACTTGTCGACAGTTGGAGCGGGTGGCTATGGGCATTTTTCCCAGGCACATGGGTGGCGATCTAGTCTTAGGATTGATTACTACTAGTGTGTCTGTTTCATTTAATTCTCTTTTGTACGACGTTGGGTGCATTACATAATGCAAAGGCCGAGAGTATTTTGTCAAAATAGTTGTATCACCTCGATATAACTTTACCTATGTTGTAATGACATAGCCGGTCCCAAGCCCGGGTAAAGGAGGAGGGGTTGTGATAGGCTTGGCGAGCCAACAACTACACTTAGCCATTCTCATGGAAATGAAACCCAATAGAAATTCGTTGGGGTGTAACCCTCTTAGCGACGCGTCATATCGGAACCCGGGTATGGTGTTAAGTGGGCAAGGGTCGGGTCGCCACCGCCTTAGTGGCGTGCCATATCGGAACCCGGATATGGTGTTAAATGAGCAAGGGTCGGATCGCCACCACCTTAGTGGCGCGCTACATCATCGCCCGGATGTAGTGATAAGTGAGCAAGGGTCTTTGCATCTTACTCGACGGGTGCAAAGCGTAAGGAAGCTAGCCGAGGAACATATATTTCGGGTGGGTAGTTGAAATGTAGGATCCTTGACGGGGAAGCTACGTGAGTTAGTAGATGTTGCCATTAGGAGACGAGTAAATATCCTTTGTGTACAAGAGACTAGATGGGCGGGTCAAAAGGCGAGAGAAGTCGAGAATACCGGTTTCAAGCTTTGGTATTCTAGATCGGCTGGGACTAGGAATGGCGTAGGTGTTCTAGTAGATAAGAGTCTTAAGGATGGAGTAGTGGATGTTCGAAGATGAGGGGATAGGATCATCTTAATCAAGATAGTAATTGGGGACATTGTCTTGAACGTCATTAGTGCTTATGCCCCACAAGTTGGGCTCAACATGAGTGCTAAGAGGCAATTTTGGGAGGACTTGGAGGATATGGTTAGTAGTGTACCGATAACCGAGAAACTCCTCATAGGGGGAGATCTCAATGGTCACGTGGGTGTAACTAACCTAGGATTTGAGGGAGTACATGGATGCTTTGGATGCGGCGATAGAAATCAAGAGGGTAAGGACATCCTAGACTTTGCCGTAGCCTATGATCTGTTGGTAGCTAACACCCTCTTTAGGAAGAGGCAATCTCACCTAGTGACCTTTAGTAGTGCCCAACACTCTAGCCAGATTGACTTTGTCCTCACTAGGAGAAAGATAGACGGGAGTGTCTAGATTGTAAGGTGATCCCCGGGGAGTGTGTTGTGACACAACATAAGCTTGTGGTAGTTGACTTTTGCTTCCATACATGTTCTTTGCGGGATAAATGTTTCAAAATCACAAGAACAAAGTGGTGGAAGTTGAAAGGAGAATCACAAGAATCCTTTAAATATAGGGTGATCACAGAAGGACCCTAGGCAGAAAATAGAGATGCAGATAATATGTGGGTGAAGATGGCAACTTGCATTAGGAAGGTAACTAGTGAGGTGTTCGGTGTGACAAAAGGAAAGAAACTTGTAGATAAAGACACTTGGTGGTGGAATGAGGATGTACAAAAGGCCATTAAGGAGAAGAAGGAGTGTTATAAGAGTTGGCATAATGATAGAAGCGCAAGCAATATGATTAAGTACAAAGAGGCTAAGAAGAATGCAAGGCGGGCTGTGAGTAAGGCAAGAGGACATGCCTATGATAAGCTATATGAGAGACTAGAGACAAAAGAAGGTGAAAAGGACATATACAAGGTAGAATAAATCCGTGAGAGAAAGAAGAGGGATTTCAATCAAGTTAAATGCATCAAAGATGAGACTGACCGCATTCTAGTGAAGGATGAAGAGATTAAGAATAGATGGCGTGATTACTTTAATGGGCTATTCAATGATGGGAATGGGAGCACTATGGTTGAGTTGGATGACTCCTTTGATGACTCCAATAGGCGGTTCGTGCGGAGGATACAAGAGTTTGAGGTTAAGGAGGCCTTAAAAAGGATGAAAGGACGAAAGACCCTCGGCCCTAACGATGTCCCCATTGAGGTGTGGAGATGCCTTAGTGACGTGGCAATAGTATGGCTCACAAAGCTATTCAATCATATTTTTTAGTCAAACAAGATGCCTGAAGAATGGAGGAAAAGTATATTAGTACCTATCTTCAAAAATAAAGGAGATATTCAAAGTTGTACTAATTATCGAGGTATTAATCTTATGTGTCATACTATGAAGCTTTGGGAGAGAGTGATTGAACACCGCCTGAGGAAAGTGACCAATGTCACTAAAAACCAGTTTGGTTTTATGTCTGGGAGGTCTACAATGGAGGTGATTTTCTTGCTTCGTCAGCTTATGGAGAGATATAGGGAGCAGAAGAAGGACTTGCATATGGTGTTCATCGACTTGGAGAAGGCGTACGATAAGATACCAAGGTCAGTCATATGGTGGGCACTAGAGAAACATAAAGTGCCAACAAAGTACATTACCCTTATCAAGGATATGTATAATAATGTTAGGACAAGTGTGTGCGTAAGTGATAGTGAGACTGATGCATTTCCTATCACGGTAGAACTACATCAAGGATCGGCTTTGAGCCCATACATCTTTTCCTTGGTGATGGATGAGGTGTGGAAGGATATACAAAGGGATATCCCTTGGTGCATGCTCTTTGCTGATGATATAGTGCTGGTAGATGAAACTAGAGATGGTGTTGATAAGAAATTAGAGTTATGGAGATAAACCTTAGAGTCCAAGGGGTTTAGACTTAGTAGGACCAAAACCGAGTATATGAGGTGTGACTTTAGTGGTGTTGATCGTGAAGAGGGAAATGTTAGTCTACAAGGACAAATAGTACCTAGAAGAGACTCTTTCCGATACTTAGGATCAATGTTACAAAGCAATGGCGATATTGATGAGGATGTTTGCCACAGGATCAAGGTGGGGTGGATGAAATGGCGACAAGCCTCCGGAGTCCTATGTGATAGGAAAGTCCCACAAAAGCTAAAAGGGAAGTTATATAGGACGGTGATCAGACCCGTGATGCTCTATGGGACGGAACGTTGGCCAACTAAACGGCAACATGTCCAACAAATGAGTGTCGCAGAGATGCTCATTGCTACGGTGGATGTGCGGGCACACGAGAAGAGACCGAATAAGGAATGAGGCGATTCGTGATAGGGTAGGGGTGGCGCCGATTGTAGAGAAGTTAGTCCAACATCGACTTAGGTGGTTTGGACATATCCAACGGAGACCTCCAGAAGCACCGGTTAACAGTGGGATTTTAAGAGGTAGAGAAAATATTAGGAGGGGTAGAGGACGACCAAGGTTGACCTCGGAGGAGGCGGTAAAACGAGATTTGAGAGATTAGAATGTATCCAGAGACTTAGCTCACGATAGGACCGTATGGAAAGTAGCAATTCATGTGCCAGAATCGTAGTTTTGTTTTTTCTTTTTCTTTTTCTTTTTTCCCTTTTTTTCTTTTTTCTTTTTTCTTTTTTCTTTTTTCTTTTTCCTTTTTCCTTGTTCTTATATCTCTTCCTCTCTTTTACTTTATTAATATAGGGTTTCATGTCTAGCCGACCCCAACATGCTTGGACCAACATGCTTGGGATAAAGGTTTGGTTATTGTTGTTGTTGTTGTATCACCTCGATGTAACTATTTTGCTATTAATAAAATTCCCTTTTCTAAAAAAACTATTTCTTCAAGTACATGAAAAGACTGGCCTTTACAACCAAGTATATATGCATGCAGCCACTGATTATCAGGTAGTTTTGAACGACATGTAGACCGGCCGTGATTTGCCGTACGAGTAAAACGGTAAAATAATGATTCAAAACAGGATGTCGTCAGTTGAAATTAGAAGTGAAACAAGATGGGGAGAAACATCCGTTTGCCCGTTTCCCTTTTTGAAGTGTAGACAGGACAAGTGTTTTTTTCCTCACTTGTGATTCGAAGCACTCACAAAAACGTGTGATCGTTGCCGAAATCCCAAACGTTTCTTACCACGCCAAACACTTGCAGGTTGATGTTCCTTGGTCCAGCCGTCCAGACAGATGTTAGCACGAGCAGCGTCTCTACTTTTCCTAAGGGTGAAATCTAAAACAGGAAGACTACACTAGTTTCCAACCCTAGGAGGAGTTCTAAAATAAAAGGAAAAACGATCTTTCGATACATGCAAATTTTACCATAAGAAAACTTCCGTAAAGTGCAGTTTTCACAGACAAAAATCCCCTCAAATTTTTTACCGAGGTGCCATAAAATAAGATGAGGTGCCAACTACAGTCAAAAGACTGGGAAAAAACCTACACTACTCAGGCCTCTGACCTAGCCATGCCCCCCAAAAAGCTGTCTGAAATCTAGGCCAGGTCATTTGGAGCCAACGATTTTCATATGAAATGGAGAAGTTGAATACGAAACCCTTGCTGCAAACGGCATCGCATTCAGATCTATTTGTCATCATGAGACTCCACTGTAGCCCGAGCGATTCAGAATTGCAGTGACCAGCAAGGTTCGTGACACCCAGTTACAGATATGAATTTGTTTAGACAAATGTTACCCGGTTGAAGTTTGCCCACATTATCGCATCACAGATTCTTTAACATACCATTGATCTCCCGTACTGTAAGGATATGTGGAAGTTAGGCTTATATCAATCTTGCAAGTGGCAGAAGAAAAGAGAACTAATATCACAAGAGCTAGAAGACTCACAAATATTTAAGGCAGATGTTTAGGAAGCGAGCATGTTGCCGGCTCTGAGATATGGTAACAGAACCTTCAATAATCTGGTCTATGTTTAGTTCTATAGGCTCAGACAAGTACAGTAGAGTCTGCAAAAAATGAAAGGAAAAAATCACAAACAGTGTTGTGGATGTTAACGCTACAATCTTGATGGTATTTAATAAAACCATGAAAAAATCAATCTAGTTCTATAGAGAACTGAGAACGATCACCTGCTGCCAGTGAGTAGAGGCGTCCTCTGGAGCAGTAGAAAGAACAATGGAGACATCTGATTTTATCTTTTTACTGCTCAGACCGGCGGCATCTTGGGTGCTCCGGTCTATTGATTGGGTTGCTTGCTTCTTGGGTTTCTGGCAAACTGGTCCACGGAATTCAACCTCAAACCAGAATGCGAAACCATGCAATGGAGCTAAAAGGAACACAAAACATAAAGAACAAGTTTAGAAAGATCCAATCTACAAGAGCAACACAATCTGACGAAGATCAAGCATGCCAAATCAACATAATTACCCGTAACTAAGGAATCGATATAGCAAGATCAAGCATGCCAAATCAACATCAAACTGTATACTGTAGTGCTTGCTCCCATCAGGGGTACTAATAAACTTAACTGCCAGACCAGCACAAATATCATATGAACAAGACTAACTAGCAAGAATGTGACCTGTATTATTCAATCAAACGTAAAAATGATTCCCAGTTGATGTGGCCAAGGCGTTACAAAAGTACGAGAATAGCCAGGTCAGTTATATCTCCATAATAGGCTACACACACCAGTGGATTCAGTCAGTGCTGTCTAAGTATAAGGAAAATGTATGGTTCTGGATTCAATATTAGTTTCCCTCGATTTCCCGTGTATGTTCCATTCTATCTGAAGCATTAAACAGGCACTTCGTATATTTTCAAATAAACTGATGGAAGGGAGCCTACTGATTCTCTTTTTCCATTTTCCTGAATCGTAGAGTGTTTCAGAAAGGATCAAATAGAGACAGTTGATCAACCTCTTCAGAAGCAAGGTGGAAATAAAAACTAAAAAAAGGCAGCCCGGTGCATGTAGCTCCCACTTGCGCAAGGTATGGGGAAGGTTCTGACCCACTTAATCTTTTGTACCCAGCATTTTCCTGCATTTCTTGCAAGAGGCTGTTTCTAGGACTTGAACCCGTGACCTCATGGCCACAAGGCAACAGCTTTACCGCTGCGCCAGGGCTCCAAGGTGGAAATAAAAACTAATTTACAAAAAAAGTAACTAGAGAGACCAACTTTTAAACAGTCCACTAATGTAGAGTACAACACATTGGCTACCTGTGGCTGCTGAAAATTGTTAGCAGCAACAGTGTTCAAGCAAGAAATAAGCCCCTGACAGTTATAAGAGTTCAAGTGATGCTTAATCCATATGCCCTACGAACTAGGTTAAGAAAGTTGGAGTCGTTTCAACGAAAACATCATGCCGGCTTATCTATGAAGTATATTCAAGTAGAATTATCATTCAAAGAAAAGCCAGCAGAGCTAATCTAGCAGATGGAATCTTGATTCATCACATGTAAAAAAGATTGAACAATTACAACTTACCATGCAACATTGATGTAAATTTAAATGCAGCGCTGATGGTTTCAAGCTCCTGATTTTGTATGGTATAACAATCCACCTCTGCCACCTGCTCTAGGAACCCAAGTAAGTTGTGCTTCAGACGAAAAAAAGTTACGCTTCTTTATATTTGGACAGCTATAAAATAAAGGGTTGAAGAAACTAGAATTATATGCTGAGGCCTGAGAGTCATCTGTGCAGAAAATGGATGTGAAGCAGATAATTTCCCAGAAGAAAGATATGAGACTCACCACTGTTGGCCATGTCAAGACATTTTCACCACTAATCGTCTCAACTGATGGTTCCATGAATGCACATTGTTTTGCAAGAGGCATCATAGATGACACTGAAGTCAATTAAAACATGACAACAGGTTACTCTGAGGATGAGAACTACTGCACCGGAAGCTATTATGCATAGTGGCAAATAAATAAGTCGCTAACTTAAAATTTTCTAGAATCTACACTAGTTAAAGAGGGAGCAAGGGGGGCATGGAACATTCCAACTCACTTTTAATGCCATATACATCTTGCCAGAAGTAAACACTGTCATGATATCTCTGAGAATTTGTAATAGGTGCCATGTAAAGCTGCAACAAAAATATGCCTTCAACGTTTGGTTGAAAACTGTTTAGATCTGCCTCAGCTAGTTAACCGTTAGTAAATAGTATGTTTTTCTAACTCATACCGATGCATGAGATGGAAGGATAAGACCACCTGGCTTAAGCCATTTATCTCGAGCAAAAATTACGCTCCCCAACATACTCTGCATCAACAGGAGTGGATTTCAAAAAATGAATAGCAGTGATGTAATGTGAGCATGGAATTAGCCAAGGTGTTCAAATAATAGAGATGTTGACAGATTGAGATACCTCATACAGAAGCATGTAGCCCATCCATTCAGATATGATCACATCAACTTTTTCTTCAATATTGACATCCTGCATTTGAAAGATTTCAAATGTCATGTTGCATATGCAGTTAAAACCTGGAAGACACACTCTAAGGATGGTGATTCAACTACAACAATGTAAATTTTCAAGGATGGTTATTAGTGGATATGATCTCAGCTTTGGGCGTATGCAAATAATGGCAAACAGAAGAGACCAGATAAGAATGTGCACCTCAATTCGACCATGCAAAACCACAATTTTGTCGGATAGCTCGTTCTCTCTGACAATATCCATAGCCTGAAAAGAATATTAAGAATCAACATTACAACTTACAGTTGCTATTAATAAATACAGAAAAAAGTAAAACTACATACAGTTATAGTTTTAAAGAACGACTGTCGACTGTAAAAGATATTTACATGTTAAACTACAAACAGCACATCATAGTGCTGCACGGGAGGAATCAATCAGCCAGATTCAGTTAGGATAAGGCCTTAGGCCAATTAGTTAGATAAGATAGGATTATTTTTAGTTTGTAAAATCTATTGTTAGGAAGTTATGTTTACATGTGCACAAGCCTATTAAGCTTATCCGTGTAAAGTTGGGGCACAAGGTGCTGAGTTTATAAGCAAAGAAAAATGAATCAAAATAGTCTCCCCAATATAGTCTAGTCTCCCTCCAAGAGGCCCATATCACCTGGATTTCCTCTTGGCGGCGTTTACTCCTAAAGATTCAGAATCATACCATCCCTGGTACTCTTACTCCAGGGATGACAAAGTAGCATAGAAAACTTCTGTCCTACGCGTAACCATTTTTATTGCTACTGACTTGACAAGTAGGGGGCAGGGAGGATGGACCTTTTCACTAAAATATTTATGGTCCTAGTAAACAATGTAAGTTAATATATCAGACCACAAAAGATCACTGAAGCTCGGCAAAATATATAATTGTAGAATTGGTAATCTAAACACGAAAGGAATGGAGGGGGTGAGAGTGAGAATGGTCTACCTGTAATGCAATATCACTTGCATCGACTGCATAAACCTGAAAACATAATTACTTGTTCAAGGTGGTGAAATACAAATGAATTAAAAAACTCTTTCTGTATCAGGAAACAATTTATCATGTATAGATAACTTGATTTAAATTTACAGCATTCATGCAGAACAGTATATTCATGTGCCAGAATCCTAGTCTTGTTTTTTTCTTTTTTCTCCTTGTTGTTCTTATATCTCTTCCTCTCTTTTACTTCATTGATATTGGGTTTCATGTCTAGCCAACCTCAACATGCGATAAAGGCTTGGTTGTTGTTGTTGCATGCAGAAAAGTATATAATTACACAACATGCTACATATGTATTAAATATAGAGCCAAATTTATTTGCAACAAACATAAAATATGCTTCAAATAAAATATGAGTAAACATCGATGCAGCTAATATTTGCCAAGTATATGTAGTACAAGAGATGTTCTGGTAGTATCAAAGGATTAAAGCATTCATGCAACTTAAGTCATATCTGAAATGAGAAGAATGCTCAATTTCTTAAGCCAAGCAACCAGTTATATTACAGCCAAAGGTCACTTCCAGCATGCAATGAAATAATGCCAAAGTTCATCATATTTAATTAAATACAGCATAAAAGTGATTTGATAAAACACTGAGTACCAGGAAGCACCAAACGTCCCCCCCCCCCTCTCTTGTAAAATAATTTAAGGAAAAATACCCTTTTTCCACTGGGTGTGCGATAGACGGGGTGCAACTACATCTTAAGTGCTATATAATCCTGAATTCTTAGTCAGGCATATGATTTTCAAACTAATAGTTTTTTTCTCGAACAACGCAGGGGAGCTGCACATCATTTCATTTATAGGAGGGAAAAAAGAATACAAAAGGAAAGGATGTTCTCTACAGAAAATACAAAAAAGGTTACATGACTAACACTCACATTACATCAACCCTAGTGAACCACGCCCTGTGTAAGAGCGCGCGCTAACAGGCCCCAAAGACCTGTAGCTCCTGCTAAACACCGAAGATGTCCCTCTTGAGAGACATTCCAAATAAGTAATAGTAAAGAACAAAAGATGCAAATAAATTGAACTGAATTCATCCCTATACATGTTTCTTTGATAGACAAACTAAGTACGGTGCAAGCGCAAAGGCAACATATATTAAAACGAATAAACCTCTTCATCAGTTTTTTTGTATTCATAAGTGCACAGTTAATAACTAATAAATTACCCGAGTGGCACCAGCAAAAGCACAAAATATGGAAAGAACACCAGTGCCACAACCCACATCCAGAACAACCTGAAAATAAAATTGAAAAATTGAAAGAGTGAAGTAAGTACAAAGAAAACTACATCTAGCCAAGAATATAATTTGTTCCACAAACATATGAATTGCCAGATGACTCTTTACCTTGCCTGAAATTAGATCTTGGTGATGCATTATAGCATTCCTGTAAGTGCTCGTTCTCACATGATCCTGCAATCAGCAAACTAAAAAATCAGTACCAAAGTGATGTTCAAATTGATCTGAAAAATGTGATGTTCAATTAATGCGACGCCTGTTTCCTTCTCTCTTTTCTTTTCTTTTTTTTTTATAAAACAGAATTACCCAGAAACACTAGGCTCCCCCAAAACAACATGAACGACTAAGAGGAATATAGGTGAGAGTAGCAGTGTATGACACTAGTTTAATGACAACTACCTCCCGAACCCGGTCCACAAAATTGCCGCACTTGCTAAACAGAACGGCCACCGAATTCCCCTCCAGGAGAAATCTAGAGGCTTAGGGCAGAGAGAGCGGCTTGACCTTGAGCATCTCCTCGTGGACGCCGATGTGTGAGTACGCCTTGAAGTAGGCGACGTCGTAGTCAGTGCACGGCGGGGCCGCAGGGTGCGTCTGCGCCACCGAGGACACCTGTACCGACGGGTTTCCGCCGATTCCGGCGCGCCGCGGCAGGTGGCCGTTGCCATACGCACCGCCGGGGAACATGAGGGGCAAATGTGTTGGTGTCGCGGCGTCAGTGACGACTCACTCGCCCCATCACTCGTCAGTGTGTACTTTAGGCTGCTTGCTGAACCTGGACAGACCCCATTTCTGGTGCTCCAATGATCTGGAGTAAAACAAGCCCGGCCCATCTTGACATCTGTTTCCGGTAGCAGGCAAGGAAACTCGATTTTTTTTATTTTAACACTAGTATTTAATCATTTAATACTAATAGTCTGTGAAATATTTTTAAAAAAATAGTTACCCAGTCGTCCATGTCCACGTGGACACGTAATCGTCCACGCCGTAAACGATTGGGAGAAATCGTCCATGTCGTGGACGATTTGGAGAAATCGTCCACGCGGTAGACGACTGGGTGACTATTTTTAAAAAAATATTTCACAGGCTATTAGTATTAAATGATTAAATAATAGTGCTAAAATAAAAAAATTCGAGTTTCCTTGCCCGCTACCACGCACACATGTCAAGATGGGTCGGGCTTGTTTTACTCGGCAGATCATCAGAGCACCAGAAATTGGGTCTGCCCAGGCCCAGCAAGCAGCCTAAAGTACAAACTGACGAGTGATGGGCGAGTGAGTCAGTGAGAGAAATTGTCTACGGCATGGATGATATTCCTGCACGTGGCGGCCACGTCGGCCCAACGGCCACGGACCGTTGGACTGACGTATCCTGTCATTCACGCGGTGAACGAGATGTCCACCGGGTGGACGAGATGTTCCTTATATAAGCGTGCGGCGCCCGCATGCTCTCTCCCCCACTCCTCCCCCACCCAAGTCACAGAAGCAAGAGAGAAGAGAGAAGAGAGGAGAGGGAAGAGGGGAGAGGAAGAGAAGAAAAGAAAAGAAGGGAAGAAAAAATAAAAAAGAAAGAAAAAGGGTATAAATTTATAAAATGTTTAATTAATGTTATTTATAGTTCATTTAATTAATTGTATATTTAATTTTATTGTTTTTTAATTTAAGATTTAATTTAGTTTTAATGTAGTATAAGGTTTAGATTAGTTTTAATTTAGTTATAGGTTAGTTTTTAGTATCTTTTTAGGTTACATTTGATGTAGTATCAATTTAGTTTCGGCCGGAAGAAACCTGGTTGTCCGATCGCACGTCGACGGCTCAGAATAGGGCGCGCATACGCTACAATCTCACTTCACAAATTCACATCTCAATAGAAACACTCTCGTTCAATACATCATGTTACCATGGACTCCTTACTCACCATCAAATAAAAAAGAGAGAGTTCACATCCCAAAAAGATTACAACCGCCAATGTGTCTATGCGACACTAATTGTCGATTTGTAAGGATTCTTAGATTGAGAGTGTGAGACCTATGTGTGCTAAATATATTGTCTATGACGATAAAAGTTTTGAATTCTGCCAAAACACTCTTTTTGTTAAGGTCCGACTCTAGGTCCGAGCTCCGACAAGATCCGATGTAAGATCCAACATTGCTATGGCTAGGTCCAACATGTGTTTGATTAGCTCTAGCGATAGGTCCGACTAGCTTTAGTAACTTCCGGTACTAGGTTCTGCTAGCTTTGGTAAGCTCCGGCTCAAGGTCCGGTTAGTTTTGACAAGGTCCGGAGCTAAATCGCAATGGTTCTATTTTTACCATGCAAATGTTTAAAACTTACTTTACATCTATGAAAGTTTGCTTAGTATTCTTTTACTAAGTTTTTGAAAGGCTATGGCTGTTTATGGTGGTTAACATTTTGCTATGGTTTGCAACATGCTTATGTGAGGTGTTCACGTAAGGTGTTGTGGTTTTCGGAACTAACGTGAGCCAAGTTGCGAACTTGTGCTCGAAAGTATTGGTTGTTTATTCATGTGCAGGTGTTGCTTGAGTTCAAGATATGGTTGGTGACAGGATCCATTAAACTAGTCTTAGGAATAAGATGAGGTTCAACAACCAAGTTCGGGAGGAATTGTGGTTGAGTTGATCGGGAGGTCGCGCAACATGTTTGGATAAGAACAATGCATATGAAGGTATCGTGCACGTCGTTGGAAGGTGTTTCCACGTGTGCAAGGAGTGCATGGACGTGAAAACATGGTTCCAAGGCATGATGGAGATGTGGACGTAAAGAATTGGTAGGAAAGGTCAACCCGGCTGGATTATGTACTCAGGCTGCGACTGAGTCGGTTATGGCTCAAATATGAAAATATTTGAGTTGGTTATGATAGGATTTCATGTGGGACACGAAGTTGAGTTGTTTTAGGAATATAGGATACGTTCCTAAGGTGTTTGGAAGTCTTAAGATTTCTTCTATCTGCGTATAGAAGAGTCTTGAGCAGTAATAGAAAGTTTCAATTCAAAAACTGAGTAGGATTAGAGTTTTAGTTTGAATTGGGTTGGCCTCTGGGCTGGTTATATAAGCAAAGGAGGTCAGAGCTCGTGGAAAGACGACCTTGGGCTGTTCCTTTTATGTTTTGATCAATAAAATTCGTAATTTAGAGGAGCTTTTGTGACTTGTTTGTCCGACTTATTTTTGTCAAGTCTTTCTCGTCGAGTTTCTGAACAGCACGATAGTGCTTGGGTGTTTTGATCATAACTAGAGTTTTACAGATCCAATTGACGTGATTCTTTTTAGGTTATCGTCACAACTTGATTATATATCATCTTTGAAAATTTCAAGGTCATTGGATTTGTAGTTCCTGATCTACACGAGTTTTTTCAGTGTTGCAGATCTGGTTTTTACTCGAGTAGAACAGATTGACCCTCGTTTGATCTTTCGATCATAACTTGAGTTTTTCTTGACGGATTTCCGTGATTCTTGTTGTTGTGTCTTCGTGACTTGATTCTCATAATACATATCACTTTTGTCATGGTTGAACATATTTAGATTAGTCACATACATGGTTTATTTAAGAGATCAATTTTCTACCAAAGGGGTTTTTGTTTCTTCCGCTAAAAAGTTTAAATCTACCATTCAACCCCCTCTGGTAGCTTTTCATGTGCTCTTCGATCCTACAATTGGTATCAGATCCACGATGCTCTAATCTTTGTGATTTGCACGTGTTTTGACTAATCATCATGGAGAAATACTCCGCAAAAAATTGTGTGTTCAGTGGCATTTATTTTCAGGTTTAGAAGGCACGGATGGAGGCTTTCATCCAGCCGCAAGGCTTCGCAATATGAGAAAAAGGTATACAAGCCTTATGACGTGCCGTCAAACAATCAAGTCACGGCTACGAATATGAGAGATGTCGACAACAACAACAAAGCACGGAACTTGATCATACAAGGATTAACTCAAAGTGACTTCGATCGTGTTGCACACCTCCGATCTGCATACGATGTGTGGAAAGCACTTTGTGACTATCACGAAGGATCCAACACGATCAAGCAGGTAAGACAAGATATGTTCAAGAAAGAATACATGCGCTTTAAGATGCAACCCGGTGAGTCAATCGATGACCTCTTTGCTCGCTTCAATAAAATTCTTACCAACTTGCGTAGTGTCAACGTCAATTTTCAGATGCTGAAAATGCTAGGCAATTACTAAGTGCATTAGACATGTCAATTTAAAAGATGAAAGTTACATCTATTCGTAAATCTACTGTCATGAGTACACTTACATTAGATGTGCTATATTCTAAGTTAAAAACTCATGAAATTGACATAATATCACGTACCCCAACAAGTCTCTTGCATTTGTTTCACATCGTGATATGCCTAGCTCTAGTCAATCTTCATCTTGTAGTACACTTTCTTTGTTGTCCTCTCTAAAGCTTGAACAGATTGAAGAGTTTCTAGAGGAAGAACTTGCACTCATCTCTACTCGGTTCTCAAAAGCATTGCAAAATATAAGAACTAGAAGGAGAGGAAGTGTCGGAGCTCAACGATGCTTCGAATGTGGTAAGACATGACATTTTCGTACGGATTGCCCTAACCTTTCAGGCCCTACTTCCCGTGACGAAAAGCAAACTAGAACGAAACACTCCTCTGTAAACGATAAGAAAAAGAAGGATTTTATAGGACACCAATTGGTAAATAGTTTTACCTCCGCACTTCTAGAACTTAGCTCGAGCGATGTGGACATCGGAAGTGACGAAGATGAAGATGATTTGGCAAACTTATGCTTCATGGCTGGCAAGTCAAGTTCAAGTATGGAGGAGGCAGAACACAATAGCGACAATGAAGAGGTATGTCCTACTTGCAAAGAAATATGTGATGCTATTTCTCGTGTCACTGTTATAGTTAATAAAAAGGACAACAAGCTTAGAGACAATGTTGTTAAAATTTGAGTCACTATAATCTGAAATTAATCGTTTGAAATATTTGATTCCTAGTGATGATTCTTGTTCCACATGTGATTTAATATATGAACAATTGTCTTCTCTAAGAAGTGTACATACCTCCACACTTGATAAACTTGAGTTAGAGACTGAAAAGAACAGAGAGCTTGCTGCACTTAATAATAAAAACTTGAAAGATGCTTGTTGTTCTATAATTATTTGCATTTTTCTACTTGTGGTTATCTTAATAAGAAACTACAAGATGCTATGAATGAAATTTCTGTATTGAACAATGCTTTACGTTCTCATAAAGTTAAGTATTATTCCAATTGCAAACTAAAAGAAAATACTTCATGTCAAAACTGCAAGACTTGTCTAAGAAACTTGATGACATGAATATGACACTAGAGTGATTTTATAATGGGAATAAGAACGGAACTTGCTGTTGAATTCTTCTAAATCTTGCAGTGATAAAATTGGTTTAGCTTTTGATTCTCATGCTCATTCTAAAACACATCCACCTAAAATTGTAAGTCATTAGGAAGTGGTTTGATTAAAACAATTGCTAAACAAAAAGATGTGGTTTTTAAATCTGCAGGAGTGTTGTCTCATTTGGTTTCAAATAAACATGTTGTCTGCTCATCTAGACATGAAGATAAAGTTAAATTTAATTGTACCTACTGTGGTAGAGATGGTCATGTCATAGATTTTTGTTATAGACTAGCTAAGCAACAGAAAAAGGAAAGAATGATTGCTAGATCATATAACAACTGTGCAAAATCTGTTGCTTGTGCTGAACCGAATGTTAGAAATATGCAATCTGCTGTAATGAGTCAAAAACATGCAAAGTTTGCTTCCGGACCTACTGTTTTTAGTGCTACTCATGTAACGCCTCGTAGGTCAGTAGTTGGGTACAAAAATCCTCAAACTTTAGCTCATAAACCTATTGTTTTATCTCAGCTTTTGCATGTTACTTCTGATGGACGTCGTGTGACTCAATACTGGATTCCTAAATACCTTTTGACTATCCTCAGTATTGAGTCATCGACGTATTGTACTTCTATGTAGGTTACACGCTTGAGGAAAGGAGAACATTTAGATTATGGATTCAGGATGCTCACGCCACATGACCGATAATAAAGAATGGTTCTCCCTCCTCTCTTTTGTGTCACATGTAGAAAATATTACTTTTGCCGATAATTCTTCAACTCCTATAATTGTTAAGGGTTCGGTTAGAGTAAATAATAACTACACTTTAAAAGATGTGGCACTTATTAAAAATTTGAAATACAATTTGCTTTCTGTTTCACAATTGCTAGATGAAAATCTAGAAATTATTTGCACTAAAATTGCTGCAAGGTTATAGATTCAAATAGTGAGCTCATTTTTAATATGTCTCGGTTTGGAAGAGTTTTTAAAGCTGATTTTGATATGTCATCCTCTAAGCATAGATGTCTAGTTGCTAATAATTCAAAAGACTTATATTTTTAGCATCGTAGACTTGGTCACGTAGGCTTTGATCATCTCACACGTGTTAGTGCTCTTGATCGCATACGTGGGTTGCCTAAGCTTAAAGGGGACAAAGAAATTGTGTGCTCTTCTTGTAGACATGCTAAGATGGTTGCAGGTTCACATGCTTCTCTCACAATGAACATGACAACTGAACCGGGTCAACTTTTGCCACCTTGACACCGTAGGACCTTCACGTGTTCAATCCTTCGGAGCTAAATGGTATGTTCTTGTGATAATTGATGACTATTCTAGATACTCTTGAGTTTATTTTATGGCATCTAAGAATGAAATTTTTAGTCACCTTGGAACCTTATTTCTTATATTATCAATTGATCACCTAGGATCTTTAAAATCAATTAGAAGTGATAACAGAACTGAATTTAAAAATCAATGTTTGATCACTTTTGTGCTGAAAATGGAATAGATCATCAATTTTCTTCACCATATGTACCTCAACAAAACGGTGTTATAGAGAGAAAGAACACAACCTTAGTTGAGATGGCTAGGACTATGCTTGATGAATATCAAACTCATAGAAAATTTTGGATTGATGCAATTGCAACTGCTTGTTATGTCTCAAATCGTGTTTTCTTGCGTGCTAAGCTAGGTAAAACACCATATGAACTTCGGTTTGGACATAGGCCTAGTGTCACACACTTTCGGGTCTTTGGTTGCAAACGTTTTGTTAAGAAACATGGTAATCTTGATAAATTTGAACCTAGATCCGTTGATGGCATGTTTCTTAGTTACCCATCTCATACTAGCGGCTACCGTTTGCTTTTACATGACACTAACAAAATTGTGGAGACTTGTGAGGTTTTTTTTAATGAATCTAGCCCAGGTACTAGCTCTCATATTGCGGGACCAGGCCCATATCCGCAGGGGGAGAGTATTTTCATTGAAGAAGATGAAGAAGTGATGTTGTTGTCCGAAAATTCAGGAGCTAATGACATTCTTCTAGCTTCTGATTTTGATTCACAACCAGCACCGACGACCACCATTGTTGGTCCAGATCGTCCTCAAGTCACAAGTTCTTCAATTTGTGATGAACATGAAGAAGAAGGAGCTTGTGAATTGTCTACCCGTCTCTGGGTCCTCAAAAGTCATCCTCCACAAGAAAAGATTGGAAGGTTGCACGAACGAGTCACACGGTCTAGCTATGATGAGTTCAGAATTTGAGATGAGTATGATGGGAGAATTCACATACTTTTTGGGGCTGCAAATCAAGCAAACCAAGGAGGGTACTTTTGTGCATCAAACAAATTATACAAGAGACCTTCTTAAGCGCTTCAACATGGACAAAAGCAAGTCTCTTCGGATACCAATGGGTACAGCAACGACACTTGAACTTGATGAAGATGAAGATGGTGAACCCGTGGATCAAAAAGAATATAGAAGTATGATTGGATCACTTTTGTACCTCACGGCATCAAGACCGGACATATAATTCAGCGTATGTCTTTTGTGCACGATTTCAAGCTTCCCCACGTGCTTCACATCATCAATCCATCAAAAGAATTCTCATGTACTTACATGGAACTCAAGAATTTGGGATTTTTCTTCCTTCTTCCTCAACCGTTACTTTGAAAGCATTTTCGGATGCTGATTTTGGGAGTTGTAGAATTGATAGGAAAATTATTTTGGGTGCTTGCTATTTTCTTGGTAATTCACTTGTTGCTTAGTCCTCTAGAAAACAAAATTCAGTTGCACAATCCATAGCCGGATCCGAATATGTAGCTGTTGCTAGCGCTTGGTCACAAATTCTTTGGATTATTCAAACACTTAAGCACTGGGGTTGATCTAGATAGTGTTCCACTATTTTATGATAACACTAGTACCATTTGTATTGCTAAAAAAACCGCGCAACATTCGAGAATAAAGCACATTGACATTAGGTATCACTTTCTCTGTGATAATATTGAAAAGGGAAACATTGTGCTTCACCATGTAGATACCGAACAACAATTGGCTGACATTTTTACAAAACCATTGGATTTCACTCGTTTTTGTTTCATTCGTAGTGAAATAGAGGTTATGCATCCTCATGGCTTAAAATGAGGGGGAGTTTTGAAACTTGGGAAGTCTATGTGTGAGTCTGAACTTAAAATAATATGAGTATAGTATTTCATACATATATGACCTTGTGATTTTTTTATATGCTGAAAGTTTTTACTATATTACTCATATTACACATTTTGTAGTTTTTGCCATGACTAGTAATTAGAATAATTATTTACACTAAATCTGGTCATGATCGAACTTTCTTGCTGTTTTAAACTTGTTGCATGCTCACAAGTGCTTTTAATAATGAAAAAATAATCAATCAACTATTCACATTTTGAGCTTTTATGTTCAAATAAAAAAATTAAGAAAAAGATTAAGAGAATATGCATGCATCGCACTTCTTCTTTTGAGATGGATTATCATTGCACTTAGATATGAACTTGGAAGAAGTTGTGTATGACTAAAACCATGTCCTTAAACTTCCGATTGTCAAATGACATATGCTTGGCTTGGTTGGTTAGAATATGGCTGATGCGGCATATAATCTCTTGCAAATGTAATATGATCTGAATTTATGCTTTGAAAAATAATTAAAATACAGCAACAAGTGTCATGCTTTCAGGTCTTGACATAGTTTTGAGATCATGACTTGATTAAATTGAAAATTACACTTGATTTCTAGCATGACTTACACCACTTTATGTATCTCATTGATGTGATAGTGTAAGTTACTTGATAGTATGGATTGAATAAGCTTTGTTTTATATGTATATGTTATAAATATGCTCATAACAATTTGTAAGGATCGAAACGCCCAAGAGGGGGGGTGAATTGGGCTTTTTAAAATTTTAGAGCAATTTAAAACTTTAATGGTTGAAGCCCAATTCCCTATGCAAACTAACTACGCAAGCAAGAGAGTTAAGTGCGGAATAGTAAAATCGTAATAGTAAGGGGTGAGGAGAAAAATGCAAACTCCCGCGGAGACTCGGAGACACGGCGATTTTTCCCGTGGTTCGGTAAGATCACAAAAATCTTCCTACGTCCACGTTGTGGCACCCACCAAAGGGTATAGCCACTCCCAAGTCACCAAGACGAGGGAATCCACTATCTTTCTCCGTTCGCCTTCTCCGGCAAGGTGGAGCTCAAGCTTTGTACAACGGTGATCTTCCGGGCTTCCACAAACACCTTGGTAAGCTCCGGAGTGATCTCTTCTTCCTCCAACGTTTACAAGGTGAGAGAAGTCACCAAGACACTCTCTCTCACTAGCCTAGAGATTCTAATCACCAAGAATGGACGCACACAAGCTTCTCTCTCGCTAGATATAACCTATAGTTGGAGTACAAGAGGTTTTGAAGTGTGGAAGTGGTAGTTCTTGGTCTTGAATGCTTGAGAATGTCTAGAGAGGCTCTGGTGATCAAGACTTGTCGAAATGGCCGGTTGGAGGGGTATTTATAGCCAGCCCACACGAGATAGCCGTTGGAAAAGTGGGCAGACTTTTTCAGTGAACATCGGATCCTCCGATGTACCCCTTTATATGAGCATCGGTCGAATTCCAAATTAGCTGATGTCACGTGTCAGATGTGACCGTTGGATATAACCGTTGGATCTTTTAATCGACCGATGTTACTTCAATTTATCATCGGATGATCCGGTGAGTTGATCTTCAGAATTGGGTCAGAAATATTGTCTCTGTTGAATTTGACCGATGTACACTTACTTCATCATCGGATGATCCGGTGAGTTGATCTTCAGAATTACTCAGAAATTATCCTTCTGTTGAAAGCAACCGATGTGCCACTTCCTTCACATCGGATGATCCGGTGTTTACTGGGCTCTGAGGTCTTCTTCTTCTGCCAACTCAAACTGGACCGATGTAGTCATTTTGCAAGACATCGGATGATCCGGTGAATGCAACTTGTTTGCTTCGAGTTGTTTTGAGTTGATCTTTTAGAATCTTCTTGAGTGACCTCTTTGACACTTGTTTGAAATGATATTACGATGAAGTGTAAGCTCCTTGTGTTGCCAATTTTGATAAAGTAGAGTCGTTGTATGAGTTCTTCATTTAGTTTTCATGAGTATCGAATAACCCCTTAGAATGGATCGTTGAGGGGTCTCCATTTGTATCCAATGAGCAGTAGATGGTGTGAATAGATAGTTCATTTAATGTTTGATGTGATGTACGTGAAACCTTGCATCCACAAACTCATTAGTAATAACGAACAGTTGTCATTAATCACCGAAACCATATCTCACGGGGGCCTAGATGCTTTCAATCTCCCCCTTTTTGGTGATTGATGACAACACAACGAGTAGAGTATGAAATTAAAACGCAATGCTCAAAAAGGAAACATAACAAGTACAAATTGCAGCACAAGTGACTCGAAGGCTCAAATAATAATTAATAAAGCGTAAGAGCACAGAGTAGCACCCAGAGTACAATAATAGCAAATAATAATAATCTCCAATAAAGTAGCAAAAGGGATAGACACTCCCCCTAGAACCAAGTACTCCCCCTAGAACTAAGCTAACCTCCCCCTGACTCTAACTCTTCTCCCCCTTTGGCATCAAGGCACCAAAAAGGAAAGTCGAGTGACTACGACTCAGGCGCGCTCCTGGCGATGGTGAAGCGGTCGGCGTCGACGGTGCTGTCGCCGGAGCTGCTGGAGGTGGAGGTCGCTGGTGCTGGAGCTGGAGCGGGAGGAGCTGGAGCTGCTGTGGGGGCTGGAGCTGGAGCTGGAGCTGCTGGGGGATCCGCTGAGACTGCTGGCGCCGGTGGAGGTACTGCCAGAAGAGGTGAGGACTGGAGCGACGTCGGTGGCAGTACTGGAGCTGGTGCCAGTGGGGGTGCACCTGGAGCCTGACTGAGTCCCAAGTGCTGAGGTGGAAGAGCCACTCCAGTCTGCTGGTAGAGGTTGGTGACCAACCCCAGGATGCCCAACAGCATCTGCTGAGTCTGCTGCTGCTGGTCCAGAGTGCGTCGCGTCATCTGATCGACAAGGTTGGTGAACCTGTCGGTGTCCTCTCGCCTCTGACGGGCGATCTCCAGCTGCATCTCCTGCTGCTGCCTCTGAAGCTGCTCCTGTCGAGCTGCTTGCATCTCCTGCTGCTGAGCCATCTGCTGAAGTAAGGTGGTGAGCTCTGACGGCTGAGTCACCTGAGCCTCTGACACTGGAGGAGGTGTAGGTGGTGGAGCAGCTGAGCCTCCTGCCTCTGCGTCGTGTTGCCTCGGTGAGGGAGGAGCAGGAGGGAAGTACTCCTCGACACTGTCACTAGTGTCGCTATCCGACCATACGTGCTGTAGGTCTCCTCCCTGAGCCTCTGCCTGTGCCAGCTCTGCGTCCTCCTGAGTCAGCTCTGCCCAGTCCTCCTCTGACAGTCTGGCTCGAACCTCACGCTCGACAGGGCGTCCAAGGCGGCGGTCTCCCGGAGTGGGGACTCGGTAGTGGCTGAACCGGGTCACGTGCATCTCCGTCAGCTGAGAGACTCCTGGAGTGTCCTCTGGAACCAGCTGGTGAAGAAGGTGACAGATCCAGTGACCAAAGACCAGCTGTCGTAGCATCCCAACTCCGTCGGTGATCACGTCCTCCATCTCGCAGATCATAATGTCTACTATGTCGAACTCCATCCCGTTCATCACATAGAACAGGATGGTCTGCTGAAGGCTCGTGAAACCCTCCAAGTAGCCGGACCTCGGTAGCAGGGTACGCCTGAGGACGTGGTGAACTGTCCGAGTTGCTGGGGTGAGAAGCGCTGGCACCCTCGGCTGGTCAGGTGTGAACGGCTGTGTGAACAGACCTCTGATCTCCTCGAGGGGCGGTGCCACTCCTCCAGTCAGTGGCCTCCTCGGCGGATCTGCATCTCCGTAGACTATCTGGTGCAGGCACGTAGTGGAGAGCTCCACACCAAGCAGTCTGCCCATCAGGTCTCGAGATACGTCGTGGATTCGCCCCATGAACATGAAGTGAATCGAGCGACGACCCTCAGAGACGTAGAGTGTCGCGTAGAACACCCTAACCCACTCCTCGACGTAAGCACTCCTCGGGTGTGAGAGCAAGTCCGCCAGTCCTCTGTATCTCTCAAAAAGGGGCCTGATCCCGTGTCCTGCTGCCACTGCAAGCTGATCCCAGCCAATGCTGTTATGCTGGAATAGCTTGTGACCCCGACGCCTGTAAGTCTCGTACAGTGACGCCTGTGTCAGGGTCCAGAACCGGGAGTCAACTCGAGCATCCCTAGGCCGCGGGAACCACTCCTCAATCAGCGCTGACCATCTGAGCTTCTTTAGTTGCCTTGCCTTCATCTTCCTGTAGTCAGTGAGTCTGACGTCTTCGGCGACTCGGACTGCTGTGTCCATCAGGTGGATGGCCCTTTCGGCCTCTCTGTCCTCGGCGCGGTCAGCTGCAGAGGGGCGCCGACTCGCCGTAGGAGTCTGTCCACCCCCACGAGTCCTCGGGGTGCGCCGGCAAATGAGAGGTGGCACCTCGGTCTCCTCCTCATCGGAGCCCTCGGGAGGCACCGGCTGGATCGGAGGCTGCTCCTGCCAAAGCCGGGACTCGCGGATCCGTAAGGAACCGCGATGGCCGCGCTCACGCTCCTCGGCGGCGCGAGCGGCCAACTCCGCACGACGAGCGTCCTTGGACATCTTGCGCTTCTTCGCGGCGGGCTCCTCAATAGCCTTGCCCTTTCCTTTGCGATCGCGACCCATCTTGATGCAATTGAGAGCTAGGGTTAGCAACGATGAAGATGAACGATGAAAACAACGAAGGGCGTCGCGCGGCACGGAGCAAACCTTATCGACGAGCGGCGAAGCACGACGAGATCCTAGCGGAGAGGGTGATGTGAACCGGCGGCGAGTGGTGGAGGGGAGACGGCGAGGGAGGCGCGGCGGTGCGGTGGAACAGCGATGGCACCTCGGGAGAGGCGGCGGCGCGGGCACGGATGGCGCCTAGGCGGCCGAAAGATGGCGGTGGCGGCTCCTGGGAGGAGGCGGCGGCGGCGCCTGGGAAGGGTGGCGGCGGCGCCTGGAAAGGGCGGCGGCGGCCCCTGGGAGGAGGCAACGGCGGCGCCTGGGAAGGGCGGCGGCGGCTGGGAGGCGGAGCGCGCGGGAGGCGGCGTGTGTGGGAGAGGCGGCGGCGGCAGCGGCGCCTGGAGCCGGCGGCGGCAGCTGGGAGGCGGCGGCGGAGACTGGGAGGCGGAGGCGCGTGGGAGAGCCGGCGAGGGCGACGGACGGCGGCGGAGGTCGGGAAGAAGAGAAAAGAAAAAATGAAATCCGGCCGAGTCCGCTTTTTAAACTGTTCGGGCAAACCCTAGCCGCGCATAACACACCGGATGAACCGATGATCATCGGAGGATGCATCGGTCGAGTTCAACAGAGAGCTGTTCCAAAAACTCTCTTTGAACACCGGATGGACCGACGTTGAGGTGGCGGTCATCGGTCGATTTCTGCAGGGCACCAGGAAAACTGAACACCGGATGCTCCGATGTCTTTTGAAATGAACTCATCGGTTGATTTGTGACATCTGACTTGAACTGAAGCACCAATTGATCCGATGATCTGCTGGACCTGGCATCGGATAATCCGATGACTACAGAAAACCTAAGACTGCCCATATGTGTCCTTGGACTTAAACACACAAAGATAAGGATGGGTCCTCGGACTTTTTGGGCAACTCCTAACCTCTAATATAAGGCTTTAAATATAGTGCCACATATTGGCTAAGCCCTTTAGCAAAGAGAAACACACAAGGTTATGAGTGAAACCATGAAAATGTAAGGCTCATGCTTTGTGAGCTAGAGTATAGAAAACTTCTATCTCCTTAAAGCATGTACCTTTAGAATTTTGCTCTATCCACATTATATGAGTTGAGATATTGCATTTTGAACAGGTCTCCTTCTCATGATGTGGGTTCCCCTTTGTGACAATCTACCGTATGCAATGCCAAACAAAATAATGCAAGATATTGAATGAGTGCAAGTCTATATGGCACGAATCATGCAAGGCGTAATGTAAATCTATCTTGCCAAGTTTAAACCTGCCAAAGGCTTCCTCAGGAAAAGCTATTTCTAGCTTGCCCCTATCCTTTGGGAGTAAGACAAGACCTATTTGATATGCAACCTTACATGAACATGGCAACTTACATGACGTTAGATGCATCTAGCACATTCAATTCACTTCTAAGTCTAGAAAAAGTTTTCTCATCAAGTGGTTTAGTGAAGATATCCGCCAATTGTTCTTCGGACCTAACACCTTGCAAAGAGATGTCTCCTTTAGCCTCATGGTCCCGCAAGAAGTGATGGCGAATATCAATGTGCTTAGTGCGGGAGTGTTGAACGGGGTTTCTAGCTATCTTAACCGCACTTTCATTGTCACAAAGGAGAGACACGCAATCAAACTTAATTTCAAAGTCCAAAAGGGTTTGCTTCATATATAGAATTTGGGCACAACATGCACCGGCCGCTATATATTCTGCCTCCGCGGTGGACAAAGCCACGGAGTTTTGCTTTTTGCTCGACCAAGATACTAGGGAACGCCCAAGTAAGTGGCACCCACCGGAGGTACTCTTGCGATCCACACGGCATCCGGCAAAGTCCGAATCCGAGTAACCCAAGAGATAAAAACTAGCGTTCTTGGGGTACCACAAACCTACACTTGGGGTATGCTTGAGATACCTAAGTATCCTAAAGACCGCCTTACGATGCGATTCTTTAGGTGCCGCTTGAAAGCGAGCACACAAGCACACACTAAACATGATATCGGGCCTAGATGCGGTAAGATATAATAATGAACCAATCATGGAACGGTAATGAGATTGATCAATAGGTTTACCGTCCATGTCCGCGTCGAGATGACAATTTGTTGCCATTGGAGTACTTCTTGAGCTGCAATCTTCCATTTCAAACTTCTTCAAGAGGTCTTTGTTGTACTTTTCTTGGTAGATGAAAGTCCCCTCTTGAAGTTGCTTGATTTGAAATCCTAGGAAGAAATTGAGTTCTCCAATCATTGACATCTCGAACTCCCTAGACATCATGGTGCCAAACTCAAGACTAAGAGATTTGTTAGTTGAGCCAAAAATAATGTCATCAACGTAAATTTGACAAAGAAATAAATCCCCGTTGATGTCCTTGGTGAAAAGTGTGGTGTCCACCCTCCCGATCTTGAATCCTTGCATGACTAGGAAATCCCTAAGACGTTCATACCATGCCCTAGGTGCTTGCTTGAGCCCGTAGAGCGCCTTGTGTAACCTATACACATGGTTAGGATTCCTCGGATCTTCAAACCCGGGAGGTTGCTCAACGAAAACAAGCTCGTTAATATAACCATTGAGGAAGACACTTTTCACATCCATTTGATAAAGCATAATATTGTGATGTGAAGCAAAAGCAAGGAGTATGCGAATAGCTTCTAACCGTGCGACCGGGGCAAAGGTCTCTCCAAAATCTAGTCCTTCTACTTGTGAAAAACCCTTGGCCACAAGCCTTGCCTTGTTGCGGACCACCACGCCATTCTCGTCTTGCTTGTTGCGGTACACCCACTTTGTTCCGATGACGTTCTTGTTCTTGGGTCGCTCCTCCAATACCCAAACTCCATTTCGGGTGAAGTTGTTGAGTTCTTCTTGCATAGCCATCACCCAATTGGGATCTTAGAGTGCTTCCTCAATATTTGTGGGTTCTACACACGAAACAAAAGAGTAGTGCTCACAAAATGAAGCAACATGGCGAGAACGAGTACTTACTCCCCGTGACGGACTTCCGATGATTTGATCCATCGGATGTGCCTTGGAGATGCGCCCATGCCTCATAAGAGGTTGTGAGGCACTTGGTGGTGGTGAGGCATCTTGCTCGTCTTGTGGTTGGACTTGACCTTGGACTTCTTCTTCTTCTTGGTGTTGTGTGGCATGTGAATCTTGCATTTGCAATGGATCATTTTTCTCTTCTTCTTCATCAATTTGAGGCGCCATGGAGGTGTTGATGTTGTAACTTGAGGCTCCCCCTTGATCATGGCTCTCCCCAACTTCGGGCTTGATGTCTCCTATGGTCATGTTCTTCATAGCTTCTCGTAGAGGCTCATCATCTATATCATCATGACCAAAACTCTCCTCTTAGGAGCCATTAGTCTCATCAAACTCAACATCAAAACTTTCTTCAACTAACCCGGAGGTTTGGTTGAATACTCGATATGCTTTTGAGTTTGACGCATAACCTAGAAAGATGCCAACATCACACCTTCTTTCAAACTTACCGAGCCTTTTCTTGCGGTAGATGTAGCACTTGCACCCGAAGACTCGGAAGTAGGAGATGTTGGGCTTTCTCCCAATGAGGAGCTCATATGGGGTCTTTTGAAGTAGTCGATGAAGGTAGACCCTATTTGCGGCATGGCACGCCGTGTTGATTGCTTCGGCCCAAAACTTTTCCGACGTGCCATAGTCATCAAGCATTGCTCTTGCAAGGGTGATGAGAGTCTTGTTCTTCCTTTCAACGACACCATTTTGTTGAGGGGTGTATGTGGCCGAAAACTCGTGCTTCACGCCTTCACGATCACACCACTCCCCAATGTTGTAGTTCTTGAACTCGGTGTCGTTGTCACTCCGGACCTTGATGATAGGAAGTTGAAATTCCCTTTGCGCTCGTTTAGCGAAGGTCTTGAAGATTTCCGGAGTTTCACCCTTGTCACCTAGAAACAGTGTCCAAGCATACCGAGAGTAGTCATCAACAATGACAAGACAATAAAGGTTATCGCCAAGGCTTTGGTATGTGGACGGTCCGAAGAGGTCCATGTGAAGTAGTTCAAGTGGCTTGGAGGTTGACACCATTGTCTTCATCGGATGGTGTGAGGCAACTTGCTTCCCGGCTTGACATGCGCTACAAAGCTTGTTCTTTTCGAATGTGACATCCTTCACGCCGGTCACCATCCCAAGCTTGAATGACTTCTTGAGCTTGCTCATCCCAATGTGAGCAATGCGCCGATGCCATAGCCATCCCAAACTTGTCTTGGTGAAAAGACAAGTGGTCAAGCTAGCATCCTTGTTGGAGAAGTCCACCAAGTAGAGATGTCCATGCCGAAAACCTTTGAATATTAGTTCTTTGCTTGAATCACTAGTCACCACAACACCATTCTTGTCAAATGTGCATGTTAGTCCAAGATCACATAATTGTGCAATAGAAAGTAAATTAAAACTAAGAGACTTAACGTAAAGCACATTAGAGATAGACAAATCGTGAGAAATAGCAATTTTACCCAAACCAATCACCTTCCCCTTTGAGTTATCACCAAAGGTGACTTGTTCATGATTGCCGGGGTTTTCTATGGAGGTGAACATACCATCATTACCGGTCATATGTTGAGTGCACCCACTATCGAGTACCCAATGCTTTCCTCCGGCTTTGTAGTTCACCTACACACATGAAGTTAGTTTTTGAGTTTAGGAACCCAAGCCAACTTAGGTCCTTGTATGTGTGATACAAGTGTTTTTGGAACCCAAAGTTGCTTGGGGAGCTTCCCCTTCATGCCCTTGATGTCTTTGCCGATGAACCTTGCCTTCACTTTTCCACCTACTTTGCTCAATAGATAGTGATAATCATTGAACGTAGATTTATAGTTGGGAGGCAATTTGGGAGAAGGACGGTTGGGAAGAGGACACTCCCTCGTGTGATGTCCGGTGACCTCACTGTGGCGGACCGGAATCCACTCATCCAGGATCGCAGAGGGTGGTGCCGCGCGATGCGACACCCGACAGCACACGTCATAAGAACACAATATATTACATGGAAAAAACAGCTGAAACTGTACAAACAGGTACAAACTTCAGTTACAACTATTGTTCTATTACACAGCGGAAGACTACACTAAACAACTCACGCCCGCCTATCTAGCAAAAGTCGGTTGCCCCGCCCTAGGGCAACCCACACTAGCTGCACGTCTCAGCTCAGCGCGGCGTGTACGGCTTCCACTCAGCCGTGGTCCCCGACGGAGGGTAACCCTCGCCGGTGGACTCGTACTCCGAGTCCGTGGGTGGCTCCTCACCTGAAAAACACTTAAGCAGCAACCGTGAGCACAAAGGCTTAACCGACTCACCTAAGCATGAAACTCTACATGAGGTGTACAATGGACATAGGATAGTAACATTTCAGCAAAACGACACGCCTACAAGTTCATCCTTAGTTCATCTTTTAGCAACAAGTTAACAGTTCATGAAATCTGAAATTTAGTAAGCAGTATTTGGTGGCACACATGTAGCAATACAATTATATCAATCAGCATCATTGAATCAACATATTTCATCCATTAGTCTACGTTACGACGCAGTGAACAAGCAGTACTCGTCACCGCGAGGGACGGCGAATCGACTCGATATACACCTGCAGGGAAAACCCAAAGAGCACGTCACGTACGCCCACCCGTGGAGCTGCACAGCACGCTCACTCGATGTCGTACGGGACAACCTTTCACCCAACAGCCCAAACGTCGAACCGGTCGCACCGAAACGAGCAGGAGGTTCCCCACACGGAGCATCTCTCTATGCCCGTTGGCAGATTTCCACCTTGCTGCCCTCAACCTACACCTATAAATCGGTGTGCTATGCCTCGACGCCCGGAGGTTTAGGCTACATCGGTTTATCGGGGCCCATATATCCGATATGCCTTCGGTACGTTCAATACTTGTTCAGCAGGGCCGCACACGGATCGGTCCTCAATCGACACGGACAGGGCTGCGCCCACAAGACTCTCTCTTGCTGCGCCCTAGCCCCTGCCTAGTCTCATTTTCATTACTAAAGTGATCTCACATCACTCAACCGAACCCGTGTGTCCCAAGCCTACCTCGCGAGTAGATTCCAACTACTCGACTTGTACCGAAGTCCTATGACTCATTAAGCGTAGCCTGTCTACTCGAGGTCCTTGACACTACCCTCACTCTTTTAGGAACCTCTGGTTATGCAAGTGGGGTTTCATTCATCCTATACCTAATGCACATACATACTTCACATGACTCATGTAAACAAAGGAAAAATTATAAAAGGGTTAATGCAAACCGGGGCTTGCCTTGTTGCTGCTGGTCAGGAGTTAGTTCTTCGTCCGGAAGAAGGAAGTCCAGCACTTCCGGAGTCTCCTCTTCAACGGCTACACGTTAATGAAATACTACATGTTAATTTAGATGCAAATGTGAGTTTTCGAGTAAGACTTCTACTATTAGTTCTAATAACCAGCCTCTAACACCTGGAACTTTGTTTAAGAATTTAAAGATGAACTGGTGTTGGTGGTTTGGCTTGGACTTAATCACATGGTTAAATGCTAAGTGGTTTTTCCCCCTTTTCCACATTAATCCCTTAAGTGGTTAAACAGGACAGGGGTGATCTAGAGCTCCAATGGAGATGAGAATTTTTGTGTGAGTTCCTTGTCACAAGAAAACTCTCTGGACCAAACATTAGCACTTTTCATGGAGTGGTTTGCTCAGAATAATTCTCTTGGCAAATCAGCAAGGAAGAATTTATCCTGAGGTAATACCCCTGTTCATACCCAACTTAGTGAACTATAATTTCAATTATAGCTCCTAGAGTTTGCATGAATTTTCCTAGCATTTTTGGAGTCAAGGTTTGCCCAGAATTGAATTTCCAAGTTTTGGAAATTCTCTGAAAATGTTTCGGTATTCAAATGAACACAGCACCTTCCAATTTGAATTGCTCTGACCAAATCAACTCCAAATGGTCTGAAACTTTTACAGGGGTTTACTAATGTCCTAAAGAACATCCTGGCAAAATTTGGGGATTTTTGGGTGAACCAAACGCCCTCTAAAATTCTTTTGCTGAACAGCTTTAAAGAATTTTCCAGAATTAATTAATGGGTTCCATACAAATTGGGTTGTATATCTGGACAGAGCTAGGCAAGATGAATCCAACCCAATTTGAATCACTAAATTTGGAGCTTCCTAGCAAAAGTTATGCAGTTCCAAAGTTTGAACCAATTCTGGAATTCAAATTAATTCGGGAAAAGTTCAAACTCTGCCTGTGGGTCCACCCTACACGTGTCAACCGCCGGAATCACGCCACACGGGCCACAGCCCTTTTCCCGCGCCATCACACGGGATCACACGCCACAGCTGATCCGGAGTTTTAAATCTTCAGCTGCTGACACGTGGGCCCGGCGGGTCTTCTTCTTCCTCTCGCTCCCGCGCCTTCCCCTCGCCGGCGCTGTACTGGAGCTCGCCGGACCCAGCTTCCCGGCCACCTCTCGGCCGGAGACTCGCCGCCTGGGGGTTTTCAGGGTCGGGGAACAAGTCTATGGGGTTGGCTCGGGCTGCCGATGGCCAGAAGTAGGCTGGCGACGAGCCGCGGCCTTCGGTGATGATCGGCACCGTCGCCCGAGCACATTAGCCCGCCAAAAGCTCGGCGGATCCGCTCTAAAGCATCAGTGGAGGTCAGGAAATCTCGGCGTGGCCTCAACCTGGCTCGGAAACGACGGCAACCCGGTTGTCACCGTGCGCCCGCGTGTTCCCGCCATGGCCGCCGACCGAAAAGCTCGAAATTAGCTGTAACCACGGCGTTTCTAGCTAGGGTTGTGGAGGGAAAAGGTTCCCTATCCTCTCTAGTTCTGGTGTGCGCAAAATGAACAACTATAACTGAAAATTAAGCGTAAATTTCCACAGTTCTTACCTGCGGTCCGGTTTTCCTCGTCCGAGGGGAAAACTTGAAATTCCGAAGCTACGTCGCACGGATTGCTCTGGAATTTGGAGAGGAGCAGCGCAGGGAGTTGGCGCACCTTGGGGTGCTCTTGCTCAGTCGTGAAACTGGTTGGTGTGAGCTGCCCACGGGAGCACCTTTGCTCGGTTCTCCCCGGCGGCCACGAAAACGTGGTTTTTCTCGGTGGGTAGTGGTTCACTTGACCAGAAGTGATGCGGGTAGTGCGTGGGAGGTCTGAGGATATAGGTTTGTTGCGCTGCCGACGTTGGTACACGAGAGACGATCGCTCCCGAGTGAGTGGATCACAGCGGCAGCTCCTCGGCGCTCTGTCGTGCGAGAGGGCAGTGACTAGGGGTCGGCCCGTGGTCGTGGCGAGCTAGGGCACGGCTGGGAGTTACTGCGCCCGCACAAGGAGCTCGCCAGCGCGCGAGGGGAGAGCAGGAGGTGGCGCCCGGCGTTTTCACGGCTTGTCGCGGTGGAGCCTCGGCTCTGTTCCGAGTGCAACACTTAGCCCCTAAGGCTGTTGACTTTTGTGCCATTTTAACCTTCCCAATGACATGTGGGACCCACTTGTCAGTGCTCCCCCACCCCTCAAAAGATCTCCAAAGCTCAGCCAGAGATGAATTCAAATATTTGGAGTTTGAAACTGACCTACATTTGTATGGTTGAGCTCATTTCCCCCAAATTCAAATAAATATTTGAATTCTTGGCATATTTGGATCCTTTTTGGAAAAATGGGTAGCCAATCTTTTTGAAAATTTCTGAAACTTTGCCTCCCCACTAATTTGGACCTGAGGAATCCAATTATGCACTTTGATCCTTGGTTTAGCTGCTGAAATTCTGAATTTGAATGCAACAGTTTGGAAACACACTCTCATGTGTGATCATATGTGTATAATTTTCCCATGTTGTGAAAGTGTAAGTTTCCCCTCTAACCACTTCTTTGATGGAGGTTACATGCTTTTCACAACATTTCCTAAGGTGTCCACAATGAAATTTGTGGTGTTGTGAGATGAAGAAAAGTTTTTACAAGTCCCTTTTCTTGGGCTTTTACACTCACAATGTTGGCAATAGGAACCAACTTCCTTGATGAAGCTTATCCTAAGCTCCGGTGAGGGCACCTTTCCTTTGTTGGGCACCGGGAAGGATCCAAGTCCCCTCTTGTGGAAGCCTTTAGCTTGTTGGTAGAGGATTTCCTTGTGCTTGTCCTCCCCCTTAGAAAGTCTTGCCACACTAGTGCGAAGACTTTTAATTTCGTCCATTAGCTCCTTCTCCCTAGGGCTTGCTTTCAAAGGCAAAGACTCATCCAAAATATTAGTGGCATGTGAATTAGGTGATATTTTGCCATCAAGGGTTTCTTTCTTTGTGTTTTTCACTTTAAGTTCAATCGCTTCATAAGCAAGGTTAAGCACTTCATGTTCTTGAACCAACTCATTGTGCTTTGCCAAGAGTGCTAAGTTAGCTAAGTCAAGCTCATGATACTTAAGCTTGATTTGAGCATTCTCCTCCTCGATTTGCTTAACATTTGATTTGAGCGTGTCATGCTCTTTAAGTATGGTTACATACTTATCATGCAAATCGAGGTTGGCACTTTCAAGCTTAGCTCGAGCTAGCTCAAGAGCCTTAACCTTAGCCTTTTCCCTTTTTATAATGGCATGATATTCATTAATCATAGATGCTAATTCATCGGGTGAAAGCTCATCATCATCATCGCTAGAATCTTCACATACCTTTGAGTTACCTTTCGCCATTAGGCACATGGGAGGTGGACGAAGAGGTGAGTCATCCTTGTTGACGACGGCGAGGCCCGCCAAGTTTTCTTCATCTTAACTATCTTCGTCGCTTGACTCTTCATCCGTGATCCACTCATTGGCTTCACACATGAAGACCTTTTGAGGCCCTCTTCTCTTCTTTGGAAAGAGCTTGGTTTTCTTGCCTTTGTCAAATTTCTTCTTTCCAAAAGAACGCTTGGGCTTAACCTCCTCTTCATCATCACTTTCTTCTAGCTTGTAATGCTTCCCATTTTCCTTCCTTTTGTCCGGTCTTGGACAATCATATGATATGTGGCCTAGATCACCACAATTGTAGCACGTCTTGTTTTCATCTTTTCTTGGCAAGAAGGCTTTCTTTTTAGGATCAAAAGAGTATCCCTTCTTTGCAATCTTGGAGTTGAGGCGTGAGAATTTCCTCATCATCAAAGCAAGTTCATCATCATCATCTTCGCTTGTTTCTTGCTCTTCTTCACTTGAGCTAGGCTCAACCACTTTCTTCTTCTTGGAAGTTGTCTTCTTGGTTGAAGCCTTGAGAGCAATGGTTTTTGATGATGACTCCTCCATCATTCCAAGTACGCTCATCTCATGAGCATGGATTTCTCCAATGAGCTCTGAAACTTCCATGTTGTCTAGTGACTCCTTTTGGAGCATTGAATTGATAATGTTGTACTTGGGCTTGGGTAGAAGCATGAGGATCTTGCGATTGATAAGTCCCTTGCCAAGAGAAGCAATGTCAAGTGCGTTAATTTCCTCAATGAGCACATTTAAACGAGAAAACATTTGGTTAACGTTCTCATGAGGAAACATCTTAAATTCATCATATTTTGATTTAAGCATGTGATATTTGAGTTCTTTAACCCGAGATGAGCCCTCATGTATTTCAATTAGACATGCCCAAATTTCACACGCCTTTTCATTACTAGCAATCCTAGCAAAGACATCTTGACTAATGCATTCATATATGGCATTTCTAGCCTTAGCATCCCATTTTAGTTGGTCACCAACATAGTCAAGATTTCCAAACCCCGCATGGGTCGCTTCCCACACTTCGGGAGCAATTGCCTCAAGGTAAGCGCGCATGCGTGCTTTCCAATAAGCAAAATTCTTGCCCTCGAAGATAGGAACCGAACCCCCATTCTTGGCCATTTTCGCTCTCTAGCGGTGAAGCTAGAATGATCCAATGAGCAACCTTGCTCTGATACCAATTGTAAGGATCGAAACGCCCAAGAGGGGGGGTGAATTGGGCTTTTTAAAATTTTAGAGCAATTTAAAACTTTAATGGTTGAAGCCCAATTCCCTATGCAAACTAACTACGCAAGCAAGAGAGTTAAGTGCGGAATAGTAAAAGCGTAATAGTAAGGGGTGAGGAGAAAAATGCAAACTCCCGCGGAGACTCGGAGACACGGCGATTTTTCCCGTGGTTCGGTAAGATCACAAAAATCTTCCTACGTCCACGTTGTGGCACCCACCAAAGGGTATAGCCACTCCCAAGTCACCAAGACGAGGGAATCCACTATCTTTCTCCGTTCGCCTTCTCCGGCAAGGTGGAGCTCAAGCCTTGTACAACGGTGATCTTCCGGGCTTCCACAAACACCTTGGTAAGCTCCGGAGTGATCTCTTCTTCCTCCAACGTTTACAAGGTGAGAGAAGTCACCAAGACACTCTCTCTCACTAGCCTAGAGATTCCAATCACCAAGAATGGACGCACACAAGCTTCTCTCTCGCTAGATATAACCTATAGTTGGAGTACAAGAGGTTTTGAAGTGTGGAAGTGGTAGCTCTTGGTCTTGAATGCTTGAGAATGTCTAGAGAGGCTCTGGTGATCAAGACTTGTCGAAATGGCCGGTTGGAGGGGTATTTATAGCCAGCCCACACGAGATAGCCGTTGGAAAAGTGGGCAGACTTTTTCAGTGAACATCGGATCCTCCGATGTACCCCTTTATATGAGCATCGGTCGAATTCCAAATTAGCTGATGTCACGTGTCAGATGTGACCGTTGGATATAACCGTTGGATCTTTTAATCGACCGATGTTACTTCAATTTATCATCGGATGATCCGGTGAGTTGATCTTCAGAATTGGGTCAGAAATATTGTCTCTGTTGAATTTGACCGATGTACACTTACTTCATCATCGGATGATCCGGTGAGTTGATCTTCAGAATTACTCAGAAATTATCCTTCTGTTGAAAGCAACCGATGTGGCACTTCCTTCACATCGGATGATCCGGTGTTTACTGGGCTCTGAGGTCTTCTTCTTCTGCCAACTCAAACTCGACCGATGTAGTCATTTTGCAAGACATCGGATGATCCGGTGAATGCAACTTGTTTGCTTCGAGTTGTTTTGAGTTGATCTTTTAGAATCTTCTTGAGTGACCTCTTTGACACTTGTTTGAAATGATATTACGATGAAGTGTAAGCTTCTTGTGTTGCCAATTTTGATAAAGTAGAGTCGTTGTATGAGTTCTTCATTTAGTTTTCATGAGTATCGAATAACCCCTTAGAATGGATCGTTGAGGGGTCTCCATTTGTATCCAATGAGCAGTAGATGGTGTGAATAGATAGTTCATTTAATGTTTGATGTGATGTACGTGAAACCATGCATCCACAAACTCATTAGTAATAACGAACAGTTGTCATTAATCACCGAAACCATATCTCACGGGGGCCTAGATGCTTTCACAATTAAAATTTCTCTTTTGAATCTTGTTGAATACATTGTCAACGGGGAAGAAATTGATCACACATTGTACGATTCACAAGTGCTTTGACATGATTCTTCTCAGGGGGAGAATTTTTATTTTTCTTCTTATTTTATTTCTGATTGAAAAAGGGGGAGAAATATGTATAGGGGGAGAAATTTTTGTTTCAAAATTTTTTCTCATTTGATTGTTTTCAAAACTTTTCATGTGAATAAGCCAATGTTCGGATTTTAAGTGGTGTTGCCAATGCATTCATCAAGGAGGAGATTGTGAGACCTATGTGCGCTGAATACATTAGCTATGACGATAAAAGTTTTGAATTCTGCCAAAACACTCTTTTTGTCAAGGTCCGACTCTAGGTCCGAGTTTCGAAAAATCTAACGTAAGGTCCGACTTGCTATGGCTAGGTCCGACATGTGTTTCGTTAGCTCCGGCAGTAGGTCCGATGAGCTTTGGTAAGTTCCGGTCCTAGGTTCTGCTAGCTTTGGTAAGCTCCGGCTCAAGGTCCAGTTAGCTTTGGCAAGGTACGGAGCTAAATCGCAATGGTTCTGTTTTTACCATGCAAATGTTTCGAACTTGCTTTATATCTATGTAAATTTGCTTGGTATTCTTTTACTGTATTTTTGAAGTGTTATGGCAGTTTACGGTGTTCAACATTTTGCTATGGTTTGCAACATGCTTATGTGAGGTGTTCACGTAAGGTGTTGTGGTTTTTTGAACTAACGTGAGTCAAATCGCGGGCTTGTGCTCGAAAGTATTGATTGTTTATTCATGTGCAGATGTTGCTTGAGTTCAAGATATTTCTGGTGACGGGATCCATTGAACTAGTATTAGGAACAAGATGAGGTTCAACAACCAAATTCGGTAGGAATTATGGTTGAGTTGATCTGGAGGTCGCGCAGCATGTTTGGATCAAGAACAATGCATATGAAGGTAACGTCGTTGGAAGGTGTTTGCACGTGTGTAAGGAGTGCATGGACGTAAAAACATGGTTCCAAGGCGTGATTGAGATGTGGACGTAAAGAATTGGTAGGAAAGGTCTAACCGGCTGGATTATGGACTCAGGCTACGGCTGAGTCGGTTATAGCTCAAATATGGAAAGATTTGATTTGGTTATGATAGGATTTCATATGGGACACAAAGTTGAGTTGTTTTAGTAATGTGGGATACGTTTCTAAGGTGTTTGGAAGTATTAAGATTGCTTCTATCTACGTATAGAAGAGTCTTAAGTAGTTATGGAATGTTTCAATTCAGAAACTGAGTAGGATTAGAGTCCTAGTTTTAATTGAGTTGGCCTCCGGGCTGGTTATATAAGCAAGGGAGGCCAAAGCTCGTGGCAAGATGACCGTGGGCTGTTCCTCTTATGTTTTGATCAATAAAATTTGTAATTTAGAGGAGCTTTTGTGCCTTGTTCGTCCGACTTGTTTTTGTCAAATCTTTCTCATCGAGTTTCTGGACAGCACAATAGTGCTTCGGTATTTTAATCATAACTCGAGTTTTACAGATCCAATTGATGTGATTCTTTTTGGGTTGTTTTAAAAACTTGACTATATATCATCAGTCAAAATTTCACGGTCATTGGATTTATAGTTTATTATCTACATGAGTTTCTTTGCAGTGTTGCACATCTGGTTTTTACCCGAGTAGAACAGATTGACTCTCGTTTGATCTTTCGATCATAACTTGAGTTTTTCTTGACGGATTTCTGTGATTATTGTTGTCGTGTCTTTGTGACTTGATTCTCTATAATATATACCACTTTTTTCACGGTTGAACACATTTAGATCAGTCGCATACATGGTTTCTTTAACAGATCAATTTTCTGCTGAGGGGGTTTTCGTTGCTTCTGCTAAAAAGTTTAAATCTACCATTCACCCTTGTCGGTACCCTCAATACCGGGTACCCCCGCGCACAGGAGAAAATCGCCTAAGGACCTCACCCCTCTGCAGAGGTGAGCTCCGAAGGCACCACGTGTCCAGCAGGGTCGGGGCTCCTTTCTCCTCAGAGGAGAGCTCCGGGCGAGACACGTGGCCAGAAGAGCCGGACCTCACCCACTCCGCAGGGGTGAGCTCCGAAGGCGCCATGTGTCCAGCAGGGACGGGGCTCCCCTCTCCTCAGAGGAGAACTGCGGGCCTGCCATGTGGCCAGAAGAGCCAGACCTCGCCCCCTCCGCAGGGGTGAGCTCCGAAGGCGCCACGTGTCCAGCAGGGCCGGGGCTCCCCTCTCCTCAGAGGAGAGCTCCGGGCCTGCCACGTGGCCAGAAGAGCCGGACCTCGCCCCCTCCGTGGGGGTGAGCTCCGAAGGCGCCACATGTCCAGCAGGGTCGGGCCTCCCCTCTCCTCAGAGGTGAGCCCCGGGTCTGCCACGTGGCCAGCAGTGCCGCGCTGCCCACCCCAGCTCGGTAGGTAGCAGGAGTAAAGGCACGGCCTGCCCTGTCCGATCAAGACATTCAAGACCCGCACCTTCCCAAGATGCGGAGGCGCGGCGCATGCCTGTCAGGAGGCACTGTGACCAGTCACAGTCAAGACAGGCGCACCATGTCAGAAGCTGTTGGCCAATAAATACAGCGACAAGACATGCCATGCCGTCCCTGTCATCATCAACCGCTACGCCTAGCTTGCGGCCTAGCTTGCGGCACGGGCAGGACGGCAGGATGACGACCAAGAAGCCATTGCCGGAAGACAGCTACCAGCATTCACTGCAAGGCATGGTAGATGGCAGGAAATCACCTCGGGGCCGACTGTCGGGCCCCGGGGCCCACCTTATAGGCCGCCACAGCCTTGAAGTATAAAAGACTCGGTTTAGTAACGTTATGGGGGGTTCGCAACCCAGCCAACTCATCCCCATACGCAAGCAATACACCGAGCAACACAGCTCCCGTGGATGTAGGGTTTTACGCTCCGGCGGCCCGAACCATGTAAAAATCCTTGTGTCAATCCTCTTACAACCAACGCGACCTTTAAAGAGAACTAGCCCCTCCGAAAAAGAACCTCCACAGGCTGCCCCTGAAGCAGGCCCGGGGGAAGTGTTGACCGCAACACTTCGACATTTGGCACACCAGGTAGGGGGCTTTTCTCTCTCGAGGTGGGTCTACGCCAACGAAGATGTCCAATCTTCCTTCAACGGCTGGCTCTTCGCGCCATCATTCCAGGCGAAAAACAACTTCAAGATCTGCTGCGATGCAGAGTGCCCTCAAGCAAGTGCACTAGCTGCCGCACGAGCGCTCCTGCACGATCAGCCCGCTGCGGACGCTCCCCAAGGGGCCACCCAGCAGTGGATCCGCGACAACGACCACCTCGTCGCTGCTGCCTTCAACCCACCGCTACGACGGAGAGGACGCTCCGGTCAACCAGACGTGCCGCTGTCGCGCATACCAACGGTTGACAGGCAGATGGCAGACTCCCGTTCTACCAGGCTCTCAACGGCAGACCTGAGGATAGAGCTAGAGTGACATCGCTTAGGAGAAGATGCTAACGTGACCATCGAGCGGCAGCGGCAAAGGCGTCGCAACCACGAGGCCGACTACAACATGTTGACTGCCTCAATTCAACCTGGGCCTCAGACGTTCGCCATGCGACCTCTGCCCCAGACGTACGCCACGCAGCATATGCAGCAGCCATATGCCCTGCAGTCGGCGCCCCCGATATATGGTGCACCATTGCCCGTGCCGAGGTACATCGTGCCAGCAGCGGACCAAAGGCCCGCGGCACCAGGATCTGCAGCAGCAGGGACGGGGGTGTGCGGCCCTAGCGCCACACCTCCACTTCGCACTGTGGCCATGCAAGTTCCGGCCACACCTGCTGGAGAAGTATGACGGAAGCGTCAACCCTGCAGAGTTCCTGCAGACCTACTCTACCGCCGTCCTCGCGGCAGGCGGGGATGAGGCCACCATGGCCAACTACTTCCCCGTCGCCTTGACCGGCCCAGCACGGTCATGGCTCATGAACTTGCCGCAGGGTTCCATAACTTCCTGGGGGGGGGGGGGGGGGGGGCTATGCCGACAGTTCACAGCGAACTTCAGCAGCTCCTACACACGTCCCGACACGGAGCTGGACCTCCACGCAGTGCGACAGCAACCGGGGGAATCACTGCGCTCCTTCATCCAGCGATTCTCCCAAGTACGGAACACCATCTCTCACATCTAGAACGCATCAGTCATGGTCGCATTTCGACAGGGTGTGAGGGACAAGAAGATGCTCGAGAAGTTGGCCACCAGGGATGTGCGAGACGTCTCGGAGCTCTTCAGCCTGGCGGACAAGTGCGCCAGAGCAGCAGAAGGGCGTAACTGGCACTCTTGGCCAGCCTCCGAAGCAGGAGGGCAGCCCGGAGCTCCCGTTGCTGCAGCTTCAACACCCGGCGGAGCTCGGGGGCCGCGCCCCGACAAGAGACCACGGCAGTCTCCCGAATCATGCAGTCCAGGGCCAAGCACTGGCTGACTTCGTGGCCGAGTGGACGTCATCACCAAGCAACCCAGGGGGCCCTGAAGGTGGAGAGCTGGAGCCCCGAGCACCGGTCTGCATTGAGCCTCACTGGACGATCTACTTCGATGGCCCCTCTCCTCAGAGATGAGCCCCAGATCCTTCGGGGGATACCGGCTCCTCTACGTCGGGGGCCAGCCGAACATCCCCGAGCCGGGCCACGGGAATCACCCTTCTTCTTGATGTGCGGGGCCAAAGTCGTGCTTCCCCCCGAGATCACCATGGGGTCCCCCCGTGTCCGAGCGTACGACGAAGCCACGCAGGACCAGCTCCTGCGTGAGGACATCTACCTCGTCGACGAGGCAAGGTAGCAAGCAACGCTCCGAAGCGCAAGGTACCGACAGACGCTCCGGCGCTACCACCAGAGGCCCGTGCATGGGAGCTCAAGGCAGGCGCTCCGGCGTTGCCTCCGTAAGTTCTACCCCTAGAGCGGTGGTAGGACAGGTTTATTCTTTCTGTAACAGATCTCATAGAGCCCAGGAGCAGCGCTCAGAGCAATTAAGCCCCAGGGGATGGTCCAGGACTGCGTCCGGCTTAGCCTGGTCCTGTACCCTAAGCGCGTAGGGCCTACCCCCTTCACAATTGGGCAGGTTGTTGCCTCCATGTACGGCTTGTCTTCCTCCTATGGACTTACATGAATGAAAAGAACCCTGTCCTACCACGCCTACCTTGTGTTCATTTAAATTACACATTAATCTTTATGATCACCTCCCCGTGCTCTAGACAGTGTACGCCCATCGTACACCCGGCTCTCCTTTCCCACTCTCATGCCTAGTCAGCATTTGCCATCCTGTCGAAGGCGGTAGTGCTTGAGGTACCTGCCAAAGGCCCGAGGGCCTCTCGGACCTCCCCGTGTTAGGGTCCTGTGACGCCAGTTGGTATCCTCCAGGAAAGGCCTACGCCAGAGTGGGAGGTCCAGGGTGTGCAGCTTGCTTTGCCTCATCCTGTACCCAAAGCGTGCACACTCTACCTCCCCAGCGCTACGGTCTAGTACTAGGGGCTGAACGGTTACACCCTAACCAAGGAGGGAGCCGGACCTCCGGTACCGAGTGCACTGAAGTACCTAAGCCACGTATACCGACCCAGGACAGTAAGCCAAAAAGGACTAAGAGACATGGAAGGAAAGACCCCTAGGCAGGATTACCATTTCCTACTCAGTGTCGGACCTCATCCCCTCCACTGGGCTGAGGTCTGAAGCCGGACAGCATCCTCTCCGTAGGGGTGAGCTCCAAAGCCGGTCATCACCCCCTCCGCAGGGGTGAGCACCAAAGCCGGACCTTGCGCCCTCCACTGGGCTGAGGTCCGAAGCCGGACAGCACCCCCTCCGCAGGGGTGAGCTCCGAAGCCGGTCGTCACCCCCTCCGCAGGGGTGAGCACCGAAGCCGGACCTTGTGCCCTCCACTGGGCTGAGGTCCGAAGCCGGACAACACCTCCTCCGCAGGGGTGAGCTCCGAAGTTGGTCGTCACCCCCTCCGCAGGGGTGAGCATCGAAGCCGGACCTTGCGCCCTCCACTGGGCTGAGCTCCGATGTCGGACCTCCCCCTTCCGCAGGATTGAGCTCTGAAGCCGGTCATCACCCCCTCCACAGGGGTGAGCACCGAAGCCGGACCTTGTGCCCTCCACTGGGCTGAGGTCCGAAGCTGGACATCACCCCCTCCGCAGGGGTGACCTCCGAAGCCGGTCATCACCCCCTCCGCAGGGGTGAGCACCGAAGCCGGACCTTGCACCCTCCACTGGGCTGAGGTCCGAAGCTGGACATCACCCCCTCCGCAAGAGTGAGCTCCGAAGCCGGTCATCACCCCCTCCGCTGGGGTGAGCACCGAAGCCGGACCCTGCGCCCTCCACTAGGCTGAGGTCCGAAGCCGGACAGCACCCCCTCCGCAGGGGTGAGCTCCGAAGCCGGTCGTCACCCCCTCCGCATGGGTGAGCACCGAAGCCGGACCTTGCGCCCTCCACTGGGCTGAGGTCCGAAGCCGGACAACACCCCCTCCACAGGGGTGAGCTCCTAAGCCGGTCGTCACCTTCTCCGCAGGGGTGAGCACCGAAGTCGGACCTTGCGCCCTCCACTGGGATGAGCTCCGATGCCGGACCTCCCCCTTCCGCAGGACTGAGCTCCGAAGCCGGACCTCTCCCTCTCCTCACAGGCGAGCTCCGATGCCGGACCTCACCCCCTCCGTAGGGCTGAGCTTCGAAGAAGACAACATCCTACAAGCACAGGAAACACTCAAGATAAGAAAGTGTGTGGGGTATACAAGGAGAAGGCCCCACCCCGGGATCGTTATCTCCCCCGAGATGGGCCTGGCGGCCACTGTCGGTACCCTCAATACCGGGTACCCCCACGCACAGGAGAAAACCGCCTAAGGACTTCACCCCTTCGCAGGGGTGAGCTCCGAAGGCGCCATGTGTCCAGCAGGGCCAGGGCTCCCCTTTCCTCAGAGGAGAGCTCCGGGCCTGCCACGTGGCCAGAAGAGCCGGACCTGACCCCCTCCGCAGGGGTGAGCTCCAAAGGCGCCACGTGTCCAGCAGGGCCGGGGCTCCCCTTTCCTCAGAGGAGAGCTCTAGGCCTGCCACGTGGCCAGAAGAGCCGGACCTCGCCCCCTTCGCAGTGGTGAGCTCCGAAGGCGCCACGTGTCCAGCAGGGCCAGGGCTCCCCTCTTCTCAGAGGAGAGCTCCGGGCCTGCCACGTGGCCAGAAGAGCCGAACCTCGCCCCCTCCGTGGGGGTGAGCTCCGAAGGCGCCACGTGTCTAGCAGAGCCAGGCCTCCCCTCTCCTCAGAGGTGAGCCCCGGGCCTGCCACGTGGCCAGCAGTGCCGCGCTGCCCACCACAGCTCAGTAGGCAGCAGGAGCAAAGGCACGGCGTGCCCTGTCCGATCAAGACATTCAAGACCCGCACCTTCCCAAGACGCGGAGGCGCGACGCACGCGTGTCAGGAGGCACTGTGACCAGTCACAGTCAAGACAGGCGCACAATGTCGGAAGTTGTTGGCCAATAAATACAGCGACAAGACATGTCCTGCCATCCCCACCATCATCAACCGCTACGCCTAGCTTGTGGCACGGGCAGGACGGCAACCAAGAAGCCATCGCCGGAATACAGCTACCAGCATTCACTGCAAGACATGGTAGATGGTAGGAAATCACCCCGAGGCCGCCTGTCGGGCCCCGGGGCCCACCTTGTAGGCCGCCCGAGCCTTGAAGTATAAAAGACTCGAGTTGGCAACGTTATGTGGGGTTCACAACACAGCCAACTCATCCCCATACGCAAGCAATACACTGAGCAACACAGCTCTCGTGGACGTAGGGTTTTACGCTCCGGCGGCTCGAACCACGTAAAAATCCTTTGTGTCAATCCTCTTACAACCAACGAGACCTTCTGAGAGAACTAGCCCCTCCGAAAAAGAACCTCCGCGGGCTGCCCCTGAAGCAGGCCCGGGAGAAGTATCGACCGCAACACTTCGACATTTCTCTGGTAGCTTTTCACGTGCTCTTCGATCCAACAGAGAGTTTTCTATGGTTTTAGACTATGGATGTGCAACAACTATGAATATGATCCCCTCATAAGACCACACCTTTTTTCTCAAATGTCAGACGTTAGGTAACATATATACTTCGGGAATATATTAATTTCACATTCACATTTTATTTCGGATGTTGATAACGACACATCATAAATCATGCAGTCCCCACTGCCTCTTTATGAGTTCACACAATACATCGACCACGAACAAACCATGCAAGACATTGATTACGTACACGTGATGCATAGAGCTGCTTGGAGTGACTTTCACTACGAGATGGAGTACGAAAAGCGGGTTGACCAGGAGAGGAAGGAGAGAGTTGAAAACAAGAGGAGCGTCGGCGCAAGCACCAGGAAGAACTTTAAAGAGTTGAGGAAAAGTATCATCGCAAGGCTCAGGAGGAGGGACGTATTGCTCGTCAGGCAAGATAGGATGAGCGGGAGCGCTTACGCGAGAGAGCACGCCGCGAAATGGATATGCGAGGACCCTACGGCCTCGTCGAGCCAGGATCACGCTGAGGGGTGCTACGTTGCACAACACCGGATAACGCACATCAAAGATATAAAGCGAAAGCAAAGTTCTATTACATAAATGAGTTTATGAACATTTTTACAACAAAATATGTTCAGTCTACCCTCACGAGCGTTGACTACGCATCGAGTTCACGTTCAGCCCGTGAACATATCCCCGCTAGCACACACGCACACTAACACGGCGGCGTGCACGACTCCTACTCAACGGGGTTTCCCTCTTGGGGTTCCTTCTCCTCCTCGGGAGTCCCTTCCTCATAACACCCTGCAAAAGCATCAAACACAAGCAGTGAGCACGATGGCTCAGCAAGTCTGACCCGTTTCTACTATACATGAAACTTCTACATGAGGGATTAAGGGTACATGAGGTAAATAAGTTGCAAAGGACTCGCCTAATTATTTGAACCTTATTTTCAAGTTTTAGCAGCAAATTGGGGAAAACCTCACGCTAAGGCACATGAGAGAGCTGCAATCAAACAAGAAATGCATTTCTCTCATGTACTTTGCCCAAGGTTGAAAAGAAGTTTAATTCGCTCTAAACTACAGCAAGTCATTACAATCAAGGTATAGCTTTCAATCAGTAACTTTTACATGACTCTAGCCTGTTCTTTCTACGTCACGACATAGTGAACAAGTGGTAATCACTCAGCGCGAGGGACGACGATTATAATCAATTTACACCTGCAGGGTTACCCGAATAACCCGTCACGTACGCTCATACTCAATGTTGCCTATAGCAACCATCACGGACGTTGTACGCAACCACCTTTCACCCGCCAGCCAAATGTTAAACCGGTCCAATCGTCCCGAGCAAGAGGTCTCTGCGCGCGCATCCGCAGTGCCGCCAGCCGATTTACACCACAAGCTCTCAACCTACCCTCTGAATGACCAGCTATGCCTCAACACCCAGCTACCCGAGTTACATCGGTTTCCTTGTTCCCATATATCCGGTAGGTCTTCGGTACTGTTCTAGCTTGTTCAACAGGCCTGCACACGGCTCGGTGCTCAATCAACACAAGCGGAGATATGGCACCCAGGCCCCAACGTCGTGATTCCCTTACTCTCCGCTCGGTCTCATTTTCCTCGCCATGTGTTTCATTTGCTACCTTTACCCGAGTAGTGTGCCTCTAGCCTATTCTCGCGAGCAGCTCCAACTACTCGACTTGTACCGAATCCTACACTATCTTAGGACTGCAGTAGCTAATCAAGATTTACAAAGCTAAGCCCAACCCAGGGTTTTCTTGGCTATGCATTTGGGTTTTTAAACAAGACTCTAATGCAAAATTGAAGTGGGTGCTCAAAGTAACTTCTCAAAACAGTAAAATTTATAAAAAGGTTAATGCAAACCGGAGCTTGCCTTGTTGTTGTTGGTTGTAGGCTAGCTGTTCCTCTGAAGTGATGAAGTCTAAGACTTCGGTCTCCTCCTCAACCTTAGTGACTACATGAGATAATACATATATGTATCAATTTGAATGTATTTGAATTTGAAGTTGAAATTGTGAAGACTATAATTCTTGCTAGACAGGCCCAATGACTTTAAAATTTTTACTGTGGTTTGGATACAACCTAAACAGAGACTTGACCAAGTTTCATTTGCAGCAAAGCTCATTTGAGCCCTCCACAAATAATTGTGTACTTGGCCTTAATTGGAGCTCTTAGGGTGTTCTAGGGATTTTCATGGAGCAAGCCATGAGTTTCTGAAACTATATTTTTAGAGGATTCTAATGGAGTTGGTTTCACCTAATTTGAAGACTCCAAGCCAAAGATATGAGCTGAACAATTTCAGGGAAAATCTGAAAATGCTTCTGGACATTTTCCATTTTCTCTGGAACAGTTTTATTAATCACACCATTAGGTAGATCAAATGAGCGAAAATGGATCCGAAACTTTATGGTAGCTCAGTGATATTGTGGTGAACATCCTGGCCAAATTTCAGAATTTTCCTCCAAAGGGTTCTCTAGTTAAAATTCTAAATAGTTTAAATTTTGAAGAATTAATCCTCGGGAAATAAGGACTTTCATAAGGTGAAACTGGATTTGTTGGAAAGTAATCAGAGAGCTGAATCCAATAAAATTTGGTTCACTCGATTTGGAGTTTCCTAGCCAAAGTTATGTGGGTTTGAAGTTTGAACTACATTTGAAAATCAGATAAAAGTTTAAACTTCTGCTAGTGGGTCCCATGGCGCGGATCTTCTTCAACCTTGCGCCAACATAGTCCCTGGCGGCGCCCTCTGGCGAGCCTCGCCGGAACCGAGTTCTCGGCCACCCCTTGGCCCGAAACTCGCCGCCTCCCCGTTTTCCGACCTCGTGAACTCATCTGTGGGCTCGCCGACCGCCAGCGATCACCCGAAACAGGTGTGCACCGGTGACAGCGGAACCTAGGGTTCCGACGAGGTCAGTCTCGCACCACATGGCACCAAATCGATCAGAAATTGCTCGGAGAGCATCAGTGGAGCATGAGGAACATGAAACAAGACTTTTTGGAAGCTAGAAACGTCGACAACCATACTCTCGACGGTGAGCCGAGGTACTTTGCATCGGCGGCGAGGAAAACGGCCATATCACGGCCAATCCTCAACAGTTTTCCTTGCTTCTTCCTCGAGCGTGTATGCTAGCATGTGTAGAACCTACTGGCCAACAGGCTCAACTAACAAAAGTGTGTGGAGTCCGAATTTCAGCCTAAGGTGAGCTTGGGCCATATGAACTAGCTTTCGATATATTTGGAAATTCTCGTCCTATGATTGAGCATATGCCAAACGTCTTTCGGCTACACCTTCTACACCTAGTGATGCACCTTTCTTGTGTAGAGAAGTGGAGGCGTGGATGGTTGTATTGTGCTGTCGACGGTGACCCGAAGTGGAGTTCTGCCGGTACTCACGAGAGCTCGGTGAAACTTCTCAATTTGTCGCCAAACCCCACAAGAGAACCCCGGTGTGATGTGCTAGCACGGTAGAGCACGAGATGGTGACCATATTTGTTGTGGAGGATTCGCTAAATCGAAGTGTGGTGCCGGTGGGTGATCGGCGACTCCGAGAGCGAGGTGTCGGTGACGTTTTTCGCAGAAGCGACACTGAGGGCGAGCGAACGCGTGAGAACAGAGGAGAACCCGACTTTGAGCTGCTCGGGAGAGAATATCAGCGCCGAACGGCGGTTCCAGCGGGGCGTGGCCGAAGCAGCTGCAGGCGCCGACGCTTTGGCACGGTGGCGACCGTGGCTGTTGCCCGAGAACCCAAATGCTCTGTTCTTCAGTTTGTTCAATTGCTAGTGAGGCTGACAGGTGGGACCCCCTTCCATTTTAACCTCTGAAATTAACTTTCTCCCACTGCTCTAAACAGTAGTCCCAATAATACCCTTTGAAATTTAAATTATCTACCAAATGTCTATTTGAACTTGATAGAATTCAAATTGTGTAGTGTTTGCATATATTTTCAGCACCTATGCAGTTTGAAATTCAAATTGAGTTTGAATTTGCTAAAATTAGCTCATGTCAAGATCAACTCCAAATGGAGTGAAAATTGATGTGTGAGTTCACAAAAATGTGCTGAGTGTGAATATGAATCCCACTTTTGAATTCATGGGGTAAAAGAAGTTTGAATTTGAATTTAAGTTCAAACCAGCCTCTTTCTAGTTATACCCAAAAATACCTCAAAAAGGTTTTGGATTTGGGTGAAATTTGACATAAGCATTCCTAGCATGGTGTGAGAATTTTTCATATACTCAGCCCCTATATGATGCATGTGAGAAATACCACTTCTGCATTTTATGAGTTCATCCTCTAATGACTATATTGATTGTGGTTACATGCTCTTCAAATGTGTTCATGAGTTTTTCTCAAATAAGGTGTGTGTGTGGTGTGATGAACACTTTGAATATGTGCAAAAACTTAGGCCCTTACAGGATACCGGTGTGGATGCATTGCACAAGGGAAAATACCCCGGTTGCACTCAATAGAATCTACATGAGCCCTTTAATAAACTTCGTAATGTATGCAATGCCGAGTTTTTTAATTAAGTAGTAATTGTGCTATTCTGATCGTCATGCATATTTTAAAACTATTTAACAATTCGTTCCATATACAATAAGTTTCTATAAACCATTGCATAAAATGATAATGATGTATACTACATTTACTTCCATAACAAAATATTTTGAATATGTCTCTAAGTATTTTTAAAAAATAGTTTAAAAATGAATTTAAACTAAGAAAAATGAACATTCAAACCTACGATCGTAATGCATATTTCAAAATAACATAACAATTCACTTATTAAACAAAAACTTTATTTTACTTATTATATAAAATCATAACAATGTATTTTGATAAAAACAATTTTTAAATATGTATCTATGTATTTTTAAATCGGTATAAGAAACACTTCTCATTTGTGGAGTTCCTGTCGCAGACGACTGAAATACAATTGTCCACGCTGTGGACGATAGGTTGACATGGCTTTTGTCATCCACCGTGTGGACAATTGCTTATCCGCGTTTGCTAATCGTCCACGGATGTCCACGTGGACAAATAGTCCACACGGTGGATGACAGGGTGGCTATTTTGCCAAAAAAATTGCGGACTATTAATATTAAATGATTAAAAAATAGTGTTAAAATAAAAAAATCAGGAAACTCCCCGTCGGTCTTGTGCTTCCAGGCCCATCAGTTTCTGGGTTTCTCTTGCAATTTCTAGGTTATCCCTGCATATTTCCTCTCGTTTCTGATTAATAGTATTAGGATATTTTTAGTTTACTAATAAAATAAAATTATGGTCTAGGGCTTAAATACATGTGGATGGATTTTGAGGGGTCTAACCAGCTGAGCTATTTTTCATTTCAGAATCTTTTGCATGGTTGAGTTCCTACATTTACACTCGCAAGCACTAGGGATCCGGCATTGAAGCATCTTCTTGAAAATTTGTGTTCGATACTGTTGCAAGACACTCACTCAATGATTACCGACTTTTCACGACAGCTTCTTTTTATATATAAGAAGCTAATTGTTTCTAGTATATTCGGTGTTGTCAGTTTGGCATAAATACTATCAAGCGTGGTGGTGCGGAGTCAATTATGGCGTGGAGGCGATGTTGAGCTTGGTCACTTTCTCGTAGAGAAAATAAAAGACGCTGAGTAGAAGCGACGTCTGAGATGCGTTCAATTCGTATGTAAGAAAAGAGTTGAAAAAATAATTATTTACTAAGTTTTAAGGGCACAAGTGTAATTATATTAGTGGTCTGCCACATCATTAGAATATAAAATGATTTGTCACATCTATGTGGCGTTGGGTAGCAAAATTATAAGTAAAATTCTGTAAGGATGGCAAACTACGAAGGTCGCTTGTAAAAGTAGTAAACGGCTAAGAGACATCCGTAAGGGTGACAAATCTTGAATAATTCCCAGTCGTATATACTGCTTTGCAGCACCACTCCTTGTAATTCTTTCCAAAGATCGGTGAACTCTAGCAGCTGGAATGTTATCCATGGTGCAAATCCAGTTATTGTCCTACTAGAGCCCACCATGCTACGGATCTGTCCTTTCTTGTAGCAATGTGGAATATATTTGGTGTCTTGCGGGGGTTGATAGTGCAGACATCTCCGCTCCCCAGAATCTTGCTTTTTGACCATTGCCCAGGGTATATTGGAGCTGGTTGAGTATATGATCGAGGATGCCTCGATAACTTGCTAGTATAGATTACTTGTTTAAATGACTGCGGCTCATGGATCATTTGCTGGTCTGAAATGTTGTTTATAACAAAGTGCAACTCAAAAAGGCAGCGCAGTGCATATAGCTCCCCTTGCACAGAGTTTGAGAAAAGGTTTGACTCACTTGAATTTTTTGTACGCAGTCTTTTCCTACATTTTTAAAAAAAGACTGTTCAGAACGCGAACCCGTGACCTAATGGTCACAAGTCAACAGTTTTACCGCTGCGTCAAGATTTACCGTTGTGTCAAGCCCCCTTCCAAAGTGCAGCTCCCAGACAAAAGAAATTCAAAATTGATGCTCATCTTCCTTTGCTTACACATCATGATCTAGTACATCAGTAAAAGTTTTATCATCAATCGTTGTTAGGGCTACGATCAAAATAACAAAGACAGGTTTTATGCTACAAATTCAAGAACAGCCAGTGTAAAAAGAAAAACGAATTATTGTTCCTGTAAAAGAACAGTTAAGGTATAGTTGACTAGTTTACATATGCGACGTCAGAACTATACTGCGCCGTTGGATAGCTCAGAAGAACAAGAACACGTGGATAGAGTATATTGAAGGTCATAGATGGACAAAATTACATAGATTACACACTACACAAGATACCAATCTACTATCCTACAACAGGCAGACAGGAGAGGAGAACAGCAGACTAGCAGAGCAGTGAGCAATCTCACAATCTTCCCCTTCAAACAACTATCTCAGCAAGTAATTATATCACAACAGTAGTTCCTGGCCTCTGAAAGACAGGCCCTTGTGGAAGAACTATACATTCGCCCTCTACGGATCACAAAGCGAACACGCTTGGACTTCACAACACTGTAGAATAAAAATTCTAGGTTGCTAGCAACTGCGCCGTGTGTAAAATACCGGTGTATCTACATGATGTCAATACTTGGATACATAATTCAGGAAAACTTGGAGGTATTCCGCCTGGTCCACCATTTCCGCTTCACGGAGTTGGGCGAGGATTTGTTGCTGTTTCCAAGCTTGTTCAGGATCACCTTGGTCTCCCTTATGCGCCCACCAAATTCCTTCTTCCACGAGTCAAAGTTCTGCTTCAGCCTGCGCAGTTCCATGTCTGGGTTTAGGCTGGCGTCAGCCTGCCCAGACTTGACCTCAACCAAGAAATTGACGTCATGAGCAAAGACCTGACTCCGTTGATTGAATTCTTCTTCCAGGTGGTTGATGACGCTGTGACCCGCGTTCATTTCCCGCCCAATGGTGCTTGGAAGCAGCTGAGACCCATTGCCCACATGATTCCTATTGCTCTCCCAGCTCTGGTCCACTGATGAGTCGGACATCCGAGGTGTCTCATCCAAAGCAAGGCTTTTCTTTGCCACAGAAAGGCTCAATTGCAACGATCGCATTTGCTTCTGCCACATTTCCTCCATACCTTTCATTTTCTGCTCGTACTCTGACCATCGATTTTCATATTGCTGAAGCCGCTGATGAAGCATCTCATTCTCTTCATTCTTTTCTCGAACTGTGGCCTCGACTTTTAGTATCCGCCTTTGTAGCTCCGCGAGGACTGATGCCTTAATCAAAATTTGGCCGCCTTCTGCCTCCTGAAAGGATTTTTAGTAATGTAAAATCAAGCTCATTTGAGTTAGATGAAGTGGGTAAGAGAAATACTAGAGAGTACTTCAGGTTTACTAAGAAGACACTATTCATGTATATAACGTGCCAGCAGCACAGTATGATATTAATCGTATGATTGTACCTGCTTTGATGCAAACTCTCTGAACACATTTATTAGATCAACATTGTCGTCACATCTTCGAACAAGATTGCCACGGATACCTACATTTCAATAAATAGATGAAGGAATGAGACAGTGCATCAGTATCACTTCCCTTCAACAACAACAACAACCAAGCCTTTATCCCAAGCCTGTTGGGGTCGGCTAGACATGAAACCCAATATCAATGAAGTAAAAGAGAGGAAGAGTTATAAGAACAAGGAAAAAAAAGAGAGAAAAAAAAGAAAAAAAAAAGAAAAAAAAAGAAAAAGAAAAAAGAAAAAAGAAAAAAGAAAAAGAAAAGAGAAAAGAAAAAAACAAGACTACGATTCTGGCACATGGATTGCTACTTTCCATGCGGTCCTATCATGAGCTAAGTCCCTGGATACATTCCAATCTCTCAAATCTCGTTTTACCGCCTCCTCCCAGGTCAATCTTGGTCGTCCTCTACCCCTCCTAATATTTTCTCTACCTCTTAAAATCCCACTGTTAACCGGTGCTTCTGGAGGTCTCCGTTGGATATGTCCAAACCACCTAAGTCGATGTTGGACTAACTTCTCTTCAATCGGCGCCACCCCTACCTTATCTCGAATCACCTCATTCCTTATTCGGTCTCTTCTCGTGTGCCCGCACATCCACCGTAGCATGCGCATCTCTGCGACACTCATTTGTTGGACATGTTACCGTTTAGTTGGCCAACATTCCGCCCCGTAGAGCATCGCGGGTCTGATCACCGTCCTATAGAACTTCCCTTTTAGCTTTTGTGGACTTTCCTATCACATAGGATTCCAGAGGCTTGTCGCCATTTCATCCACCCTACCTTGATCCTGTGGCAAACATCCTCATCAATATCGCCATTGCTTTGTAACATTGATCCTAAGTATCGGAAAGAGTCCCTTCTAGATACTATTTGTCCTTGTAGACAAACATTTCCCTCTTCAAGACCAACACCACTAAAGTCACACCTCATATACTCGGTTTTGGTCCTACTAAGTCTAAACCGCTTGGACTCTAAGGTTTGTCTCCATAACTCTAATTTCTTATCAACACCATCTCTAGTTCCATCTACCAGCACTACATCATCAGCAAAGAGCATGCACCAAGGGATATCCCCTTGTATATCCTTCGACACCTCATCCATCACCAAGGAAAAGATGTATGGGCTCAAAGTTGATCATTGATGTAGTCCTACCGTGATAGGAAATGCATCAGTCTCACTATCACTTACGCGCACACTTGTCCTAACATTATTGTACATATCCTTGATAAGGGTAATGTACTTTGTTGGCACTTTATGTTTCTCTAGTGCCCACCACATGACTGACCTTGGTATCTTGTCGTACGCCTTCTCCAAGTCGATGAACACTATATGCAAGTCCTTCTTCTGCTCCCTATATCTCTCCATAAGCTGACGAAGCAAGAAAATCGCCTCCATTGTAAACCTCCCAGGCATAAAACCAAACTGGTTTTTAGTGACATTAGTCACTTTCCTCAGGCGGTGTTCAATCACTCTCTCCCAAAGCTTCATAAGCTTAATGCCTCGATAATTAGTACAACTTTGAATATCTCCTTTATTTTTGAAGATAGGTACTAATATACTTTTCCTCCATTCTTCAGACATCTTGTTTGACCGAAAAATATGGTTGAATAGCTTTGTGAGCCATACTATTGCCACGTCCCCAAGACATCTCCCCACCTCAATAGGGACATCGTCAGGGCCGAGTGCCTTTCCTCCTTTCATCCTTTTTAAGGCCTCCTTAACCTCAAACTCTTGTATCCTCCGCACGAACCGCCTGTTGGAGTCATCAAAGGAGTCATCCAACTCAACCATAGTGCTCCCATTCCCATCATTGAATAGCCCATTAAAGTAATCACGCCATCTATTCTTAATCTCTTCATCCTTCACTAGAATGCGGTCAGTCTCATCTTTGATGCATTTAACTTGATTGAGATCCCTCATCTTTCTTTCGCGGATTTTTGCTACCTTGTATATGTCCTGTTCACCTTCTTTTGTCTCTAGTCTCTCATATAACTTATCATAGGCCTGTCCTCTTGCCTTACTCACAGCCCGCTTTGCATTCTTCTTAGCCTCTTTGTACTTAAGCATGTTGCTTGCGCTTCTATCATTATGCCAACTCTTGTAACACTCCTTCTCCTTAATGGACTTTTGTACATCCTCATTCCACCACCAAGTGTCTTTATCTACAAGTTTCTTTCCCTTTGTCACATCGAACACCTCACTAGCTACCTTCCTAATGCAAGTTGCCATCTTCATCCACATACTATCTGCATCTCCATTTTCTGCCCAGGGTCCTTCTGTGATCACCCTATTTTTAAAGGATTCTTGTGATTCTCCCTTCAACTTCCACCACTTTGTTCTTGTGATTTTGACACCTTTGTCCCGCAAAGAGCATGTATGGAAGCGAAAGTCAGCTACCACAAGCTTGTGTTGTGTCACAACACACTCCCCCGGGATCACCTTACAATCTAGACACTCCCGTCTATCCTTTCTCCTAGTGAGGACAAAGTCAATCTGGCTAGAGTGTTGGGCACTACTAAATGTCACTAGGTGAGATTGCCTCTTCCTAAAGAGGGTGTTAGCTATCAACAGATCATAGGCTGCGGCAAAGTCTAGGATGTCCTTACCCTCTTGATTTCTATCGTCGGATCCAAAACCTCCATGTACTCCCACAAATCCTAGATTAGTTGCACCCACATGACCATTGAGATCTCCCCCTACGAGGAGTTTCTCGGTTATCGGTACACTACTAACCATATCCTCCAAGTCCTCCCAAAATTGCCTCTTAGCACTCATGTTGAGCCCAACTTGTGGGGCATAAGCACTAATGACGTTCAAGACAATGTCCCCAATTACTATCTTGATTAAGATGATCCTATCCCCTCGTCTTCGAACATCCACTACTCCATCCTTAAGACTCTTATCTATTAGAACACCTACGTCATTCCTAGTCCCAGCCGAACCAGAATACCAAAGCTTGAAACCGGTATTCTCGACTTCTCTCGCCTTTTGACCCGCCCATCTAGTCTCTTGTACACAAAGGATATTTACTCGTCTCCTAATGGCAACATCTACTAACTCACGTAGCTTCCCCGTCAAGGATCCTACATTCCAACTACTCATCCGAAATCTATGTTACTCGGCTAGCTTCCTTACGCTTTGCACCCGTCGAGTAAGATGCAAAGACCTTGCTCACTTATCACTACATCCGGGCGATGATGTAGCGCGCCACTAAGGTGGTGGCGATCCGGCCCTTGCTCATTTAACACCATACCCGGGTTCCGATATGGCGCGCCACTAAGGCGGTGGCGACCCGGCCCTTGCCCACTTAACACCATACCCAGGTTCCGATATGGCGCGTCGCTAAGAGGGTTACGCCCCAACGAATTTCTATTGGGTTTCATTTCCATGAGAATGGCTAAGTGTAAGTTGTTGGCTCGCCAAGCCTATCACAACCCCCTCCTCCTTTACCCGGGCTTGGGACCGGCTATGTCATTACAACATAGGCGGAGTTAGTATCACTTCCCTTCAATGGGTTTATAAAGGATAGGACAAAGAATCTTCATACCAGACTGTATTACCACTGAAGCCTTCCAGACCGTTGTGAAATACCTTCTTCCAAGCCAGCATCTTACATTTCTTTGCAATATAGTTGCTGCCCTATGTTTCCTCAATAGAGATGAATAATGTCTCCTTGCATTCTCACCACGAATGACTGTGAGTTAAGTAGAGTGGACCCAATTCATACAACAAACTTAAGTGGAAACACACCGCAAGAATAAAGTAAAGTACATCAGAATTTTGAAATAGTTTAAAAAACATACATGATTGAAGAGCCAAAACTCCTCTTATTCGTTCTCTTGCATGATGACGAGCTTGATACCCTCTGAAACAACTTTGAAGTCTCAAAATACCATGCAGAGTGCGATTACGGGTATCTTCAAGTTTGCTGATCTTTAATTCCCAAAATCAAAGGAGACAGTAACACAAGAAGACTTTCATTAAATGCTTGACAGTAATTCTAGGGCGATACATTGTTTGTAAACATGCAATGAGGCCAGCACGTTTACTTCCTGATGAAATCATTACCATGAAAATGAATAAATGAAATAACTAACCTGACCAGTTCGGAAGAACAATTTTGTGTAGCCAACTTGATACATCTCAGGTAAAATGTTGAACTGATGAAGGATTGCAACTGAAACACTAAGTGGGTCTTGAGATGCAACATCATCAAGGAGAAGAAAGCCATACCTGGTAAAATTAACTATTTCTAGGGGAAAAAAGAAAAGGGAATTGGAAGAAATAATGCAGCTGCTCAGATATCCAATTTACCGTTGAGCGAACTTCTGATGAATCATTCTGGTTGGATACCCAGATCTTGAAATCCGGACAACCTCAAGAACCCCACAGCATTTGAGTTGTTGAAGCACAAGCCCTTGCTCGCAAATTGCAGGAAGTTGTAGATTATTTGGTTTAATGCAGCGTATGAAATGTGGTGTTGTACTTCCCAGTCTTTGCATAAGTTGGAACAGTTGGCCCTACAAAGATGGCACACACTCAGTCAATATTTTTTGTTCTGATTCATTCAAGATCTGGCAAAGTGGTTATGCTGGGAGCATAAAGACGTGTACCTTGAACTTCATAGCAACACTTAACTTCTGCAAATCGGCAGCACTAGATCTATATGGAGCAGATGTAGAACTGTCTGATTGAGCTAGCATCTTAGATGCAAACATTTGCGGCAGAGAAGATTTGCATTTGGCAAGGAACTGAATTGAGTCCATGTGCAATAGATCTCTATTCTTCTCCAGAAAACCCGAAGTATCATAAGGCACCTGCTCATGAAAAATCATATTATGTTGGCATATGGTAAAACAAAGATGCAAGAAAGCACACGCACGCACACAGACGCACGCACGCGCCCATGTGTGTGTGTGTATGTTCACCAAGATTGCTTACTGTTTACTATTTTATTGTAAAAAAGGTACAGTGAACATATAATAACTTCCCACCTCTCCTGCATAGTGACGGACAGCGAATGCCTTGCCTCTTTCTCCTCTGAAGCAAGAATTTGTGTTAAGATGTTGTTTAATCTTGTTTGCAAAAGTAAGATCCGTGGCATTGGGGAAGGTAGATTCCTCATCTAGCAGAGACAATAATCCCAGTGGTTTCTGTATTAAGAATGTTAAATGACAACGTTTTGATAATTTTGTGATATATACAAAGCAATATAGCTTTATTTAAACTCTCATTTACTAAGCTTTCAGATAATAACAGGAAATATTGTGCAAATGAAATTATAAAAACATAGTAAGAGAAGTGCAACAGACTGAAATTTTTTTCTTATTAAAGTAATCAGAACCCAAGGAATGTTACTGCTCCTCCCTGTACAAGTGACCTGATGAGCCACTTGTTACCTTGTTTTCCTAATGCTAGTTAATAGATATCATCATAGTTTGATAAACAAGTAACTCCATTTGCTTGCGGTATTGATCATGAAGAATCCAAAAGAGCTTTGACTAAGCTCTGTACAGCCAATTTATTACTAATAACAAAAACGTCTACATAATGTTAATTTCTGATGCTTGTTAACTCGGATGTCATCCCTGTGGAGATGTTTGGACCATATACTTTTGTTTTGACTAGTTTTGTTTTAAGCAATACATGTTTTAAGCACGTTGGGTAGGCTAGACATAAAACCCAATAATTTTATTCTATTTTAAAAAATGAAGTAAAAGAGAGATAATAGTAACAAAATATATATAAAAACTAAGATTTTGGCACATGATTGCTACTTTCCATTAGCCGACCCCAACATGCTTGGGATAAAGGCTTGGTTGTTGTTGTTGTATTGCTACTTTCCATACAGTCATATCATGAGCTAAGTCTCTAGATATATTTCAATATCTTAAGTCTCGTTTTACTGCCTCCACCAAGTCAACCTTGGTCATCATCTGCCCCTCTTAATATTTTCTCTACCCTTTAAAATCTCACTGTTAACAGGTGCGTGCTTCTAAAGGTCTCCGCTAGATATGCTCAAACTACCTTAGTCGATGTTGGACTACCTTCTCTTCCATCTGTGTCACCGCTACCCTATCACGAATCAGCTCGTTCCTATATCGGTATTTTCTTGTGACTGTACATCCACCGTAACATGTGCATCTACACTCATTTATTGGATATATTGCCTTTTAGTTGGCCAACATTCCGCCCCATATAGCTTGACAGGTTTGATCACCGTCCTACAGAATTTCCCTTTTAGTTTTTGTGAGACCGTCATATCAGAGGCTTGTCGCTATTTCATACTACACTACCTTTCCCACCAAAATTAAAAGACAAGGTCAAAGAAATAAACATATTCGTTTCCTTGTCGATACTATGTTTAGCATTCTAGTAGGCAGTATCACTCAGCTTTGCATATTGTGAAATAAAGTATGAAAACATTTTCCCCCTTGAGGCAGTATCATCACAAATTGCTTTGAAGTATAATAATTGCTACTGCATGATGAATCTACAACATTTCCATAAATTAATCTAATTGCTAGCAAATAGCAAGCAGTGACAAGAATGTAGAGGCACATACTTTCTCAAAGAGATTCAAGCATTCTTGATTGTCCTCAAACTCAACCTTAGCCCAGTCAATGCCATCCTCAACATATTCCTGTTCACAGGAACAAATTAAAGTTTAGGAGAAGATACCAAGAATTTTCTTTAAAACAATCACCTCCTCCATGAATAACAATATCAAGTTCACCACTTCTCAGTTAGATAAGACAAGGAAGAAAAGACAGCCTGGTGCATGTAGCCCCTGCTTGCGCAGAGTCCGAGGAAGGGTCTAACCCACTTCTCAGTTAGATAAGAGAAGGAACTACAAACTAAAAACATTCAAGAGGCACGTTGAAGATTTACCTCAGACAAAAAAGGTAAAAAAACTAAAAAAGTGAAGAATAATGTTGCGAATTGAGGGTGGGGGAGGCCCTCCTGCTGCGCCTAGGGCTGCGCAGGGGAGGGACCAGCAGCGAGGAGGCGTAGGAGGAGTTGCGCAGCGCGTATCGCGGGAGAAGAGAGGGGGATCACAGCGGCTAGGGTTAGGGTTCGTAGCCACGATGATCCAAGAAGAAGAACAATCTAATGAAGTAATTCTGAATTTCTTGGATGAAGATTACATGGGGAGGGGTGCTGCTTATATAGAGGTCTAGGGACCCCTGCCGCCCTTCTAGGGCCAGCTGCTGCACTCGGATCGGTTGGGGCACCCCCCAACCGACTCAATCTCCTATTTATTTAACTCTATCTATAACAGATTGGATCTCTAATTCTATAAGGGGCGTATCCAGTGCCGAAGGCTCCCACACATGTGGGGTCTGGGGAAAGGGTTATTTCTAGACAGCCTTACCCATGCTTTTGCAGAGAGGCTGGTTCGAATCCAAAACCTCAGGACATAAGTGGAGACACACTACCACTGCTCCAGGTCCGCCCTTCATCTCTAATTCTATCTATAACAGATTTATTCTATTTTTAAACAAATCTTCTAGAAGACGCTTAGGCAGGAGGTGGTGCGGCTGAGCTGTGGGCACCATGGGCCCTGCGCCGGCAATATTGGCGGCCCACGAAGGCGTCCACAGCATTTCCCCCCTTCCTCACAAAGAGCCCGTCCTCGAGCTTGAAGGTGGGGTGTTTCATCTTGAAATATTCTAGTTGGGCCCATGTAGAATCTGCATCAGAATGACCAATCCACTTGACTAGCAGCTCCCAAACTCCTCTATTCAGCCATGCCGCTGAATCCTCTCTGGTTGTGGTATGACTCGCCCATGGAAGAGAGGTGGCAGAGGCACCACTAGAGTTGGTGCAGAACCTTCAAACTTCTTCAAGAGGGACACATGGAAGGCGTCATGTATCCGAGCTTGAGGAGGTAGTTGCAGCTTATATGAGACCGCACCAATGCGCTGTATGATCTGATATGGTCCAAAATACTTAGGACCAATCTTTGATGGTGGTACCACTATCACACCTACTGCAGTGCGCTGATGAAGACGTAGCCAAATCTAGTCTCCAATATTAAACTCCACCTCACGCCGAGTCTTGTCTTCATAGCTCTTCATGGCAATCTGAGCCTGCACCAATCTGTCTTTAATTTCAGCTAAGAACCCATCTCTGTTCCTTAGCTATTGGTCAACTGCTGCTACCTTGGAGACTCCTTGATGATAAGAGATAAGTGCTAGAGGATCTCTGCCATAGACCACTCTGAAGGGTGAGCACTTGAGGGCTGTCTGGTACGATGTGTTGTAGTAGTACTCAGCCCAAGGAAGCTACTGCAGCCATGACTTTGGTCGATCACCAGCCAGGCAACGGAGATACATGGTGATGACCTTATTGACGACCTCAGACTGGCCGTCGAACTGTGGGTGGAAGGTCGAGCTGAGTTGCAGACTAACACCAGCTAGCTGAAGCAGGTCTGACCAGAACAGACTAGTGAAGACGATGTCGCGGTCGCTGATGATGGAGCAGGGGAAGCCGTGTAGACGTACAATGTCGTCGAAGAACGCCCTTGCCACAGATGCAGCACTGTACGGGTGGCTCAATGGAATGAAATGGGCGTACTTCGAAAAGCGATCCACCACCGTCAGGATCACCGTCTTGCCCCCAACCTTCGAAAAACCCTCAATGAAGTCCATGGAGATATCACTTCAGATCTTTGAGGGTACAGGAAGAGGTTGTAGCAGTCCGGCCGGATGTAGATGGTCCGTCTTGTTGCGCTGCCATGTGGTGCAACAGCAGACGTACTCGTGCACCCGTCGCAAGAGTGACGGGTTGTAGAAGGAAAGTCATAGCCAGTGCGCTGTTTCTGGACACCCTCGTGACCCCCTTCATGCGCCTCAGCTAGAAGAGAGGGCCACAAGGAGGACGTGTCAGGGATGAAGAGCTTCCCCTTGTGCAGGAGGAGACCGTCACGTTCGGCCCAGTTAGCAGGTGCGGCTCCCTCCTGGAGTTGGGCATGCAACTGTTGCGCCCGCTGATCCGTGACGATCTCTGCACGAAGTGAGTCGAAGAGGTGGAAGACTGGCGCTGATATGGCGTGAATAGCCATTTCTTCCTCGTCGCGACGGGACAGGGCATCAGCTGCCCCGTTTAGACGCCCCGGCCTGTACTCAACCTGCAGATCATATCCAAAGAGCTTGCTCACCCAAGCATGCTGGGGAATTGTTGTGAGGTGTTGATCCAAGATGTATTTCAGACTGAAGTGATCAGTCCTAACGGTGAAGGGGCGGCCCCATAAGTAAGACCACCAATGGCGCACGGCCTTCACGAGGCCGATCAGCTCACGCTCGTACGCCGGTAGCTTGTGGTGGTGAGGAGCTACGACACGACTGAAGAAGGTGATGGCACCATCGCCTTGGTACAGAACCGCCCCAAAGCCGGCGCCCAACGCGTCGCAGTCGACGACGAAACGCTTGTTGAAGTCTGGCATTTGGAGAAGAGGCGCTGTCATCACCGCTTGCTTGAGCTGGGAGAAGGCATCATGCGCATCGTCAGTCCAGCAGAACGCTTCTCGCTTGAGGAGGGCAGTGAGGGGCGCGGCCACTGCGCCATACCCTGCAATGAACTTGCGGTAGTAGGCGGTGAGCCCAAGGAAGCCTCGCAAGGCTCGTAAAGACCAAGGTGTAGGCCAACGCTCCATGGCCTTCACCTTGGTCGGATCCATCGCCACGCCCTGGGAGGAGATGATGTGTCCTAGGTAGGACACGGTATCCTAGCCGAAGAAGCACTTGGACTTCTTTAAGAACAGCTTGTGCGCCCAGAGTGTCTGGAACACCTGCTTGACATGCTGGAGATGTTCGGCCCAGGACTTGCTATACACCAAGATGTCATCAAAGAAAACAAGCACGAATTTCATGATGTACGGGTCGAGGGCGTCGTTCATCAACGACTGGAACGTAGACGGCCCATTGGTGAGGCCGAACGGCATCACCAAGAACTCATAGTGGCCTCGATGAGTTCGGAATGTCGTCTTGTCGATGTCGTCCGGGTGCATGCGCCGCTGCGGAGGTCAAGTTTGGTGAAGAACCTGGCGCCGCGGAGCTCGTCCAACAGTTCATCGACCACCGGGATAGGGAACTTGTCTTTCAAAGTTCGGGCATTGAGCTCGCGGTAGTCGATGCAGAAGCGCCACGTGCCGTCAGCTTTCCGGACCAACAACACTGGCGAGGAGAATGCATAGATGCACTCCCGGATGATGCCCTGGCGAAGCATCTCGGCGCACTGCTTCTCAATCTCGTCTTTGAGAAGCTGCGGGTAGTGATACGGCCGGACAACTACTAGAGCTATGCCCTGCAGGAGCCTGACGCAGTGGTCGTGGCGCCGTGGAGGAGGAAGACCGCGTGGCTCGTCGAAGAGATCCTGAAAGCTATCCAGGAGGGCGCCCATCATGTCGGTAGGAAGCGCTAGAGAAGAGCACACGGGGGCGGTGCTGCGCAGCCCCGTCCAGACCACCTCACGTTTCTTGCGCCACAGCTTCATCGTGAGGTCCTCCAAGTTCCAGAGGATGGGTCCCAAGGACCGCAACCACTGTACTCCCAGAACGAGGTCGAAGCCGTCGAGTGGCAGTACGTAGCACGTCATGTCGAAGCGATCCCCTACAATCATCAATGGTACATGTGGACAGATGCCTATGCAGGAGATGGAGTCACCGTTGGCGACCCGAACACCGACGCCTGGCTGCAGCAACATCATCTGGTTGAGCTCCTGGATGAGGAGCTCCCTGATGAAGGTGTGAGTGGAGCCCGTGTCGACCAATGCGGTCAACAGCTTGCCGCGGATGTAGACCTGGAGCTTCATTGTGTTGGCGAAGTCGATGCCGGTCAGGGCAATGTAGGGAGATGCCCATGTCGGCAACGGTCATGTCAACGTCAATGTCGTCGTCTTCGACCTCCAGGAGGAAGATTCCCTTGCCGGCACACTTATGGTCCGGCGTGTACCGCTCCGGGCAGTGATAGCACTCGCCGCTCGCCCGTTTGGCAACCAACTCATCAGTCGTGAGACGCTTGAAGCGCGGGCGGGAGGATGCCGTCACAGAAGATGTCGGAGCAGGTGCTGCAGAACCACCATTAGAAGCCAGGGTGGTAGCGCGTGACACAGGAGAAGGGCGCGTAGAGCGTTGAGAGGTGGCGCCCTTCTGTGTCTCGCTGTCTGTTGTTGCTGTGAGTCGACGTTCGAAGGCCCTGGCCAATCTCATGGTGGTCTGCAGATTTGCGGGAAACTGCAACTCCACATCGGTGCGGAGTGGCTCTCCAAGGCCAGCTGTGAAGAGGTTGATTTGTTGATGCTGACTGAGATCCTCGCAGCGGCAGAGAAGGACCAGGAACTAACGCTGGTACTCCTCAATCGTACTAGTACAACGATCTTTAATCTCAGCTAGGTCATTGGAGTGGAGTGGAGGTCTGAAGCGCATGTTGACGAAGTCAGCGAACCGCTCCGAAGACACGATGTTGCAGTCGCGTTCCAGAGCGGTGTACCACTCGGCCGTGACTCCCTCTAGGTGGAGAGATGCGAGCCACACCTTCTCTTCAGGCATCGTACATGTCCCGCGGAAGTAGGTCTCACACTTGGTGAGCTAGGGCAGCGGATCGGTTTCCCCGTCGAACTTCGGGAAACTGGTCATGTGGCGGCGCAGCTCGCCATCGTCGAACGTGTGACGCCCCTGGGGACGTTGGCCATAGTTGCGCGGGCTGAAGTCGTCACCGTCGTCGCTGCCACCGCGGCCCCCGCGCGCCCGGCCGCCGCTGACGTCGGCGTCCGTGTTGAACAGAATTTCGTTGCCCGTGGTGGTGTCCTGTGGTTGCTGCTGTGCTGAGAAGGCCGAATCAGGCTGTTTCTCAATACGGGTAAGACGGATGTCGTGCTGATCGAGACGAGTACGTACGGTTGCCACTTGGTGAGAGGCGATCGATAGAAGTCGTGATGTCGGAGTGCATGCTCTTCATGAGGGCAGCAAGGTCCCCAACGGACATAGGCCCAAAATCCCCGGAGACGGACATGGTCGGTTCTCCACTGGATTGTGATACCAATTGCTATGAATCGAGGGTCGGGAGGCCCTCCTGTTGCGCCTAGGGTCTACCAGCAGCGAGGAGGCGTAGGAGGAGTTGTGCAGCGTGTATCATGGGAGAAGAGAGGGAGGATCACGACGGCTAGGGTTAGGGTTCGTAGCCACGGTGATCCAAGGAGAAGAACAACCCAATAAGGTAATTCTGAATTTCCTGGATGGAGATTACATGGGGAGGGGTGCTGCTTATATAGAGGTCTAGGGACCCCTGCCGCCCTCCTATGGCCGGCTCCTGCACCCGGGTCGGTTGGGACACCCCCCCCCAACCGACTCAATCTCCTATTTATTTAATTCTATCTATAACAGATTGGATCTCTAATTTTATCTATAACAGATTTATTCTAATCTTAAACAAATCTTCTAGGAGACGCTTAGGCAGGAGGTGGTGCGGCTGGGCTGTGGGCATCATGGGCCCTGCGCCGGCCATATTGGCGGCCAACGAAGGCGTCCACAGCAAATAATGAGATTGCGGTATTGATATTGTTCATCATTACAATTGTCACAGGAATATTAAAATATGAACCTTAATGTAATGGAAATAGAAAACAATGATATTTTAAGAATTGTAAAGTCCACAAAGAGTGCCCTAAACCAATAAAGAAATATGATTGTAAAATATGTATCTGGCTGCCTGCTCATATTAACTATTCCCTTCGTTCTCAACTAGTTCAACTTTTCATAACAACAACAATCTAAAAACAGAGGGAATAATTTGCTAAACTTATTGCTACTAATGACATGAATTCTGGAAGCTAAAACACAACAAATAACTCACCTCTTGCTCAAGCTTAAACAAATGACGATTGAAATGTTGTTGCAGCCTCTCGTTAGCATAATTAATGCAGAACTGTTCAAAACTGTTCTTCTGCAAATGTAGTCATATCATGAGTAACAACAACAAAGCCTTTATCCCAAGCACGATGGGGTAGGCTAGACATGAAACCCAACAGTTTTTTTATTTTTTTAAAATGAAGTAAAAGAGAGGAAGAGATATAACAGCTGCAAATTAATGTGATTTAGGTCAAAATGAAGTAAATTACCTCAAAAGATTCAAAGCCGTAGATATCAAGAATACTGATTGATCTCCCAGTTCGACGCTTGCCAACCGAGAGAGATCTATTAATTTGTTCTACTAGCCACTCAAACAAACTGGCATAAACCGATTTGGCCAGTGCATCTCTTGTGTCAGTTGCCTGATGAAAAGGGAGGAAGGTAAATGCATAAGATATGCAGACTCAATAACTATGGATATTAACTAGGCTTTCATTGAGAAACCAACCTGTGAAAGGGTAAGTTTTTGGACAATGTTCTCATCGTTAACTTTCATATGACGCTTGGACAAAGCCAAATTGAGATCTTCAATACTGCAGCCAAGAAGTTCTGAAACCGTTTTTGAAGCTGCATAAAAAAATGCTAAAATAAATTAGTGCCCCATAGTGATACAAGTTGCTAATTTGTATCCCGTTTACAAAAAGAAATGTAACAGGAGGCTCCTTGAAACCAAGATTTGAGTTTGATACTGTCAGAGCAAATCTAAAACTGTTCTAGGAAGGACAATTTTAATCATGCACAAGCAGCACAACGGTTCAATATAGAGACTAGTAAATAGTACAGGTAGGTCTTCCACACAACAGACTAGTTTGACAACAGCAAATAATGAAGATAGCTTTTAAACTCAAGAGTTCATAGCTCTGGACTACAGCATGAAGCTAAATTTCTCGCAATAGCCAATATACATATATTGTTACAATCATAATGTGTTCAATACAGCAACTAAAGGAAATTTGTTGAAATGAGGATGATAAAATGCTACCCAACAAAATTAGCACAATGAGGGACAAAAAACACTAAGACTTTCAAAAGAAGATTCAAAAGCATAGACCACAGAATTATTCAGTAAATATCAAGATTTTCCGGTACCTTCATCCATGACAATTTCAACGTGATTTTCATTATCAATTATTGTGAATGAGACATCGCCCAGCCACAGAACAGCAGAGATCATGGCAAAAACGTGCTCTTGGTCTTCTTTGCTGATATGGACGATGTTCATAGCCTCCTAAAACGTAGAAGTCAGCAAAACATGATAGTGGTAAAGCAAAGCTTTCAAGGAATCAGTTTAACCATGTAATATAAGAACGGAAACGGTGGCGTAAAAAGGCATTGTACCGTTACAGTTTGAAACATCAGGGCATCATCCACACCAGCAATTGAATAGCAACAGCTCTTCTTGAGATATTTGTACTCATCCACCTTCTTCAAATTCAACTTCTCTGTATCCAAAGCATTATAAGAAATTGATATGATTAGATCAAGGACTAAGCAAAGGAAGAGAGGGGAACATCACAAGCAACATGGAACTGAGTCAAACAGATGGTAACTCTTTCTAATAAATAAAAATCAGGACCTTCTGAAAGGATAGAATAAAATGAGTTTATCTAGATTGCGTAGGAGTGAATGGAGATTTTGTACCTCTAAGAGAAACAGGTGCACCAGCACATAGCTGATAAAATATGTGGTATGATCGCTCACCAACTGCACACTGTACAACTCTGGACTGGCGGTAAAAAAAAGAAAGGGACGTATTAGATATCTACAGTAAAACAGCATAGTAAACATTTGTTATAAGGATAACAATAACATTAGAACTTACCTTCTCAAGTAAAACTGTCCTTCCGGTGAGATAATAAGAAAATTTCATCAACCAAGTTAGACATTTAATCTCAAACTATGCTAAGAAACTAAAAAAAAGACTCAACAACAGCTGCTTACATGTTTGAGTCATGGCACCACATATCCTTCCAGTGGTACTGAAATGAATTTCAATGAGCTTTCCCTGTAAGACAATCAGGGTTAGTAAAACTTTGTTCTGAAATGCAGTACAGTGGCGCACACAAGAACAAAACTTACGAAACGACTTGAGTTATCATTTTTTAATGTTTTTGCATTGCCAAAAGCCTCAAGTATCGGGTTAGTCTGTAGAATTTCATACTCAATGCCACTTCCACCACCTAGAGCAGCTAGAAACTGCATGGCAATTTTTGCAGTTTCTGTTTTTCCTGCTCCACTTTCACCGCTACATAAGAAAATAGAAAAAAAATAGCATCATTTATTTGTGAAATAAATAGAATCAATATATATGACCTAAAAAATCTAACATAAAAAGCAACTTAGTTCACTGAAGTAAAATGTTTCAATCCCATGAAATAGTTATCATATGTTTCCAAAGCATACTGATGAACATATAAGAAACATAGAATCTCGGTGTTACATAAAAAAAAAGTGATACACCAATCTTTTACTTCATTCAGTGAACTGCGAAAAAAGGACAGACGATATTTTAGCAATTAGCATGTAGATTCTATTTATCGAAAGGCCGTTGAAATTAGGATTCTAGTAAGCCAAACAATGTTGCATCTTTTAATCATCTAAACAGATTGTTATGGTGTGAACTTAACTGATGAACAATGAAGGATTTTCTCTATCAATGAGGCAACCGGCAAAACCAAATGCATTGCATGGATGGGACACTATTTTGTTCAAGTCGGGAAATTGGAAAGCTAATATAAATGAAATTGACATTCTTGATTTTTTTCCTGAAGCTCGATTTTCATTCTGTCATTTATCAACTAATTCATGGTTCTAGTACACTACAGTTCTCCTACTGTAAAGCAAAACTTACCAACCTTATAATAATAGACTGGTTAACTTCATCTGAAAATGGTGAAAACACATAGTTAATTATGATAAAATAAACATAGGCATAAAAGCAGATGCAAAAACAAGATTGATGCAGACATTAGTGGCACTGACCTCGCCTCATTTCACGAAGTGCTGAATCTGCTATTGCATAAACGTGTGGGCTATCCATTGCTTTATTTCTATATGCATCAATGTACTCATTACCATATAGTGAAACCTTCTTGAAAGGGTTGACGGCCACCAAAACTGGGCCTGCTTTAGTCTACAGTTGGATATATCTCAATAAGAAAGCCATAAAACACCAGATAAAGAGACAAAGTTAAGATCAATCCTCACATAAATCTTGTCTTGGGAGTATCTATACTGCAAATTGTACAGTACTGACGGTTCACTTAGATAACTTAGCTGCATAAGATCATCCACTCCATCAAGAATTTCAGGATTCGCAGGGTGAAGGCTCTCTGTTTTTAACCTGAGTACCTTGAAATTGGAATACTGGGGTGAAATGAGCATACTTCAGAAGTGATAATCTTATAGTAGTATCTCTTAGAAAGAGATCAGGTACTTACTTTTCCTTCTGAAACCTTTAGGACAGACTCGTCGCCGGAGGTTGTAATTACAGTGCACAATGCCCAATCGCCATTTGGAAGCTGACAAAAAACTCTATGCTTCTGCAACACATAGTGTAAAATTTGAATTGCCATTTTGTTAAAAGGTGACATATGCATTCAAGATTTAAATTGCATACATCCTATTAGAGGACTAATGGTGGCTGTATTAGATGATCCATAATGCTGGGTTACAGGTCTGACTATATAGAGCAATTAGGAGGGAAAAAAGGACTAGACTACACCTAACCATAATCCCTCTGTAATGACTAATATGCCCCTGTGACACACACTTAATTACAGTGTCTAACACCCCCCCCCCCCCACAGTGACAACATCTAGCCACTGCAGATGTTAAGACTGGACCGAAACTCGGAGAACAGCGACGACGGGAGGCCCTTTGTGAAGATGTTGGTGAACCGCATCGTCGTCGGGACATGGTGTACCCGAATCTCGTCCCGTGCAACCCGCTCACGAACAAAATGGAGGTCGATCTCCACATGCTTCGTGCGTTGATGCTGGACCGGGTTGGTGGAGAGGTACATGGTACTGACGTTGTCGCAGTAGATGAGGGTGCTCCTGGCGACGGGAGTGTGGAGCTTCTAAAGTAGATGCTGAAGCCAGGAGGCCTCAGCCACGCCGTTAGCCACGGCGCGATACTCCGCCTCAGCACTCGAGCGCAACACCATGGGTTGTCGCTTCGAGGACCAGGAGACGAGGTTGCCGTCCAGGAAGACGGCGTACCCAGAAGTAGAACGTCGTGTGTCCGGGCAGCCTGCCCAGTCAGCGTCAGTGTACACGACCAGCTCAGAGGTCGTGTCACGCCGGAGAAGGAGGTCGTAGTCAAGGGTGCCTCGTAGATACCGAAGAATCCGCTTCACAGCGGTGAGGTGCGGTTCCCTCGGGTCATGCATGTGGAGGCACACCTGTTGAACCGCATATGAGATATCCGGCCTGGTGAAGGTGAGGTACTGAAGAGTACCTGCAAGACTCCTGTAAGAAGTGGGGTCAGAGACGGATGTCCCGTCGGTAGCGGAGAGTTTCGCCTGAGTATCCACTGGAGTGGAGCACGGCTTGCACTCAGCCATGCCCGCTCGCTGGAGGATATCCAGGCAGTACTGTCGCTGGTGAAGGAATAGGCCGCCTGGTCGGTCCTCGACCGTAATACCCAGGAAGTGGTGGAGACGGCCCAGGTCCTTCATAGCGAACTCCTGCTGCAAAGCAGAAATGGTTCGCCGAAGCAGAGTCGGACTAGATGCTATCAGTACAATGTCATCGACGTACAGTAGGAGGTAAGCAGTGTCACTGCCCCGTCGATAGACAAACAGCGAAGTGTCTGACTTAGCTTCAACAAACCCCTGTGAAACCAAGAAAGAGGCGAACCGGCTGTACCAGGCTCGTGGTGCCTGCTTCAGTCCGTACAGGGATTTGTTCAGCTTACAGACCATGTCTGGGTGAGCTGAATCTATAAATCCTGCCGGCTGACTGCAGTACACCGTCTCGGTCACTGTACCGTGGAGGAAGGCGTTCTTGACGTCCAACTAATGGGCAGGCCAAGAACGTGAGAGAGCCAGCGACAGTACGGTACGAATTGTCGCCGCCTTCACCACCGGGTTGAAAGTCTCGTCGTAGTCGACTCCAGGGCGCTGAGTGAAACCTCGGAGTACCCAACGGGCTTTGTACCTCTCCAAGGTACCATCCGCCTTCTTCTTATGCGTGAATATCCACTTGCCCGTGACAACATTGCCACGACCGGGACGGGGAACCAGGTCCCAGGTCCGGTTGGCAAGCAGGGCCTCATACTCTTCCTCCATAGTGCGGCGCCCGTGAGGGTCGACGAGGGCGCTACGCACGGAAGTAGGTATGGGTGAGATCGAAGAAGGCTCGGTCGGTGCAGATGTCATTGACGAGAAAGCGGCCCCGTCGAACCGCTCAACTGGCCGAAGACTCCCGGACGCACGTCGAATCACCATCGGGTGGACGTGACCAGGATCCCTGTGAAGGAGAGAGAGGTTGTACATCGGCCGCTCGGGTACAACCATCTTCTCTCGTCGTGGGTAGACGAGAGTGGGTCTCGAGGCCGCGCGTGGCGTAGCTGGAGCAGGAGCCTCGCCCCGCGCTCGTCACTGGTAGACAAGTGCGGGGTCAGCAAAGCAAGAAGTCGTCGTCGGTGCCGCGCGTGGCGCGGCTGGTGGCGTCGTGCTCGCTGCAGGTGACGTCGGGGAGGCAGCTGGTGACGCCGCAGGCGCTGATGCCGCACGTGGTGCAGCAGGTGACGCCAGAGGCGTCGATGCCGCACGTGGTGTAGCTGGTGACGTCGGGGGCACCTGAGGTACAGCAGGTGATGTCGGGGAAGCCGAGGCCGCGCGTGGCGCAGCAGGTGACACCGGAAGCGTCGATGCTACACGAGGTGCAGCGGGTGACGCCGGAGGCGTCGATGCCACACGAGGTCCAGCAGTCGGCGCCGGGGGCACCTGAGGCGTAGCTCATGTCGATCCTGCAGAAGAAATACGCCAAGGCAGCTGGGAGGTAACCTCGGGGTCAGTAGGAAAAAGGGAGTCCAGCTCTGTGGTGGAATCGGAAGAGGTGGTGGAGAAAGGAAAAGATGACTCATCGAAGACGACGTGCCGAGAGATCAAAAGACGGTGAGTAGTGAGATCTAAGCACCGGTAACCCTTATGATCAAGGGAATACCCGAGAAAAACACACCGTGTCGAGCGGGGCGCAAGCTTATGTGGGGCAGTGGCGGAAAGATTAGGGTAGCAAGCGCATACGAAAACTCGAAGGTGATCATAAAGAGGATCGGTGCCATATAGAGCAAAGTAGGGGGTGGAGGCACGAATCGCCTTGGTGGGAAGACGATTAATCAGAAGTGTGGCAGTATGAAGAGCCTCCACCCAGTATCGAGCTGGAATAGACGCCTGGAACATCAGGGAGCGTATGACATCATTGGTGGTGCGAATCATGCGCTCTGCCTTGCCGCTTTAAGGAGAGGTATACGGACAAGACATGCGTAGCTTTACCCCATGTGCGGAGAGAAAATTACGAAACGCGGAGTTATCAAACTCGCGTCCGTTATCGCACTGGACAGCTCGAATGGTGCGCCCAAATTGAGTAGAAATCCAAACGAAGAAGTGAGAGAGTGACGAAAGTCTCAGACTTCAATCGTAATGGAAAAGTCCAGGAAAAGTGAGAAAAATCATCAATGACCACTAAGTAATAATTAAAGCCCGATACACTGGTAATGGGAGATGTCCACAAATCACAATGTATAAGATCAAACGGGTGCTCAACATGAGTCACAGAGGTGGGAAAAGGGAGCCGAACATGGTGACCAAGCTGACAGGCATGACATAAGGAGTCATGTGTGCCTCTAGAACACGAGATAACTGAACTACTGAACAGCTTCGACATAGCATCTGCACCAGGATGGCCAAGCCAGCGATGCCAGATGGTGGATGAAGCTGTCGTAGTCAAAGCAAACGTCGGTGATGCAGCGGAAGTAGGAAGCCGAAGTGTGTATAGGGGCCCCGAGCTGTCACATCGAAAAAGAGGTCGTCGGGTGGAAAGATTCTTCACAGACAAACCAAAAGGATCAAATTCAATGGAAACATTGTTGTCAGTGGTAAAACGGCGAACAGAAAGCAAGTTTTGAATGATATCCGGAGCGACAAGAATGTTTTTAAGCTGGAAAGAACACGGGAGACCGGAATCACCTACTGAGGTGACCGGAAGAACGGACCCATTACCAACAACGATAGATGAAGGAAAAGAGGGATTGGGAGGATGGGTGGAAGAGAGTATACCGGGATTAGGAGTGGTATTGTATGATGCTCCGGAATCGACTACCCAGTCGGCACCTGGTGGAGTAAGGTGCATAGTGCTGAAGTAGGAAGCCAGCGACTGTCGATCCCACGTTGATGGTGGCTCCTGGAGAGGTGCCGATGGCTCCGAGTACCCAACAGGATAGTCAGTGCCTTCGTAGATCGAGGCTGACTGTCCGCCAGAGGAGTATCCAGGCCCACCATAGGGCTGAGCTGGCGGCCCACCAGCACTGTGGGCTGGTCCGTTGTAGCCCGGGGTAGCCGCGAACGTCGGCTGGGGACATGGTGGTCGTGGTGGCTGAGAACCCAGGGACGGCCCAGACAACATGTAGATCTGGTCAGTCCACGGGTTGTAGGGTGTGGGCCAGGGTGCGCCTCCCCGGCCGGTACCACCACTACCACCAGTAGTCGAAGCCGTGGGTATGGGAGTGCAGCATGCACTGCTACCACCACGGCCGCCGTTCTTTCCTCGGCAACGACGGTTTCCACCTCCTGTACTGGTAGGAGTGGAAGGTGGTCGTGATGGTGGTCCACCAGCAGGTGGTAAGGGTGGATGAGGGGACTGCCCAGAGCCATAGAAGGATGTGGCAGATCCGGAGCCAGTAGAGCCTCCTACAGTGATCTCCTCAAGTTCAAGATCAGACCATACCTTCTCGAAGATAGGTAGTGACTCCAGTCGTAGTAGCCACGTCCGTAGGTGACAAAAGCGCTCCTTCAGGCCCTGAAGGACCTGAAGAACACGAGCACTATCGGTGACCGGCTCACCAAGGTCACGTAGGGCATCCGCCATGCCCTTCATCTCCCGACAGTAGGTGGAGATAGAACGATCACCCTGGACGGTATTATGGAACCGAGTGCTGACGTGGAGGGCTCGACTCACGCAGTTCCCTAGAAATCGCTGCTCAAGGACCAGCCAGGCCTGTCGAGCAGTGCCGCCACCGCGCTGCCTGACGATGTCCTGTAGCTCCTCCGTCAAGGAGCCAAGGATCCAGGATAGGACCAGGCTGTCCATGCTGATCCAGGACACTTGTACTGAAGAATCGTCCTGGAGGACGTGGTCGTCGAGGCAGTAGCGCCGCAGCGTGAGGAGCACCATATCACGCCACCGGGCATATGAGGTGGACTCGGAGCTGAGAACAACCGGCACGAGCGTCCGGATGTTCTGAATCCCTGTGGCCTGCGCATGAAGAGCGGCCACGAGTGAAGCCGAGTACGTACCAGCGTCCGAGGGAGGCTCTTGGGCAGCACTCGTCGGTCGGTGAGCACTCTCCTCGAGCTGGTGGGATAGCGATGCCACGGAGGCACGCTCCTGCTCTAGGGCAAGAGCGAGTGCCCGCTCGCGCTCGCGAGAGGCAGCCAATGCTGCGGCGATGTCGGAGGTATCCGCAGAGTCGGTGACGTAGGAAGAAGAAGTTGCGTTCTCAGCAGCGACACCAGCGACTGGGAACGGAATCGACGGGACAGCTCACAGCCGACGTGGTGCTCCCGTCGATGTCGAGGCCGGTCGAGTGCCGTAGCACGGAAGTACCTGCCATGAAAGTGACAGCGGTGGCGGGGTTGCCGGTGGTACCTACGAGGGGTCCACCGGCAGCCGGACCGGTTTTCGGAGAGAAAGAGGGGGCGGCAGCACCTCTAGGGACCGAAAACACGGGTGGTCGAGCGCTCCAGGGAGCGGCGGCCCCTCCAGAGGTGGCGGCAGCCACTCCAAAGGTGGTGGCGGCCCCTCCAGAGGCGGCGGCGCCTCCAGCGGCGAGGGGCCAGGGGGATGCGGCCCCTCCAGAGGCGGCAGCCCCGCCAGAACCGGCGGGCTAGGGGGCGGCGGCCCCTCCAGAGGCGGCGGCGGCCCCTCCAGGGGAGGCGGCGCCCCCCCTGTTCGCGTGTGGCCCCCATCCGGGTGGGGGCGGCCCGAATCCGGGTGGAGCCGCCCCGATCCGGGGCGTGGCGGCCCCGAATCCGGATGGGGCGCTGGTGGCGACGGCCCAGTGCACGGCGGCGGCACCAGCGGGCGCGGCCCCGGATGCGGAGGCGGCGGCGTAAGGCGCTGCAGCGGGGGCTGCGATGGGCTGCGCACCGACGGTGGCAGCGGCGGCTCCGGCGGCAGGCGGCGCTCCGGCAGGGGCGGCGGCGGCTCCGGTGGCGGGCGGCGCACCGGCAGGGACGGCGGCGGCGTAAGCCCAGGGCTGCGGCGGCGGCGTAAGCCCAGGGCTGCGGCAGCGGCTGGGCCCTTAGGGTTAGGGTTCAGCACTAATCCTAATTATTTCCTAGCTAATGATACCATATTAGAGGACTAATGGTGGCTGTATTAGATGATCCATAATGCTGGGTTACAGGTCTGATTATATAGAGGGATTAGGAGGGGAAAAGGACTAAACTACCCCTAACCCTAGTCCCTCTCTAATGACTAATATGCCCCTGTGACACACACTTAATTATAGTGTCTAACACTTCCAAAAGTCTAAGTATGTGCTAAGCTTTATGTAGCATATCAACTGACACCAGGTGAATCTTCAAAGTTCAAATGATCTGCCCTGAGTTAGAAATCATAAATATAATGTGCAGAAAGAGGCTGCCTGAAATCTGACTAAACAACTGGGTGATTCTCTAAGTGTGGATGTACTATAGTTACCAACTAGTTCTTACAAAAAACTTGTAAGGACCTGACATTATTTTTCTAACACTGAGAGAACCCAGAAAGAAGATGTTTGCAGTAAATATCAAACTAAAAGTACTGATAGATCACTTCCCCATGTCACGTTTGTGCTACTGAGGTTGCAAAGGAAAAGGTTTATGGCAGATAGAATTGCAATAACAACAGAAGGCCAGAACTACAGAGATCAATCTGATCTCAAGAACCAGATAGCTGAAAATTCTCATGAATATCATTGTATATTTATAAGTAAATCCAATGTATAAACAACATAAACCGGAAAGAAATCACATCTTAGCAAAAATGAAAAAGAAAAGAGAATCACTTGGTAATTGGTATAGCCCACCTTAACGTCAGTTTTCACATCATACAGAAAAAACTACCTGCCATAGCAGATCAGCATCGCATTCGCGTCATTTAAACCAAAAGAATTTTGGCAGTGCCTGAATTCGCAGTTCTCGTTCAAAAGCATCATAAAAATAAGGGGGGCACACCTTTTTAGCGCCGTAGGAGCTCGTGTCACCCCACCTGGACTCGCCTTGCGAGGGGCTCGCAGCTTCCGCAGGCGACACCCGCCTCGGCGTGGCCGTGGCCGAGGCCGCCGGCTCAACCTCGTCGCCACCTCCACCCCTCTCGCCCTCTTCCTCCCCCGTCGCGGCCTTGGAGCTGTACGGAGAGTCCGCGTCGCCCTCAGCCCCCACGATCTCCCCTTCCTTCACCTCGTCCTCTGCCGCCGGCGCCCGGCGCCCGACACCGTTCTCAGCCGACCCGGGGCCGTTAGCCGAGGAGTACCTGTAGTCGAGCGGCAACGAACGCGCCGGCTGCAGCTTGCCCGGGCCGCGCGGCCGCAGCGCCGCCGACTTCCGCACGGACCTCACCTCCACCGACGTCATCGCCGGCTGGCCGGCCGGCAGGCAGCTCCCGTAACCGCCTCACGAGTCGCGGCCGAGCCCCGATTTCGCGGGATCTCCGGTCCAGCCGCCTCGATTCCGCTCCAACCGGCGCCAATCCACGACCGCACACAGCAAACGCCTTTCAGAAACCGCCGGGTAAAAAGAAACCCACCAAAAAGCACCGCCCGATCTCGCCGACCGCAGACTCCGCCGCGGGAAAGGCGACCCAGACGTTGCAAGCCCGAGACCCTGCCAGATGCGAGCCCCGCGAGGGTAAGTCGTAGCACAGCCTCCCTCTCTCGCCCCCTCCCTGTCTCTGTCGCTGGAGAAGAGGGAAGCGAAGAGAGAGAAGGAAGCAGTGGCTGGCCGAGTAGAAAGAAAAATAATAATAATGGATTTAAGGTGGCTTCCGAATTTCGTGGCGCCGGGTTAAATACAAAGATTTTAAATTTAAATGAGGCAGCGGTGGCCAGGTGTGGATGGGGGGAGGTTTAAAAACCGGCCACAGCGTGATTCGGCAGATCCAGAAAAAAAAACTAACAGAAAAAGGCCAGGGGGGCGCGCAGTGGTGCAGCGCGAGTCAGAGACTGGTGGCTAACGGCGCTAACGGCTACGGCAGGAGAGCGCGCGCCCGCTCGTGCCTCCGTAACTTGCACAGGAGAAACGCAGGATACCGCCGTGATTTTGATGTAATTCCAAACAACCAATGTGGTAGTTAGCCTGACTCTAACAATGAGGCGTAAAACAACAATAAAGTTTTTGTCTCAAACACGTTGAGATAGCCTATATATATAACTTCAACTGAGTTTCATATCTATAGGAATGGTTGTTTTCACGCCAAGCCTATCACAACTTTCCTGCTAGAAAGGCATAGGTGGAGTTATAACAATAAAGTGTATGAAAGGTAAAAGTAATATAGATAAAAAAGTAGAGAAAAGTATGTATTTTCTCTCACTACATGTGGAAAATAGAGAAATTCATATGAAAAGAGAGCATCCTTGAAGACGTTTAGAAACAAAGTGCTACCTCGCCCATCCGTAACTGTGACTCTGCGGCCGGAATACAAATATGCTCCGTCTCGGGTCGTAGTACCGTCGTGGCGAGCCCAACGTCTCGCTTGCGTTTTGAATCGCGGCGGCCGGATGGCGATTGGACGGACACCAACATTGGGTTTGTTTTTCTCTTCATTTTTTAGCCCGTCTTACTCGGGCAATGGCTCTGTCTTTGGAACAGGAGAACCGTCGTGATGTGCGGCTCGAGAGAACGGGTTTACGTGCGCCACGTGACAGCGGCAGTCGGGCTGCTTCCGAGCAATTTAAAACTGGACCGGCATCCAAACGATCGGTTTCGTTTTGGCTCAAGCCGGGGAGCTTAATCGGTTTCAAAATATAAACTCTTTCAACTGTAACCAACACTCTTCCTGTGAGGCTTTTTGGCCGTGTATATCATCAATCAATGTTATAAGATATTACCTCCATTTCGAATTATTTAACGCTTGCTAGTTCAATTTTGAACTGGCCAGCGTCAAATAATTCGAAACGGATGGAGTATGAACTTTACGTGTTGAGTTGTTGCTCGTATGAAAATAATGTGAAGGTATAATTACCACAGTAGACATGAGTGAAATAATTTAAGTGCTCTTCTTCAGTATCCAGCAGTTTTTTTGGATGAAAACTAAAAAGCAGCCAGCAGTTTTTTATAGCGAAGATGAATGATAATTGAAGAAATCATGTTGAACACGCATAAATGCACAACAGGTTGGCTGCTGTCGTCAAGTTTGGGGCTTGGAAATGGTCCCCTACGACAATTGAAAGGTGGAGTAGCTTCGCACTTGCGCTTGCTTACTGACGTGTGTCCATTACTACGCGTGGTCAGAGAAGGGTGACCGAAACCGGCTCGTAGTTTAATCGATCGCCTCTTGCAAAGGTTGAATATTTGTCATATCGAACCCCCATCCCTACCCCCACCCACCCCCATCCCTGCTGATTGTAGTAGTACTGCACCGGCCTCCGCCTTTTTCTAGTGATCACATGTCGAGTCTTAGGTTAATTAATCAGCCTTGTGCGCCTGGTCCGTTGCTAAGGGTATGCTTGGAACCACTAGAAAAATAGTTATCTACTAATATTACTTTTAATAGTTTCAAACAACCAACCTAATGGGTACGACTAATTTTTAGCCATACCCCTATATAACTATATTATTCTACCTCAATTCACCTACGCGCAGCTAATAGACCATAATTAACAAACAAGCCACCTATTACCTTAATTTCCAAATGGACTCATATAATTGTTAGTTAACTAATAATTAACTGTTAGCTATTGGCTACATAGTTATTAGCTCAATCCTCTAACATTGAAGAGCAATGTCACCGACATTCCTCCATCAAAACCATCCATATTTAGTGAAAGAGGGCTAATGATAATTGTATTGAGATGATGGAAAAGCTGGAGTACAGGTGTGATTATATAGAGGGATTAAAAGGGGAGAAAAGACTAAACTACCTCTAACCCTAATCCCTCTCTAATAACTGATATGTGTCACACCCCTAATTATAGTGTCTAACACCCCTCCCCCCCCCCGCGCGCAGTCACAACATCTAGTCGCTGCAGATGTTGAGACTGGACCGAAACTTGGAGAACAGCGACGACGGGAGGCCCTTCGTGAAGATGTCGGCGAACTGCGTCGTCGTCGGGACATGGTGTACCCGAAGCTCGCCCCGTGCAACCCGCTCACGAACAAAATGAAGGTCAATCTCCACATGCTTCGTGCGCTGATGCTGGACTGGGTTGGTGGAGAGGTATATGGCGCTGACGTTGTCGCAGTAGATGAGGGTGCTCTTGATGACGGGAGTGTGGAGCGCCTGAAGTAGCTGCTGAAGCCAGGAGGCCTCAGCTACGCCGTTATCCACGGCGCGATACTCCGCCTCTGCACTCGAGCGCGACACTACGGGTTGTCGCTTCGAGGACCAGGAGACAAGGTTGCCGCCCAGGAAGACGGCGTACCCAGAAGTAGAGCATCGTGTGTCCGGGCAGCCTGCCCAGTCAGTGTCTGTGTACACAACCAGCTCGTAGGTCGTGTCACGCCGAAGAAGGAGACCGTAGTCGAGGGTGCCTCGTAGGTACTGAAGAATCCGCTTGACAGCGGTGAGACGCGGTTCCCTCGGGTCATGCATGTGGAGGCATACCTGCTGGACCGCATATGAGATATCCGGCCTGGTGAAGGTTAGTTACTGGAGAGCACCTGCAAGACTCCTGTAAGAAGTGGGGTCAGAGACGGGTGTCCCGTCGGTGGCGGAGAGCTTCGCCTGAGTATTCACTGGAGTGGAGCACGGCTTGCAATCAGTCATGCTCGCCCGCTGGAGGATATCCAGACAGTACTGTCGCTGGTGAAGGAATAGGCCGCCTAGTCGGTCCTCGACCGTAATACCCAGGAAGTGGTGGAGACGGCCCAGGTCCTTCATAGCGAACTCCTGCTGTAAGGCAGAAATGGTTCGCTGAAGCAGAGTCGGACTAGATGCTGTTAGTACAATGTCATCGACGTACAGTAAGAGGTAAGCTGTGTCACTGCCCCGTCGATAGACAAACAGCGAAGTGTCCGACTTAGCTTAAACAAACCCCTATGAGACCAAGAAAGAGGCAAACCGGCTGTACCAGGCTCGCGGTGCCTACTTCAGTCCGTACAGTGATTTGTTCAGCTTACAGACCATGTCTGGGTGAGATGAATCTACAAATCCTGTCGGCTGACTGCAGTACACCGTCTCGGTCGGTGTACCGTGGAGGAAGGCGTTCTTGACGTCTAACTGGTGGACAGGCCAAGAGCGTGAGAGAGCTAGCAACAATACGGTACGAACTGTCGCCGGCTTCACCACCGGGCTGAAAGTCTCGTCGTAGTCAACTCCAGGGCGCTAAGTGAAGCCCCGGAGTACCCAACGAGCCTTGTATCTCTCCAAGGTGCCATCCACCTTCTTCTTATGCGTTAATATCCACTTGCCTGTGACAACATTGCCACGACCAGGACGGGGAACCAGGTCCCAGGTTCGGTTGGCAAGCAAGGCCTCATACTCTTCCTCCATAGCGCGACACCAGTTAGGGTCGGCGAGGGCGCTACTCACGGAAGTAGGTATGGGCGAGATCGAAGAAGGCTCGGTGGAGTTGTCGTCGACGAGAAAGCGGCACTATCGAACCGCTCCACTGGTCGAAGACTCCCGGACGCACGTCGAGTCACCATCGGGTGGACGTGACCAGGATCCCTGTGAAGTAGAGGGGGGTTGTACACCGGCCTGTCCGGTACAACCATCTTCTCTCGTCGTGGATAGACGAGAGTGGGTCTCGATGCCGCGCATGGCGTCGTCGGAGCAGGAGCCTCTCCCCGCGCTCGTCGCTGGTAGACAAGTGCGGGGTCAGCAAAACGAAAAGGCGTCGTCGGTGCCGCGCGTGGCGCGGCTCGTGGCATCGTGCTCGTTGCAGGTGACGTCGGGGAGGTAGCTGGTGATGCAGCTGGTGTCGTACGTGGTACTGCTGGTGACGCCGAGGGCACCTGGGGTACAGTAGATGGTGTCGGAGAAGCCGAGGCCGCGCGTGGCGCAGCAGGTGACATCGGAGGCGTTGATGCCACACGGGGTGCAGCGGGTGACGCCTGATACATCGATGCCACACGAGGTGCAGCAATCGGTGTCGAGGGCATCTGAGACGTAGTTCGTGTCGATCCTGCAGAAGAAATAGGCCAAGGCAACTAGGAGGCAGCCTCAGGGTCAGTACGAAAAAGGGAGTCCAGCTCTGTGATGCAATCAGAAGAGGTGGTGTAAAAAGGAAAAGATGACTCGTCGAAGACGACGTGCCTAGAGATCAAAAGACGGTTGGTAGTGAGATCTAAGCATCGGTAACCCTTATGATCAAGGGAATACCCGAGAAAAACACACCGTATCGAGCGGGGCGCAAGCTTATGTGGGGCGATGGCGGAAAGATTAGGGTAGCAAGCACATCCAAAAACTCGAAGGTGATCATAAAGAGGATTAGTGCCATATAGAGCAAAGTAGGGGGTGGAGGCACGAATCGCTTTGGTGGGAAGACGATTGATCAGAAGTGTGGCGGTATGAAGAGCCTCCACCCAGTATCGGGCTGGAATAGATGCCTGGAACATCAGGGAGCATATGACATCATTAATGGTGCGAATCATGCGCTCTGCCTTGCCGTTTTGAGGAGAGGTATACGGACAAGATATGTGTAGTTGTACCCCATGTGCGGAGAGAAAATTACGAAACGCAGAGTTATCAAACTCACGTCCGTTATCGCACTGGACAACTCGAATGGTACGCCCGAATTGAGTAGAAATCCAAACGAAGAAGTGAGAAAGAGTGACGAAAGTCTCAGACTTCAATCGTAATGGAAAAGTCCAGGAGAAGTGAGAAAAATCATCAATTATCACCAAATAGTAATTAAAGCTCGATATACTGAAAATGGGAGATGTCCACAAATCACAATGTATAAGATCGAATGAGTGCTCAACATGAGTCACAGATGTGGGAAAAGGGAGGCGAATATGGCGACCAAGCTGACAGGCATGACATAGGGAGTCATGTGTACCCCTAGAACACGAGATAACTGAGCTACTGGACAACTTTGACATAGCATCTGCACCAGGGTGGCCAAGCCGGCGATGCCAGATGGTAGATGAAGCTGTTGTAGTCAAAGCAAATGGCGGTGATGCAGCGGAAGTAGGAAGCCGAAGTGTGTATAGGGGCCCCAAGCTATCACATCAGAAAAGAGGTCGCCGGGTGGAAAGATCCTTCACAGACAAACCAAAAGGATCAAATTCAATGGGAACATTGTTGTCAGTGGTAAAACGGCAAACAGAAAGTAAGTTCTGAATGATATCCGGAGCAACAAGAATGTTTTTAAGCTGGAAAGTACCCGGAAGACCGGAATCACCTACTGAGGTGACCGGAAGAACGGACCCATTTCCAACAACGATAGATGAAGGAAAAGAGGGATTGGGAGGATGGGTGGAAGAGAGTATACCGTAATTAGGAGTGGTATGATATGATGCTCTGGAACCAACTACCCAGTCGGCACCAGGTGGTGTAAGGTGCATGGTGCTGAAGGAGGAAGCAAGCGACTGTCGATCCCACGTCGACGGTGGCTCCTCAAGGGGTGCCGATGGCTCCGAGTTCTCAACAGGGTAGTCAGTGCCTCCGTAGGTCAGGGCTGACTGTCCGCCTGAAGAGTATCCAGGCCCACTATAGGCCTGAGCTGTCGGCCTACTAGCACTGTGGGTTGGTCCACTGTAGACGGGGGTAGCCGTGAACACCGGCTGAGGACGTGGTGGTCGTGGAGGCTGAGAACCTGGGGACGGTCCAGGCCACATGTAGATCTGGCCAGTCCACGGGTTGTAGGGTGTGGGCCATGGTGCACCTCCCTAGCCGGTACCACCACTACTACCAGTAGTCGAAGCCGTGGGGGTGTTGCCTGCACTACTACCACCACGACCGTCGTTCTTTCCTCGGCGACGATGGTTTCCACCTCCTGTACTGGTAGGAGTAGAAGGTGGACATGACGGTGGTCCACCAGCCGCTGGTAAGGGTGGACGAGGGGACTGCCCGGAGCCATAGAAAGCTGTGGCAGATCCAGAGCCAGTAGAGCCTCCTGCAGTGATCTCTTTAAGTTCAAGATCAGACCATACCTTCTCGAAGGTGGGTAGTGGCTCCAGTCGAAGTAGCCATGTCCGTATGTGACAATAGCGCTCGTTCAGGCCCTGAAGGACCCGAAGGACATGAGCGCTGTCGGTGACCGGCTCACCAAGGTCATGTAGGGCATCCGCCATGCCCTTCATCTCCCGACAATAGGTGGAGATGGAAAGATCACCCTGGACGGTGTTCTGGAACCGAGTGCTGATGTGGAGGGCTCGAGTCGCAGGGTTCCCTAGAAACCGTTGCTCGAGGACTAGCCAGGCCTGTCGAGGAGTACCGCCACCGCGCTGCCTGACGATGTCCTGTAGCTCCTCTGTCAGGGAGCCAAGGATCCAGGATAGTACCAGGCTGTCCATGCTGATCCAGGACACCTGTGTACTGAAGACTCGTCCTGGAGGACGTGGTCATCGAGGCAGTAGCGCCTCAGCGTGAGGAGCACCATATCACGCCACCAGGCATATGAGGTGGACTCGGAACTGAGAACAACCGGCACGAGCGTCCGGATGTTCTGAATCCCTGCGGCCTGTGCATGAAGAGCGGCCACAAGCGAAGTCGAGTACGTACCAGCGTCCGAGGGAGGCTCATGGACAACACTCGTTGATCGGTGAGCACTCTCCTCAAGTTGGTGGGATAGTGATGCCACGGAGGCACGCTCCTGCTCTACGGCAAGGGCGAGTGCCTGCTCGCGTTCACAAGGGGCGTCTAGTGCTGCGGCGATGTCAGATGTCTCCGCAGTGTCGGTGCCGTAGGAAGAATTTGTGTTCTCCGCAGTAGCACCGGCGACTGGGAACGGAATCGGCGGGATCGCCGTGGTGCTCCCGTCGATGTCGAGGCCGGTGGCGTCCCGTAGCGCGGAGGTACCTGCCATGAAGGTAACAGCAGTGGCGGGGTTGCTGGAGGTACCGACGAGGGGTTCACCAGCGACTGGACTAGTTCTCGAGAAGGAGGGGGCGGCTGCAGAACCAGCAGCGAGGGGCCTGGGGGCTGTGGCACCTCCTAAGAAGGCGGCGCCCCCTCCAGAGGTTGCTGTTCCTCCAGTTTCAGCAGTCCAGAGGGTGGCGCCCCCTCTAGTGGGGCCGGCGGACCCCCCAGGGGCGGCGGCGGCCTAGGCAGGCCAGGGGGCGGCGCTCCCTCCAGGGGGGCCGGCGGACCCCCCAGGGGCGGAGCACCCAGGGGCGGCGGCGGCCCAGGCAGGGGAGGTGACGCCCCCCCCCCCCCCGTGCGCGCGCGGCCCCCATCCGGGTGGGGGCGGCCCGAATCCGGGCGGAGCCGCCCCGATCGAGGGCGCGGCGGCCCCGGATCCGGAGGTGGCGGCGGCGGCGGCCCCTCCCCGCGCCCAGGGTGGGGTGGCGGCGGCCCTTGCCAACGCGCGTTGTCCTCCATATGAGGCGGCGCCCCCCCTGCGTGCGCAGCCCAGATCTGGCGGCTGGTGGCGCCCTGGCGTCGGCGAGCGGCGCACCAGGGGCGACGACGGGCGGCGGCTCAGGGGCGGCGGTGGTTCTGGCCGCGGTGGCCCAGGGTGGGGTGGCGGCGGCGTGCGCCCAGGGCTGCTGCGGCGGCGGCTGGCCCATTAGGATTAGGGTTAGCCCTAATCCTAATTATTCCTAGCTAATGATACCATGAAAGAGGGCTAACGATAATTGTATTGAGATGATGGAAAAGCTAGAGTACAGGTGTGATTATATAGAGGGATTAGGAGGGGAGAAAAGACTAAACTACCCCTAACCCTAATCCCTCTCTAATGACTAATATACCCCGTGTCACATTCCTAATTACAGGGTCTAACATTTAGATCTCTGGCTCAAGATTAATATAGCCTATGAACCTAGTAGTTATTTTTTGAGGGAAAACAACTCAGCAATTTAGATATCAATTAATAGGTTATATTAGTCCTGGTAGGATTTAGATATGGATGGTTCGACATTGCTCTCGATGTGAGAGGATTTAGACCCACTTGGGTTTTCTTTTTCGCTATTATCACATCGAGGATTTAGACCCAGCAAATTGACATGCTTGTGATAACAATGAAAAAGAAAACCGAAGTAGGGGAAAAAGAGCAACGATTACTCGTTAATTCATAACTGATGAATCATAAGATATATACGCGCCTATATATGCTAATGGTTGTTGTGCGGTGGACAAGAAAAGAATACGCTTTAGCCTTGTTCGTCACGGTAAGCCAGGCACAGGTTGCCGCACTCCCCGGACCCTACGATCCACGCAAACCAGCAGAAATCCCTTATCCAAGCACGAATTGATGAAACAACATATATGCCTTCCTTCATAATCAAGAAAATAAAAGAAAAGGAGAGACAGATGAAGCCCTTCCGGTGGAAATGTCTAGTCCAGCGTCGCTTTGTGATCAATCGATCATAAGACGCAACCGACCCCCCATTTGTTCTATCTGCTGGCATCCTGTTGTTTTGCTGGTGCTGAAGTGGATCATAAGACGCAACCTTCTATACTGATTTTGCTGGTGCTGAAATAAAAAGAACGGACGAAGTACTAATAGTTTAATGGTTTAAGGTGATGTTGTTTGTCGACGCACTTCACGAGGATCATGTCGTTTGTCCACAGAGGTGCATGATGCAGCAGGGGGGCTGACCCTCTCCCGCCGGGTGCCGTGGCAGCGGTGGGTTCGTGATTACTCGAAAATTCGGGTCAGGAAATTTGATTTTTTATAAATTTGGGTTTTCAAAATCATTATTCAAAATTGTACACAAATTATTAGTTACCTAAAAATTCGGGTTCAGGTTCATGTAACCCATATTAACCGAACAGTGACAACACAACTAAAAATCTAAAAAAAATACAGCAGCTAAAACAGTAATAAATTCAACATTGCAGCAGGAGAACCAAAATTATAGCAACATTTCAGTAATAAATAAAATAGCAGCAAAATTACATCAACAAGAACATCTAGAAATAGATTTTCAGATTTTTATTCTTTCTTTTTTTTTAAAAAAATCTGACTAGCTAACTTTAAAAATATGATAATCTTCTTCATAAATCCATAAGCAAAAGGGTCATATGGTCACGCAAATAGATATGGCCCAAACGTCAAATAAAGTAGATCGAGTATTCGGGTATTATGAATCCCTACCCGAAAATACGCGAAATAGTGTCGGGTTTTGTCAATCCCTACCCGAAAAATGATTTCGGGTTTCGGGTTCGGATTTTTTCGGGTATGTTATTCGGGTTCGGGTTTTGTGCCCACCTCTAGGCCGTGGGCTCGCGGATGAGAGAGAGAGAGAGAGAGAGACCGTCTGTTGCGCCTCCATCACCCAACATGCGACATCACACACACATGACGGCCCTGTTTGACACGGCTTAAACTTGTTAAAAAAGCAGCTTGTTTGAAAAGCTGGTGAACAGCAGGTTAAGCTTATATCCTGCTTTTAGTTCATTCTAAGAAGCAGCTGAACTAATAAGCTGCTGGAGAAGCTGACTGTTTGGTACACCCACAGCTTATTTTTATAAAAAAAAACGGTTCAGAAGCTGTCCCAAACAGGGCCGACATTGCGTGGGTGCTCTCACTCATGAGTCATGAAGCACCCCACCTCTTCCCGTGTCCCGGAGCGAGCGGGGTCGAAGCCACCAGGGCCTAGAGGTGCGACTTAAGACGGGTTAAATCCGGGCGGGCCGAAGCACGACGGGCCGACACGACCCAGGCACGAAACCATTTCAGGCCCGCCTAGCACGAATTTTTGGGCCGTGCCGTGCCCGGGTTTGCGAGGTCGGACGATCCGGCACGAAATAGAATTTCGGGCCGTGCTCAGGCCAACACGACCCGAAATGAACCCGCCGGCACGAAATGGCCCATCAGCCCGTGTTAGCCCGAAAATCTGATGATTCAAAACAGCCTACGCGTCTGTCCCAATAGGGTTAGGTTTAGACCCCGCGTTGCCCGCCAGCGCCATGGTTCATATGCTTAAAAAACTGCAAATCCTTTATATCATCATATGCAAAAGTACTTTTCTATTTGTTTTTTTGTTACCATCAATGTATGATGTTTTTGAATGTGAAATTTAATGGACACATGTAATTTAGCCTACTGAAACCCAAATATTTTTTTGGATTTTCAGAATATACGGGTCATGCTTGGGCCTAGCACGACCCAAAATTGGTCTGTCGGGCCACATGCCGTGCTTGACCGTCTTTTTTAATTTCGTGTCTGTCGGCGCGGCCTGAAAAGGCCTGACGTGTTTTCAGGCCACGGGCCAAATCGGTCCAAAGCATAAACGGGCCGTGCCTCCCACCTCTACCGGGCCCCCAATCAAGTTCCCGGTCGAGGTCTCGAAGCAGGAAAACTACTTGCGGTTCGGAGCCGGGATGATCTGGACTCGACGGACCTTGCTAGGTACACGCACGTCTGATGGGGATTGGTCGACCGGCACGACGACGTGACCCTTTGACCTGTCGTCTCCCTAGAGCAGCATGCCCCCGGTACTCCAGCCCTCATCAAGCGAGCGAGCGTCTAAGCATCTAGTATAACGCACGGTTAGGTAATTTGATGCTACCAAATTAAGTCGGACGGGTCGTTTCGATGAACCGGACGGGCCATCTGCGTCCGTCGCCTCTGGTGACGTAGGACTCGTGCGCATGCATGACGACATGGCTTTGATCGTGATTTCGGGAAGCGAAATGACTCCGTCGACGTGCCGCCGACCCGCCGCGGTCCGCTCAAGTATGCGCTCAGTAGCTCGACTCCCCCGCGGTTCAAAACCCGATGGGAAATGACCCGTTTCTTGGCTGCACGGCACGGGTTTTGGATCAACGGGAGAGGATTGAGCGCTGGCTTTCCATTCGTTTGCTTCAAGCTTCCTTGCTGCGGTTGCCGCCCGCCCTGCTTCCCCGATCCGCTTGCTCGTGTCGATGGTCAGAACCACGTATTACAGTTCGTCCTCACCTGAAAACTATAGCTAGCTGTAGCATGTCTGCTTCTTCTCCACTGGTCGTTCCGATTAATCGTATAAATAAGTAATAATTTTAATTACAAACAACACTGGGGATGTAGCTCAGATGGTAGAGCGCTCGCTTAGCATGCGAGAGGTACGGGGATCGATACCCCGCATCTCCAACTTGTTTTTGCATTTTCAACTAATTTGAGAGGGTACAAGTACGAACCCACAGCCGCACTCCACTGTCCGTCGCCAGCGTCCGGCAGCCTAGGAGCCGCCATATGCACAGATCATCCTCTGCTTGATCCATGAACGAACTGACAAGGCGATGCTTCCCTGTCCAAACTCCAGCATCTGGAGGCGTCGGTTAAGGTACAATCGAACTAATTTGAGAGGGTACAAGTACGAAATGCCCACAGCCGCACATGGCAGTCCCCTCCCCACAGTCCACCGCCAGCGTTCGGCAGCCTAGGAGCCGCCATTAGAGGTGGGAGATGGGCCGGGCCAAATTCGGGCGGGCCGAAGCACGGCTCGAAACTAAATTTCGGGCCGGGCCGGGCCCGGGTTCGAAGGCTTCGGGCGACCCGGCCCGAAATTGAGTTTCGAGCCGTGCTCGGGCCGACCCGGCCCGAAATTGGCCCATCGGCCCGAAAAGGCCTGAAATGTCCGAAAAAGCCTGATTTTTTTGGAATTTTCTCTGGATTTTTTAGATTTATTTGGAATTTTTCTGATTTTTATGGATTTTTTTATTTTTTTTCGATTTTACAGATTTTTTTGGATTTTTTATTTACAGATTTATTTTTGAAATTTTTTCGATTTTACAGATTTTTTTAATTATTTGGATTTTTTCTGTTATCGGGCCGTGCTTGGGCCGGGCCCGGCCCAAAATAGGCCCACCGGGCTGCGTGCCGTGCTCGGGCCACCAGTTTGGTAATTCGGGCCGGCCGGCCCGGCCTGAAAAGGCCCGACGTGCTTTCGGGCCGCGGGCCAAATCGGCCCGAAGCACGAAAATTTCGGGCCGTGCCGGCCCGGCCCGACTCCCACCTCTAGCCGCCATGCACAGATCATCCTCCGCTTGATCCATGAACGAACTGACAAGGCGATGCTTCCCTGTCCAAACTCCAGCATCTGGAGGCGTCGGTTAAGGTACAATCGAACTGAAAGTCGGTTTCGGTTGGGAGGAGGCAACTCATGCCGGCAGTGCCGGATGCGCTGACCAGACCTGAAAAAGAGGTAACGAGGAGTTCAAGAACCAAGCCGAGTCAGTGACAGAAGCAAAGAAGTGCTTCATTTTTTTCCTTTCTTGAGGAGGTACTACTTCATCATCACGTGATGTGGTCACGCGTTTCTGGTCGGAAGGTGGCGTTCCGGTTCCGGCCTCGCTCACTTCGGGGTGGCACACCGTATGAAAAAAAAACTGAGCTGGCGACGATTGAATCGGCAGCAGTACAAGCTTGGGCGTTACGAGTCACGGCCACCGACACATGTGGAGGCGAAGCGATTAGGCCGATGGGATGTGCACTGACTCCTACTCTTCCTACTCCTAGCTCCATTACCGTGCTCGTGCCTTGCTACCCATGACGATGGCCTCGGAGTGTAGCGTCCTTCAATTCTATTTTGGAAGATTACTGAAGATGACGCGCGAAAAACTGTTGCAGTGGTGGGCAGGGGCGAACCATTGAGGCGACGACTTTGGGTGCCTGCAATGGCAGCGGCGGGCGAGCTGCGTGTGCGGCGGGGCGCTGGGTGCATAGGGCGCGTAGCTCGCAATCAATTTGAAGGAGAACGGCGTAGGTTATTGTGTGGCAGCGGAAAGATAAGGTGGGAGGACTTGGGTATTTTTGGGTGTTCGACGATATGTTTCCTCCTTTTAACCAAAATTAGTTGGGCTTGTCTTTCTAATAGACTAGTGACAACTAGTTAGGGTTGGCTAACAATTAACCCACCCATTCGCTGAGATGGTTGCACCAACTAAAGGCTAATTTTAATCAGTTAATAATTAATTAGTCCGTTGGATCCAAACAAGAACCTACTCGTTTCTACTGTTGAACATCATTATTTGAAGAAAAAAACACTGTAAATACAGCAGCGCTAGTTTTGGTCACACCTTCAAATGCCACCCCGCGTGTAAAATCTATAAACTAGAGCGAGGGATTTTTGTCGAGTTACCTACATGATAGTGATATCAACGGTAACAAGAAGAGAATTGTTATCAAGTTCAGACTCGTGGTGAGATAATATGGTACTTTTGCTTGGATGGTTAATTTCTCAATATGAAGCTTACAATAGTTGTTGTGTATGCGTCTGAGGATCTAGATGTGTAATACAATGTTGGGTATTGGATTCTCGTCTCGGTGCCCCTCATTTGTCTTTTATAGGGGTTGAAAGTCTTAGGACAAGTCCCGAGTCAGTTACAAGTTCGATACAATTAGTATATACTCTATCAATATCTTGCTATATTTAACATTGAGTCGGTTGCTTCTTTCCGTATTTGTTCAGAGTCTAGACATCATTCTTCTACCTTACACCGCTTTCCATGCTAAGACAGGGTCTTGATCGTGTGCTTGTAGTTGTGTTGTTAATCCTGGGTCATGGAGGTCTTCATGTGATTTGTCTTGATCAATTCTTTGGCCTTGGACTACAGGTAGCTATTGACAGGGCCCGACCCGCCACGGGTTCGTGCCGCTAGCCCGAGAATCGCACTGGGTGATGCCGTGATATGCGGCACCCAACAGCACACATATAAGGAAAAATGTATCATATAAATCAAGAGCGGAAGCTTACAAATGTTATTTGTAATAATTTATATCAAATAACTACAGCGAAATACTATAATCATCTCACATTGAAAATCACTAAACACTCGAGAAGATGTCCAGTCCGCGGACTCTTCTCGCTAGCAACACGAAGACAACTGCAGCGGCTGGGCTCTCTCTATGTTAAACGACTCGAAAGTCTTCGAGTCTCACCGGACAACCTCCTCATAGCATCGGTTAACCTGCAAAACCACTCATATAGCAAGTGTAAGCACATAGGCTCAGCAAGACTGATCCGTCTCCTCTAAACAAGAAACTCTACATGCACGACGGATTGAAAAGGGTAGCTAAATTTGCATAAAGGACTCGCCTACAGTTGATCCTTAACTTTCAAGTTTTAAGTCTCATTTTTAAGACTTTGAACCGAACAGTATCGTAACTCCACAATCAAACAAAGAAACACTTTGCTATGATGCTTCTTGCACAAGGTGAAGTAAAGTTTAATTAGCAATATCTCTAATACAAGTATGGTTACAATACAATTTAAAACACAAGACGCTTCAATTCTTACTATGTCAAGACACAGTGGGCAAGGATGAGTTCTTACTACGTCAAGACGCAGTGGGCAAGTGTGCTCATATGACCGATTTTTGACCGTTATTGAACAACACACATATTTTTCCTTATATGTGTGTTGTTGAGTGTCGCATATTAAGACACCAACCAATGTGATTCCCGGGCGAGCGACACGGCCCCGTGGCGGGTCAGGCCCTGTTAGCTATATCGTTGTCACCATGGGTCATTCCTTCCCTTCCTTCTCATCGTCGCATTAGTGTTGACGTCGATCATTGTTGTCACTATATCCTTCACCATAGTGTGTCTCTTTCTGTCACCTCTCCTCGAGCCCTCCAAGGTCTTCATCCACCTCCCAACCCCTAGATTCAGCATGCCTAGCAGTGAATCTAATGTACTCACGAACGGGAGGTGGCAGGTTAGATGGAGGCCCAACAGTTGTATCTTGGACGAGGTCATGTGTGGAAAATATAAGTTTTTCGCCGTCGCCAACGCTCTGGAAGGGCCTAACCATGGTGGTTTCTACTCTAGTCATCCCTCCTTTGCCCAAGTCCCCCTTAACCTACATGTGGTTCATTGCCGCTCCCTACATCACTACATGAAAGAGGTCAACATACGACAACCGGCTTATCATACGACGACCAGCAGTCGTATATAAACTTATATACGACGGTCCGAACAGGACGTCGTATATAAGGTTATATACGACGGTACAACCATCGTTTATTAATTGGCTATCGTAAATAGAGCCTATATACGACAACCAACCCTAGGCTGTCGTATATATCCCTTATTTACAACAGCCCGTGCGGCTGGCTGTCGTATCTAATTACGGCTGTCGTAAATAAGCTTATTTATGACGGCCACACAACGGGTCGTCGTAAATAAGTCTCATATATCCGCGGGCCCGGGTCGGCGCGGACATTCACGCCCGCGCCTACCCGAGCCCCCGCCGCCCGAAGCGCCACCCCGCCCGCCACCCGAGCCGCCGTCCCCGGTCGCCGCCGCCCCGTCCTCCACCCGGCCTTCCCCGCCCCGGCCGCCAGCGCCCCGCCCTCCACCCCGGCTGCCGCCGCACCCGAGGGCCGCCCGCCGCCCGAAGCGCCGCCCCGCCCGCCACCCGAGCCGCCGCCCGGCCTTCCCCGCCCCGGCCGCCACCGCCCCACCCTCCACCCCGACCGCCGCCGCACCGGACGTGCAGTCCCGGCCGCCACCGCTCCGCCCTCCACCCCGGCCACCGCCACACCGGACGGCGCAGCCCCACCGCAGCGCCGCCCCACGCGCTGCCTAGCCACACCGCCCAGCCCTGCGCCCGTCGCGCTGCGCGCCGCCGCACCGTGCCGGTCCGCCTCCACGTTGTGCGCCGCCCGCCTCGCCGTGTGCCGCTAGACGCGCCGCCTCCATCGTGAGGTAAGCCGCCCGCCTCCCTCCCCACCTCGGCCGGCGACCCCCATGGCCGGCCACCGGCGTCCCCCATGCCAGCCTCCATTACCGGCCATGGAGGCAACCGAGGAAGCTCGGTTTTTTTAATTACCAATTGTTTAGTAGCTAATTATTTAGATTATGCTTATTTGAGTTTGATTGTTTAGTGGCTAATTATTTAGATTTAGATATTGATATGCTTAGGTTTAATTATTACCTAGTTTTATTTGAATTGCTAGCTAGGTGTAATTTTTTAATTGCTTAGAATCAGTGTCCCAAAAAGGCGCTAGGCGGGCGGTGACCCTCCACCTAGAGCCTAGGCGCGCCTAGGCGTTTTTAGGTGGCGCCTAGGCGTTATGTACTGTATTGTATACACTATTTTTTTTGAAAATATAGAAGTATATACATATGTCGTGGACTAATTTTTCACAGGCAACCTCCGGTCTCCCCTCTGTTTCCCTCTCCCTCCCGCGCAGCATCCAGCCCAAGCAGCCTTTTGGTGCCTTTGCGCAACCCAGCCCAACCCCCCAACCTCTCTTCCCCGTGCCCCCTCACTGCAAGGAACCAAGGGCTCAGCCGCCTCCCGACATTGCTCTCCTACCCCTGCCCCGCCCCCTCCCTCTTCCTGGATATCCTCCCCGCCGGCACGACGCAACATGTTGTCCCCCGCTCCGCCTGGATCTGCCCCACGCGCCCTTTGTCTCCCACGTGCCCCACCTGGATCTGGTCGCGGATCTCATCTCGCATCCACGGTCCGCCCATCCCCGGATCGGAACCCCCCCTCCCCCCGCGCCGCCCCTGCTTGTGATGCAAGCGGCAATGGAAGTAACAAACTAACAATTGTACTTTAATTACATTGCATTTCAATAAAATATAAATTGTAATGTTTGAAATGACAGACGCTAGCTCGACAGCAAGGGCAGCAAATCCAGATACCGTTGTGGCAGCCACCGCCGTTCGTGCTGCAGCCGACGCCACCACAGGAGCAATTTTCTAGAGTACAGGTACAAAAAGGAAGTTACATTAAGTTCAACTAAACAATTAAATACGAAACACCGTTGTAAACTTATACATATGTCACCAAGTTTCGTAGGGATCACGGACGGAGGCTCAGACTCCATCACCGCGGCTACGGTCGCCAGGCTCGCCGCGGCAGGATGACTTCTTCGCCCCTGGAGGTAGTGGATGGGCTAGTAATGAATAGATTTGTGAATTTGTTTTAGATTGTAGATGTTAGACGTCGTAAAATGGATGTGTACTATTGCACTTTGTGATTGTGGATGTGGATGTGAATATGTTCTGTGATTGCCTGTGTAGCTGGCCATCGAGCCAGGTTAGCCATTTTCTGTTTTTTTAATTGAAAACCTTATATACGACGGCCTATATGATTTATATACGACAGTATCTATACAGGGCCGTCGTATATAAGCCTAAATAATATACGACGGCTAGGACCAGACCGTCGTATATAAGCATAAGTAATATACGACGGTTCTGGGCCCAGACCGTCGTATATAAGCACTACAAGAATCGCGATAAGAGACGATGGCCACAAACCGTCGTCTATAAGGCTCAAACTGTCGTCAATAACTTATTAACGACGGTATACGCTTATAGACGACAGTACACTGCCATCTACGTTTTTTTGTCATCTATAATGTTATTGATAACGGTAACCGTCGTCCATAAACTATTTGACGATGGCCAAAACCAGCTGTCGTCGATAAGTGACCTCCTCCACGTGGCAGTGGGGGAAGCTTATCGTCGACGGTGACACAGACACCGTCGACGATAAGTTACAGTAACATCGACGGCAGAAGGGCACTGTCGTTGATACTGGACACTTATCGTCGATGGTGTCCTTGTCACCATCGACGATAACTCGCCAGTATCGTCGACGGCCTCCATGTAACCGTTGTCTATAATTTTTGCAGTTTTTTTTTTAAATAGAAAATGCTACCCTCGCTTCGAGGCCAGCCCTGGCTCGATGACCAGATCACAGAGACAGAAAAACATGACACAAACATGCATAATACATCACACAATATATTATTACATAATTCTTCATACAAGTCTCACACCGCACAAGTCTGAGGCTCGACTGATCTGACTAAGAGACGCTACCCTGTCCGTTGCCATCGGAGTTTGAAAAGTCGTCCTCCTGCAGTCGTCCAAGCATCTGAGAAGACGGAGTTTGAGCCTCCGTTTCCGACGCCTGTGAAGTGCAAGTGTGGTTAGGCATGTTACAAGTAAGAAAATGCATATTTTACTAAATTTGAACAAGTTGAACTAGTTTAAGTTATTTTGAATAATTTTATACCTGGGTTGCCGTCGTCGGCACCGGCGGCAACTGTATCACTGGCGGCTCCCATTGCGGAAAGACATCCAAGTGCGGATTTCAGTCATTTTTGAGAGTATACCTTCAAAGCAGACAAATCATTTACGACAGAGAAAACAACGAGAGAAAGAGAAGAAAGACCCGAAACCCCTTTATGTCCATATATTAAATAATAACAACGAATAAACTACTATTTCAAAAGCATAACACCGTCTATTTAACACTACACCCCCTATCCGGTGCAATTCTTCAAGTAAAAGGGGAAAACTATACGGTTATAGCCGTCCTACGTATGTTGCGAGTCAAAGAAGATCATTCGAGCGGGGCGCCGTCGGTCGCAGCAGGATCCATCCGAGTGGGAGCGCCGTCGGTCATGGCGCAAACGAGGGCGCCGTCGATCGAGGCGCGTGGCGGGGGGGGGGGAGCGGGATGGTCAAGCGCAGCTGGATCCATCGTGCCGGGGGCATGGTCGGTCCAGCGCGGGGCGGGGTGGTCGGACGCAGGAGGGAGCTGGGGGCGGCGCGGTCGAATGCGGAGGGGGACACAAGAGGTGGGGTGGGGGTGAGATGGCGGCGTGTGGGAGGGAGGGTGCCACCGGTCAAAACCTAGCGGTGGGGGAAGTGTGGGCCGCACTAGGTTGGGCCATGTGGACCATTTGGAAACAGGGAAAGCAGAAGTGGCCCATAGAAAATTACTTTAGCAAATTAGAAACATGTGTCCTATATTTTAAAATTTTCTATAAATCATTACCGCCTAGGCGCCGCCAAGAAACGCCTAGGCACGCTTAGGCTCTAGGCGGAGGGTCACCGCGTGCCTAACGCCTAGCGCCTTTTAGAACCTTGACTTGGAGTAGAGGTCGCTTCCACCATCCACCCAAGCGCGGGTGGTTGATGTCCATGCCATCGTCGTTCGCTACCATGCCATCTCGACACATACATTACACCTACAACTGTCTATACGGCACTAACACATTTAATACGTGTCGTGCCGTTTTGGGTCAGACCGTGCCGGGTCGGGTAGGCCCCAAACCCGTTTACTTACATATATTAAGTAATCACTAAAAAACATAAGCAGTTAAGCTAAACAATATAATAAAAGCAACATAATCCAAGATATTCTGGATGACTCGTCCTATCCCACCTCGTCCTTGTCCCTTCAACTAAACAAAAAACAGGTATTTCTGCTGGTTGGTTAATTTTCTACATGCCACTTCTATTGGGGGCAGCCAGGCGAGAGGTGGGCTGAGGCGGCGGGGCAGCGGGGTGGGAGGGGGCCGTGGTGGCGTGGGGTGGCGGGGGAGGCCGACGGCTGAAAGCATCTAGGCCCCCGTGAGATATGGTTTTGGTGATTAATGACAACCGTTCTTTATTACTAATGAGTTTGTGGATGCGAGGTTTCACATATATCACATCAACCGTTAATGAACTATCTATTCACACCATCTACTGCTCATGGGATACAAATGGAGACCCCTCAACGATCTATTCTAAGGGGTCATTCGATATGAAGAACTCATACAAATCTATTCTATCGAAATTGGCAACACAAGAAGCTTACACTTTACCGTAATATCATTTCAAACAAGTGTCAAAGAGGTCACTCAAGAAGATTCCAAAGGATCAACTCAAAATAACTCGAAGCAAACAAGTTGCATTCACCGGATCATCCGATGTCTTGCAAAATGACTACATCGGTCGAGTTTGAGTTAGCAGAAGAAGAAGACCTCAGATTCCAGTACTCATCGGATCATCCGATGTGAAGGAAGTGGCACATCGGTTGGGTTCACCCGAAGGTTGATATCTGAGTTATTATGAAGATATACACACCGGATCATCCGATGAGGAAGTAAGTGTACATCGGTCAAATTCAACAGAGACAATATTTCTGACCCAATTCTGAAGATCAACTCACCGGATCATCCGATGATAAATTGAAGTAACATCGGTCGATTAAAAGATCCAACGGTTATATCCAACGGTCACATCTGACACGTGACATCAGCTAATTTGGAATTCGACCGATGATCATATAAAGGGGTGCATCGGAGGATCCGATGCTAACTGACAAAGTCTGCCCACTTTTCCAACGGCTATCTCGTGTGGGCTGGCTATAAATACCCCTCCAACCGGCCATTTCGACAAGTCTTGATCTCCTGAGCCTCACTACACATTCTCAAGCATTCAAGACCAAGAGCTACCACTTCCACACTTCAAAACCTCTTGTAATCCAACTATAGGTTATATCTAGCTAGAGAGAAGCTTGTGTGCGTCCATTCTTGGTGATTGGAATCTCTAGGCTAGTGAGAGAGAGTGTCTTGGTGACTTCTCTCACCTTGTAAACGTTGGAGGAAGAAGAGATCCCTCCGGAGCTTACCAAGGTGTTTGTGGAGAATCACCGTTGTACAAGGCTTGAGCTCCACCTTGCCGGAGAGGGCGAACGGAGAAAGATAGTGGATTCCCTTGTCTTGGTGACTTGGGAGTGGCCATACCCTTTGGTGGGTGCCACAACGTGGACGTAGGAAGATTCTTATGATCTTACCGAACCACGGGAAAAATCGCCGTGTCTCCGAGTCTCCGCGGGAGTTTGCCTTTCTCTCCTCACCCCTTACTATTACGCTTTTACTATTCCGCACTTAACTCTCTTACTTGCGTACTTAGTTTGCATAGGGAATTGGGTTTCAACCATTAAAGTTTTAAATTGCTCTAAAATTTTAAAAAGCCCAATTCACCCCCCCTCTTGGGCGTTTCGATCCTTACAATTGGTATCAGAGCTTGGTTGCTCATTGGATCATTCTAGCTTCACCGCTAGAGAGCAAAAATGGCCAAGAATGGGGGTTCGGTTCCTACCTTCGAGGGCAAGAATTTTGCTTATTGGAAAGCACGCATGCGCGCTTACCTTGAGGCAATTGCTCTCGAAGTGTGGGAAGCGACCCATGCGGGGTTTGGAAATCTTGACTATGTTGGAGACCAATTAAAATGGGATGCTAAGGCTAGAAATGCCATATATGAATGCATTAGTCAAGATGTTTTTGCTAGGATTGCTAGCAAGGAAAAAGCATGTGAAATTTGGGCATGTCTAGTTGAAATACATGAGGGCTCATCTCGTGTCAAAGAACTCAAATATCACATGCTTAAATCAAAATATGATGAATTTAAGATGTTTCCTCATGAAAACGTTAATCAAATGTTTTCTCGTTTAAATGTGCTCATTGAGGAAATTAACGCACTTGATATTGCTTCTCTTGGCAAGGGACTTATAAATCGCAAGATCCTCATGCTTCTACCCAAGCCCAAGTACAACATTATCAATTCAATGCTCCAAAAAGAGTCACTAGACAACCTTGAAGTTTCGGAGCTCATTGGAGAAATTCATGCTCATGAAATGAGCGTACTTGGAATGATGGAGGAGTCATCATCAAAAACCATTGCTCTCAAGACGTCAACCAAGAAGACAACTCCCAAGAAGAAGAAAGTGGTTGAGCCTAGCTCAAGTGAAGAAGAGCAAGAAACAAGCGAAGATGATGATGATGAGCTTGCTTTGATGATGAGAAAATTCTTATGCCTCAACTCCAAGATTGCAAAGAAGGGATACTCTTTTGATCCCAAAAAGAAAGCCTTCTTGCCAAGAAAAGATGAAAACAAGACGTGCTACAATTGTGGTGATCTAGGCCACATATCATATGACTGCCCAAGACCGGACAAAAGAAAGGAAATTGGCAAGCATCACAAGCTAGAAGAAAGTGATGATGAAGAGGAGGTCAAGCCCAAGCGCTCCTTTGGAAAGAAGAAATTTGACAAAGGCAAGAAAACCAAGCTCTTTCCAAAGAAAAGAAGAGGGCCTCAAAAGGTCTTCATGTGTGAAGCAAATGAGTGGATCACGGATGAAGAGTCAAGCGACGAAGATAGTGAAGATGAAGAAAACTTGGCGGGCCTCGCCATCGTCAACAAGAATGACTCCCCTCTTCGTCCACCTCCTATGTGCCTAATGGCGAAAGGTAACTCAAAGGTATGTGAAGACTCTAGCGATGATGATGAGGAGCTTTCACCCGATGAATTAGCATCCATGATTAGTGAATATCATGCCATGATAAAAAGGGAAAAGGCTAAGGTTAAGGCTCTTGAGCTAGCTCGTGCTAAGCTTGAAAGTGCTAACCTCGATTTGCATGACAAGTATGTAACCATACTTAAAGAGCATGACACGCTCAAATTAAATGTCAAACAAATCGAGGATGAAAATGCTACAATCAAGCTTAAGTATCATGAGCTTGACTTAGCTAACTTGGCACTCTTGGCAAAGCACAATGAGTTGGTTCAAGAACATGAAGTGCTTAACCGTGCTTATGAAGCTATTAAACTTAAATTGAAAAACACAAAGAAAGAAACCCTTGATGGCAAAATATCATCTAATTCACATGCCACTAATGTTTTGGATAAGTCTTTGCCTTTGAAAGCAAGCCCTAGGGAGAAGGAGCTAATGGACGAAATTGAAAGTCTTCGCACTAGTGTGGCAAGACTCTCTAAGGGGGAGGACAAGCACAAGGAAATCCTCTACCAACAAGCGAAAAGCTTCAACAAGAGAGGACTTGGATCCTTCCCGGTACCCAACAAAGGAAAGGTGCCCTCACCGGAGCTTAGGACAAGCTTCATCAAGGAAGTTGGGTCATATTGCCAACATTGTGAGGTCACCGGACATCACACGAGGGAGTGTCCTCTTCCCAACCGTCCTTCTCCTAAATTGCCTTCTAACTACAAATCTACTTTCAATGATTATCACTATCTATTGAGCAAAGTAGGTGGAAAGGTGAAGGCAAGGTTCATCGGCAAAGACATCAAGAGCATGAAGGGGAAGCTCCCCAAGCAACTTTGGGTTCCAAAATCACTTGTATCACACATACAAGGACCTAAGTTGGCTTGGGTTCCTAAACTCAAAAACTAACTTTATGTGTGTAGGTGAACTACAAAGCCGGAGGAAAGCATTGGGTACTCGATAGTGGGTGCACTCAACATATGACCGGCAATGATGGTATGTTCACCTCCATAGAAAACCCCGGCAATCATGAACAAGTCACCTTTGGTGATAACTCAAATGGGAAGGTAATTGGTTTGGGTAAAATTGCTATTTCTCATGATTTGTCTATCTCTAATGTGCTTTACGTTAAGTCTCTTAGCTTTAATTTACTTTCTATTGCACAATTATGTGATCTTGGACTAACGTGCACATTTGACAAGAATGGTGTTGTGGTGACTAGTGAGTCAAGCAAAGAACTAATATTCAAAGGTTTTCGGCATGGACATCTTTACTTGGTGGACTTCTCCAACAAGGATGCTAGCTTGACCACTTGTCTTTTCACCAAGACTAGTTTGGGATGGCTATGGCATCGGCGCATTGCTCACATTGGGATGAGCAAGCTCAAGAAGTCATTCAAGCTTGGGATGGTGACCGGCGTGAAGGATGTCACATTTGAGAAGAACAAGCTTTGTAGCGCATGTCAAGCCGGGAAGCAAGTTGCCTCACACCATCCGTTAAAGACAATGGTGTCAACCTCCAAGCCACTTGAACTACTTCACATGGACCTCTTCGGACCGTCCACGTATCAAAGCCTTGGCGGTAACCTCTATTGTCTTGTTATTGTTGATGACTACTCTCGCTATGCTTGGACATTGTTCCTAGGCGACAAGAGTGAAACTCCGGAAATCTTCAAGACCTTCGCTAAACGAGCTCAAAGGGAATTTCAACTTCCCATCATCAAGGTCCGGAGTGACAACGGCACCGAGTTCAAGAACTATAACATTGGGGAGTGGTGTGATCGTGAAGGCGTGAAGCACGAGTTTTCGGCCACATACACCCCTCAACAAAATGGTGTCGTTGAAAGGAAGAACAAGACTCTCATCACCCTTGCAAGAGCAATGCTTGATGACTATGGCACGTCGGAGAAGTTTTGGGCCGAAGCAATCAACACGGCGTGCCATGCCGCAAATAGGGTCTACCTTCATCGACTACTTCAAAAGACCCCATATGAGCTCCTCATTGGGAGAAAGCCCAACATCTCCTACTTCCGAGTCTTCGGGTGCAAGTGCTACATCTACCGCAAGAAAAGGCTCGGTAAGTTTGAAAGAAGGTGTGATGTTGGTATCTTTCTTGGTTATGCGTCAAACTCAAAAGCATATCGAGTATTCAACCAAACCTCCGGGTTAGTTGAAGAAAGTTGTGATGTTGAGTTTGATGAGACTAATGGCTCCCAAGAGGAGGGTTTTGGTCATGATGATATAGATGATGAGCCTCTACGAGAAGCTATGAAGAACATGACCATAGGAGACACCAAGCCCGAAGTTGAGGAGAGCCATGATCAAGGGGGAGCCTCAAGTTCCAACATCAACACCTCCATGGCGCCTCAAATTGATGAAGAAGAAGAGAAAAATGATCCATTGCCAATGCAAGATTCACATGCCACACAACACCAAGAAGAAGAAGAAGTCCAAGGTCAAGTCCAACCACGAGACGAGCAAGATGCCTCACCACCACCAAGTGCCTCACAACCTCTTATGAGGCATGGGCGCATCTCCAAGGCACATCCGATGGATCAAATCATCGGAAGTCCGTCACGGGGAGATTTCAAATCAAGCAACTTCAAGAGGGGACTTTCATCTACCAAGAAAAGTACACCAAAGACCTCTTGAAGAAGTTTGAAATGGAAGATTGCAGCTCAAGAAGCACTCCAATGGCAACAAATTGTCATCTCGACGCGGACATGGACGGTAAACCTATTGATCAATCTCATTACCGTTCCATAATTAGTTCATTATTATATCTTACCGCATCTAGGCCCGATATCATGTTTAGTGTGTGCTTGTGTGCTCGCTTTCAAGCAGCACCTAAAGAATCGCATCGTAAGGCGGTCTTTAGGATACTTAGGTATCTCAAGCATACCCCAAGTGTAGGTTTGTGGTACCCCAAGAACGCTAGTTTTCATCTCTTGGGTTACTCGGATTCGGACTTTGCCGGATGCCGTGTGGATCGCAAGAGTACATCCGGTGGGTGCCACTTACTTGGGCGTTCCCTAGTATCTTGGTCGAGCAAAAAGCAAAACTCCGTGGCTTTGTCCACCGCGGAGGCAGAGTATATAGCGGCCGGTGCATGTTGTGCCCAAAACTCTATATATGAAGCAAACCCTTTTGGACTTTGGAATTAAGTTTGATTGTGTGCCTCTCCTTTGTGACAATGAAAGTGCGGTTAAGATAGCTAGAAACCCCGTTCAACACTCCCGCACTAAGCACATTGATATCCGCCATCACTTCTTGCGGGACCATGAGGCTAAAGGAGACATCTCTTTGCAAGGTGTAAGGTCCGAAGAACAATTGGCGGATATCTTCACTAAACCACTTGATGAGAAAACTTTTTCTAGACTAAGAAGTGAATTAAATGTGCTAGATGCATCTAACGTCATGTAAGTTGCCATGTTCATGTAAGGTTGCATATCAAATAGGTCTTGTCTAACTCCCAAAGGATAGGGGCAAGCTAGAAATAGCTTTTCCTGAGGAAGCCTTTGGCAGGTTTAAACTTGGCAAGATAGATTTACATTATGCCTTGCATGATTCCTGCCATATAGACTTGCACTCATTCAATATCTTGCATCATTTTGGTTGGCATTGCATACGGTAGATTGTCACAAAGGGAAACCACATCATGAGAAGGAGACTTGTTCAAAATGCAATAGCTCAACTCATATGATGTGGATAGAGCAAAATTCTAAAGGTACATGCTTTAAAGAGATAGAAGTTCTCTACACTCTAGCTCACAAAGCATGGGCCTTACATTTTCATGGTTTCACTCCTAACCCTGTGTGTTCTCTTTGCTTAAGGGCTTAGCCAATATGTGGCACTATATTTAAGGCCTTATATTAGAGGTTAGGAGTTGCCCAAAAAGTCCTAAGACCAATCCTTATCTTTGTGTGCTTAAGTCCAAGGACATATATGGGCAGTCTTAGATTTTCTGCAGCCATCGGATTATCCGATGCTAGGGCCAGCAGATCATCGGATCAATTGGTGCTTCAGCTCAGTGCTCAGATCAAGTCAGATGTCACAAATCAACCGATGAGTTCTTTTCAGAAGGCATCGGAGCATCCGATGTTCAGCCTTCCTGGTGCCCTGCAGAAATCGACCGATGATCGTCACATCAACATCGGATCATCCGGTGTTCAAAGAGAGTTTTTGGAACAGCTCTCTGTTGAACTCGACCGATGCATCCTCCGATGATCATCGGTCCATCCGGTGTGTTATGCGCGGCTAGGGTTTGCCCAACAGTTTAAAAAGGGGGGGTCGGCCGCCGCCCGTTTTCTTCTTCTTTCCCGACCTCTGCCGCCACCCGACGCCCTCGCCGCCGCCTCTCCCACGCGCCTCCGCCTCCCAGTCACCGCCGCCGTCTCCCAGCCGCCGCCGCCGGCTCCCAGGCGCCGCCGCCGCCACCTCTCCCGCGCACGCCGCCTCCCGCGCGCGCCGTCTCCCAGCCGCCGCCGCAGCCTTCCAGGGGCCACCGTCGCCGCCTCCCCGGCCGCCGCCGCCGCCTCCAAGGCGCAGCCACCGCCGCCTCTCCCACGCACGCCACCTCCAGTCGCCGGGCGCCGCCTTCCAGTCGCCGCCACCGGCTCTCCCGCGAGCGCCGCCGCTGTTCCAACGCACTGCCGCGCCTCCCTCGCTGTCTCCCCTCCACCACTCGCCGCCGGCTCGCATCACCCTCTCCGCTAGGGTCTCGTCGAGCTTTGCCGTTCGTCGCTAAGATGGGTCGCGATCGCAAAGGAAAAGGCAAGGCAATTGAGGAGCCCGCCGCGAAGAAGCGCAAGATGTCCAAGGACGCTCGTCGTGCGGAGTTGGCCGCTCACGCCGCCGAGGAGCGTGAGCGCGGCCATCGCGGTTCCTTACGGATCCGCGAGTCCCGGCAGAGGCAGGAGCAGCCTCCGATCCAGCCGGTGCCTCCCGAGGGCTCCGACGAGGAGGAGACTGAAGTGCAGCCTCTCATCCGCCGGCGCACCCCGAGAACTCGTGGGGGTGGACAGACCCCTACGGCGAGTCGGCGTCCCTCTGCGGCTGACCGCGCCGAGGACAGAGAGGCCGAAAGGGCCATCCACCTGATGGACACAGCTGTCCGTGTTGCCGAGGATGTCAGACTCACCGACTACAGGAAGACAAAGGCTAGGCAACTGAAGAAGCTCAGATGGTCAGTGATCCTTGAGGAGTGGTTCCCGCGGCCTAGGGACTCTCGAGTTGACTCCCGTTTCTGGACCTTGACACAGGCGTCCTTGTACGAGACTTACAGGCGTCGGGGTCACAAGCTATTCCAGCATAACAGCATTGACTGGGATCAGCTTGCAGTGGCAGCAGGACACGGGATCAGGCCCCTCTTTGAGAGATACAGAGGACTTGTGGATTTGCTCTCACACCAGAGGAGTGCCTACGTCGAGGAGTGGGTCAGGGTGTTCTACGCGACACTCTACGTCTCTGAGGGCCGTCGCTCGATCCACTTCATGTTCATGGGGCGGATCCACGACGTGTCTCGAGACTTGTTGGGCAGACTGCTTGGTGTGGAGCTTTCTACTACGTGTCTGCACCAGATAGTCTACGGAGACGCAGACCCGCCGAGGAGGCCACTGACTGGAGGAGTGGCACCGCCTTTCGAGGAGATCAGAGGTCTGTTCACTCAGACGTTCACTCCTGACCAGCCGAGGGTGCCAGCTCTTCTCACCCCAGCAGCCCGGACAGTTCACCACGTCCTCAGGCGTACCCTGCTGCCGAGGTCCGGCTACTTGGAGGGATTCACGAGCCTTCAGCAGACCATCCTGTTCTATGTGATGAACGGGATGGAGTTCGACATAGTAGACATTCTGATCTGCGAGATGGAGGACGTGATCACCGATGGAGTTGGGATGCTACGACAGCTGGTCTTTGGTCACTGGATCTGTCACCTTCTTCACCAGCTGGTTCCATAGGACACTCCAGGAGTCTCTCAGCTGACAGAGATGCACGTGACCCGGTTCAGCCACTACCGAGTCCCCACTCCGGGAGACCGCCGCCTTGGCCGTCCCGTCGAGCGTGAGGTACGAGCCAGACTGTCCGAGGAGGACTGGGCAGAGCTGACTCAGGAGGACGCAGAGCTGGCACAGGCAGAGGCTCAGGGAGGAGACCTACAGCACGTATGGTCGGACAGCGACACCAGCGACAGTGTCGAGGAGTACTTCCCTCCTGCTCCGCCCTCACCGAGGCAGCACGACGCAGAGGCAGGAGGCTCAGCTGCTCCACCACCTTCACCTCCTCCACTGTCAGAGGCTCAGGTGACTCAGCCGTCAGAGCTCACTGCTTTACTTCAGCGGATGGCTCAGCAGCAGGAGCAGCAGGCAGCTCGACAGGAGGAGCTTCAGAGGCAGCAGCAGGAGATGCAGCTGGAGATTGCCCGTCAGAGGCGAGAGGACACCGACAGGTTCACCAACCTTGTCGATCAGATGACGCGACGCACTCTAGACCAGCAGCAGCAGACTCAGCAGATGCTGTTGGGCATCCTGGGGTTGGTCACCAACCTCTACCAGCAGACTGGAGTGGCTCTTCCACCTCAGCACTTGGGACTCAGTCAGGCTCCAGGTGCACCCCCACTGGCACCAGCTCCAGTACTGCCACCGACGTCGCTCCAGTCCTCACCTCTTCCGGCAGTACCTCCACCGGCGCCAGCAGTCTCAGCGGATCTCCCAGCAGCTCCAGCTCCAGCTCCAGCCCCCACAGCAGCTCCAGTTCCTCCCGCTCCAGCCCCAGCACCAGCGACCTCCACCTCCAGCAGCTCCGGCGACAGCACCGTCGACGCCGACCGCTTCACCATCGCCAGGAGCGCGCCTGAGTCGTAGTCACTCAACTTCCCTTTTTGGTGTCTTGATGCCAAAGGGGGAGAAGAGTTAGAGTCAGGGGGAGGTTAGCTTAGTTCTAGGGGGAGTACTTGGTTCTAGGGGGAGTGTCTATCTCTTTTTGCTACTTTATTGGAGATTATTATTATTTGCTATTATTGTACTCCGGATACTACTCTGCGCTCTTACGCTTTATTAATTATTATTTGAGCCTTCGAGTCACTTGTGTTGCAATTTGTACCTGTTATATTTCTTTTGGAGCATTGTGTTTTAATTCAATTATATGCTCTACTCGTTGTGTTGTCATCAATCACCAAAAAGGGGGAGATTGAAAGCATCTAGGCCCCCGTGAGATATGGTTTTGGTGATTAATGACAACCGTTCTTTATTACTAATGAGTTTGTGGATGCGAGGTTTCACATATATCACATCAACCGTTAATGAACTATCTATTCACACCATCTACTGCTCATGGGATACAAATGGAGACCCCTCAACGATCTATTCTAAGGGGTCATTCGATATGAAGAACTCATACAAATCTATTCTATCGAAATTGGCAACACAAGAAGCTTACACTTTACCGTAATATCATTTCAAACAAGTGTCAAAGAGGTCACTCAAGAAGATTCCAAAGGATCAACTCAAAATAACTCGAAGCAAACAAGTTGCATTCACCGGATCATCCGATGTCTTGCAAAATGACTACATCGGTCGAGTTTGAGTTAGCAGAAGAAGAAGACCTCAGATTCCAGTACTCATCGGATCATCCGATGTGAAGGAAGTGGCACATCGGTTGGGTTCACCCGAAGGTTGATATCTGAGTTATTATGAAGATATACACACCGGATCATCCGATGAGGAAGTAAGTGTACATCGGTCAAATTCAACAGAGACAATATTTCTGACCCAATTCTGAAGATCAACTCACCGGATCATCCGATGATAAATTGAAGTAACATCGGTCGATTAAAAGATCCAACGGTTATATCCAACGGTCACATCTGACACGTGACATCAGCTAATTTGGAATTCGACCGATGATCATATAAAGGGGTGCATCGGAGGATCCGATGCTAACTGACAAAGTCTGCCCACTTTTCCAACGGCTATCTCGTGTGGGCTGGCTATAAATACCCCTCCAACCGGCCATTTCGACAAGTCTTGATCTCCTGAGCCTCACTACACATTCTCAAGCATTCAAGACCAAGAGCTACCACTTCCACACTTCAAAACCTCTTGTAATCCAACTATAGGTTATATCTAGCTAGAGAGAAGCTTGTGTGCGTCCATTCTTGGTGATTGGAATCTCTAGGCTAGTGAGAGAGAGTGTCTTGGTGACTTCTCTCACCTTGTAAACGTTGGAGGAAGAAGAGATCCCTCCGGAGCTTACCAAGGTGTTTGTGGAAGCCCGGAGAATCACCGTTGTACAAGGCTTGAGCTCCACCTTGTCGGAGAGGGCGAACGGAGAAAGATAGTGGATTCCCTTGTCTTGGTGACTTGGGAGTGGCCATACCCTTTGGTGGGTGCCACAACGTGGACGTAGGAAGATTCTTATGATCTTACCGAACCACGGGAAAAATCGCCGTGTCTCCGAGTCTCCGCGGGAGTTTGCCTTTCTCTCCTCACCCCTTACTATTACGCTTTTACTATTCCGCACTTAACTCTCTTACTTGCGTACTTAGTTTGCATAGGGAATTGGGCTTCAACCATTAAAGTTTTAAATTGCTCTAAAATTTTAAAAAGCCCAATTCACCCCCCCTCTTGGGCGTTTCGATCCTTACAACGGCAAAGAGAGGCGGCGGGGACAGCGGAGCGAGAGGGGGGACGGGGCGGCGGGGCAGCGGTGCGGGAGGGGATGGGGGCGTCGCGGGGCGGCAGAGAGGGGCAGCGGGGGCAGCCGGGCGAGAGGTGGGCCGGGGCGGCGAGGCAGCGGGGCGGGAGGTGGGCCGTGGCGGCGCGGGGTGGCGGGGGCGACCGGCGGCGCGACGGCAAAGAGGGGCGGCGGGGGCGGCGGGGTGAGTGTTCCACCATCTATGATGATGCATGACCTCTCATGATGGATTAAATGATCACGGATGGTTTCAAGTGTGTTAGCATCACGAAGACCATTTACACTAGATATGTTGTCCTTTAATATAGTTTGACTTAGGATAAAACTATAGATCAGCCTAGTTTGAGATAAAAGCAGAAAGTGAATATATTGGGAAAAAAACCACAATGGATATCAATTCATGGGCTTCAAGAGTTGAACTTCCATTACAAATGATCCTAGGGTGTTCTTGATGTAATGACAGGTATTTGGTTATTAAAGATGTGATGCAACCTACAGGGAAGTAATTTCCGTGCATGATATAAACATCAAGGCACAATATATCACACACTGCACGTCTACACATGCATGACGCTACCCTTCTGAGAACATCCGATGAGATATATAATATGGTGTTTAACATGGCATTTGCTAAATAAAATCAAGATATAAATGGACTAGAATTTCCTATAACAGGACACGCAGGGGCGGTGGTGGCCGGTGGGGGCGCAGGGTCAACGGCAGCCGGGGGGCGCAGGGGCGGCAGCGGCCGGCCAGGAACAGGGGCGGTGCCAGACAGCGGGGGCGCAGGGGCGGGGGCTTGCGGGTGGGGCGCGCAGCGGCAACGGGGGCGCAGCGGCGGTGGCCGGCGGGGGCGCAAGGGCTGGCGGCATCGGGCGAGGGCGCAGACGCGGCGGCGGGGGCGTAGAGGTGGCGGCAACTGGCAGGGGCGCAAGGGCCAGCGGTGTCCGGCGAGGGCGCAGGGGCGGGGGCTTGCAGGCGGGGCGCGCAGCGGCAGCGGGGGCGCAGCGGCGGTGCCCGGCAGGGGCGCAAGGGCTAGCGGCATCCGGCGAGGGTGCAAACGCGGCGGCGGGGGCACAGGGCCGGTGGGGGCCAGGGCTGGCGGCAACTGGCAGGGGCGCAAGGGCCAGCGGTGTCCGGCGAGGGCGCAGGGGCGGCGGCGGCCGACCATGGCACAGGGGCCGGCAGTGACCGGCGGGGGCGCAGGGGAAAATGGCTCAGCACAGCGCGGATCGGCTGTGGCGCAGGGCCGGCGGGGCCGGCGAGGGCGCAGGGGCGGCAGGGCCGGTGGCGGCCGGCTGGGGCGTAGGGGCGAAGGGCCAGCACCGGCGAGGGGCGGCCCAGGGAGGCGCGGCGCGACCGGTGGGGGGCGGGCCGGGGGGGGGAGAAGGACGCTGCCGGTGAAGAAGGGGAGGAGGGAGGGGCGCGACGTACCTGGTGGGGCGGAGGTCGGTCGACGGCGGCGGCGTCGGCGTGAGAGGTAGCGGCGGCGGCGAGAATGAAAGACAGAACCGAGGGGCTGGCCCGTGTATTGGGACCTTAAAGACGACGGTGGGTTTACATCGTCATCAACAAGGTATTGTGACCTTAAAGACGACGGTGGGTTTACACCGTCGTCATCAAGGCTTAATTGACGACGGTGGGTTTACACCGTCGTCATCAAGGCTTAATTGACGACGGTTTAGGTCAACCGTCGTCTATAAGTTCCCGGGAAGGTCCAGGTTATGGCCCATATTGATGAGGACCATTATTGTCGATGGTCCACCGTCATCTATAAGGCTCGAGAGCTTATAGACGATGGTGCTAGGTCAACCATCGTCAATAAATGATTTATTGACGACGGTGGAGTACAACCGTCGTCGATATATTTATGGACGACGGGGCCGTCGTCAATTAATCTGGCCGTGGTCCATTGTTGTGATTCCTGTAGTGAAGGCCTTATATACGACAGCCAGGGCCTAGAACCGTCGTATATAAAAGCCCAGCGCACTGGACCTTCTCTACGAAACGGGCCGTCGTATATTAGGGGCCGTCGTATATAAGATTTATATGACTTAGTATATACGACGGCCACAAACCGTCGTATATAACCTCCAGCCATCGTATATAGATTATATTCGACGGCTTTGGTCTTATATACGACGGTTTTGACCGTCGTATGCTTACAGGAATGCTATAGTGCATATTGCTGCGACCCTTCATCCCACAACCCTCTTGGTCGCATGGTGTCCCATCCCACATCACTCTCAGTCGTGGTGACTCTTTCAGTAAACACTCTAAAAAGCACGATTAACATGCAATCATCATATAGGTGCAATTTGTCAATTTACCTTGCCAAACGTACGGTGATTGCATGTCAGTCTCTTTCCACTCTAAAATGTTAGCAAACTTATTTGATTTCATGCATGATTACCTAAGAACTACTAGACCGAACTTCTGCCATCACAAACAAACACCTTGAAAAATGAAAGCAGGGGTGGCCAATAACATCACAGTGAGTAGGCTGTAGGCGTAGTAACATGGACTAAAACAGTAATCAATTAACTTGAGTGGATAAGCACAAAACGAGTGAGTGCTAGCTAAGCTAGTAGCTAGTGAAGCGAATAACGACACCAAAAGGTAAAAAAATCGATGTCTTGTATCATCAATACAGGTGTTATCACCATCAGAGTTATACTAGGCTTTATGACAGCATCGAGTCAATCGTCAACTTTAAAAATCATGGCCAGTCGAGAGAGAGAGAGAGAGAGAGAGAGATGTTTTCTAGAGAAGATAAGGCTAGGTGAGACAAGCAGCAACCCTAGCTAATGGTTTTACTTCCGCGTTAATTTACCTTTTTACTACTGACAAATTCAAACAATCTAATCCAGAGATTTAGGTCCTTTATTATGAGAAAATGATAGGAGTAAAAGTACTTTAACTGGAAAACAAAATTGATCTTTCTGCTAGATTGGGAGAGACAACCACATCAGCCTTTATTTGTCCTAGCTTGACTGCATGCAAACAACCACTTGGGTGCCGAATGTCATGGTTCAGAATTAATCCAGAACAATTGGAGTGTTTACTCCACTAGCGAAATGTGTAACAATAGCTTGTTGCTTGATTCTTGACTGCAACGCAATTGACAATTGAGTACGGTTCAAGTTACACCTCTTTGTTCGATATGATGGTTGCGTTAACAATTAAAGAACATCGGATTTCTTTTATACTAAGCCTAATGATAGTGAAGTAGCAGCCTATATGCATTTTTTCATAACATGAAGCCTAGCACCACCTAAGGAGTCGCTTTTACAGTAAAGAAAGGAAGAACAAACAAATTTCAAACGTTTAGCTATCTCCCATCGGTGCTGCAATTATTATGAATAAGAATGTATCTGTAAGCTATGTGATTGCTGCTGATTAACATCAAATGAAAAATCTAATTTATTTTAAGAATATTGGATCTTAGGCTGTAGCTTCCTCGAGAGGTCAAGGTTGGGTACTCTTTTTTTCCACCATTATTTAAAAAAATATGGAGATCTGAAGTCCAATTGGCACATCTTGAGATGGACATCATGATAGGCCAGATAATACTTCTTAAGGCGGTTTTGATCTGTAATTAGTATTTGGTCATCAGGTTGCATCATGCATGCTCTGACTAGTTCTTCACGTTGAACTTACATGTGTCATTTAAGCAATTAAGCATACATATATACAAGCATATCAATCTAACACAAGTATATGATCCGAGTCAGACCTTGCGTATGAACGCTTTTAATCTAGTCTACCTGTAGCCTGCAGCATGGACATAGGCTCGCGCATAGAAGTTTCTTGACAAAGCTAACCAACCTTCTCCACAGGGATGCGTCAGCGATGGTGAACTGAAGCACTAGTTTCTCTCTGAGATACCATGGCAGGAAAAATCTGAAAAATATCTGCCCAGTGTAATGACTTGGTTAATTGGTTATTAATATATTAAGCATCAACAAGCGGATACTCAATCTGTGGCATGCTGCGACAGGAATCCTAATCATCTCTTCATTTTTATCTGTTCTTTCCTTTTCAGCTCTCTCTAATCTTTAACCGATGACGTTAGGGCGACATGATAGTTCAAAAACTATAGGGATTATGTACTTCTCACGGCCTGCTTCCCAGACGATTGTGTACATATTACTTTAGCAGCAACAGTTATCTAAGCGTTATTCAAATTTCCTTACTAAAAAACTAATAAAGTTTATTTTGTTTTGACATTTCAAGTGTTCGAGTTAGGAACAAGCATGGAACTCCGAAAAAAATAAGTTGAAAGATGTTCATATACAAGGAAACAAGGTTGGACTAAGGAATTAAGGATGGAACTAGCACTCATCACAACTATCAATTTTACCACAGAGTATGACAAACAAATAATCAAAGTGACAGGGGGCTAAGATACTGATTAAAAGCAAAGCACCAAGCTTGCTAAAGGGCAAAAAGGAGAGAGCTTTTATCGCCTGACGAGCTAGAATTGGTTGTTGCAAGTGCCTGCTCATAGGCTATCTCATAGCATAGCACAGAATAATCACTAGTGCAGCGCTGTTGAGACACAAGCCGGTGCAAAGGGGAACGTCGTACATGCCATCTTGTCACCCGTGTGCCTTGCTGTGTCCCCCTACGAGAGCCTACGACTGCGATCCGCACCTAACCCTGCAATCCAATCCAGCTCTTTCCACCTGACAGCCTCATCTATCTTGAAGGGGAATGCTTGCCGCCTTGCGAGACTATCAATTATCAATGGAGCTCCCAGCTGGTTGATTGTTACCCATCAGCCAAAGCGGTGCTGCCACGGCCACCGTAGAAATAACAGTTGCATGCCAATATATATTGTCTGTCCCGGACTGTCTAGTAGTGAGCCATGTTCCACTGATTGATTACTGTTAGCTACTAAGTACTGAACAAACGTTACGAGTGAGTAACACCAATTGGGACATACATGAATATACCAGATAGAACAAAGACCTGTGAAAAGAAACAGGTACAGTTGTGCATCTTTCCATTTATTTACAGGTTTAACTTAATCACATCTAGTATAATGTATGGGTAATAATGAGATCAATGTACTGATCGACGTGCAAACATAAATTCATTACACATAAGGATTCAGTTGATCTATATTGAAGCTAAGGAGGATGAACTACACGATGAGCGTGCTCTGATCGATGCTCACAAAAGCGTGGCCATATCCAACCTAAGTCTAAGTAGGTACATAGGCTACTACTTCCATCTTGTCATCCTGTGATGCAAAGACAGGCTCTTTGTGATATCTTGATCGATGCTGGAGCTGCTTCTCAAGCTCGTTAATGGCTTCCGTTACTTCTGTACACATAGCCTTGCATGCACGCATCAGTTGATGAAGCATGCGTGAGTGTCTGAGACGACGGATGGCACGGCGACTAGACGCGGATAAGAGCCGGCGGGCGCCCGCGCTGCTGCTCCATGGCCTGGCGCTGCTCGGACTCCTGCCGCTGCAGGTGCAGCTGCTCGTGGTGCCGCCGGATGAGGCTCTCCGCGCGGCGCAGCAGGTCGTCCTGTGCCCTCACCAGCACGTCCCTCGTGCGCCATCCCAGCTGCCTGATCGCCGACGGCTGTGCCGCCTCTGGTGGCGGCGGCGGCGGGGCCGCCGACGAGATGGACTTGCGCATCTCCCGCCGCTTCGCGGCTGTCTTGGCCGCGCGCTGCAGCTGCGGGAGCTCGTCGTTGCCCCACGTCTCGCTCTTCCTCACAGCCACCGGCCGCACCGCGCGCCGCTGCACCATGGACTGCCACAGCGAGTCTAGGGAGACGTCGTCGGCGGCGCCGGTGTCCTCGGGCCTGGCCTGGGCGCCTGCGGCATCGGTTCTAGGAGTCTCGTCGACGCGTTTCTTTTCACCAGCGTCGGGCCACCCGGTCTCAACCGCAGCGGTCCTCGTCGCCGCCGCCGTCGCCACCTCGCCAGCCGGTTTCTCGGGCACACGGACGCGGTCGGTTCTCCTAGTCGCTTTTGCCTCCCGTGCCTGCCTCTTTGGCTTCAAAGCCACCGGCGCTTCTCCACTGCTAGAAACCACGGCCGGAAACCCCTCATAGTCCGACGACATGTATAGGCCATCCACCGCGTTGAGCACGTCGTTAGCTGAAGAAGAAGAGGTGTCATCGTCCGCAGCCGTGTTTCGACGGCGGGAGGAAGAGAGGAGCCAGATGATTATCACGTTGGCCGCCAGCCATAGGAAGGGAGGCGACAAGAGGAAGCCGATGGAGATGTAGGAGCCGGCGGCCGCCGCCGCAAGGACGGTCACAGCCGCCGTGGCCTTGACGAGGGAGTAGGAGTTCATGGACGCGGACGAGGGAAAAATGGTTGTGCGGGTGGGTAGGGTGCCAAGAAAAGCAACGGATGACCCGCTTATATAAGCCCAGCCCAGGGGGCTAGACAACTAGAGTGACAGGTCATCAGCTTTCGATTGTCATCATCGCCTTGGGGGGTACAGAGAGACCTCACTGATGAAAAGTACAAAGTGATTGTCTTATTAGTTACGAGTAGCACGCACAGAGTATAATTTAAGAGACATGCTATAATTACCGTCACTCATAAACACACAATAACAAACTTGAAAGGGGTGGTTGATTTGAGACGGGTTCTTTGATTTGATGGCCACATTACGGTGACAAAGAAAAATCAAGATAATACTACAGTAGAAAGATGACAGAATAAGATAAGACATCTTCACTAATATCTTTGAGGATGAACCAAACATATAATTGACTTATATAAAAAAAGAGAAGAAAAACTCATCACTATGTTAGTCCCCATTGATAAAAAGGCGAGAAACAATAGTCTTTCCAATAATGAAATAAATGTATTACAAGAAGAAGAAATGAACTGGTACGGAAGGGAAAAGGTTAAAAGGTGATGACAATACACATTTTTGTTTTCATTTGGTAGCCTATAGAAAATATCGTAAAGACATCTTCAAGTTAGAACAGGAAGATGACATGATTATTGGTGACAACGAATTGTAAATTTATATCACCCATCACTACAAAAGCTTTTTCAGAGACTCACCAGACAATAACCTCTCTATTGTGGAAAGTCAAGTGCTAGTTTTTACAACAAATACTACGAGTACAAGGCTTGCCACTCAAATGGCACAAATGGGTAGAGAAATTTGTCAAATGAGGTAGTGTTGAAATCAAAGTCCATGATGACATTGGGCCTGGGCTCCGGTCCGAGCCTCCCCGCTGAGGTGAGGTCCGGAGCTGCCACGTGTCTCCCGGCTCCAAACCCGGCGGCAAGAGCTCCAAAGCCGCCACGTGCCCCACGATCCGTCATGAGCCGAGAGTCGACGAAGTCAAGGAGGAAGTGCGCGGTTAGGCCACGCATTCAAGGCTCGCGCCTTCCCCAGAAGCATGCCGCACGGTGCATGCCTCTGTCCTCCGCCTAACCGTCATTATAGTGACAAGACAGGACGATAAGGCGTGACAACGGTATAGTGCCGCCCAACGGCACTGGGCCGCCCAAGCGGAACGACAAGACATGGCGACAAGATGGCGTATTCATCATCACCTCACACACGGACACGGGCGCTCAGCGCGCCAAGCGGTGGGACTTAACTCCCCTACCAACTACTCTACTCAGGGTACAAATCCCTAGATCATGTATAGGGTTGGCATAGCTTCGGGCCACCTGTCGGGCCCCAAGCCACATTGTAACCACCCCGGCCTTGGACTATAAAAGGAACGGGGTGACCATCCAACAGAGCGTTCGCAACCCAGCACCCTCTCACGCAGACACGCGCAAGCAATAGAACAGACACTCCCGTGGACGTAGGGTATTACGCTCCGGTGGCCCAAACCACGTAAATCTCGGTGTTCATCTGCCCTCTCGAGCCGGATCGCGTAGGGCACCAACAAGCCCCCTCCAATCAAAGAACCTCGCGGGCTGCTTCCGTAGCAGGCCGGGAGGAGTGTCGCAGCTCACACACTCCTTGTCGATGAGCGAAGGTGGCAAGCAGATGCTCGAAACGTGTGATACCGTCAAGCGCTCAGACGTTATCAGTAGCGATTTGTGCGGAGTAGACAACTCGAGGTGGGTGACCTAGTGCTTCGGCAAATACTTTCTCAAGAAGGGGGGGGGGCAAACTCTCTCCCAACTGGGAGGGTCCCTTCCGAGTGACACAAGTATGTCGCTCCGGGTGCGTCTGCCTAGCCACGGAGGATAGGGTACCTCTGCCCAATCCATGGAACATAGAACATCTCCGTAAGTTCTATCCTTAGTGCAGCGGTAGGGTTCTATTTTCTCTGAGTGTCTAGGAACAACGCTTAGAACAGCTAAGCTCCGGAGGAGTCTTGGTACTCTTGTCATCTGGAGCGGGTCGCTGGCTTCTTGTACGGCCTGTTTCCTCCTATGACGGGAGCCTGAAATGAGAAAATTTTGTCTTACCCTGCGCATTCTCTCGTTACAGTTTGTGGTTACTCATGCATATCAACTGTAAAAGGCATGTCCAGAGCCTGTCCTACGTACTTATCCTAGGTCCCTTGGCACTGGAAGGTCTCCTCGCTGAAAGGTTAACGCCCGCGGGAGGTCCAGGGCGCGCAGCCTGCTTAGCGTGGTCCTTTACTCTAAGCCTGCCGCACTGCCTCCTCTGCGCTACAACTGAGTACTTGGAGGCAATAAAGTACATGCCTACGGAAAGAAAAGTAACCAGACCCCGGACATTGCCTCCTTTTATTTTCGTGCTTTCTTTTCATACTGCTCCAGACGTGTGGACAATCACTTTTCCCTATGTTCAACCATAGCAAGAGTTGTGCTATCCTTCTGCACGCGGGTCTGCTTGAGGTACCTGTGGCGTACTCGGGGTCTTGTGGTTGTCTCATTGCTTGTGGGTCTTATGGTATCGATTGGTCCCTCCCGCGAAAGGCTCATGCAGTGGGAGGTCCAGGGTGTGTATGCTGCTATGCCTGGTTCTGTACCCCTAGCGTGCACACCCTGCATCTCCAATGCTACAGCTCAGTACTCGGACACTGGACGGCTCATACCCCTTGGCAAGGCTTTGACCATAGCCCGGACGACCCATATCGAATTACCCAAGCCCCGTAGCTCAGCTGAGGACCGTAAGCCACATCAAAGCTAACAAACAAGGGATAGTGAGAAGATAGCACAACTACTCCTTTCTGCCATGTCTGCAGATCCGAACAGGTCCTTGGCGTCCGAGACCTCCCAGGGGGCCCGATGCTGACGTCCTGCCTCATCCAGTGGTAGGTGCGCCCCAACACAAGGGCCACACCTACCAGGGGGCCATCACGATGAACCAGTGGGCAGGACATCGGACCACTGCAGCAGGCAGAAGACTTGGAGCACCAACTACAATAAGCTGAAGACACGGGCCGAACTTTCCTCAGGTCCTTGCACTGCCAAGGACCCGAAAGGAGCGGTAGCCACACTGTCGGGGCGCCTTGGGTCATTACGCTGCTAAGGACCCAGAGGAGCAGGCTCGGGACATCGACAAAGAGCTATCCACGTCGGCTAAGTTATTCCGAACCTTTGCGCTGCCAAGGGTCCAAAGTCCACATCAATAACTCAACACACAAGACTTGAAACAGAGAGCCTTCATTAATGACAGAGTTCTAGCATACAAAGAGGAATGCAAGGCAACAGAGAAACCTAGCAGCTACAAGTCGAGCAATCTTCTGCTCGATGGCATACTTGGTTGTCTCCCAAGCCAACCTCTGCGTAGAGAAACGCTCACCTGCTATAAGCCCAAGGACGACCAGCAAACAAATCAGTCTGACGACTCAATTATCGTCAAGCATCACAGATCTGCCGCACAGCGACGGCGGTGACATCCAGTGTCATGTGGGCCAGACACCATCGATGGCAGACTTGGTTGTCCACAACGACGTCCAGTGTCATGTGGGACATGTCTCCTCGACGCCTTGCCGCAGAAGGGCGATCTGGCGGCACCGGAAGGTCAAGCCTTCCTCTGTCAGGCACCTGATACCCCCCCAATACTGGCGTGTAGACACCCTGCGAATTGAGGATCTTGTCCCCGATGGTTTCCCTTACCATCGGCATGCCGTTCGGATGGCTTGCGCTTCTATCCGGGACCGTCAAGGAGAAGGACGCCTCGGAGAGCCGCACCGAAGGCTGCACACACACAAACATCTCGCAAAATGGACGAAGGTGGCCACCGGTGTAAGGGCATAAGGCGGATGAGAGCGCTGGGAAGCGGAGGCTTCCAGCGCGCAAAAGGAAGACAAAAGACCGCATGATGAAGGTATCGCCCTACACGGGAAGGCCTCCTTTTATACACATACGCAACCTTGGCAGGGCAACAGGTGCGTCGATTGGGGTTTCGACCACTACACGCCGCGGTCTATTCGCCTCCCCCAATGATGGGTAGGACCCAGGTCCACCCATCACATGCTGGGGGTCAGGCGGGTAACATTTCGGGAACGTCCGGCGGTCCTAGAGAAAAGTGGTGCGGTGGAGCTGTAGCGAACAACCCTTTTGGTTGCCGCAGTAAGTGCCCCGAGGCAACCCCTCGAACACGTCGCCACGACACTCGCCTCCCCCAATGATGGGTTGGACCCAGGTCCACCGGTCAGACACTGGGGGCCAGGCGGGTAACTTCTCGGGAACGTCCGGCGGTTCCCGAGGAGAGCGGTGCAGTAGACCTGCAGCGACCAACCTGTGGGTTGCCACAGTAATTACCCCGAGGCAACCCCTCGAGTGCGTTGTCGCGACCCGTCAATCAAGAGTAGACACGACGACGCGTTGTCGCTTCGACTGTCGAATGCGCCCACTACACCAAGGACGTGCAACCTTCTCGTCTCCCAGGTACAACCACTCGTCCACTACGCAAAAATCTTGCCACCACTCCGGTTTCCAAAGTGCAGGATCAAAACCACCACACGGGAAAGATGGAGGTCCCGCCTGCGGGCTCGGTGCCTCCCCCGAGGTGGGCCCGGGGGCCACTGTCGGTAACCTGCAGACCGCGTACCCCCGCATAGAGGGTAAAAGACAGCCTGGGCTCCGCCTCCGTGCTAAGGCGGCCCCCGGCGTAGCCACGTGTCCTTGGCCCTAAGGTCAGCCCTAGGGATGCAACGTGCGCCTGAGTTCTAGAGCCGACATGTTCCCTGGGCTATGGGCCGAGCCTCCCCGCCGAGGTGAGGTCCGGAGCTGCCACGTGTCAGTTGGCTCAAAACCCCCTCCCTGTTGAGGAGGTTCTCCGAAGCTAACACGTGCCCTGGGCTTCGTTCTGCGTCTCCCCGCTGAGGTGAGGTCCGGAGCTGCCACGTGTATCCGAGCTCCGACACTCCTCCCTGCTGAGGAGAGCTCCGGAGCCGACACGTGCCCTGGGCTCCGGTTGGAGCCTCCCCGCTAAGGTGAGGTCCGGAGCTGCCACGTGTCTCTAGGCTCAGAACCTCCTCCGTGCTGTGGAGAGCTCCGAAGCCGACACGTGCCCTGAGCTCCGGTCCGAGCCTCCCCGTGAGGTGAGGTCCAGAGCTGCCACGTGTTTCTAGGCACAGAACCTCCACCTTGTTGAGGAGAACTCCGGAGCCGACACGTGCCCTAGGCTCCGGTACGAGCCTCCCCGCTGAGGTCAGGTCCGGAGGTGCCACGTGTCTCCCAGCTTTGAACCCGGTGGCAAGAGCTCCGAAGCCGCCACGTGCCCCACGATCCGTCATGGGCCGAGCGTCGACGAAGTCAAGGAGGAAGTGCGCTGTCAGGCCGCGCATTCAAGGCTCGCGCCTTCCCCAGAAAGCATGGCACAAGGTGCACACCTCCGTACTTCGCCTGACTGCCATTACGGTGACATGACAAGACGACAAGGCGTGACGGCGGTACAGTGCCGCCTAAGACGGTGTCTTCATCATCACCTGACACATGGACAATACGCGGAACGACAAGATACGACGACAAGACGGTGTCTTCATCATCACCCGACACACAGACAGGGGCGCTCAGCGCGCTAGACGGCGGGACTTAACTCCTCCACCGAGTGCTCTACTCAGAGTATAAAACTCTATATCATGTATATGGTTCGCATAACTTCGGGCCCACCTGTCCGGCCCCAAGCCACATTGTAACCACCCGGCCTTGGACTATAAAAGAATCGGGGTAACAACCCGACAAAGGGTTCGCAACCCAACACCCTCTCACGCACACACGCGCAAGAAGTAGAACAGACACTCCCGTGGACGTAGAGTATTACGCTTCGGCGGCCCGAACCACGTAAATTTCGGTGTTCATCCGCTCTCTCGAGCCGGATCGCGTAGGGCGCTGAGCCCCCTCCAATCAAAGAACCTCGCGGGCTGCTTCCGTAGCAGGCCGGGAGGAGTGTCGCAAGTCACACGCTCCGACAAGCAACAATTCATCCCGGCACGCAGGCATCATCAACGCATCGCAACTGTGATGTAGTTTCGCCATGTCAACTAAACAAACCGAGATGCTTAGTGGCCGGCCGGCACGTCGTAAACTACACATCCTTGTTTATTTCCGGACCTTTGTGTTACTTTCGTTCTCGAGAGTCAGAAACATGGAAGAAGAGCGTAGGCTGCTGCAGACGTGTACCTTGGCACGCGGCTACTACCGTGTACGCAGAGCATGTGTTTGCAGTATCCGATAGCGGAGGACGCGACAGCACGGTACGTGACCGTGAGCGCACGCTGTTCGACGACGCGTCCGACGACAAGAGAGACCTCACTTGTTTACGAGATCATCATGCATATGTGACATGGATCCATCGAGGGGGAGACGGACGCGTATCCTTTCGCCAAAGCGACGAAAAAGCGAGGAAAGTGCCGCGCTTTGTCCCTGCGCGCCGGTGGAGCCTGAAGCTGTCGCCGTCTCCGTCTCCGCCGCGGCCCAGCTTTTTTTTATACCGCACACCTCCCCGCCCCTGCGCCGTGATGAAAAGTACTCGCGGTGTGGTGACGGGACAAGGCAACCGATCTGGCGTTGCGCCGCCGCCACGTCGCCGGGCTCCGGTTGGTTGCACATGGGCGTCGCTTTGTTTCTTCCTCGTCTCCTTTCTCGCGGCAGGATATCCATCGACGCATGGTACGTTGGCGACCGGTAAAGTGTCGTGGTCGTGGATGGAGCCCGGCCCCCGGCCCGGCCACACGGACAGCTACCACCTGATCCAGAGCCAGAGGCACAACGGACGGCGGCGAGCTCGATCCGGCCGCCGCTTTTCGGCCGGCTTGGTAGCGAGACAAGACGCTTCGCTCTTTTGGTTCTTTTGAAAAGGATGCCATGCGAGTATATATACGTGACTGCATGACGACGACACGTCGTGCGACAGAAACGGAGACGGGTAGCCCGGGAAAGAAAACAGGTACTACCTGGCAGCTCACGTCATCTGCACTACAGTCTCTGATCGATGGGACTTGACCGGTGAGCTCGAGCCGGGACAAGACCTACAGTGTCGTAGCCAGCACGTCACGGTCTTCCTAGTTTTGCAAGAACAAATGTTACTACGACCATCTTACTCACGTAATACACCATGGCAACCTGGTGTTACAATACGTTCGGGAACCAGCAGAGCGATCCTGTCCAGCTTTTGATCCGGAAGATATCTTGGAGGATTACAAAAGGCGATGAGCTGGATGAGACTGGGCGATCAAGATGGGGACGTGACGGACCGATGGTTTCCGTTGTCACTTGCATGGTGGAAGAAGAGGATAGGCCGTCTTTATTAGGAGGTATTTGAGCTAATGTTAGCCTTTTTGAAAACATAGGTACATGTCTTGTCGGTTATCTAAAAATATGTAGCTCTCTTTTTTTTAGAAAGCCAAAAATATGTACTTCTCTTGTGATATCACTGATCAATTAAGTTTGGAGAATCTGGCGACAGTGTCTCTCTAGCCATCTTTGAAAAAAAAACAGATTCGTATTATGAAATAGATGCTTACATTGCAAAAGCGCAACGTGATTTTGACGCAGATTCGCATTATCCAAAAGGGACATCTTGAACTTCCTCGTCGCATCCGGTTAGAACCAGAAGAATTTGGAGCACTTACATGGCTAGCAAAATGAATCTTCCCTGGCACGTTAGTTTCATTAAAGCGTTCTCTCCTCCTGCGTAACCTTGTCCAAATCCTAGAGAAAACGATCAACGTAAAAGACAAAGTAAAGCGTACTTAACATCAATAGTTGACAATGATTCGCAGTCCAAATGTGCCAAAGTATCTTGCCTCTAGGATAGGTTCAAGAAGCTACCATAGGAATGCAGATAACGGGCATCATATTGTGGTAGTTCGCTCATGTAATCGAAGCCTCCGGTGAAAGAAAAGTAAAATAAAGAAGACTGCATGTGATCTTAGATAACAGACAATTTTCTTTGAATAAGAATGAAGAAAAAGACCAAGATTGCAGCCTGTCGAAGAACAATTGAACAAACGAGCCAGAGCACCTCACCTCTCTTCGCGATCGACAGCCCCGGGGCGTAGCGGCGGGGAAGCGGAGCGACGATGGGGAGGGAGGGCAGGCGGACGAAGTCGCGAAGAAGAGAGCGGTGTCCCCGCGCGCGCGATCCGGTTCGTGCGTCCGCGCGCACTGGATGTGATGGCGCACCGGTCCGATGCCTGTACCGGCCGCCACGGCGGCGTTGGACGCGGCTCGCTAACGGACAGAAAATGGTGGCGCCGGAGCCGCTGTGCCGCGCTGCTTCTCCGCTGTCGTTTCGCTTACCCTGCGCCGCGCTCGTGTCGCGCCGCGCGAGCGGGTAGCTGCCCGTCGGTTCGTGGCACGATCCACCGGCCAGGCCACGCGGCGGTCGCCCATTACGCGACCGCTCACAGCGCGTGCCTGCAGCAACAAGACGTAGCAATCGCACACCCACGGCACAAAAGAAAAAAATGAGACATCCCCGCACGCACAAGCTGCAGGTGCGTTGCGCCTCTGAGCTCCGCAACCGCAGATTTGAAGCACGTCGCGACAGCTTCAGACCGATTTGTGCTTACAGAAACAGGACCAATCAATAAACCTGCACACAAAGTCTCAGCCACGCACATACTCTGCGGCGGCGGGCAGTTTCTGCGCCATGTGTACACGACACCTAACGAACATTGAGAAGGGAAAAAATGAACAATTGTTCCATGATAAACAGACTGTAAATTCCTTTGGCTCTTTGATGTCTGTAGGTATAGGCACGGTGACACGCAAATGTTGTGATAGGCTTTCTTAAGGGATGGCCAAGAAGGGAACCTGCACTCAGCTGCCAATAAATTTGTTAGTAGTAGTTCGTAGAAACCATGAATTGATGTACAAGCTGGAAAATGTTGAGCACCTAGGAATGAAAAAGAGTAGAAATTAAAGCTTACAAAGATTAGACCTGCCAACTGGCAAGCATTTATAGAATAATCGTATTGATAAACATATCTAGCACGTTAGAGATAGCTATAGCTTCAAACTTAATTGGAGGATTTCATCCTCAATGATTATATAATATCAGGTTAAGTGTTGGGCTACTGACCTTTTCTATTTTCACATCATACTTCTCTATAAAATACCGGCTGTTATATATCCTTCTAACTTCTAACACTCAGATAATTAAAATACAGGCCCAGGAATGTGTAAATGACCTTTTATTTCATCATATATGCTCACTGAAATTGTAAACATATTTCACAACATGTCTGAGTACTTATCAAAGTGTAAGAAGCTAATGTGGTCTCATTGTCTGGTTATCTCAGCAAATTTATTGCGAATTGTGTCAAATGTGGCATGGTGGCCAGGGGGTTAACGGATAATTGCCTGCAGAAAGAATGAAGGAAACATAATTGCTGAATAAAGCAGATGTCCATAGCATCAGAGTTTCTAATGCATCAACTTAAATTCTGAATCAACCATGAGAATATGAAGAAAACCAAAACAACTAAACACAAAGGGAAATAAAATAGAAGCACCCTGAACTTTGTTAAAAACAATATACAAGTTTCCAATATTTCGAACATTCTTGTTACGACACACCCCATGCATGCAATCTGATTCTAATTAACTTCTTTTACAACCCAAACCATGATATCCCTTGGTGTTGAAGGATATACAAGGGGATATCCCTTAATGCATGCTCTTTGCCGATGATGTAGTGCTGGTAGATGAGACTAGGGATGGTGTTGATAAGAAATTAGAGTTATGGAGACAAAACTTAGAGTCCAAGGGGTTTAGACTTAGTAGGACGAAGACCGAGTATATGAGGGTGACTTTAGTGGTGTTGGTCGTAAAGAGGGAAATGTTAGTCTACAAGGACAAATAGTACCTAGAATAGACTCTTTCCGATACTTAGGATCAATATTACAAAGCAATGGCGATATTGATAAGGATGTTTGCCACAGGATCAAGGTAGGGTGGATGAAATGGCGACAAGCCTCTGGAATCCTATGTGATAGGAAGGTCTCACAAAAGCTAAAAGGGAAGTTCTATAGGCAGTCATCAGACCCGCGATGCTTTATGGTGCGGAATGTTGGCCAACTAAACGGTAACATGTCCAACAAATAAGTGTCGCAGAGATGCGCATGCTACGGTGGATGTGCGAGCACACGAAAGAGACCGAATAAGGAATGAGACGATTCGTGATAGGGTAGGGGTGACACCGATTGAAGAGAAGTTAGTCCAACATCGACTAAAGTGGTTTGAACATATCCAGCGGAGACTCTGAAACACCGGTTAACAATGGGATTTTAAGAGTTAGAGAAAATATTAGGAGGGGTAGAGGACGACCAAGGTACCTGGGAGGAAGCGGTAAAACGAGATTTGAGATATTGGAATGTATCCAGAGACTTAGCTCATGATAGGACCATATGGAAAATAGCAATTCATGTGCCAGAATCTTAGTCTTGTTTTTTTTCCTTGTTGTTATTATATCTCTTCCTCTCTTTTACGTCATTGATATATATATATATATATATACATATATAATTATTGGGTTTCATGTCTAGCCGACCCCAACATGCTTGGGATAAAGGCTTGGTTGTTGTTGTTGTACAACCCAAACCATCATTACACTGTATTTAACCTACAACTTTCTAAAATTGTATTAACCCAGCATGGCAGATTGTAGCGTTATATTGGAATTAGAATCCAGTGAACTATGTAGGTAAGCATTGTGAAGACAAGCTAAATGGAGAAAGGTGTTCTGGATAAACATAAAAAAAAGATACAACTACACTGGAGAAACTTACCTAATTACTCAGCTACACTTTCTGCGAAGGGAAAAAAGGGCCACATTCAAGTCTGCTGGCTATGTTATTCCTTGCATATTCCAGAAATGGTATTTGCAACTTTGCACCTCAAAAGCCAAAACATTTTAGAAATGTGCTAAACGAGGAAAGGGATAGATGGACTTAAAGATCTACCAGATTCCACAGGATGGTTAGCCAGATGAATGACTGAATGAGCATTTCAAAATTATGAAACCGCACATGCTGTTGATATATTTTTCGTGTAGTAGGTAACAAGGTGAGCATCCCATGAGGCTATGATGGATAATTAGTGGAAGAAAATGATGAGACTACAGAGATGCTGCTGGCAAGGTTCTACGTTTGTAAGACCTATGTTCCAAACAGGGCAACTGACCTAGATAGGTTGTGTTGTATATTGTGTCAGAAGTTACGGTGTTAAATCAGTAGAGAATTTTTATAAAATTAGAGGAGCTTTCTACAAGGGATAAGATTCCTACAAAAAGCAGGTGGTTTTCCGTGGGAGATTAACATGGAGGGTATGATGCAGATGGCTTTCTATTGGATTTCTGCATGTAACTATAACTTTATCCTCTGCTTGAAACAAGAAATTGGACTTTTATAATGTGATTAAAGATAAGTGAAAATGCAGCTAAAAGGTGAGACTCTGTTCTGTCAATATGTACAATGATAGGATCTTCACACTATAGAATTGAAGTTAGATGTTAGGGTCATACCAAGTACTTATCATCCACAATACAACCATTAGAGGTAGAAGGCTCGCTAGCTCAATACAAACATAATTCCAGCATCAACTCGTTATTAAATAAAAAATTGCAAGCCCAAAGAGTGAATAATCCCAACATCAAAACTTAATGCCAATGTTACTTTATGTAATTGACAAGTTACTACGTCAAAGATACAACAGAAACTGGCTGTGAATGATTAAGTTTGTACTACTGCTTCTCTGGATTTACCTGCTTTATTATAGATTCTACAGATTTTCTTAAGAATGATGCTCTTTCAAGATACACTGATGACATTGTGTTTCACCCAGATATCACCAAATACAGATGATATGGATGTTTTCTTCCTTCTGGTTAAGGGGAAAAAAGGTTGCTCTACTTCTACCATCAACTAATGAAACAAAGAAATTGAGCTTCAACGATAATAATTAGTTTCAAACAGGTTATAATTAAAAGAACTGTAGACGGTAACAGTAGCTGCCTTACTATGTGAATACCTCCCACTAATGGCACAACTGTGCTCAATTCTTGCTGCTAGGTGCGGCTCCATCCTGTGAGCCACGTCCATGTGAGTTGCTGCCACTTTCCCCATTGTTCCCATCCTGATGAGAAGTCTGCCCGCCCATTCCACTGAACGGCCAAGGCAGTGAGACATTGAATCTCCTCTCAACTACCCTTGCATTCTCCTCTCTATCGTCCCTATCTGTCTCCGCAGCACTAGAGCTTCCAGACAAAGCAGCAGCAGCAATACCAACAGTTGGCTGTGGATTGGGGTTCTTCCTTCCCTCATAATCAGGATCATCAGTAGGCAGCTCAAAGCGACAAATTGGGCAAGAGTTGTGCAGTTCAAGCCAGGGCACGATGCAATAGGTGTGGTAGATGTGCTTGCAGGGCATCTGCTTGGCCACTTCCCCAGGTGAGAAATCTTCCTTGCAGACGGCACACTCTGCACCCTCCGCCGCAGCGACCATGGCATCCGTCACGACTACGTCGGGGAGCGAAGAGAGCGCCGACTTGGCAGCCGGCGGTGTGCCGTAGCGGTTGGGGTCGTTCTCGGCGAGCTGCTCGATGAGTTGCTCGAGGCCCGGGCCGATGAAGTAGTCTCCGAAGCTTGCTCCGCCAACGCGGCCGAGGCCGGGGCCCAGGCTGACACTTGCGTCGTCAAGGAGGACCTGGATGTTGGCGCCGCCCTCCACGAGGCCGTGGAGGTAGTTCTGGATGAACATGAACGGGTCGAAGGCCTCGGGCTCGTTCTCGGGGGTCGCGGTGCCCGCGGCGGCGAGCGAACCAGGGCCGCCGGGGCCTGCCCTGGCGCGGTCGGTGCCGAGCTCGAGGAAGTTGTTGAGGAAGGCGGAGATGTCGGGGGGCCGGGACGGGGAGGTCGCCGCGGAGAAGGACGAGGACGAGAGGGACGGCGAGCCGCCCGTGGTGGCGGTGGGGAACGGAAACGGGAAGGGGATGGGGATGACGGTGGGGGCGGGGACGGTGACCTCCTCGAGGAAGTCGCCGCGGCACTCGGGGCAGGAGAGCTCACCGGCGGCGGCTGCGGAGGCGACGAGGAGGACGGTGCGGTTGCATTGGTAGCAGAAGTACTGCTTGCGCGCGTTGGCGGCGTAGAAGGCGGCGGCTGGAGTCGACATGACGGCGCCGGGCCCGGCGATCTCGCGGCGGCGGCGGCGATTTGGATTTTTTGTTGCTTCGGAATTTAGGTATCGGATTTCTATTGCAGTGCGGTTTTGTTGGTTTCATTTACGAAGCGTCGGGACGCGGCTCGGGGATCGGGATTGAGGGGGTGACACGGCGTTGCATCCGGTGAGCGAAGATAAGATCACCGGCCGGTCGCGGTGTCTCACTCGGAGTAGAACACTGAACACGGAAGACCATCAAGTTAGCCCAACCGTGTCGAGGAAACGTTCGTGAATCGTCGGCCGGACTCGCCAACAATATGACGGCCAATGTCGGGGAGACGTTCATTACGTGAGGAGTCAAATTGTATTTCAAATATATATATATATATATAGAGAGAGAGAGGGGGGGTGAAATTGAGTTTGAAGTGTATGTAAAATTGTACTAGAGTCGTGTTTAATTGAATTTTTTATGGTAAGTCGTCCAGGTTATCCAGCTTAGCTTGATTCTGCTCTTGTCCGTGTTTAATCTTACGGCAGATCATTATACCGGTAAACTAAAGGTATCATTCGTAATTTGCTTCTGAACTCAAGATGCGACCAGGAATATGATTTTTAAGGATTTATGAATAAAAGGTAGCATTTGTGAGTTGGTTCTGAACTCAAGACATTTGGTAGGTTTTTCTGAACTCAAAACATTTGGTTTTGTAATTCCTGGACACGGATAGCGTTTGGGTATTCTGATTAGCTCCTTTAGGCTCACGAGCACTTTGTTGTTTGCACGTCGCCATGTGTTTTCTATGTCTTTGCAGCTTGTTTGTGCCCCATGCCATCAATTTGATGCGGTGGTGCTTGACCTAAAGGTCACCAATGTCTAAAACAACACTCGCAAAAAAATCCACTTTAACTTCATGGAATTCCATTTGAATGCCCTTCAAAATATTTATTCTGAGGTGAACAATCAAGTTGATCCAAAAGAAATGAAGAAAATGAATTCTGCGACTATAAACATTACACGTTACCTATCAAGTGTCCTCAAACATAATTGTAAAAGAAGATCTTTTCAACGAACAAAGTAATGCTTCAATGAAGAAATACAGGAGATGATAGAATGCACAATTTTATAAAGACATAAGTTCGGCTATGAATAGGGGTGAAATTCGGACGGAAATTTTCCGGATCATCTGATACCAATTTTGGAAATTTCCGTACCGATTTCCGTTTTTATCATAAATTTTCAGAAAATCGGTCCGAGATCAGAAATGCATATTCAGAAATCGGATCAAAAACAATTTGGACAGATTTCCGATCGAATTATCAGAATTCTTGTTCGGAAATTTATTCGAAAACATACTCGACAATTTATTCATAAATTTATTCAGAAGTTTGTTCGAAAATTTATTCAGAAATTATAAAACAACATGATTGCGATCAGCAACAGAACTATTACCTAGCTTATCTTGACCCATAGGATCACTCACGAACTCAATCAGGTGAATCGGTCAAATAAATCGCACGGATACATATGATGCCCAATTTTTGCGATTATAGTGGGAGCAAAAAATATGTCAGCTACGATCAAATATTAAAAAGACAACAACACTTAAAAAGCTCTCTACTCTAAAACATGTCAACTATGGGCGCGCCTTACTCATTTGTGTGTCTTACCTACTTATACAACTACTTTATCAGAGTACGTATATGTATTATTTAATTTATTATAATTAGTCATGTAAAACATTTATTATAGTTTGTTTATATCATTTAAATTAATGCTAATATAGTATTTTGGAGCACTATTTCTGAAATAAAAACATCCGAATCCGACTGATATCGACATGTTTCCGTTCCGATGTATCCGTTTCCGATATTTCCAAAATTTTCGGTACCGTAACCATTTCCGAAAGTATCGTTTTTGACTTCGATTCCGAATTTAAAATACAAAAATAAAAACGATTTGACTATTTTTCTGACCATTTCCGACCGTTTTCAACCCTAGCTACGAATTCTACCTGTGAATGGGGAAAGAGTGTTGTAGCTACTCTTCGATAGTGGATTTTCAAAAGAAATAAAGTTATGGAGAAACCGTACCAAGAAATATATTGAAGAGGAAGTTTGTATCCGCAATATAAACACATGACATAATATAATTATGAAATGTCTATGAAAAAATTGTTTGCACTGTAAGCAATCAGAATGAGTGACTTGTAGTAGCCCACACAACCCACTGCACGAAAACACAACCCATATAGCAAAAAACTTTAAAATGTTGTAATTATTTCATACGGTGTCTGTTTTCGATTCCGTTTACAATATTATGTTTTGTGTGACGAGACAAATGAAACTATATCTCCAGTCCCTTTTCAAAAAAAAAGAAACTACATCTCCACAGACTACGACAAGGTCGCTCAATCAGCTACTCACGTTAACTGCGTCCGTTATGAATCAACTCGACTCTTGGTCCCTGCCTAATCGCACTTGCCATTGCAGGCTTGCATCCAATAAGCTTCGGCCTGTATTGAGGGAGACACTGGTGGCCAACGATCGAGCTATATAATCCATAGTTTAACAATTAACAGGAGAATAAAATACCTCAACCTCATCGTAAAGGGAACAGAAGAAAGCGGCGTGGGCTCGTTCAACAACATAAATTATGGCATGCTATTTATTGTTCCAAAACAAAAGAAATACAAAAAACTGCCCCCATGCAGGATCGAACTACAGACCTTCAGTTTACAAGACTGACGCTCTACCACTGAGCTATAGGGGCTTATGCATTTCAAGTTTTTTTAGTATTTTATTTATTCTAGTTCTAATAGTTTATTTTGACCTAATTCATATATTTTTAATAACTGTCATAGCTAAAAAAACAAAACTACCTCATTTAAATCTTTTTTCTTTTCTTTAACAGCCACTTTATCTACCTCGGTATTGAGTGATGTGAGTAAGAGAATTAAGGTTATTTTAATTTTTTTATGTTTTTTTATAAAATAATTTATAATCTCTTGATGATAAACAAGCGAAACGATTATAATAATATTTTAGTGAATGATTTATTAAGAGTGGTATTCTAACGTAGCCTAAAGTTACAAGCCCTCCGTTCTGCCTCACAGCCGCCGCCGCCGCTTCTCCTCCTCTGCCGGCACCGTGACAAGCCTAGCGAGCAAGGCGGCAGCCATGGCGAATCCAGTCCGCATCGAACTAGACAAGCTGAGCGTGGAGCAGCTGAAGGGGCTGAAGGAGCAGACGGATCTGGAGGTCAACCTCCTCCAGGACAGCCTCACCAAGATCCGCACCGCCACCGGCCGCCTCGAGAACGCCTCCGCCGCGCTTCAGGACCTCTCCCTACGCCCCCAAGGCACGCCTCTCCCGCCCTCTTCCTTCCCCTCGCCGCGCGGCCCCATCCCCTCTAGTCCTCTTCCTTTCCTCGGGTGGGTTGATTTGGTTCGGTGCTGGCTGACCCTTCGTTTCCGGGGGTGGGTGCTCAGGGAAGAAGATCCTCGTGCCGCTCACGGCGTCCCTCTACGTGCCCGGGTCGCTCGACGACGCTGAGAAGGTCCTCGTCGACGTTGGCACCGGTTACTTCATCGAGGTAACCTGTCCTGTTGTAGTTGCTTGTATGCATGGGCAGCAGATCAGTTAAGCTTGCTTGTATGTTCTGTTGTTTTTAGTTTTTTGATGGATTTGAACCGCGTAAGCTTTTTCATTGTACGCAAAACTTTTGGCTTGAACATGGGTGTATTCTGATAACTGGGATGGCTAAATAGTTGGCATCATAACATCAAGTTGTTATTGTTTCTCGATAATTAAACAAAAAATGTTGTTGCTATGTCGCATTATGTGCCTCTGCCAGCCTTTCTGATGGAGAAGAAGCTAATATACTAGTCTTGAAGCCCTCCAGTGACACCCTCATAATCCTGCGAGTGCCTAAATGAGTCAATGGAGGGAGCAGGGAGGGTGTATTGATTTGATTGGGTCTACAATGCATTCTGTACATGTTGTCTTATTTTTTTTTCTGAATGAAGAGAGGTCGTGCCATGCTTGAGTAATGTATCTGCTAATTTGTTATAGTTCTGATTGCACCTGTGATGGCTTTTGTATGATTGTTATGCTTACTGTGCAGAAAACTATGGCTCAAGGAAAAGAATACTGTGAACGGAAAATTAATTTACTGAAGTCGAATTTTGAAGAACTCTTGGAGGTATGTTCTAGCCATACTAGCTGTTGCATGCATTGCTATTTCTGTCTACCTGCAGGAGAAACTGTAGTTTCATATTCACTAATCTAATAACAGTGCTAATTACTGATATCCGTAAGTCTAATTTGAAGATATTTTTGTTTTCAGTTTCTTTCATATGGAATGATTTTGACATGAGAATGTGCATTTCAGCGAGAAATGTTTCTATTTTCTATTCTTATGTTTACTAGCAAAGCTTTCAGCACTAGGTATGCTCTTTTTATGTTTACTAGCAAAGCTTGCAACCTTTCTATTCGGTTGACCTCCTCGTCTATCCTCATATTCTTGTCATCACTTGGCTTGACATATCAATAGCATGACGAATGTGTTCATACAACAACAACAACAACAACCAAACCTTTATCTCAAGCATGTTAGGGCCGGCTAGACATGAAATCCAATAATTATATATATATCAATGAAGTAAAAGAGAGGGAGAGATACAAGAACAACAAGGAAAAAAGAAAAAAAACAAGACTAAGATTCTGGCACATGAATCGCTGCTTTCCATGCGGTCCTATCATGAGCCAAGTCTCTGGATACATTTCAATCTCTCAAATCTCGTTTGACCGCCTCCTCCTAGGTCAACCTTGGTCATCCTCTACCCCTCCTAATATTTTCTCTACCTCTTAAAATCTCACTGTTAACCGGTGCTTCTGGAGGTCTCCGCTGGATATGTCCAAACCACCTTAGTCGATGTTGGACTAACTTCTCTTCAATCGGCGCCACCCCTACCCTATCACGAATCGCCTCATTCCTTATTCGGTCTCTTCTCGTGGGCCCGCACATCCACCGTAGCATGTGCATCTCTGCGACACTCATTTGTTGGACATGTCGTTGTTAATAGTGTTCATACCAACAAAAAATAGCATTAGTAGTTTGTGATTAAAAAAATGAACTCCCCCTCAACTACTCTGCAGCAGAGCAGTTTTTAAAAGGGCGTCTAGACACCTAGGCGACCGCACGGTAACCCTGTTACTGGAAACTGTAACAGGGTTGTTTTCTGAAATAGTAATCCACATAAAGGTCTTGTTCTAACTGATGCTATGGTGTTGTCTTATTGAATCCCACAATCTTAAGAACTCGACCCAAGTGTTTAGACATCGTGAAGGCATTGAATTAAAGGTCGAGCAAAGGCCCCAATGACTGGCTCCCCAGGAACATGCTGAAAGCAGATAACTCAGCGAGTTGTTTTTTTGGGGGTGAGAACCAGGGTACGGACCCTGGTGTTAGATATAATCCCGTTTTTCTAATAATTGGTGTTAGAGATAGAGTCCTAGTCCAATAAGAGTAGGAGTTAGTATTAGATAAGGACTCTGTAATTTGGGGCTATATATACAGCCCCCCCCCATTGAGAATAGAAAAAAGAGAACAGTTTAGAGGAAATTAATCCCCGGATTTCCAACAATTGGTATCAGAGCTAGGGTTTAGGATCTAACCCTGTGCTGCCCCGGGAGAACATGCTCCCGGGGCGGCCAACCCCTAGGCGCGCGGAGGAGGCGGCGCAGGTGGCCGGGCGGGCAATAGCAAGGGGCGGCGCGACCAAACTGACCGAGTGGATCCCGGCTCAGATCCGGCGGGCGGGCGACGGCCAGCAGCGCGAGGGCGGCGGCCGCGCGCAGCAACGGGCAGCGCGCGACGCGCAGCCAGCGCGCGGGCGCGAGGAGCGCGGCCAGGGCACAAGCTGCAAGGGCGGCGGGTTGCAGGCAGCGCGACGCGCGGCCAACGCGCGGGCGTGAGGAGCGCGGGCCAGGCACTAGCGGCGCGCGCGGCAAAGGCGGCGCGAGCGCCGCTAGGGCGGGCGCTAGCGGCGCGCGCGGCAAGGGCAGCACGAGCGCAGCCAGGATCGGGCCCGCGCGGCGGTCGAGCCGGATCCAGAAGGAGGGTGAGGCGGGCGCGAGCGTGGAAGCTCGTTGGTGGCGCGAGGAGGAGACTGGTGTCGGCGGCTGCTGCCAGAGAAAGGAGGCTGAAGGTAGCTGCTGCCAGAGAAAGGAGGCTGAAGGTAGCAGAGAAGAGGCGGCGGCTGCTGTTCTGTGAGAGTGAAGGTTGCTAGGGTTTCTCAAAGAAGAGAGAGGCTGCTAGGGTTTGGAGGCAGTTGGGCCAGCTTGGTTACGTGGGCTTGTTGGGCCAGGTGGTGAGAAAGAAGCAGGCCACATGGGCTGGGCCCTGGAAGGTGGCCACGTGGGAGTAACTATTCTTTGCTAAGGACACCAAAGAAGTATAGTTGTTGGTGTTATTTGCCACCCGAAGTGGACCAGAGGAAGTCAAGTGCTAGCCCACAACCAAGGAGGTGTCTGCAGAACATGGCACATGGTTCGAAGTTCAAGCCAACAAAGGACGAGCTGGTGCTTCACTTTCTTCGACCACAGCTGCGTGGTTTTCCACTGCGTGAGGCAGGCATTGTGATAGAAGCAGACTTCTATGATGTGACGCCGTGGGACCTGTTGGCAAACTACGACCTGCGCGACTTGGGATACTTCTTCACGTTACGCAGGCGGAGCAAGCCTCGAGTACAGCGGTCCGGCGGCGGCGGCATCTGGAAGCATAGCGCGACTAAGTGTGCACAGTCAATTTCCAACATGAGAGTTGTGGTGCAATGGCGTATGGTCAAGTTTTGCTTCTACATGCATGAAGAACTCGAGAAGCGTCGTAGCACGGGATGGATCTTGGAGGAGTACGAGATCACTGACCCGAGGTGCTATCGCCACGACAATGAAGGTGACGAAGTAGAATATTGGGTGCTCTGTCGCGTGAGGAAGAGCAGACCAATGTGAGGTGTGCTCGAGATGAAGATGTGACCATCTCGAGTATGTGGTCAGAATGAAGATGTGTCCATTCCGAGATCAAATGCAGGATGAAGATGAGTCCATCCTGGGGTTGAAGATGTGACCAACCTAAATACGTGTGCAGGATGAAGATGAGCCCATCCTAGGGTTGAAGATGTGACCAACCCGAATTTGTGTGCAGGATGAAGATGCGGCCATCCTGGGGATGAAGACGTGCTCATCCCAAAATTGAGTTGTGCAGGGTGTAGATGTGACCATCCTGGGGGTGCAGTTGTGTCCATCCCGAAAGTGTGTTTAGGGTGGAAGTGTGTCTCCATCCTAATTAGTGTGAGTGTGATCTAGAAAAACGAGATTAGGGGGTGATTGTTAGATATAATCCCGTTTTTCTAATAATTGGTGTTAGAGATAGAGTCCTAGTCCAATAAGAGTAGGAGTTAGTATTAGATAAGGACTCTGTAATTTGGGGCTATATATACAGCCCCCCCCCATTGAGAATAGAAAAAAGAGAACAGTTTAGAGGAAATTAATCCCCGGATTTCCAACACCTGGTGGGTTACCTCTCTACTGGAGGTCTTACCACTGCGCTACAAGCATGTTCCCGATCTTACGTTTTTCTCATGTACTAGATCGTATCTGCTGCACATATCTCCAGCTTTTAAGCAGAATAATAATAAGCATATGGTGTCTGTAATATAACACTGAGTTAAAATAGCTCTTTGTTGGTAGCCGATATTCAAAACTTGGTTATTTCTTATTTTAGACGCTCAATTATATTCTGAACACAGTACAACATTGTTTCTAAGCAAACGAATATTATGTACTTTCTATTCAGATGGCTACAAAAAAGAAGACCTTAGCGGACCAAATGGGTACGATACTAGAAGCCAAGCTGAGGCAGGCATCACCAGGCCCAAGTTCGTGAGAATGGACGGGGTTCTTGGATGAATGGATTGTTTAGTTTGTAGCGTTAGGCAAGCACAGGAAAATGCTGCTCAGTTATGGGTGATGGCAGAAGGTAGCATATGACATGATCATTGGTTAGATTGTATCTTTGATGTCTTCTGTCGCAGTGCCGGGAATGCATGATGGTCACTTCTTGTTTTTCCATTTTTTTTAAAAGCTGAACCGATGATTTTCATTTCTGTTGCTGTCCCTGGAACCGTTTAATCATACATGATTTTCAATTAGTAGTGCTGTTTCAGCGGTTTCATTATCTGATGCTTGTGAGCACACTGCCTATCTCATGTACTTTCTCAACAAAGGCAACAGAGAACACTCATCATGGACAAGCCACGCGAGCTTCTAAATGGAGCAGCATAAATGTCAATCTTGGACGGCTGAGGGTGGCTTGCGACCCAAAGAAAGAGCCCTTCATGTAATAGCCCAGTTACATGCCAAGACAGAATCATAACGCAAAATTGCTAAGATTCTGGACGACTAATACAGTGCCAAAATTAGGAAGCTTGTCCTCGTATACAGTTCACATCCAGGTATTTAACACAGCCTTCCTATGTTTACCTACACTTGACAGACTAGCTTCTCTTGCCGCTGTGTGAACGGAGCCCAGCGGGAAACACTGGCTTCTCCAGAAAATCTTACTGTCAAAGTGGAGAATCGAAGGCATGCGGAGATAAAATGCTGCTCTGGTGCAAATGAGCACGCGCTTCTCTAGGACCCCAGAACGAAGAGTCAGGCGGAGCACATATCCTGGTGATTCTCTCCAGGCTTTCATCTGCAGCCAGAAAGTAGGGTCTGAATCGATCTGCCGGCAGCTGCCCTTTTCCTTGACTGAAATTCCATTATTATCACAGGCAGAAGTCGCAGTCTCCAATTGAACATCAGAATCCGCCACAACAGTTTCATTCGTCGAATTTGATGGTGTAACAATGACTGACAGAGGGGAGACACGCAACAACACTTGATGATGTAACAATGGCTAATAGAGGGGAGAATGAGACCCAAAGCTCCACCTAAATATTGCCTACGAGAAGTTGGGGAAGGGAAACACATTCTTCTACATGCCATCACGTTTCTCTCTCTCTCTCTCTCTCTCTCTCTCTCTCTCTCTCTCTCTCTGGATTTGGTATGAAGAATGGATTTGACGATCCATGTTGAAGATTATTCTTAACATAGAGAAGCCGCATCCTTGCGTGGTTGGTCCTAAATTTTGGTGGGTCAGAGGAATCTAAAGGCCAGGGGACCCTCTACAAGAAAATTTAAATTCTACTTATATAAAATTATTATTATCACTAGTAAAACAAATAGCATATTCAAAATAAAGGATATTCAAAAAAATAGCCATGGCTTTTAATCTATCACGCGGTGAGGAACTTAAGGCATCGCAGTTAGCATAGGAGATTAGGAGTTGGGCAGTATATGTTTGTAACTCCTCCAATGGACGGCACAACACAATGGTTCACGGTGGCACGCGAACGGTCGGCGACTCGCATGGGTGCCCGACTGCTGCAGCGCGGGCCGCGGGCATGATAATGACCGATCAATAGTTGTGTTGATTTGTGGATTACGATGTCCGTGCGCGACGCGAGAATTTGTATACTGCATGCCAAGCCCACATGTTGCTTTTGCGGTTGCTGATTGTCGTATCGTATTGGGCTGGACTACAAGGAGAAGCTGCAAATAACAAAATTACAGAGGTAGGCTTGCTTGTACTGCTATATAAGATGTTGCTGAGAACGGCTCCAGTGCCAGTGGCCAGCTGCTTCACTTGTGAGCGCTGCCGCCGCCCGATTCCTGGAATCAAACTCGGGGTCTCATATGGACTTGTTCCTAGAATAATTTTTAGTGTCTCCTACGCGTGAAGACATAATGGAAGTGCAACGTCCTCGCGGATCGGACTCTGAGAATTATGTTGATCTTTTGCAGGATACAATGGGTGTGTAGTTGTAGGGTTAGATACGTATGTGGGTATGTTTGTGTGCATCGTTAGTGTGTGTGTTACACATAAATAGATATTGCACCTGTATCCGATAAAGAGAAATTAAAAAAAGATAAGATGTGCCTCAAATTTTACCCTATGTGCTAGTGCTAGATCAGGACCATAGACGAATGAGTCTCTTAATACTTGTATATATACTCCCTCCGTTTCTGTATATATACTTCCTCCGTTTTGAAAGACGCTGGTTAGTTCAATTTTAATATGATATAGAGAGACCTTTGCAAAAATATATAGAATGAACCGAAAAATATCCAGCCCGGATTTCACTGCTAATCACCACTGGCCCAATGGAGGCTCCAAATACGTGTCTGGAAGCGAGTTTAGGCTGTACCACAGCGGCAATAGCTCTAAGCTCGACGGTGGTGGCGCATCCGTGCAGAAATGACAAAAAACACGATGAAAAGATATGAGCCAGGATTTGTGAATTTTAACGCGACTCTAATGTTTGGGAGTGCTAATAGGTTTCCCATGTTTAGCTCAGGTTGAGGTTCGGATGAAAAGTGGATAAAAATTCACAGTGCTTTGGAGGCCTGTTTGATAGGACTTAGGGAACAACCTTAGCTCTGCCTTATGCCATACAACCAGGTTAAAATCAAAACGGCCTATGTCTATAAGCCGCAATAAGCCATTTCTATTTTATACTTCAAATCAAAGGCCAGTAAGATGAGAACGATAGATAGTAGCAGTCTGTGACAAACACTGGCAAACTCCATGTCATGCAATTTCTTTGACCCAGAATGCACCATGGGATTCTGTAACGTACAACAAAAACAAAATCTTTAATCCTAAAGAAGTTAGAGTAGACTATAGATGAAACCTACAGAGACCAACAATGTTGAAAAAACGGAAGACGTTATAGAAAAAGAGAGAAAAGGTAAATGTTAAAGAAAATGAGGAAAAGCCAAAAATCAAGGTTGCTAGGTTTCACGCTTTCTTTTTTATGCCAATAGAAGGCATAATTATTATATCTGAAAAAAGAGAGTGGTTTCATAACAGGAAAATACTCCCATCGAACAAAAGCACATCCAGCTCAGGCGAACACGAACAACTTTGTATCAGGAAATAACCATAGTTATCTGCATCATACAAGTTCACACTTGGGAAACCGTACCTGACGTGCAACAAGTGCAAACAAAACAATCCGGGAATCCTCTAGTGTCATGCTCTGTCTTCAGAACGATATGCTGGATTCTATTTGACTGTGATACAGATCAGAAGCATCTTGAACAATTGCCATGAAAAGTCAAGAGAAGCCGTTGGCTGTAAACAGCAACAAAGCCATATACATCCGTGTATTTCTTCACCTCATGTTACTTTTGGAATGAAATGGAGTATGAGCCTGTGTTTGGATCTTTGACAGCTTTGAAATTGTCCACACTCATTCCAAAGCGCCCCAGCACAGAGTTCCCTAATTCTTTTAGCTTTCCTGTAACAGATAAAATGGGTCCATTAGCAGCAGTAGAAAATAGGGTACACTGAAATAAACATAAAGATCACTAGTGTATGCAGAACAGCACATGAGATATTATAAAACGCATAAGTCTGATTACTAAAAGAGGGTATCTATGTACTTAACGTTCAGCACGTATAACATGTGCAATGTAAACCTTCATTATGTTCCAAAGCACTTCTGATTCGGTCATATCATCACTGATTGTTTTCGTCAGCAGATAACACTATTTTGCATGAATTCTTAAATTAGTAAGAATCACATAAAACATCTTTTACACACACTGTCTACAGCTTGTTATAAAGAGATCATGATGTAAATAATGACATTCAAAATACTTGGGAAAACTACAGCACGTTACCACTTACCAATCATTTCTTCCTTCATCTTTTCCCTTTTCTCAGCTGCCAGGGGCTCAAGGTGGAACAGAGATCTCTTGGCTTGTTGATTTGAAGGATCAATCTCAAGAACTTTCTTCATATCTGTGAATAACAATAATTAGACACCAGAAGCAGTGACCTTCAGAAATGATGCCATTAATGTGAAACTCAGTGGTGTGAAACTGAGATCTAAAAGGAAAAACATTACGTAGGGAGAAAATCTAACCAGCAATAGCTTCATCATAATGTTCGAGCTTTTCATGTGCTTCTGCCCTTCGGAGCAAAGCTTTCAAGTACGATGGATTCAGCTCAAGTGCTTTTGTGCATTCTTTAATCGTGTCATCGTATTTACCCTAATAAAGAGACAGCATTGGGTTTGCTTGTAATTAGGCAGAGAAAGACTTGATTCGACAGATGCACCAGACAAAGTAAATAGATGATTAAAAGATCACAAGGTGCAAGAGTACAAATTATCTGGAATCTAGACTAATCAAGCATAATTTTTTTGTAGAAATAGGAGAGGTGATCAAAGATTTCAATCACCAAACACCAGATACACCTGACTAGTCTTGCAACTTCAGCAGAAAAAAACTAAACAGAGATTGTAGCAGATTTATACAAGAAGTAAATACTGGTGCCTTTATTTAGGTAATATACAGTAGGGAAGGCCCTAGTGCTGTAAATACATTAAAATTGCTAATAAAAACATTACAGAAAACAGGAAAAGGTACACTATACAAAGAATGGTGCCCAGAACAAGCAGCAAAAGATAAATCTTCCCTCCGGAGCATGAAAGCTAATACCGCTTGGAGGAAGAAGGAAAAGGAAGCTGAAACTGGTAATTACAGGAAGCTATCAAGAATACTGGCCGTAGGACTATAGGAGGGCAAGAAGAGTAAGTAGTGCTAAGTTTTTTTACTAACCGTAGGACTATAGGAGGGCATCATCATCATGTAACATACTAAATACAGAACTACAAATGGCAGTACAGCACTTTGACAACAACAAAAAGGAATGAGACTGGCAAATATTGTAGTTCACAGATCAGTCAGAAAAAAGAGCTTACCAATTTTAAGAAGCATACAGCACGATTTGAATGGCATGCAGAGCATATGTCTTCAGAAGATCCCAGCTCAGCTGCAATTTGTAATGCCGTCTCATATTGTGTCAATGCTTCCTCATATTGTCCAGCACCAAAACACTTGTTTCCTTCTGCCTTTGCATCATTTGCTTGACTTCTAGCTTTCTACAGTAAGTAGAAAGAGAAATCATTTTCCAAAGGGCGATACATCCTTCTAGCAGGATGTTAGATAATATTCAGAGTTTCAGATACCAACAAGCAACTTTAAAGTTTAAACAATATAAAGATCAAAGTAACAGCTTACAAAAGGTTACAGCATGTCAACAAATCTAATTATCATTTATTAAATATTAACTGTTAATGCTAGCCCAATACTGTATCAAAATACCACAGTTCGATGTTTAGCCTATCCCACCAAGTTTTGCTTCCGAAGAGACAGGCATTATTTTTGTTATCATGCAAAAAGGATTTTTACGTATTTTGTAGCAACACAATAAAATTTTAAGCGCCAACTTAAATATAGTCAGTCATGGCAGCTTTGCATATCTAACATGCATAATTTTCTAGCAGCAGCGGATAATTAGCCTTTTTTATGCCTGCTTGCAGTCACATGGTACTTTTTTTATAACAAAGAACAAATACAATTGATCATTCACCTATTATGACTAATGTACAACCAAATCACAAAATGAACCTGGTGACTACTAGCATTCTGAAAGTTGGTTGTTACAGCAGCTTTAATTATCGTAACATAATAAATGAATGAATGCGTAAGCAAGGGGAAGGCTGCATAGAAATTCACTTCCCCAGACCCCACAATGTGTGGGAGCTTCCTGGGTACACCTTTTTTAAATAAATGAATGGATGCAGCATAGCAATGCATACTTTCTATGCAAGGATATCCCGAGGGGCTAAAAAAAATGTAAGAACATGAAATATGATCAGCAGAAGTCCTGCAGTTCATAGCATACTACAACTAAGTACTAGACTTAGTACGATCCTCCACTTGACAGTTGGTTACAGTAAAAGGGGCAATTGAGCTACTTCAACCAACAAGGCTAGAAAGCCGCTAGCCTTTGCACAAAACTTTTGCAGTTCAGACAAACGAAACCCGTGTCATTATAGAAACAGTTTCAAGAACAACTTCTGGGTAATGCCCCGTAGCAGATTTGTATACCTCAAATCCACATGTTACATTAATGAGGGCATCACAACAGACAGTTGGAATTTTTGCATCCAGTTTCGAGTGCACTACTATACAGAGAAAAGTGATCATCATCTCACATATAACCCTGGTACAACCAAATCACAAAGCAATTGATACTTCTTATGCAGGCACGTCACTAGAGGCTAACAAATTTAAGGACGGGAGGCAGGATCAGTTGAAGATATCAAGTTCATAGCTTGTGCACCTCTAAGTGGTAGCACGAAACATGGCACCGTTATCCAGTTGTTCACAATAACCAAGTGAAACTGCCTAGAAGAAAAGATAAGGTCCCGTCCGGCATGCCGGACCCGAGTTCATGAGTTTTCTCGACTTTCCCAACTTTCCCGATTTCAAACGAGATGGCCATCTGCGAATGCAAAAACATCAAGTTGCACCATACGGACGTGTATTCCGTCAAGGTCCCGTTCGCCCGCCGGGTACCCGAGTTTGTGAGCTTTCCCGACTTTCCTGACCTTCCTGATTTTGAAGCAGATGGTCATCCGCACATGCAAAACCATCAAGTTGCACCATTCCGGATGTGTATTCTGTCAAAGTCCCGTCCCGGGAAATTGAGGTTGAGGGGGTTCAACGCAATCAACAACTGAATCAGCTCCAACCAACAAAGCCGCCAGTGAACTAATCCGCCACTCCACATCAACGCATGAATCAAGCAACCAGTTCGATAGGGATGACCTAATGCCAGAACCTAGCAACTGAACCCCGGATTCGAGCACTCCAGTCGGCAACCGGAGTAGAGACAGGTAACAAGGATGTGGGGGCGCTACCTCCCGGAGCTGTTGGTCGGTGAGCGCGTCCTCGAAGGCCTCCTCCTCCTCGTCCTCCGCCCTCGGCGCATCCCCGCCGGCCGCGGCGGCCACCTGCTCCTCGGGCAGCGGAGGCGGCGCCTCCCTGTTGGCCGCGGACGCCGGCTCGCCCGGCACCGAAGCTGCGGGTGTCTCCTCGGGCTCCGGCTCGATCACCACCATTTCCGGCCCCCGATGGGAGGAAGGGGCTCGAACTTGTTTAGATTCGGAGGCGGAGGTGGACGGGATCGAGAAATCAATCGGCAAAGGGAGGGGCCGCCAGCAGACTGAGTTTGTTCTCGATTTGTCGCGAGCAGAGGGGAGACGGCTTAACAGAGAGACAATTGTTATTATAACACTCGTTTCGACCGACTCGATAAAATAGCACTTAACTTTATTAAAATGACATTTTTATCGTTGACGTAACGTTAAAATAGGATTATAGTCCATTTTAGCTTCTTTTTGCAGTTTCTTTATCATTTATAATTCTTATATTATTGGAAATGACCAGAATACCCTTTTGTGAATTTTTGGCTGTAACCTAGTATTTCCCAACTCCAACTAAACCGCAGCCAAAAGAGTCATTTTTTTACAAGGCCAAAAAAGCGCTGGAGATAATCAACGTCATTTTTTTCATTGCTTTTTTTTGTCAATCGACATGCTAATATTAAACTCATTAATTTTCTAAAAAATACAACCCATAAGAGTGTTATATCTAAGATCGCACATGGTATATTTTTTCAGCGTACCGGGTAACAGCATATCTTTAAATACCAAGAGATCAAAAGAATGAATAACAAAATAATCTATCATCAAGAATATCAACACGAAGATAATAAGGTACATATTAATAATAGACTTCAATAAAAAACATCGCCACCAATATGTTATGAGACACTTATTACAGTAAATGAGTATTGTATTGGTAAAAAAAATTATATTACATCTCATAAATTTTGACACATCGGACATCTAAAATCCTCTTGGCGTTTTTTGGAGTCATCTTTCTTACAGCTGTGGCAGTGGTCTCAAAAGCATGAGAAGAAGAAGGCTGCTGAGAAGGGTGTTCTCTCATTAGCATAAAAAGACGTCTGCACGTGAGACAACATATTAGTAAAAGTTATTTGTATCAAAACAATGCATACATAACAAAAGTATATGAATTTATACCCTCTTGTCACCATTTCAGGACTCTCTTGCATTATTTGTTCTTTTGTTTTACTTGGCCTCTCTGGTGTTGAATCTTTAGGAAATAAACCCTTTGTAGTATTTTTTCTTAGCTTTCTCTTTCTGTAATATTAAAAGAGGTAAAATAAATAGCATATGGATACAACAAACATAAGAGATAAGCTCAAATCTTACCTTTTCTTAGTTCCATTGAGTGGACATTTGTAGCTTGTCTTGTCAAATCTCTTATCTTGTCAACAAGCTCAACAACAGACATATCTTTTATATCTTTGATCCAATTGTTGAAAACTTCAGCTATATTGTTTGTCACATAATCACATTTAACATCAAAATTAAAATCAGACCTCCGCCATTTCAGTTTATGATAATCCTACAACCACTGCTTAGCTTCAGGGTTCCCTACATAAATTGTAGACATGTGCATGTCACAAACATCCTTGTCATATGCCCTAGCTGCAGGCTACATGTGCCCAATACTTTCACCAGAAAATCTCTTGATAAAATTCTGCATTGGATGTCTGAAGCATTCTCTTTGATCAGCTAGTGGAAATACTTGATGCACTGCATTTAATAGCCCTTTGCAAGCATCTAAAGAAATAGCAAGTGTAGTAAGATCTCCTAAAGCCTTGTGCATCTGAGCCAAAAATCACTTCTAATTATCTTCTATTTCTGAATCTATAAATCCAAACGTAACTGGATACATCCAGTTGTGACCATCCACCCCAATTACAGCAGCTAAATGACCATTCCACCTACCATTGAGTGCAGTTGAGTCGATGCCAAGCCATGGCCTACAACCTGATCGAAAACCCTCAATACATGGACCAAGTGCACAAAAGAATCTGTGAAAATATACTTTACCATTAACCATCTTGCAATCAATCTCGATAACACTATCCTGTGATCTTTTCAAAACCTGTGCCTTCCAATTATATAACAGCTGAAAACTCTCCTCCCATGTACCATACAATTGTTCTAAAGCCTTCTCTTTTCCTTTCCATACCGTGTCATAATTATAGTGCACTTGTGATTATTTTGTAGCTTAATATGCAACTCCTTAGCACCCATATGAGGATTTTTCCGAAGGAAGCAAACAGCCTTGGAAGCAACCCACTTACAAGAAGGCGTAGTTGTCCTTCTTCTGCTGCTAGACATACATGTGTGTACATCATTCAACATTGTGACCTGCATAAATAATTAAAAAATGTATAAGTCAAATAAATATAATAAATACGAAAGAACATTCAAGTGTTATGAACATGCTAGTTCGAAAGTTAGTACCATAACTATCGTGTTGCCCGGCTTCTTGAACCCAACAATAGACCAAGGACAATCAACACCCTTACAGTATCCTCTATATCTTGACTTGCTTGTTGCCGTAATACCCAATTCAAACTCTTTATTTATAGCATATTGTCTCATAGCCAATCGAAACTCTTCCATAGAAGGGTATATGGTACCTAAAGACATTGTGGGATTACCTTGATCATACACCATCACCGTCTCCTCTGGAATATAATCATGCACTATCATAGATGCACCTTCAGTACCATCTTTAGGAATTCCAGAAACAGTTGGCCCATTAGCTCTTGAATTTGAGGAAGATTGCCTAGCCATTTCTTCCTCCCTCTCATCCTCGTGTCTCAAACCCAAAAGCGCATAAACTTGTTCTTCATTGCAAAGTTCTATCACTCCTTCCTCCTCCCTTTCCTCTTGAATTTGTAATGAATCCAAATCTACCAATGAAGGTAAATCTGCCAATGATCCTGATGGCTCTACCGCTTGACTTGTTGTTTGTCCCATTGATAAACTAAAATCATACAAATAATGAGTTAGAAGGTGTGCCTATACTGTAACATACGGTCTAAAATTAGAACGACATTAAAAAACCATACCTTGTGTTATCCTCGTTGAAGGTCCAATCCATTCCAACTACCACTCAATGGTCAATATTGCAACAAAAAATTAACCTGCATGATGATATTACAACAGAACTGTAAAATTACATTGTCAAAAAGCCATCTATGCACATCACAAGTTTTTCCGATGACAAGCACATTAGAGCTAACTTGCAAGCCGTTCAGTTTACTACCCACAACTCTTACAAAGCAGCAAGGCTTTTACATACCGATGCGTGCTGCAGTCGCCGGCCGAGGACAGGGTGCTGCAATCGGTGCTGGGGCAGCGTGTTGCAGTCGCCGACCGGGGGCAGCATGCTGCACACGGCGGCCGGGCGTGCACCTGTATCTGCTGCCGGCTGGGTTGGGCCGACGGCTGGGCCAGGCGGCCGACCACGCACCAGAAGTCGGAGCTAGGCGGTGGGGCCTGAGGGGGCACGCGCCGGAAGTGACAGGCAGGCGCCGGAACTGGGGGCCAGTTGACGGGAAGGCGCCGGAAGTGAGGGGCAGGCGCCGGAACTGGGGGCCAGGTGCCGCAGGCGGCAGTTGACTGGCAGCGTCGTGGCCAGGCGCCGCAACTGGGGGCCGGACGCGACAGGCGACGGGCAGCGGGGGGCCAGCGGCGGCCCGGACGGCGCCAGACGACCGGCGCCGGGGCCAGGCGACGGGCCGACGGGGCCAGGAGGGGGTCAGGCGGCGGGGCCGGCCAACCGGCGACGGGGTAGGCGGGCCGCGCCGTGGGCAGGCGGCCGGCGGCGGGCGAGGGCTAGCGGCGCTGTGGAAAAGGGTTGGCGGCTGTTTCATGTGTTGCAGGTATTAGGTTAGAGGAAAAAATACAACAAAGGGTATTCTGGTCATTTTTGAAAATATAGCAATTATAAATGATAAAGAAACTGCAAAAAAAAAACTAAAATGGACTATAATTCTATTTTAACGTTGCGTCAACGATAAAAATGCCATTTTAACGAAGCCCACTTTGTAAGTGCTATTTTATCGAAGCCCGTCGAAACGAGTGTTATAATACCAATTGTCTCAACCGAGCCCGACGCGGCAGGCTAAGCACCGTTCACTTAATTAGGGGATCGGCGCAGGAAGGATTATGTTGGTGCAGTAACACGCGACTCTATGGTAGTACGTTACAACATTACCTTTTACTTAGTCTATACTCTACATTCTGATGTTTAGATTAAAATTTTTATTTTAATTTAAATTAAATTAGTTGTACGTCATTTATTTTACAACAGGGAGAGTACTTAATTTGTTGTTATAGGATGATATCTCAATCGATGGTTGATACGTTTGTATTATATTTTTATTTTTATTAATAATTTCGTAATATGATAATTAGGTGTAAGACTAAGTAAGAGGTGGTGCTGTAATATAACGTAACATAGAGTAGCATTTTTCTGTAGCAACATAATCCTCTCGGTTGTATGTCTTGTCTCCTGCTTACTGGTTTCGACCTATATATGATCTAGTCCAGGAACAGTAAAGCTAATCATTTGCCTAAGAAATCAGGATGTGTCAAAGAGACAAGTTACAAGAGATACTTGCTAGGAAGGCCACATATGATTTATTTTGAAAAGGAATAATATATTAATTTAAACATCTTATTGCTTCATTTCACTAATTAGTATGATTTATTATCAACCCCTTATTGTACATGTCAAACTAAACATCATGATTCCATTCACATAGACAATATACGAATATACATCTTTGGTGTACTCTCTTTTTAAATTAAAGGCACACATTATCTAAAGATAGAAAGAATAGTAAGTGCTCAATTGCCATATGTGAGCAAAGAGGGGCAACAGAAGTTACCGAATTAGCAAGCTAATCTCTCACAAGCATTTCACCCAACACCTTAAACAACACCAATGTTCCAAACTGCACACTGTGCATTAGTTGGGACTGCATGCACCATGTCTTCAACTTCAATGCACCGTCCCAACAGTCACAATTGGAATTTTTTGCCCATTGTGGGCAGCTTAATAATAATTTCTTTTATAAAATCTCGAAGTCCCACGTATGTCAGGAGCTGAGAGTGTGAAGTAGTCGGAGTATATCTTTAGATAACAAATACAAAATAATTATAATTGGCTTAGAAATACTCTATATTCATTTCAAATTCAAAGTTGTGATGAAAAATATGTAAAACATGGAAAAGCGCATCAAATCGGGAAATTTATTGAATAACTGAGAGATTATTTAAATCAAATAGATATGAAAATGTTGATGAATTCTATTTCATACAAAATCTAGGATTAATTCTGTATAATGAGCAAAGATTTCGTGAGGCTCCCCATCCTACAAAGAGAAGGAGCATGTTCTTGGAGGCCAAGAATGCAGTTTGAAAATCATGAACACAGACCGACGTAGGGATGGCAACGGTTAAAAAACCCGCGGATATTACTCAGGGTTATCCATATTCGCTGGATAAAATCCGTACCCAAATCCGTATCTGTTACCCGCGGCGGATAAAAAAGATTATCCGTATCTATTACCCGCGGATTTTTTTATCTGCGGGTATATCCGTTACCCGAAAACCTTTAATAAAAAGGTACATTGCATATAGATTTCTGCAACACTTTAACACGTAACAAAACATGTTTAACACATAACACAAGCATAAGCACATAAAAGAACATGTTCAACACATAACACAAACATAAATTAGCACAATTGATAAACTCAGAACAATTATAAGATTAGAACTAGATGTATTTATGCGATGTTGTATTGGACCCATATGTGAAAGAATGGGTTCGGATATACAGATATGGATATGAAATTTTTTTACCCGATAAGAAATATCCATTGAATTTTATCCATTACTGCACCATGAATCTAAATTTATACCAAACCCATACCCATCAAATCGGATATCCTAAATAAAAAATGGGCACCCATGCCATCCCTATACGGACGACAATTATCTTCCGTTCTGTTCCGTTCCGCCTATAAACCTCCTCCAACCCCTCCTTTCGGCAGCCATTGCCAACCCACCCGCATTTCCTTTCCACGCCAATGGCTCCCTACCACGTGCCCCTCCTCCTCGCCCTGCTTGGGCAGCTCCTCCCCACCGCCACCAACGCCTCCCACCACGACTCGCCGGTGAGCACCCATGCCCACATCCACCACCACCACCACCGCTCCCCAACGATGACGGCCACCGCGGGCATCAGCACCGCGCCCTCCATGCACCAGAACCACCTCGAGTTGGCGGAGAGTCAGTCGCTGCTCGTCCTCGACCCCTTCATCCCCGTGGCCGCGCAGGCTCCACCCGGTGAAGAGGCCACGGCGGCGAGGCCCGCGGCTACGACGCCTGCGGATCTCACGCGGCTCGACGCGCCCCAAGCACCCTCGCCGCCTCATTCCTTCGGCCCCGCTGCTGATCTGACCTCCATGACGGCGCCGCAGCCGCAAGAGGAGGTGGAGTGGTCCGCGTCGGGCGTCGCCTCTCCTCTACCGCTCGACGAACAGGCCGCCAAGACGGTGACGCTTCCGCTTCTTCCCGACCCGTACAACGGGGCGGCGAGCCCTCCCGTCCCCATCCACACCAGCGCGGAGGCGATGGTGGCGTGGGGCGACGACCTGGGGCCGCAGCAGCTCGCCAAGGTGCTCACATCGCTAGGGTACAACGAAATGGCGTCAGCAGCGACTCTCCTCGTCGACTCGCCGTTCGTCGCAGGTTGGCCCGGGGCCATCACCGTCTTCGCGGCGCCCGACGTGTTCCTCCAGGCCTCCTGCCCTGGATGCTCGCGCCGACGCCTCCTCCTCGAGCACATCGCCCTGGGCTACTTCCCCTTCTCCAAACTCACCGCCGCGCCCACCGTGAAGCTCCCGTCAGCCTCCGTCGGCTTCTGCCTCAACGTTGCCGCCCAGCCGGGGCCGTTCGTCATCCACCACGCCAGCGTGTACGTTGACGGCGTCGAGATCTCCCACCCGGAGCTCTACAATGACGGACGGTACGTGGTGCACGGGCTCCAAGGCTTCGTCCCGCCGCTCTCCCACACCTCCTGCGACGAGGCCGAACACCACCACTACCGCCGCCACCACCTCACCGCCAGGTCGGCCGCCACCTCAGCCGCGACTGCGGCGTCCGTCGTGCGCATCATGATCCGGGAGGCCATATCCCGCCTGCGCGACGGAGGATTCGGCTTCGTGTCGCTGGCCATGCGTGTCAAGTTCGGCGAACTGGAGAAGTTGTCGAACCTGACGGTGTTCGCGCTCGACGACCAATCCATCTTCAGCGGTGGAGGCCACGACTACGTCTCGTCGGTGCGCTTCCACATCGTCCCCGGGCACCGCCTCACCCGCGCCAACCTTCTGCAGCTCCGCCCCGGCACCAAGCTCCCCACGCTGGCCGGCGAGGACCAGAATCTCGTCATCACCCGCGGCGCCGGCTCTGGCTCCGACGAGGTCCGGATCAACTACATACCCGTGAAGGAACCTGACGTGGTGGTGAACTCGCGTGTCGTCGTCCACGGCATCTACGTGCCGTTCCCGCGCCTCCGCCTCGCCAACCTGGCCTCCTCGGTGGCCGCCTCCTCCACCATCGAGATGAACAGCGCCTGCGGCGTCGGGGGACCCGTCGACGGCTGCGCATACACAACGGTGACCTCCTCGACTACCATTCCGGCTGCTCATTTCTACGGCGAGAGACAGTGATTAGTACGCCCCGTGCTATCGGTTCATCTATGTTTCTTAGGATTGTCAGTTACGCAATTTAGTTTGGATGGGAATGTTTGTTTGGTAAACTCTCAGTCATAGATGTGCCCTGATGAAATAGTGCTGGTCATGAATGGTTCATGTCTCTGATCGACCGCTGCTAATGCTGGTTGAATGAATGGAGTTTTGGTATAACTTTTGAGAGGATCTTGCTGATCTGTGTCTGAAATTACCCATTTTCAGTTCTGCAAATTCTTTTGGATTTTCTGTTTGCAATTTCGTTGTTCAGTACTTTTGTTGGCTGCCAGAATGTGTGGATGTTCATGAACGTGATAAAATCCATACAGGTATTAGATGGTTCCTGGCTTCCATCGAGTAGTTCATATCCGGATCAACTACATACCCGTGAAGGGACCTGGCTGCGTGAAGAATGCAGGCGTTTCTTCATGTCTAATCTTGCCCAAACATGCGTGCTCTGAACTCTGGATGTCCTGTTCTGAAGAAAGCTGCTATTTCGCCTTTGTGAACCGAATCGGAGTTTGTCTTGTGTCGTTGTACTTTGATGGAGAGCGAAGTGCCCTGAGATGTACAGCGGTCGGCGGCTGCGCTTATTCTGTTAATGCTCGTTCGTCACCGTGGATCATCAGTTTCCATGGCAGTTAAACAGAAAGTAAATGGCTTTTTTCCCAGAATTTTTCTGATCTACCGTACAAACGAAGCATGATAAAGTGAAGATTCTGATCAACATAAGCACAACCAAGACAACATCATTTGTATAGTCTGGTACCAATAGACGGTTACTCAGTTTTGACACTCGATCAATCAACATGACATACAATTTTATGAGACGACAACTCGACAATACATGGTCAAGCAACGCTCAGCATGTTAACATTGCATAAGGGACATGCCTGAATGACACTCAACAAGTTACCAAACTGCATTCAGGCTAATATATCTAAATGTTGGCATTAGCCAAATAGCAGGCTACAAATTACAAAACAATAGTCAACACAAATGCCTTCGTAACGGTATTTGGTGGAGTAGTCCTTTCGAGCAGTCACCAGAAACCGTGGACCGCCGAGGCAGAGACGAGGAAGAGATTCGCCGCGCACGCGCCGAGCTTGTTTGTTGCGGATATTTTCCACCGTCCAGGAAACTATTCATTGATTTATGTAATTTTGTTCGTCATATGTCACAACGGGGTGGTGGCGCAGTTGGCTAGCGCGTAGGTCTCATAGCTGTTGAGTTATCCTGAGGTCGAGAGTTCGAGCCTCTCTCACCCCAACTCCATTTGGCCAAAGTGGTGATGAAAAGCTCATGTGACACATGGGTCGTCACGATTTGTCATCTCTGCAGATGATATGAGCCTATCTGAGCTTTCGGTCCAACTTTTTTTTATTTTCTTATTTAATCGAAAGTGCCAACCCACCTGGTGATCCGAGCTGCCGCGGTGAGTTGGCTGTCATCGGCGCCGCTGCACTCACACCTCCTCCTCCAGAGTCCAGACTCAAACCCTGTTAGTATTTTTTTCTTCCTTTCTTGTTTCGCGTGCTTGCCACGCGGTGAGTTGGCTGTGACCGCGGAGTGCATTTTCGTTCGCAGGGGTGGAGGATGCGGTTGTTGGCTTCGTCACCGGCAAGCTGAAGGCCACCGAGGTAGCCCACCGAAGAAGAACATCACGTTGATGGATCATACAGCTCGTACATGGTATTTTTCTTAAACGCCGGGAGCCCGGTATACTTTCATTAAGTAGTTTGAGAAAAAGGTATTACAAGTTCAGCACCAGGATGCTGTATAGGTAGAAAGAGATACAGTGGAAATTACATAAGGCTAGACATTATGGTAAGCAAGTTCCTCCCTCATAGCTCGTACATGATATTGAAGTCAGGAACCTCGGTGATGTCGACAAGGTATATAACAGCTAAATTCTCTATCTTTCAGCAACTGCTGCCAGCACTTTATCCATCTGAAAATACCAAAAAAGGAGTCATAAAAATGCAAAAATAAAGCAGCGCCAAATTGTAGTAGAATCACAGAACGAGAAAACTCAAAACCAAACAACGTGTAAATAAAGCTTAGAATCAATATAAATGAACATATTTTCATATAGGCATGCGATACAAAGCTTAATGCATGATGATGGTAGAGCACTGGTAGCAAAGTTCTTGTAGACAATAACATAAGTCAGCAGCATGGAAGTGCTACCACAAGACCCCAAAAACATCATATAGTTATCCCATAACTAGCTAGCTACGTACTCACCAGCTCACCAATTATCATGGAGATCAGGCTTAAATAACCTTAAAAAATGGACAAACCGGTGCATATAGCTCCCGCTTACGCAGGGTCCGGGGAAGGCTTAAATAACCTCCAAATCAGAAAATCACTGCAATACAATCCTGTTGCATCATCAAGCAGAATAGTTTTACTTAATAGGACTGGCACTCAAATGATCTATCTGCAATATGTCTGAACTTTAATCTTTACTGAGTTTCACAAATCTGTGACGACTCCCGCACGTTTAGCATCCGAGCAATATTATGTCAGATCTAAAATTCGCACAAGAGGCTTCCAAGAGGATGCACAGAGCAAATACAACTAAAATGGCACGTTGATTAATACATCTCAATTTCAACAAAGGACACCTGTAAGGCTTAGGTCCACTATAGTTCACGTCTATGTAACACCCAATTTAGCACAGAAACTCTATCATCATTGAAGAAAACAAACGGAACAATGATCCTCGCTCGAGCTTGCTAATAAAGAACAGAAGACACGTCCCACAGAAGCTAACAGGCATCCTTGAAAATTTTCATAAACCTCGTCCGAACCAATCCTCACAGTCTCCGCAGCAAATCTTGAATACCGATTTCACGAATCCCGCAACCTGCCCCAAATTCCACACACGCACGTACGCCCAGCTGAGCCGTATCCTTCAATTTTCCCCGAAACGAAAGCGCACTAGGCCTATCCGGTTTAACGGATCAAAGGTCGGTCCGGGCTCTAGGGTTAGGCGGTGGGGTCGTCACCTGCATGCACGTCTCGTCCCAGTCGTGGCCGTAGCGGACGATGACGAGGCGCTCCTCCTCGGCGAGGATGGCCTGGTCTACCGCCCACCCCGAGTGCAGTTGCGGCGGCAGGTACGACATCTTCGCCTCCCCTCCCCTCGCCGGTTCCGCGGGACAGTCGCCCCCCGAGGCGGCAGGCACGAGACGAGGAAAAAATTCGCCACGCACGCGCCGAGCTTGTTTGTTGCAGATAATCCCTCGCTCTGCGCAAAACTATTTCCCACCATCTAGGAAGCTCCAGATTTAAGTAAATGTTTTCTTTCTATGTCACAACGGGGTGGTGGCGCAGTTGGCTAGCGCGTAGGTCTCATAGCTATTGAGTTATCCTGAGGTCGAGAGTTCGAGCCTCTCTCACCCCAACTCCATTTGTACCAAAGTGATGATGAAATGCTCATGTGACACATGGGTCGTCACGATTTGTCATCTTTGCAGATGATGCGAGCCTCTCTGAGCTTACGGTCCAAATCTTTTTTTTTCTTTTTCTCGAAAGTGTCGACCCACCGGAGATTGGCCGTTGCCGTCATGCATGGCGAAGAATTGGCGATGTGCGCCAGGCCGGGCCGGGCCAGCCAGCCGCGGGAGGATACCTGATTGACGACCCACCAAGCCGGAGCCGGCGTCCTTTTCCCTCTCTCCTGCTTCGCGGCCCCTTGTTCTGGACGCACGACACTTCGGCTCGCCACGTACGTAGGTTTACTGTTTACAAAAGCACCGACTGATTCACCGATTGTTGTTTTACGGTCCAACACCTTCTTATACGATAGTTTTTTGAGAACTGCTAGGGTTGCATGCTCTTATTGTTGTTAGGATTAGGAATTTTACACCGGCCACCATCAAGTTTATGTGTTATGCAACTGACACGTTTCAGTGCCTTTTCACGTTATCACATAGTTCACGTTCACAAACAGACTTACTGCTTCGGTATTATCTGACGGTTGTAGCAACCGCTCGTTACCATGGTCTGCAGGTGAGCAGTTTCGGAGCCGAACAAGAGCAAGCCGCGTCCGACCTCAGATGCATGGCGCCGCCCCAAGCGGTGGCAGACAGCCGCAAACCTCCACGACAGACACGAGCACTAGAGGGACGCCACGACGCTGGGCGTGATCGTGCTCTTCGACCGGCCGCGGTGGTCTTCCTGTGCTCTTGCCTGTACCGCGTGCGCTTCGTTCCGGACGCGGGCGGCCGGCGCCGGTGCCATTGCCAAGAGCGGTGGCGTCGCTGCCGCTAGCACAAGCCGGCAGTCCGGTGACACAATTCTCGTGGTCTCCGAGAAGATCGCGGAGTTGTGCGTCCCGGAGGATGCAAGAAGGTGGTCATGGCATCGAGAGGGACGGCAGGAGGCCGTCGTCTCAATTTTGGTATGTAATTATCACAAGCTGATGTTGTAAATCACTACAGTAAACATATGTAATTATCACAAGCTGATGTTGTAAATCACTACAGTAAACAGTCAATAGGTCGTTGTGGAAATTAAAGTCGTCGGGGCCGACACATATAAATGAATTATAGACGTCGGTTTTCGGGCCCCGACGCACTTAATATATAACCGTCGGTTTTAGTGCCGTAACCGACGCCCATAACTATAGGCGTCGGTTAAACCGACGGATATAATAAGTGCGTCGGTTGGCCAAATAAAACCGATGCTCATACGTGACGGATATAATAAGTGCGTCGGTTGGGCAAATGAAACTGACGCTCATACATGCGCGTCCTTTCTCTTTCGTCCTAATTCTCTTCTCTCGCCCGCGCAGCCGACTCTCGTCCGCGCAGCCCGTCCACCTCCTCTTCGCCCGCCGCCGAGAGCTTTCGAGCGCCGCACCTGGATCGAGCTCACTGTGCGCCAGTGCCTCCGACCGCGCGCCGCTCTCCTGGCCTAGCGCGCCGCCTCTGCCCCACGCGCACAGCGCCGCGCGCCGCTCTCGCAGCCAGAGCCTAGCGCGCCGCCTCTCCCCCACACGCACAGCCTCCTCCTCTCCGAACGACGTCGCCTTTCGGTGTTCGAAGGTAAAATCTTTCTGATTTCTTACATTGTGAATGAATCCTTGCATTGTGGATGAATATTTGTTGACGATTGTGTTTCTGATGTAATGAATGTTCTTATTTAGCTAGAGGTGATAGTATCTAAGTGTACAAATGATTATTTATTGATGACTAAGTTCCTATTTTAGTAAACTTTTAACTTGTATGAATGAAGATTAAAAATGAAGATCTTAGCAATGTGGAAAATGGACATGGTGTTATTAATGCGTCGCATTAATACGATCATGTGAACTTGATTACTTGTTAATGATGGCAATGCTTAACTTGTTAATATGATAAATAAAATTGTATGAATTAGCATCGGCCTCGACGCCCTAGGGAAACCGACGGTTTATCTATATGCGTCGGCCCCGACGCATTTAACACGTCTAGGGGTGTCGGTTTAAGCGAACCGACACCCATAAGTTAGAGGTGTCGGTTTTTCTAGATCCAAATGACACACATATTAAATGCGTCGGCCAAACCGAAGTTTATGTGAAATGTGTCGGCTAAACCGACGCTCATACGGCGGGCCCGGCTGGCTCAGGCTCTAAGAGCGTCGGCCTTGGCAAAAACGACGCTCTTAAGCGGGCCCCACTCGAAACCTAATCCCTTCGCCTCTTCTCTTCTCGCTCGCGCGCCTTCTTGCTTGCGCCCCCGCCCGCCGGCGCCGCCAGCCCGCCGCCTCACCGGTGCTCCTGCCCGTCGGCGTCCCCTCCGCCTCCCCGTCCGACCCCCCGTCCGCCCCCCTATCCGGCGCCCCCGTCCGCCTTGGCCACCGGCACCGCAGTCCGCCTCGCCCGCCGCCTCGTCGGCGCCCCTGCCCGTCGGCCGTCCGGCGTCCCCTCCGCCTCCCCCGTCCGGCCCCCCGTCCGCCCCCTGTGCGGCGCCCCCGTCCGCCTTCGGATGCGTACGGCGACAATGAGGATGTCCAATTAACCGCGCCTACACGGTGGATCCAGACTTAGAACTTTCAACTCTGACCAACTTTCCTCCTCTATCTTTTTCTTTCCTCTCTCGTAAGTGATTGAAAAAATGAAAATGAGCAACGTAACCTATAGAATTTGAGTACCCGTTTCGAATCGGCACGTATCATATGCTATTGGCATGTGAGATGTGAAGGTTCGGAATTGTCCCTTTTTGGATAGCCTGGGAGTGGATCGGGGGGGGGGGCTTGTGACGAGACGTGATTCTGGATCTGGACGTGATTTTGACGGTATAATCCTGATGTTCTCTGCTGCACCATTTTTGAGCGTGCAGTGGAGAACAGCGGGGTTATGCTGCCGAAATTTCGTCTGGATACGGACCACACGTGTCGTCATAAGCACGCCCCACTCGACCACTCTTGGGTCGGTTTAGGACCTATCTGCCTAATTGTAGTGACCGTCACATAATATGAAAATAAACTAATTATAATGAATTTTCTGTTTTGATGTTATAAGCTGAAAAATAGATGACGACCGTAAGGTGATGTATGATGGATGGAGTTCAGATGGTGTGTACACTTTGGAATGGGCACAAATCGCAAATGTGTTCATAAACCAAGCATTTCCTAGTGGTGCTCGTTCTGTGAAGTGTCCGTGTAGCAGGTGTCAGAATCGTCGACGTTTGGAGAGGTCTGAAATGATGCTTCACCTTTGTAAGCACGGATTTATGCCAGACTATCTAGTGTGGCGTGAGCATGGTGAGACGGATCATGCTAGTGAGTCGGACGGAAACGAGATTGAAGATCAGATAGATGAGATGATAGCGGATGTTGGTCGAGAGTACGAAGAGCAGTCACTGCCAGAGGAGCTAGAGAGAAAGAGATAGAGGGAGAGGAGAAGAGATAGAGAGAGTGGGAGAGCGAGTGAGGGCGAGGGAGTTAGGACTTAGGGAGAGTGAGAGAAAATACGAGAGCGTTGATAAGTTTTAGTTCAAACCAACATGCTTCTCTTTTTTAAAGTTATGTTACTAAGTTAGTCGAAGTTAACATGTTACATTAATAAGTTTCTATTTTATTTGTTTATCGCAGGGATCTCGTCATGGAACTCCCGAAGGTGTCGATGCTTTCTTTAACATCAACGATGGAGGTGCGAGTGGAGGAGATGGGAGCGTAGGACGTGCGAGTGGAGGCTCCCATGACGACGTTTGAATTTCGTTTACTCATTTTCGTACTGTTGTGCTTGTGTTTGAAACGTTTAAAAACTTGTGTACGATGCTATGTTTGAAATATTGTTGAATTATATCTGTTCTGCTGTATATATCGATGTTTTGTGTGTAAAATAGAGGCTCCCCATCTTGGGAGGGAGAGAAATTAAGCAGTTTTTTTAAAACAAGTTATGTGCGTCGATCTCCTCAAAACCGACCCACTTAAGTGGATTATATGCATCGGTTCTGAAGGACCGACACACACAAACGCGCTCGGTGCGTTCGCCACGTGTCGCTTTATGTGTGTCGGTCCTTTACAAGTCGACGCATATAAGTGACTTAAGTGGGTCGGTTCTCTGGTCCGACGCATTTAATTCTAAGTGCGTCGGCTGAGAGAAACCGACGCACAAATACCATAAATGCGTCGGCCCCGACGCACTTAGATGGTAAAGGTATTCAATATATTTCGTCGGCTAAGTGCGTCAGTTGACCGACGCCTTTACCTTATGTGTGTCGGTTTCCGTAGCCAACCGACGCTCATATAGCCGACGCCCTATTGACGAATTGCTGTAGTGAATGGTGTCATTTGCTAGGACCGCAAACGGTACTGCCTTTTTGGGAGATGTGGTGTGGACCGTGTGGTGTGTCACTCGCTGAATGCGTCTAAATCATCCCAGTATAATTTTTGCAAGATGTTTTTTTAATTAAGCGAAACTATGGATAGCTTACTTTGAGATGGCAGAAACGTACAACATCCAGTACCTGCACAATTCTATGTAGCTTTTTTTTTCTGACAGAAATGTAGAGCAATAGCTTGTTCACACGGTATTACAAAGGAGCAAAGGATTAGACTTTTGAGAACCCAAGTGGCGGGGTATTTCTGTTCGCGCAAATGGAAGGTAATTCAAACTAGGTCTTGGGTGATTCAAACTAGGGCTTGGGAACAAACAACGGATGCGCTCCCTGCCGCCTCCATCTGAATTCACTTGGCGTGATCGTCTGTGTGGTATGTGGTACCTGTTGGTGAGCCGTGAGTCATAAGGCGCCGTCGTGGTTGCGGTGCCACAGCTTGGCACCGTCGTGGTTGCCGTGGCACGGTGGCAGGCGTAGTAGTACGCGTGCTTCCGGTTCTTGATCTTCCAGTGTGGTGTGTGCCCGAAGCTGGCCTCTCGGAACGCCAAGCATCTCGTTTGCGGCTGCGTGAAGTGGTCGGCCTTGGCGTCCACGACTCGCTCCTCGAACTCCACGCGCATCGTCTTAATGCAGTTGGAGATTATATTACGTGAGTGCCAGATTTATTTACAGTTTCCTTCAGATATTAAAGCTACAACTGCATTAAGAAGACTACTACGGGCATCGAACATCGGATCTCGATCACAATGTTCGTCTTGTCTTGGTTTCAAAGCCTAGTGCTCTGTAGTAAGGTTGTACCGAACTGTCTCTCCGGCATGGGCATGAATGGAAGACGAACAAAGATATGGTTAGAGCTGATAAAGAGCGAAAAAAATAAACTAATAATGTGAAGGGCTAGATCAGATTAGTATAGGACTAAAATTTATATTTATTTCTAAACTAATATTTAATAAAGGTTAAAATAAATTATGACAGCCGGTGGACCGAGCCCAATTACCACCCCTAAGATATGGATAATCTATCTGCATATGTCTCTATTATTAATCTTTACCGAGTTTCACAAATCTGTGACGACTCCCACACGTTCAACATCCGAGCAATATTATGTCGGACCGAAAATTTGCACGAGACTTTCCACGAGTATGCACAGAGCAGATACAACTAAAATGGCACATTGACTAATACATTTCAATTTTGACAAAAGACACCTGTAAGACTTGGGTCGAGTATATTCACGTCTATGTAACACCCGATTCAGCACAGAAACTCTATCATCATCACTACAGGAAAACGATATATTTTCGTGGGCCGCAGACCCACGAAAATAAGCAAAAAACCCACGAAAATAATTATTTTCGTGGGTTTTTTGCTTAATTTCGTGGGTACACGGCCCACAAAAATAACCCGTCGAAAATAAAGTTAATTTCATCAGCGGCTCACGAAAATAAGTTTAATTTCGTCGGCCACAAAAAGCCCACGAAAATATTTATTTTCGTGGGCCAGAAAACAGCCCACGAAAATAATGTATTTTTTTTCGTGAGCCACCTTATGACCCACGAAAAAATAGTCCTTTTATTTTCGTGGGCCGCACTATTTTCGTGGGCCAGAGTGCGGCCCACGAAAATAAAGTCCTGTTATTTTCGTGGGCTATAGTGTGGCCCACGAAAATACTGCTTCGTTATTTTCGTGGGCCTTCTCCTGGGCCTACGAAAATAGTGTTGCCCTATTTTCGTGGGCCTCTCAGTGGCCCACGAAAGTAATATTGTACTATTTTCATGGGCCACTTCTGGCTCACGAAAATACATTTGACACTGAATAAAATTTTACATATTATTTAGTTCGAAGCACATACAATAACAGACACATAAAATAACAAATCTAACACACAGAACACGTAATAACAAATGCAACAAACTCAAGATTTCTGAAATGCATTACGTCGTCGAAACAGTATTATATTCTCCGTTACATTGTACACATACAATATAACATAAACGAACATATGTCACATTATTCATACAACCATATTGTCAAAGCAACTCATATCACATGACCACATTTGCTTTCCAACAAACCAACAAAATTGCTCCAACACTATTTTCCTCCCCGTTTCGCCGTTTTTCTGTATGAAAAAAAAGTGAAGTATATGACTAATAGATAGAAAGAAAAAGCAACAACATATTTGATGATATGCCTTATTATACACGATCTCCATTTTAAATTAAGATACATAATATATAATGCATATGAAAACATAAAACTTACCTAATTGCTACCACCGGGTGCGAAGAACTGATCAACAAAGTCGTCCCCTCCACCCTGTCCTCCTGAAGAAGATGCTCGCAAATTTGTAACGGGGGGACTATGAAAGTTTTGTGCCCTTGAGGATGATCCCTAAATAAACAATAATACATGTTACAAGTATACTAACAGTTTATAAAAATGAAAGTGAACATAACAATAATATGTACCTGTGTTCCAATGGGAAAAGGCTGTGGAGGCACCGGTAGCGGTGAAGACATAGGTAGCTGCGGAGGCTGCGGTAGCGGTGGCATAGCGGCGGGCAGGCCAAGTTGAGAAAAATATCCCTAAAATTATTTTGAAATATTTAGTTTCATTCTACTATAAATATGCATACATCTCTTATTTAATAAAAATATTTGAACTATTATATTAATGTACCTGCATCGATTGTTGCCACGCTGCCAGATTCAAGAAGTAGTCATTTTGTGCTTTTATAAACTCTTCTTGTCGTTTCATACGGTCTTCTTGTAGTCTCAAGTGGTCTCTCAATGCAGCCTGCTCCTCCTCCATTTGTTTTAGCCTGGACTCATTTCCTGTATTAGTACGCCGAGAAGAACTTTGTCCACTCTGTGTTGATCGTGACTGCGAGAGAATCACATCGGTGTTCATTACACCGTTGAACATCGAATACCTGCAATAGTGATATGTTGTAACTAGTGACATTTGGAAAAATTAAAGTATGTAAATATATAAGTATAGAAGAGGTAAGTTAACCTCCCGTGACGCTTTCCTCCACCGGATTCATATAAAGCTACTACGTCGACGTCTTCCTTTCTCCAATTGTAATCATCTCCATGACGTCGAACCATCTCTTCACCATATTTCTCCTACATAAAAACTAATTATAAAAATACTATACAACAATTATATTGATTAATAATTACTTTTACTTATAAGACATACTAAGTTCTGAGTTGCGGATGGAGTGCACAACTGACTGTCATCTGTGCCCCTATGCCCTCTGATATAAGCATCAATGAAAGAGGGTTCCTCACCACTTTGAGCAGCCTATACAGATATGTTATAACTATAGTTACGTAAAAGTTAATATTATAATACTAAATTGTAAATGTACTAAACTTACCATCCGTTTTGAGAGACGAATATGACCATCTCCACCGTAACGATGGAGAACTTCACCACCGGACTCACGGTTGATTCTCTTAGAGTTAGATTTGTCTCGATACTCACTCGATGTCCAATAAGCGCATAATGAATAATAAGCATCAGTACACTTAACCATCCAAGGAATCATTACCTGACGATATTGATCGTCCTCGAGATAAATTTTTGAAGCCCCCATTTTCTTGTTCATCATTTGTCCAAGCTTCTCCTTGTAGTATAAGCATACAGCTGTGATCCGAGCATTAGACATCATATCATTCACGACTTTACGTGCCGCTTTGTGGAAGACTTTGTGTGCTCTAGACTCGAGAGCAGCGTCATGATCATCGGGCAAACGATATCGTTCCTATAAAAAATATAGTACTTTTATTACTAAAAATATAATAGACATAATTATAGTGCAGTGTAGTAAAAACATACCCAAAAATCATGCCAGACAGCCCCTACCAAATTCTCATGCACAACATGTGGAGCAATCCTATAGTGCTCCCAATGTATTGCAGGTTTCTCTTCACCTTTAATATTGCAGGTTTCTCGATACTTTTTAGAGTGATTTATAAGAGAGAGGTAAGAACGAGAAATAGGAGAAAAGAACGATGAAGAGATAGTGAATAGGGTCAGCCGTTCTAAGTTATTCTCCATCGGGTCCCGTTAGTGATAACTTTTAGACGGTCCAACTCTCGAGCCATAAATGGGTTGTGCCGGGCTAAGCCGGCCGAAACCCGTTTATTGACATTCCGCTATAAGAAACTATCTCTAAAACACACATTACAAATGAAACTTCTAAGAACGCTATGTAATATTTATAAACTACTAGTTACTTTTCTTGCATAGATTGATATGGTACATGAACTATCATAATAGCTTTTAAATAAAAGCATAACACATAAATTAAAATATACACATTAATTAGCATAATGAAAAATGAAATTATATTATAGCGTTATCTCTAAACGAGTAATGAAACTACGACAAATTAAGGTCATATATTTTACTTGAGCCTAAGACTAATTATCGAAACTACAATAATTTAAGAGATTACCTTTGTACGTAGGATGAATTCGGTGTAGTTGGACCGGTGGAGAAAGCGGTCGGCACAACCCGAACTTTAGCTGCATGATTTTTCACTATGCGTTAATTCACACATAATTGAACATTGCTTATATATATGATATCTAAACAGAAAATGTGGCTATAGGCGAGCGACTTCAGCTCTATGATCTGAGCTACTCGTTCCACGCCTTCTTCGCTAACAAATTTTATGTCACGCGCCATGCGAGCACGTCATGCCGCTGACAAGCATGCTAATGCAAACAAAACTCAGACACATATGATGCAAAGTATTGTATATACTCGACTAAATGCAAATATAATAGATAAATAAAACTACCTGACGGCTTGTTCCGATAGCGTGGCGATCCGGGCAGAGCACATGAAAAAAGCGGCTCAACAGACTGGGGGTTGCAGCGCCGGGCCGGTCGATGCCGGGCTGCACAGCGGAGAGAGTGGCAGCACGCGCAATGAAAGTTGCGGCCCGGGCAGCCGGGGAAGAGGCGACCGGAGGTGCAGCGACCACCGAGACGACCGGGAACAACTCGGTTGTAGCTGCAGCACCGGCGCCGACGAACGCACTGTTGGAGACGCGGGCGAAGCACGTGGAACAGTAGCACGTGGACGTGGGCTAGCGACGGCAGCACTGCAACCGGCGACGAGCGGGGCGGCGGCGGAAGCAGACGGCGACGCAAGGGCTGGCGGCGCGCGGTTAGGTCTGCTCGGTCTCGCGCGACAGAGAAAAGAAACCGATCTCTAAACCTATAAAGACTTATTTTCGTGTGCTTGAACGCCTGGCCGACGAAAATATAGGCCTTGATTTGCGTGTCGGTCGGTACCAGCAGTATCTTCGTGTGCATCAGCGCATGGCCGACGAAAACAAAGGTATTTTCGTGTGCCTGACAGACACGGCCGACGAAAAAAGGTATATTTTCGTGTGCCTTGCAGCCTCGGCCGACGAAAATGCTTTCCTTGATGTGCGTGCCTGTCGGTGCCTGTATTTTTGTGTGCCCCATGGCCGACGAAAATGGTTTCCTTGAAGTACGTGCCTGTCGTTGGACTATTATTTCGTGTGCTATGCCGCCCTGGCCGACGAAAGTAGCTTTATTTTCGTGTGCTCAGCAGACGTGGCCGACAAAAACGATACCTTAATTTGCGTGCCGGTCCGTAGCCTCCACATTTTCGTGTGCCACGACAAGCCGACGACATTATATGAATCATTTTCGTGAGCTAGGTCTTAGGCCGACGAAAGTACAGTGGAACCGGTTTTAATTTCGTGTGGACCCACGAAATTGAGCTTTATTTCGTGTGCTAGTAAGAGAGCACACGAAATTACACTGTAATTTCGTGTGCCTAGTGTCCAACCCATGAAATTAAAGCTTATTTTCGTGCGCCAGTTAGTAGCGCACGAAAATAGTTTAATTTCGTGAGGGCCCACGAAAATATATTTAGCCCACGAAAATTTTTCGTTTTCCTGTAGTGCATTTGAAGAAAACAAACGGAGCAATGGTCCGTGCTCGAGCTTGCTAAAGAACAGAAGACACGTTCCACAGAAGCTAATAGGCCATCCTTGAAATTTTCATAAACCTCGTCCGAACCAATCCTCATCATCTCCGCAGCAAACCTTCAATACCGATTTCACGAACCCCGCGACCTGCCCCAAATTCAACACGCGCACGCCCAGCCAAGCCCGTATCCTTCAATTTGCCCCTAAACGAAAGCGCACCGGGCATCCAGTTTAACGGATCGAAGGTCGATCCGGGTTAGGGTTAGGTCGTCACCTGCATGCAAGTCTCGTCCCGGTCGTGGCTCTCCGTATGACGACGAGGCGCTCCTCCTCCACGAGGATGGCCAGGTAAAGTATTTAAATGTTTCTTTCTACCCCCTTTACATCGGGGTGGTGGCGCAGTTGGCTAGCGCGTAGGTCTCATAGCTATTGAGTTATCCTGAGGTCGAGAGTTCGAGCCTCTCTCACCCCAACTCCATTTGGGCAAAGTGATGATGAAATGCTCATGTGACACATGGGTCGTCACGATTTGTCATCTCTGCAGATGATGCGAGCCTGTCTGAGCTATAGGTCCAAATCCTTTTTTTTTCTCTCTCGAAAGTATCCCACCCAGTGAACCGAGCTGCCGCTGCACTCCCACCGCCTCCTTCGGACCCAAGCCCTGACCGCTCTCCTATCCAACCCGTCGCCGCCCCCGTGCCAGCCCTGGCGGCGCCTCGCCGCGCGCACGCGCGCCCACCGCCGGTACCGCGACTTCACAGCAAACCGCCTTTGGTTAGTCTCTGGCCTACTTACGTGCGCGGAGACAGTCATGCTCCCGCGCACATGACCCCTCGACAGCTCATGGTTGTCGCGCTGGATAACTCTTGCTTGCAGACCGTAGCATGCAAAAGCAGATTTGGACGAATGGTCCACCAGAACAATATTATGTTTTATAAAAGTGATGATGAAATGCTCATGTGACACATGGGTCGTCACGATTTGTCATCTCTGCAGATGATGCGAGCCTGTCTGAGCTATAGGTCCAAATCCTTTTTTTTTCTCTCTCGAAAGTATCCCACCCGGTGAACCGAGCTGCCGCTGCACTCCCACCGCCTCCTTCGGACCCAAGCCCTGACCGCTCTCCTATCCAACCCGTCGCCGCCCCCGTGCCAGCCCTGGCGGCGCCTCGCCGCGCGCACGCGCGCCCACCGCCGGTACCGCGACTTCACAGCAAACCGCCTTTGGTTAGTCTCTGGCCTACTTACGTGCGCGGAGACAGTCATGCTCCCGCGCACATGACCCCTCGACAGCTCATGGTTGTCGCGCTGGATAACTCTTGCTTGCAGACCGTAGCATGCAAAAGCAGATTTGGACGAATGGTCCACCAGAACAATATTATGTTTTATATGGTTCAGATGTAAGGAGGATCAACTTGGAGGTCCAACAAATCAGTCACAAGCGGGACCAGGACGATCTCGTCAAGCGGGAGCTGGAGCCGGCAGCTAAAAGCCGCATTTGCTTATATATTTGGATTTTGGACGTTGGGCGCCTGCGAAATGAACGCAAAAGGCATTGGTTAGCAATACGCCAATACCAAGTACATTCGTTTTTTCCATTAGCTTTTTTGTCTTTTCAATATAATATGGTTCTCGTAGAGAGATATATGAGAAGTACTCTCTCCATTTCGAATTATTTAACGTTGTTTAATTCAAAATTAAACTACCCAACGTCAAATAATTCGAAACGGAGGGAGTAAGTCTGTTGATTTAAACTGTATCTAATACGAGAAACAAAGTAAAATGACCTCAACAAAATTGATTACCTTACAAACACACAAGGAATAAAAGCAACTCGTATGTAAGTAAAACATGGCAGCTTCTATATCAGGGTATGGGATCACACATACATAATTGTCCTTTGACCCTAGGTTACCTCATTGTGTACAAAAGAGTATCATCCTCGTATCAAGTTTCCTCTATGTCATCTAATATCTATAATTTATATAAAGAATATTAATGCTGCTATTCTTGGTGAAACATCTCCAATATAACATGAGAGCCATGTAAACCTAATCCTAGACATCATCTGACACATGGACGACATTCTGTATGTTCGGACTAGCAGCAACCGATCATTCTGGTGCGCTTCCAGAGCCGTGAAGACAGGTGCCAACTGCCCACCTAAGCTATAATTCCGAGGCTGATTCTTCTTACCTGACTCCCCTGTTTGTTACAACTGATGCCCCACCTATAAGCAGGTAACTTGTCATGGAAACATTCCCCGGTCACCTCGGTTCAAGGAAAACCACAGGCATAACCAATAGCAAATTATTAATCTCGAGCTGCCTTGTTTCTCCAAGCAGCAATTGGCTTCGGAATACTGTCAAAGCGAGGGATAGGAAGAGGAAGAGCAAAAGAATCTGGTTTTATGCCCCATTTACTGGCCGACCATATGGAGGAATTGGTGTTGCTCTCTGGTTCTTGGAACTCTGGAGTGCTTGAAGATTTCCTAACAGTTTGCAATCCATTTCCAAACAAAGGCTCCACCATTGCAAAAAGATTCTGCTGACTCTTGTTCATGTCTGGTTGATTGCTTGACTTTGGCCTCAACGCCAGGCCTTTCCCAGCACTTGCCAGGGAGTCACCACCATTTTCCTCCCTAGGTAACAACTCAGCATCAGCTTTCTGGCGCCGCCTTATCAACCTTTCACTGTCAACATTCTCATCAGCCTCGCCCTTTGCAAGAGAACCTACTGTCAAACTTCTGGTTTTCCTATTCTGAAGAGGGTATGGGTCAGAATTTGGTGGCTCCAACCACGGCTCAACATCCAAACAGACAGATTTTCCTTTCCTATATACTGCCATTTCTGTGCCCTCTCCATGATCTCTCTTTAGAGGTAGTGCAAGGCCATAGTACCCCTGCAAAAGGCTCATGGCGGGTGAAACTCGGTGCTTTGGCGTTTTCAGTACTGAATCCAAGATATCTTCATGGATGCGACGTGGAGTACATTCCCTGAAATATTATATTTGTTATACATTGGTTACATCAGATAAGGCATAAAATAGACCAAGCAAAAAAGGAATGCTAATCTGTAGAGGACTCCACGATGTAATTAATGTGGAAAAAGTGACATGGCTTGTCAAGATAAAATATGTTGCAACACTAACTATAGAAGAAGACTTAAGTCTTATGGCGCATGATAAACACAGTAGTTACTAAGGCATCGCTTAAGCGCTAAGGCGACCTGGGAGCCCAAGGCGTCCCCGTCGCCTTGGATGCCTGAGTAAGGCGTCCATGAGGCGATGGGATGTCCTTAAGGCGACACCTTACTCCATATTCAGTTTATCTCAGCCCAAATATTGAGAGTTTGAGACAAACTTGAGAGATGGGATCATGGGAGTGTTATCAAGTATTCTAGTACACTAGTAATACTATCTATTAGTTATGGTTGACTTGGTTTATGTTGAACTACCTCTATTTGCTATTACTACTGTTATTCTTATCTATTTGGAATTTGGGATGGCACCGGTGGCTGATTTTCCATCATTAAAGTATGTTAAGATGCGCCTCGAAATACTTCACATATCTCCGTAATATTTTTAACATATTCAAACCAACAGACTTAGTTATAAGAATAGAGTTATGTAGTACTGAAGGTCACTCACAATCTGACTTGGGAGAATAAACCCTTTTCCATCAACACATTTTTCTGATTATAGTATTCAATGGACTCCTCAGCAGTAGAAAAGAATTGCTTATGTGGGATGACCCTGCCGCTGGACCTGGGCGGCCAGGACAGGGGGGGCAAACCCTGGTTCCCCCCTGTTGTGTGCGCGCCCAGGTCAGGGCTGGTCAACCCGACTTGGTGCGGCTGCACCATGTCCAAGGTGGCAGCCCTAGTTTAGATATTAAACTGTTTTTCCTTCTTCTTTTGTAATAGATTAAGACTCTTATACGGGGGGCTATATAAATAAGCCAAAATACCTCAAAAGTTGAGAGAGACCAATAAAGAAAAATTCTTCCACTTTTTCCTGCCCTAGCCGCCTCTCTCCCCCTTGCTGCCGCCGCCCCTCTCTCTCTCCCCAGGTCAGCGCCTCCCTCAAGAACCCTAGCCGCCACCAGGGGCTAGGGTCTCCAGCCGCTGCCCAGGTCTGCTGCCGCTCCTCAGGGCTGCTGTTTCAGCCGCCGCCAGGGCATCTCCTCCCTCAAGCTGCTGCCTCCCTCCTCAACCCTAGCTGCCACCAGGCTTGCATCAGCCGCCATCAAAGCCAGAGGTCAGACTGATCTGCTAGGGCAGATCAGTTTGTACAGCAAGAACACGGACAGTTTGGGGCTGGAATTGCAACATTCGTGGCATCAGAGCCGGTTTCAACCCTAGGCTGAATTCTGCAAGATGTCGTCTACACCTACAAGCAGCGGCAGCGCCATCAGCCATGGGACACCCTCACCGGCAGCTCGTGAGGTGAACACCGGGACAGGGTTCCCCGTGCTGGAATAAGTCTTGTAGTCCTTTGGTCTTTGGTCCCCTAGTCCCTTGTACCCTAGTCCTTTAGTTTGTTGCACTTTAGTCCTTGGTCTTTGTTGTACTCTAGTCCTTTGGTCTTTGTGGCCCCAATTAGGACAGCATCTAAGGACACTAGGACAGCATATTAAGGACACTAGGACAGCATCTTAGTGTCAGCCATGGACAGCATATTAGGACAGCATCTAAGCATCTTAGACTAGCATCTTTGTGGCATATGCTTGGCTGCCATGGCAGCTATAAATATGTAGCCTCAACCCCTTGGGTTGGCATGGCATTGTGTGAGAAATAGACAAGAAAATTGCCCCAACTCCTAGTGTCATCCTCTCTTTCAATGAGAGTAAGAATTCAGCTACTAACACTTGGTATCAGAGCCGTTCTATCCTGTAGCTTAAATATCTCCTGCTCATCCCCTTCCCGCACCTCTCTCCGTCCGCAACCGGCAGCAGGAACACCTGCTGTTCCAGCTCATTCCTCTCCTGCACAGACGAGCAGCAGCTTGTCTTCCACATACAGCAGCCCTTCCCCACTAGTGCGCCATGTCCGACGGACAGTCTCAGCGCTCGGTCGCCTCGAGCGCGCGGCAGACGGAGGTCGCCGCGGCAGAGGAGCGCGAGCGAGCGGCGGCAGAGACTGCGGCGACGGCGGCAATGGCGGCAAGGTTGGCGGCGGCGGAACTGGCAGCAGCAAGGGCGGAAGTGGAAGCAGCGGCGGCGGCGGCTGTAGCGCGTGCGGCGGCAGCGGAGCTGGAGGCTCTGCGCGGCAGTAGCTCCAGCGGCTCTGTCGACGGCGGCGTCAACGATGAGCTCAGGCCGGTGAGGGAGGCGGCGCGAGCACGAGAGGTGCAGCTAGCAGCCGCGCGCCCCCATGGGCGCGACAACCGTAGCCCAGACGGGCGCGGTCGCGCCGGTGGCGCTCCCGGCGGCGGCGGCTGGGTCGACGGAGAACACGTCCATTACAGGCGGCGCGGTTCTCCCTCTCCCGACAGGTACCATGGACACCACGGGGTCCAGGCCATTGTCAGGGACGTCGGTCCCGGCGGTGGGTGGCCTACCCTCACCAAGACCAACTACGTCGAGTGGGCCGCGGTGATGAGGGTACGGCTCCAGGTGCGACACATGTGGGAAGCAGTTCAGTACGGCGACGTCGACTACTACGAGGATCGACGGGCGTTGGATGCCCTCATTGCTGCAGTCCCGCCCGAGATGCAGTTCTCGCTTTCCAAAAAGCGGACTGCTAAGGAGGCATGGGATGCCATCGCTGCAGCACGCATCGGCAGCGACCGCGCCCGCAAGTCCACACTGCAGGCGCTTCGCAAGGAGTGGGAGAACCTGGCCTTTAAGCCAGGTGAGGACGTTGATGACTTTGCGCTCCGTCTCAACACTTTGTTGCAGAAGTTGGTGCAGTTCGGCGACGACACCTACAACGAAGAGAGAGCTGTCGAGAAGCTCCTTCGGTGCATCCCCGAGAAGTACAAGCAGATCGCTCGCTCGATCGAGTCTCTGCTGGACCTCTCCACGATGTCGATTGAAGAGGCGATAGGTCGCCTCAAGGTCGTCGACAACGACGAACCACAACCTCTCTCGGGGCCTATCACCATTGGCGGGAAGCTTCATCTCACTCGCGAGCAGTGGGAGGCTGGCCAGGGTGACCGGAAGAAGGGGGAGTCCTCTTCCTCGACAGGCGGCCGCAAGCGCGGCAAGTCGCGCAAGGGGCGTGGAGGTACCCAGGCCGGGGCACGCGGACGTACCGAGGGTGGCGCCCGCGGAGGCGCCCAGGGCGGCACCGTCGGCAACCACAAGCCGACACGAGACGACACCTGCCACAACTGTGGCAAGCTTGGTCATTGGGCCAGGGAGTGTCGACAGCCACGACGTGGCCAGGCCCACGTGGCACAAGTGGAGAAGGAGGCCCACGTGGCACAGGTAGAGGAGGAGCCAGCTTTGCTTCTGGCACACGGAAGCATCAAGCCACCTTTAGTGGCATCGACCGCAGCGGCTCTCCTTCATCTTGATGAGCCAAAAGCACACGCTTTCCTCGGCGACGGCTCCAACAATGACAAGACTGACGGGTGGTGCCTCGACACCGGCGCCACCCATCACATGACCGGTCGACGGGAGTTCTTCGTTGAGCTTGACTCCAATGTCCGAGGCTCTGTCAAGTTTGGTGACGCCTCCGGCGTGGAGATCAAGGGTGTTGGCTCCGTCATCCTCACCGCCGAGTCTGGTGAGCACAGGCTGCTCGTCGGAGTCTACTACATCCCCGCATTAAGAAACTCCATCATCAGCTTGGGACAGCTGGATGAGAACGGTTCGCGCGTGGAGATTAAGGACGGAGTCATGAGGATTTGGGATCGCCATCGTCGCCTTCTTGCCAAGGTAACTAGAGGCACCAATCGACTCTATGTCCTTCACGTGCAGGTAGCACAGCCTGTCTGCCTTGCCACTCGTCGGGACGACGAGGCATGGCAGTGGCACGAGCGCTTTGGGCATCTTCACTTCGAGGCCCTAAAGCAGCTCAGTGCCAAGGAGATGGTGCGAGGCATGCCATGCCTTGACCACGTGGAGCAGCTCTGCGACGTCTGCGTATTGACGAAGCAGAGGCGGCTACCTTTTCCCCAGCAGTCGAGCTTTCGAGCTAAGGAACGGCTCGAGCTCGTTCACGGGGACTTGTGTGGCCCGGTGACACCAGCTACACCGGGAGGACGACGCTACTTCCTGCTGCTCGTCGACGACCTCTCCCGCTACATGTGGGTCGTGGTCCTTGGCAGCAAGGGAGAGGCTGCGAACGCCATCAGGCGCGCGCAGGCCATTGCGGAGGCGGAGTGCGGCCGCAAGCTGCGTGTGCTACGCACCGACAACGGCGGCGAATTCACGGCGGCTGAATTCGCGTCGTATTGCGCGGATGAGGGTGTTCAGCGCCACTACTCCGCGCCCTACAGCCCGCAGCAGAACGGCGTCGTCGAGCGGCGCAACCAGACGGTTGTGGGGATGGCTCGGGCCCTCCTCAAGCAGAGGGGAATGCCGGCCATCTTCTGGGGAGAGGCGGTGGTGACGGCTGTCTACATCCTCAACCGCTCGCCCACCAAGGCTCTCAACGGCAGGACGCCGTACGAGGCTTGGTATGGGCGCAAGCCGGCGGTCTCTCATCTACGGGTCTTCGGCTGCCTCGCGTTTGCCAAGGAGCTTGGTCACATCAGCAAGCTCGACGACAGGAGCACTCCGGGGGTGTTCATCGGCTACGCGGAGGGCTCGAAGGCCTACCGCATTCTCGACCCAGAGACACAACGTGTGCGCACGACGCGCGACGTTGTGTTCAACGAAGGGCGAGGATGGGCATGGGACAAGGCGGTGGACGACGGTTCGACCTCGACGCACGACGACTTCATCGTCGACTACGTCCACTTCAAGGGAGTTGGGGGAGTAGGCAACTCTTCTCCACCGAGCGTGTCTACCCCAACCCCCGACCGTCCACCTCCACCTCAGCCGGCGACCCCACGCACTCCAGCACCGACGACCACTCCTCCGGGCACGCCCACTCCGTCCCCAGCTCGTGTCGAGCACGGCCCAGTGGAGTTTGTTACTCCGCTCTCCCACGACGAGGAGCGCCTCGACGGGTGCTACGACGGCGAGCCGTTGCGGTATCGCAAGATGGAGAACATTCTCGGCAACCAGCCGGTGCCGAGACTGGCCCCTCACGATCTGGATGATCGAGATCTGGAGGCGCAGTTGCACCTTGCGTGCGATGACGGCGAGCCTCGGTCTTTTGCGGAGGCCGAGAAACACGCGGCATGGCGTGCTGCGATGCAGTCGGAGATGGACGCGGTTGAGACGAACCGCACTTGGGAGCTTGCTGATCTCCCTCGTGGTCACCGTGCGATCACCCTTAAGTGGGTGTTCAAGTTGAAGAGGGATGAAGTCGGCGCCGTCGTCAAGCACAAGGCTCGCTTGGTAGCACGCGGCTTCATGCAGCAGGAGGGGATCGACTTCGACGATGCTTTTGCCCCCGTGGCACGGATGGAATCCGTGCGACTCCTTCTTGCACTTGCTGCGGCAAGAAGGCTGGCGTGTCCAACACATGGACGTCAAGTCGGCGTTCCTCAACGGCGACTTGAAGGAGGAGGTCTACGTACACCAGCCGCCGGGGTTTGTGGTCCCTGGCAAGGAGGGCAAGGTGTTGCGCCTGCGCAAGGCCCTTTATGGCTTGCGTCAGGCACCAAGGGCGTGGAATGCCAAGTTGGATTCCACGCTCAAGAGGATGGGCTTCGGGCAATGCCCGCACGCGGCAGCCATCTACCGGCGAGGCAATGGAGGAAACACCCTACTGGTGGGTGTCTACGTCGACGACTTGGTGATCACCGGCACCAAGGATGCGGAGGTGGCAGCGTTCAAGGAAGAGATGAAAGCCACCTTCCAGATGAGTGACCTGGGATCTCTCTCCTTCTACCTTGGGATTGAGGTGCACCAGGCCGACTCCGGGATCACACTTCGACAAACCGCCTACGCCAAGCGCATTGTTGAGCTAGCTGGGCTCACAAACTGCAACCCAGCTCTCACTCCGATGGAGGAGAGGCTGAAGCTGAGCCGCGACAGCACGGCGGAGGAGGTGGACGCTACGCAGTACCGGCGTCTTGTGGGGAGCCTTCGCTACCTCACCCACACACGGCCGGACTTGGCATTCTCCGTCGGCTACGTTAGTCGGTTCCTGCAACGACCGACGACGGATCACCAGCAGGCTGTGAAGAGGATCATCCGCTATGTTGCGGGGACTCTCGATCACGGCCTCCACTACCCGAGGTGTCCTGGGGAGGCACACCTTGTCGGGTACAGCGATAGCGACCACGCCGGCGACATCGACACCAGCAAGAGCACCAGCGGGATCCTCTTCTTCTTCGGCAAGTGCCTCGTTAGCTGGCAGTCGGTCAAGCAACAGGTGGTGGCCCTGTCCAGCTGCGAGGCCGAGTACATAGCGGCCTCCACCGCTTCGACTCAGGCGCTCTGGCTTAGTCGACTGCTTGGTGATCTCCTCAGCAGAGACACTGGAGTGGTCGAACTCAGTGTGGACAACGTGTCCGCTCTGGCCCTGGCAAAGAATCCCGTTTTCCATGAACGGAGCAAGCACATCCGGGTGAGGTACCACTTCATCCGACAATGCTTGGAGGAAGGGAGCATCAAGGCGAACTACATCAACACCAATGACCAGCTTGCGGATCTGCTCACGAAGCCCCTTGGGAGGCTCAAGTTCATTGAACTTCGCACCAAGATCGGGATGGTCCAACCCTTTCAGAAGACGACGTACAAGACTTAGGGGGAGAATGCTGGAATAAGTCTTGTAGTCCTTTGGTCTTTGGTCCCCTAGTCCCTTGTACCCTAGTCCTTTAGTTTGTTGCACTTTAGTCCTTGGTCTTTGTTGTACTCTAGTCCTTTGGTCTTTGTGGCCCCAATTAGGACAGCATCTAAGGACACTAGGACAGCATATTAAGGACACTAGGACAGCATCTTAGTGTCAGCCATGGACAGCATATTAGGACAGCATCTAAGCATCTTAGACTAGCATCTTTGTGGCATATGCTTGGCTGCCATGGCAGCTATAAATATGTAGCCTCAACCCCTTGGGTTGGCATGGCATTGTGTGAGAAATAGACAAGAAAATTGCCCCAACTCCTAGTGTCATCCTCTCTTTCAATGAGAGTAAGAATTCAGCTACTAACACCCCGTGCTCACCAAGACCAACTACGCGGAGTGGGCTGTTATGATGAAGATCAAGCTGAAGGCACGGCTGCTTTGGAAGGCCGTGGAGCAGGGGAACGTGAGCGAGCAGGAAGACATGATGGCACTTGACATCTTGGTCAGTGCTGTCCCACCGGAGATGATCACGACGATCGGAGAAAAGAGGACGGCGAAGGAGGCATGGGACACGATCGCCATCATGCGGGTCGGGGCCGACCGCGTAAAGAAGACGACGGCACAGCAACTCCGGAAGGAGTTCGAAGACGCTGTCTTCAAGGATGGCGAAAGCGTGGAGGACTTCTCCCTCCGCCTGAGCGACATGCTATCACGGCTTGCGTCGCTAGGGGAGGAGACAGGAGAAAAGAGGGTCGTGGAGAAGCTCCTGCGAAGCGTTCCAAAACGCTTCCAACAGATCGTGGTGGCGATCACGACACTGCTGGACGTGTCGACCCTCACCTTGTCGAAGGTGACGGGGCGTCTCAGGGCGGCTGAGAACGCCTTCGACTCGACACAACGGAAGGGAGGAGTACACAACGGCCAGCTGTACCTCACTCGGGAGGAGTGGGAGGCACAGCGGAAGGAGGAGCGATCTATCAAGTCCGCGGGTTCTTCTAAGAGGGGCGGCCGAAAGGGCCTGCCCAAGAAGAATGGAGGCAAGAAGGGAGGTTCCAGAAAGGATATTCCGCGGGACCAGTGCAGGAAGTGCGGGAAGAAGGGCCACTGGGTCAGGGAGTGTCGGTCGAAGCCGAAGGAGCCGCAGCAACAGGCTTTCGTGGCGAAGGCGGAGGAGGAGGGCGCCTTGTTTATGACAAGGGTGGCCTCAGTACAGGAGGAGCCTGTACAGGAACGTCCTACGCGCCCACTGGAGATAGTGGAGGGACGTGTCTTCGCTCATCGTAACAATGACGACGACTTTGATGACACTCGTTGGTACCTCGACACGGGCGCAACCAACCACATGACGGGTTCGTGCGCCGTCTTCTCCAAGCTCGACGAAAACGTCGTCGGAACCATCAAATTCGGCGACAATTCCATCGTGTGTATCCAGGGGAAGGGTACGGTACTATTCGCCGCCAAGACGGTTGAGCACAGGAGGCTCACTAGCGTCTACCTCATCCCGCGCCTCACCACCATAGCCAGCTGGATGAAGATGGCTACAGCATCACGGTGCACGGAGGGAGTGATGCACATAAGGGATGAGCAGCAATGTCTCCTCACACGAGTTTAGCGCGATGACAACAAGTTGTAGTCCATCAGGCTCAACATCACATGTCCGGTTTGCCTAACTGCGAGGCGTGATGATGTTGCGTGGCGTTGGCACGAACGCTATGGACACGTCGGCTTCCGGGCGCTTCGGAAGTTGGCACGAGAGGAGATGGTGCTCGAGCTTCCACAAATTGATCACGTCGATCAATTGTGCGAAGCTTGCTTGGTCGGGAAGCAGAGGCGCTCCAGCTTCTCCAAGCAAGCTAGGCGGCGCGCGGAGGGCGCGCTCGACCTTGTCCACGACGACATCTGCGGGCCTATCATGCCGACGACTCCAGGCGGCAAGAAGATGCTCTTGTTGCTAGTGGATGACATGAGCCGCTATATGTGGCTCTATCTTCTAGCAACCAAGGACAAGACACCCGACTTAATTCAACAATTCAAGGCGACAGCTGAATTAGAGTCCGAGAGGAGGCTAAAGCTACTCCGCACTGATCGCGGAGGGGAGTTCGGCGAGTACTGCGCTCAACACGGAGTACAACGTCAGCTCACAGCCCCGTATACGCCGCAGCAAAACGGGGTTGTGGAGCGGCGCAACCAGACGGTGGTCGGCATGGCGAGGGGTATGTTGAAGGCGAAGGGTATGCCCGGGATTTTTTGGAGTGAGGCAGTTATCACGGCTGTCTATATCTTAAATCGATCCCCCACCCGTGGCCTCAACGCGAAGACACCATATGAAGCTTGGCATGGAGAGCGACCAGGCGTCAATTATTTACGAACTTTTGGGTGTGGGGCATGTCAAGAACACGCACCCCACCTGAAAAAGTTGGAAGACCGGAGTACTCTGATGATTTTTCTTGGCTATGCTGCAGGGACGAAGGGCTATCGGATGTATAATTCGGCTGATGGGTGCACACACATATCACGTGACGTGATATTCAACGAGGCGGCCAAGTGGGACTGGGGAGAAAGAGCAGGAGAAGAGGACTACACTGCCTTCCACGTCGACTCCTTAGGTCCAGCAGGTCCAGCTGGACCTGCTGTTCCAGCACCCGGAGAGGTGCTGCAGGGTCCGGAGGGGCCGAACAGCACCCCAGCAGTGCCCAGGAGGGGCATAGAAGGGTCTGTCCAGACCCTAGGAGTTCCTGCGCCAGCCTCCAGACCTGCTGCAGAGAGTCCAGCACCTGTAGCGTCGCCCCAAGGGCCCCTGCAGGGACTGTCCAGCGCAAATCAGGGCTGGGACAGTCCTGCACAGGGGTTAGCAGCAGTGGGGGATTGCGAACTTGAAGATTCCAGCACCTTCGTTACGCTCCGGAATCCTCCACGGCCCATCTGCTTCGCCACACCGCTGTCGGACCCCGGCAGCAACGTCGTCGACGCCTACTACGACGACGGCGTGAAACTACGGTTCCGCATGATGCGCAACATACTTGGAACCCTCACCCCTCCTGGTCGGGCTGAGCGTCCACCAAGCTTGGAGGAGGGGGAGCTCATGTTCACCACCGCGGAGGAGCCCACGACATTCGCCGATGCTGAGGAATACCCGTGCTGGAGACGGGCCATGCTCGAGGAGATGGAGTCTATAGAAGAAAACAAGACTTGGCAACTTGTTGATCTTCCTGCAGGACACAAGCCCATTGGCCTCAAATGGGTGTTCAAGGTGAAGAAGGACGAGCATGGGGAGGTGGTGAAACACAAGGCTTGACTGGTGGCAAAAGGCTATGTCCAACGGCAAGGAATAGATTTTGACGAGGTATTTGCTCCTGTAGCTCGTCCCGAATCTGTTTGCTTGCTCCTTGCAGTTGCTGCGCACAAGGGGTGGGAGGTACACCACATGGACGTGAAGAGCGCCTTCCTGAACGACAACTTGATGGAGGAGGTGTACGTCTCCCAACCTGCTGGCTTCATCATCGACGGAGCCGAACACAAGGTGTATCGGCTCAAGAAGGCTCTATATGGACTTCGTCAGGCGCCCAGGGCCTAGAATGCCAAGCTCAACGATAGCTTGCTATCGCTTGGTTTCCAGAAGAGTACGAGCGAGCACGAGATCTATTTCCGTGGAGCTGAAGATGAGAAGCTCATCGTCGGCGTGTACGTCGACGATCTTGTAATCACAGGAGGAGGCGATCTCAAGAAGTTCAAAGGGGAGATGATGAAGAGGTTCAAGATGAGCGACTTGGGTCTCTTGTCATATTATCTTGGCCTGGAGGTGTGGCAAACTGATGCAGAGATGAGCGTTGGGCAGGCGGCCTACGCTTCCAAACTTATCTCTAAAGCTGGTCTGGAAGGATGCAACCCCTGTGCATTTTCCATGGAGCAAGGCCTCAAGCTTTGCAAGACAAGTGATAGCCCGTTGGTGCATGCAACGGACTATAGGAGCTTGGTTGGAGGGTGTGGGCTGATCTGCCCCTGGCCCAGGCCGGCCCCTCCCTGGCCCAGGGCGGCCAGAACTGGGCCAAGTGGCTGGTCAGCCCTGGCCCAGGCCGGAGCCCCTTTCTAGAAGGTTTTTGAGTTTAATCTTCTTAGAGATAGATTAAAAGATCCTTTGTAACAGATTAGGACTCTTGTAAGGGGGGGCAATATATACAAGCCAAAAACACCCCAAATTGTGAGAGAGATCAATACAGAAAATTTTCCTCCACTTTTCTAACCCTAGCCGCCTCTCTCCCTCCTGCCCTAGCCGCCGCCCAGCTCCTGCCCTAGCCGCCGCCTCCTCTGCAGCCCTAGCCGCCACCAGGGGCTAGAACCAGCCGCCGCCCCTGTTTTTCCCTCTGTTCTGCGTCTCTTCAACACCAGAACAGATCGGGCATCTCCTGATTTCTTCCCTGATCTGTTCGTACAAAAACAGAATCAATCTGCTCAGTTTTCTGCACCAGAACTGTTCTTCTCCTTGCTGTTATTCCTCTGTTGTTGGCTGAAGAATTTTTCTGGTCTGTCTTCAGGGAAGACAGATTGATCTGCTAGGGCAGATCGGTTTATTCAGCAAGAACAGGGACAGTTTCAGCGCCGGAATTGCAACATTCGTGGTATCAGAGCCGGTTTCAACCCTAGGCTGAATTCTGCAAGATGTCGTCTACACCTACAAGCAGCGGCACCGCCATCAGCCATGGCACACCCTCACCGGCAGCTCGTGAGGTGAACACCGGGACGGGGTTCCCCGTGCTCACCAAGACCAACTACGCGGAGTGGGCTGTCATGATGAAGATCAAGCTGAAGGCACGGCTGCTTTGGAAGGCCGTGGAGGAGGGGAACGTGAGCGAGCAGGAAGATATGATGGCGCTTGACATCTTGGTCAGCGCTGTCCCGCCGGAGATGATCACGACGATCGGAGAAAAGAGGACGGCGAAGGAGGCATGGGACACGATCGCCATCATGCGGGTCGGGGCCGACCGCGTGAAGAAGACGACGGCGCAGCAACTCCGGAAGGAGTTTGAAGACGCTGTCTTCAAGGATGGCGAAAGCGTGGAGGACTTCTCCCTCCGCCTGAGCGGCATGCTATCACGGCTTGCGTCGCTAGGGGAGGAGATAGGAGAAGAGAGGGCCGTGGAGAAGCTCCTGCGAAGCGTTCCAGAACGCTTCCAACAGATCGTGGTGGCGATCACGACACTGCTGGACGTGTCGACCCTCACCTTGTCGGAGGTGACGGGGCGTCTCAGGGCGGCTGAGAACGCTTTCGACTCGACGCAGCGGAAGGGAGGAGTACACAACGGCCAACTGTACCTCACTCGGGAGGAGTGGGAGGCACAACGGAAGGAGGAGCGGTCTACCCAGTCCGCGGGTTCTTCTAAGAGGGGCGGCCGAAAGGGCCCGCCCAAGAAGAACGGAGGCAAGAAGGGAGGTTCCGGAAAGGATATTCTGCGGGACCAGTGCAGGAAGTGCGGGAAGAAGGGCCACTGGGCCAGGGAGTGTCGGTCGAAGCCTAAGGAGGAGCCGCAGCAGCAGGCTTTCGTGGCAAAGGCGGAGGAGGAGGGTGCCTTGTTTATGACAAGGGTGGCCTCAGTACAGGAGGAGCCTGTACAGGAACGTCCTATGCGCCCACTGGAGATAGTGGAGGGATGTGTCTTCGCTCACTGCAGCAACGACGATGACTTTGACGACACTCGTTGGTACCTCGACACGGGCGCGACCAACCACATGACGGGTTCGCGCGCCGTCTTCTCCGAGCTCGACGAAAACATCGTCGGAACCATCAAGTTTGGCGATAATTCCGTCGTGTGTATCCAGGGGAAGGGTACGATCCTATTCGCCGCCAAGACGGGTGAGCACAGGAGGCTCACCGGCGTCTACCTCATCCCACGCCTCACCACCAACCTCATCAGCGTCGGCCAGCTGGATGAGGATGGCTACAGCATCACGGTGCAAGGAGGAGTGATGCACACACGGGATGAGCAGCAGCGTCTCCTCACACGAGTTCAGCGCGACGACAGCAAGCTGTACTCCATCAGGCTCAACATCACACGTCCGGTTTGCCTAACTGCGAGGCGTGATGATGTTGCGTGGCGTTGGCACGAACGCTACGGACACGTCGGCTTCCAGGCGCTTCAGAAGTTGGCACGAGAGGAGATGGTGCTCGGGCTTCCAAAAATTGATCATGTCGATCAATTGTGCGAAGCTTGCTTGGTCGGGAAGCAGAGGCGCTCCAGCTTCCCCAAGCAAGCTCGGCGGCGCGCGGAGGGCGCGCTCGACCTTGTCCACGACGACATCTGCGGGCCTATCACGCCGACGACTCCAGGTGGCAAGAAGATGTTCTTGTTGCTTGTGGATGACATGAGCCGCTATATGTGGCTCTATCTTCTAGCAACCAAGGACAAGGCGCTCGACTTAATTCAGCAATTCAAGGCGACAGCTGAATTAGAGTCCGGGAGGAGGCTGAAGCTACTCCGTACTGATCGCGGAGGGGAGTTCACCTCACAGGAGTTCGGCGAGTACTGCGCTCAGCACGAAGTACAACGTCAGCTCATAGCCCCGTATACGCCGCAGCAAAACGGGGTTGTGGAGCGGCACAACCAGACGGTGGTCGGCATGGCGAGGAGCATGTTGAAGGCGAAGGGTATGCCCGGGATATTTTGGGGTGAGGCAGTTATCACGACTGTCTATATCCTGAATCGATCCCCTACCCGCGGCCTCGACGAGAAGACGCCATATGAAGCTTGGCATGGAGAGCGACCAGCCGTCAATTATTTCTGAACTTTTGGGTGCGTGGGGCATGTCAAGAACACGCGCCCCCACTTGAAAAAGTTGGAAGACCGGAGTACTCCGATGATTTTTCTTGGCTATGCTGCAGGGACGAAGGGATATCGGATGTATAATCCGGCTGATGGGCGTACACACATATCACGTGACGTGATATTCGACGAGGCGGCCAAGTGGGACTGGGGAGAAGGAGCAGGAGAAGAGGACTACACCGCCTTCCACATCGACTCCTTAGGTCCAGCAGGTGCTGGACCTGCTGTTTCAGCACCCGGAGAGGTGCTGCAGGGTCCGGAGGGGCCGAACAGCACCCCTGCAGTGCCCAGGAGGGGCACAGAAGGGTCTGTACAGACCCTAGGAGTTCCTGCGCCAGCCTCCAGACCTGCTGGAAAGAGTCCAGCACCTGCAGCGTCGCCCCAAGGGCCCCTGCAGGGGCTGTCCAGCGCAAATCAGGGCTGGGACAGTCCTGCACGGGGGTCAGCAGCAGTGGGGGGTTCCGGACTTGAAGATTCCAGCACCTTCGTCACGCCCCGGCACCCTCCACGGCCCATCCGCTTCGCCACGCCACCGACGGACGTCGGCAGCAACGTCGACGCCTACCACGACGACAACGCTGCACTTCGGTTCCGCACGATGCGCAACGTGCTGGGAACCCTCACCCCTCCTGGTAAGGCTGAGCGCCCACCAAGCTTGGAGGACGGGGAGCTTATGTTCATCACCGCGGAGGAGCCCACGTCCTTCGCCGATGCTGAGGAACACCCGTGCTGGAGACGGGCCATGCTCGAGGAGATGGAGTCCATAGAAGAAAACAAGACTTGGCAACTTGTTGATCTTCCTGCAGGACACAAGCCTATTGGCCTCAAATGGGTGTTTAAGGTGAAGAAGGACGAGCATGGGGAGGTGGTGAAGCACCAGGCTCGACTGGTGGCAAAAGGCTATGTCCAACGGCAAGGAATAGACTTTGACGAGGTATTTGCTCCTGTAGCTCGTCTCGAATCTATTCGCTTGCTCCTTGCAGTTGCTGCACACAAGGGTGGGAGGTACACCACATGGACGTGAAGAGCGCCTTCCTGAACGGCGACTTGGTGGAGGAGGTGTACGTCTCCCAACCCGCTGGCTTCATCATCGACGGAGCCGAACACAAGGTGTATCGGCTCAAGAAAGCTTTATATGGACTTCGTCAGGCGCCCAGGGCCTGGAATGCCAAGCTCAACGATAGCTTGCTATCGCTTGGTTTCCAGAAGAGTACGAGCGAGCACGGTATTTATTTCCGTGGGGCTGAAGATGAGAAGCTCATCGTCGGCGTGTACGTCGACGATCTCGTGATCACAGGAGGAGGCGATCTCAAGAAGTTCAAAGGGGAGATGATGAAGAGGTTCAAGATGAGCGACTTGGGTCTCTTGTCATATTATCTTGGCCTGGAGGTGCGACAAACTGATGCAGGGATAAGCGTTGGGCAGGCGGCCTACGCTTTCAAACTTGTCTCTAAAGCTGGCCTGAAAGGATGCAATCCCTGTGCATTTCCCATGGAGCAAGGCCTCAAGCTTTGCAAGACAAGTGATAGCCCGTTGGTGCATGCAACGGACTATAAGAGCTTGGTTGGAGGGATGCGATACTTGGTGAACACACGTCCCGATCTTGCCTACTCGATCGGGTACGTGAGTCGGTTTCTGGAGGAGCCCAAGGAGGATCACTTTGCTGCAGTCAAACGCATTGTACGCTACATAGCGGGTACAATCAACTATGGAGTCTTCTATGCAAGAGGAGGAGACATGGAGTTTATTGGGTACTCGGATAGTGACTATGCGGGAGACGTGGAGGACCGCAAGAGCACAAGCGGGGTGCTGTTTTGTCTTGGAAACAGCCCCGTTTCATGGCAGTCCTGCAAGCAGAAGGTGGTGGCCTTGTCCTCATGTGAAGCAGAGTATATCACAGCAGCTCAAGGAGCATGTCAAGGTGTATGGATGGCACGGCTGATGGAGGACTTAGCTGAAAAATCGAAGGCGCCGGTGCTACGGGTTGATAACAAGTCAGCTATAGACTTGAGCAAAAATCCGGTACACCATGACAGGAGCAAGCACATCGACGTCAAGTACCACTACATACGGGAGTGTGTGGACAGCGGTACTATTGTGCTTGAGCAAATCTCCACTCAAGACCAGATGGCGGACATCTTGACCAAGGCTCTTGGAAGACAGAAGTTCGTGGAGATGAGAAGAAGGATCGGGATTCTAGACATGGGCCAGTGTCAGGATCAGGAGGAGAATGTGGGCTGATCTGCCACTGGCCCAGGCCGGCCCCTCCCTGGCCCAGGGCGGCCAGAACTGGGCCAAGTGGCTGGTCAGCCCTGGCCCAGGCCGGAGCCCCTTTCTAGAAGGTTTTTGAGTTTAATCTTCTTAGAGATAGATTAAAAGATCCTTTGTAACAGATTAGGACTCTTGTAAGGGGGGGCTATATATACAAGCCAAAAACACCCCAAATTGTGAGAGAGATCAATACAGAAAATTTTCCTCCACTTTTCTAACCCTAGCCGCCTCTCTCCCTCCTGCCCTAGCCGTCGGCCTAGCCTCTGCCCTAGCCGCCGCCTCCTCTGCAGCCCTAGCCGCCACCAGGGGCTAGAACCAGCCGCCGCCCCTGTTTTTCCCTCTGTTCTGCGTCTCTTCAACACCAGAACAGATCGGGCATCTCCTGATTTCTTCCCTGATCTGTTCTCCCAAGAACAGAATCAATCTGCTCAGTTTTCTGCACCAGAACTGTTCTTCTCCTTGCTGTTATTCCTCTGTTGTTGGCTGAAGAATTTTTCTGGTCTGTCTTCAGGGAAGACAGATTGATCTGCTAGGGCAGATCGGTTTATTCAGCAAGAACAGGGACAGTTTCAGCGCCGGAATTGCAACAGAGGGCTGCGATACTTGGTGAATACACGTCCCGATCTTGCCTATTCGGTTGGGTACGTGAGTCGGTTTCTGGAGGAGCCCAAGGAGGATCACTTTGCTGCAGTCAAACGCATTGTACGCTACATAGCGGGTACAATCAACTACGGAGTCTTCTATGCAAGAGGAGGAGACATGGAGCTTATTGGGTACTCGGATAGTGACTATGCGGGAGACGTGGAGGACCGCAAAAGCACAAACGGGGTGCTGTTTTGTCTTGGAAACAGCCCCGTTTCATGGCAGTCCTGCAAGCAGAAGATGGTGGCCTTGTTCTCATGTGAAGCAGAGTATATCGCAGCATCTCAAGGGGCATGTCAAGGTGTATGGATGGCACGGCTGATGGAGGACTTAGCTGAAAAACCGAAGGCGCCGGTGCTGCGGGTTGATAACAAAGTCAACTATAGACTTGAGCAAGAACCCGGTACACCATGACAGAAGCAAGCACATCGACGTCAAGTACCACTACATACGGGAGTGTGTGGACAGCGGTACTATTGTGCTTGAGCAAATTTCCACTCAAGACCAGATGGCGGACATCTTGACCAAGGCCCTTGGAAGACAGAAGTTCGTGGTGATGAGGAGAAGGATCGGGATCCTGGATGTGGGCCAGCGTCAGGATCAGGAGGAGAATGTGGGATGACCCTGCCGCTGGGCCTGGGCGGCCAGGACAGGGGGGGCGAACCCTGGTTCCCCCTGTTGTGTGCGCGCCCAGGTCAGGGCTGGTCAGCCCGACTTAGTGCGGCTGCACCATGTCGAAGGTGGCAGCCCTAGTTTAGATATTAAACTGTTTTTCCTTCTCCTTTTGTAATAGATTAAGACTCTTGTAGGGGGGGCTATATAAACAAGCCCAAACACCACAAAAGTTGAGAGAGACCAATAAAGAAAAATTCCTCCACTTTTTCCTGCCCTAGCCGCCTTTCTCCCCCTTGCTTCCGCCGCCCCTCTCTCTCTCCCCAGGTCGGCGCCTCCCTCAAGAACCCTAGTCGCCACCAGGGGCTAGGGTCTCCAGCCGCCGCCCAGGTCTACTGCCACCCCTCAGGGCTGCTGTTTCAGCCGCCGCCAGGGCATCTCCTCCCTCAAGCCGTTGCCTGCCTCCTCAACCCTAGCTGCCACTAGGCTTGCATCAGCCGCCATCAAAGCCAGAGGTCAGACTGATCTGCTAGGGCAGATCAGTTTGTACAGCAAGAACGTAGACAGTTTGGGGCTGGAATTGCAACAGCTTATTACAAAAGAAAAGAATACAAAGTGTTCCTACATTTTTCTATATTTATATATTACTAAGGCATCGCCTCGCCTTACGCCTTATCGGTTAAAAGGTAAAAATGGGGTATGTCGCCTTACCGTCTTAATAACTATGATAATAAACAACTAAACAAGGCACAACTTTGGCACGATTTACCCTATAACACCTAATAATCATCTAAATGCTACATCGCTACATTTTCTTAAGAATATATACAGCTTATATATAAAGAAAGGACAGTCTGGTGCATGTAGCTCCCGCTTGCGTAGGGTCCGGGGAAGGGTTCAACCAACTTGGGTCTTTTGTACGCAACCTTTCCCTATATTTCTGCAAGAGGCTGTTTTCAGAACTCGAACCCGTGACCTCATGGTCACAAGACAACAGGTTTACCGCTGCGCCAAGCATACAGCTTATATATGCTTGGAGAAAAAAGTGCAGCCATCTGTGCATGAGACAGCTGAACATATTCACGGGTTAGTTTAAATGAATCGTTTTGCTGCTCTTACAGTGCTCTTCACGTATCAAGTTATGTTTAGAACTACTAATACTACAAAGTTGCCAAAAAAGATATGCTAATAACCACAAATATTGGCATAAGCTAATCTCAAGTCATAAGGCTAATTGACTAACCGCATGTTGCAGATAGAAAAAAGTGGCCAAAGAAAAATCATACATTCAAACCTTTTCCATAGTTCACTTACTTATTATTCAATCAAATCGAGGTGCATTATCTCTTAAAAAATCAAATAAAGCACCAAGGTGTGTGGAGTAAGTCAAATGATTAAAAAGTCATTTGAATGGTAAAAAGACCAAAACAACTGAAAATACTCAACAGGAGAAAACAATATAGTTCTAAAACACCAAACATGGAAAAGGGAATAAGCTGAGGAAAATTGGTAGTTCACAATGAACATAACAATTAACAAAGACTCAGCCACGTCAGAACTCCTGCTGCATGTTTAGATTCTAGCAAAAGTGTGGTTAAACTTTTTTTGGAAACATGTAAAGTGTGGTCAAACTTGAAATAATGAAAATTGCATGCTACTACAAGATCAAGTAGCTCCCATTTCAATTTCTATTTCAGATTAACTTGTACACTTTGGTTTCAGATGACGCTAGTTTAAACTCATACTCAACTACCTCAAACCCAGTGCCCTAATCTGACCTTCCTGTAAATCGCTGGGCAAACCTGTATTCATCGCGTCAATAATTCTGAGTAACTACCAGCACCAGACAAATATAAACCCTAGCCAATCAAAACTGCAATGTAGGAATGACTAGGTACGGCCACTAAGTGTATAGCTGATACATTAGTTAAACTCCAAGTTACCTGTGATCGTCCTCATATGAACCATTATGCTGCCAGGATGACGGAGGGTGCCTCCCTGGGAGTGGAATCCGCAATGTCTTGTGTGCAAACATCTGGAGGTCAGTTGAGAGGCCATTCAGCCTCTTAATATCGGCTACCTACACAACCCGGACAAGCGAATCATTCCAAAATCATTTTACCGCAGTTAAAACAGAAGCCATTCGACCCAAAACAGCTACAAGCTAAAGAATGTTAATATTTTATATCCACCCTGATATTCCAATGCAACATAAAAATCGGAACCCTAAAAAAACCAGCAGCACTCCCGTCGCTTTACCTCGACGCCATATTTGATGGCGACGCCCGCGAGGGTGTCGAGCTTGCCCACCCGGTGCAGCATGTACTGTCCGCACGATGACATCGCCGCCGCCGGCGACGACGCCGACGGGGACGAGGACTGCGAGGGCGAATTCTCGACGGCTACGGTGGCCGCGGCGTCTGCTTCCTCGATCTCGCCCATCCCCCGGCCCCCGCCATCGAAGAACCCATTGCCGCGCGAGAAAGGCTGGTCCTTGGGGAAATAAGGGCGGCTCATGACATCCGGAGGCGCTGAGGGGGGGGAGGGGGGGGGATCTGGGCGCCGGCGGCGTGGATTCGTGGCGGGGCTTTGCCGATTCGCGGTCGGCAGGGGATGCGGATGGTCTGAGGAATCGGTGAGGAGCGGAAGGGTGGGAGGGGGTGGAGCTCGCGCGAGGTTTGGTCTGTTACGCGGCTCTGGGGTCGGCATTTAACTGTTAACCCGCAAAACCAAATAGAACCATCAAACGGGTTAATTGATTTTTAAAATGGATTATCATTTTTGTGTATTTTGGTATCGAATTTTATTTGGTTATCGTATTGTATTAACCGAATAATCAGTTGAACCGAAGTTTAACCCACACTACCATATAAACACATAAAAATAAATCTCAATAGTACTAACTTTTATTCTCGTCAAAATTTTCCTCATAGCACTATTTAATCTTGGTAATCTCCACCTCTCACCAACACATACATGTCATATTGTATATTTATTACTATTTTTATGTGTTTATTATTATTTTTGCTCAATAAATTATACTACACACTAAGATGCGGTTAACTGCAGAAACAAACCGAATTAACTATAGTCCGTAACCGAATTAACTATTGTGCGGTTATGAATTTTTTTAATGAAATGTGGTTGTCAATTCTTCATAACTAATTTTTTTTACTGAATTAGCCGAACCGAATTAACTACATTAACCGAATGCCCATTTCTACGGGGCTCGGAAAAGAAGGCAACACGAGAAATGTGATGCAAGAAAAACCTACCCTACTTTTCCTTCCTCTCTTTGAAGCTTTGACATCTTTACTGTCATCATAAAATAGTCGAAAGGATCGGATTCTCTTATGATTGTTTGTAAACGTCACCTTATCTATATCTTTAACTCAACCACACAAAGACAAATCAGTATGCAATGATATAGAGAGAATGTTTAAATCATGACAGATTATATTATATTTAAATAAAAACCATCCTGTTATTAGTTATGAGATACAACTATAGAATCACGTAAATTCTTAGACTCTTCTACTTCTTTACCACAACTCAATGCTCTAATTTGGATTCAACCAGTTCGTCAAAAAGACAATAACTCATTATTACAGGTGAGCACACATGCAAGCAAGTTGTGATATTGTTCTAGCAAGAAAAATGACAAACACCTTTCTCGCCAGTCCTTCCACATTCCCCACAACCTTGCTGTCGTAGAATCCCCATGCTCCCTTCACCCTCTCCACATTCTTCAACGAGATCTAGACGTTGTTACCACTGCCCTCCACCTTCTCTTCTGTCTCTGACGGCTCCCTCTAGCAAACATGCAACCTACGGTCGTCACTGTTGCTAACCACTCCAATCATATGCTCCTACTACCATCCTCGACCTAACCACCGTGTGACATTGTCCTGCCTGTTGCGCACCACCACCATGGATCCAACAACCTCCCAAGTCCTTCTCCCCATTCAAAGGTCATGAAAGACCCCCTAAACCTACTCCCTCCCTCTTCTTCTCCGTCCCAGTTTTGATCATTTCGTGTGTGCATTGCGTGGGCCGTGTTATGAAAAAATGAGTTCTCGTAGAAAATAATTTGTGCTACTTTTATTGCTTTGCACCCCCCAACTTTGATGGACAAACCTAATAGTGAAGTGATTTTCTTCATTTTTATAAAAGCTCATTTTCTTCATTTTTGTTGAAACCTTAAGCAAGCATTCTTTTCACTTGATGACTCGGAACCCTCCCTCTTCTTCTCCGTCCCAGTTTTGATCATTTCGTGTGTGCATTGCGTAGGCCGTGTTATGAAAAAATGAGTTCTCGTAGAAAATAATTTGTGCTACTTTTATTGCTTTGCACCCCCCAACTTTGATGGACAAACCTAATAGTGAAGTGATTTTCTTCATTTTTATAAAAGCTCATTTTCTTCATTTTTGTTGAAACCTTAAGCAAGCATTCTTTTCACTTGATGACTCGGAACAATTTATTATTCGTATGCAAAATGTCTAAAGATATCCCCTACTACTTTAAATGTCTTTTCGAGTGATAATATCAAATACGTATCATCACCTGGTTTGCCATACAAAAGACCACTTAAAAAGAGGAGTCTCTAAAACGTTGTATTCTCATATTTTTCCAACTCGGCTACAACCACAAAGGAATCGCTATGATTTAGCCGCTTTCAGGCCTAGCCTCTCCGAGAAAGGCGTTCCCATCCGTCCTTGCTCCCTGCAATGCCACGACTAGCTCGATGCGGAAACGATCTGCAATGTGCGACGAGGACAAAGGAGTTAGATCAAATGTGCAGCGCCCCGCGAGGCAGCATCGACATGTCACATGGAACTCAGTCAAAGCGTGCAGCATAACCGACAGATGCAGTGGCCAGTGGAGGAACCGTATAGGAGTGAGTTCGTTCCGAATGCCACGGGCAAACCAGACCAGAGACCTGGGCACTTGGTGCAAACCAAGCTCGGCTATTACGCCTTGGCGACATGCTAGAATAATACTCGCTGCGTTTCATAATAATTGACACTGGTTAGCTCAAATTTATTATAAAACGGAGGGAGTAATAGCTCAAGATTTTGTCTGCAACAAGTTTACGCACGAAACAAGCATGAGTTCGCAAGTGGCACATTACTGCTAGCTACAGCGACAGCACAACCTTGTTTCCACTTCCACCCTTTCTTGTTGGAGAGGGGAGAACATATAAAAATAAATAAAAATCCTTGCTTAAGGGCAAAGTCAAACGAACTGCAATACATTATTAATCTGTGTTGAGCTGTATATACAGCTCAGTGTCATACATCTCTGCTGCTGGTATGAAATGTATGTATAAGTACAAAACTACAAATACGAAGGCCACTCGATTATTCAATCACCGCACAGAATTGTTGCTCATATTTCACATACAACTGTTTCTGTATGGAAGCTATCAAGTTGCGCTCAAAACCCATACCTTTCAAGTGCTTTAACTCGTTCTCAAAAACACGGTATTGTGGCGTTTTCTTGCGGCGAACTCAGGGGGAAATGCCTTGGTCTCTCAAGTTGTTGACCATAAAAATGAAGATTCTCATGGATCACCCAAACTGCTCCCTTGTTGTGATCCGTTCCTTCATCCTGATGGCGTTCTTCAACGTGAATGGAGATGCCATTAAAGCTATCACAACATTCAGCCAGTGTCCTCCATACCCAAGTCAAAATTCTGAAATGTCGTACGGGTCTCCATACCAGTTGGCTCCAAAGACAACTATGTACATGTCAGCGAGACTGAAATTACCTGCTAAGAAGTGCAACAACTATTATATATGTTTTTCCCTGATATAAAGATGTTAATAAAATGCGTTCTTAGAGTAGGATCCAAAGCACACGAGCTGCAAAAGGCATAACCTAAACTGATTCAATTAACTCTGTGGTTATGGATCATGCAGTCATGTTAGTTAGCAGCACTGAACATACTACATCGATACAACAACAATAACAACAACCAAGCCTTTATCCCAAGCATGTTGGGGTCGGCTAGACATGAAACCCAATAATTATATATATATATATATATATATATATATATATATATATATATATATATATATATATCGCTTAAGCGGTAAGGCGCCTAGGGGTCGTAAGGCATCCCGTCACCTTAAATCCCGACGTAAGGCGGGTGAAGGCGGTGGCGGCGCCCGCACATAGAAGGCGGCGGCGGCCGAGCGCAGAGGAGGAGGCCGCGACGACCACGCGCAGAGGAGGAGGAGGAGGCGGCGGCCGGGCGCAGCCGCGCAGAGGAGGAGGCGACGGCCGGGCGCAGAGAAGTGGAGGTGGCGGCCGGGCGCAGGCTGGACACTCGCGCTGTGAAAGTGGGTCGGCGGGGTGACTAGGGTTAAGGTAAATATGTGCTGTTGGTCTCGTAGTGGGCTGGATGGGCCAAGCACATGTAGTCTTTTCTTTTGTTTTTTTGTTTTTTTTTAATTGACAAATTTTACCAGTAAATGCTACTATATTTGAGATTTTATTCTTATTAGTAAGGAATCGCCTCGCCTTACGCCTTACCGCTTAAAAGATAAAAAGGGGCAAGTCACCTTATGTCGCCTTACCGCCTTAATAACTATGCATGAAGTAAAAGAGAGGAAGAGATATAAGAACAACAAGGAAAAAAAGAAAAAACCGAGACTAAAATTCTGGCACATGAATTGCTACTTTTCATGCGGTCCTCTCATGAGCTAAGTCTCTGGATACATTCCAATCTCTCAAATCTCGTTTTACCGCCTCCTCCCAAGTCAACCTTGGTCGTCCTCTACCCCTCCTAATATTTTCTCTACCTCTTAAAATCCCACTGTTAACCGGTGCTTCTGGAGGTCTCCGCTGGATATGTCCAAACCACCTTAGTCGATGTTGGACTAACTTCTCTTCAATCGGCGCCACCCTTACCTTATCACGAATCGCCTCATTCCTCATTCGGTCTCTTCTCGTGTGCCCGCACATCCACTGTAGCATGCGCATCTCTGTGACACTCATTTGTTGGACATGTTGCCGTTTAGTTGGCCAACATTCCGCCCCATAAAACATCGCGGGTCTAATCACCGTCCTATAGAACTTCCCTTTTAGCTTTTGTGCGACCTTCTTATCACATAGGATTCCAGAGGCTTGTCGCCATTTCATCCACACTAACTTGATCATGTGGCAAACATCCTCATTAATATCGCCATTGCTCTGTAACAATGATCCTAAGTATCGGAAAGAGTCCCTTCTAGATACTATTTGTTCTTGTAGACTAACATTTCTCTCTTCACGACCAACACCACTAAAGTCACACCTCATATACTCGGTTTTGGTCTACTAAGTCTAAACCCCTTGAACTCTAAGGTTTGTCTCCATAAATCTAATTTCTTATCAACATCATCCCTAGTTTCATCTACCAGCACTACATCATCGGCAAAGAGCTGCCCGGTCCCAAGCCCGGGTAAAGGAGGAGGGGTTGTGATAGCTTGGCGAGCCAAAAACTACACTTAGCCATTCTAATGGAAATGAAACATACTACATAGATAATATAATTAAAATGAGAAGCACCACACGTGATAAAGAACAATGCTATACAGGTAACTCTTTGCGTATGGCTGTGTGCGGCTGGCTCATCACAAGAGTAAGCAGTTAGGAGAGGCGCCAGGCAGCCATTGATCGTCTGCAGTTATATGGCAGTCGTAGGTGTATAGTTCTCCCACGGTGAAATCAGAGTTCAGAAAGAGGTAGAAGAGTATTGTGTTGATGCTCTTACAGCTACTTAACGAGTGGTATGGGTTAGCAAGGTGCCGTAAAAGTGATGGCACATGAACATCCAGGTGCATACATCATGCTTTACCCAAATAACCTTTGGATATAAATTCTAAAAGCATCAACAAACAAGAACGTCACTACTATTTAAGATACTACACTTCCAGACCAGACAGGTTTGTCCTTACTAAATTCATCAAAGGCACGCATAAATACCAAGCAGGCCAATATCTCCTAAGTTCCATAGCCATCTACCAATGGTTAGCGAAGCTTAGATTTAGATCGGGGCCCTTTCTCAACATTCAGTGCAATGCCTTCGGGATGTCACTTCCCTTGGGCTGTTTTTTTTTAAGTTAGATTTATATTGGCCATGTTCTAACTAAAAGTATACTACAACAATCAAACACAACTCTGATATGAAGTAGCCAAACCATAGCATCCCTGAGTAACGTCAGTGGTAAATATAAAACTTTGAGAGAATACAGTCATCCCAAAATAAAATTCAGCCAGTTAGATCCAATTTGTTTTTTAATTCTATCGCTTATCATGAGGCCAACAGGGATGATAACCATTTTAGGATGAATTTAGCATTGCCAAATAGAAGCTAGGGCGAATTTGGATGTGACAGCCTGCAACAACTGACAAGCACCACCTCTGCACGAATAGTTAAATAAATTTTGGCATCTGGCCAGAGCAGGAAGACACAATAATAAAATATAACACTCAAGTACATAATGGCTGAATATAATATGAAATGAAGTATACCTTTAACTTCTCTTAGAGAATAAACTAGTCAGGAAGCCTCAACTGCCTAAAGAACTCAAAAAGATGAAAATTTGATGTCCAATAAAAGAAAGCTATCACAGGACCGTCTCTGATGAACTGCAAGATGCACAACTTAAGTATGTTAGTAAGAAATAACGAGTGTAGGACCAACAGAGTGCTTTTTCCCCTCAATTCACCTTTCCATCTAGTATCAAAAGCTCCCCATCAACCCACCGAGGATTTTGGAAACCAGGATCAGAAATTTTCCTTTGCCCTTTGTATCTAGCAACCTATAAATAGAGTTGTAAGGTTTGACATTTATAGGTGAAAAGACAACTTTAATATTTGCATTATAGAAATACCACTCCAAGTTCTCTAGGGATGATTCCCTTATGAGGAAGCTGGTAGCATTCGCCAACTTTTGCGCGGAAGACAACCTGGCATAGGAATCATATCAGGTCAACTTTTATGCTTACCAATTAAACAACATATACACTATTTAGTAAGCGGGAGCTCCTAAGGAAACATTTTTGCAAAACTACAAGGAAATCAAAGGGGAAGATCATCCGAATATTGCATGATATGATAAGACAACTGGCTTCATACCAGAGAACTGGCAAATGAAGTGATGTAGTAATAATACTTTCAGATGGGAAGGCATAAGCCATATTACGTATATTAATTGCAACATTGACATATTTTTGTATGGTATTATGAAATAAATGAGATAAAACAATCATACCTGACCAGCTAGGTTGTCCCCTGTTAGTTTTACAGCTTCAACATACTCATAAAACAGGAGGGCCCCATCCTCCTCGGACGAGTCATCCTCCTGCCATTGACCAAATTTTCGGTGCAAACTAAGAATTTCTGAGTCAAATCCTGATGCAGTCACATATAAGCCTGCCCAAAGGATGACTTTCAGCCAAAACCAGCAAAAGGGACGAGATAGAGAGAATGGCATTATGAAAAGCTCAAGTGGTAGGCATGATTTGAACATACCATTAAGAGGATCCACAGATATGGGCATCTGAATACGGCTGAAGTGGGTAACTCCATGCAGTTTTTGCTGAAACTTATTATGTTGCTTGATGCCAAGTTGGAGTATCTGCACAAGAAAAGTTGAAATGATATCAGGAACCAGTCTGAAAGTCTGTTTTCCTTAAACAAGTTCACAACACTACGGACATATAAATGTTCTTCGTCACTCCTTGCATATATAACATTATTATTGATGAATTGATTGATATATTTGGGTTAGTGTGCATGTAAGAAGAAGCACTAAAGAGGCTGGCATTAAGGGTCAAGACCAACACTGTCATCATGACTGAAGGTACTTTATGAAGATATAACTAGAGAAGCAGCAATTCTAGATCTAACTAGAGAAGCAGATACCGTGAGTACCGTACACATATAATTGATAGGTCCACGAAGGACATAACTATGCAGGACAAGGTAGTGCCAGTGCAGTTACAAAATAATGTAGTTCACAAATTTCACTAGATGGTCTTTTTATTACAAATATCACTGGCATTCAATCCTAAAACAGTTTATTTGATGTTTTACCAGTTCATACAGATATTGGACGGCACTTTAAAAAAACTAAACCAGAAGGGTAACAAAATCTTATGCAAAACACTGCAGCAATAATTTAATTACCGATAGTTTCTTGTTGCCGCCACTCAACTTTGCACGATCAAACTGGACAAAACCATCATTGTCTTGCTGACTGGTACCCAAACCAATTGTTTTCTTCGATATCTGTTGGGCCTTTTCGACATCTTTCTTTTTATTGTGTTCAGTATAGAAGGAAAATGAAGAGCGGCCTCTTTTTTCTAATCTAGCTGGCATTCGTTCAAAAGCTTCAGCCAAAGAATGAGAATCAAAATCATTGCTACTTTCACTGACAAAATCAATTGAAATCAAAGCTTCAATGTCACTTTCATCACCAGATTCATCATCATTCTCTTTTGCCAAACCTGCTTCTGCTCCTTCGTTGTTATCTTCATCGCCAATATCTTGTGAAGGTTCATTTTCAACCTCAGAATCATCATTGTCATCATCTTCTTCTGATATCTGATCAAAAATATTGATTATGTAATCTTGGTTGACATTTTCCATGGGCACCACTTTCAAGATTTTAATTCTGGGAACTGCAGTTGAATCGCTTGACAAGTTTCTCAAACCAGCTGGATCAGCAGCAATATTGCTATCATCTCTACCTTGATCATCCATTTTTAATTGTTCGTGCTTAGATCCTACTGAACTGCTAGATATGTTAATATCGTCAACGCCCCGTTTCTCTCTTAATATGTTTGCCAATTGGTCAGAATCACTATCATCTGGTTTCAGATGCACTGCCTGAAAAGAAATTGTCAGAAGGAAGGATCTAAAAGACATTAGTTAATAACATAATAGTATTAGTGGCTACAATATGGCTATTTAAGTTGAGACTGAATCAAAGCTGACATGGAAAATCATGTCACAATGCAGACCAAATACATTAACCGAAATTATACAAATGCTATATAGTTCAATGTACATGTGTGATTTCTGGCCAAGAGAGAAATAATGGGAAGCAACAATCAAGCTCGCCCATCACATGTTGGTTCACCCATGTCGACCAGGGGAATCAATAAGTGAACTTTTTAAACCAATCTGAAATTTGCTCCCATGGGGAATTGAACCAAGGTGCTACTAAAGAAACATAACCACTGTGCTGTGAGCTCGTTTGCATCAGGAGCATGTGATAAGTTGATACTCTGCTAATGTAACAAATAAGTAGAAACACATGAAAGTAAGATGATTTTCATTTCTTTCCAATAGGGGTCACCCATAATTCCATTACAAGGTGATTTTCGATTGCATATTGATTTTCCTTTTGTTAAGTGCAATACAATATACCTGCAGATGATATCCTCCACTTTTCTCTGTGCAGTATATCTCAAATATAGGGAAACCAGGACCATCCAAAGCCAGCTGTCTAAGATGTAGGAGAGAATCAGGCCACTTGGCAGTTGGCACGCAAACAAGTTTTGATTCAATAAAGTACAATTCTAAATCGAGGAGAGGCATTAAAATCTTTAAATGCATATAATAAAAAAGTTCATAATTTTAGTACTGATCATATTAGTTTATAAGACATTCAGGCAGTCAACACATCAGAGATAATAATAAAAAAGGGTGCATCCAGTGCCGAAGGCTCCAATACATCAGAGATAATAATAGATGATAAAAATAATACCTTGTATCATAACTTCTTGCCACATATCGACCATGTTCAGCACTAATACGGATTATAAGACCATAAGGATCGGATAAATTCCCAGAAACTCCAGACCACCATCCCAGCTGCATGTATCTCAGGCAATAACATTACTTCGCACTGATGGAAGTAATAAGATGCAGAGATATATAATCATGAATTACGAAGCATAAATAACAGTTGCTTCTATGCAAACCAAGAGTCCAGATTTATTTACTTGGATGGAAAGAGGGTACATAAATTTGGATGACAAGGGGTACATGATATAGTTCAATGATGTAATCATATTCCCAACCAAAAAGGAAAAAATAAAGTTGAAACCATATAATTTATTAACATAGAACTCTGTAGTACTAACCAGTCCTGCACCAGCATGATCTCTGATATATGTTGCATCTCTATATCGCTCTTCTTTTATGGCCCTCTGTATAACCAAAAACAGCAGTAAATTATCTAACATATAACAATTTTAACCCCTCAATTTCGGTCATGGCAAATCGGCTTCTCAACGTGAAAACCATTGATACCGATTCCTATATAAACAGAATTTAGGGTGTATTGTATAGAGGGATCGATTCAATACTCCCTCCGTTCTCAAATTGATGTTGTTAGGACAACAAATTTAGTTCACATTGAAATAAAAATGTTATCCTAATGACTACCATTTAAGAACAGGGGGCGTATAGCTATAAAATTAAGGATCAGAAGTGCCATTTAACAGTAGCATGAACGAACAACTGGTATTTCTTACATTTAAGTCAGAGATTGCTCTGCCAACAGTGTCATTTTTGGTTGTTGCGGCAATGGCCAACCTCAATTTATGCGCACTCCTATAGTCTTCTCTATGCACAGCAGCCCGAAGTTGCAGCTGGAATACAATATACAATTATCAAGATATATTTACAATTTGATAAAAAACTATTATAATATTTTAAGTGGTATATAGGTTGGTGGAAACAGCCTCTTGCAGAAATGCAGGGAAAGGCTGCGTACAAAAGACCCAAATGGGTCGGACCCTTCCCCAGACCCTGCGCAAGCGGGAGCTACATGCACCGGGCTGCTCTTGCTTTTTTATATAGGTTGGTGGAAAAAATGTATACAAAAATACAAAACATACACATGGTGGATCAGGCAAGCCAGTCACACCGAGAGGTGTTCTATTCACCATAAACAAAAAGTTTCTATTCATACATTATGTAACTAGCATCTCAATAGTTTAAAAATACATCAACATCTGCTCAAATAGCACATAAGCTGCAGTCGTTTTGCAACACTAGCATGAAACAGAGACTTTTTTAAGAACATTACATGACAAATCATGCGTCTCAACAGCAACCACATGAGAGATAGGAAATGTTTAAGTTGTGTGATTAGTGATCAAGGCTCCACGGTAACTGTCACAAAGGAAAGGAAAGGAAAGGGCAGCCCGGTGCATGTAGCTCCCGCTTGCGCAGGGTCCGGGGAAGGGTCCACGGTAACTGTCACATTTCCACCTAAATTTGAGTATAGGGGCCCTATCAACAAACAGACTTAGTCTTAAACCAACAGTATGATGCAGAAATTGGACAGGCCTATCAGGATAAGAATATTTCAGAGTATGAGATTCTGCATTGCGTATATCTAAAATTCTAAATGCATATTGCCATCACCATGTTAAGACTCAACAAATCATTGTGCATGGTCACAGATAACATAAGAAACGAGTGTATTTTGTTGATGATGTTTTGATTGATCATATTTTCAACAGTTTGGACTGGGTAATACATCCAACAACCCTTCAGAGCTAACTCAGCACTGTTTGATATACAAAACATTAGCTTCAAAGCAGCCTGTTTAAATTTGAGTGTGGATTTGATAAGTTTCCAGGGTAAGCTTTCTAGTTAATACAGACTCCAGTGTATAAGTGCTTATGTCTGGCAATTTCTTCAGATTTGTGTCAATAAAGTCACCACTCACAATTTATAAGCTATATAAAAATGGTAGGTGATTTTGTACATCCTATCTGTCCAAGCAAAGAACCTAATCCTGTGTAATTTTCACTGTTAGTCCCTTCCAGAAACTTAAATAGTTCAAGGCACAGTCCTCAGAGGCATTTGAAGGATAAACTCTCAAGTTAAACAAGTATCACTTATAAATGAAAATCACCGCCATTGAGCGACGTCTTCAAACTTATGCTAATCAACAAGCATTCATAAACTTCATCCCAAAACCAATGCATTTGCAAGAAAATCCCATCCACGGTCGCGTATTTAATGAGATAACTCAACCTGTAGCTCATCAACGAGCCGTTCGCTCTCCTCTATCAGAGCAAAGTGCTGCTTCCACCTCTCCCAGCTCCATTTTCCATCTACCTCCACCCCCCTGTCATCTTCCTCATACTCTCCATCCCCTCTCATCACCTCCTCTTCGTGATAACTCTCGAATCCCTTCCCCGTACCTGCCTCCTTCGCTGCAGGCGCCGAGGGCCAGTAGTTGCTGAAGTACTCGCTCCACCGCCGCACGGCGCCCTGGAAGGCATCGTGGAGCATCGCGTCCCAGCCCCGGCGCCGCGGCTCGCCGCCGGCATCCGCGTCGGAGCTACGCGCCGCGCAGCGGACAGCCGGCGCGCGGCGCGACGGGGCCGCGCCCGCGAGGCGGCGTACGGCACGGAGACGCGCGGCGTTGAACCGTCTGCTAGGGTTCGGATCCAGCTGCCGCGCGGAGGAGGAGGGCGAGGAGGCTGCTGCTGCCGCCGCCGCCGCCGCCGCGGGGAGCGGCGCGTGAGGTGAGGTGGACACGGACGCCATGGGGTGGGGAGGGGCCCCCTCCGCTACGCGACCGGTGGCGACGCGACGAGTGACACGCCGACGGCGGTAGACGGAAGGGGAGGAGAGAGAGAGCTCGTGTCCGCGCGCGCTCAGCTGGTGACGCTCTCGCGCGGTTGCGGTTAGGAGTCGTGCTCGCCCTCTCGTGTGGATTAGAACGAGGAGGGGGGCAGCTGCGATAAGACTCGCGGGCAGCCGACGACCTCCGCGGAGATTACACAGACATGTGGGCCACAGGGTGCGGTCACTTGGACTGGGCCCAAGCGCTCGTGGCGGCGTGCTGTCCGTGTGTTTTCTTTTAACGGTGGCGTCCGTGTGTTGAGCGGCGTGTGTTTTACGGGCTATCGCTTTTTTCCTTTTTTTTGTTTTTGTGCGTTGCTTGCGTCCACGGAAACGCGGGGCCCTGAAATGCTTCGCACCGACGGTGTACTAGGACAATGATGTGTGGGGGCCTTATCTTGAGCTTAACCCAAGTCAGCGATACTACGATATAGGAAGCTCTGGGTTCTTATGCTTCTAGGACGGGACCACAGCATATGTGTATGTTTGGTTCGAGGGACGAGGGATAAGACTGTTTGTACTTCTGGAGCTCTATATCGGATGTCTAAAAAAATATTTTTAACCTTTTACAGTTGACTTTAAAAGATTCTTATTTTTATGGTTTATTTGTCCGCACTCGTTCACCTCTAAATCAGACCTCTATATCAATTATCACCTATTTTATATTAGATAATACAACTATATCATATTTTAAAATATTTTATATAACTACTTATATACATAATATTATATATAAAACTTATAAAAAATAAATTATTTTCACTCCCTTTTTCTTCTCTTTTCTTCTTATTTCTTCCTTTTTTCTTTTTCCCTTTCTTTTCTCCCTTTTCCCCTCCTTTCTTCCTTTTTCCCTTTCCCTTTCCCTTTTTCCTTCTCTTCTTTCTTTTTTCCTCTCTCCTCTCCCTTTGTACAGGCGCTACAATGCCTCGTTACTTGTAGCGGGTGCCTGCGGCAACCACTAATTTCTAGCTCGGTTTAGCGCTCCCGCTGCAGCAGGCCGGTACAGCCACAACCTGCAAATTTGGCGTCCAGCGGCTGTACCGGCCTCCGGTGCGAGCAGCCTAAAGATGGATGGGACGATCTCATTTAAAGATATTGTTGTTTTGTAATATTTAGTTGACATATAAGAAAGGATAGGGATACCCATTATATAAATATTTTCTTAATATGTTGGATAAAACCATCCCTCAAAATTGGTGGAACAAGGTCAATTAACTTTATTAATCATGCCTATTAGCAAAAGATTGGTGATATTTAGTGTGTTGCGTTACAAATCAATATATACTCTCTCCGTTCTAAAATAAATGACGTTTAGTATAAAAAATCTAGTTTAATTTAAACTAAATTAGCTATTCTAAATATCATTTTAATTAAGAACAGAGGGAGTATTACTGATTAGTATTTATAAATGTCAATATGGTGAGTAATTTTGTAAACCAGTTTTAAGTATTATTAGTGTTAATTAGTATATTTTTTGTTATGACCTGCAAGATAATATTAATATATGTTAATTTGTGTATTAATGATAAATGTGTGATATATAATTTGGTAAGGATTCTTGTCCCTCTTGTCGGCATCCCTTCAACCAAATAAAAACATAGAGATGATATGTTAGCCACACTCATCGTCGTCATCATCATCATCATCAACATCATCATCAAAAAACATGTATATGAAAAACTATGTTTAATAATGAGTGGACTTAAAGAACCATTTGTGCAAAAAGAATCCATGGTGAGCAGTACATTTTTTGTCATTATTCCACCCTAATATTAGTTGACATCTATCCAACTTTATAAGCATTAGTAACTATGATATTGTGGACTACCACTCACAAAAATCAAAGAGGTGTCTCATTCATCCTTCACTATATTATCTACTTAGCCGTCACGTGTTTATGGAATCATAAAGTTTCATAGATATCTATTATTTAATATGGAATCCTACCACACTAGGTTTAATAGACTTCTGTTGTATTACCAGTAACAACTCTATTATGTGAAAAACTAAATTGAATGTGATGCTTGTGTTGATGTAGTGGTACTATCCCCAGGGTGATATAAGCATTTCGAAGGTGAGTAGTATCTGAGATTTTTTTTCTTACATTTATAATTGTATTTTAATATATTTCTGATCTTTTATATTAAAAAGGATTTTAAGTATAACTATTAGCAGGCTAAACAAGAACATGTTCATAAGAGACTACTCCAAGATGGCACAACAGAACGGAGTGAAAGTTGCCTAGAGGGGGGTGAATAGGCGGAATACCTGAAATTCGGCTTAATAAAAGCTAATTAGTTTGCAGAGTGTTGACTAGTCCGGTCACAAGAAAATTAAACCCAAAAGCAGTGATCTTTAAAAGTTTTTGTTGATCTATTTAATAAGTAGTGAAGTACTATCACCCAAAATTCTAGAAGTGAGGTTAACAGAGAGAGTAATTTACTAGAACTAGGTGGATGCGAGGACCCGACGGTCTCGACTAGCCTGGATCACTCTGAACGATGCTGCGTTACACAGCACCGGATAACACATAAAAAGGTACAAAGCGGGAGCAAAAGTTTTATTACACAAAAGCGTTTATGAACATGTTTACAACAAAATACGTCAAGTCTATACTCACGGGCGTAGACTAAGTAAAAGAGTTCACGTTCAGCCCGTGAACATGTTCCCACTAGCACACACGCACACTAACACGATAGCGTGCACGACTCTCACTCAACGGTATTTACCTCTTGGGGGTCCGTCTCCTCCTCTGGAGCCTCCTCCTCATAACACCCTGCAAACGCTTCAAACATAAGCAGTGAGCATGATGGCTCAACAAGACTAACCCGTCTTACCTACACATGAACTCTACATGTTGGGTTTGCCGTGTATAATGAAATGTAAGTTGCAAAGGACACGCCTAAATAGTTGAACCTTACTTTCAAGTTTAGTAACAAGTTGTGGAGAATCTCGTGCTAAGGCACATAAGAGAGTCGCAATCAAACAAGAAACACATTTCTCTCATGTGATTTGCCTAAGGTTGAAAAGAACTTTAATTAGCTCTAAATAACAGTAAATCATTAGCAACCAAAGTACATCTTTCAATCAGCAACCTTTTAACATGACACTAGCCTGTTCTTGCTATGTCACGATACAATGAACAAAGTGGTACTCACTGACCGCGAGGGACGGTGATTATAATCGTTTTACACCTGCAGGGTTACCCGAATAACCCGTCACGTACGCCTGTACTCAATGTTTCCTACAACAACCACCACGGACGTCGTACACAACCACCTTTCATCCGTCAGCCAAGTGTTGAACCGATCCTATCGTCCCAAGCAAGAGGTCTCTACGCGCGCATCCGTAGTGCCGCCAACCGATTTACACCTCAGACTCTCAACCTACCCCCTATACGACAAGCAATGCCTCAACATATCGCTACCCGAATTATATCGGTTTCCTGGTCCCATATATCCGGTAGGTCTTCGTTACTGTTCTAGCTTGTTCAACAGGTTCGCACACGACTCGGTCCTCAATTGACACAAACGGAGCTATGGCACCCATGCCCCAAAGTCCTACCGCCCTTACTCTCCGCTTGGTCTCATTTTTCTTGCCATGTGTTCCATTTGCTATCTCTAACCGAGTTGTGTGCCTCTAGCCTATTCTCGCGAACTATTCGACTTGTACCGAATCCTACACCATCTTAGCATTGCAGTGGCTACTCGAGGTTTAAAACCTAGGCCCAAAACCCTGGTTCTCTTGGCTATGCATTTGGGCTTTCAAACAAGACTCTAATGCACAATTATCATGAATACATAAAGTAAGTTCTCAAAACAATAAAATTTATGAAGCGGCTAATGCAAACAGGAGCTTGCCTTGCTGTTGGTCCTAAGATAGTTGTTCCTCCTGAGTTATGAACTCTAAAACCTTCGGCTCCTCTTCAACCTTAGCGACTACACAATATAAACATGTATGCGTGTCAATTTAAATGCATATAAGTTGAATATGCTATTGTTAAGACTCTAAGTATAGATAGACAGACCCAATGACTCTGAAACTTTTACTTTGGTTTGGATACAACCTAAACAGAGACTTAGTCAAATTTCATTTGAACCAAAGCTCATTTGAGCCCTTCACAAATAATTGTGTATTTGACTTTAATTAGAGCTCTTAGGATGTTCTAAGGATTTTTATTGAGCAAGCCATGACTTTCTGGAAACTAGATTTTTCAGAGGGTTATAATGGAATTGGTTTCATCTAATTTGAAGATTCCTAGCAAAATATATGAGCTAAACAAGTTCAGAGAAAATCTAAAAAATGTTTCTATATATTTTTCATTTTCTGTGAAACAGTTTCATTAATCACACCATTAGGTCGATCAAATGAGCTCGGATGGATCTAAGCTTTTATGGTAGCTCAGAGATATTTTAAGGAACATCCTAGCCAAATTTCAGAATTTTTCACTAAAAGGTTCTCCAGTTAAATTCTAAACAGTTTAAATTTTGAAGAATTAATTCTAGAGAAATAAAGATTTTCTTAGAGTGAAACTTCATTTGTTGGAAAGTACCCAGGGAGATGAATCCAACAAAATTTGGTTCACTCGATTTGGATCTTCCTAGCAAAAGTTATGTGGGTTTGAAGTTTTAACTAAATCTGAAATTTGAGGAAAAGTTTAAATTCTTGCCGGTGGGTCCGGGGCTACGTGTCGGCTCCTCAGTGAATTCCACTTGGGGCCACCGAGTCCTCAGCGCGCAGCCACTAATGATCTGGAGCCACAACAAATCCCAGATTTAAACTCTTACTCGCTGACGCGTGGGGCCGAGGGGGTCGTCTTCAATCTCCCGCCATCCCGCGCGAGCCCGCGCCTGAGCTCGCTGGATTTCGCCGGAAACTGACATCCCGACCATCTCCCGAGCTCCAGCTTGCCGCTAGGGCCTAACCCGACACGCTAAACCCTCCGGTGAAGTTTCCCCGAGCTGGCAAGGTCTCCACCCTAGTCTGCGACGGTGCAACGGTTTGGCTTCACTCCGGCAGCGTCGTCCGCCACCTCTAGCCCGTCACCCGTTGAGTTTTCAAGCTCTACAGCACCAGTGTGACATGTAGATGCTTGATATAAACTCAAGCCAGCTCGGGAGAGGCTCTAAGTGAGCTCGCACTGTGCGCCTGACGGCTCCCGCCATTGGAGCCGGTAGCAAAACTTGAAATAGGCTATCTACAGGGGTGTTCACGCTAGGTTGCAAAGCAAAGTTGTTCACTGCTAAGTCTAGCTCACATCTTCTCCAGTCCGTATATTGTTTTTGTCAGGATTGGGCGGCTTTTAAGTTTGCTTGAATCAGCTGAATCTTTTCTTTCGCATTATTGACAAGATCAATCCCGAAGATGACTCTTTCGTGAGACTCACACCAATTCAGCGGTGTGTGGCATTTTCTAAAGTAGTGCGCCTCGTTGGGCGCCATCTTGATGCTGGCTTGGTAGCCATTGTTGTACGATATCTCAGCTAACGGTAAGTGGTCATCCCAATTCTTATCGGGGTTTATAGCACAAGCTCGTAACATGTCTTCTAATATTTGATTTACCCGCTCGGTTTGCCCAACTGTCTGTGGGTGGTACATTGAACTATGGATCAACTTCGTCCCCAAAGCAGCATGTAACTGCTCCAAAAAACGAGACACAAATAAAGTGTCCCGATCCGAGATGATAGTATGGGGTACACCGTATAAGCACAAGATCCGTGAGATGTACAATTCAGCATACTTCTTGGCGTTGTAGTTGGTATTGATTGGTATAAAATGGGATACTTTGGTGAGCCGGTCGACGATCACCCACACTGAATCATGTTTATGAAATGTGGTGGGTAAACCGACGATGAAGTCCATGCTCACATCCTCCCACTTCCAGGCAGGAGTGCTAAGCGGTTGTAGCAGTCCCGGTTTCCTCATGTAGTCACCTTTCACCCTTCTCCATGTATCACATTCGGACACGTATTTGGCGATCTCCCGCTTCATCCGTGTCCACCAAAACTTGCTTCTGAGTTCTTGATACATCTTATTGCTGTCGGGGTGAATAGAAAACTTTGACAAGTGAGCCTCATCAAAGATTTTCTTCTGTAACTCCGGCTTACGGGGTACGACAATCCTGTCCTTGAACCACAGGATGATGTCCCTGTCTTTACGGAAACACTTCAACTCCCCACTGTATACATGTCTCCGCAAATGCGACATGCCTTTGTCATGTTTCTGAGCTACCGCTATCTCTTCACGGATGGTGGGGATAAGAGCTAGGTTGTAGAGAGCTCCATGGGGAACCACATGCAATGGTGGCTCACTCTCTTCCAAGGGGTGATGTTCAGATTATGAACGTGTGACTTGTGACTCAGCGCATCCACCACCATGTTTTCCTTGCCGGGGTGATAATGGATCTCTATTTCGTAATCCTTTATCAATTCCAACCATCTTCATTGTCTCATGTTTAACTCCTTCTGAGTGTATATGTACTTGAGACTCTTGTGGTCGGTATATAAATGTACGAGGTTACCGAGTAGGTAGTGCCTCCACATTTTGAGTGTGGGTACCACGACAGTGAGCTCTAAGTCATGAGTTGGATAGTTTTCTCATGGTTCCTGAGCTGCCATGATCCATACGCGACCACCCTTCGGTCTTGCATCAGCACACATCCGAGCCCAATGCCGGATGCATCGCAGTACACATCGAACGGTTTTGTTGTGTGTGGCTGCGCGAAAACAGGTGCTGATGTTATGTGCTTTACTAATGCCTTGAACGCTGCTTCACATGCTGGACTCCAAACATATTTGGTAGCCTTCTTCAGCAGCCCTGTCATAGGCTGGCAATCTTCGAGAAGTTCGGAATGAACCTCCGATAATACCCCGCGAGTCCAAGGAAATTCTGTACCTCGTGGACAGACCTCAGGGACTTCCAATTCAGCACTTGAGTAATCTTGCTCGGGTCTACAGCGATGCCTACGCTGAGATTAATATGCCCGCAGAAAGATACTTGCGATATCCAGAATTCACATTTGCTGAATTTCGCGTATAGCTTGTGATCCCGTAGCCGTTGCAAGACTATATGTAGGTGCTTCGCGTGTTCTTCCTCTGACTTGGAATATACCAATATATCGTCGATGAAGACCACGACAAACTTGTCCAGCTCCAGCATGAATACCGAGTTCATCAAGACATGAAATGAGCTGGAGCATTGGTGAGGCCGAAGGACATGACCAGGTACTCATAAAGACCGTACCTCATCGAGAAAGTCGTCTTCAGAATGTCCTCCGCTCGTATTTTAATCTGATGGTACCCTGATTTTATGTCCATCTTGGAAAAGATCTTTGATTCGACCAACTTATCAAAAAACATGTCGATCCGTGGCAATGAGTACTTGTTCTTGATAGTCACAGCGTTTAGTGGACGATAGTCCACGCAAAGCTGAAACGTTTCATCCTTCTTCTTCACAAATAATGTCGAACAACCCCATGGCGAGGAGCTCGGCCTAATAAAACCCTTTTCCAGCAGGTCCGTCAACTGAGTTTTCAATTCCGCCAACTCCTTTGGCGCCATCTTGTACGACCTTCGAGATATTGGCATAGTTCCCGGTGCAAGTTCAATTTTGAACTCCACCTCTCGGTCGGGCGGCATCCCCGGTAAATCATCCGGGAACACGTCTGGGAACTCACGGGCTGCTGAAATGTCTTCCAATCTGATGGTGGTGGATTGGTATACGGTTGGAAGTTTTATTTCTAGACTGTCCAGAAATAATGAGTGTGACTCGTGCATTTCTGGGTGTAGATGCACGACTCAGTGGACGGTGTCTAAAACAGCGCCATGGCGGGTTACCCTCCACATCTAAAACAATATGGTCTCAAGCATTGTCACACCCATCGCAGGTCGAGACAACCTTGAGCGCTCTGTCCTACAAGAACTTTCCCGTCCCCATCTCATTTTCATGACAGTGCTCTTATCAACTTCTCGCGAGTAAATTCCGTTACTCGACCTTTCTCGCGAGTAGCTTTTTACTACTTGACTTCTACAGAGCTATCTAAAACATTAGCCTAGTATCTACAATGAGGAAAGTCCTACACTAAACCTTCTACTCAGGGATTTAATAGTTGTTGTGGCTGTTCTATAGAGGAATCCAACAAAATTTATTTGGGAATTTTGGACACTTCTACACAAAGTTGTGGCTGTTCAAATTTGAACCGAAATAGCAAAAATCCTCAAAATGTTTAAACGCTGCTGGCGGGCCCCACATGTCAGAGCGTCTTCAACCTTGCACCAACAGGGTCTATGGCGGCGGTCTCTGGCAAGTGTCGTAGGAACCGAGTTTCCGGCCTCCTCTCGGGGCTAAACTCGCTGCCCCCCCCCCATTTTCAGTCCCACAGAGCTCGTTTGTGGGGTCACCGGCCGTCGGCGATGCCCGGAAACACACGCGCACCAGCGACAACGCTTGCTATGGTTCCGACGAGGTTGGGGAGGCTCATTTCTTCACCAAATCGTCGAGTTTTTGGCTCTAGAGAACCAGGGAGTTGTGAGGAACATGGAAATGGCAACCAACCAGACCAGGGAGCTCTCAAACCATGTCGGCACCGTGCGGCCGACGGGGTCCGAAGGTGCGCCAGAGTTAAAACGTGGTTTTGTGACACCCTCAATTTCGATTTCTGCATGCATACATATTTCATGTAGAGAAAACATCTTAAAAGAAGTAGAAACAAACAAAGAATGAAAAAGATAGCCAAAAAGAGCAAATTCCAGTTCACCGAGAGCGCCGAAGACAACTCTCGCGGTCCGCTGGCCACGTGGCGCCTTCAGAGCTCAACCCCACAAAAGGGGGAGAGGTCCACCGCTAATTGGCTACGTGGCAGGCTCGGGGCTCTTCTCCGCGGAAGGGGCGAGGTCCGACCCCATGGGACACGTGTTGCTCCCGGAGCTAGCCTCTGCGGAGAAGCGAGGCCAGCCCTGCAGGACACGTGTCGCCTTCGGAGCTAGTCACTGCGGAAAGGAAAGGTCCAGCCGTGAGGGACACATGTCGCCCTCGGAGCTCACCTCCGAGAGGTCCGGCCCCGCTAGACACGTGTCACCTCCGGAGCTCATCTCCGGGAGGTCCGACGCTGATGGACACGTGTCACCTTCGGAGCTCACCTCCAGGAGGTCCGACACTGTTGGACACATGTCACCTCCGGAGCTCACCTCCGGGAGGTCTGGCGCTGACGGACACATGTCGACCTCGGAGCTCGCCTCCGAGAAGTAAGGAAGATCGGCGCTACTTGACACGTGGCACTATCGGAGCTCACCTTCGAAGAGAGGGGAGGTCCGAAATTAACACATGGCACACTCGGAGCCACCTCCGAAGAGAGGGGAGGTCCAGAACTGACACGTGGCATATGAGGAACTCATCTATGGAGAGAGGGGAGGTCCAGATCCACCAGACACATGGCGCACGCGGAGCTCATCTCTGAGGGAGAGGGAGGTCTCGCCTGCCTGACACGCGGCACAATCGGAGCCCGCCTCTGCGGAAAAGGGAGGCCCGGCCTCCGCAAGACACGTGGAGCCTCCGGAGCTCATCACCGTGAAGGTGACAAGATCTGAAACGGTTTGTGCTTCTGTACGCGCGGGAATACCGACACGGAAGGAAACCGACACGAATTCCACGTTGCTACCGCACCAAATCAATTGAAGATAAGTTGTTAAGACTCAAAAACAATTTGAATAGGACTCTTATTTGAATTCCGATCAGAGTAGGACTCTTCGTTTCCCTCTTATAAATAGAACCCATAACCTTTGGCCGCAACCACGTACTTCTTTTCCACCTCCCGAAACGGCGACTTGGAGCCCTAGCTCCCAACTCACCGAGCTAAACCCCTTCGCCGGAGTTTGACCACTGGAAAAGACCGCCGACGAGCCAGACACAATCGCCATCACCAAAGGAGAGTCGACGATCTGTTTTTGCTAGGAGGAAGGACCTGAAGGAAGTAAGGTAGGTCTCCATTACCACCTTATGACATCATCGCGGTTTTCTCTGCATCCGTTTCTTCGATCCTTTCGAACAGAAGCTTTCTCGTGGACATATCACGTGTTGATCGGTTTGATCTAGAGTCAAGATCATTGCCACGTCCACATTTGATCTTTACACCTCTGTTCATCGTAAAACCCATGCAAGCCATGCAAGAACACGTACAAACTGATCTAATAAAAACAAGCACCATAGGATTAGCATGCATATGCATCATTGCATCTTGAGTAAAGTTTGTGCATGATGATTGATTGCTGTGAACCTTGTATGTGCGTGATCATGAATAGAGGAACAAGCTCAGGGAGCTGTCTACGAAGGATTTCAGCACCAGGAATTCGAGATCCAAGAGCAACAGAAGCCGCAAGAACAAGGCAAGTGTCCCTTGACTATATTGATCCCATGTTTTGAAATAGTTTTGTTTGCAAAAAGGTGTGTGTGCTTGAGTCAACTTGATGTGAAACCCTTTCATAGGAGTTTACTAGTTTTGTTCACCACCCTTGTTGCCAGGGAAGTTTATGAGTCGGGTATGGTCAGTTTTTGCTTTTTGCTTCGCTAATCTACGGGATATGGGAAGCGATAGAATGTCTCTAGCTAACTGCACTCGTATGAGTAATGATAATGAGAACTTGATGTTAATGAACATGAATCGGAGGGAGATCTAGGCAAGCTTGGTTCGTGGAAGTGGTAGAATGATATGGTGGTTACTTGCCGTAGACCTAAGGACCGGTTCATGTGAGCCATGCCAGGAATACAGTGCCACCACAAGGCCAAATATGGGTGCGGCTTAGCTGACTAATTAGGTAAGTTGCTAGATTGTTATGGACCGTGGAAGGCGTGGGGAATGGGAGTCGAGTGAGGACTGCCCTGGGAACTGCATGGCACAAGAGGGGGCCCGTGGGTGGGAGAATTGGAGATTCTAGCGTGCTGGTGAAACCTTAGTGAGTCCATACATCTAGTAGCCCCTTTGTAAAGGCTATTTTGTGATCTCTTGGCATACAACGACGGTTGTGTACTGGTATAATGGAGGTTCTGCAGTCGCCGACGCGTGACGAAATCACAAACTTGTGGGTAAAGTGGTACCACCTCTGCAGAGTATAAAACTTCATGATAGTCGAGCTTACGGTCACAAGCGCCTGGACAACTCACATGATTAGATGGGATGGTTATTAGGATGGTTATTGGTTTGGTGATAGTTTGGTCTTTGGATTTGGTTTCGGGACTGTTAAGTCTGGGTAATGAGATTGGTTGCACGACTGTTGAGTCATGGCAATGAGCATTGGTCTCGGTACGAGACGGAATTGAATATGAGATGAGATGGTAGTGAATACAAGATGGTATTCATGAGCATGTGAAAAGTTGAGCAAGATAAATGTCTGGTTGAGACATGAAAAGTGGGGAATCATGATGGAGGTATGTTGATGTTTAAACACATGTTGGGATTACATTCACTTAAAGCTAGTTGCTGTTTTACCATGTTTTGTGAAATAAACTTTGCTTTCTGCAATGAGCCTTTTTATACCTACCTTGTTGAAGCTACATGTCATACTTTTCGCACTTGCTGAGTACGTTATGTACTCACCATTGCATTATCATACATCATCAGCAACAGGAGAGGAGTAATATGAAGACCACGTGGAGTATTAGACGTGTAATCTGCCCTCAACCTTGCCTGTGGAGTAGAGATGGAGCCGCTGCTGCTGCTTAGTTTGTTTTCGCTATAGTTTAGAAGACTTCTGCTGCTAGAATAAGACTTCTGCTGCTAAGATAAGACTTCCGCTGCTAGAATGAGTTTGAGACTCATGAAACATTATAACAAAACCTTATTCATTCGTGGTTATATATATTCTGAGTTCAATTTGTGGATTATATGTGTATGTGTAATGAACATCCTGGGCACACATACGCATCAGTCTCAGTTCCGAGAGGTTCTCTCTCAGAACAGGGGCATCACAGGTTTTTTCCCTCTACATCCCATCTCTCTGTCTAAATTTGATGGAGGATGTGCGCTAGCAAGTCAAGAACCTATGTGCGAAGTTTGCAAGGATAGAAACAAAGATTGAGCGTGAATTTCACCGTTTCTTACGGGTCGAGTTGCGCCACCCAGGATAAAAACTCCAAATTCTCGCTCTATGATCAATTGCTAGGGCTGAGCTTCGGGGAGGAGAAGCTAGGGTCACCGGTGCACCGATGGGTAAGCTTGCTTGAGCTTGATCTAATTCGGTGTGGGCTGTCCACGGTGACCGAATGTGTTTTTCCTTCGGTGTTCAATGCGACGCCACTACAACTCCGGAATTCCGAGTGCAACGAGCAGAAAATCGCGGCGTGGAGAGGGTAGACGGCTAGAGCATATGTGTGCAGTTATTTTTGGTGTGGGCATCTCAATCATCCGATGATCGGCTGATGGTGTGTGATCGGGAGACCAAAAAGCGGCTGTGGCGATTGTTCTTCGTGGGAGCAAAGCAACCGAGAGCTAAGAGAAGAGAAGAACGACTTTGGTTCGGTTGAGGTGACGTGATAAGGGTGAGCACACGATCGAGAAGCGGGATCTGGCGCCAAAACTTCATCGGAAGGTTTCTGCCGGTGCGCTGTCGAGTGCTCGAGCGAGGGAGGAAACACAGAGGTGGTTTGCCATGCGGTCTGGCTGACAGATGGGGTCCACCCCCCCCCACACACAATTCTCTCCTTCCTTTTCTTTGAGATTCCCACTCATTTTGTTGTCCAAATCTCACCAAATTTGGAGGTTAGGCCAAAAATGATGTCAGAAATTTGAATCTAAACTCATATTTCAAAATTGAGCATGTTTAGTTCAGTTTCCAAGTTCAAATTTTAATTTGAATGTGCTCTCAAATATTCCTTCGAATAAATGGTAGATGAGCTCCAAAATTCTCTAAATTTGGAACTTAATCTCTTTAATACCTGAGGAATGCAGTGGTGACCTCACATATAGGCCTTTGGACAATCTGCACATGAATCCTTTTAAAAGATTCAAAATCAAGTTTAAATTTTCCTCCACTCTACTCATGGAGGATGTGCACATGAGTTAGATTTTTGGAAGTGAAATTCTTTCCTTAGGTTAACATGTGTCAAGCTTAGGCCAAAGAATTAACTCCCTCACATGTACATTTTTGTGTTCATCATTTCATGTGACACAAACTCAAGCTTTCCTTTGCCTTAACTTTGTTTCACAATGTGAAATAAAACTTTACAAAAGTTAGGGCTATTACATTCCTCCCCCATTAAAAGAATCTCGTCCCGAGATTATAAAAAGAAAGAGGAAGGAAGAAAACTACTAGACATATGGTACAAATAAGTCAGAAAAATTTAAACAGAGAAAATCCTCGCTTTCCCACGTGGCTTCATCAGCGGTGTGGTTGCTCCACAAGACTATAAAATCACAATGTCTGATTTCTTGTGGCCCGAGTCTTCTCGTCGATAATCTGAATCGGATACTCAGAATAAGTGACATCCGGTTGAAGATCCTCAATGTTCTCCATATGAACCGCGGCTTGGTACTTGAGACATTTTCGCAGCTGAGAAACGTGAAAAACATTGTGAATATTCGAAAGCGACGCATGTAACTCCAGTCGATAAGATACTTGTCCGCATATTTCAACAACGTAAAACGACCCGATGAATCGCGGAGCTAGTTTTACCTTCACCCCGAAGCGATGCACCCCTTTCATCAGAGAGACGCGAAGATACACGTCGTCCCCGATGTCGAAGTGGAGAGGTCGACGTCTTTTATCTGCATAACTTTTCTGTCGAGATTGAGCAGCCTTTAAGTTGGCTTGAATCACTCACACTCGTTCCTCAGCTTCATTCACAATATGAATCCCGTAGACCACCCTCTCGCCAGACTCACACCAATTCAGCGGTGTGCGGCACTTCAGGCCATAAAGAGCTTCATAAGGGGCCATCTTGATGCTGGATTGATAACAGTTATTATATGAAATTCTGCTAATGGTAGGTGGTCATCCCAATTCTTCCCATGATTGATGACACATGCCCATAGCATATCCTCCAGAATATGATTTACTCTCTCCGTTTGACCATCAGTTTGCGGATGATACGCTGAACTCCGAATTAACTTGGTTCCCAAGGAAGCATGCAGTTGCTCCCAAAATCTGGATACGAATAATGCCCCATGGTAAGAGACGATGGTGCGGGGAACCCCGTGTAAACACACGATTCTTGAGATGAAAAGCTCCGCACACTTCTTTGTCACATATTTAGTATGGACTGGAATAAAATGAGCTGTCTTGGTCAAACGATCGACGATTACCCAAATAGAATCATGCTTGTTGCTGGTCATGGGTAATCCGACGATGAAGTCGATACTTATGTCTTCCCACTTCCATGCTGGAACCTTTAGCGGTTGAAGTGGTCCGGCTTTCCGTATATGGTTGGCTTTAACCCGCCGACACGTATCACACTCGGATACGTATTTCGCAATCTCTCTTTTCATCCGTGTCCACCAGAACTTATATTTCAAGTCCTGGTACATCTTATTGCTTCCCGGATGAATGGAGTACTTGGATAAATGAGCTTCATCCAATATCTTCCTCCGCAATTGCATATTTCGGGGTACAACTATGCGGTTGTTAAACGAGAGTGTACCCTTTTCATCCTTGCAGAACATCTTCAACTCACCGCTGTCCACTCTTCTCCGGATATGAGACATACCTCTGTCTCTCTTCTGAGCCTCTATAATCTCATCTTGGATTGTAGGAATAAGAGCAAGATTGAACAGTGATCCATAGGGAACTAAGCGCAGGCTTGGTTCTCCTTCTTCCTGTGCAGCCATGGCTAAATGGTGAACATGGGCTTTTCGACTAAGTGCATCGGCAACCACATTCACTTTGCCCGGATGGTAATGAATCTCAAGTTCATAATCCTTGATCAATTCAAGCCATCTTCGCTGCCTCATATGCAGTTCTTTCTGTGTGAAGATGTAGTTCAAGCTTTTGTGGTCAGTGTAGAGATGTACTAGATTGCCTAGTAAATAATGTCTCCATATTTTCAATGCTAGGACCACTGCAACTAGTTCAAGATCGTGCTTCGGGTAATTATGCTCATGAACTCTAAGTTGTCGGGATCCATGCGCGACCACGCGTCCTTCTTGCATCAACACACAACCTAAACCAATGTCGGATGCATCACAATAAATATCAAAGGGTTTTGTTGTGTCCGGCTAGGCCAAAACCGGAGTTGTGGTGAGATACTTCACTAAAGTTTGAAAAGCTTGTTCGCATAAATTGCTCCAATCATATTTGGTGTTTTTCTTCAACAGCTCCGTCATAGGTTTAGCGAATTTGGAGAAGTTTGGAATGAATCTCCGGTAATAACCCGCTAAACCTAGGAAACTCCTCACTTCATGAACAGATCTTGGAGATTTCCAATTCAGCACTTGCTCGATTTTACTTGGGTCCACAACGATGCCTTCCGCTGAAATAATATGCCCAAGTAACGACACTTTGCTGATCCAAAACTCACATTTACTAAACTCTGCATAGAGTTTATGATCCCTCAAATGTTGGAGTACAATAAGCAAATGTTCAGTGTGTTCTTCTTCTGACTTTGAATAGACCATGATGTCGTCGATGAAAACCACGACGAACTTGTCTAACTCCGGCATGAACACTGAGTTTATGAGATACATAAATGGGCCGGAGCATTGGTCAACCCAAATGACATGACAAGATATTCATAAAGACCATATCTTGTAGAGAACGCCGTCATATGTACGTCTTCCGCCGGATTTTTATCTGGTGATACCCGGACCGAAAATCCATCTTGGAGAATACCTTAGCACCCACTAGTTGATCAAACAAATTATCGATTTGCGGTAGTGGATACTTATTTTTGATACTGACATCATTCAATGGATGATAATCTACACATAGTCTCAAAGTTTCGTCCTTCTTCTTCATGAAGAGTGCGGAACAGCCCCAAGGTGATGAACTTGGGCGTATAAAACCTTTGTCCATGAGGCCATTCAGCTGCTCCTTCAATTATGCTAGCCCCTTTGGTGCCATTTTATATGGTCGTCGAGAAATAGGTGTTGTTCCCGGTTCTAGTTCAATCTTGAACTCAACATCACGTTCGGCGGCATGCCCGACAAGTCATCGGGAAACACATTTGGATATTCACATACCATTAGAATATCCTCATGTTTAGGAGCTTCAATCTGATTCACTGCTGCAACACGTTGTGATGGATCCACAAGATTCAATGTGTTGCAATCATGTATTGGGGAATTCAGTTGGACAGTCCGAGGGCTGATGTCAAAGATAGCTCCATAACGTGTTAACCATGACATCCCCAAGATAATATTGATCCTTTGGCCTTTGAGTTTGATAAGGCACACAAGATAGATGTTTCCACCCAAACATAACGGTGCCCGAGAGACCATTTCATTAGTTGATATCTTACCTCCGGGTGAGCTGATATGAAACGGATGTTTGACCTTGCTAAATGTAAGATGATTCTTCAGCACATAGTCTCTGCTAATAAAATTTTGGGTGGCCCCAGAATCAAACAACACGAAAGTCGGCTTTTCACGTAAAGTGAACATGCCCGCTAAAACTGGTTCGCCTTTTGCAATGTCCTCAATAGCAGTGTAGTTAATCCTGCCAGCTTTTAAAAGACTCTTCTTTGAATGCTCAAGGTGCTTATCTGAGCGTTGGTGAAATGACACAAATTTGTGGCTTTGCTCAGCACCATGGCTTCTTGTGTTGCAGGAATTCTCAACTCTCTACTAACACGAGGTGGAGATATTATGTGCACAGCTGGTTGTGGTAGGGTTGCACGAATAATTTCTTATCGCTGCTGTTGAGATGGAGGCTCATAAGTGATCAACTCCAGCCGTGGTTGTGAAAGTTGCACCACAGACTGAATTTCTTGCGTGACGGGCGAGTAATAATGTACTCGATAGTTCATTGGAACCTCAATATCACTGTCCGGTATACTCCTTTTCAGCTCCGCTTCACAATGGAGATGCATGTCTTATTTAATAATAGCGGCATTTATCAACTCATTGTAAATACCGTTATTGAACAAGGCCACTTGTTCATTAAGTTCAACATTCAAACCTCGGAAGAAATACTCACACTTCAAAGCTTCCGAGTCTACCATATGAGTGGCGTATTGCATCAAGTCTTCAAACTTCTTGAAGTACTCGTACACACTCCTTTCTCCTTGCTTTAACTCCAAAAAGTTTTGATACTTTGTTCAAAGAATTCCCGAACAAATGTGATGCCCGGAAAGCATCCCGGAATTCATCCCACGTCACCCGATGACCTTCTGGACGAGTTGCGATATACTCCATCCACCAAGCTCCATCGGTTCCGCGGAGTTGTCGAGCAGCAAATAGAGGCTTCTGATACTCGTCGCACTCGAGCATATCAAACTTGGCTTCAATACAATGGAGCCAATGAGCCGACTCCAACGGTTCTTTCGCTTCCGAGAAAACCGGAGGTTGTCTTGCTAGAAAGTCCAAATAAGCGCTTGGCGGAGGGTTTTGCTGTAGGGTCTCCTGTCAGATGCTTTGTTGCACCAACAAATCGAGAGACTCATTCATCTTTCCTAAGATTTCCGCCAATCCAATTGATGATGTCGGCACTTCTTGTCGTGGCGAATTATTTTCATCGTGACTCGACTCACCAACCTCACTCCTAGAATGAGTGTGATCCATACTGCAAGGGTGAGCAATTTACGGTGAAAATTCAAAGTTATAACTTAACTTGAATTGAAAACATTAACCGCAAAAGCATCACATAGATATTGCAGCACCACACAATCTAACCAGGGTCTCAACAATTCTGAAATCTACCAAACGTGAGCAAGTTTGTCCAAACCCTTAATTCCAACAGTAGGAAAACTGAAAAATAACTCAAGAACATGTTATGCAACTTAGAGAAGTCTAAAACATCCCTGTCCATAACAAGTCCCAAGCTAAATGGCAATAAGCACTACTCTTTTCAGAATGACCAATCAGCCTTAATCCCAGAATTTGAATATGAAAATGGCAATTTCATGTATCATGATGAATATCAAAGTTATAGTTAACTTCAATATCTTTCCAAAGAGTATTTATTTGCCTTCATATAAGTTCCGGATCAGATATTTCAAAATCGACAGAAATCTGGAACAATTTTGACAGCACCTCCTTTAAAAGTGGCTGTTTTGTCCGCAAGATTTCATACAATTAGACTCCAAATCTGGAGAAACTTTGAACTAAAAAGTCGTAGAACATATCCTAAACTTTCCAACGGTGTATTTCATGAACCTTAGAAATTCGTCTACAAGAAGTTATGGTTGAAATACAGAAATTTCAAGAGAGCATTTTGTGTCTGCCCTGTTTTTGGACAGTTCACACTCATGTGACAATTTCATCCGTTTGGAAAGAGATTCTGTTCTGGAGTTCTACAGAAAAGTTGTAGAAGACTTCAAAATATTTCCAGAAATGTATCACACACCTACGTTGGTTCAACGAATAAAAAGTTCTGTCCTATTCAATTTCAGCAAAAATTCTGCCAAAAAGAAGGGAGGTTATTCCTAAGTCTGTTTGAATGAATCTATACTCCCAATTGACTCTTAGTTCAATATAGGAGTTCATTAATCCCTAATGGAATCTTAGACTCCAAATTTACTCTTTTATTTGCAAACCTCCTTTTTCATGCAGTTAATAACATATCACGGTACTACGTTTTCTCACCAAATCAAAAATCCTAACCGGCTTTATATCGGCATATACGTCTCAAGTGGTGGCACTAAAATGATCACTGACACACGTTTTCTAAACGCAATGTTCTACTAGTGGTTAAGGTACCTGCAGAAAATCACTCAATAGTGATGCACACAATGGTTTGTCATTTCAGGCAGGTCCATATCATAGTAAAAACATACGCCTCGTATCATTACCATACGGGTCGTCCTTGAGTCAAGCCACGTCTCAAGGTACATGATCGGGTTATTCACCACCCGACGGGGGCTCCACACCTTTGCAATAAAGCACACCGGTGGAACAACGCTTTCGTAAGCCCCAAAGGACATGAAGAGTCCTAGAGAATATACTTCGTATTACAAACCACACGATGGGGTCTCCTCCTCTTGCCCCTAGGTTTGTGCACTGGAGGCTAGTGCATTTCATATATCTCTAAGACATGAAGACTCTTAGAAAACATATTCACTTCCCGTCCATTGCTGAACGGGACATCCCACACTACTTTCCTCGTATGGGGGAGCTAACCGAAATTGATCCGCTTTCGGTGGCGTTCCTTACCATGCTTACCTCCACGTAGGTGCGTTGTTACAGAATTGAAATACTGAAGAATAACACACTGTCAGCTTGCCACCTTAAGTAACTATGCTATTAATAGTCCTTGTATGGGCATACTATACGTTCCTCACTCGTATACTTCTAATTTTTTGAAAATAGACTTTTTTCATGTGTGCTGTTCACAATGCGGCCCTGATACCATGCTGTGAGGGGCACGACCCTCGATGGGGTCGTGCCGCTCGCCCGGGAATCGCACTGGGTGGTGCCGTGCGATGCGGCAACATCATGCACAAAAAGACGGTAAGAACATATGAAACCATTTTATTTACTCAAGACAAGATATTTTACAACATAATGTACACACGCAGCGGAATATAAAAGTTGGATATCTACTCACTCTCGACCCTAACTACGTCGAAGAGATGTCGTTCAGCTCGTGAACACTTCCTACTAGCTCCACCCAAGTAATGCAGCGGCTAGGTTTCTGGTGAGTTAAACAAACCGTGAGGTTCGACGTCTCACTGAGCAACCATCTTCATAGCAGGCATCCTGCTACCTGCAAAAACAACTAAGAAGCAACCGTGAGCACTAAGGCTCAACAAGTCTTACCCGTCAATCCTAAACATGTAATTCTATATGTAGGGGTAGTAAGACAGTAGGAACATGAATTTGCAAAATGAAGCTTGACTAAACTTGATCCTTATATTCAGATTCTCATAGCATTCATTTTAGTGGTCATCACGCCTCACAACACCGGAAGTCCACAATCAAACAAGAAACACTTATCCCCATGTTGCTAGCCTAAGGTGGAATAGAAATTTAGTTGGCACTATATCTACTTCAGTCAAGGTTCCAATACAATAATTAAGCCAAAAAATCATGTTAAGAGACTTAGTTTCTCTTCTTACTATGTCACGGCATAGTGGGCAATTATGCTCAATCCTCTTCCGCAAGTGATGGTGATTCGAATCAATAACAACCCAGAATAAATGACACATACACCCGCCTTGAAAGAATCACTCTTTCTTACATTGTATGCAGCAACCTTTCACATGACACCCCGACATAAAAAAATGTTTCGCACCGAGCAGGATGGTCCTCTACGCGGACATGTTGAAGTTGTGTGCTAAAGGATTTACACCTCCCGCCTTCTCAACACCATTTCCACGTGAAGGATGAGTTTCTATATCACGGTCCATCGAGTTACATCAGTTTCATAGGTCCCGAACCCCATTATATATCCGGTACAGCTCAATCTTGTCCAGCAGGGCCGTATACGCACGGTCCTTAACCAACACGAACGGGGCTACAAACCAACCTCCACATTTGCCTTACCCACCCGGCCCAGGCCCAATGTGGTCTAAAGCATTGTCACACCCATCGCAGGTCGAGACAACCTTGACTGCTCCATCCTACCGGAACTTCCCCGTCCCCATCTCATTTTTCATGAGGGTGCTCTTATCAACTTCTCGCGAGTAAATTCCGTTACTCGACCTTTCTCACGAGTAGCTTTTTACTACTTACTTCTACAGAGCTAGCTAAAACATTAGCCTAGCATCTACGACGAGGCAAGTCCTACACTAAATCTTCTACTCAGGGATTTAATAGCTATGCAAGTGGTTTTCAAGCATTCTAGACTTAATGCACAATACCAAGTCTAATAAACATGAGGTGAAGGTAAAGAAAAATTTAAATATGGTAATTATATGCAAACCGGGGCTTGCCTTGCTCAACAGTTTTGTTAGAAGCTAGGAGTTAGTCTTCCTCTGGAGAATCCGCCAAACTCGTCACGAGATGGAGATCCTCGCTGCGGAGTTGAATCCTCGTCGAATGTCGACGTCACGTGAGCTATTAAGATGCAATGCACATATATTCAAAAGCAATTTAGAAACTGTTTCAAAGCTGTTGTTCAAGTTAATTATATCTAAGATGGAAGAACAAGAGTAGGGTTTCTTTTGTTGGATCTACAATATTGGAGAGAAAAAATGCTAGGTGAAATTAAGGTAAAATTCATCACCATGTGATTAAGTCCTCATATGAACCTTAGACCTAAATATGGTAGCTCAAGTTCCAGAGGTCCAATGAAGCTGAAAATTTAACCATAGCTTCAAGGGAAGGTATGTAGGCAGTGTGAACAATTTGAGCTCATGAAATGGCTCAATGTGATCACAATAATTCCTTATGTGGTTTTATGTAATCTGCCTTTACCTCCTAGATCTTAAGCTTTCCTATGCTGCAAAGTAGACTCTTTGTGAAGTACAAAATGTCCTGAGTCCGTAGGAATTGGTTTTACCATTTTTGGAGTTTTCTACATGGAGATATGGATTTTACAAGGATTGGAGAAAAGATGAAAAGGATTCTGTTCCTTTTTCCTATTTTTCAGAGACATAAAATATTGACACCACATTTGGCCAAACAAATTAGGTCCAATGCCTCTGAAATTTTTACTGCAGTCCAAGTATAATTAGAAGGATCGTCTGCCCAAAATTTGGAATTTTCCAATAAACAAAACTCCTGTAATAAATTCCCTAAGCTTTGTATTAAATGAATTTATGAGCCAAATCCACTAACTTTTGTAAATATTGGGCTGCACCCGTAGATAGTACTCTCTGAGAGGAATCCAACAAAATTTATTTGGGAATTTTGGACACTCCTACACAAAGTTGTGGCTGTTCAAAGTTTGAACCGAAATAGCAAAAATCCTCAAAATGTTTAAACGTTGCCGGCGGGCCCCACATGTCAGAGCGTCTTCAACCTTGGGCCAACAGGGTCTACGGCGGCGGTCTCCGGCGAGTGTCGCCAGAACCGAGTTTCTGGCCTCCTCCCGGGGCTAAACTTGCTGCCCCCCCCACTTTCAGACCCGCTGAGCTGGTTTGTGGGGTCGCCGGCCACCGGCGATGCCTAGAACACGTGCGCATCAGCGACAGCGTTTGCTAGCGTTCCGGTGAGGTCGGGGAGGCTCATTTCTTCACCAAATCGTCGAGTTTTTGGCTCTAGAGAACCAGGGAGTCGTGAGGAACGTGGAAATGGCAACCAACCGGACCGGGGAGCTCTCCAACCATGTCGGCACCGTGCGGCCGACGGGGTCCGAAGGTGTGCCAGAGTCAAAACGTAGTTTTTTCCCTCTACACCCCATCTCTCGGTCTAAATTTGATGGAGGATGTGCGCTAGCAAGTCAAGAACCTATGTGCGAAGTTTGCAAGGATAGAAACAAAGATTGAGCGTGAATTTCACCGTTTCCTACCTCGGGGTCGAGTTGCGCCACCCGGGATAAAAACTCCAAATTCTCGCTCTATGATCAATTGCTAGGGCTGAGCTTCGGGGAGGAGCAGCTAGGGTCACCGGTGCACCGATGGGTAAGCTTGCTTGAGCTTGATCTAATTCGGTGTGGGCTGTCCACGGTGACCAACGTGTTTTTCCTTTGGTGTTCAATGCGGCGCCACTACAGCTCCGGAATTCCGAGTGCAACGAGCAGAAAACCACGACGTGGAGAGGGTAGACGGCTAGAGCACACATGTGCGCTTATTTTTTCTGTGGGCATCTCGATCATCCGATGATCGGCTGGCGGTGTGTGATCGGGAGATGAAAAGCGGTTGTGGCGACTGTTCTTCGCGGGAGTAAAGCAACCGAGAGCCGAGAGAAGAGAAGAACGACTTTGGTTCGGTTGCTATGATGTGATAAGGGTGAGCACACGATCGAGAAGGAGGATCTGGCACCAAAACTTCATCGGAAGGTTTCTGCCGGCGCGCTTTCGAGTGCTCGAGCGAGGGAGGAAAAACAGAGGCGGTTTGCTGTGTGGTTTGGCTGACAGATGGGGTCCACCCCCCTTCCTTTGCTTTGAAATTCCCACTCCTTTTGTTGTCCAAATCTCACCAAATTTGGATATTAGGCCAAAAATGATGTGAGGAATTTGAATCTAAACTCAGATTTCAAAATTGAGCACGTTTAGTTCAGTTTCCGAATTCAAATTTGAATTTGAATGTGCTCTCAAATATTCCTTCGAATAAATGGTAGATGAGCTCCAAAATTCTCCAAATTTGGAACTTAAGCTCCTTAATACCTGAGGAATGCAGTGGTGATCTCACATATAGGCCTTTGGACAATCTGAACATGAATCCTTTTAAAAAATTCAAAATTTGAGTTTAAATTTCCCTCCACTCTACTCATAGAGGATGTGCACATGAGTTAGATTTTTGGGAGTGAGTTTCTTTCCCTAGGTTAACATGTGTCAACCTTGAGCACTCCATCCTACAGGAACTTCCCCGTCCCCATCTCATTTTTCATGAGGGTGCTCTTATCAACTTCTCGCGAGTAAATTCCGTTACTCGACCTTTCTCGCAAGTAGCTTTTTACTACTTGACTTCTACCGAGCTAGCTAAAACATTAGCCTAGCATCTACGGCGAGGCAAGTCCTACACTAAACCTTCTACTCAGGGGTTTATTAGCTATGCAAGTGGGTTTCAAGCATCCTAGACATAATGCACAATATCAAGTTTAATAAACATGAGGTGAAGGTAAAACAAAATTTAAATACGGTAATTATATGCAAACCAGGGCTTGCCTTCCTCAACGGTTTTGTTAGAATCTAGGAGTTAGTCTTCCCCCGGAGAATCCGCCAAACTCGTCATGAGATGGAGATCCTCACTGCGGAGTTGAATCCTCGTCGAACGTCGACGTCACGTGAGCTATTAAGATGCAATGCACATATATTCAAAAGCAATATCGAAACTGTTTCAAGGCTTTTGTTCAAGTTAATTATAACTAAGAGGGAAGAACAACAGTAGGGTTTATGTTGTTGGATCTACAATATTGGAGAGAAAGAATGCTAGGTGAAATTAAGGTAAAATTAATCACCATGTGATTAAGTCCTCATATGAATCTTAGACCTAAATAATGGTAGCTCAAGTTCCATAGGTCTAATGAAGCTGAAAATTTAACCATAGCTTCAAAGGAAAGTATTTAGGCAGTGTGCAAAAATTAAGCTCATGAAATGGCTCAATGTGATCACAACAAATCCTTATGTGGTTTTCACTAATCTGCCTTTACCCCCTATATATTAAGCTTTCCTATGCTGAAAAGTGAACTTTTTGTGAAGTACAAAATGTCCTGAGTCCATAGGAATTGGCTTTACCATTTTTGGAGTTTCCTACACGGAGATATGGATTTTACAAGGATTGGGGAAAAGCTGAAAATGGTTCTGTTCATTTTCTTATTTTTAGAGACATAAATAATTAACACATCATTTGACCAAGCAAATAAGGCCCAATGCCTCTGAACTTTTTACTGGAGTTCAAGTATATTTTGAAGTATCTCCTGCCAAAAATTGGGAATTTTCCAAATAACAGAACTCCTGAAATAAACCCTACAAAATTTTCCTTATATGAATTAATGAGCAAAATCCAGGGATTTTCATAAATATTGGGATACACCTTTGAATAGTACTCACTGAGAGGAATCCAACAAAATTTATTTGACAATTTTTGGACACTCCTACATAAAGTTGTGGCTATTTAAATTTTGAACCGAAATAGGACTTCCTAGAAATGTTTAAATGTCTGCTAGTGGGTCCAACCAGACAGACCTTCTTCTGCCTCGCATCAAACAGAACAGCGCGGCGGCGGTCCCCGGCGAGGGTCACCGGAATCGGCTTTCCGGCCATCTCCCAGCAACATACTCGCCGCCCCCCCCCTAATCCACCCCGCTGAGTCCATTTGAGAGGTCGGCGGCGGCCGGCGACCACCGGAAACCAGCGCGCACCGGCCACAGCTCCGGTTAGTGTTCCGGTTCGGGTAGCGATCTGTTGAGGCATTGCTTGTCGTCCATAGGATAGATTGAGAGCTTGAGGTGTAAATCAGCTGGCGGGCACTGCGAATGCGCCACTCAGAGACCTTTTGCTCGGGACGATAGGACCGGTTCAACACTTGGCTGACGACTGAAAGGTGGTTGCATACAACGTCCGTGGTGGTTGCTTTAGGAAACATCGAGTACGGGCGGACATGACGGGTTATTTGGGTAACTCTGCAAGTGTAAAATGATTATAATCGCTGTCCCTCGTGGTCAGTGAGTACCACTTGTTCATTGTACCGTGACGTAGAAAGAACAGGCTAGTTCCATATTAAAACAGTGCTGATTGAAGGCTGTACTTTGGTTGCTAATGAATTGTTGTAGTTGAGCTAATTAAAGTTCTTTTCAACCTTGGGCAAAGCACATGAGAGAAATGTGTTTCTTGTTTGATTGCGTATCTCTTGTGTGCCTTAGCACGAGGTTCTCCACAACTTGTTGCTAAAACTTGAAAGTAAGGTTCAATTGTTTAGGCGTGTCCTTTGCAACTTACATTCCATTATACACTGCAAACCCAGCATGTAGAGTTTCACGTGTAGGTAAGACGGGTTAGTCTTGCTGAGCCATCGTGCTCATTGCTTTTGTTTGAAGCGTTTGCAGGGTGTTATGAGGAGGAGGCTACAGAGGAAGAGACGGACCCCCAAGAGGGAAACACCGTCGAGTGGGAGTCATGCAAGCCGCCTTGTTAGTGTGCGTGTGTGCTAGTGGGAACACGTTCATGGGCTGAACGTGAACTCTTTTGCTTAGTCTACGCCCGTGAGTGTAGACTTGACGTGGTTAAGTCCTCATATGAACACTTAGGCCTAAAGAATGGTACCTCAAGTTCCAGAGGTCCAATGTGACGGACCGGAATCCGCTCGCCTAGGATCTCAGAGGGTGGTGCCGCACGATGTGACACCTGACAGCACACATCATAAGGCAAATATGTATTACATAAAAAAACAACTGAATATGTACAAAGTAGTACAAACCTCCAGTTTACAACTAAGTACAGAGTTTAATAACAGCAGAAACTAAATCTATACAACTCATGGCCGCCTAACTAGCAAAAGTCGGTTGTCCAGCCCTATGGACAACCCACACTAGCTTCACTCCTCAGCTCAGCGCGGCGTGTACGGCTCCCACTCAGCCGTGGTCCCCGACGGAGGGTAGCCCTCGCCGGTGGACTCGTACCCCGAGTCCATGGAGTAATCCTCACCTGAAAAACACTCATAGCAACAATTGTGAGCACGATGGCTCAGCAAGGCTTAACCGACTCACCTACACATGAAAATCTACATGCAGGTTATACAACATAGGATGGCACATTGCAGCAAACGAACACACCTATAAGTTCATCCTTAGTTCATCTTTTAGCCACAAATTACGGTTCAGGAATCTGAAACTTAGTGAGCAATATTTGGTGGCACACATATAGCAATACAATTTCATCATAACAGCAATATTGGATCATATCATTTCATATATTAACCTATGTCACGACTCAGTGACCAAGTGGTACTCATCACCGCGAGGGACGGCGAATCGACTCGATATACACCTGCAGAGATACCCGAAGAGCACGTCAGGTACGCCCACCCGTGGAGCTGCACAGCACGCTCACTCGATGTCGTACGGGACAACCTTTCACCAAACAGCCCAAACGTCGAACTGGTTGCACCCAAACGGACAGGAGGTTCCCTGCACAGAGCATCTCTCTATGCCCGTTAGCGGATTTACACCTTGCTTCCCTCAACCTACACCTATAAATCGGTGTGTTATGCCTCGACGCCCGGAGGTATAGGTTACATCAGTTTATCGGGGCCCATATATCCGATATGCCTTCGGTACGTTCATACTTGATCAGCGCGGGCCGCACACGTATCGGTCCTCAATCGACACGGACAGAGCTGCGCCCACAAGACTTCCTCTTGCTGCGCCCTAGCCCCTGCCTAGTCTCATTTTCTTACTAAAGTGATCTCACATCACTCGAACCAATCCCGTGTGTCCCAAGCCTATACTCGCGAGTAGATTCCAACTACTCAACTTGTACCAAAGTCTATAAACATTAAGCACACATAATCTACATGAGGAATTAAATACTACCCTCACTCTTGTTGGAATAATCTGGCTATGCATTTGGGTTTCATCCATCCTACACCTAATGCACATAATACCTCAAGCTAAGTATGTATATAAAGCAAAACTTTGTTAAATGCAAACCGGGGCTTGACTTGCTGCTGCTGGTCAGATTTTAGCGCTTCTTCCAGAAGGATAAAGTCCAGCACTTCCGGGGTTTCCTCTCCTTCAGCGACTACACGTAAGCAATTAATGATATGTCAATTTAAATGCAAAGTTTGGAACTGACGATGTAAATACTATAACTCTACCTAGCCCTCCCCTTTGGCTCTGAAATTTTTATGGTGGCTTGTTAGGATCCTAATCAGAGACTTGACCAAGTTTCATATGAAACAAAGTTCATTTGAGCTCTGTACAAATAAAAGTCTATTTGGTCATTACTAGAGCTTCTAAAGATTTTCAGGGATTTTCATAGCTCAAACCATTACTTTACGGAAACTAGAGTTTGAGATGGTTCTAATGGAATTTTTTTCATGTCATTTGAAGAAACCTAGAGGAATTTATGCCCTAAACAAGATTTGAGAAAATCTGAAAAATGTTTCTGTACATTTTTCTATTTTCTCAGGGCAGTTCACTTAATCACACCATTAGGGGGGCTAAATGAACTTGGATGAATCTGAAATTTTTCCTGTGACTCAAGGATTTTCAAATGAACATCCCAGCCAAATTTCAAAATTTTCCAATAAGGAATGTTCCAGATAAAATTCCCAACAGTTTAAACTTGAGGCAATTAATTATAGAAAAAGAATAAGTCTCATGAGCTGAAACTTATTTTGCTGGATAGTAATAGAAGAAATTAATCGAACAAAATTTGGTTCACTAAGTTTGGAGCTTCCTAGTCATATATATGGATTTTACAAGTTTGGAGAAATTCTCTGAAAAGGTCTATGTTATTTTTCCTATTTTTCAGAGCCATAGAGGATCGAAACAACATTTGGCCAAGCAAATGGAAATCAATGCCCCTGAAATTTTTACTGGAGTTCAAGGATTTTTGTAAGAATGTCCTGCACAAATTTGGGAATTTTCCAATACACAGAACTCCTGTAGAAATTCCTACAATATTTTCCTTAATTGAATTAATGAGCCAAATCTAGGGATTTTCATACTAATCGGGATGCACTCCTAGATAGTATCTCTGATAGGAATCCAACTAAATTTGTTTGAAAATTTTTGGACACTCCTACCCAAAGTTATGGTTCTTCAAAGTTTAAACCGAATTAGGGAAAATCTGGAAATGTTTAAACACCTACTGCGGGCCCCACATGACAGGTTCCTCTTCTACCTCGCGCCAACAGAGGCTGGTGGCGGTGCTCTCCGGCGAGCCCCTCGGAAAATGCCTTCCCAGCCTTCCCCTGCCCCCAAATTCGCCGCCTCCCCATTTTGGACCACGGCCAACTCATCCCCGGGTTCAACCGAGGGTCTCAGTCGCCGGAAACCCCTCGTCAACGGGCGGTGGCGGTGGCGGCGGCTAACCTTGGGCGGCGTCACACTCCCTCCACAGTGGCTCGTTTGCTTCAGATTTTTTCCTAGAGCACCGTGGTGGCACCCTAAGCACCGGCATGAGCTCAAATCAAGCTCAAAAGTGGCTGTAAATAGGGGCTCATCGGCGACCTTGGGTGAAAATCGGTGCCGGCTCAAAATTCTCGAAGAACAGCACCAAAACTCGATGGTTCTTGATCCTAGATGATTGTGGGAGGGTGTAGATTATGTCTATAGCTCGGCACAAGTGATGATGGCTTTACCCCTACGAATTTCTGAATTTTGTGTGGCTCGGTACTAAGCATACCGAAGCAATAAGTGGAGAAATTCTCCACCGACGAAGCACGAGATAAGGTGAGGTCGGCGTGTACGTGTTCAGCAGCTTGGCGTGGACCTTATTCGTGTTGATCATCGTCCACGAAAGCGTCTGTGTCGCCCGGGCACCGGTGAGCAGAGAGGTCGAGCTCGGCGCGAGTTTGCTTCGGTTGTGTGGGGAGAAGGTGAACCGCGTGAGGGAAGAAACGGGACACGGCAGGGCTACACGTTTACCCCTTCGGTCACCGATTCCCCCCCCCCCTGAGCAGGAGGTGGCGTGGTGAAGAGGCGGTCGGGCGCCGACGTCGGGAGCTGGCGCGCTGTTGCCCGAGTGCAGCTCGAGTAGACTTCCAGTGCAAGTCTACTGACCAGTGGGCCCCCTTTCCCTCTTCTTTTTCTTTCCATTTTTATTTGAGCCAGCAAACAAACTCCAAATTTGATCAAACTTGGAGTATAAGCCAAAAGGAATATGAGGAACACAATGGTGCTCTAAAATTTGAATTCCGGTGAAGTCGGAATTTGAAACTGAAGTTTGAATTCAAAATTGAATTGTCTCCCGTTTAAATTCAACAAATGGGAAATCTTTTCCAAACGAGCTGAAAATTTGCAGGGCTACCTGTGGATGTGTGGAGAACTAAATGGTAGCTTTAGATCTCTGTGTTCGGGGATTTTTGGCAAGTTCAAGTTTAGACTTGGAGCTCACACCTTTAAATTCAAAAGTTTAAATTCCCTCACCTTTTCTCGGTGTGAATTTCAGCTCCACTACTAGACTTTTTGGGATTTCACATCCAATGAACCTGAAAATTTAACCATAGCTTCAAGGGAAGGTATGTAGGCAGTGTGCACAATTTGAGCTCATGAAATGGCTCAATGTGATCACAATAATTCCTTATGTGGTTATATTTAATCTCCCATTACCTCCTAGATCTTAAGATTTCATATACTGCAAAGCAGACTTTTTGTGAAGTACAAAATGTCCTGAGTCCATAGGAATTGGTTTTACCATTTTTGGACTTTCCTACATGGAGATATGGATTTTACAAGGATTGAAGAAAAGCTGAAAAGGGTTCTGTTCTTTTTTCCTATTTTTCTGAGACATAAAAGATTGACACCACATTTGGCCAAGCAAATGAGGTCCAATGCCTCTGAAATTTTTAATGGAGTTCAAGTATTTTTATAAGGATGTTCTACCCAAAATTGAGAATTTTCCAATAAACAGAACTCCTGTAATAAATTCCCAAAGTTTTTTATTAAATGAACAGAACTCCTGCCCAAAATACGTCAAGTCTACACTCATGGGCGTAGACTACGAAAAAGAGTTCACGTTCGGCCCGTGAACGTGTTCCTACTAGCACACATGCACACTAACACGGCGGAGTGTACGGCTCCCACTCGACGATATTTCCCTCTTGGGGGTCCGTCTCCTCCTCTGGAGCCTCCTCCTCATAACACCCTGCAAACGCTTCAAACACAAGCAGTGAGCACGATGGCTCAGAAGACTAACCCGTCTTACCTACACATGAAACTCTACATGCTGCATTTGCAGTGTATAATAGAATGTAAGTTGCAAAGGACACGCCTAAATAGTTAAACCTTACTTTCAAGTTTTAGTAACAAGAGTTGTGGATAACCTCGTGCTAAGGCACATAAGAGAGCCGCAATCAAACAAGAAATGCATTTCTCTCATGTGCTGGCAGCGGCGTTTTGCTCGGTGGCGATCATAGCACCAGCCCGGGAAACCGAGGAACCGAGCCCTCAGTGGGTTCTCTGCAATGTGAGGCTGACATGAGGGTCCCACTCCCAATTTTAACGTCAAAACTTCAATTTCTCTACTGCTCTTAATTTTGGGACCCTAATACCCTTGTTTATTTGAACAATTCACCAAATGTCCATTTGGAATTTGAATAAATCAAAGTGTGAATTGTTTGGAATGAATTACAGCACATATGAAGTTTGAAATTCAAATTTGGTTTGAATCTGCTTAAATTAGCTCATGTCAAGATCAACTCCAAATGGAGTGAAAATTGGTGTGTGAGCTCACAAAAATATGCTGAGTGTGAATATGAATCCCTCTTTTGAATTCATGTGATAAAAGAAGTTTTAATTTGAATTTAAGTTCAAACTAGCCCTTTTACTAATTGTACCCAAAAATACCTCAAAAGGTTTTGGATTTGGGTGAATTTTGGCATGAGCATTCCTAACAAGGTTTAGGAGTTAAACACCTGCTCAGCCCCTATATGATGCATGTGGAAAATCTCACTTTTGCATTTGGTGAGTTTATCTCCTAATGAATTTCTTGATGGTGGTTACTTGCTCTTCAAATGTGTTCTTATGATTTCCTCAAATGAGATGAGGTGTGGTGTGATGAACACTTTTTAGCAAATGAAAAACATGGGCCCTTACAGTGGATCGCAAAACTTAAATAATAAATGTGAAGAACCTTAAAGTGATCTAGAAAGAAACGAGAGGCAAACCAAAAATGTAAGGCACACGATTTATCCCGTGGTTCAGCCTCACAAAGAATCCTACGTCCACGTTGAGGAGTCCATAAAGGACCGGGTTGCTCTCAACCCTATCCTCACCAAGCCACCACAAAGGTTGGCTGTGGCGGACCGGAATCCGCACGCCCAGGATCTCAGAGGGTGGTGCCGCTCGATGCGACACCCGACAGTACACAACATAAGAACGACATTGTATTACATAGAAAACCAACTGAATATGTACAAAGTGGTACAAGACTTCAGTTACAAACTAATTATGGAGGTTACAACAGTGGAAGCTAAGTTTATACAACTCACACCCATCTATCTAGCAAAAGTCAGTTGCCCAGCCCTATAGACAACCCACACTAGCTGCACTCCTCAGCTCAGCGCGGCGTGTACGGCTCCCACTCAGCCGTGGTCCCCGACGGAGGATAGCCTTCACCGGTGTACTAGTAACCCAAGTCCATGGGGTAGTCATCACCTGAAAAACACTTATAGCAGCAACCGTGAGCACGATGGCTCAACAAGACTTAACCGACTCACCTACACATGAAACTCTATATGCAGGTCATAACAAATATAGGATGGCACGTTGCAGCAAAGGACATGCCTACAAGTTCATCCTTAATTCATCTTTTAGCCACAAGTTAATAGTTCATGAAATCTGAAATTTAGTGAGCAATATTTGGTGGCACACATGTAGCAACACAACTTAATCATAACAGCAATATTGAATCATATCATGTCATATATTAATTTATGTCACGACTCAGTGAACAAGCGGTACTCATAACCGCGAGGGATGGTGAATCGACTCGATATACACCTGCAGGGATACCCGAATAGCACTAGCACATCACGTACACCCACACGCGGAGATGCACACAGCACACTCACCCCATGTCGTATGGGATAACCTTTCACCCAACAGCCCAAACGTCGAACCGGTCGCACGGAAACGAGCAGGAGGTTCCCTACACTGTGAATCTCTCTATGCCCGTTAGCAGATTTCCACCTTGCTGCCCTCAACCTACACCTATAAATCGGTGTGCTATGCCTCGACGCCCGGAGGTTTAGGTTACATCGGTTTATCGGGGCCCATATATCCGATATGCCTTCGGTACGTTCAATACGTGTTCAGCAGGGCCGCACATGGATCGGTCCTCAATCGACACTGACAAGGATGCGCCCGCAAGACTTCCTCTTGCTGCGCCCTAGCCCCTGCCTAGTCTCATTTTCTTACTAAAGTGATCTCACATCACTCGAACCAATCCCGTGTGTCTCGACACCTATACTCGCGAGTAGATTCCAACTACTCGACTTGTACCGAAGTTCTATGAAAATTTAGCATAGCCTGACTTCTCGAGGAATTAGATGCTACCCTCACTCTTGTAGAAAAAATCTGGTTATGCACTTGGGTTTCATCCATCCTACACCTAATGCACATACATACCTCATACTAAGTATACATAAAGCAAAACTTTGTAAAATTGGTTAATGCAAACTGGGGCTTGCCTTGTTGCTGCTGTTCAGAGGTTAGTGCTTCATCCGGAAGAAGAAAGTCCAGCACTTCCGGAGTTTCTTCGCCTTCAGCGACTACATGTAAGCAATATACTATATGTCAATTTAAATGCAATGTGTCCAATAGACTATGTAAAGACCATAACTTTAGCTAGCCATCCCCCTCGGCTCTGAAATTTTTATGGTAGCTTGGTAGGACACTAACCAGATACTTGACCAAGTTTCAATTGAAACAAAGTTCATTTGAGCTCTGTAAAAATAAAACCCAATTGGTCCTTACTAGAGACCCTAAAGATTTCCAGGGACTTTCATGGGTCCAACCATTACTTTCTGGAAACTAGAATTTGATATGGTTCTAATGGAATTGGTTTCATGTCATTTGAAGTATCCTAGATGAAGTTATTTCCTAAACAAGGTTTGAGAAAATCTGAAAAATGTTTCTGTACAATTTTTCCATTTTCTCAGGGCAGTTCACTTAATCACACCAAAAGGGGGACTAAATGAACTTGGATGGATCTGAAATTTTTACTGTGACTCAAGTATTTTCAAATGAACATCCCAGATAAGTTTCAGAATTTTACATAAAAGAGTTCTCCAGATAAAATTCCCAACAGTTTAAATTTTAGGGAATTAATTCTGGAAGAAGAATAAGTTTCATAAGCTGAAACTTGTTTTGCTGGTTATTATTCAAAAAGATGAATCCAACAAAATTTGGTTCACTGAATTTGGAGCTTCCTAACAAAAGTTATAGTCATTTGAAGTTTTACACAAAACTGAAAATCTCAGAAATGTTTAAACTCTGCACGCGGGCCCCACAGCACAGTGCTTTCTTCCTCCTCGCGCCAACAGCCGAGCTGCGGCGGTGCTCTCCGGCGAGCCCCTCGGAAGACGCCTTTTCGACCTTCCCCTGCCCCGAAACTTGCTGCCTCCCCATTTTGGACCACGGGCAACTCATCCCCTTGGTCGGCCGGGGAACCCCGGTCACCGGAAACCCTTCGGCGATGGGCAGCAGCGGCGCTTGGAGTTCGGCAACATCGCACTCATGCTAGGAGGGCTAAAATCCTTCAGTTTTTCTTCCTAGATCACCGTGGTGGATCCCTTGTCACCGGCACAAGCTCACATCAGCTCAAAAGAGGCTGCAAACACGAGCTCATCGGCGACCTAGGGTGAAAATCGGTGCCGGTGCAAAAATCTCGAAGAACAGCGCCAAAACTCGATGAAACTCGATGGTTCTTGATCCTAGAGGAGCGTGGGGGAGTCTAGATCTTGTCTATAGCTCGGCCCAAGTGATGATGGCTTGATTACTATGGATTTCCAAATTTCGTGTGGCTCGGTTCTAAGCATACCGACGCACTAATCAACAAAATTCTCTACCGATCGTGTGAGAGAGAGGGTGAGGTCGGCATGGTTGTGATCAGCACCTTGGAGCGGACCTTTTTCGTGTAGCTCGTCGGGCACGAAAGCGTTTGTATCGCCCGGGTGCCGGTGAGCAGGGAGGTCGACCAATGGTGCTTTGATTCGGTAAGCGAGGGAGACGGGAGCGAGGGAAAGAGTTCACGTGGCCTGAGCATGTGTTGATCACTGCAGCCTGTGGTTCCATGCCACAGCACGGGAGTGCGGTGTCCTCCTTGCTCGGGCGCGGGAGCAGGAGGTGGCGCATGGGTGAGAGTCGGCTGCCGAGTGAAACCCGCGAGAATTGACTTCCTGTGTAAGTCTTCTGACCAGTGGGCCCCCTTTCCCTCTTCTTTTTCTTTCCATTTTTATTTGAGCTAGCAAACAAACTCCAAATTTGATCAAACTTGGAGGACAAGCCAATGGGAATATGAGGAACACAATGATGCTCTCAAATTTGAATTTCAGTGAAGTCGGAATTTGAAACTGAAGTTTGAATTCAAATTCGAATTGTCTCCCGTTTAAATTCCAAGAAATAGGAAATCTTTCCCAAATGAGCTGAAAATTTGCCGGGTTACCCGTGGATGTGTGAAGAACCATATGGTAAGTTTAGATCTTCGTGTCTGAACATTGTGACACGTTTACTATAGCACATGGAGCTCACACCTTCCAATTCAAAAGTTTAAATTCTCTCTCATTTCCTCGGTGTAAATTCCAGCTCCACTTGCTAGACTTTTGGGATTTCACATCCCTCCCCCCTTAAAATAATCTCGTCCCAAGATTATAAAAGAAGAGACACAGAGGTGAGAAGAATTACCCGTGATGAGCTGCCATGAAATCCGGGTAGTTGGAGCGAAGGAACTCCTCGCTCTCCCACGTCGCTTCTTCAGCGGTGTGGTTACTCCACAGTATCTTGTAGAACCACCGTGTTCGGCTACGTGTGGTCCGAGTCTTCTCATCAATAATTGCCACCGGATATTCAGCATACGTCAAATCCAGTTGCAGCTCGCCAATGTCCTCGGTGGGAACAGTAGCCGTATACTTCAGACATTTCCGTAGTTGTAAAACATGGAAAATGTCGTGAATGCCAGCGAGAGATGTCGGTAGTTCCAGTCTATACGCCACTGGTCCACACTTCTCGGTGATAGCAAAGGGTCCAATAAATCGAGGAGCGAGTTTCCCCTTCACACCGAATTGGTGCATGCCTTTCATCGGAGATACACGGAGATACACGTGTTCCCCGACCTCGAAGTGCAGCAGCCTACGCCTCTTATTAGCGTAACTTTTCTGTCGGAATTGGGTGGCCTTCAAGTTTGCTTGAATCATCCGAACGCGCTCTTCGTCGTCGTTCACTGAATCAATTCTGAACGTGACCCTTTCACCGGACTTGCACCAGTTCAATGGGGTGCGGCATTTACGACCGTAGAGAGCCTCATATGGTGCCATCTTGATACTCGCGTGATAGCCGTTGTTATACGAGAATTATGACAATGGTAGATGATCATCCCAATTTCTACCGTGGTGGATGGCACACGCTCTCATCATGTCTTCTAACACTTGATTCACCCTCTCAGATTACCCATCTGTCTGAGGGTGATAGGCGGAGCTTCTAATCAGTTTGGTACCCGAAGCAGCGTGCAACTGCTCCCAGAAACGAGCCACGAACAGTGCCCCTCGATATGAGATTATGGTCTTGGGTACCCCGTGCAAGCACAAGATTCTTGCAATGTACAACTCTGCATACCTGCTGGCATGGAAATGTGTATGCACGGGAATGAAGTGAGCCGACTTGGTTAACCGGTCAACGATTACCCAAATGGAATCATGCTTGTTAAAAGTCATGGGTAATCCCACAATGAAATCCATGCTCACATCTTCCCATTTCCATGCTGAAATTTTCAGTGGTTGCAATAGCCCTGATTTCCTCATATGATCAGCCTTCACTTGCCTACACGTATCACATTCGGATACGTACTTTGCAATTTCCCGCTTCATCCGTGTCCACCAAAATTTACTCTTCAAATCTTGGTACATTTTGTTGCTGCCCGGATGAATGGAGAACTTAGACAATTGAGCTTCATCAAGGATCTTCTTTCTCAGCTCCATATTCCGGGGTACGACTATGCGGTCATTGAACCATAGTGTCCCCTCATCATCCTTCCGGAAACATTTGATATCACCGTTGTCGATCCGTTTCCACAAATGTGCCATGCCTTTGTCAATCTTCTGAGATGCCGCAATATCCTCCCTAATAGTAGGGATGAGAGCAAGGTTGTAGAGTGATCCATATGGAACCAGGTATAAACTCGGTTCTTCCTCTTCCATCGGTGTAATGGTAAGGTTATGGACATGTGATTTCTGACTCACCGTGTCGGCAACCACATTCGTCTTGCCGGGAAGGCAATGAATCTCAATCTCATAGTATTTGATTAATTCTAACCACCCCTTTTCCTCATATTCAACTCTTTCTTGGTGAAGATATATTTTAAGCTCTTGTGGTCGTTATAGAGATGCATCAAATTTCCTAGCAGATAGTGCCTCCACATTTTCAGTGCCAATACCACAGCAGCGAGCTCAAGGTCATGAGTCGGATAGTGCTGCTCGTGGTTTCGAAGTTGGGTGAGCCATACGCGACCACCCGTCCTTCTTGCATCAACACGCAACCAAGACCGATACCGGACGCATCACAATACACGTCGAAAGGCTTGGTCGTATCCGATTGAGCTAAGACCGGGGCTGTTGTGAGATGCTTCACCAATGCTTGGAACGCTCCTTCACATGCTGAGTTCCAAACATATTTTGTCCCCTTCTTCAATAATTCAGTCATCGGCTTAGCAAGCTTGGAAAAGCTCGGGATGAACCTCTGGTAATATCCCGCTAAACCGAGGAAGCTTCTGACTTAATGGACAGAAGTGGGGGCTTTCCATTTCAGCAACTGTTCAATTTTGCTTGGATCAACCGCAATGCCTTCCGCTGAGATGATATGTCCCAAAAATGGCACTTGGCTAATCCAAAACTCGCATTTGCTGAACTTGGCATAGAGCTTCTGGTCCCGCAATCGTTGAAGGATGATTCGCAAGTGTTCGGCGTGTTCTTCTGCCAACTTGGAGTAAACCAAGATATCATCAATGAACACCACCACGAACTTGTCCAACTCCGGCATGAACACCGGGTTCATGATGTACATGAAATGTGCCGGAGCGTTGGTGAGGCCAAAAGACATGACGAGATATTCATATAGTCCATATCTCGTCGAGAATGCTGTCTTCGGAATTTCCTCCGCCCGGATCATTATTTGATGATACCCGGAGCGAAGGTCCATCTTTGAAAACACACTTGCACCCACAAGTTGATCAAACAGGATGTCAATGCGGAGTAGCGGATATTTGTAATTGATGGTGACGGTGTTGAGCGGCCGGTAATCCACACACAACCTCAAGGTTTCATCTTTCTTCTCTACGAACAGCGTCGAGCATCCCCATGGCGAGGAACTCGGTCTAATTAAACCCTTGCTCAACAAGTCATTGAGCTGTTCTTTCAACTCAGCCAGCTCATTCGGAGTCATCTTATACGCTATCCGCGATATTGGTGTAGTCCCAGGCGCAAGTTAAATCTTGAATTCCACATCCCGTTCAGGTGGCATGCCCGGAAGATCATCCGGGAACACGTCGGGGTATTCTCGTACTACGGGGATGCCCTCTAATAACTTGGGAGCTTCAGTATGATATGCTGCTGAAACTTCAGGGACGGGGTTGTCTAATAAGATGGAATGCGGACGGTGGAATGGAGAATTCAACTGAACCGTCCGTGATAGAGTGTCCAGGACAGCGCCATGGTAGCGTAACCATGATACTCCTAAGATTGCATCAATCTTTTGTCCCGAAAGGATAATCAAAGTAGTGGGATATATCTTCCCACCTAAACACAATGGTGCTTTTGGAATCGTCATATTCCCTGAAATCTTCCCTAACGGTGAGCAAATCATATATGAATATTCGGTTGGGAAGACTTGTAGTTGATGCTTAGCCACATATGATGCACTTATGAAACTGTGGGTTGCACCCGAGTCAAATAAAATGATGATCGTGCGATCGTTGAGAGTGAACGTACCCGCCAGCATGTTCTCTCCTTCCAGGGCGTCCTCATTGTCGAGGTAACAAACGCCCCCGGGTCGCTGACCTCCCTTCTTGACCGGTGGTCGGCCTCGAGCACCGCCCTGATATTGGGCTTGGCCGCTGCTTTGCTGCCCCTGTGGACAGTCCTTCGAGAAATGACCCGCCTGGCCACACGTATAGCATGTGTAGCGAGCGGTCCTACGCTGACCGGTGGACGGAATCCCGGGGCACATTGTGGCAGTGGAAACGCCCGGGGTACCATCTGCTGCTTTTGCTGCTGTTGCGTCGCGGTGGTGGCAACGGCGGTCGGAATGGGGTGGCTGATAAGGACGACCCGCAAGCTGTTTAGGTCGTGCCGGTGGATGCCACTGCTGACCGGATGGTATTCGGTACACCATGCGGTATTTCTGAGGAGCTCCACCCCCACTGCTCGGTGGGGCGCTGCGCTTCCTCTGCTCAGCTACAAATTCCCACTGAGCATCCTCTTGCAAAATCATGGCATTGACGAGGTTGTTGAAGGTGCCGCGATTGCATTGCGCGAGATGCGTCTTCATCTCGGGATTTAACCCCCAATAGAACTGCTCTCGCTTCCTCTCCTCGGTGGAGATGTAATCCGAAGCATACTGCACCAGATGGTTGAACACACGGGAGTAGTCGTGGGTACTCCTCCCGCCTTGCTTCAGTTCCAAGAACTCTTGGAACTTCCTCTTCATCATCCCGGGAGGTATGTGATAGGCGCCGAATGCCTCCCGGAATTCTTGCCATTCCACTGCATGGCCAGCAGGTAGTGAGGTGAGACAATTTGCCCACCACGCACCGGCCGCACCGTGAAGCTGCTGCACCGTGAAGAGAGTCTTCTGCCGCTCCGTGCATTGGAGCAGCCCAAACTTGGACTCAATCGTACGCAGTTAGTTGTCGGCCTCCAGTGGTTCCACCGCTTCGGTGAACACCGGAGGATGCGTACTCATGAAGTCCGAGTACGCAGTGATGTGGGGCTCACTGTAAAAGTCCCAAAAATGTATATGAATAAAAACCGAGTTTTGAATTCATATGTGTGGCAAAGGCATGAAAAATGGGACTTGCAAAAACTTTCCTTTACGCAAAGTGATACATGGATGATCCTCCAAAATGAGGCCCACATTTTTATTTGAAAGTGTTGAACCAATAAGGATTTAAATACCTCTTTGCATGAAAGTTTAAAAATCAGATTTCAAACTTCAAAGCTCACACCAATTTGTGGTCAAAGAATTTGAAGACTTATGCAGCCCTATATCTTGTAAGTGTGGAAGTTTAGGGTGGCAAACTTTTCATTTTTAGGGTGGGCTCCAAAAAGGAATTAAATGGAAGCATTTTCAACTTTCAAACCAAATTCAAATTTGCTATGCAAGTTCAAACTGAATTTGGGGAAATTCAAATGCTAGCCCACTTTTCAAATTCAAAACCTTTGAATGGATGTAGATTGACTTGAGGAGATCTTTTGGAGAGGAGAGAAGTGGGGGACCCACATGTCATTGAGCACCATGACTTGCAAAAGAAGCAACAGGGCTATCGGGTCTCTGTTTTTCTCCACTTCCATGGGGGAACTGCACCGGGCGCCACCGAGAAGCAGCTGCCGAGCCACCTCCTGCTTTTTCCCTCGCGCTGGCACCGGTGTGGGTTGTCTTTCAACATGATCCCCTCCACAGACCGAAGAACCAACTTTGTTTCCTCCTCCTCACGCACAGCGCACGAACGGAGCTGCCTCACTGCCGCCTTCTCCGGAGCAATCGGGAACCGGCAGAAAATTCGTGGCCTCTCCACCCCGAGCTGCTAGACAGCACTCCGATCTCAGTTTACACTCCCCCGACCCGGAAACTAGCGAGCTCCGGCCTCCTTTCCACGTGAACAACCTCACCCGCCGTGACCTAATTCAAACCGACGACCGGGTGCACGTGGACAGACATCCACGGTGGTTTCCAAGCCCGAGAAAGTCCGGCCACGGGAGCGCGCTACTGTGGTGCTGCTCTCCTCCAAATCTTGGAGCAAACCGTGGATCATCGCCGGCCAATTTGAAGATTTCGTCCCGGCGGCTTCAAACCGAGTGTCCGGTACAAGTTCTTCAAATTCCCACTCTCTAATCCTCCATAGGTCGTCAAACTTGGCCCATAGAAGCTGGACTAGCCGGCGATCAATTCTCCTTTAGCAACCCTCACATGAAAACAACTCGGAGCGACGGATTTTGAGGTCTACCGAACACTTCTTCGGCGGGACCGATTGGGCGCACGGTGCCGATCCATTTGCCGCTGTTTCCGAGCGAGTTCGAGGTCATGCCGAGCCTTTCGATCATCCACTGGTGCTGTAGAGTTAATTGGTCAATGTTTTGGCGGGATAGAACCCACGGCCAACGGTGCCGAAGGTCATCCGAGGCCACCGCACGTCGCCGACCATCTTCCGGTCACCGGCAGCCTTGGAACGCCCCACCATCGTGTTCCTCGACGTCAATAACGCCCTAGCGGCGAGCCCCAGCTTGGATGGTGGCCGGAAACGGTCGCCCGGCGAGCAGCTGGTTGCTCCGGCGAGGGGGAGCGCGCGGGCGCGGGAAAGCAGCCGGAGGAAGGAGGCGTGGGCCCCGACTGTCAGCGGCTGTAAGGTTTAAATCCTTGATCTGTTGTGGCTGGGATCTGTTTTGGCTGTGCGGTACAACTGTGTGACCCTGGTGTGGCTCAGTTCTGATTGTCTGAGTTTAAAACAGTGGGTCCAACACACTTTTCATTAGGGAAAATAATTCCAGAGATTGTTCCAACTTTGGAAAGTCATATCTCTGTGTAGAAACCTCCAAATTGAGTGATTCCAATTGAGTTGGATTCATTTTGTAGAGATATATTGAAATATGAATTCCAATTTGTATGAAAGTCAATATTAAATTCTGGAAAATTCTCTGAAGGTTTTCTGAAAAAGAATTATTGAGGGAGTTTGGTTTATCCAAAAATCCTCAAATTTGGCCAGAATATTCTTTAGCATATTTTTGATCTTCTAGCAAATTTTCATCTCATTTGAAGATTATTTGAGTAGCAATTTGCTAAATACAAAATGCTGTGTTCATAAGGGTCCAGAAACATTTTCAGAAAATGTTGCCCACTTGTAAAATCTATTCTGGGCAATTCATATCTCGAAAAATCATAGGAAAATTTAGGAAATCTCTCTGAATCATACTTGAAATTGTAGTTCATTAAATTGGGCATGAAAACGCACAGTACTTCAGAATTAATTCTTTTGAATAGAAATGCTTAAGGAATTGTTATGGAGGAACTGCTCAAGTAAAAGGTCTAGATTTTGGATAAAATTACTTTCATGTGACCAGGAACTCACATGTAAATTATCAGCCCAAGTTGTGCACTAGAACTCCCTGTGCTTGTTCTCCATGCTTATGTATATGGGGAAAATACATAAGAGACATTGGGAGAATTATGGTAGACATAATTTAACTCCACATTAGCTGCATTTGGCAAGATAAATCTCTAGTTAGTATAGAACCTGCTGTAAAAGTTTTGAGGCCATTGGAGTTCTTGTTCTTCAGATGCATTCAATTCTTTTCAGCTCACCTCTTATGTTCATTAGGAGAGTTGGATAGTGTATAACTAAAACACCAAGACCAAGTGAGTTCATTCCTGTTTCTTTGCACAACAGAGGCTAACCAAGCCATTCTTGCCATTTCCACACAACCTTTGTTCCTAAGAAATCAAGTCTTAACTTATTTCCATTGCATTCTATAAAAATTGTGCATATACATTTCATTATGATTCACGCCGAAGGGGATTCGAAGGAGCGATTCATTGAAGTGGATCATACTCCGGAGAATCAAGGGTTGATCAGTAAGGATCACTAACTGATTATATACGACTACTCTGCAAAACAGGCAAGCTCTGGTTTGCATTTAACAGCTGTTAAGTTTTTATTTTGTATTCACTTTTGGTTAAGAGATGAAATGTGCATTAGGTCTAGTTGTTTGATACTCCTCTTGCATGACCAAATGAACCCATGGAGTATTGGGTAGGTGTCTTTTCACCGTGTAGAACTTCCATGCTTAAGTAAGGTTTGGTAGAAGTCGAGTGGTGAGATACTACTCGTATGATCAGGAACAACAAGGGCATATGGGATTGGTTCTGAAAATGTGTAGCATGTTAAAGTTGAGACCGGAAGGTTGTAGGGGCAGCAGGACATAGGGGCATGGGTGCTATAGACCTGTCCATGTCAGTCAAGGACCAATCCGTATGTGGCCTTGTTGAACAAGTTTGAGTTGTGTACCGAACTCATGCTGGCTATATGGGACCCAATAAACTGATGTACCTCGGGAAGCTTGTTTTGAGCCTTTTCAGGTCGCCTCAGGCGAGACGGCCGGTGTGCAGTATGTGGGTAACATTCTCATGACATCTCATGTCGGTATGTGCACCATGAGAGTGTCTACTGTATAGGGCTATTTGATCGATTCAACGGGGGTGAAACGGGGGAAAGGCTGCCACGTACGACGTCAGTGATGGTTGCTGAAGGCAACGTCGAGTACAAGCGTACGTGTCGTGTAGTCTGGGTGTTATTGATTCGAATCACCGTCGCTCACGGAATGGACCGAACATACTTGTTCTCACAGTCATGACGTAGTAAGAACTTGCATGAGAAAGGAACTAATCACATTGTTTTGAAGTTTATACTATCTTCGTGATGTATCTTTGATGAATACATAGTGCAAACTCGATTCTTTTATGCCGTGAGCAAATTACATCGGGGGAAAGCGTTTCTTGTTTGATTATGGACTCCCGATGTGTCTTTCCCAAGGTTACTATTAATTTGCTGCAAATAATACTTGAAAGTAAGAATTCACTTTTAGGCGAGTTAATATGCATTATGCTATCCTACTTTATGTCCATAACCTCATGTAGAGTTTCATGACTAGGGTGACGGTTAAGTCTTGCTGAGCGTTATGCTCACGGATGCTATCCGAGTTGTTTTGCAGGATTGACTTCATGCTTATGACGGGGTGCCGATGAGACTCGGCAACCTCCGAGTGGTTACTCAAGAGCATCCTCGCCGCTGCAGATTGTTCTTCGTGTTGCTAGTAAGAAACGTCCGCAGGCTGGATTGTTTCTTTGTTGCTAAGTTAGAAATGAGTCGTGAGAGTTATAGTCTTCCGTTGTAGCTTATTTTGAGATAAGTATTTGTAAAACACTTTGTACGCTTCCACAAATGATTTATGTAATGTGATGTGTTTCCTCGACCCGTGTGCTGTTGGATGTCGCATATCATGGCACCACCCGACGAGGTCCCCTCTCTTGACGCGTCCCCGCCTTGGACGTATTCTGATCAATCGTGCGAAGCAGGTCGGTCTGCTCCTCACGAGAGCCCACCAGCGCTGAGATCACATCTGATAGTGTAAGCGGAGGCGGTGGTGGTGGTTGTTGCTGCGAGGTATTGTCATAGCCAGGTGGCTGGGAGTCATCACCCTCCTGCTGACTAGAGCCCCCGACCTCGTGCGTGGTCCAGGTACGAACTATCTGCAACCATAACGACAATAACATTAGCCCCATAGCATACTCCATGGAGTCAATAAAATAGTGGTAAACATAATGACGATAAACATGCGATACATCTCGTACATGGATAATGTAATAAATTTGCACAAGCTACACCATTACCAGACCAAATACAAACTAGTGAAATCCAAATTGACGTACTTCCTCTATGGAAGCTCATCTCAACTAGATTTGGTCACTACGAGACGTTAATATCGCGTTGTCATCACATACACTACTCTTTATCTTCAATACGACACAAACACGGTCTCTAGCAAAAGAACATGAGTAAGTAATGTACTCAAATCTTTCACTAGTTTAAGATAACTACTCATGAGTATGTTCTACCCCATTGTAAGTAATAACCCCACTAGGTACAACAATATCTCAAATGAGTTCAACTGTTCATTCCGCTGCCCAGAATGACCAGTTTCTACTTATCCCAGATTTTGACCTGGTAATTGGCATTTTCATAACTCAAGTTGAATACCAAAGTTAAAGTTAACTTCAGTATATTTCCAACGAGTATTTATCTGCCCCCAGATCATCTCTGGTTAAAAAGTTACGATAATTCAAAGTCACATAATTTCTGGAAGAATTTTAACAGCACCTCCTTTGAAAGTTGCTGTTTTCAACTCCAAATTCCACTGAATTCCGTGCTGCAACTACAAAAACTTTGAATTACAAAGATGTAACACATCTCCTAACCTTTCCAAAAATGTATCCTATGATTATTTTAGATTTCTCTACAGAGAGTTATGCTTGAAAAACAGAACAATCCAGAGAGCGTTTTGAATCTGTCCTGGTTCTGGACAGTTTACAAATCATCTAGAAATTCAACCAGTTTGATGTGTGATTCTGTTTCGGAAGTCTACAACAAAGTTGTAGGGCACTTAAACCCCTTTCCAGGAGTATATCCCACACCTCCATTGGCTAAGTAACTTGTGAGTTAGGCTCTGTTAAAATTCAGCAAACTTGCTGCCCAAAGACAGAGCACTCTATTTTTCAAATACTTTGAGCTTAACTAATCAAATTTTTGAATTTTTCTTCGAAACCAGAGTCCTAAAGATTAAACTTGGTTATCTTATTTCCTTTTCAAAGTTATTTTTAATGCAATCATGATTATTACATGTCGGTACTACGTTCCTCACCAAATGGAAAATCCTAACTGGATTATACCGGTATATACGAAACAACCGTGGCACTAAAAACGGTCGCTCCCAAACGTGTAATACACATGGTACGTTCGTGGTTAGTACCTGCAGAAGAACACTCAATAATGAAGCACTCAATGGTTATTTTCATTTCAGGCAGGTCCATATCATAGTAAAAACATACGCCCGTATCATTGCCATACTCTGTCCTTGAGTCAAGTCACGTCTCAAGGTACACGGTCGCGTTTTTACACCACACGACAGGGAACCCGAGTAGAGCGCGAGCGGGTTGTCACAGTTGGGAATTTTATCAACCCAACTGATACAACCTACTGCCCTGCAGGGCACGATGATGGCAAGCGTTGCGCATGTCCTCCTAGGCTATTTCTAGAAGAACACACTATTGTGTTACCGACCACACGATGGGGTTTCCACTTTCTTGCCTAATGCCCGTCAGGGACCAGCGTTTCATATGAACTCAGAAACATGAAGAGTTCAAGAGTTTCATATTGACATCTCACACCAAGCTGTGAGACCTATATCCTGAACCACTTTCCTCGTCAAGGGAGCTAACCAGAATTCAACCGCTTTCGGTGGCGTTCCTTACCATGCTTAACTGAGCGTAGGTGCGTTGTTACATAATAAAAATTCAGAATTATAACAAGTAGGTTAGTGATGCCACTTTAAGTAACTACACTAATATAATCCTTACTTGGGCATACTAGAGATTCCTCACCGTACACCTAATTTTTTCCCGTAATACAGTCCTTATTTAGTGTGCTATCCACTAAGCAGATTTGATGTCAGCCTATGACAGAACGAAATCCGTACATTCCAGGATCACAGAGGGTGGTGCCGCACGATGCGACACCCGACAGCACACATGATAAGGTAACATAATATTACATTGAAAACAGACTGAATTTGTACAAAAGTAGTACAGTCTTTAGTTACAACTCCTGTACAGAGTCTACTACAACGGAAGCTATTTATACATCTCACGCTCACCTAACTAGCAAAAGTTGGTTGTCCGGCCCTACGGACAACCCACACTAGCTCCACTCAGTCTCAGCGTGGTGTGTACGGCTCCCACTCAGCCATAGTCCCCGACGGAGGGTAGCCCTTGCCGGTGGACTCGTACTCCGAGTCTGTGGGGTACTCCTCACCTGCAAACACTCATAGCAGCAACCGTGAGCACGATGGCTCAGCAAGTTTTAACCGACTCTCCTACACATGACTCTCCTACACATGAAGCGCTACATGCAAGTCATAACCAAATATAGGATGAAAGTTTCCAGCAAACGGACACGCCTACAACTTCATCCTTAATTCCACTTTTAGCCACAAGTTAAGTGTTTACAAATCTGAAATTTTGTGAGCAATATTTGGTGGCACACATGTAACAATACAAGTTATTCATATCAGCAATATTGAATCATAACATTCCATATGTTAACCTACGTCACGACTCAGTGACCAAGTGGTACTCATTACCGCGAGGGACGGTGAATCGACTCAATATACACCTGCAGGGATACCCGAACAGCACGTCATGTACGCCCATTTGTGGAGCTGCACAGAACGCTCACTCGATGTCGTACAGGACAACCTTTCACCCAACAGCCCAAACATCGAACCGGTCGCACCGAAATGAGCAGGAGGTTCCCTGCACGGAGCATCTCTCTATGCCGTTAGAAGATTTCCACCTGCCTGCCCTCAACCTACACCTATAAATCGGCGTGCTATGCCTCGACGCCCGGAGCTTTAGGTTACATCAGTTTATCGGACCCCATATATCCGATATGCTTCGGTACATTCAAACTTGATCAGCGTGGGCCGCACACGGATGGTCCTCAATCGACACGGACATGAATACACACACAAGACTTCCTTTTGCTGCATCCTAGCCACTGCCTAGTCTCATTTTTCTTGCTAAAGTTGTCTCACATCTCCAACCAATCCCGTGTGACAAACCCTATACTCGCGAGTAGATTTCAACTACTCGACTTGTACCGAAGTCTGTAAACATTAAGCACAGCATGATCTACTTGAGTACTTAGACACTACCCTCACTCTCTTTAGGAGATTCTGGTTATGCATTTGGGGTTTCAATCATCGTACACCTAATGCACATACATACTTCAAATTAAGTGAATACAAAGCAAGACTTCATAAAACTTGTTAAATGCAAACCGGGGCTTGCCTTGTTGCTGCTGGTCAGTGGTTAGTGTCTCCTCTAGAAGTATGAAGTCCAAAACCTCTGGGGTCTCCTCGCGTTCAGCGACTACACGTAATCAATTCAATTGATATGTTAAATTTAAATGCAAAAGTTGAATTTAGTATGTAAAGACTTTAACTCTAGCTAGACATCCCATTTGGCTCTAAAATTTTTACTGTGGCTTGGTAAGAACCTAACCAAAGACCTGACCAAATTCCATTTGAAACAAAGCTCATTTTAGCTCTGCACAAATAAAAGTCTAAATAGTCATTACTAGAGCTTCTAAGGATTTTTGGTGATTTTCATAGATCAAACCATTACTTTCTCGAAACCAGAGTTTTAGATGGTTCTAATGGAGTTGGTTTCAATTAATTTGAAGAATCCTACAGAAAGTTATGCCCTAATCAAGATTTGAGAAAATTCTGAAAAAGTTTCTGTATATTTTTCTATTTTCTCAGGGCAGTTCAATTAATCACACCATTAGGGGGACTAAATAGACTTGGATGAATCTGAAATTTTTCCTCTGACTCTAGGATTTTCAAATGAACATCTTAGCCAAATTTCAGAATTTTCCATAAAGGAATTCTCCAGATAAAATTCACAACAGTTTAAATTTTAGGGAATTAATTCTAGAAAAACAATAAGTTTCATGAACTAAAACTTGTTTTGCTGAATAGTACACAGAGAGCTGAATCCAACAAAATTTGGTTCATTCCATTTGGATCATCCTAGCAAAAGATATTGGTATTTGAAGTTTGAACTAAAATCTGAAATTCAAAGAAAAGTTTAAACCCTGCGCGCGGGCCCCACCACACGCTTTCTTCTTCCTCGCGCGGTTCGAGCTGGGGTGGCGGCGCTCTCCGGCGAGGTCCACCGGAAGTGACTTCCTGGCCTCCTCTAGGGCTAAATCTCGCCACCCCTCACTTTAAGAACCCAGGGAATTCATCCACGGGGTCGGTCGAGGCCACCGGTGACCGGAACCCTAACCGTGACGGGCCGCGGATACGTAGCAGCTCCGGCGACATCGCCCGGCTCCTACAGAGGCTTATTCCAATCAACCCTTGGGCCTACAGCTCCGTGGTGACATGCTAAGCACGGATATGGAGTCGGTTCGCCGTGAAAACGGCCGGAGACGGGAGCTCCTCGTCAACCTAGGTCCAACATCGGCGGCAACTCAAAAAACTCGAAGAGTAGAACCTATACTTGACGGTTTTTTATGATTTTTGATCCTAGATGGCCGTGGGAAGTGTAGAACATGTGTGTATCTCGGCATACGCTGTAGTGGACTAATAATCACGAATTTTGGAGTTTTGAGCAGCTCGGTTCTATGAACACTGAAATGATAAATGGAGAAATTCTCCCTCGGTGATGCATGAAAAGATGAGCGGTTTGCACCGGCATGTCAAGAACCTTAGGGTGGTCAGTTTTTGTGTTGATCGTCGGCCACGAGATGGCTTGTAGCACTAGGGCGCCAGAGAGCCGAAACAACCGAGCGGCGGCGAGTTTTTTCTTCGGGCGTGTGTGAGCAGGGCAGAGTCTCGGTGCGTGCCGTGAGAGATGGCTTCGTGGGCAAGAAATAACCCTGAGCTAGCCCCCAGCGCGACAGCAACTCGCCCCGGTGGCTGTTCGGGAGCTGCTCGGTGCCGCCCGGTGAAGAGAACCGAAGAAATAGAGCACCGTGTGAGTTGCTTCACTCAGTGAATTTGACTGACATGTTGGCCCACTCCTTCCCTCTAATCCTTTTCCATTTCTTTGCAGCAAATATCTCAGCTACTCACCATTGAATAGTAGACTTAGCCACAAAGTTAGAGAATGAATTTGAATTATTCAAATTGGAGTTTGTTTGGCCACATTTAGTTCATATTTGAATTGGAAATTCAAATTCAGTTTTTAACTAATCCAAATATAGCTCCCGACAAGATGAAGTCCAATGAGGATGAAACTTTGTGGACTAACTCAGAAAAATGTGCTGAGTTGGAATATGAAGTCAAATTTTGAATCCAAGTGAGGAAAGTGGCTGAAATTTGGATTTGCATTCTAATTAGCCCTTTTTGCATTTATATCCAAAAGTACCTCAAAATGGTTTGTATTTGCATGAAACTTGGCCTGAGCATTTCCAAGAAGGTTTAGAGCCTAATGGAGAGCTCAGCCCCTCATGTTTATAGTTATGAGACCCTACTTTTGTATTTCTGAGTTCTCCCTCTAATCCACCCCTTGATGGTGTTTACTTGCTCTTCACATATACTCATGAGCTATCCACAAAATGAGCTGGTTTGTGGTGATGTGATTAACACTCTAACAAGTAAATTCTTGGGCTTTTACACCCACGCCGCCCCGCCGCCTGCACCACCCTAGCGCCGCCGCCCCGCGCTCTCCCAGCCACACCTCCGCCCCGGCGTTGCCACCGCGCGCCTCCCCGCTTCGCCGCCACTTCGAGGTACGTTTTATTTAGTAATTAAATTAGTTCATTTAGTAATTAATTTAGTTTATTTAGTTCATTTAGTAATTAATTTAGTTTATATAGTTCATTTAATAATTAATTTAGTTCATTTAGCAAGTAATTTAGTTCATTTATTTCATTTAGTAATTAATTTAGATAATTTAGTAAGTAATTTAGTTCATTTAGTAATTAATTTAGTTTATTTAGTTCTTAATTTAGTAATTTTATTAATTAGTTTAGTTAATGATTTAATTTATTACTTAATTAGTTTACTTAATTTTGGTTTAGTTGATTATTAAGTTTAATATTTCTTTTAAAATTTTGAGCTAGTTGATTATTAAGTTAGAAATTTTAGTTTAATTTGATTGCTTCAGTGTATAATATCGATATATAAATAAACGGCTTTTGGCCGGCTCAGTCCGTCACAACCCATTTATGACCCGACACGGCCCATTTAAAGGTCAATGACCATGACCATGGCCCCCGTCGAGAGAACCTTCGAGAACCGTGTGATTTTGATCAAGAAGCAACATTGGTGCCACGGCCATGGCCGCCCCACCGTAGCCAACTAGTTTAGCGCTTCTTAGGTTTCTGTGAAGCCAACCGATCATGTCCCAAATTTTTTTGTCCATCTGTGTTGGAGAACAAGATTGTCGAAGTTCCCCCACCGCCCATCGCCATCACCGAGTACTCTCCGACCATTTTTAGCCCTAATCGCCCTCGTTCTTTCCTCCTCTCTCTCGTTCTTACCCTTGTCTCGTTAATCACTCCAAAATGTAAGATTAACGTAACCTACACAATATGCGTCACCCGTTTCGGACCGGCCCGTCTCACATGCGTTACGCATGTGAGGCATGTAGGTTTGGAATTGTCCCTTTTTGGACAGCCTGGGAGTGACCGAGGGGCGTGCTTGTGACGAGATGCAGGGTGTGGATTCGGACGAGATTTCGATGGCGTAACCATAATGTTCTCCGGTGCACCATTATTGGGCATGCAGTTGGAGAACAGCGGAGCTATGCTGCCGAAATTTCGTCTGGATCCAGGCCCCACGTCTCGTTATAAGCACTCTCCTCTCGGTCACTCTTGGGTGGGTTTAGGACCTATCCCTTCCAATAGATGTAAAGTGAAAGTAATTTCTATGGCTTTATACTGCAGAGTAAAACATGGGTGAATACCGCAGTTGGATGTGTACTGGTTAGAAGAGCAGGTCTGGTGGTCACTCAGATGAGTGGTTTGCCAAGACAGATACTTTTTTAGATCGAACATTTTCGTTGTCAAATACCGATAAGGTGCGGTGCTCATGTACGAAATGCCAGAATACTAAGCTTTTGGACAAAGTGGAACTTTCGATACATTTCTGTCGAAACGGTTACACACCATGTTATGAGATCTGGACCTTTCACGGCGAGATAGCTTCTAAAGCTGTACAAGAAGTGAAAGAGGACAATGATGATAACACGGGGGATGATAGGATGGATGATATGTTAGAAGCTATACAACCTGACGTTATGGAGGATCCATCTACAACCGAGGTTGAAGCGTTCTTCAAGCTTCTTAAAGCTTCAGAACAGCCGCTGCATGAACACATGGAAGTGACCCTCCCCACTTTCATGACTAGACTTATGGCAATTAAGTCTAAGTACTTCTTTTCTAATAACTGTTACAACGACCTCATCAAATTGATCAGTGATATCCTTCCACGACCCCATAAAGTGCCTAAAGATATGTATCACACGAAGAAATTGTTTTCAGGACTCGGTATGAAATATGAGAAGATTGATGTGTGTCCGGACAACTGCGTGCTTTTCTAGAAGGAACATGCCAAAGAGAAGAAATATTTAAAAATATGGTGAATCGATGTATGTCGATGTTGTTAATGAAGATGATGAAAATGTGACGGCAGGAGTCGCACGTAAGCAGCTTCGATACTTACCCGTGACACCTCGGTTGAAGCGTTTGTTTCTTTCAAAAAAACTGCCAAACACATGATATCGCACAAAGAAGGTGTACGTCAAAACAAAGAAGTCATGACGCACCCGTCTGATGGTGAGACATGGAAGGCGCTGGACCGGTTTGATCCAGATTTTGGCCGCAATGCGAGAAATGTTCGGATTGGGTTGGCGACAGATGGATTCTCACCGTTCAGTACAAACGCTTCACCATACTCTTGTTGGCCTGTCTTTATCATTCGGTACAATCTACCAGCGTCCATCTATATGAAGTATGAGTTCAGGTTCATTAGCCTCGTTTTATCTGGGCCGGATCATCCTAGGTCACGTCTCAACGTGATGTTGAAACGGCTGATTGAAGAATTGAAAATGTTGTGGACAGGAGTCGAAGCGTACAACAATTACAAGAAGCAGCAATTCAACCTTCAAGATGCTTATTTGTGGTCCGTCCACGATTTTCTGACGTATGGAATGTTTTCTAGATGGAGCACTCACGGTCGTTTGACTTGTCTGATATGTGCTTCTGACACTAATTGTTTTCGACTTACTCATGGAGGAAAGATATGTTACTTCAATTATCACAGACGATACTTGCTTTGAATCACATGTTTAGGCAACAGAGGAATGTATTCAGAAAGGACACCGTTGTCACTAAAGGACCACCGAAACGTCTTAACGGTACGGAAATATCTGATATGTTGGACAAACTGTTGCCTGATAAAGATCGTCCTAGATATTTTCTTGGTTTCGGAGATGATCATAATTTGGACTCATATATGTGGACTATGGGAGCTAACATATGTGAAGTCATTGATACTAATGCACAACATTGATGTCATGAACCAAGAGTGTAACATGGGGGAATGTATCATAAGCACATGCATGAACATGACAGGCAAAACGAAAGACAATATAAAGGCTCGAAAGGATCAGGTTGAGCTTTGTAACTGTCCAACTCTTGAGCTGTCTGAAAGTGGTGGTAAACCACGTGCTTCCTTTTGTCTTCGACCCAAAGAAAAGAAAGGAGTCCTCGAATGGTTGAAAAGTTTGAAATTCCCAGATGGTTACGCAGCTGGTTTGAAACGAGTTGTAAATGTGAAAACGGGAAAACTCACTGGGTTGAAGAGTCATGATTATCACATTATCATGAAAAGACTTCTAGCTGTTATGTTTCGGGGCTATTTTGATGATGCGGTGTGGAAGGTGCTAGCCGAGCTTTGCCACTTCTATAGACAGCTCTGTGCTAATGAAATCACGATAGAGATGATGAGTAAGTTGGATAAGGTGATACTAGTATTATTATGTAAGATGGAAAAAAAATTCCTCTAGGCATCTTCAATCCAATGCAACATCTTCTTATCCATCTTCCATATGAAGCTAAAGTGGACGGTCCTGTGCAATATAGGTGGATGTATCATATTGAAAGAGTGCTAAGATATCTGAAACCAAAGGTTTGTAACAGGGTAAGGGTAGAAGGGTGCATCACCGAAGCATTTACTTTTAATAAAGTAGGATATTTTCAAGTGTTTACTTTGTTGAGGAACACAATGTCAATACTTCGTTAATGCGGTACAATATGGATGAGCAACCTCATTATAGTGATCTCTCCATTTTTGTAACAAGAGACACTACTGTTGGTAGTTGCAATTCCTACAACTCTACCGCAGAAGAAAGGAATACTACTTTCCTCTACATGTACGCTAATATAGATGAGATGGACAAATATTTTGAGTAAGTGTTTGTCCTACATTTATGCTACTCAGCATATTTTGGAATAGATTTGTTTTTTTCTTTTCATACAGAGAGTTTCACAAACAGAATTGGACATATAAACATCAACCTACGAGCAAACAAGTAGAAGCGATGTGACAAGATTGAATAAACGGAAGACCTAACTTCCTATCCCGATTTTATGATCATGTAACATTTTCTTATAACTTACAAGTATTTACAATTTTTTCTTATAAATTACGAGTATTTACATTTTGGACAGTGCATGAAAGCCAACGTTCATGAAGATCTGCAACAACTATCCTATGGATTGGTTAAAGTTAGAAGTTACGGTCGATATGACGTCAATGGCTTCCGATTCCATACAACTCAATTTGAATATCATCGTCCACTCGCGGCAATATCTAATACTTATGACGAGGGCAATCGACTCTCAAGGACGTGAAACTAATTACTATGGGATCATTAAAAAAATTCTTGAATTTGCTTTCGTCGGTAATAAGGATCTTTGAGCAGTATTCTTTGACTGTGATTGGTTTCATAACAATCATTGAATTCGACAAAACTAATTTGGCATGGTGGAAGTCAAACACAAGGGATGGCTATGAGGATACGATTCATTTGTTCTTGCACGCCAAGTGGAGCAAGTGTATTACCTACCTTATCCATGCAAAAAACTCTATGCTTAGTGGGTGGTACATAAGGTGAATCCTCGTAAGCGGTTATACACTCCAGGAGATGATGGTTAGCATGATACTAATAAAGTTGATGAGGTTTACCAAGAAGAAGAGTTGCTAGACTCGTTCATTGTCGAGCATGGTGTAGTACTCGATCACTTGGTTGGAGACGCTCAAGATGTCGAGACTTATGATATGCGGAAACGAAAACAAAAACAAAATCTAGTCAAGACTCTAAGAAAAGAAGATCGATGGTCTGGTTTACAGAGTAGGGTACATGATCGTGACATTGATAAATTTTGAAATTGATGAAGTAATATTTTCTTCACTAACTTATCATGAATTTTGTATATTATCTTAGTATATTTATCAATTACTCCTTACATCAGGATGTCGTCGTCAAATGGAAAGGAGAAGGGGAGGAAGGAGGTGAGAGGGTTCCTAACCCAACCCTGGGACTTGGTCTTCTCAGGTACCTCGTCAGGTGCGAGCAGACGCTCTCAGCTAATGAGACACCTTCCAGACTTTTCGGACCGAGTTGTGGCCTTTCAGCGCACGGAGGTAAATTTCAGTTGTCAATCACGTTATTTGAAATTCTATTTATCAATTTTTTCTTATGAATCATTTACTTTTGCAGTATGACTCAAAGTCTTCTGAGTCGGAGCCAGAGGTTGGGGCTACCCAGCCCTCGAAGCTGGCTACGCAGCCCTCAGAGCCATCCACGCAGCCCTCAGAGCCGGCGAGCGTGGATCCTTTGAGCTCTAGTGGTGACCAGCCGTGCGGGTCACTGGACGTGGTGCCGCCGAAGAGGCGACGGACGAGGAGAACCCACTTTGCTACTCCTCCTCCTGTTCCTCGTGAGCGGATCACCATTCGTCCACTAGGAGACAAGTAAACAAATTGTATAGTATTAAATATTGGATGTTATCTGCCGATACATAGTAAGTTAACAAATTTTGCAGATCTTGGCACGACTGTTCGTTCGCGGGCCAGGGACACCACACGCAGGTTAACGGTGTCATCGGGGCTTTAGTGTGGTTGCACTATGCCGGTGTCATCGACGGTGTCCCTGCTTTGTCGTGGGACGACTACGCTTGTGTCCCTCACGAGGTCCACGGCACCCTTCAGAGCATCGTGTGGATTGATTTTGTAGTAAGTTTAAGTGTTTGCTTTTTTTTCCACTCATTTATATTGTTAATGCGGATTAATCAAATTTTTGTTTTCTTAAAGCTGCGGTATCAGCTAGAGGACTCGAGCGAGAGCATGATGGAGCACGCGACTATCGTGTTCCAGAACAATGCTCGGAAGCTCGTGGTGCAGGCGTTGTTGTACGCCCGCATCCAGGCCATCAACAAGTACAACAAGCGGCATCATCATCAGCAGCAAGGGGGTCCGTTTAGGAAGGACTCCGGCACGTACTTGACCAAGAAAAAGTACGCGGAGTTAAGTTACTATTGTTAACTATTTCCAATAATTACTTAAGTTAAAAGTATTGATGAAATACTAAATATGTGCAGGTTAGTATTAGCTGGTTAGAGAGTCAGCCCAACGCGCACCGAGCTCTTTGTCGGTACTGGGCTAGCCAAGACTTCATCAGTAAGTCCATGAGGGCTCGAGCCTCCAGAGGGACAGACGGCCAGCACAACTATGACGGTGATGGCTACGTGCGTATGGCTAAACACATGGTAAGTATATTTTAAGTTTGTTTATGTGTTCATAATACATTTCCTCAACTAACACATATCTACAATAGCGAGAGACCGGTCAAGAGCCGACACAGACCGATATTTCGAAGAGAGGTCACAGGGGAAATGACCCTTCCCAACCTAGGCAGTGTAGTCAGGTCGCGGCCAACCGACTGGTAAGTTTTCAAAATTCATCAATTTAATTATAAGTAATACTATTATTGCCACGCTCACATCATTTCTTTCTTTTTTAGGAAAAGTACGCGCAGGAGGTGAAGAAGATACACGGCGAAGGCTACGATTGGGAAAACGCACCAATCGAGCCTAGAACCGTGTATGCAAGCGGCGGCGGGAAGGCCCATGGAAGGTGAGTTGGTTAACTTGTAGGTTTGCAATTTTCGATGGAGTTGTCGATTCGAGGGCGGCGTGACCTTTGAGAGACACTCCATCGATAGAGGCTTCGTCCGTTGGGCCGTTGAGCGACTGTCTCTCGCAGAGTGACTTGGAGTTTCATGCCATGGAGGATAGGCTTGCGCGGACCTAAGAGGAGCTCGACAGGACAAGGGATGTCCAAGAGTACCAGGCCAACCTCATATCCCAGATGCAGACAGCGGTGGAGGTAAGTAATTTGAATTACTGTAGTTTAAATTTTTAGCATTTCACTAATACATGTGTTCTAATATGTTACAATGACATGCCTTAGCTCGACAGAGTGGCCAGAAGCTCACGTTTCCTGCGTGGCCGCAGCCACCACAGGCGCCCTCGTCACATCCGCCCCCAGCACAGGTACCTCCACACTATGTAAATATTTAATACTATTTAATATTTACAGGGAGGGAGATAAAGAGATAGAAAGAGGGGGGAGATAGTGAAAGAGATAGAAGGATGGGGAGAGGGAGAGAGAGAGGGGGGAAGAGAGAGAGAGATGGGGAGAGAGAGAAAGAGAGAGAGTGAAAGAGGGGAGAGAGGGGGGAGAGATAGTGAAAGAGAGAGAGGGGGATGGGGGAGAGTGAAAGAGGAGTAGAGAGAGTGAAAGAGAGAGAATGAGGGGGAGAGAGAGGGAGAAGGGATAGGGGATGGGGATAGGGAAAACGAGAGCAAGAGAGAGAGAGAGAGTGAAAGAGGAGTACTAAGAGTGAATGTAACACCCTCAAATTCATTTCCATGCATTGCATACATTTTTCATATAGTGAAACATTATACAAGAAGTAGAAATGGAGAAAAGAACCGTATAAATGGAGGAAGGATCCATAGAAATGGAGAAAGAATCATAAAAAAATGATGGGGAATGGGAAAAAGATAGCTGAAATGAGCCAATTCCAATCCGTCGAAGTGCGCTGTTGACACTTCCCCCGGCCCCGCGGGACACGTGGCACTCTCGGAGCTCACCCCTGCGGAGGGGGTGAGGTCCGGCACTGCTGGCTACGTGGAAGGCCCGGGGCTCGCCTCTGAGGAGAAGGGAGGCCCGACCCGCTGGACACGTGGCGCCCTCGGAGCTCACCCCTACGGAGGGGGTGAGGCCCAGCGCTGCTGGCCACGTGGCGCCCTCGGAGCTCACCTCCGAGGAGAGGGGAGGTACGGCCCCGCTGGACATGTGGCGCCGTCGGAGCTTGCCTCTGAGGAGAGGGGGGGCCTGGCCCCGCTGGACACGTGGCGCCCTCGGAGCTCGCCTCTGAGGAGAGGGGAGGTCCAGCCCCGCTGGACACGTGGCACCCTCAGAGCTCGCCTCTGAGGAGAGGGGAGGCCCGGCCCCGCTGGACACGTGGCGCCCTCGGAGCTCGCCTCTGAGGAGAGGGGAGGCCCGGCCCCGCTGGACACGTGGTGCCTTCGGAGCTCATACCTGCGGAGGGGGCGAGGTCCTTAGGCGGGTTTTTCCTCCTGTGCACGGGGGTACCCGGTACTGAGGGTACCGACATAATTTCCCCAATTTTTCCCCACATTTGGGGTATAAAATCCCCAAGGCTTCCGCACATAACTGAAAAGATAAGTTTGTTAAGATCCAAAACAAATTGAATAGGACTCTTATTTGAGCTCCAATTGGAGTAGGACTCTCCCCCCCCCCCCCCCCCCCCGCCTTATAAATAGAACCCGAAACCCCCCTTGGCCGTAACCCCTTTCCTTTTTCCCCCTCCCAAGTCGACGACTTGGAGGCACTAGCCCCAACTCGCCGGGTTGGACACCCCCCCCCCCCCGCCAGAGTTCAGTCGCCGGTGAGCCCGCCGACGAGCCCCGTCACGCCTCGCCGTTGCCGGAAAAGAGCCGACGATCATAAGGGAAGTGAGGTAGGTCTTCGTTACCCATCTTACGACGTTGTCTCTGTTTCTACGCATCCATTTTCTTCACTCCCTTCGAACAGAAACTGTTTCGTGTGGACAGATCACGTTTTGATCGGTTTTTGATGGTGGAATTGATCTAGATCTTGAGTCAAGATCATCATCACGTCCACACTTGATCCCTACACCCTTGTTCATCATAAAACCCCATGAAAGCCCATTAAAACATGCAAGAACACGTACAAACTTGTTTAATAAAACAGCACCATTGCATCTTGAGTAGACTTGTGCATGATGTTTCATTGCTGTAAATTTTGTATGTGCGTGGTCGTGAGTAGGAGGACAAGCTCAGGAAGCCATCTACGAAGAACTACATCGCCAAGACTTCGAGACGCTTGAGCAACAAGAGCCACGAGAGCAAGGCAAGTGCCCCTTGACCATATTGATCCCATGTTTTGAAACTATTTTGTTTGCGAAAACTCATATGCTTGAGTCAACTTGATGGGACACCCTTTTATAAAAGTTTACTAGTTTTGTTAACCATTCTTGTCACCGGGAAAGTTGATGAGTTGGTATGGTCGTTTTTCCTTTTTGCTTCGCTTAGTCCACGGGATACGGGAAGCTGAATTAAAACATGGTTAGCTACTGCACTCATATGAATAATGATGATGAGAACTTGATGATGTTAATGAGCATGGAATCGGGGGATATCTAGGCAAGCTTGGTTTGTGGATGTTGCTGAATGAGATGGTGGTTTACTTGCCGTAGATCTAAGCACCGGTTCATGCCAGCACATGCCAGGAAAACAGTGCCACCACAAGGCCAAATATGGAGGCTTAGCTGACTAATTAGGTGTGTTGCTAGCTTGTTATGGACCGTGGATGGCGCGGGGAATGGGAGTCGAGAGGGACTGCCCTGGGAACTGCATGGCACAAGAGGGGGCCCGTGGGCGGGAGAATGGTGATTCTAGCCTGCCGGTGAAACCTCAGTGAGTCCATACATCTAGTAGCCCCTTTGTAAAGGCTAATTTGTGATCTCTTGGCCATACACCGATGGTTGTGTACTGGTATAATGGAGGTTTTGCAGTCGCTGACGGGTGACGAAATCACAAACTTGTGGGTAAAGTGGTGCCACCTCTGCAGAGTGTAAAACTATCATGATAGCCGTGCTTCCGGTCACAAGCACCTGGCCAACTCACATGATTAGAAGGGAAAACTTGGGATGGATATTCGGTATGGTTATGGTATGGTCATTGGGGTTGGTTTTGGGACTGTTTTGAGTCATGAAAATGAGTTTGGTTTAGTTATATGAATATGAGACGGTTATGAATATTTATGAGCGTGAGATGAACTTGAGAAAGATTAATGGTTGGTTGAGACTTGATAAATGGTGAATCATGATGGAGGAATGTTTCTGTTTTACTTGGTTATACTGGGATAAATATCACTTAGAAATAGTTGCTGTTTTTATCAATGAATGTGAAATAAAATTTGCTTGTTGCAATGAGCCTTTTTATTCCATATCTTGTTGTAAGCTACATGTCATACTTTTCCCGCACTTGCTGAGTATAACATGTACTCACCCTTGCATTATCACATAGACATCAGCAACGGGAGAAGAGTACTTCGAGAACCATGTGGAGTACTAGGTGAGCGAACTACCGTCAACATGCATGTGGAGTTGAAGATGGAGCCTGCTGCTATTTAGTTATTTCCGCTGTCGTTTATAGACTTCCGCTGCAAGAATAAGTTAGAGATTCATGAGTGAGACAATTATTCGATGTAATAAAGTACTTAAACACTATTTATTCATGGTTATATTCTGAATTCAGGTTGTGGATTACATGTGTATGTGTGATGAACATCCTCGGCACACATATGCATTAACTTGGTTCTATTTTCAGAACCGGGTGTCACAGATTGGTATCAGAGCCACGTTGACCGTAGGACGCAAGCCTAGGTAGAATGGACACTCTAAAACACATAGGAACCCCTCTAAACTGTTATTTTCAAAAAAAAATGCTTGCTGCTGCACTTTACTTGTCAATTCAGCCACCGCAAAGTGCTATTTTCAGCCCCTCCTCTCTTCTTTTGGACAGCAACACTTTTGCTTTCTTGCTTCATAGCTTCTGAAGTTTTGGAGCTATTTCTTCCTTCTCTAAAGTTTCTCATGTATTATTTAAAGATGCCGGTGATTAGGAGCACCAGCACCATCTAACCCTACATGGACTGCCGACTCACCATGGCATGCGCCCATGTATGGACCACCCCTGTCACACGGCAGGAACAACACCAGTTCACATGATTAAGTTTAGGATTCCCATTGAATAAGCTGTAATAGGAACGTTTAAATCGTAGTAGCGTGAATAGGAGTGGTGTGTTGAACTTTTGTGGTGATTGCTTGTGTTTGTGTGCTAGTGTGAGTTGTGGGACGCTTCTGCGAAAGTCCACATCCACACATAGTAGAGAGATGTGAGATGCTTCGGCACGTGTTCACATCCTCATATAGACTGAAATTAATAAAATAAGTTACTTAGTTCATACTCCTTGATGCATATAGTTGGGGGGATCAATCTAGACTTCTATTCTCTATTCTACTCAACTCTCTCTCATGGATGGTGAGGGAAAACGCCAGCCGTCAAAGGAGGAACATTTGTGGCAACCATGAACCACAAGAGGATGTCAACGTTGAAGTACCTGAAAATGCTAACCCTGGGGCTGATGCAAACAACCTTGAACGATTGATGGCTATGCAGAACCAGCTCATGCAAACTATGATATAAACTTTGGGACAATTGCAAGCCAACAACAACAACAATCCTAACCCCGTTCCTGCACCCCCACCGCCACCACCGCCGGCATTGGGAGAGTTCATGGGGACTCGACCGCCTACTCTTGCACAAGCTATGATCCCATGGAGGCTGATGATTGATTGAAATCCATGGAAAAGAAGCTTGCTATTGTTCAGTACAATGATCGGGAGAAAGTTCTCTTCGCATCGCACCAACTTATGGGAGCAGCCGCTGACTGGTGGGACGCTCTTTGCAATGCTCATGTCAACCATGAGACTATCACTTGGGATGAGTTCAAGGAGAGTTTCCACTCTAATTACGTCCCTGCTGGAGTCATGATGCTTAAAAGGCAAGAGTTCAAAGGTCTCTGCCAAGGAAAGAAGAGCGTGAATGAGTACCTCAACAAGTTCATGCAGCTGTCAAGGTATGCTCCCGAAGACGTCAACTCGGATCAAAGGAAGCAATACTTGTTCATGAGAGGATCGAACAATGAGATCCAAGTTCAGCTGCTCAACAATGATTATGAAAACTTCCAAAAGCTCGTTGACAAAGCTATAGTGGTTGAGAGAAAGATCCGGGAGATCAAGCAAGAGGGCAAGAGAAAGATGCCATACCAGCCACAAGGGAGAAATGTATGTCCCCGTTTCATGCCACCAGCTGCACCGTAGTATGGCTCGTCCGCTTCTACTTTTTGCCCTGCAAACCCACCTCACGCTAATCAACCATCGCAGCAACGTCCTGTTATGCAAGTACCTCATATGCCTTTGTCTCCTGCGCCCCGTCCCAACATGGACGCCTATGCTCAAAACCAGCCCCGCCCCAACGTTCCTGCTGTTTTGGGCAACAAAGCATGCTTTTTATGCGGAGAGGCAGGACACTTTGCAAGTCAATGCTCGAAGAAAGGCCTTGGACAGCCGACCAACGCACCAAAACAGAACCCACGGCCTATGGAGGAGCTACGCAAGGTAACCGTGGGAAGCAGAACTACGCTCATGGCAACATGAATCATGTCTCCGCTGAGGAAGCGCAACAAGCTGGGGACATCGTGATTGGTATGTCCCTTGCCAACTCCAACCCAGCCACTGTTTTATTTGATTCTGGAGCATCGCATTCATTCATATCATTCAAGTATGTTGCCAAGTATAATCTGCCCATATCACACATGAAACACACTATGTTGGTTAATTTTCCCGGTGGAGAGATGAGGACTAATATAGTATGTCCGAAAGTAAACCTTAAAATAAGGGGGTAGACTTTCTTGCCAACCTTATTGTCTTGGATTCCCAAGGGATTGATATAATACTTGGAATAGATTGGTTAAGCAAGCACAACGGAGTAATTCAATGTGCTGAGAGGAGCGTGCAGTTGACAAATGAGCACGGTACTCGTATTGAGTTCGAGTCAGCCCAACCGGCAACCGAGAAGGCAGCGTTAAATCACGTCGAAGAAGCAACATTGGAAAGCATTCCGGTGGTTCGAGAATTTTCGGATGTGCTCCCGGAAGAACTTCCTGGTATGCCACCTGACTGGGACATTGAATTTGCCATTGATTTAGTACCTGGAACTGCACCTATAGCGAAAAGGTCATATAGGATGCCCGCTAATGAACTAGTGGAACTTAAGAAGCAAATTCAGGAGCAGCTAGAAAAGGGTTTTATACGCCCAAGCTCGTCACCGTGGGGAGCCCCCGTGCTCTTCGTAGACAAGAAGGATCGGACCCAAAGGATGTGTGTGGATTATAGGTCTCTCAATGAGGTGACGATCAAGAATAAATACCCGTTGCCCCGTATAGAGGACCTATTGGACCAAATGAAAGGTGCCCGAATTTTCTCCAAGATTGATCTTCGGTCGGGTTACTTCCAGCTGAAGATTAAGCCCTCCGACATACCCAAGACTGCATTTTGAACACGGTATGGTTCGTATGAATATACCGTTATGTCTTTTGGGTTAACGAATGCACCCGCACACTTTATGTACCTCATGAATAAGGTCTTCATGGAGTACTTGGACAAGTTCGTCGTGGTTTTCATCGACGACATCATGGTGTATTCAAAAAGTGAGGAAGAACATGAAGAACATTTGAGATTGACATTGCAGAAACTGCGAGATCATCAATTGTGTGCCAAGTTCTGCAAGTGTCAATTTTTGCTAAAGGAGATATCGTTCCTAGGCCACATCATCTCCAAGAGAGGTGATGTGGACATCACTCCTGCAGATATACACAACACTCACATGGCAGGCATGCAAGGTCCAATTACTAGAGCTCGAGTACGACAATTGAATTTAGAGGTGAGCTCGTTCCTGAACAGTTCTTTATATGTGAATTTTGAGAGTATGTTGCTACCTAATGGATTAATTATGATTGGGAACCATGGATTGGACATGGAGATACATGAGAGGGGTTTGGAGGCATGGGGGACCAGAAAATACGCCAACAAGAAGTTAGAGACCGAGCCCAACTCAAACTCGAGTCTAACTCGGTCCCAGGAGTAGTCCACCTTAAAATGGATGTACAGGAGGCATACGGACTCCGTTTTTGACGTTCTACATATGCACGGAAAGCTGAGAGGATAACATTTCTAATGGAACTGGACCCACGTCAAAATTCCCTCGGAGTCGACAGGAAACTTCGAAACAATATAAAGTTTAGAGTCTGTCTGGGTGTTGCATCACCTAGTTGGGCCATTGGGCCTTGTATCGAGTCCAAGTCCATTATGTACGTGTCTTAGGGTTAGGTCACGATCCCAGCACCCCCTGGTCGTCCTCCACCTCCTTTATACCCCCTAGCCACCGTCACAAACAGTTGGGTTTTGCTTAGTTACAATCTGTCATTGAACAGTGTCGTCGATCATCGGTTGTGAGACCCCAAATTCATGATCAATTCAGTTTTGATTGCAACTTCTCTGTTCTTGCTTGTGTTCTTGATTGCGCTGGCAGGGATAAGCATTCATGGCGAGGTCATTCGTGTGACACGGTGATAACCAACGGATCAGTGGTGTAGTGATTGCGGGGTTTCGTTCGTTCGGAGCCTTGGATCATCAACGTCGAGATCTCCATCCAATCAAGTTTACCCTACCTCTCGGAAGATCGGGACTCATCCTGCTATCAATTGGTATCAGATTTCTAGGTTCACCGTGAGGTATACTTGTGTTCCCTTTAGACTTATTTTGTTTCAGTCCTATCGTCCACAAAAAGCCACAAAAAATTTTTAGTTTCCCTGACCTACAACCCCCGCTCAACCTTTTGCACAATTTAGTTTCGGAGTCCGTAGTTCTGAGTTCGTGTCCTAGGTTGTGTCTGGTTGCTGGTTTAGATTTGTTTTGGTTCAGTTTTGTTTCTTCCATCCGCTGCCATCTACAAAAAACCAATCTATAAAAAAATTTCATCCACCGATTCGTTTCTGTTGCAGTTTCCACCACCACTAAAACCTGATTCGGGGTATCCTCCTTAAAATGGGCATAACTTTTCGCTCGTAACTCCGATTGAGGCGCATTTTTTTCCCAGAAAGGTCTCGAAAAAGTACACATACGACATTTTCAAAAAAAAATAAAAAAATTAAGAAGGCCCTCGTTTCAAACTCTGAAGTTCCAGCACCAGTTTTTTCCAATCGCTCCTGAATTTGTGCCGATCTCATCTTTTATCGGTTTGAGCTAATACTTGGTGCTGTTTCTATTCTTGTGCCCCTGGTTGAGAAAAAATATCAAAGAAATAAAGAGAATTTTTTTTATTTCTACTAGTGCTTCAAGACAAAAACAGGAGACTAAGGGGTTTTCTAGTTGTGCTATTTCTGTGTGAGTGCTGGATACTTGCTGATATTATCCTTGTTGTTCATCATCATTCATCCTTGTCCTTGCTTGTTGCCACAAGTGTTCTAATACATTCTTAGGCCAGCAACTAGGTGAAATTCTTTGGACACTTATTCAACATTGCTATCTGTTACTAACTTGTGTGCCACATACATATACTGCATTTAAGCCTTCCAAGCTCCACCTTCTCTCGAGCAGAACATGTAACCTTTGCAATCACACCCACTCTCTGCTTGCTTCACAGCGGTCACCGTTGGCCACCTGCAGTGCTGGTAAGAAACTTGTAAGAGCGGGGTAAGACGCATCTTACTGATCGATTTTCTACCCACTTCGGAGAGCGTAGTAATAGGGTTCTTCATGATCTTTTTGTCTTTGTTTCTGTTTTGTACTAACAATGACAGGAAAGAAGCCTATGGATAAGACATCTGGTTCTACACCTCCGGATAATGATGAGTGTGTGTCCCACATGGAACTAAAGGACATGATGCGGGCAATGACCGAAGCTTTCAACAATTACCAAACCACTACAACAGCCACCTTTGAGAGACTCCATACAAGTGTTGCTGGTCTGACCACACGGTTGGACGAGATGGAGACTCGTCTTCCCCAACAAGCTACACCCTCTATCATCCTTGATGGTGATGCACATGCTCACTACGACATAGAGGATGACTTCAATAACTATGAGGTTCATGCACAGCAGCGCCGTCACCCTCGACGAAATCGTCAAGGTATGGGAGGTACACCTCGTCCTCATGCTCCTAAACAAGATAATGATCCTTATGCTAAGATTAAATTTTCTATTCCAACATTTTATGGATCTTATGATGCTGAGACTTACTTGGATTGGGAGATGACGGTGGAATAAAAATTTAGCTCTCATCTTGTTCCTGAGCGACATAGAGTTAGACAAGCCACTAGTGAGTTTAAAGATTTTGCTATAATTTGGTGGAATGAACTTGTCAATACATGTAATGCACCATAGACACGGGTTGCGTTAAAAGAAGAGATGTGCGCTAGATTCCTTCCTCCTTCATATAGACATGATCTTCTTAAGAAATTGCAACGCTTTGATCAGGGTGACATGATTGTCCAAGAGTACTACCAAGAGTTGCAGAAAGGTATGCTTCGTTGCAGGGTAGTTGAGGATCAGGAAGACCAAATTGTTAGGTTTTATGGGGGCTTGCGGCGTGAGATCCAGGACATAGTTGACTACAAGGAATATCATTCTATTCAACGTTTATTTTAACTTGCTATGTTAGCAGAAAAAGAAGTGCAGGGTCGCCAACAGCAGCGGCAGAACAACACCTTCACGCCACGACAATTTCCGGTGCCATCCAAAGCAACGCCCTCCTCGAGCATACATGCTTCTACACCACCCTCGACGGGTGTTGTACGCAGCAGCATCACACCTTCTACATCACGGGGACAAGATAACAGCAAGTCCCAGATGCCTCCAGGTGTTGCAGCAAAGGCGGCTGCACCCAACACGTCGACAAGTCGCAGCTCCGACATTAAGTGCCACCGCTGCCAGGGACTTGGCCATATGCAACGAGATTGCCCCAGCAAACGGGCGATCATTGCCACTGCTGATGGTGGGCATGTTAGTGCTTCTGATATTGAAGATGAAAATATTATTGCAGCTAACATTTCAGGTTTAGATGATGGTGCTGAGGAGGTTCTTGGTACATCTGCGACAAATAACTATAGGACTTTGATTGTGCAGCGAGCTTTGAGTGCCACGGTTTGAGAGGACGACAACCGCCAACGTCACAACCTTTTCAACATGTTTCTCGTCGTCAAGGACTGCCGTGTACATACCATCATTGATGGTGGTAGCTGCAACAATTTGGTGAATGTTGAGGTGGTCAAGAAGTTTGGCTTGACCACACGGGAGCATCCCCACCCTTATCACATTCAATGGTTTAACAACAATGGTAAGGTTAAGATAACACAAACAGCAAGGATACAATTTTCCATTGGTTCTTATCATGATTTTGCTGATTTTGATGTGATACCTATGGATGTTTGTTCTCTTTTGTTGGGACGTCCTTGGGAGTTTGATACTGATGCTATTCACCATGGTCGATCTAATAAGTATACTCTCATGCATAAGGGCAAGAAAATTGTGTTGCTTCCTATGAGTCCCACTGAAATTGTACAATTTGAGCAGGAGAAAAAGAATAATGCTAAGCAAAAGGGTGTTTTCAATTCTGAAATTCAGCAACCTATTAAGTTGAAAAATCCTATTTTGCTTGCAACTAAATCTGATCTTGATGATTTATATGCCTCTAATGGAACTTGCTATGCTTTAGTGTGCAAACATGCTTTATATTCCATTGAGGATACATCCATTGTCTTGCCACCTACTGTTGCTAACCTTTTGCAGGAATATATGGATGTTTTTCCATCAAAGATACCCCCTGGATTACCACCTGTGCGAGGCATTGAGCACAAGATTGATTTGGTTCCAGGGCGAGCTTGCCAAACCGTGCTGCCTACAGGACCAACCCCGACGAGACTAAGGAAATTTAGCGACAAGTCCAAGATCTTCTAGACCGCGGGTACATTCGTTAGAGTCTTAGTCCTTGTTCTGTTCCTGTTCTTTTGGTTCCAAAAAAAGATGGCACTTGGTGCATGTGTGTTGATTGTAGAGCCAACAAAAACATTACCATTCGTTATCACTATCCTATTCCTAGATTGGATGACATGCTTGATGAGTTGAGTGGTTCTGTTATTTTCTCCAAGATTGATTTGCGTAGTGGGTATCATCAGATTCGTATGGCTTTAGGTGATGAATGGAAAACTGCTTTTAAAACTAAATTCAGACTTTATGAATGGTTAGTCATGCCATTTGGTTTAACTAATGCGCCCAGCACTTTCATGAGGTTGATGAATGAGGTTTTACGTGCTTTCATTGGTAAATTTGTGGTGGTTTACTCTGATGATATCCTTATTTACAGCAAGTCATATGATGAGCATCTTGAACATTTGCGTGCTGTTTTTAATGTCTTGCGCGATGCACGTTTATATGGTAACCTTGAGAAGTGCACCTTTTGCACCGATCGTGTGTCTTTTCTTGGGTATGTTGTTACTTCGTAGGGCATTGAGGTGGACGAGGTAAAGATTGTTGCCATCACGAGCTGGCCACTTCCGACTACGGTCACACAGGTTCAGAGTTTTCTTGGTCTCGCAGGTTTCTACCAGCGTTTCGTGCGGGATTTCAGCACCATTACGGCACCTCTCCACGAGTTGACAAAGCATGGAGTGCCGTTTCGATGGGGACCAACACAACAACAAGCTTTTGATGTTCTCAAGTCGAAGCTCACACAAGCACCATTGCTGCAACTTCCTGATTTTGAGAAGACCTTTGAGCTTGAATGTGACGCGAGCGGCATTGGCATTGGAGGAGTGCTAATTCAAGGAGGTAAACCTGTTGCCTTCTTTAGTGAAAAATTGCATGGGCCTTCGCTGAATTATTCTACATATGACAAAGAACTTTATGCTTTAGTGCGTGTCTTGCAAACTTGGCAACATTACCTATGGTCTAAAGAATTTGTCATACATTCACATCATGAGTCTTTGAAGTATCTTAAAGGACAAGCTAATCTGAACAAACGTAATGCTAAATGGATTGAGTTCATAGAATCATTTACTTACATCATTAAACATAACAAAGGGAAAGACAATGTGATTGCCGATGCTTTATCTAGACATTATACCATACTATCCCAACTTTCTCATAAAATCTTTGGTTTGGAAACCATAAAGAGGTTATATGCTACTGATTTGGACTTCAAAGATGTCTTTAAAAATTGTAGAGAGGGAAGAACGTGGCAAAAATTCCTGCTGCGTGAAGGCCTTCTCTACCGTGCTAACAAGCTGTGTGTTCCAGCTAGCTCCGTTCGTCTTTTGTTGTTGCAGGAAGCGCATGGAGGTGGTTTGATGGGACATTTTGGTGTTAAAAATACAGAGGATGTGCTGGCCGCTCACTTCTTTTGGCCACAAATGAGGCGTGATGTGGAGCGCTACGTTTCACGTTGCACGACATGCAACAAAGCTAAGTCTCGACTTAACCCACATGGTCTTTATATGCCTCTTTCGGTTCCTAGTGCACCTTGGGAGGATATTTCTATTGACTTTGTTTTAGGATTGCCTAGAACAAAGAGGGGGAGGGATAGTGTCTTTGTGGTTGTTGATTGTTTCTCTAAAATGGCTCATTTTATACCCTGCCACAAGACCGATAATGCTTCACATGTTGCTGATTTGTTCTTTAATGAGGTTGTGCATTTGCATGGTGTTCCCAATACTATTGTTTCTGATAGGGATGCTAAGTTTTTGAGTCACTTTTGGAGAACTTTATGGTATAAACTTGGAACAAAGTTGCTGTTTCCTACTACTTATCATCCACAAACTGATGGGCAAATGGAGGTAGTTAATCGTACCTTATCTACTATGTTGCGGGCTGTTTTGAAAGACAATTTGAGGTTGTGGGAGGAGTGTTTGCCACATATTGAGTTTGCTTATAACAGGTCTATTCACTCCACAACCAAGTTAAGTCCGTTTATGATAGTCTATGGTTTCAATCCTCGTGCTCCAATTGATTTGCTACCTTTACCACATACTGAAATTGTGAACTTAGATGCTACACAATATTCTGAATTTATTCTTAAGTTGCATGAAACTACTAAGTTACAAATTGAAAAAATGAATGAAAACTATCGCATTGCTGCTAGTAAAGGTAGGAAGGAGGTAAAATTGGAACCCGGTGATTTGGTGTGGGTTCATTTGAGAAAAGATAGGTTCCCGGATTTGAGAAAGTCCAAACTCATGCCACGTGCTGCTAGACCTTTTAAGGTTCTTGAGAAGATAAATGACAATGTATATAAACTTGAGTTGCCTCCCGAGTTTGGGGTTAGTCCCACATTTAACATTTCAGATTTGAAGCCATACTTGGGAGAAGAAGATGAGCTTGAGTCGAGGACGACTCCAATGCAAGAGGGGGAGGATGATGTGGACATCACTCCTGCAGATATACACAACACTCACATGGCAGACATGCAAGGTCCAATTACTAGAGCTCGAGCACGACAATTGAATTTAGAGGTGAGCTCGTTCCTGAACAGTTCTTTATATGTGAATTTTGAGAGTATGTTGCTACCTAATGGATTAATTATGATTAGGAACCATGGAGAGGACATGGAGATACATGGAGAGGGGTTTGGAGGCGTGGAGGACCATAAAATACGCCAACAAGAAGTTAGAGACCGAGCCCAACTCAAACTCCAGTCCAACTCGGGCCCAGGAGCAGTCCACCTTAAAATGGATGCACAGGAGACATACGGACTCCGTTTTTGACGTTCTACATATGCACGGAAAGCTGAGAGGATAAACTTTCCAATGGAACTGGCCCCACGTCAAAATCCCCTCGGAGTCGATGGGAAACTTTGAAACAATATAAAGATTAGAGTCTGTCAGGGTGTTGCATCACCTAGTTGGGCCATTGGGCCTTGTATTGAGTCCAAGTCCATTATGTACGTGTCTTAGGGTTAGGTCACGACCCCAGCACCCCCCTGGTCGTCCTCCACCTCCTTTATACCCCCTAGCCGCCGTCACAAATAGCTGGGTTTTGCTTAGTTACAATCTGTCATTGAACAGTGTCGCCGATCATCGGTTGTGAGACCCCAAATTCGTGATCAATTCAGTTTTGATTGCAACTTCTCTGTTCTTGCTTGTGTTCTTGATTGCACTTGCAGGGATAAGCCTTCGTGGCGAGGTCATTCGTGTGACACGGTGATAACCAACGGAGCAGTGGTGTAGTGATTGTGGGGTTTCGTTCGTTCGGAGCCTTGGATCATCAACGTCGAGATCTTCATCCAATCAAGTTTACCCTACCTCTCGGAAGATCGGGACTCATCCTCCTATCAAGAGGAGTATCGGTTGATCCCGGAAAAGTGGGAGATGTTATGAAGTGGAACCAACCGCGGAATGTGAGAGATATTCGGAGTTTCCTTGGGATGGCTGGATACTACCGACGGTTCATCAAGGATTTCTCCAAAATAGCGAAGCCTATGACTGAATTACTAATGAAGGGAAAAGCATTTCAGTGGACACCAGTGTGCCAAGAAAGCTTCGAGGAGCTCAATAAAAGACTAACCACAGCGCCGGTTTTGGTATTGCCGGACGTGAGCAAGAGTTTCGATGTATATTGTGACGCATCAAGAAAAGGGATTGGATGTGTGCTCATGCAAGATTGAGAAGTGGTAGCCTATGCGTCGAGAAAACTAAAGAAACACGAGCTGAATTACCCCACACATGACTTGGAACTTGCAGCCATGGCACATGCCTTGAAGATTTGGAGGCATTATATTCTTGGCCACCGATGTGAGATCTATACGGATCACAAAAGCCTCAAGTATATATTCACGCAAATGGATATGAATTTGAGGCAACGTCAATGGTTGGAACTCATCAAGGATTATGGTGTTGGAATCAATTATCACCCCGGAAAGGCCAATGTAGTAGCTGATGCGTTGAGCCGAAAGGGAGCATGTCACCAACTCACGGTTCGGGAGCTACCGCCCGAGTTGCGCAAGGAGTTCGAACGGTTACATCTCGGGTTCTTGAACGAGATGGAAGTGATAGAACTTAACTCTTCGCTGGAACAAGAGATACGAGATGGCTAAGCAACGGATGAGGAAATCAAGGAAAGAATCCAACGAGGCATAGAAAAGGATTTTAAGGAAGACGAGAAGGTCACGCTTTGGTTAGGGGAAAGGATTTGTGTGCCTAACTTGAAGCACATCCGCGACACGATATTAAAGGAGGCACATGACTCACTTTATTCCATACATCCCGGCTGTACAAAGATGTACAAGGACCTGAAAACTTGCTATTGGTGGGATGGTATGAAAAGGGACATAGCTGAATATGTTGCCTTATGCGACACGTGCCAACGGGTGAAGGCCGAACATCAAAGACCCGCTGGACTGTTGCAGCCATTGAAAGTACCCGAGTGGAAGTAGGAAGACATCATCATGGATTTCATTGTCGGATTGCCACGTACTCGGTCGGGTTATGACTCCATTTGGGTTATTGTGGACCGATTGACGAAAACAGCCCATTTCCTTCCTGTTAGAACCACGTACCGTGTCGCAGAATTAGCCGAGCTGTATATGGAGCAAATTGTGTGTCGCCATGGAGTTTCGAAGAGGATAGTTTCAGATCGGGGTTCTCAATTTACCTCTAGGTTCTGGAAGAAGCTGCATGAAGCCATGGGTACATGGCTGAATTTCAGCTCCGCTTATCACCCGCAAACTGACGGTCAAACTGAGAGGACAAATCAAATTTTGGAAGACATGTTGAGAGCTTGCGCCTTGAAACATGGGCGTAGTTGGGATAGGAGCTTGTCGTATGCTGAATTCTCATACAACAATAGCTATCAAACCAGCTTGAAGATGTCACCTTTCGAAGCATTGTATGGTAGACGGTGTAGAACGCCGCTGTTCTGGAATGAGACCGGAGAGAGCCAAGTGTTTGGACCCGAAGTGCTGCAAGACGCCTAAAAGCAAGTCCAAACGACACGAGAAAATTTGAAGGCTGCTCAGTCACGACAAAAAGGTTATGCGGACAATAGGCGAAGAAGATTGACCTTCGAAGTAGGAGACTTCGTGTACCTTAGGGTATCGCCTATCCGAGGCCAACGACGGTTCAACGTCAAGGGAAAATTAGCACCATGCTACATCGGTCCATTTAAGATTTTGGGCAAGCGAGGAGAAGTAGCCTATCAACTATAGCTGCCAACGCACCTCTCTGACGTACACGGCGTGTTTCACGTATCCCAACTCAAGAAGTGCTTAAGAGTACCGGAAGAACAAATGGCATGACCTTGTATTTGAAATGGCCTTCAATTCAAGTTACAAAACCATGAATTTGAAACAGAAGTTAGGGTGCTTGATGTACAAGGTTATGATCTTTTATTCCCCCATGGGCAGATTTCGTTAGGATGATGAAAATCCGGTTTGGTAAATCTGAGAGTTGAATGACAACAAGCAGAGGTCTTTTGGCGAAACTGGGAAAACTTCCTTACCCGATAGATAAAAGGCGAGTTGAGTGTGCCTATCGACGACTCCTTTCTGTTGTATGGGAAGGCTTCACTCCAGCACAGAAGTATTCTGGTGAGCCCGATTTGTTTAATGTGCCGTACCGAACCAGCAGCCTTCGCGCCAAGTGACGACCGCCCTTGTCCCTTTCCCTGTTCTCTAACCTTCTTTTTGTAGCAGATACTGCATAAAGTTTACCAAGTACCGATGGATGAGCTCGAGCTTCAAGAGGATCTGACCTATGTGGAGCACCCCGTCCAAATTTTGGACGTGAAGGAAAGGGTCATGAGAAACAAAGTGATCCGTTGGTGCAAGGTACAGTGGAGCCATCACACGGAAGCCGAAACTACATGGGAGCATGAGGAAGACCTCAAGGTAGAATTCACTCATCTATTCTCTACTCTATCGAATCTCGAGGGCGAGATTCAGTTTAAGGGGGTAGGTTTGTAACACCCTCAAATTCATTTCCATGCATTGCATACATTTTTCATATAGAGAAACATTATAAAAGAAGTAGAAATGGAGAAAAGAACCGTACAAATGGAGGAAGGAACCATAGAAATCGAGAAAGAATCATAAAAAATGATGGGGAATGGGAAAAAATAGCTGAAATGAGCTAATTCCAATCTGTCGAAGTGCGCTGTCGACACTTCCCCCGGCCCTGCGGGACACGTGGCGCTCTCGGAGCTCACCCCTGCGGAGGGGGTGAGGTCCGGCACTGCTGGCTACGTGGCAGGCCCGGGGCTCACCTCTGAGGAGAAGGGAGGCCTGGCCTGCTGGACACGTGGCACCCTCGGAGCTCACCCCTGCGGAGGGGGTGAGGCCCGGCGCTGCTGGCCATGTGGCGCCCTCGGAGCTCGCCTCTGAGCAGAGGGGAGGTCCGGCCCCGCTGGACACTTGGCGCGCTTGGAGCTTGCCTCTGAGGAGAGGGGAGGCCCGGCCCCGCTGGACACATGGCACTCTCGGAGCTCGCCTCTGAGGAGAGGGGAAGCCTGGCCCCGCTGGACACATGGCGCCCTCGGAGCTCGCCTCTAAGGAGAGGGGAGGTCCGGCCCCGCTGGACACGTGGCGCCCTCGGAGCTAGCCTCTGAGGAGAGGGGAGGCCCGGCCCCGCTGGACATGTGGCACCCTCGAAGCTCGCCTCTTAGGAGAGGGGAGGCCTGGCCCCGCTGGACACGTGGCGCCTTTGGAGCTCATCACTGCGGAGGGGGCGAGGTCCTTAGGCGGGTTTTTCCTCCTGTGCACGGGGGTACCCAGTACTGAGGGTACCGACACAATTTCCCCAAATTTTCCCCACATTTGGGGGATAAAATCCCCAAGGCTGTCGCACATAACTAAAAAGATAAGTTTGTTAAGATCCAAAACAAATTGAATAGGACTCTTATTTGAGCTCTAATTGGAGTAGGACTCTTCCCCTCCCCTTATAAATAGAACCCAAAACCCCCCTTGGCCGTAACCCCTTTCCTTTTTCCCCCTCCCAAGTAGACGACTTGGAGGCCCTAGCCCCAACTCGCCGAGTTGGACACACACACACCCCTCGCCGGAGTTCAGTCACCGGTGAGCCCGCCGACGAGCCCCGTCACGCCTCGCCGTCATCGGAAAAGAGCCAACGATCATAAGGGAAGTGAGGTAGGTCTTCGTTACCAATCTTACGACGTTGTCGCTGTTTCTACGCATCTGTTTTCTTCACTCCCTTTGAACAGAAACTTTTTCGTGTGGACAAATCACGTTTTGATCGGTTTTGACGGTGGAATTGATCTAGATATTGAGTCAAGATCATCACCATGTCCACACTTGATCCCTACACCCTTGTTCATCATAAAACCCCATGAAAGCCCATTAAAACATGCAAGAACACGTACAAACTGGTTTAATAAAACAGCACCATAGGATTTGCATTCATCTACACCATTGCATCTTGAGTAGAGTTGTGCATGATATTTGATTGCTGTAAATTTTGTATGTGTGTGGTCGTGAGTAGGAGGACAAGCTCAGGAAGCCATCTACGAAGAACTACAGCACCAAGACCTCGAGACGCTTGAGCAACAAGAGCCACGGGAGCAAGGCAAGTGCCCCTTGACCATATTGATCCCATGTTTCGAAACTGTTTTGTTTGTGAAAACTCGTATGCTTGAGTCAACTTGATGGAATGCCCTTTTATAGGAGTTTACTAGTTTTGTTAACCATCCTTGTCACCAGGAAAGTTGATGAGTCGGGTATGGTCGTTTTTCCTTTTTGCTTCGCTTAGTCCACGGGATACGAGAAGCTGAATTAAAACATGGTTAGCTACTGCACTCGTATGAATAACGATGATGAGATCTTGATGATGTTAATGAGCATGGAATCGGGGGAGATGCAGGCAAGCTTGGTTCGTGGATGTTGCTAAATGAGATGGTGGTTTACTTGCCGTAGATCTAAGGACAGGTTCATGCCAGCATATGCCAGGAAAACAGTGCCACCACAAGGCCAAATATGGATGCGGCTTAGCTGACTAATTAGGTGTGTTGCTAGCTTTTTATGGACCGTGGATGGCGTGGGGAATGGGAGTCCAGAGGGACTGCCCTGGGAACTGCATGGCACAAGAGGGGGCCCGTGGGTGGGAGAATGGTGATTCGAGCCTGCCGGTAAAACCTTAGTGAGTCCATACATCTAGTAGCCCCTTTGTAAAGGCTATTTTGTGATCTCTTGGCCATACACCGATGGTTGTGTACTGGTATAATGGAGGTTTTGCAGTCGCCGACGGGTGACGAAATCACAAACTTGTGGGTAAAGTGGTGCCACCTCTGCAGAGTGTAAAACTATCATGATTAGAAGGGAAAACTTGGGATGGATATTCGGTATGGTTATGGTATGGTCATTGGGGTTGGTTTTGGGACTGTTTTGATTCATGAAAATGAGTTTGGTTTGGTTATATGGATATGAGACGGTTATGAATATTTATGTTGGTTGAGACTTGATAAATGGTGAATCATGATGGAGGAATGTTACTGTTTTACTTGGTTATATTGGGATAAATATCACTTAGAAATAATTGCTGTTTTATCATGATTGTGAAATAAAATTTGCTTGTTGCAATGAGCCTTTTTATTCCATATCTTGTTGTAAGCTACATGTCATACTTTCCCCGCACTTGCTGAGTACGACATGTACTCACCCTTGCATTATCACATAAACATCAGCAACAGGAGAGACGCGCGAAGATGACGTTCATGGCTCCGGAGGTAGTCGTGAGGAGGAGTTTTTAGATTTCTTTGGACTTTATGAATGAACCGTCGATTATATATTGTGTTGTTTGGTTGTGTTATATAACTGTGTTATTTGTCTCGGCTAGCAATTGTGCCAGGGCAGTTAGTTTCTATTTCTTAAAAAACTAAAACCATAACTTACGAAGGCCTATATATAAGCCATCGTAAGTTAGTTGGCTAACTTACGACGGCTGATGTAGCCGTCGTAAGTAACATGATTACTTGCGACGGCCTGAACCTGGCCGTCGTAAGTGGTATGACCCAGCCCACCACGTAGCCCAGGTGCTTACATACGACGACTACGGACCGTCGTCGTAAGTTGCGTAACTTATGACAGTGGCCGTCATAAGTAACTTAACTTATGACCAAACCCTGACGATGCCTGAGAATCATCGTAATTAGGCATAAACTATCGTAATTAAGCTAATTACGATGGTTTACACCTTACGACGGCTTTGGCCGTCGTAAGTGAATCGTATTGCTGTAGTGCAAGCACGACATCGACCATCATCACCATCCGTTCCATCTCATTCGACATGGGTGTATAGGGACGAAAAGTAGACGTAGAGCCTAGATAGGATAGAAGCAGGTGTACTCAACGCTCCTATATCACATTAGGCCGCCTTAGGCGCTGACACATCATGTAAACCCCCATTCCATTTATGAGGAGTTGACGGGCAGGTAGATACTTCCGGGTTATAAAAGGGGAGGCCCGAAACCTTCCCTTGGACGGCTCGACGCTCACATGTGCACAACACTTAGGCTTTCTTTTCACACTCTCGCACACGAGGAAGCCTCGTTTGTAACCGCAGTTCCACGAACCGTCTGAGCTAATACGAGACCGACGAACACCCCTAGACTGGACGTAGGACATGTTGTCCGAACCAGTATAGATCCTTGTATTTGTTAGCTAGCCGTCCAGACATAAAACGTGAAGCATTCGATTACTAGCCTGTGGAAAAAACACCAATAGAAAGCATCCTCATTCACCTAATACCATATACCAATAGTTCTTGGTGTTATTATCAAACTACAACAATAGTTCTTCAACATAAGGATCAATACTTGTACTCTGCAAAACACTAGGAACATGTAAATATTTTTGGTATTATAATAACACTGGATCGTAAAGATAATATATGAAAAAAGATTGTTTTCAACAGTTGTGTGAAGGAACTGATGATCTAAAATTTTTCAAGACCCTCCATACTGTATTGAATAGTATTGTCAGTTGCGATTAGTGTGTCTATCTATGACGTAACTTCGGTATCGACATTTCTTTTATTTTTGTACCTTTGTCTAACTAAAAATCCCTCATGACCTACATAGCCAACCAAAAACTTCAATGCCCCAACTGTATTTTTAAATTTCTTTCCAATATGAGGTACACATAATATACTGGTATGTTTATAATTATTTTTTCTGACACGTTTCGTGTATTTGTTGTTTACTTCAGAATCGATTAATTGAAATCTGTTAATACACCTGTAACATGCGGTTTTCACTCGTTGCGGCCAAGTTCCAATTAAATATTGTCATGGGCAGTCAGCTGGGTTTTATGGGCCGGCGCGGTACCCAGCCTGCTACTGTAGTGGCGGCTACTGTAGCGGCCAGAGGGCAAGTGTGTAGAATTAAGCAAAAAGAAGAAATCATTGTCGTAGGCCAGGGCCTCCCGAATTAGGCTATCCATACTCATCGTACTCTAAAATTCTACTCTACAAGTATTTTCTCATCTACACTCTAAAAAATCTTCTACTTTCGAGCACGTGCTGCTGCACTAGTCATACTCTAAAATTATACTCTATATCAACTATCACTAATTCGATAATATTTTTTCGTCCTTTTTGTTTCTTTTTTCCCTCTTTTTATTTTCTTCTATTTTCTTTCCCTTTTCCTCTATTTTTTCCTTCTATTTTCTTTCCTTTTTTTCTTTCTATTTTGTTTTTCCCCTCTTTTCATTATATTATTTCCTTTTTCTCTTTTTTTTCCTTCTATTTTATTTCCATTTTCCTCTCCTCTTTTATTTCTTTTTCACTTCCATCACTTTAGCATAGACGGCTTCAAGCGCTCGAGGTGGCGTGTAGCCAACTGGCTTTTAGTGTTGATCTTCCCGCGCCCCAGTGCAAGCAGCCTTAGGGTGAGTTGCGGGATTTCTTCCTGCTAGGTCTAGTAGTATCACAACAATATTGAAATTGCCACATGCCACAATTTATTTAGAAGAGCAATATACATTTTAATATTTAGTACATGGAAGGAAAAATAACTCCTGTTGAAATACAATGGAATAATGGAAATTATAAACAAGTCAAATAGAATGGGCTCTGTAATGCTTGTATGTGATCCTCCCATATTGCTGTTCAACGTCTCCCAAGAGCACTTCCTGTTTCAGTTAATGCCGTGAACTAGCAGTCCATATGTCATGACTGGGCCAAAGGCCGAGATCAAGCAGCATCAGGCGGAGGCAGCTCGGGAACCCTTCTCGAGAATTTTTTATTTTAGCATTTTTTAATTATTTAATATTAATAGTCCGTGATTTTTTTGGTAAAATAGTCACCCTGTCATTCATCGCGTGGACAAGTAATCGTCCACGCCGTGGACGACATGTCGGCCCATCGTTCATGAGTCCTTGGACCGACGTGTCCTATCGTCCACGTGGTGGACGAGTCGTCCATCGGGTGGACGGCAAGTTTGTTATCTAAGTGCGCGGTGCCGCTGGCTCTCCCCCCACTCCTCCGGCCACCCAACTCAAAGAAGGAAGGGAGAAAAGAGAAGAGGGGGAGAAGAGGGAAGAAGGGAAGAGGAAGAGAAGAAAAGAAAAGAAAAAGAAAAAGGAAAAAAGGGGGGAAAGAAAAATAAAAGTATAAATTTACAAATATGTTTAGTTAATATTATTTATAGTTTATTTAATTAATTGTATGGTATTTTAATTAAGGTTTAATTTAGTTTTAATGTAGTATAAGGTTTAGGTTAGTTATAATTTAGTTCTGGATTAGTTTTTAGTATCTTTTTAGGTTACTTTTGATGTAGTATCAATTTAGTTTTAGCAGGGAGAACTGTGGCCATCCGATCGCGCGTCGACGACTCAGAATAGTGAGCGCATACCCCTTTGGCCTTTTAAATACTAGTCGCTCGATCTCGAATGGATGGCCACGATTAGAACGAGTATACCGGTTGGGTTTCATAAAAATCCGGTCGTAGATGTAGGATTCAACGGCTCCCCTTGAATCCTTATGTTTCCCGTGGTCCCTTTTTCATAAAACCCCTTGGATCTTTCGCACCCTAGCAAATGACCCCTTGTTTTTATATAATTAACCTCGAACTCTCTAGAAATTAGGGAAATTAGCGTAGAATTGTTTTAGACCCTTGTAACCCTCAGTTTTAGCGTTTTAGCCCCTAGTAACCACTAGAAATGATGATTAGGCCCCTAGAATAGTTCTGTAATTATAAAAACACCCCATAACACTTGGTTTTTAATATAACCCCCTGGGCTTTATTGTTTTAGCATTTTAGCACATAGAATAATTAGGAAAATTCAAAAAACACCCCTATAGCTCTGTTTTTATATTTCTTAAATTATATATCAGTGTTTATTTTCTATATTTATATTTCCATATTTCTATTTATGTATGTTAATTTTAAATACAATGTTATGTACATTTTTGTATTTAGATTTCATTTTGAGTATTTACATTTATGTATTTTAATTTCCATACTTTATGTATTTACAGTTCTATCTTTATAATTATTCAATTTTATTTATAAAATGTTTTAATTCAATATATTAAATAGATTCTTACGTATGTAAGTTAATACAGTTTAACTGTGTAGACATAGTTACAATCTCTACGTTTATTTTTTAGGAATGTTGGACAAAACAGAATTTTAGATATTTTATGGAGATGGAGAAATTAATTACAATTCAAGTGGGGTAGATCTATCAGGGTTTCCTTTTATAAATCGAGAATACCTAGTCTAACAGAAAGGACATTTATGGGTGTTTATAGATGGTTGTTAAAGGTTTTAGATTGAGTGATGATGAATATGAGTTGAAGATAAACAAATTTATCAGCCGTGCAAGAGAGGGATATTTTTGGGAACTACTGCCACTTAAGGGGACACTTGTTTGGTGTACTTACGTAGCAAAGGCTCTACAATATGAGTGACCTTTGATACTTCTCGTAGGGTGGAAGCAAAGGAGGTAGTTGCTGAGACACGGGAGGAAGTTAATGATGAGGATGATAATGATGGTGGTGATGCTGAAGAAGAAAATGATGATGACGCAACACATACTATTGTTAGTGAGGCAACGGGTTAAGCAGATGAAGGAGAACATATTGGCCACCTAGTTCAGCAAATAGTTGATGAGGATACGGATTATACTAATGTTCCTGAATATGATTCATTCGACGATGAAGATCAATTAACCTCCACTTCCTACCGACTGGAGTAATCAAAATCTTGAAAACTTAAGAGTTATTGAAGGGTATCATTTGTCGCTGGATTACCATGGCAATACTAAAACAGTGGAGCCTCTTTTTAAAGATAAAGGAGCATTGAAAGATGTTGTTAAATACTGGTCCCATTCAGTGAATAGATCATTTAAGGTTTTCCGATCCACTAAGAAACTTTATGATGTCGGATGTTTATCAACAACTTGCCCCTTCTGTGTTCGCGGATATGCAGAGAAATGGAGTACCCTTTGGAAGTGTTCTATTGTGATTGATCAGTCATGTGAGTAATGCAATATTACTTTACATCACAATTTGCTAAATCACATGTATGCTCGTGTGGTTAATAATATTTCGTTTGAGCCAAAATCTATCATCAACACTCTCTAAAGCTTGGAAAGCCAAGGAGAAGATTATTGAGGCAAAAAAGCATCTTATGATAATCTTCCAAAGTTACTATATACAATCAGAAGTCGGAATGTTGGCACGACGGTTGATATCGTGGACGTTCCAAACCCTAGGCTTCCTAGGAAGTGTATTCTTTACCGTGCATTCTTTTTACTTGGTCCATGCATAAACGCATTTCGATATTGTAGACCCACTATGTCTATGTATGGTACGTTCCTAACTGAAAAGTACAAATGTCAAACTCTTACAGCTATTGGAGTTGATGGTGATAATCAGATTTTACCCGTTAACTTTACATTTATGGAGAGTGAAAATGCTGGCAGTTGGTATTGGTTTCTCAAACGGGTTAGAGTTGATGTAGTGCAAGGTAGCGAAAATGTATGTGTCATACATGATCGTCATGCTAGTTTGTTGAAGGCAATATCAGATATCAAATACGGTTGCGCGGAGAGTTGTCTCCCACCAGTTTGGTCGGATATAGAATCAAGATGGTGTATAAGTCACTTGAGGACAAATTTTTACAGTCACTTCAAGAACAAACAACTTATACATGTTTAAGCTTCTATGCAGTCAGAATCAAACGAAAAAGTTTAATGCTTTGTGGCGCCATCTTGATGAGCTGACAAAGAATTAAACTGAGGAGGTACTTAGATGGGATAATAATGAAGATACTTTTGTACCTCTTTGTACTCTTTCGTCAACCAAACATACAATTTCTCGTAGGGTTGTATCATGTATCAGATGTTTCTCACATTGGATTCATATGAACCGAAAGAGAAATGTTTGTTGTTATATGACACACAAGGTGCTAGGTATGGAATTACGACAACTAATTTAGTCGAGGTATATAATTGGATATACTATTTTTAGTTATATTTAAAGTTAGTAGTACTACAAATTAATGCAATTTCCCTATAGGTTTACAACTTCGTGCTACGAGGGTCAAAAGTTTTACCACTGGATGGTATTGTTGAAGGAATATTGAATGGAATGATGAAATACTTTAGTGATCATTTTGCAAAAGCTTCTCTACTTATGGCTGATTCTAATTTAGTTTTCTCAAAATATATTTGTGACTACATGGACGAGAAGATTAGGAAGACTCATTTACATAGTGTGAAACAAACGGGGACTTTACAGAACAGGTTCGAGATCACATGCAGACAAAGAGGCAAGCGTTTTGCCACACATGAACGTACGGTGCACGAGTATGTTCTTCATGAGAACTCGGTCATATGTACTTGTATGAAGCCAAAGCTCCTTCATAGGCCTTGTTCTCATGTCATTGTTGTCTGCAGTCGGAGTCAATTATCTCCAACCATATATGTCTCGCAATACTTTTTGAAGAAGACTTTAAAGACGACCTAACATGCTGAGGTATTTGGTTATCGAATTTTTGGTACATTCACCAAGGATCCAGGACCTGAATTTGAAAGAGGTTCTGATTATTTGAGGTTGCAGCAGAGTCGCGGTCGACGTAAAACGAGACGGATAAGAAATGATATGGATGAGTGCTCATCGTCACTACAAGTCAGATGTAGCAACTGTAACGTATTTGGCCATAGTTACAAGAATTGCGTTTAGGATAATGTTACGGGAGTAGCTGAAGCGGGACCTTCAGAAAATCCACTTGACGGGAGACGTCCTCATGGTCGTCGCTCACGGAGGGGTCAACGATGATATGTTTTTGAGTTCATTTCATTTTCTATAATCTTTGAATTTACCTACATCATGTATTACAGATGTTGTAATAAACACTTTCTTATGTTAAGAAGTTACAATTTGCCAGAAAGTATTGTACTGAACATTTCAATGACTAACAAGTTATTATATTGTGTTTCTACAGTTATGGCTGCAGGTGATTGTGGCATTCCGGAGCTCCTCGACGCTCAGTTCGACGTTCGACACCGCTCATACTTGAGCAGTGTTCGAGTTGTCGAACTTGACACGTTGCGACCGAGACTGTCGAAGTAGTTGTTACACCTGGACGACAAATGGATTGACCGATAGGTATGTTGTTGAAATAAATATTTCAAATATTGTTAGATGGTTTCCGTATTAACTTTTAATTTTAAAAATAAAATTTGAGTGCAGCGGGGCTTCTACGATTATGTAGGATGTTCGAGCCCCAGATAATCGAACGTTCTAATAAAAAGTCCATGCGACTATCCTACGATTGTTCATTGCTTACTGCGTTGGTTGATAAATGGAGACCGAAGACACACACTTTCCACATGCCTTGTGGGGACATGACTGTCGCTCCAGGACGTGTCCTACCTGTTAGGTCTTCCTCTCGCCGGGCAGGCAGTATGTAGGCTAGACTTCACGGACGGCTTGCGTGAGGATCTGGACGCTAGTTTCTCTAGTGTCGTCCGATAAGACCGATTCCAAAGAAACAGGAGCACGGTCCTCTGAAGACTTGGTTGCAGCAGTACGAGGTAAGTGTCATTGAATTTTATTTACATTATTTATTTTTAAGTAATAATTGTACTAATACCTATATTATTTGTTGTTCGTTTCAGCCCGAGAATATCCACCCAGATGCGGGCGACTATACTGTCTCGAGACACTTGGAGGCATACCTTTTGTGGTTGTTCGGGTGGATAATGTTCACAGATTCACATAGGATTCGGTCGATAAACGTCTTATCTACTTCGTGAGACAGATAGCGGACAGTCCCCCTCCCCAACGTAGTTCCGCAGTATAGTTTGAGTTCAGCTGTGCTAGCGGCTACATATTGAGGTTTCTGTATGGCTTGTACAAAGATAATTTACTAACAACAAAATCTTCATATATTTGTTAAATTGATATCTCTTAATCATCTAACTTGTAATGTTTCCTTTGTAATTAGGTCGCGGATGGGATATTGACTAGATGTCCTTTGTTGCTGATCCTGTGGGCGTACGAGCGTTTTCCGATAGGTCGGCCTGTATGTGGACGTCATCCCTACGGCGACCTTTTTCTGGGACACCGAGGAGGACAGACCGATAATGGGCACATTGCGGACCCGACGCGGGGTAATTCAAATTCTTTTTCATATATGTTCAATCTTACGCATGGTAGTTGCGTCATTGTAATGATTTTTATTTTGCAGCATACGTGGGGTGACGATAAAGTGCATAGGGGGTGCCCGGAGTACATGATGCCGTTCGATCGCCTACAGGCGGACAGCGATATCGTTTAGACTCCGTACTCGTACGAGGCTGTAGAGCGTCGCGCACCCGCTGGGTTGTCGTTGTTGTGCATGAAAGATGTGGACATGTGGTGGACACGAAAGGCTCTCGTGTACGATAACTGCATGGAGGAGTACTCACCTCAGCGGGTCATGCAGCAATTTGGTCGGCAGCTGGTCTTTCCACTTCCTAGGGTCCTCACGCTTCCACCTCCTGCACACACGTAAGTTGTTTTCTACATTTCTATATCTGACGTACATTAACTTTAAATGGCTCAATAAAGTTATATGTTGCACGCAGACAAACACGCAAGGTTTTCTCTACAGCCATGTTCTAGCCTCGTATGGAAACTTGGGTACACCAGTGGGCAGAGGCAGCTCTTGACGTCATTGTAGACGCATTTCCGTTCACCGCGGAGTCGTACGTGGAGTACCTGGGATGGTACGTGACTCGTACATGTACGAGGATCACGTACGTACCAGCAGAGCCGGAGGTACACATCGCGTCTACTTCTGACACGTACCCTAGATACCGGGATCATAACACCTTAGTTGCGGTATTGGTATTATTTTTTTAATTACGTAGATTTTGTTATAACACATATGATTTAAATTTATTTGTCCGTAGGTTGAGATGCTTCGTAGTGCACATATTGATGCTAGGGCAACGGCCCAAAAGACAGAACTAGGATTGCATGTTTCTCAAAACGAGATGGCGTCGGCTTGGAAGAAGATGGACAGATGCATTACTAACGCCTTGAAGAACATGGCTCTATCATGCACAGACTCTTGTCCTCAGGACTCCTCCGTACAACAGCCGATGTTTGTTCCAGTGACTACAGTTCCACCGCTAGCGTCTGTTGAGACAGCAGGTAAGATATATTAAGATCTCTTACTTTTACTAAAATGTTGAAGGTACTAATATCAACTATTATCTGTACAATACCGTCAGCGTCGTACGTTCTTCCTACGCGTCCGGTTGACATTGCTGGGACATCCAATGGTGCAGTTGTAAGTGTGAGTTCTTGTAAATATTATTAACATTATTATTTATTTAGAAATCTGATAACCAATAAATTTTATAGGTATCGAGGACCCGTCCTACGGTTCCAATATGAAGCAACATAATTTGGGAGTCTCCTTTGAGTGGAAAGCGTATGTTACCAATGCTATCACGGACAAACCTTCCTCAGACACAGGGAGCTCCGGAGTCGACGCAGTCGATGCAGGACGCGACGCCGACAGGGGTACCTAGGCCTAGAATCCCGCCTGACCCGTTGACGTACGATGTTGACCACGTTCGAGCGGCGTGGAGGGCTTCTAGGGGGACGTGGCGAGCGTGCTAGGCATTGATTTTGTACCTTTTCTAGTGTATCATGTGTATTTTATTTAACTTGACATACGATATTTCAGATGTTAATTTATTGCTATGTCTACTTGTTGTATGATACTTCGTTCTCCTTAGAGTTGCAAAAATTCCTCAAACACACGGAGATCCATTTGTCATGGGCCGTTGGATGGACGTGGAGAGTCCTCGACTAGGTAGAAGAGTCCTCCATGTCGTGGATGAGTTGTCCACGAGGTGGACGACAACCGGTCTATAAAGGCCGCAACGCCGCGAGAGTCACCAACCTCAACTGAGATTGAGAGAAGAAAGTACTCAAACAATGGCGAGCAGAGGTCGTGACAGGATAAGAGAGGGAAACATTGGAGCGGTGCCTGAGAACTATTTGGTGGGTGGTCCTGAGTGGTATGAACCACCACTCGACAAGTTTCCGGTTCTAAGCAAGAGTGATTTTAGTTTGTTCGATCCTCTTCGTCTATACCAAAGAATAGTGGCCTAAGTGTCGCTGTTGTCTTGATTGCGTAGTGCAAATGATGGATGGAAGAGAGGGCAGTGGTCGTCGATTCTTTAGTTGTCCTAACGGTGGAGTAAGTTGAAATTACATATTATTTATGAGCTAACATATTGTCATATTTTTAACTTCATTTCTGTTTCACTAGTGCTACTTCGATGATGATAACTGCGTATACACACTGTGGGTTGACCCACCGCTATCAAGCCAACTAAAGATTACATTAAATATTTACAACAGCGAAACTGAGAAATAGTTGCTTGTGGAAATGGAGTCACAACTATTCGAGTACATAGCTACTAGGCTCGTGTGCAACAACATGTCTTGCGAATGTCCTCATCACAAGCCAAACCCTACTATTGAAACCTAGTTTTGATTATTGTTTCCAATGTATGCTACCAATGTATGCTCGTAATGTATCCTTGCAATTTATAATCTTGTACCTTCAATTTTCCCCAGGCTTTGCAACATTTCAAAATCGGGAAAACAGGGAGGAAACAAATTGTTAGTCTCCTATAGTTGTTGATGAAGGAAAGTGTTCTATGACGTCCACATCAGAGGAAAATCAACCATTAGCGGTGACTTGATATAAAAGTTTTCATTATAACAACAATCACAAGCGACTTTTAAGTTGGGTGTGGAAAGGCTAGAGAAGTTCTGCAAGAAACTATCAAGATCCTTTGTAAAATTGTCGTCCACGTGGTGGACGACTCCTCTACCTGATGAACCAGTCGTCCACCTGATGGATGAGTCGTCTACGTGATGGACGATTCCTCGACTCGTCCACCTATTGGATGACTCATCCAATAGTTTGACGAGTTGTCTATCTATTAGACGACAACATGTTCTGATCGTCTATTTAAGAGCTACCCCGAACATTCGCCACAATCGCACTTCACAAATTCACCTCTCGCTAGAAACACTCCCGTTCCATACGTCGTATTACCATGGACTCACCTTACTCACTTCCAAACCAAAAAGAGAGAGTCCACATCCGATAGGGATTATAACCGCTAATGTGTCTATGTGGCACTAATTATCGGTTTGTAAGAGATCTTAGATTAGGGGGTTTCCTATGGTTTGAGACTGTGGATGTGCAACAACTATGAAAATAATCTCCCTCATAAGACCATGCCAAATGGTAGACGTCAGGTAACATATATACTTCAGGATTATATAAGTTTCGCATTCACATTTTAATTTGAATGTTGATAACAACACATCATTAAACATGCAGTCTCCACCGCCTCTTTGTAAGTTCATACAGTACACCGATCACGAACAAACAGCACAAGACGTCTAGTACGTACACGCGATGCATAGAGCTGCTTAGAGTGACTTCCACTACGAGATGGAGTTGAAAAAGCGGGTTGAGCAGGAGATGAAGGAGAGAGCTAATTAAACAGGAGGAGCGTCGACGCAAGCGTCAGGAAGAACTTCAAAGAGTCGAGGAAAAGTATCGTCGCAAGATTTAGAAGGAGGAACGTATTGCTCGTCAGGCAAAAGAGGATGAGCGGGAGCGATTACGCGAGAGAGCACGTCACGTAAGAGATACCATTCCGGATGTATTGCGTAACGAAAAATATCCCGTTGCACTCAATAGAATTTAAATGAGCCATTTAATAAACTTCGTAATGTATGAAATGTCGAGTTTTTTTTAATTAAGTGTAATTGTGGTATTGTGATCGTAATGAATATTTAAAAACTATTTACCAATTTGTTCGATATATAATAAGTTTCTATAAACCATTGCATAAAATGATAACTATGTATACTACATTTACTTCCATAATAAAATATTTTGAAAATATCTCTAAGTATTTTTAAAAAACACTTCAAAATGAAATCAAAATAAGAAAATTGGAACATTCAAACCTATGATCGTAATGCATATTTCAAAATTACATAACGAGTCACTTATTAAACAAAAACTTTATTTAACTCAATACATAAAATTATAACAATGTATACTACATTTACTTTCATAACAACACTTTCTAAATATGTCTATAAGTATTTATAAATCGATATAAAAAACAATCACTTCTCAGATCTAGATTTCCTATCGCAGAACACTAGAATCCAGTCGTCCACGCAGACAACATGATGATGTGGACTTTATCGTCCACCGTGTGGACGATTTCTTGTCCACATGGACTAATTGTCCACGGCGTGGACGATTACTTGTCCACGTGGATAAATCGACATGGTGACTATTTTGCCGAAAAAGTTCAAATGTTATTAATATTAAATAATTAAAAAATAGTGCTAAAACAAAAAATTCCCCTTCTCGGCCCCATCCGCGGTGGCGGCGCGGGCCCTGTGCGGAGCCGACACCCGATCTCTCCAGTCAGGCGGAGCCGTCGCACGTAGCACCCGCCGCCGGGTCAGGCCTCGCCTCCCGAATCGCCCAAGCAGCTTATAATGTGTGCTCTTCAAACGATGCCGATAAAGGCTGTGCTGTCAAATGCTAATAAGGCTGCTCGCACTAGGGTACTGGACCCCGTGCGGCACCTTATATTTGGTATCGCCCGCACCCGCGCCAGCCGCACTGGAAAAACTGACGCTAAAAGCACGCAGGGTATCATACAACGCCACTTCCAGCGCTTGGAGACATCTACGCCAAAGTGATGGAAATAAAAAAATAAATAAAAGAGGAGAGGAAAAAGGAAAGAAAATAAAAGAAAATAGAGAGAGGAAAGGAAATAATATACAATGAAAAAAGAGGGAAAAGGAAACAAAACAGAAAGAAAAGAAAATAGAAGAAAAAAGAGGAAAAATGAAATAAAAATGGATGAAAAATTATTATAGAATGAGTGATAGTTGATATAGCGTATATTTTAGAGTATGACCAGTGTGGCAACACGTGCTGAAAAGTGTAAAAGTCCCAAAAATGTGTATGAATAAAAACTATGGTTGGAGTTCATATGTGTGGCAATGACAGGAAAAATGGGACTTGCTAAAATTTTTCTTCATGCAAGGTAATACATGGATGAATATCCAACATGAGGTTCACCTTTTTATTTAAAAGTGTTGGACCAATAAGGAGTTAAATACCTCTTTGCATGTAAGTTTAAAGATCAGATTTTAAATTCAAAGTTCACACATGTAGTGACCAAAAACTTTGAATAAACATGCAGCCCTATAGTTGGGATTATAGGGAAGAGTTTGCTCATAAACTTTTCAATTGTAGGGTAAGCTCAAAAGGGAGTTAAAGAGGAGAATTTGCAAACTTCAACCAAATTCAAACTGAATTGGAAGGATTCAAATTCTAACCCACACTTTAAACTCAGAATTGTGGGAATTAAGAGGATCAGCTTGAACAGATATTTCGGAGGTACATGTGGAGTGGGACCCACATGTCATAGAGCTAAAGGAAGGAACCTTGCACCCTAAGTCTCAGCCCAGTGGGGAAATTCATCGAGCAGCACGTGGGCCACGAGCAGCTCCAACCGTGGAGCCACGGGGGCGCTCGGCAGCGCCACCAGCTGCTGCATTTCCCCACACACGGCGCCCAGAGGCGGTTCTGTGACCTGATAAACCCCCTGGATGAAGCAAAGGTCGTCCCTTCTTCTCTCCTCGCGAGCGCACGGCCAACGATCGTCTTCCCCTCCGCCTCTCGGTCCGATCGGAAGAACGGCGAAACCACCATGCTCTCTCCTCCCCTGAGCTGCTAAACATCACCGCGAGCTCGGCCTCCACCTCCCTGACCCACGAGCAAGTGAGCTGCGGCCTCCGGTGCCCGAGAACGACCGCCGCCGCGGCGACCTAAGCCGAGAAAGTGATCGGGCGCTCGTGGACAGCCCTCCACAGCGGGTTCCACGGCCGAACGATCACACCTACGGACGCGCACGGGTGCGGTGCTGCTCTCAGCCCAAGCTCAGGCCATACCGTGAAGCATCGCCGGCGAATTTCGAAGTTTTGCTCCGGTGACCCCATTCCGAGCTTCCGATATGACTCTTTCAAATTCTTGCCCTCTGATCCTCCTTAAGTCATCAAATTTGGCACATAGACGCTGGATTAGCCGGCGGTCATTTCTCCTTTAGGATCCAGCGCATGAAAACACCTCAGCATGAAGGAATTCGAGCTCGACTAGAGGTGTTCATGGCGGACCCATTCGGTCGCACGGCGACAACCTATTTACAGCCGCTCCCGAGCCATTTTGAGGTCGTGTCGATCCTCCTAGAGGTACGCTGGTGCTGTAGGGCTCGTCGGCACAAGCTTTTGAGGGCTGGGGACCCAGAGCGACGCTGCCGGACTTCCATAGAGGCAGTTACACGTCGCCGGCCATGTTCCGGTCGTCGGCGGCCCTAGCAAACCCCACAGCCCTGTTCCTCGAGGCCCTAAACCCCCTGGCGGCGAGTTGTAGCTCCGGCGGTGGCCGGGAAGGCCGGTCCGGCGAGTTTTTGGTTACTTCGGCGAGGGGGAGCGCGCGGGCGCGAGAGAGGGAGCCGGAGGTAGAAGACGAAGCGTGGGCCCTGCCTGTCAGCAGCTCAATTTTTAAACCCGGGATCGGGTGTGGCCGGGATCCCGTGTGCTGGCGCGAAATACCCCGTGGCCCCAGTGTGGCCCAGTTCTGATTGGTTGGGATTCAAATAAGCGGGCCCAGTGGGATTTTCAATAGGAAAATAATTCCAGACTTAGCTCAATCTTTGGAAATTCATATCTCCCTGTAGAAAACTCCAATTTGAGTGATTCCAATTGGGTTGGATTCATCTCTCGGAGTTCTACCCAAATATGAACTCAGCTTTGTATGAAAGTCAATATTATATTCTGGAAAATTCTTTGAAGGTTTTCTGAAAAAGAATTATTGAGGGAGTTTGGTTTATCCAAAAATACCCAAATTTTGCTAGAATATTCTTTAGCATAGTATTGACCTACTAGCAAATGTTCAGCTCATTTGAAGATCATTTGAGTAGGAATTTGCTAAATGCAAACTACTGTGTTCAAAAGAGTCCAGAAACATTTTCAGAAAATGTTTCCCACTTCAAAAATCTGTTCTGAGCAATCCATAGCTCGAAAAATCATAGGAAAATTTAGGCAAGCTCTCTGGGACATACTTGGAATTGTAGTTCACTTAGTTGGGCATGAAAATGCACATTACTACAGAATTAAGTATGTTGAGTACAAATGCTTAAAGAATTGTTCTGGGAGAACTACCCAAGTAAAAGGGCTGAATTTTGGACCAGATGACTCTCATGTGATCAAGAACTCACATGTAAATTATCAGCCCAAGATGAGTCCTGGAACTCCCTGTTCTTATTCTCCATACTTATGTATAAGGGAAACATACATAAGAGATATTGTGAGAATTATGGAGGACACAATATGGCTCCACATTAGCTGCAATTTGGCAAGCTAAATCCTTAGGTAGGATAGAACCTGCTGTAAAAGTTTTGAGACCATTGGAGTTCTTGTTCTTCAGTTGCACTCAAATCTTTTCAGTTTGTCTATTTTGATCATTAGGGAAATGGTTAGTGTATAGCTAAGGCCTTAAGGTCAATTTAGTTTATTCCTGTTCTTTGCACAACAGAGGCAAACCAAGCCATGCTTGGCTTTTTCACACAACCCCTATTCTTAAGAAAGTAATTCTATAACTTCTTTCCATTACATTCTATAAAACATATGCATATGCATTTCAATAGGAACCACAACGAAGGGGACTCAAAGGAGTGATTCATCGAAGTGGATCAAGCTCCGGAGAGTCAAGGGTGGATCTGCAAGGACACTAACTGATATATACGACTACCCTGCAAAACAGGCAAGCTCCGGTTTGCATTTAACAGCTGTTAAGTTTTTATTTTGTATTCACCTTTGGTTAAGATTTGAACTGTGCATTAGGTCTAGTGTTTGATACTCCTCTTGCATAGCCAAATGACCCATGGAGTATTGGGTAGGTATCTTTCACCGTGTAGAACTGCCATGCTTAAGTACGGTTCGGTAGAAGTCGAGTGGTGAGATGCTACTCGCAGATTTAGGAACAACAGGGGCATACGGGATTGGTTCGTAATTGAATTAGCAAGTTAAAGTTGAGACCGGAAGGTTGTAGGAGCAGCAGGACATAGGGGCCTGGGTGCTGTAGACCTGTCCGTGTCGGTCAAGGACCGATCCGTATGCGGCCCTGTTGAACAAGTTTGAGTTGTGTACCGGACTCATGCTGGCTATATGGGACCCAGTAAACCGATGTACCTCGGGAAGCTGTCGTTGGGACTTTTCGGGTCGCCTCAGGCGGACGGCCGGTGTGCAGTATGTGGGGAATATTCTCATGACATCTCACGTCGGAAGTTGCACCATGAGAGTAGCTACTGTACGGGGCGACTTGATCGATTCAGCGAGGGTGAAACGAGGGAAAGGCTGCCACGTACGACGTCAGTGATGGTTGTTGTAGGCAACGTCGAGTACGGGCGTACGTGTCGTGTAGTCCGGGTGTTATTGATTCGAATCACCGTCGCTCGCGGAATGGACTGAGCATACTTGTTCTCACAGTCGTGACGTAGTAAGAACTTGCATGAGAAAGGAACTAATCATATTGATGTGAAGTATTATACTAGTGTTGTATTGGATCTCGATGAATAGGCTAGTGCAAACTCGATTCTTTTATGCCATGAGCAATTTACATCGGGGGAAAGCGTTTTTTGTTTGATTGTGGACTCTCGATGTAGCGTGCCCAGGGTTACTTAAAATGCTGCAATTAATACCTGAAAGTAAGGATTCACTTTTAGGCGAGTTAATTATGCTTATGCCATCCTATGTTAGGTTCATAACCTCACTTAGAGTTTCATGTTTAGAGTGACGGTTAAGTCTTGCTGAGCGTTATGCTCACGGATGCTATCCGAGTTGTTTTGCAGGTAATTGACTCGCTGATTATGAGAAGGGGTGCCGATGAGACTCGGGAACCTCCGAGTGCTTACTCTAAGAGCATCCTCGCCGCTGCAGATTGTCTTCGTTTTGCTAGTAAGAAACGTCCGCGGGCTGGACCGTTTCTTTATTGCTAGTTTAGATATGAGTCGTGAGAGTGATAGTCTTCCGCTGTAGTTTACTCTGATATAACTATTTGTAAAACATTCTTGTACACTTCCGCTAAACTATTTATGTAATATGATGTATGTTCATCGACCCGTGTGCTGTTGGGTGCCGCATAACACGGCACCACCCAATGAGGTCCCGTGGGGCCATCTCAGCGTGGCATCAGAGCTGTTACACATGGTATCAGAGCTGTGTTGGGAACAGAGCACGGATTGAGCATCATATTATATAACAAACTTAGGGTACGGTGAGATATCGATACTAGGCCCACATAAGGACTACTATTAGCATATTATGAAGGTGGCAACCTAACTTATTTGTTATGTCCAAAAATCGTGCATATCGGGACGGTTTATGTCTTGGGGGGTGCACGTTTGCGCTGTCCACCAGTGCGCACAAGCTGAAGAGTGGAGCCTCACGAGTGGCAGGTAACCCGACCCGCTTTAGTATCCTCTACGACTCTTCATGTCGTTTGGGGTATTCGAGCAACGTCTTCCCTGGCATGCGTGGTGCAATTTGGGAGACCCCGTCATGTGGTCAGTAACGTGAACACGTAGCTCAAGGCGTGTTTGGCTTGAGAACACCTGGGCGAGTGATGACGGCCGGGTGTACCAACTGTTATGGATACCGGGTTCGGTGTGCAGCCGAACCTGATGATTGAGTGTGTTTTATGTAGGTACTAACCACGAAAACCTTAGTATGTGTAGAACACGTTTGCGAGTGATCGTTTTAGTGCCACCTAATGATACGTGTATGTCGGTGTAATCCGGTTAGGTTTTTCTTTGGTGAGGCCACGTACTACACTGGATAGTATTCTTATCTATGAAGAAATCATTCATGACTAACTTCCAAACTAAAAATGGATGTGATAAAGCACATATTAGTTACTGAGCTCTTCATTTGAACTAAGTTTCAAAGAAGAGACTTGTTAGGCTTCTTTTGATCTCAAAGACAGAGTGCTCTGTTCAGACAGAAATTTTTCTGGTCTTTAACAGAGAGTAACTCTGATTAGCTTGAACCAATGGAGGTGTTTGATACCGTTCTGGAAAGGTTACTAATTGCTCTACAACTTTTCTGTAGAACTCCAAAGCCAAATCCGACACCAACTTGGTTGAACGTCCAGATGAATGCAAACTGTACAGAAAACAGAGCAGCTGCAAACTTCTCTGGATGTTTCGGTAAATTGGCCATAACATTCTGTAGAAAAATCTCTAGGGGTCAGATAATATACCGTTGGAAAGGTTATGAAATTTTCAACGATTTTGTAGTTCATAGTTTGTTCAGAATTTTACCCCATTTGTATGTAAAACTGTGGTGAAAACAACCACATACAAAGGAGGTGCTGGTAAAATTTACCCAGAAATTCTGTCAACATTGAACGATCATAACTTCTGGTTAAGGGATGATCCAGAGGCATGTGATTACTCGTCGGAAAAATATTGAAGTTAACTTTAACTTTGGTATTCAACTTGAGTTATGAAAATGCTAGTAACTGGATCAAATTCTGGGTTAAGTACTGAAAGGTCTGTTTTGTACCGAATGAGGGACTGGATATGTTGGCTTTAGAAAGATGTGTAAACATGAAATTTTGTTATGCTTTCATAAAGTTTTAGCATGTTCATGTTTTACATACTTTCACATACTGCTGAGATCATGTTTTGACTCCCCTTAAAAATTATCTTTGTGCAGTATGGTGCGTACTCATTCTCCGAGTAGGGTTGATAGTTCTCGTCAAGACGATGATGACTCGACTCCACCACGGGCACCACCATCAACGGTATGGGCGGATGTCATGGCTCAGATGGTCGAGTCAAGTCAAGAGAACACAAGACTACTCCAAGCCTTGGTACAACAGGGCTTACTCCAGCGTGCACAACAGGACGTTCCACCTCGGAACACCTACTTGGATTTCTTGGCGACACAACCGCCAATCTTCACGGAAGCCCATGAACCAGTGGAAGCTGATCAGTGGCTTCGAGTTATGGAGTCCAAGTTTGGGGTGTTTGAGTGCGACGAATATCAGAAGTCATCATTTGCAGCTCAACAGCTCCATTGAGCCGCCGGAAATTGGTGGTTTGCATATCTCGCCACCGTTCCGGAAGACCATCAAGTGGAATGGACGGAATTTCGTGAAGCATTACGGGCTCGTCACATTCCTATGGGTTTTATCAAGGCCCAGCAGCAAGAATTCAGAAACTTGAAGCAGGGGAACATGAGTGTCCTCGATTATGTCAGACGATTCAACCTTCTGGCACAATATGCTCCTGCTTATGCGACGAGCGAAGCTGCAATGTGTGACTACTTTTTCTATGGCTTGAGTGCCATACTAAAAGAGAAGTTAGCTTTGTTCAATCAAGGCAGTTACACCAAGTTGATCAGTGCTGCTCTGCTGCAAGAACAAGCGACACTTGAGTGTCAAGCAGAGAAGAGGGACCGGGAGGATGTGCAGGAAGACACCCCAGTCGTTCCTCGTAAATACCGTGTGGTGTATCACAAACCATCCGAGGAGACATGGCAAGCACCAGTAAGATCAACTCCGTACAGATTTCCTGCTCAAGAATCTTGTCTTGAAGCAACACCTTTGCCGCAGCAACGAATGACACCTGTTGCATCATTGCTGCAGCCAAGTGCCTCAACTTCTCAACCACAAGTCAACGAAGAACCGGGGAAACCTCCGTGTTCTTATTGCCACCGTTCAGGGCATTTTAGGCAAGAATGCCGGGAGAAGTTGGTGAACACCAGACAGCCATCATCGTCAGGTGGTATGCCGCCACCTGCTCAAGTCCATGTAACAGCATTGCAATCCGGGCGTGTGCAACATCTGGCTATTGAGGATGTCCCGGAGGGAGCACCGGTGTTAGCGGGCATGTTCACTCTCAAAGACGTGTCCGTGCTCATACTTTTTGATTCAGGTGCAACCCACAATTTTATCAGCAAAACATGCGTGGATCAGCACCAATTATCCACCAATACTCCCACAACGAGTTTTCTCATACGTTCATCGGGAGGAAATATCTCTGCCAATCAGATTGTGTCCCGAGCAGCTTTGTGTTTGGGCGGAAAAATATACCCAACATCGCTGATTATGTTGGATAGGCAGAAGATAGACATTATATTGGGAATGTCTTGGTTAAATCGTCACGGTGCCGTTCTCAATATCGGTAACCGGACTGTCCAGATTGACTCGCCGATACACGGACAGCACACGCTGTTTTTAGACAGCGAAGATCCAGATATGGTAGAGGCCTACCACACGGAAGCGCTGAAGCTTGAAGATATTCCGGTGGTACGTGATTATCCCGACGTATTTCCTGATGACTTACCGGGCATGCCACCCGAACGGGACGTCGAGTTCAAAATTGAACTGGCACCGGGAACGACGCCTGTTTCACGAAGGCCTTACAAGATGGCACCTAACGAGCTAGCGGAGTTGAAAGAGCAACTGAATGAACTTATGAGCAAGGGTTTCATACGACCAAGTTCTTCACCTTGGGGTTGCTCAACGCTGTTCGTTAAGAAGAAGGATGAAACACTACGGCTATGTGTTGATTACCGTCCTTTAAATGCTGTCACAATCAAGAACAAGTATCCTTTGCCCCGCATCGACCTCCTGTTCGATCAACTTGTGGGTGCAACAGTATTTTCGAAAATGGATCTTCGGTCGGGGTATCATCAAATCAAGATCCGACCGGAGGACATACCGAAGATAGCTTTCTCGACGAGATACGGACTCTACGAGTACCTCGTCATGTCATTTGGATTAACCAACGCTCTGGCACACTTCATGTATTTGATGAATTCTGTGTTCATGCCGGAGTTAGACAAGTTCGTCGTGGTATTCATCGACGACATTTTGGTTTACTCCAAATCTAAAGAAGAGCACGCTGAACATCTGCGTATTGTACTACAACGGTTGCGGGAGCACCAATTGTATGCCAAGTTCAGCAAGTGCGAATTTTGGATTGATCAAGTGCCTTTCCTAGGCCATATCATTTCAGCAGAGGGCATTGCCGTGGACCCCAGCAAAATTGAACAAGTGCTGAAGTGGGAATCTCCCAAGTCAGTCCACGAGGTCCGAAGTTTCCTAGGTTTAGCAGGGTATTATCGGAGGTTCATTCCGAGCTTCTCAAAAATTGCTAAACCAATGACGGATCTGTTGAAGAAGGGCACTAAATACATATGGAATGCAGCATGTGAAGCCGCATTCAAAGCTTTGGTGAAACATCTCACAACGGCTCCAGTTCTTGCTCAGCCGGACACGACGAAGCCATTTGATGTATACTGCGATGCATCCGGCATCGGTCTCGGCTGCGTTTTGATGCAAGAAGGGCGTGTAGTCGCCTATGGGTCTCATCAACTGCGAAACCACGAGCAGCATTATCCAACTCACGATCTTGAGCTTGCTGCAGTGGTGTTGGCACTGAAGATGTGGAGGCATTACCTACTGGGTAATCTTGTTCACCTCTACATCGACCATAAGAGCCTGAAGTATATCTTCACGCAAAAGGAGCTGAATATGAGACAACGGAGATGGTTGAAGCTCATCAAAGATTATGAAATTGAGATCCACTATCATCCAGGAAAAGCAAACGTGGTTGCCGACGCGCTTAGTCGGAAAGCCCACGTTCACAACTTAGCGGCTGCTGAGTTAGAAGACGAAGAACCAAGCCTCCGTGTCATTCCGTATGGCACGCTTTATAATCTCGCGCTCATTTCAACAATCCGTGAAGAGATTGTTGAGGCTCAAAGAAGAGACAGAGGTATGTCTCACATACGGAGAAGACTGGACAACGGAGAGGTGAAATGCTTCCGGAAGGATGAGAACGGTACAATATGGTTTAACAACCGTATAGTGGTACCGTGCAATATGAAACTCCGGAAGAAGATCTTGGATGAAGCCCACCTGTCTAAGTTTTCCATTCATCTCGGAAGTAACAAGATGTACCAAGATTTGAAACAGAAATTTTGGTGGACGAGGATGAAGAGGGAGATTGCTAAATACGTATCCGAATGCGATACGTGTAGACGGGTCAAGGCTGATCATATGCGGAAAGACGGACCGCTACAACCTTTAAAGATTCTGGCGTGGAAATGGGAGGATGTGAGTATGGATTTCATCGTCGGATTACCGCTCACATCCAGGAAGCATGACTCGATATGGGTGATCGTTGACCGGTTGACGAAGTCGGCTCATTTCATACCAGTGAACACCCATTATCGAGCAAAGCAATATGCGGAGTTATTCATCTCCAGGATTATATGCTCACATGGTGTCCCGAAGACCATCATTTTAGATCGAGGTGCGCTGTTTGTTACTCGTTTTTGGGAGCAGCTGCACGCCTCGTTGGGCACCAAGCTGATTAGAAGCTCCGCATATCACCCTCAAACCGATGGACAAACCGAGAGGGTGAACCAAGTACTTGAGGACATGTTGAGAGCGTGTGCCATCCACCACGGTAGGAATTGGGATGATCACCTACCGCTGACGGAGTTTTCATATAACAACGATTATCAAGCGAGTATTAAAATGGCACCATATGAAGCTCTCTACGACCGGAAGTGTCGCACACCATTGAATTGGTGTGAGTCCGGCGAAAGATTTCTGTTTGGAATTGATCTTGTCAACGAAGCTGAAGACCGAGTTCGGTTGATACAAGAGAACTTAAAGGCTGCACAATCCCGACAGAAGAGCTACGCGGATCAGAGGCGTAGGCCATTACATTTTGACATCGGAGAACACGTTTATCTTCGTGTATCCCGATGAAGGGAATTCACCGGTTCGGTGTAAAGGGGAAGCTCGATCCCCGTTTTATTGGTCCTTTTGCTATCACGGAGAAGTGCGGACCCGTAGCCTACCGGCTGGAATTACCGGCAAGTCTAGCGGGTGTTCATGATGTATTTCATGTTTCACAGCTGCGGAAGTGCCTCAAATTCACCGCTGCTGTTCGCACTGAAGACATCGACGAATTGAAACCGGACCTGACCTACACCGAGCAACCGGTTCAGATTTTGGATGAAAAGACCCGGGTAACCCGGAACCGGACGATCAAATTTTTCGAGGTGCTGCGGAGTAATCACACCGCGGAAGAGGCGACGTGGAAAAGTGAAGATTATCTCCGCACCAACTACCCGGAACTTTTATCGTTGTACAGTTTGTAATTACCTCTCCCATCGCGTTCCTCTTTTGTAATCTCGGGACGAGATTCTTTTAAGGGGGGAGGAATATAAAAGTCTAAAAAATGTGTATGAATAAAAACTATGGTTGGAGTTCATATGTGTGGCAATGACAGGAAAAATGGGACTTGCTAAAATTTTTCTTCATGCAAGGTAATACATGGATGAATATCCAACATGAGGTTCACCTTTTTATTTAAAAGTGTTGGATCAATAAGGAGTTAAATACCTCTTTGCATGTAAGTTTAAAGATCAGATTTTAAATTCAAAGTTCACACATGTAGTGACCAAAAACTTTGAATAAACATGCAGCCCTATAGTTGGGATTATAGGGAAAAGTATGCTCATAAACTTTTCAATTGTAGGGTAAGCTCAAAAGGGAGTTAAAGAGGAGAATTTGCAAACTTCAACCAAATTCAAATTTGGAAAAGCAAATTCAAACTGAATTGGAAGGATTCAAATTCTAACCCACACTTTAAACTCAGAATTGTGGGAATTAAGAGGATCAGCTTGAACAGATATTTGGGAGGTACATGTGGAGTGGGACCCACATGTCATAGAGCTAAAGGAAGGAACCTTGCACCCTAAGTCTCAGCCCAGTGGGGAAATTCATCGAGCAGCACGTGGGCCACGAGCTGCTCCAACCGTGGAGCCACGGGGGCGCTCGGCAGCGCCACCAACTGCTGCATTTCCCCACACACGGCGCCCAGAGGCGGTTCTGCGACCTGATAAACCCCCCCTGGACGAAGCAAAGGCCGTCCCTTCTTCTCTCCTCGCGAGCGCACGGCCAACGACCGTCTTCCCCTCCGCCTCTCGATCCGATCGGAAGAACGGCGAAACCACCACGCTCTCTCCTCCCCTGAGCTGCTAAACATCACCGCGAGCTCGGCCTCCACCTCCCTGACCCACGAGCAAGTGAGTTGCGGCCTCCGGTGCCCGAGAACGACCGCCGCCGCGGCGACCTAAGCCGAGAAAGTGATCGGGCGCTCGTGGAAAGCCCTCCACAGCGGGTTCCATGGCCGAACGATCACACCTACGGACGCGCACGGGTGCGGTGCTGCTCTCAGCCCAAGCTCAGGCCATACCGTGAAGCATCGCCGGCGAATTTTGAAGTTTTGCTCCGGCGACCCCATTCCGAGCTTCCGGTATGACTCTTTCAAATTCTTGCCCTCTGATCCTCCTTAAGTCATCAAATTTGGCACATAGACGCTGGATTAGCCGGCGGTCATTTCTCCTTTAGGATCCAGCGCATGAAAACACCTCAGCACGACGGAATTCGAGCTCGACTAGAGGTGTTCATGGCGGACCCATTCGGTCGCACGGCGACAACCTATTTACAGCCGCTCCCGAGCCATTTTGAGGTCGTGTCGATCCTCCTAGAGGTACGCTGGTGCTGTAGGGCTCGTCGGCACAAGCTTTTGAGAACTGGGGACCCCGGGCGACGCTGCCAGACTTCCACAGAGGCAGTTACACGTCGCCGGCCATGTTCCGGTCGTCGGCGGCCCTAGCAAACCCCACAGCCCTGTTCCTCGAGGCCCTAAACCCCCTGGCGGCGAGTTGTAGCTCCGGTGGTGGCCGGGAAGGCCGGTCCGGCGAGTTTCCGGTTACTCCGGCGAGGGGGAGCGCGCGGGCGCGAGAGAGGGAGCCGGAGGTAGAAGACGAAGCGTGGGCCCCGCCTGTCAGCAGCTCAATTTTTAAACCCGGGATCGGGTGTGGCCGGGATCCCGTGTGCTGGCGCGAAAAACCCCGTGGACCCAGTGTGGCCCAGTTCTGATCGGTTGGGATTCAAATAAGCGGGCCCAGTGGGATTTTCAATAGGAAAATAATTCCAGACTTAGCTCAATCTTTGGAAATTCATATCTCCCTGTAGAAAACTCCAATTTGAGTGATTCCAATTGGGTTGGATTCATCTCTCGGAGTTCTACCCAAATATGAACTCAGCTTTGTATGAAAGTCAATATTATATTCTGGAAAATTCTTTGAAGGTTTTCTAAAAAAATTATTGAGGGAGTTTGGGTTATCCAAAAATACCCAAATTTTGCCAGAATATTCTTTAGCATAGTATTGACCTACTAGCAAATTTTCAGCTCATTTGAAGATCATTTGAGTAGGAATTTGCTAAATGCAAACTACTGTGTTCAAAAGAGTCCAGAAACATTTTCAGAAAATGTTTCCCACTTCAAAAATCTGTTCTGAGCAATTCATAGCTCCAAAAATCATAGGAAAATTTAGGCAAGCTCTCTGGGACATACTTGGAATTGTAGTTCACTTAGTTGGGCATGAAAATGCATATTACTACAGAATTAAGTATGTTGAGTACAAATGCTTAAAGAATTGTTCTGGGAGAACTACCCAAGTAAAAGGGCTGAATTTTGGACCAGATGACTCTCATGTGATCGAGAACTCACATGTAAATTATCAGCCCAAGATGAGTCCTGTAACTCCCTGTTCTTATTCTCCATACTTATGTATAAGGAAAACATACATAAGAGATATTGTGAGAATTATGGAGGACACAATATGGCTCCACATTAGCTGCAATTTGGCAAGCTAAATCCTTAGGTAGGATAGAACCTGCTGTAAAAGTTTTGAGGCCATTGGAGTTCTTGTTCTTCAGTTGCACTCAAATCTTTTCAGTTTGTCTATTTTGATCATTAGGGAAATGGTTAGTGTATAGCTAAGGCCTTAAGGTCAATTTAGTTTATTCATGTTCTTTGCACAACAGAGGCAAACCAAGCCATGCTTGGCTTTTTCACACAACCCCTGTTCTTAAGAAAGTAATTCTATAACTTCTTTTCATTACATTCTATAAAACATATGCATATGCATTTCAATAGGAACCACAACGAAGGGGACTCAAAGGAGTGATTCATCGAAGTGGATCAAGCTCCGGAGAGTCAAGGGTGGATCTGCAAGGACACTAACTGATATATATGACTACCCTGCAAAACAGGCAAGCTCCAGTTTGCATTTAACAGTTGTTAAGTTTTTATTTTGTATTCACCTTTGGTTAAGATTTGAACTGTGCATTAGGTCTAGTGTTTGATACTCCTCTTGCATAGCCAAATGACCCATGGAGTATTGGGTAGGTATCTTTCACCGTGTAGAACTGCCATGCTTAAGTACGGTTCGATAGAAGTCGAGTGGTGAGATGCTACTCGCAGATTTAGGAACAACAGGGGCATACGGGATTGGTTCGTAATTGAATTAGCAAGTTAAAGTTGAGACCGGAAGGTTGTAGGAGCAGCAGGACATAGGGGCATGGGTGCTGTAGACCTGTCCGTGTCGGTCAAGGACCGATCCGTATGCGGCCCTGTTGAACAAGTTTGAGTTGTGTACCGGACTCATGCTGGCTATATGGGACCCAGTAAACCGATGTACCTCGGGAAGCTGTCGTTGGGACTTTTCGGGTCGTCTCAGCCGGACGGCCGGTGTGCAGTATGTGGGGAATATTCTCATGACATCTCACGTCGGAAGTTGCAACATGAGAGTAGCTACTGTACGGGGCGACTTGATCGATTCAGCGGGGGTGAAACGGGGGAAAGGCTGCCACGTACGACGTCAGTGATGGCTGTTGTAGGCAACGTCGAGTACGGGCGTACGTGTCGTGTAGTCCGGGTGTTATTGATTCGAATCACCGTCGCTCGCGGAATGGACTGAGCATACTTGTTCTCACAGTCGTGACGTAGTAAGAACTTGCATGAGAAAGGAACTAATCATATTGATGTGAAGTATTATACTAGTGTTGTATTGGATCTCGATGAATAGGCTAGTGCAAACTCGATTCTTTTATGCCATGAGCAATTTACATCGGGGGAAAGCGTTTCTTGTTTGATTGTGGACTCCCGATGTAGCGTGCCCAGGGTTACTTAAAATGCTGCAATTAATACCTGAAAGTAAGGATTCACTTTTAGGCGAGTTAATTATGCTTATGCCATCCTATGTTAGGTTCATAACCTCACTTAGAGTTTCATGTTTAGGGTGACGGTTAAGTCTTGCTGAGCGTTATGCTCACGGATGCTATCCGAGTTGTTTTGCAGGTAATTGACTCGCTGATTATGAGAAGGGGTGCCGATGAGACTCGGGAACCTCCGAGTGCTTACTCTAAGAGCATCCTCGCCGCTGCAGATTGTCTTCGTGTTGCTAGTAAGAAACGTCCGCGGGGTGGACCGTTTCTTTGTTGCTAGTTTAGATATGAGTCGTGAGAGTGATAGTCTTCCGCTGTAGTTTACTCTGATATAACTATTTGTAAAACATTCTTGTACGCTTCCGCTAAACTATTTATGTAATATGATGTATGTTCATCGACCCGTGTGCTGTTGGGTGCCGCATAACACGACACCACCCAACGAGGTCCTGTGAGGCCGTCTCAGCGTGGCATCAGAGCTGTTAAAAAAGCAGTAAAATTTTTAAAGTGTATTACAAAGAGATGAGAATATACTTTTAAAATAGACTTTATAGTAAGACGGCTGATACGGTAAGATCATTTGGCATGGCAGTAGGTGTGTGTGTCAGAGGCAGTCGCAGCTCGTTTAGCTTCCCGGGAGCTCAGTTTGGTGCCCGTGTGGACTCCGAATTTACTTGCAGAATTTGGCTAACCGAACAATTTCATTTTGAACCTAGCCGTTGGCACTTGGCACGCTACACGCTGTTTGATTTGAAACGCGTGCGTCTCAGAGTCGTTTCCAGTCCGATCTCCCTCCGAATTGCCTCGCGTGGTGTCTTGGCAGCTGCAAATGGCGATCAGCCGACTGGCCTCATCACGTGTCGCTTCCCGCCGAGTTGCTTCCGATCTCTCCCATCACGCGCAGCTAGCCTAGCTGTAGCTGGCCTCACCTTATCCGGAGTCCGAACGCTCTCGGCTCCTCGCAGTCTCACCGTGCTGTGCAGCTTGGCTCGAAGCTGAAGTGTTATTACAGCCGTCAGTAGCAGGCAGCGGCGCGATGGAGCGGAGGCTGTCGGCGGCGTCGAGGCGGTCCGCGCCGTCGCCCATCCAGGAGCTGTCCCACCTGGCGCAGCGAGTCGGCGCCGTTAATCTCGCCGAGGGGTTCCCCGACTTCCCCGCGCCCGCCCACGTCAAGGCCGCCGCCACAGCCGCCATCGCCGCCGACCTCAACCAGTACAGGTCCGTCTCCCATCCCGTCACCGCCCCCCCCCCCCTCCCCACCCACCCCCCCCCCCCCCCCCCCACACACACACACGCGGCCCTTCAACGCATGCTCAGGGAAAACTCCTCCGGTTCCGTCCCGCCTTGTCCGACCTTTTTTTGTCGCGCGCAGGCATGTGCAGGGCATCTGCGATATCCTCGCCAGGACGATGAGACGAGACCACGGCCTCCACGTCGATCCCCTCACCGACTTCGTGATCTGCTGCGGGCAGTCGGAAGCGTTTGCCGCGGCTATTTTTGCAAGTAGTACAGCAAACTAATAGGCATTCAGTACGCGCTACTGATTCGTTTAGTTTCAGAGCGACAATTCCGTAGTACATTTTGTTGATGGGACGCGATTTTTTGTCTTTCTGTAGTAATTGACCAAGGGGATGAAGTTTTGCTGTTTGACCCTGCTTATGAAACATATGAGACATGCGTTGAGCTAGCCCGAGGTGTCCCTGTAAGTTTCCATATATTTTTTTCCTCTAATGAAGAATCTTATTTTCGAGCAAGACAGATGATTCGGAATCTGAATCGTGTTAGGTGTATGTGCCATTGGATCCACCTTTTTGGACCCTGAACGAAGATAAACTCCTGAAATCATTTACGAGCCGGACAAAGGCAGTGGTTTTGAATAGGTGATCTGATCTCCACCCGTCCTACAGATTCTTGAGTTGTGTGTCCGTGTTGTGTTTATCCCAATTATGTCCCGTTTTGAAACTAGTGTGGCGTTGCTTGCACATTGTATGCCATTTGGTCGGAGTTCCATAACATTGTTTGACTTTCTATAGCGTATTCTTATCGCTGCAGCCCGCACAATCCAACAGGGAAGGTCTTCAGCAAGGAGGAACTGCTTATTATTGCTCAAGCTTGTCAGAAAATGGACTGCTTTGCAATAACTGATGAGGTAGATCTTTCATCAGCAGTAGAGGCATTTATTTTCCCTTTCATTACATGTACAGTAAAAGTTCACGAACTTTTATTAACAAACTTCTGAATCAAAATTTCATCAACCCATTGTTTTTTCGTCAATGTGTCCAAATATTTTCCAGGTATATGAGTATATTACTTACGATGAGAACAAGCATATCTCACTGGCTTCTCTTCCAGGGATGCACGACAGAACCATCATCACATCCTCTCTATCAAAAACATACAGTGTAACTGGTAGGGCGCAGTTTGTTGTGATGCAAAAAAAATATATACATAGCAACTCGGTGAGGGTAATTGACAAAAGAAGAACTGCCTGGATTAAATAGGTTGGAGAATCGGTTGGGCCTGTGCTGCAGCAAACATTGCCTCAGCAATAAGAAACATCCATGTCAAGCTAACAGATTCAGCTCCTGCACCATTCCAAGAAGCTGCGTTGATTGCATTAACAAGCACACCGGACTATTATAAATCCCTGAAAAAAGTGAGCAGTTTATGCCGGTTCAGAATTAAACAATCTTTCATGTTTTCTCCAAAGCAAATTATTTCACACCATATAACTGTAATTACTTTGGTAAGGACTACGAGGTGAGACGAGACTTTATCCTTCGGCTGCTGGAAGACTTTGGCTTTCACATCAGCTTTAAGCCACAAGGTTCTGTCTTTGTATTCGCTGAGCTGCCCGGGTCTTGGCACGTTTCAGATGTGAGTTCCTTCTTATAATACTGAACTATATCTGAAACATTAGTCAGAACGCCACTATTTCCTGGCAATTATGGCATTTGGAAAAACTAGATCGTTCATGAAATTTGTCTGTAAGTACAATATTGTACTCTATGCATGCATATTGTCATATTTGTCAAGCTCACCTATAACAAATCTGATCATTAAGTGATTTTTTCCTATCAGAATCAGGTTATCTCTTTCTGACTGTCTAGTGCTTTACTAAGACCTGACGATCCATTATCTCTACGGTGCAATGCAGATAGACTTTGTGATGAAATTGATCAAAGATGCTGGTGTCGCAGCTGTGCCTGGCCGTGGGTTCTTCCACAGAAGTTGTGACAGTGAAACCTACCATCAGCACTACGTCAGGTTTGCGTTCTGCAAGGGAGATGACACCCTGAAGGCGGCTGCCCTGAAGATGAGAAAGCTGGCAGGCAGCAAGGGGAGAGCGTGGCTCAATGGCAGACAAGATCTGACTGCGTCCACCCCTCCTTGATCATACATGTGCAGTTGATGTGGTTTTTCTTAAATTTCTGGACCTACGAAAATCAGATATCTGATGCCATGTTATGTTTTGCTCCATGCAATACAAGCAAAACCTGTGACTGTCATACGAGATCTACCTAATTCAGGTGAATTAAAATGGGCGAGTGCATTCATCACTTGAAAGTAAAAGGTAAACCTGTCTAGTTCAGGTGAATAAACACCGTCTTGCAAAAAAAAAAGTGAATAAACACCAGGGAGGACACCCAGTGGCGGGGCCAGGATTTGGCGGAATGTCCTGGCTCGTGTTTAAATTGTTTTCCACTTCACACATGACGCATGTAATATGGTAAAATAGATAGCTATTTTAAGACTACGTGTAGAGTGCATATTATGTTACGATATAGAGTGCAAATTTAAAAACAAAATAGAATACAATACTCTAGCACTCTATTTTAGGCTTCTTGGCCATGAAGCCGTAGATGATGTCCTCACTTACACTTGAGAAAACATCTCGCACGATAGATGTGAGTACACAATCGTTCAATAACTTGTCACCCATACTATCTCTCAATTTTTTTTCTTCACTAGACTAATTGCGGAAAACACCCTTTCGACACGTGTAGTTGCCACAAGAAGGATCAATACCAATTTAAAAAACAAATATATGGCTGATAACGAGCCTAAAAATGAATTGATGAGGAGGAGGTACGGATCAAATTTATATTTATTTTTAACATCACATTTACTATGAACTAAAATAAATTATAAAATGACCCCTGAGCCGGTCAGACTCAAATACAGTCCTCTCCGGTTCCCATCCTCTGTCCCGCTCCGCCTGTGCGCCTACGCTTCCTCCACGCACTCCATCACCTTCGCCGACCGTGTACGCATGGTCTGTATCTCAGAAGACATTGGCGGGGTTGGAACCCGGAAGAGAAGGTGAATTGTTCTGGCCACAGCCAGGTCGCCCGTAAGGCGTTCGCGGAAATGTCCCTTCGCCAGCCGCTTCACCAAACGCGGCCGTGGCGTTGTGCGCTTCAGCAGCCTCCGAAGGTGCCTTGTCTCCCCTCCATCTTCCGCGCGCCCTCCATTCTCCGTTCTGAAGCCTCGGCCGAGCCTCTGCGCCGTTCTCCATCCCAGCAACACCTTGAGATGTCTGGTTGTAAGTAGTAACCCTTTCTACAATCTTGACTTACGTGTTCAACTTTTTATCATTGCTGTCAACTGCTGAATACCGTGGTGAGCACTGTTTTTCTTTTTATGATTTTCAGTGTAAGCAAAAACTATACAATCACAGTAAAATGACCCTCCGTTGCTGTTTCTACTCCCTCCAGTTTTAAATTGTTGTCGTTAGAACATCTTTTTTAGTTTCAGAAATAAATTGAAAATGTTGTCCTAATGGCATTGATAAAAAAAACAGAGTAAGTATTTTGCATCACTATTTCTGATGAGCGTAGCCGCTCGCTGTTGTTTCGGTTCTGCACCATCTAGTTGTCATGTATGAGTTCTACTCTATTTGCAGCTGTGCTCCGTATTCCTCTGTATGTTCATGATCTGTGAGAGGAATACAAACACTACTGGTACTCCCAATAAGGATGCTTTCTGTCAGGAGATCCTCTGGTGCATGGTCTGGCCTTGTGGCAACACGGTGTTGTGCTGCTGGTCCTTAACAAGGGATGAATAGCTTACCCATAACAAAGTTGTATTAAACGAGCGTGGCAAGTTTGTGTTTTGTCACCGGCTTACCCAGTTACAGCGCAGAAGGGTCGTAATGTAAACATATGAATTAGAGACACCGGGTTGCTTTCTGTTTTTAAAAGGACCCCAGCGGTTCATCAGCAACGTCATTCTCCAGGCTGTACCGGCCTTTATGTTTTGTCAATTGCTTAATCGGATTTAAATTATGACGCTAGTATGCTTTGCACATTGCTACGGGATCAGGCGGCTTAAAATTCTGACGCTAGTATCCCCACTCGCCTTCATATGCACTGGTGTTTTTCAGCAGAAATGAGACAGCCAGCCTTACAGGGAGAATTCCAGAGTAGACCCTACTTTCTAAGCAATTGAAATAGACAATTTTCAACATCAGTTCTGGGACACATAAAACCCTGCTCCAGTATCTGCGGCAACAGTCAAAATTCTGCCTATTATATAATTCTATAGTCGGATCTGACGGAGATGGGCACACCTTACCCAATTGTAATTAATAGACCATTGGTCCAGAATGAGAAGGTAGATACCGGAAGGGGCAATGGATTAAGCACAAATTGAACTACAATAGTAATAACCCCTCAAGAATCACATGAAATAGATAGCCTAGATAGAGCATGCCAGTTCCTGTATTAACATTAAGGGGAAAAGAATATGACATTCTCTGAGCCAAATCAAACTAAATTCAATCATAATTTACTATTGGCGATCAGCATGATCAAAATGACTAGCTAGGTAGCTACATGGGAGAAACTGTTTGATAGCACAAATTTTGTGCTCATGGATATCATCAATTCGGACAACATGAGTGTTTTAAGTCATTGACGATTAACAAGTTCATGCACCAGTTTATAGACACCCAAGCCATAGAGAGTAGAACTTTGTGTGATTTCAACAAACAAATGGGGACATCAACACATACAGAACTACCTACCAGACATTGAAACGGTTAACAGTGTTGGACTGTACGTATTAGGGGGCAGGGGCATTTTAGTCTTTTTGTATTAGGATTGCTTAGCTCTTAAGCTGTGTCCCCCTATATATGTATCTCCTTGACAGGCTGTTAATGGATTGATTACTTTTCCTAATCTAATTTGGTATCAGATTGCCTCTTTCTCTCTGCCCTTCTCTCTCTCCCGATCGCCGCGCCGCCCTCGACGCGCGCCGCCCGCCGCCTGGCTGTCGCGCCCCCCCCTCCCCTCCTCGCGCGCCGCCGCCAGGCCGCCCCCCCCCCCCTCCTTCTCACGCGCCGCCGCCGCGCCGGCAAGTCGCGCCTCCCCCTCCTTCTCGCGTGCCGCCGCCGCGCCGCCAGGCCGCCCCCCCTCCTTCTCGCGCGCCGCCGCCGCGCCGCCAGACCGCCCCCCCCCCCCTCCTTCTCGCGAGCGTTGCCTGCTCGTGCGAGATCTGCCACTTCCATGGCTGGCGCGCCACCGCCGGCCGCCGAGCCACCGTCGGCTCACCCCCCCTCTTGGGCAGCCGCGTCTCCCTTCTTCCCTCCACGGTGCACCGCCTTCTTCCTCTCTGGTCGCCGTGCTGACCAGATCTGCCACCGTCCCTGACTTGGCTGAGCCCTGGCCGCCCCTTGTCGGCCCCCTCTCCTCTGGCCACCGCCGTCGCGCCTCTGGCCGGCAGGAGAGGCAGCGCCGCCGCCGTCGGCCTCTGCGCCCCCTCGGCGCCCTGATCGCCGTCGGCGCGCCGCCCCGATCCCGTGTTTCCACGCGATGCAGCCGCCGATGGGGAACGAGAGGCCCGGCCTGCCGTCACCGCCTTCATGCCCGGCGCCGCTGCCCCGCCGCCGCCGCCAGAGGCGTCTTCGCCGTTCCCTGCTGGTGGACCGTTCGTGCGCCCCGGCGTTGGCCCAACGCCGCTATTCGGAGCCCCGCCTCCCGCTGCAACGGGTGGGTTCAGGGACTCGACGCCGCCTCAGGGTCCCTTCACAGCTGACCCGCCTCTTCAGGGCCCTTTGCTGCCACCCACCGGCGCACCCCTGCTGCTGCCCGTGCTGCCGCCCGCCGGCGCGACCCCACTGCTGACCGCCGGCGCTCCTGCAGCCCCAGCGCTGCCACCCCTCGAGCCGCTGCTGCCGCCTGGCCTGCCGCCGTCGCCTCTGCAGCATCCTACGTTGGCGCCACTAGCTGGCCCGCAGCAGCCGCAGCCGCCCCTTGGGCCGCCGGTCCTGCCGCCCTGGGCGGTACTTCTCAGCCGCCATCGGCTGATGTACCTGGTTCGGCTATTGCCTACTTGGTTGGCACCACCGTCAAGGGTCCGAGCGTGTTGCCTTCCTTCCCGGCGCCGCCACCGCCGGGGCATGTCGCGACCCGTTCTACACCGTCGGTCTACCTGCGGGGTCTCACGCCATCTGGCCCTGACTGGGTGGTAGACTCCGGAGCCTCATACCACACTACCCCTGACGTCGGTATCCTCTCCTCTACCTGCCCTTCTCGTCCCTCTGACCTTCATCTATCGTTGTTGGGAATGGGACGGCTCTTCCAGTCACCTCAGTAGGTGACTCGGGTTCGGCGGATTCGTTTCAGCTACGTGATGTTCTTGTTGCTCCTGACATCATTCAACACCTTCTTTCTGTTCGTCGTTTTACTACTGACAACCATGTTTCCCTTGAGTTTGATCCTTATGGTGTAACTGTGAAGAATCTTACTACTCGACACATTCTCTTTCATTGTGATAGTACGAGTCCCCTGTACACGATGCGTCTTCCTGCTTCTGCTCCGTCTCTTGTCCTGACTACGACAGCTTCTTCGACCATTTGGCATCGTCGGCTTGGCCACCCTGGTGCTGATGCTATGTCGAAGTTGTCTGGTAGTTCAGTGATTTTGTGTACTCGGGGTACTCATGACTCTCTTTGCCATGTTTGTCAGTTGGGTCACCACGTTCGACTTCCTTTTCCGCATTCTGACACTCGTGTCGAGCGCATCTTTGATTTGATTCACTGTGATCTTTGGATTTCACCCGTTCTCAGTGTTTCTGGATATAAGTATTACTTGGTGGTCGTTGATGATTTTTCGCACTATTCATGGACTTTTCCCTTGCGACAGAAGTCTGATACGTTCGACACTCTTTCTCACTTCTTTGCTTGGGTATCCACCTAGTTTGGGCGCAAGATCCGTGCGGTCCAGTGCGATAACGAGCGCGAGTTTGACAACTCTGCGTTCCGTGACTTTCTGCTTTCTCGCGGTGTTCAGTTGCGCATGTCTTGCCCGTACACTCCCCCCCCAGAACGGCAAGGTTGAGCGCATGATTCGGACCACCAACGATGTCATGCGCTCTCTGATGTTTCAGGCTTCTATCCCTGCTCGTTACTGGGCGGAAGCGCTTCACACCGCCACCTACCTCATTAATCGCCTTCCTACTAAGGCGATTAGTGCTCCCACCCCTCACTTCGCTTTGTTCGGCATCCCTCCTCTCTACGACCACCTTCGAGTGTTCGGGTGCACTTGCTACCCTAACCTCTCCGCCACAGCTTCCCATAAGCTTGCGCCTCGCTCGACTCGGTGTGTTTTCCTTGGGTACTACCCTGACCACAAGGGGTACCGGTGCCTTGACCCTACCACCCGTCGTATCTTGATCTCCCGACACGTCGTCTTCGACGAGTCTTCCTTTCCTTTTTCCACCCCGTCTTCTGACTCCGTCGCTGAGTTGGATTCCCTCTTCTCCACTGACCCCGAGGCCGCTCCTGTACCGCGACCTTGTCTTTTACCTCTTGCAGGTTGCCCTCCCGCTGCGTCACGCGCAGCTTCGGCGTCTTCCACGCCACCTGCTGTACCTTACGTGACACCGACGTCCCTGACGCCACCTGCTGCGCCACGCGCGGCCCCGGCGTCCCTGACGCCACTTGTTGCGCCACGCGTGGGCCTGGTGTCCCTGACACCACTTGCTGCGCCACGTGCGGCACCGGCGTCCCTGACGCCGCCAGCTGCGCCACGCGCGGCCCCAGTGACCCCGGCGTCGCCCGCTGCGCCACGCGCGGCCCCGATGTCCCTGACGACACCTGCTGCGCCACGCGCGGCCCCGACGTCCCCGTTGACACCTGCTGCGCCGAGCGTCCCTGCCGACGCCTGCTGCGCCGAGCGCGACCTCGGCGTCTCCGACTTCGACTACTGCACCACGCGCGGCTCCTGCAGCGCGGTACGCCGACCCCGCTCTTGTCTATCAGCGACGAGCGCGGGATGGTGGGTCGTCCTCTTCGCGTCCTGAGGATTTGATATATTATCCTCCGCTGCTTCACCGGGACCCTCGTCACGTTCACCCGATGGTGACTCGACGGGCCGTCGACGTCCTTCGTCCTGTGGAGCGCTTCTCCGGGGTCGTTCTCTCGTCCTCGACCCCCCCGGAGCCTACCTTGTCACCCATCTCGCCTATCCCCTCTTCTATCCGTAGCGCCCTCACCGATCCTCATTGGCGTCGGGCTATGGAAGAAGAGTATGCGGCCCTACTTGCCAACCGGACCTGGGACCTGGTTCCACGTCCTGGTCGTGGCAATGTTGTCACGGGCAAGTGGGTGTTTACGCATAAGAGGAAGGCGGATGGGTCTCTGGAAATGTACAAGGCACGGTGGGTGCTTCGCGGTTTCACGCAGCGTCCCGGCGTCGACTACGACGAGACTTTCAGCCCGGTGGTGAAGCCGGCGATGGTTCGCACCGTTCTGTCGCTGGCTCTGTCGCGTTCTTGGCCTGTCCACCAGCTGGACGTCAAGAACATGTTCCTCCACGGGACGTTGACGAAGACGGTGTACTGCAGTCAGCCGACAGGGTTCGTTGATTCAGCCCGTCCAGACATGGTCTGCCGGCTGAACAAGTCCATGTACGGGCTGAAGTAGGCGCCTCGGGCTTGGTACAGCCGGTTCGCCTCCTTCCTGGCCTCGCTCGGCTTCGTCGAGGCCAAGTCGGACACTTCGCTCTTCGTCTACAGGCGTGAGGGTGACACTGTCTACCTCCTTCTGTACGTGGACGATATTGTCCTCACAGCGTCCAGCCCGGCTCTTCTTTAGCGCACGATCTCCGCCTTGCAGCGCGAGTTCGCAATGAAGGATCTCGGCCAGCTCCACCACTTCCTGGGCGTTGCGGTCGAGCACCGCCCGGGTGCCCTGTTCCTCCACCAGCGCCAGTACTGCCTGGATATCCTCGAGCGAGCGGGCATGGCTGATTGTAAGCCGTGCTCCACTCCCGTGGACACCCAGGCGAAGGTGTCTTCGTCCGACGGCGCCCCGGTCGCCGACCCTACCACTTACAGGAGTCTTGCAGGTGCACTGCAGTACCTCACCTTCACCAGGCCAGACATCTCCTACGCGGTTCAGCAGGTGTGTCTTCACATGCATGATCCGCGGGAGCCGCACCTCACAGCGGTGAAGCGGATCCTTCGGTACCTGCGTGGTACCCACGACTACGGCCTTCTTCTACGACGCGACTCTGCCTCCGAGCTGGTTGTCTACACCGACGCTGACTAGGCGGGTTGCCCGGACACCCGCTGGTCCACCTCCGGCTACGCCGTCTTCCTAGGCGGGAACCTTGTCTCCTGGTCCTCGAAGCGGCAGCATGTGGTGTCCCGCTCGAGTGCTGAGGCGGAGTACCGTGTCGTGGCCAACGGTGTGACCGAGTCGTCCTGGCTTCAGCAGCTACTTCAGGAGCTACACTCCCCCCTCACTCGGAGTACGTTGGTCTACTGCGACAACGTCAGTGCCGTCTACCTCTCCACCAACCTGATGCAGCATGAGCGCACGAAGCACGTAGAGATCGACATTCACTTTGTTATTGAGCGGGTGGCTCTCGGGGAGGTGCGAGTCCTGCACGTTCCGACGTCGTCGCAGTTCGCCGACATCTTCACCAAGGGACTTCCTTCGACAGTGTTCACCGAGTTTCGGTCCAGTCTCAACATCTGCCGTGGCTAGATGTTGGGACTGCAGGGGGTGTTGGATTGTACGTATTAGGGGGCAGGGGCATTTTAGTCTTTTTGTATTAGGATTGCTTAGCCCTTAAGCTGTGTCCCCCTATATATGTATCTCCTTGACAGGCTGTTAATGGATTGATTACTTTTCCTAATCTAATTAACAGTCCAGTACAAGAGACTGTTTATCGACGGACAAGCAAAGAAGCATAAATCAATCACATGATTTAAAAGCAGAGATCAGTCCTGAGTCCTGACTTAGAGGAGCTGAAATACTTGCTACCAGAACGCCTAGAATTGGGATACATACAGTAGAAGGTACATGATCACAAGGAATCAAGTCACATTGCCGTGGGACAATAAAGCAGATATCATGCATTCAACTTACTGCAGAGCATTGTTTAGTAAGTTCACCAGAAACAAACATCATGGGGGGCAAACATCATGAGGAACATTTCATAATATTGCTAACACTAATCAATAAGTGCATCAGAAACAACTCAACAAGTACATTTCATAGATTAAGCGCGCTTCAAGAGTGTATTCACATGGAGGCAAACATCACCCAACGACACATCACATAGACATTAGGAATGGCGCAACGCACAAATAGGGACACATAAGCTTATATGTCATAGATCATTTCCACTGCACGAGCTCACCCTCCCAGGGGCACCACGAAACCTGAGTACCCTAGTTCTTACCACCATCGTGGGCCTCGAGCTCCTGGATGATGACGTAGCCAACCTTCTTGGGGCTCTCGGTGTCAGACGCCTCCTCGTCATGTTCGTCGCCATAGAGCTCGTCGTAGGGGGAGGACGTGGCGGCGCTGGTGAGCACGGACCAGAAGAGGTACAGGGAGGCGGCGGTGAGCGCGCCGCAGGCGACGCCAAAGAGGAGCCCGACCACGACCACGAGGATATCCATGGCGCGGTCCTGGGCCCCGATCGCCGCGGCTTCGGCGACGGCCGCGGGACGCGGGAACTCGGGGCGGCGGATCTGGACGTTGGCGGGGATGGAGTGGAGGTGGTGGTGTCGGTGGTCCTGGTGGTGGTGGGGGAGGTGCGGGCCGAGGCGGCGTACGCGGAAGACAGTGATGACCTTGGCGACGCGCGGGATGAGGTAGTGGTGGACTGCGCCGTCGCCGCCGGGGTTGGGATCGGCCGGGAAGGACACGAAGAAGGTGTGGCACCGCCGCGCGTCGGCGGCGACGAGGGACACGGCGGCGATGGTCAGGAGCAGGAGGAGGCGCTGGGCCATGGCGACGGCAGCGGACAGGGAGGGCCGGATTCAGGGTGAAAGGGGAAGTTCGCTTGAAGAAAAAGAAGCTTGGAGTACTCTTTGGCCGGTCCAAGGAAGGAGAATCCGAGGAGGAGGTGTTCACAGAGGGGTGGTGGGCTTTCGCAGTCGAACCCTTGGTTCTTCTCGATTTTATGGACTTGAGCTCTAGACGGGGCAAAGAATTTGGATGTGTTTAGCACACGATTGAAGACGAGGCTTTCACTTTTAACTAAAGGTACTCTCAATATTGTTGAAGTGTTATTGTTATGATAATAATATTAGTTTAATTTGAAATTTAAACTATTGTACTAGTGATATCAATTTAAGAATAAAAAAGATGTGTTTTCACGACAAGAACAACTTTAATACAAATATATGGACAATTTCAAACAGGATAGTGCAAAGGCTCTAGAGTTCTTTAATGACAAGAGTGGCGGATGGTAGTACAAACACTAATGCAAGTTGTGACTTGTATGTGTTGGTAGCCATCGTATTATGTTGTGAACTTGTTTATACTTCTTCTTTCTTTTATAAAGCCTTTGTCTCAAGCATGTTGAGTAGGCTAGATATGAAATCCAAACTGGGTTTCATATCCTTAGTAATGGCGTGTTTTGATGTTGGCTCGCCAAACCTATCACGACCCTCCTACTTTATCTGGGCTTGGGACCAGCTATACCTAGAAAGGCATACGCGGAGTTGTGAACTTGTTTATACTATTATTGTTGTTATTATTATTACAGTACAGTAAACCATGCTCGTAAATATGTCCTAAAGTTACAAATAGAAGGCACCAAGCTTGGAGATCGTAAACTGAGTCCCCTTTACTGCTCAATGAAAGATCAACCATCTCCTAAGATGTCCTATAAAAACAGAAAAGAAAAAATGAGAATGGAACTGATTTTACCGACAGAACAAATAGCATTTTTTGAAAATTATGAGAGCAGTATATAGTAAGGGTGTGTTTGGTATGGATGTAACTCTAAGTCTTGCTTCAGAGATAAGTGGAGCCAACCAAACATCACAACTTCAAAAATTGATGGAGTCCAATTTCATAGAGTTGGTGAAATCCCATTCATCTTGTTAAGTACATTTTTACAACTCTAAAGTCCTCCAAAATGAACCTTGTACAGATGTAGAGTTTAGAGGTAATTAACCATCACTGTCACAAGTTATAGATTCATAACCTTCCATTCTATTCTCATCTTACCATCTTCCCGAATTTCTTTCTCTCATGCACAGTCTAACCCTAGCCGCCACCAACTACGTGCTTGTGCTCCCAATCCACCACCATGCTCATTTTCCCGTTAAGCTCAACATATTTTTCAAAGTTGGTGACTAAAATTTTCTTTCTAGAAATATTCACTCAATATATTCTCCAAAATTGACGAGTCAATTTTTGTAGAAATATGTTTCTAAATTTTTTTTAAAATTTTTAATTTAGTGATTCATTTTTTAAAAGAATGTCCACTCAACATATTTTTAAAAATCTTTAAGTATATAATCTTTACAAAAACATCCACTTAACACATTTTTGCAATTAGTTACTTGACTTTAATTTAAAGAAATGTTTGCTCAATGTATTTTCTAAAATCAGTGACTCGGCTTTTCTCTATAGAAATATTCGCTCACCATGATTTTTAAAATGGTGACTTGAATTTTTTTCATTGAAATGTTTACTCAACATATTTTTTTCAAAGTTGGTGTATAAATTTTTATTTATAGAAATATTCACTTAACATTTAAAAAAATGGTGACTTACCTTTTATTCATAGAAATTTTCAATCAACATTTTTTAAGAAATTTGATCCAACTTTCTTTACTGAACTATCCAATCAATATATTTCCTAAAACTGGTGACTGATCTTTTGTTTTATTTAAAAAATATTCACTCAGAATATTTTCTAAAATTGATAACTCAAAATTTTATGTACATAATTATTCACTCAACATGTTTCATAGAATTGATGACTCAACTAAACTGTAGAGATATTCACTTAACATATTTTTTTACAATATATTCTTCCAACATATTATCTAATAATGGTCAAGGTTCCAAAAGGCGCTAGGCGGGCGGCGATCCTCCGCCTTGAGCCTAAGCGTGCCTCGACGGCACGTAGACGATATGTACTGTATCAGTGGTGCTTTATAGAAAATTTTAAAATACGGGAGTATAAGGCTAATTTTTCACAACCCACTTCTACTTTCTCTCTCTTTCCCTATTTCGAGTTGTCCCCATGGTGCAACCCAATGCGGCCCACCGCCTCTGACACTTACTTTCAGCACTCCCCCACCGCTAGGGCTTCAACCCTTCCCCGTCCCACGGCCATCTCCCCTCACCCGCCTCCCACCCATGTCTCTAATGGATCCCCGCCCGCTCCCACCCGCGCACGATGCACCCCCCCCCCCCCGACCTCGACTCCCGCCATGCCTCCGATGTATTCCTCGCTTGCACCCGACCAGCGCGGCCTGCTCCCAGTGAGGGGCCCGCTCGCCCCGACCGGGTCGGCACCGCTCGCCCGGGAATCACACTGGGTGGTGCTGTGCGATGCGGCACCAAACAACATGCACGAAAAGACGGTAAAAATATAATGAAACCATTTTATTACTCAACATAACCTCTTTTACAACATAATGTACATACGTAGTGGAATTTAAAAGCTGGACATCTACTCACTCTCGACCCTAACTACGCCGAAGAGAAGTCGTTCAGCCCGTGAACGCTTCCTACTAGCTTCACCAAAGAAAGGCAGTGGCTAGGTTTTCAATGAGTTGAACGAACCATGAGGTTCGTCGTCTCACCGAACAATCATCTTTATAGCAGGCATCCTGCTACCTGCAAAAATAACTCAGAAGCAATCGTGAGCACTAAGGCTCAGCAAGTCTTACCCATCAATCCTAAACATGTAACTCTACATGTAGGGATAGTAAGACAGTGGGAACATGAATTTGCAAAATGAAGCTTGACTAAACTTGATCTTTATATTCATATTCTTATAGCCTTCATTTTAGTGGTCCTCACGCCTCACAACACTAGAAGTCCACAATCAAACAAGAAACGGTTATCCCGATGTTGCTAGCCTAAGGTGGAAATGAACTTTAGTTGGCACTATATCTAATTCAGTCAAGGTTCCAATACAATGATTAATCCATGAACAACAAGTTAAGAGACTTAGTTCCTCTTCTTACTACGTCACGGCGCAGTGGGCAAGTATGCTCAATTCTCTTCCGCGAGCGACGGTGATTCGAATCAATAACAACCCGGAATACACGACACATACACCCGCCTCGAAAGACTCTCTCAAGAGCTCTTTCTTATGTTGTATGCAACAACCTTTCACACGACACCCCGACATAGAAAAACGTTTCGCACCGAGCAGGATGGTCCTCTACATGGACACGTAAAAGTTGCCCGCTAAAGGATTTACACCTCCCGCATTCTCAACGCCATTCCCACGCGAAGGATGAGTATCTATATCACGGTCCATCGAGTTACATCGGTTTCATGGGTCCCATACCCCACTATATATCCGGTATAGCTCAATCTTGTCCAGCGGAGCCGCATACGTGCGGTCCTTAACCGATACGGACGGGGCTAAACCCAACCTCCACATTTGACTTACCATCCCGGCTCAGGCTCAATGTGGCCTCAAGCATTGTCACACCCATCGCAGGTCGAGACAACCTTGAGCGCTCCATCCTACATGAACTCCCCGTCCCCATCTCATTTTTCATGAGGGTGCTTTTATCATCAACCTCTCGCGAGTAACTCCATTATTTGACCTTTCTCGCGAGTAGCTTTTTACTACTCAACTTCTACCGAGCTAGCTACAACATTAGCCTAGCATCTACGACGAGGCAAAGCCTACACTAAACCTTCTACTCAGGGATGTAATAGCCATGCAAGTGGGTTTCAATCATCCTAGACATAATGCACAATATCAAGTCTAATAACCATGAGGTGAAGTCAAGCAAAATTTAAAACGGTAAATATATGCAAACCGGGACTTGCCTTGCTCAACAGTTTTGTTAAAAGCTAGGAGTTAGTATTCCTCCGGAGAATCCGCCAAACTCGTCACGAGATGGAGATCCTCGCTGCGGAGTTGAGTCCTCGTCGAACGTCGACGTCACGTGAGCTATTAAGATGATTATGCACATGTATTCAAAAACAATTTAGAAAATGATTCAAAGCTGTTGTACAAGTTAACTCACACCTAAGAGGGATAAACAACAGCAAGATTTCTGTTGTTGGATCTAAATCTTAGAGAAGAAAATGCTAACTGAAATGGAGGTACCATTAACCAACATGTGATTAAGTCCTCATATGAACAGTTAAACCTAAAGGATGGTAGCTCAAGTTCCAGAGGTCCAATGAAGCTGAAAATTTAACCATAGCTTTTAGGGAATGTATTCAGACAGTGTGCAAAAATTGAGCTCATGACATGGCTCCATGTGATCACAACAAATTCCTTATGTGATTTTCACCAATGTGCCATTACCTCCTAGGTCTTAAGCTTTCCTATGATGCAAAGTAGACTTTTTGTGAAGTAAAAAATGTCTTGAGTCCATAAGAATTGGTTTTACCAATTTTGGAGTTTCTTACATGGAGATATGGATTTTACAAGGATTGAAGAAAAGCTGAAAATGGGTTCTGTTTATTTTTCTATTTTTCAGAGACATAAAGGATTGACACTACATTTGGCCAAGCAAGTGAGGTCCAATGACTGTTAAATTTTTACTGGAGTTCAAGTATTTTTGGAAGAATGTACTTCCCAAATTTGGGAATTTTCCAATAAACATAACTCCTGTAATAATTCCTACAAGATTTTCCTTAAATGAATCAATGAGCCAAATCCAGAGATTTTCATAACCATTGGTCTTCACCCATGGATAGTACTCTCTGAGAGGAATCCAAAAAATTTATTTGGGAATTTTCGGACACTCGTACACAAAGTTATGGCTCTTCAAAGTTTGAACTATTCTCTAAAAATCCTGAAAATGTTTAAATCCTGCCCATGGGCCCCATACGTCAGCACTCTCTTCAACCTCGTGCAAACAAAGGACAGCGGCGGCGCCCTCCGGCTAGGGTCGCCAGAAGGGATTTCCCGGCATCCTCCCGCGCTGGGGTGAGCTCCGAAGGCGCAGAGCCGGGCCTCGCCCCCTCCGCAGGTGTGAGCCTTGAAGGCGCAGTACCGGACCTCACACCCTCCGCAGGGTGAGCTTCGAAGGTGCAGAGCCGGGCCTCGCCGCCTCCACAGGGATGAGCCCCGAAGACGCAAAGTCGGGCCTCGCCCCCTCCGTAGGGGTGAGCTCCGAAGGCGCAGAGCCAGACCTCGCCCCCTCCGCAAGGGTGAGCCCCGAAGGCGCAGTACCGGACCTCGCCCCCTACGCAGGGTGAGCTCGGAAGGCGCAGAGCCGGGCCTCGCCCCCTCCGTAGGGGTGAGCCCCGAAGGCGCAGTACCGGACCTCACCCCCTCCGCAGGGGTGAGCTCCGAAGGCGTAGAGCCAGGCCTCGCCCCCTCCACAGGGATGAGCCCCGAAGGCGCAAAGCCGGGCCTCACCCCCTCCGCAGGGGTGAGCTCCGAAGGCACTGTACCGGACCTCACCCCCTCCGCATGGGTGAGCTCCGAAGATGCAGAGCTGGGCCTCGCCCCCTCCGTAGGGGTGAGCCCCGAAGGCGTAGTGTCGGACCTCACCCCCTCCGCAGGGGTGAGCTCCGAAGGCGCCACGTGTCCAGCAGGGCCGGGCCTCCCCTCTCCTCAGAGGCGAGCCCTGGGCCAGCCACATGGCCAGCAGGGCCGGGCCTCCCCTCTCCTCAGAGGCGAGCCCTGGGCCAGCCACATGGCCAGCAGTGTCGGACCTCACCCCCTCCGTAGGGGTGAGCTCCAAAGGTGCAGTGCCGGACCTCGCCCCCTCCGCAGGGGTGAGCTCCGAAGGTGTAGGGCCGGACCTCGCTCCCTCCGCAGGGGTGAGCTCCGAAGGCGCAGGGCCGGATCTCGCCCCCTCCACAGGAGTGTGCTCCGAAGGCGCAGTGCTGGACCTCACCCCCTCCATAGGGGTGAGCTCCGAAGACGCCACGTGTCCAGCAGGGTCAGGCCTCCCATCTCCTCAGAGGCAAGCCTTGGGCCATCCACGTGGCCAGCAGTGTCGGATCTCTCCCCCTCAGCAGGGGTGAGCTCCGATGCCGGACATCACCCCCTCAGCAGGGTGAGCTCTGATGCCGGACATCACCCCCTCAGCATGGGTGAGCTCCGATGCCGGGCCTCTCCCCCTCAGCAGGGGTGAGCTCCGATGCCGGACATCACCCCCTCAGCACAGGTGAGCTCCGATGCCGGACCTCTCCCCCTCAGCAGGGGTGAGCACCGATGCCGTACATCACCCCCTCAGCAGGGGTGAGCTCCAATGCCGGACCTCTCCCCCTCAGTAGGGGTGAGCTCCGATGCGAGACATCTCCCCCTCAGTAGGGGTGAGCTCCGATGCCGGACCTCATCCCCTCCGTAGGGGTGAGCTCCGATGCCGGACCTCACCCCCTCAACAGTGGTGAGCTCCGATGCCGGACCTCACCCCCTCCGCAGGTGTGAGCTTCAAAGGCGCAGAGCCGTACCCCACCCCCTCCGCAGGGGTGAGCTCTGAAGGCGCGGAGCCGGACCTCACCCCCTCCGCAGGGGTGAGCTCCGAAGGCGTAGAGTCGGGCCTCGCCCCCTCCGCAGGGGTGAGCTCCGAAGGCGTAGTGCCGGACCTCGCCCCCTCCGCAGGGGTGAGCTCCGAAGGCGCAGTGCCGGACCTCACCCCCTCCGTAGGGGTGAGCTCTGAAGGCGCAGTGCCGGACCTCACCCCTTCCGTAGGGGTGAGCTCCGAAGGCGCAGAGCCAGACCTCACCCCCTCCACAGGGGTGAGCTCCGAAGGCGCAGAGCCGGACCTTGCCCCCTCTGCCGGGGTAAGCTCTGAAGGCGCAGAGCCGGACCTCGCCCCCTCCGCAGGGGTGACCTCCGATGTCGGACCTCACCTCCTCCGCAGGGGTGACCTCCAATGCCGGACCTCACCCCCTCCGCAGGGGTGACCTCCGATGCCGGACCTCACCCCCTCCACAGAGGTGAGCTCCGAAGGCGCCATGTGTCCAGCAGGACCGGGCCTCCCCTCTCCTCAGAGGCGAGCCCTGGGCCTGCCACGTGGTCAGCAGTACCGGACCTCACCCCCTCCATAGGGGTGAGCTCCAAAGGCGCAGAGCCGGACCTCGCCCCCTCCGCAGGGGTGAGCCCCGAAGGCGCAGTGTCGGACCTCACCCCCTCCGCAAGGGTGAGCTCCGAAGGTGCCACGTGACCAGCGGGGCTGGGCCACCCCTCTCCTCACAGGCGAGCCCCGGGCCTGCCACGAGGCCAGCAGAGCCGGGCCTCGCCGCCTTCGCAGGGTGCTCCGAAGGCGCCACGTGCTACACCGGCGTGAAGGAGTTTCCAAGAAAGTGTGCGGGATAGAAAAGGAGAAGGCCCCACCCCGGGATCATTATCTCCCCCGAGGTGGGCTCGGGGGCCACTATCGGTACTCTCAATACCGGGTACCCCATCGCACAGGAGAAAAACCGCCTAAGGACCTTACACCCTCCGCAGGGGTGAGCTTCGAAGGCGCCATGTGTCCAGCAGGGCCGAGCCTCCCCTCTCCTCAGAGGAGAGCCCCGGGCCTGCCACGTGGCCAGCAGAAGCGGGCCTCGCCACCTTCGCAGGGGCGAGCTCCGAAGGTGCCACGTGTCCAACGGGGTCGGGCCTCCCCCTCCTCAGAGGCGAGCCCCGGGCCTGCCACGTGGCCAGCACCGCCGGGGCTCGCCCACTTCGTAGGGGCGAGCTCCGAAGGCGCCACGTGTCCAGTGGGGTCGGGCCTCCCCTCTCCTCAGAGGTGAGCCTCGGGACAGCCACGTGGCCAGCAGTGCCAGACCTCACGCCCTCCGCAGGGGTGAGCTCCGAAGGCGCCATGTGTCGTGCTGCCCACCCCGGCTCGGTAGGCAGCAAGAGTAAAGGCACGCCATGCCCTGTCCGATCAAGGCATTCAAGACCCGCACCTTCCCAAGACGCGGAGATGCGGCACATGCCCCTGTCAGGTGGCATTGTGACCAGTCGCGTCGCAGTTAAGACAGACACACCATTTAGAAGCTGTTGATCAGTAAATACGGCGACAAGACATGCCCTGCCGTCTCTGCCATCATCAACCACTACGCCTAGCTTGCGGCACGAGCAGGACGGCAGGACGACGATTAAGAAGCCATTGCTAGAGACAACTACCAGCATTTACTGCAAGATATGGTAGATGGCAGGAAATCTCCCCGGGGCCACCTGTTGGGCCCCGGGGCCCACCTTGTAAGCCGCCCGAGCCTTGAAGTATAAAATACTCGGGTTGGCAACGTTGCAAGGGGTTCGACTCCTCTAGGGTTTGAGCATTCCAAGGTTGGCTCCTTCTAGCGCCTAGGGCAACTCAGCTCATCCAGATCACTAAGCTTAGAACTCCGGTTCTAAGCTTCGAGCAATACAGCTTCCGTGGACGTAGGGTATTACGCTCCGGCGGCCCGAGCCACGTAAAAATTCTTGTGTCAATCCTCTCACAACTAACGTGACCTTCCGAGAGAACTAGCCCCTCCGAAAAAGAACCTCCGCGGGTTGCTCCTGAAGCAGGCCCGGGGGATGTGTTGACGGCACACTTCGACAGCTACATTCAAGCTGTCCACGGTGACCGAACGGGTTTTCTTCGGTGTTCACTCGGGAGCAGCGACACTTTGCCGTTTTTGGGCGCAAGCGAGCATGGAACCGTGGGGTGAAGTTACAAGCCGGGTAGAGCACGCGTTGGCGAAGCTTTTTCGTGTGGCAAGCTCAAGCAACCGAGGCTCGGTGGCAGGGTGCGGCGGGAAGAACATAGCACGGGCGCCGGCGTCGGTGTTCTCGGGAGAATGCAGAGAGCGTCGCGTGAGCGAGCGAGAGGAGTAGAAGTTCGATTGTGCAGCCTTCGTGGGAGATAAATATCGAGGTAAACCGACCTGAAGAGCAGAAGGTGGCACCGGAAACTCATCGGGAACGGCTGCACCGAGCTGTTGGCGCGCACTCAGCCGAGGGGACAAAAGAATAGAGACGGTGCTCAATTCGGGAGACTGACAAGTGGGCCATAACACCTCATTTCTTTTCTATTCCCTATTCTTTGAGATTCCCACACAAACATTGTTCAAATCTCACCAAACATGGAGAGTAAGCTAAATAAAATGTAAGGAATTTGAATCTGAAATCATATTTCAAAATTTTGTTTGGTTCAAAGTTCAAATTCAAGTTTGAATTTGAACATGCCCTCATTTAACCCTTTGAAAAAATGGTAGATGAGCTCCAAAAATATCCAAATTTGAATTATGAGCTTATTGATACATGGGGAATGCATTGTGAATTCATTTGGATGCATTTATACAATCTGAATATGAATCCTTTTAAAAGATTCAAAATAGTGTTTAAATTTCCCTCCATTCTCTACACATGGAATATGTGCACATAAGGGTAATTTGGGGAGTGGAATATTTTCCTCATGTTATCATGTGTTAAGCATGAGCTAGAGAAATTTTTTAACTCCCTCACATGTCTAGTTTTGTGTTCATCATTTCATGTGACACAAGTCAATCTTTCCTTTGCCTTCACTCTGTTTCACAATGTGAAATAAAACTTTACAAAACATAGGGCTGTTACACTCTCGTCCGCGCGCGACCCCTCCCCCCGCCGCCTCCGATGGATTCCCCGCCTGCGCCCGACCAGGGCGTCCTGCTCCCGTCCGCGCGCGACCGCGCCTTGCGACCGCCTACCCACCAAGGCGAGGCGGAAGGGCAGCACACCCATATGCCCGCTTTTTACCATCTTTTGTTTCACTAATAAAGGTGAATCAATATTTTTTAAATGGTGATTCATGATTTATCGAATATATTTTCCAAAGAAGAAGGCTTGCAGCGTGCTTCGTTGCAAAATCTAAGCCCACGAGCGCGAAGAATAAGAATCGGGCCCGTGCGCTAAAGAAGAAATCTGCTTCATTGTCTCTGGCCCACAATCGCGAAGATGAAGAATCTGGCCCGCACGTGAAGATGAGTCTGCTTCCTTGCAACAGAGGTAATGGGTCAATCCTGCAAATAAAAGACCAAGCCGATGAAACAATAGCGCGGAAGTGAAAATCATTTATAACTGGTATGAGAAGTGACTGAAACTAATTGCAATGCTTAAGCAAATCGAGAAACCTCTACAATAACGACCCAAATATGAAATATGACAAATAAATTTTTAGTACACGTTACTATTGAGATAATTCAATTTAACGTGTAAACGCTACCAGACATTACGTATGCTATAGACCACCAAGACCATATCCCGTATCACACAATCTATTTTGAAATTTTAAAAAAAACACCTGCCGCTCCAATGAGCGTGGCTCACACAACGGCCCTACTCCCTGCGGTCACGAACTGTTGACGTTTTAGATTTGTAAATTGACTTACACTTCGTTTCTTTTTGTTGTGCTAAACATTAATAAAACTACCCTGCGATAGTGTGATCTTATCGGCCCTAAGAGCATCTTCGAGAGAGTCTTATAAAATTAGCTCCTAAAACAAGTTTCTGGGAGTAAATAAAAATTATCATAGATATTTTATTCTGTCGTCCCACAGTTCTCAGTAAATTGAATGTAAAAGTACTTTTAATTAGATGGTACCATGTTAATATTACTATGTGCTGACCATTTGATCCAAAAAGACCCCAAAACTTTTGTTATCAACTGGTTGACGCATAGTAGCTTAATAGAGATGAGCACGGTATGCCTCTTTCTTCCAGTTTTTATCAGCCATATACCGTGTGCTTTAAGTCATATTTTCCAGTATAAGGAAAAGAGGTAGCTCAAAGTCTCTCCCAACCCAACTCTCATTTTAAGTAGTCGCAATGCAAATAATTCCTTTTTCACAAATCTAAGCATAAACAATCTGTGGCGGTGCAGTAATCTTACCATCGTATGAAAATTGGAACAAAAATACAAGCAGGATCTATAACAGGCAGCAGAAACAATTTGAATGGCGAGATTTCAATAATGTTGCATGGAAACAGACACATGATCATCATCTAGCAGGCCCCCTTGATCAGCACCGCATCAGCACAGCCTATCAATGCAGTCCAAATTGCTGTCAAAGTTTGCTATCTGCTGATTTTTATGATCAATACATAAGCATTGCAAACATGGCCACTTTACAACAGCTATGTCTGTTGTCAGGAAATGTGTCGAAACATTACTTGGCTCAACGATTCCTATTTTCAAAAATAGAACACTTTGGTCTTCATTTAAACTTTTTTATCACAAGTGGTATTGGCACATGTTTGGGATGCTTATGTATTACAACAACAACATCCAAGCCTTTATCCCAAGCATGTTGGGGTATGCTTATTTATTGATCACATTAAATTATTATGGATGAATAATAAATCATACAATCTAAGCTTAGTGATGTAACTATATTCTGCAGCGAGTGGCTACAATCTTGCAGTGATACCTGCTAAAAATCACTTACAATTTCTCTTTTTTTTTAATTCGGGATTGCAAGTGAGCTATGTTATCATTCTCTAGGTAGAGAATAGACACCGCAACATAAAGCAGCAATCCATATGACCCAATCTCTTATATCCAGGATCTTCTTTGTTATGCCCAACAATTCCCAAGTCTGGTCTTATGATTGCCCTATTAACTGTTTGAGAGAAAAAAATGAGACCCTATAAACTGCAATAACAAACAGTAGCATAAATAATCACAAAGAATGTGTGCAAGAGAAGTATATTAACTTTGACGATACATTTATGAATGCTTGGGTCACTTGTGCATATTGATTTATCTCAAGAAGTATTTTCACAATACAGCTGATTTACTCAAAAGAAACAAGCAGCTCATTTAGATGTTACAAATATCCTGCTACAGCATGTGGTCCTAGAAGTAGTGTTTCTGAGACTGTCAATTTCCAAAACAGCAGTTATCTGCAACTGGAGAGAGTGTATGCCAATCACAAAATGAGATCATTTTACCAATGTAAGTGTTATCCAACTCACGAGAACATGTAAGTATACTGTTATGAATATGACTTATATTATTACGGGGCAAGGATCCGAATATATAGAGGTACATGAGGAGTACAAATATGGAGAATAATCTCATACAAGGAAAAACATAAATAAAGATAATCTCCTAACATAAATAGAGATATTCTCCTAACAAGATAATCTCCTAACATAAATAGAGATATTCTCCTAACACCCCCTCAAACTCAAGGTGAGTCGCGAACACTGAGTTTGGAGAGATAAAAGCTATACTGAGCTCGGGTCTGTGCCTTCGTGAGGAAATCAGTCAACTGAAGCTCTGAAGGCACATACTAAAGATCAATAACATCATCCTGTACCTGTGCTCGTGTATAAGAAGCATCAACACCAATATGCTTGGTAAACTCATGCTTGACCGGATCACGAGCAATACTATAGCACATGTACTGTCAGACAAAAGAGGAGTCGGCATACAAACAGAAACACCAAAATCCTCAAGCAACCACTGTAACCAAGTAACCTCTGCAGTCACAAGAGTCATAGCACGCAACTCAGCCTCTGCACTCGAACGAGAAACTGCTACTTGTTTCTTAGTGTTCCAAGCAACGAGGGAACCACCAAGAAAAACACAATAAACAGAGAGAGATCGACGATCAGAGGAATTACTAGCCCAAGTGGCATCACAATACGCCTTGAGCTGTAAGGAGCTAGAGCGTGGAAAGAACAAGCGCCTAGAGATAGTCCCACGAAGATAACGCAAGACACGAAGTAAGTGGCTGTAGTGAATCTAAGTCGGAGCTGAAACAAACTGACTCAGAATGTGAACGGAATATGAGATATCAGGACGAGTGACACCGAGATATACTAGACTCCCTATAATATGACGATAACGAGTAGGATCATCAAGAGGTTCACCATCAGTGGATCGAAGGTGAACATTAAGCATCATAGGAGTCTCAACAGTGCGGTGATCAGTAAGAGAAGCCCGATCAAGAAGATCCTGAATGTACTTCTCTTGAGACAGATAGATCCCCTTAGAGGTAGAGGAAACCTCGATCCCAAGGAAGTGACGGAGAGGACCAAGATCGGACATAAGAAACTGATCACTAAGACGAGCCTTCATGAAGGCTATGTACTCAGGGTCGTCTCCAGTGATGATCATATCATCAACATACAGAAGAAGAAGTGTACGACCACGAGACGAGATATGCACAAAGAGCGCAGGATCATGAGCACTGGCAGAAAAACCAGTAGCAGTGACCACGGACGCAAAACGCTGAAACCAAGCACGAGGAGCCTGCTTAAGGCCATAAAGAGAACGTCGAAGACGGCAAACCATACCCTCAGGAACAGAATACCCAGGTGGTGGCTGCATATAAACCTCCTCACGCAGCTCACCATTAAGGAGGGCATTCTTCACATCAAGATGAGAGATGGACCAGTCACGAACAGAGGCCACAACAAGTAGAGTGCGAACAGTGGTACAGTGAGCAACAGGAGCAAAGGTCTCATCATAGTCACGATCATGTTCCTGCTGGAAACCACGGGCGACTAAACGAGCCTTATAGCGCTCAAGTAAACCATGAGCGGTTCTTAACCTTATAGACCCACTTACAGGTGATAGGACGAACACGTGGGGGACATGGCACGAGTTTCCACGTGCCGGTGCGCTCGAGAGTAGCAATCTCCTCGGCCATCACATGTTGCCATTCTAGATGAGGAACAACATCACAATACGTAGCCGGCTCATGCAGAGCAGCAACAACAAAGCTAGAAGGAGAATACCGATCAGGAGGCTGTCGAGGACGATGACCACGTCCAAGAGGCTGCTCAGAAGAAGCATCATCGGAAGGAGATGATCTCTCAGGAGAGGAGGATGTACCAGGAGAGGCAGACTGATCCGTAGAAGATGGATCATCAGAAGGTGACCCAACTGGAGTAGACGGCTCATCAGAGGAAGATGGTATGTCTGAAGGAGGGACAACTCGTCGAGTATAGACCTGTGTCACTAGAGCCTTCAAATTATAATCGGGAACCAAAGAAGCAAGCTCCGAAGGAGAAGAAACCGTGGAACGCGACACCGAGTGTGAAGGTGGTACACCAGAAACTGGAGCATCTGGAAAAAACAGAAATGAAATGGGATCGACCATAAATACAGAAGAAGTATCAGAAGAAGGACGAGGATAGAAAGGACGTGTCTCATCAAAAACAACATCTCGTGAAATCCTCATCCGTCGATCAATCGGATCCCAACAACGATACCCCTTATGCTCCGAACTATATCCAAGGAAAACACACTCGACCGACTGAGCAGTCAGCTTAGTGCGCTCACGAGGTGTGAGCAACACGTAACAAACACATCCAAAAAGACGAAGGCTGGTGTAGTCAGACGTCTTACCCGTAAGACGCTCAAAAGGAACCACCCCCCTCTAAGTGCTGATGATGGCTGGATGTTAATTAAATAAGTGGCAATTGAAACCGCCTCGGCCCAAAAATGAGGAGGAACAGAGGAAGCAATCAGAAGAGTACGAGCCGTCTCAAGAAGATGACGATGCTTACGCTCAGCAACACCATTCTGAGCATGAGCACCAGGACAAGAAAACTGGGCAAGAGTACCTTGCTCAGAAAGAAACTTACGAAGAGCATCAGAAAGGTATTCACCCGCGGAATCGGCTCGAAAAATACGAATAGGAGTGTCAAACTGAGTGCGGACCATAGTCGAGAAGGACTATAGATAGATAATGCCTCACTACGATGTTTCATAAAGTAAACCCATGTGTGCCGCGAAAAATCATCTATAAAAATGATATAGTATTTATGTCCTTTTGAAGCAAAAGGTGCAGGTCCCCATACATCTGAATGAATAAGATCAAAAGGACGCTCAGACACGGACTCACTAGAATGATAAGGAAGTTGAATCTGCTTCCCTAAGCGACAACCCTGACAATGAGGTAAAGACTCAGAACTAGAGACTGGTTCTAAAAGACCACACGAGAGTCACAAAGATGACCCAAACGGTGGTGCCACTGAGCAAACGTCGAAGTGGACGAAACAACAAGACTGGCACGCGCAGCGGAAGGAAGACGAAGCCAGTCAAGCTCCCAAAGACGCTGTGAATCACGACGACGAGGGCCAGTACCAACCAGGCGACCCGTGCGACGATCCTGAACATAACAAATATCATGATCAAGAATCACTCGACAATCACTATCAGTGAGTTGACCAGCGGATATAAGTTGCATTGTAAGTCCAGGAACAAAGGAAACACCAGTAACAACAAAAGAGTGCCCTGTCCAACAAGTGAAAGAGGAGAACCATCGGCAGTATGAACAGTAGAAGAACGATACGAAGGACTCAAAGAAGACAAACTGGTACGATAAAGAGTCATATGGAAGGAAGCACCAGAATCAAGAATCCATGGACAACTACCTGGAGCAGTAGGATGTGGTCCCTCAGTGGAAGACAAAGAAGCAGCAGTAGTACTCGAAGGTGCAGAAGACTGAGTCACAGAACCAGCAGCTCCCGATGATGCAGAAGTAGCAAGGCGACGAAGAAGCATGAGTAATTGTGCATCCGTAGTAGCAGAACTCCCCGGAGATCCTCTAGTACTAGCACCATCAACACCCTATGAGGACCGACGAGCCTGAGCCTTCTTCTTCCTGAAACAATACGCCTCCACATGACCATCTTTACCACAATAATCACAGCGAAGAGCACCACGCCCCCCAGTCGTAGAATGAGGAGTAACTGAAGACGGAACGGTCGGTGGAAGAGCCGTGCGCGTAGGTGTCGTAGAGCGAGCCGCCAACACCGAAGAAGTAAGTAGTAACCCGGCAGCCTGAAGGCGAGTCTCCTCATTACGAACACTCGTCAGAGCGTCCATAAGAGAGACACATGGGTGACGAGCAAGTAGCTGAGCACGAAGAGACTCAAATTCGGCACGAAGACGGGTCAGAAAATCATAAGTGCGTCGAAGCTCAAGTGCAGCCTTCTGACTCTGACAAGACTGACAAGTATCTATTGACAATCGAGGACCAAGAGCATCGAGCTGACGCCAAATAGCAGACATCTGACCGAAGAACTCCTCCACTGTAGCATCTCCCTACTGTAACAACTGCTCCTGACGAATAGCAGCAAGGTAGGTAGACTTTCCAGTAGGCTCGTAACAAGAGCGTAGAAAATCCCACATCTGGTGTGCATATTCAAACTCAACTATATCAGCAGCAAGACGATCCTCCATGCTGGCAGCAAGAATAGCAGCAGCTCGAGCATCATCATCCAACCTAGTCCTGTATAAGCTGAAACGAGACTCATACGCAGACAGACGAGTCTCACCTGTGAGGCTGAGAAGGAACCGCAGGGCAAGGCGGACATTTGAGATCACCTGTGAGATACTCCCAGAGTCGTAGACCACGCATGTGCAGGCGCATGCGGGGAACCCAGTCGCGGTAATTGGTGCCATTGAAAAGCACCGGACATCGCACAACTGGAACCCCACCCGAAGAAGAAGTCATCCTGATAGGATAACTGGCGACGACGAGAGCGCAAAATAAACAGCGGCAGAACGATGCAATTTTTTTCTTTTTCCTTCTTCTTTTCTTTGGGGGGCCTTGGCGCAGCGGTAAAGCTGTTGCCTTGTGACCATGAGGTCACGGGTTCGAGTCCTGGAAACAGCCTCTTGCAGAAATGCAGGGAAAGGCTGCGTACAAAAGACCCAAATGGGTCGGACCCTTCCCCGGACCCTGCGCAAGCGGGAGCTACATGCACCGGGCTGCCCTTTTTTTTCCTTCTTCTTTTCTTTCTTTCTTTTTTTTTCTGTAAAACCTAGCTTGATTTGATTGCCAAACAGAAACAAGCTAACCTCACGTGGAGCAGCCCCTCGGGCGACGGCGCTGACAACCGAGCGCGAGCGAGCGAGCGGCCGAACGGACCAGCGGACGGCGGGCAAAGCGCGCAGGGAGATCACCCTGCCGGCCAATCAACGAAGGAGGCGGCCGAGCGGATGAAAGGCACGGGGAGATCGCCTGGGTGGGCGATCAACAAAGGGCGGCGGCGGATCAAGGAAATCCGGTCCGCGTTGATGAGCGGATGGCGATGGTACAGAGACGCAGGGCAGCCAAAAAAAGACGTCCCAAAGCTTCGGTACCAGCCACGGAGAAGAGCTGTTGCCGCCTGAAAAGAAAACCTAGGCTCTGTATACCATGTTATGAATATGACTTATATTATTACGGGGGCAAGAGCCCAAATATATAGAGGTACATGAGGAGTAAAAATATGGAGAATAATCTCGTACAAGGAAAAATATAAATAAAGATAATCTCCTAACATAAATAGAGATATTCTCCTAACAAGATAATCTCCTAACATATACAACAGCATCTATTTTCCATATCTCAATACCTAAGATTAATTAAAACATACACTAACTAATGATGAGAAAGAAAGCACTTCCAAATCTGAAACTCGTTGATTGGAACAAGAGGAATATTAGCCCTATACGTACTCAAAACCTAGCAAAAAATATAGTGGAGAACATGTTAAGCTACTATGCACCGACCGGTTGACCCTAAAAGCTTAAGCTGATAGGGAAAGGTGAGCAATTCACTTATATTTCAACACTCCCCCTCACGTGCAGGCTCTCTTAGGCCGCAAACGTGGAATAGGAGTCGGCTGCAATTTATTTAATAAATTACGCCCGCCAGGATTCGAACTCGAGGCCTCTCGCTCTGATACCATGTTAACCTACTATGCACCGACCAGTTGACCCCAAAAGCTTAATCTGATAGGGAAAGGTGGGCAATTCACTTATATTTCAACAGAACAAACTATTGAATGGTCGTTCTATTTATGCCAAAGTAACAATGTGAAAACTATCAGGGCTGACAAACTGTCACTATCAGTATCAAGCAACGATGTGCAACCAATTATAATGATGTGTAACAACTTTGACGCTGCCATTCGATTATGTCTGTATGTTGTCTAGTAAAGTCAGCTTACGTGGCACACACTAAAGCAGAGAAAGCAAACAAGATATCTGAACTAATCCACAATTCTAGACCACTCATATAATAGGATAAAATAAGTAATTAGATTATAAAAATCTCTATATTAACAAAGCCACTATATTGTAATCAGAGAAGCATTAATTCTCAACTGAATATTCTACAGACTGATAGATACATAGATAGCGCTTTGAGGAATTTCAGCAATCGATCTGCGGGATGAATCATGTTCAATATTCTAACGGATCCAAATATACAGACTGCAATTCTACCACCAAAGAAGAATGAATGCCTATGTGGAACTAACTTAAGTTCTCTTTACTGCTTGCTCGTCTTACCCTATTCTTTGATTCATTACCATTATCAGGCCGTGGGATTGTGACCCCATCTTATGGAACAGAGCATTGTTCCAGAAACTCCAGCATGGTATTATATTTGTCGATTAAAGAAACAGAAAATGCAGCTCTCAGGGGCTCCATATTCTTTTGATATAGGCTAATTTTTTTATTAGATTACTCAATACTTCGCTTATCAGAAGGATGAATGCAGAGTTCAAGAGCTGCAGCACACATTCTGGTAGTCAACTACTACCTCCATTATTTTTTCACGCTGCTGGTTAGGACACATTGGTGTGAACCACGGACATCAATTGCAAACTGGAGGATGTAGGTAGTAACTTTAATTAGGGAACAAAGGGTTTCATGAAACACATGAAAGAATATCCACATAAAAGGCAAAGAGGGGGGGGATAACTCAGGACTCAATCCATTTTCATAGCGGATGAGCTATCTTAAAATCAGTTGCTAAAATATACATACAAAATGGGACATATAGAATCGTCTCAGATAAGCTTATGTTCTGTAAAGAAAGGAAATAATTGTCAAATCTCATATATCACTGTTACATCTCACAGGAACAAAAGGGACACTTCAAATGATTTACACTGCTCTCATACATACTGACAAGTAATCAGCACTGCTTGCTATATAGGCTTATGTACAGACACAAATAATACCACATAAGAAGTGAAGCCGTATGCAATGGGTTTTACCTGGCTGAAAACTGTGAAATTGAAACAGTGGCCTTGGATGCAGAAGATGAACTGGAGGAGGAGGTTTCACCTCGTACTCTACTTGTTGCGTCAATAAAAGTGGGCCTTGTGGGCTGGAGCTCTGAATCATTTTTTGTGAACAACAACACAACCACCTCTGACATCATTGGCCTTGCGGCAACGGCTGATTGAGTGCAAAGAAGGGCTATCTCCATGATTCTTTTTACCTCTTCTGGCCTATATTCTTCTGGATCGAGTGATTGGTCAACCAGGCCCATCAAGTTGTCACTTTCATATAACTTCCAGGCCTGCGTAACAATCAATGATTATCAAAAGGACATTTACGTACATAACAAAGCTTATGACAGCTGAAACAGGACGAGAATATGAAATATGAGAAATACCAGTAAGCCCTTTTTTTAAACAAAAGAAGCTGATCAAAATATTTAAACATGCCCTTGATTTATAAGGAACACTAGCGTAGGATAGGTTTCAATGCTAGAATTTCCACAATTGCATGTTAAATCTTCAGACTGATGCATAGAGTGAAAATCCGGCCAAGCACTTTTAGTATCACCAAGTTCAGAAGAAATAACAATAAAACTAGACTTATAAATTACATGCTTGGAAAGTGGTATATGAAAATAGGAGAGATGCCAAAAATATGTGTAATGCATGCACCACTAAGTGTAAATTTCAGGAGAAGGATGGACACCCATTCAAGTAGATATTGACTTTCAGGCTCGAGCCTTGTATCATTGCTCTTTCGACCACTTAATATTTCCAAAACGACCACACCAAAGCTGTATGTGTCAACCTTCTCTGATAGTTGGCCATGGATTGCATACTCTGGAGCAGTGTAGCCCCTGCTCATGTAGAAAAATATAAAGAAAAATAAGTCATGCACCTATTACTCAATGCAGTATTTGCATTTTTAAACTTACAATGTTCCTGCAAATTTTGTGCTTAGATGACTGTGATCATCAGGAAGGAGCCTTGCCAGACCAAAATCAGCAATCTTTGGTTGAAAGTCATCATCAAGAAGAACATTGCTAGATTTAATGTCACGGTGTATGATACAAACATGAAACTCTTGATGAAGGTATGCAAGACCACGAGCCATGCCAACAATTATGTTAAATCGCTGCCTCCAATTAAGAGTTCCACGTCTTTCACCTGTTAAAGCCAAATGAGGTCGTGGCATAGATGTCTGTATCAGTATTGCTATGGCACTAATTCTGCTGGAATATCAGAAATGGGATCGCCACGATGCATACTAAAATTAGTAGGTTAGACTAGTGATAGGTGTGAATTCAGTTAAAAATAATGGAACAATCTAAAAATGACTACCGGATTCCTGAAGGAAAAATATTGTCTTAACTTGCTTATTAGAAGTCCTAAATAAAACCTACGCAAATAAAGTATCAAGCATCAAACATCAGAGAATCATATATTAGAGTACACATACCAAAGAGGAACTTGTCCAGGCTACCATTTGCCATATATTCATAAACAAGTAAGAATTCAGATCCTTTACAAGAACAACCAAGAAGACGGACAAGATTTCGATGATGAACATTGCTGATTAGCTTCACCTCACTTTCAAAATCAGCTTTGGCCCTGCTAGTTTCCATTACTATCAACCTTTTTACTGCAACTGTTTTCCCATTTTTCAGCAAACCCTGTTAGTAATGGACTGTTAGAAGGATCATATTGTCGAGGATGAAATGTTACCAAATAAAAGCAAAACTTATTTGAAAAAACAAGTCACTGCTTGTGATTTGTTTTCTTAATTATTTCTTGTCCTGTAAAGTTATTGTGTTTAATCCACAAATTCCTAAAGTGGATCGAATAGTAGAAAATCGCCATACCTTATAAACATCTCCAAAACCTCCTTCTCCTAGTTTACTTTTCTCACTAAAACTATTAGTTGCAGCCTTAAGATCATGATAGTAGAAACTTGTAGGGCCTTGTAATTCTGTAGCTCCAAGTATATCTCCTAAAAGACAATACAGTCAGATTAGGGAATGCAGAAAGGATTTTGTGTTTGATTTTTTTATTGAGTTTTACAAGTGATGATGAAACTTCCAAAATTCAGATGTCACACCATTTTTCATACAGCAACAACAACAACCAAGCCTTTATCCTAAGCCCGTTGGGGTCGGCTAGACATGAAACCCAATATCAATGAAGTAAAAGAGAGGAAGAGATATAAGAACAAGGAAAAAAAAAGAAAAAGAAAAAAGAAAAAAAAAGAAAAAAGAAAAAGAGAAAAGAAAAAAGAAAAAGAGAAAAGAAAAAAGAAAAAAAAAAAAGAGAAAACAAGACTACGATTCTGGCACATGAATTGCTACTTTCCATGCGGTTCTATCATGAGCTAAGTCTCTAGATACATTCCAATCTCTCAAATCTCGTTTTACCGCCTCCTCCCAGGTCAACCTTGGTCGTCCTCTACCCCTCCTAATATTTTCTCTACCTCTTAAAATCCCACTGTTAACCGGTGCTTCTAGAGGTCTCCGTTGGATATGTCCAAACCACCTAAGTCGATGTTGGACTAACTTCTCTTCAATCGGCGCCACCCCTACCTTATCACGAATCGCCTCATTCCTTATTCGGTCTCTTCTCGTGTGCCCGCACATCCACCGTAGCATGCGCATCTCTGCAACACTCATTTGTTGGACATGTTGCCGTTTAGTTGGCCAACATTCCGCCCCAGAGAGCATCGCGGGTCTGATCACCGTCCTATAGAACTTCCCTTTTAGCTTTTGTGGGACTTTCCTATCACATAGGATTCCAGAGTTTTGTCGCCATTTCATCCACCCTACCTTGATCCTGTGGCAAACATCCTCATCAATATCGCCATTGTTTTGTAACATTGATCCTAAGTATCGGAAAGAGTCCCTTCTAGGTACTATTTGTCCTTGTAGACTAACATTTCCCTCTTCACGACCAACACCACTAAAGTCACAGCTCATATACTCGGTTTTGGTCCTACTAAGTCTAAACCACTTGGACTCTAAGGTTTGTCTCCATAACTCTAATTTCTTATCAACACCATCTCTAGTTTCATCTACCAGCACTACATCATCAGCAAAGAGCATGCACCAAGGGATATCCCCTTGTATATCCTTCGACACCTCATCCATCACCAAGGAAAAGATGTATGGGTTCAAAGCTGATCCTTGATGTAGTCCTACCGTGATAGAAAATGCATCAGTCTCACTATCACTTGCGCGCACACTTGTCCTAACATTATTGTACATATCCTTGATAAGGGTAATGTACTTTGTTGGCACTTTATGTTTCTCTAGTGCCCACCACATGACTGACCTTGGTATCTTGTCATACGCCTTCTCCAAGTCGATGAACACCATATGCAAGTTCTTCTTCTGCTCCCTATATCTCTCCATAAGCTGACGAAGCAAGAAAATCGCCTCCATTGTAGACCTCCCAGGCATAAAACCAAACTGGTTTTTAGTGACATTGGTCGCTTTCCTCAGGCGGTGTTCAACCACTCTCTCCCAAAGCTTCATAATATGACTCATAAGCTTAATATCTCGATAATTAGTACAACTTTGAATATCTCCTTTATTTTTGAAGATAGATACTAATATACTTTTCCTCCATTCTTCAGTCATCTTGTTTGACCGAAAAATGTGGTTGAATAGCTTTGTGAGCCATACTATTGCCACATCCCCAAGACATCTCCATACCTCAATAGAGACATCGTCAGGGCCGAGGGACTTTCCTCCTTTCATCCTTTTTAAGTTCTCCTTAACCTCAAACTCTTGTATCCTCTGCACGAACCGCCTGTTGGAGTCATCAAAGGAGTCATCCAACTCAACCATAGTGCCCCCATTCCCATCATTGAATAGCCCATTAAAGTAATCACACCATCTTCTCTTAATCTCTTCATCCTTCACTAGAATGCGGTCAGTCTCATCTTTGATGCATTTAACTTGATTGAGATCCCTCATCTTTCTCTCGCGGATTTTTGCTACCTTGTATATGTCCTTTTCACCTTCTTTTGTCTCTAGTCTCTCATATAACTTATCATAGGCCTGTCCTCTTGCCTTACTCACAACTCGCTTTGCATTCTTCTTAGCCTCTTTGTACTTAAGCATGTTGCTTGCGCTTCTATCATTATGCCAACTCTTGTAACACTCCTTCTTCTCCTTAATGGCCTTATTTACATCCTCATTCCACCACCAAGTGTCTTTATCTATAAGTTTCTTTCCCTTTGTCACACCGAACACTTCACTAGCTACCTTCCTAATGCAAGTTGCCATCTTCATCCACATACTATCCGCATCTCCATTTTCTGCCCAGGGTCCTTCTGTGATCACCCTATTTTTAAAGGATTCTTGTGATTCTCCCTTCAACTTCCACCACTTTGTTCTTGTGATTTTGACATCTTTGTCCCGCAAAGAACATGTATGAAGCGAAAGTCAGCTACCACAAGATTATATTGTGTCACAACACACTCCCCCGGGATCACCTTACAATCTAGACACTCCCGTCTATCCTTTCTCCTAGTGAGGACAAAGTCAATCTGGCTAGAGTGTTGGGCACTACTAAAGGTCACTAGGTGAGATTGCCTCTTCCTAAAGAGGGTGTTAGCTATCAACAGATCATAGGCTACGACAAAGTCTAGGATGTCCTTACCCTCTTGATTTCTATCGCCACATCCAAAACCTCCATGTACTCCCTCAAATACTAGGTTAGTTGCACCCACATGACCATTGAGATCTCCCCCTATGAGGAGTTTCTCGGTTATCAGTACACTACTAACCATATCCTCCAAGTCCTCCCAAAATTGCCACTTAGCACTCATGTTGAGCCCAACTTGTGGGGCATAAGCACTAATGACGTTCAAGACAATGTCCCCAATTACTATCTTAATTAAGATGATCCTATCCCCTCGTCTTCGAACATCCACTACTCCATTCTTAAGACTCTTATCTATTAGAACACCTATGCCATTTCTAGTCCCAGCTGAACCAGAATACCAAAGCTTGAAACCGGTATTCTCGAGTTCTCTCGCCTTTTGACCCGCCCATCTAGTCTCTTGTACACAAAGGATATTTACTCGTCTCCTAATGGCAACATCTACTAACTCACGTAGCTTCCCCGTCAAGGATCCTACATTCCAACTACCCACCCGAAATCTATGTTCCTCGGCTAGCTTCCTTACGCTTTGCATCCGTCGAGTAAGATGCAAAGACCTTGCTCACTTATCACTATATCCGGACGATGATGTAGCGCGCCACTAAGGTGGTGACGATCTGGCCCTTGCTCATTTAACACCATATCCGGGTTCCGATATGGCGCGCCACTAAGGCGGTGGCGACCCGGCACTTGCCCACTTAACACCATACCCGTCACACCATTTTTCATCTTTTTGGAAATTATGTTGACAGCATATCAAGCTATAAAACAAATAGAAATGGATTCTTGGTAAACTACAATACATTTGATGCATGATATATATCAAAAAATATAGAGAAATCCTTCGTGTGCCCAGCACTGTTTTTAAGTCGTTTGACTAATCGCGTTTAGTCGTCCTTATCGGTCACTGATGCACGATCAGGGCAACCGACGCGATCAGGGCGACTAGAAAACTAGTCGTCCGAGTGAGGACGACTAATCGGACGACTAGTGGTCTGGGCGACTAGGACGACTTGAAATTCAGTACTGAACTGTTGTTGGACATGTTTGAATTCTCCATCTTATTTATTATGATATCTAAAGCCTCAATTTAGTAGACAACAATTTTATAAATCTAGAGTCTCAATCTGATATGCAATCTGTTTTCTAAGCTATTTTTGCACTGAATTGTTGTTAGAGTTGCAAATTTGAAGTTTTGTTCATTAATTGCAATGCTCAATCTCTACTACTACTAAAAACTGCTAAAAATTGTTGTTGACCTGTGTATTACGCTACCATAGTGTTATATATATATATATATATATATATATATATATATATATATATATATAGTTGCCCTAGTCGACGACTAGTCGTCTTAGTCGCCCTTAAGTCCACTACGGTCAATTGGAGAATAACTGAACTCTCAATCCAATGATAATGCCAAGGGGTTACATATATAGGGTACAAGTTAGAGTTTAGGGGTCTTACTAGCTAATGACCATACTACTCTTGACACACACAATACACACAGTCTAACAGAGTCGATCAGGCGACTTAAAAACATTGGTGCCTAGCTGCTCTGAAAAAATCACAAACAAACTCAATATTTTCCTAGATCAAGTGATCAAACTTGGTCTTTGTTTCAATATTGTTCTACAGATAACAAATATCAGTAAACTATAAGGCATTGCTCAAGTTAAAAAAAAAGCACCAAAAAATCAAACTGGCCAACACATAAATATCCACTAAACTTACTTCAGAGAGAAAACCATGGCAAGGTGTCATGAGAGCACGTCTACCTATGGGCTTTAAATAAAGATTAAATGTCTGGTACTGAGTCTAGTTCTTTACTATAGTAGTCAACTTCCTAAAGCCTCTATCTTTTAGCGACTTCCATAAAATGTGTCTCCAACCAAGTGTAGTTGGCAAGTCTACTATAATCCCTGTGGCAATCCCAATATTGGTAGATGACCATGTGATCCATGCCAGTTAGTTAAAAAATATTATCCATGCCAGCATCAATAAAATGGTAATGATCACATATACTAAGGAACCGTTTGGTACGGTTCCAGATTCACTCAGAATCAGAAACGTTTCAGTTTTAACCCAGAAACAGTCTAGTCTAAGAAACAGAATCACTTTAGAAACCGTTTGGCTAACTTTTGGTTTCAGATTCAGCAGAGGAGAATACATGATTGAATTGACTCCTTTACCCCTGACTCTTAGTTGGGTATGTTGGTTAAAAATTAACGTTCCTAGCTAGTTCCATGAAAAAAAATAACTTGCGCCTGTGGACATTACAAAACGACAATTGCAATTCGTAAACTATTTTTTCACTCCTTAATTACAAAGAACATGGATTAAACAATGCAAACCTAATCGATATGGAATTTTTTTACACACCTACGATATAGATAGCATTATTGTAGCTGAAAGCTCAACCTCGCACGAGCGCCGCCGGCATCTCTGCCACCGCTGGGAGAGAGGAAAGAGAGGAACGGGTCTTTCGTGTGGCCCAATGGCAAAGCGGGTAATATTCTCGAAGGTTGAAGCCCACATACGAATCAGGGAACCGACTCTCCCTGCGGAACACCTTTTCGATAGTTCCGACTCACTAGTTCATTTTTTGAAATCGTTTCAGCTGGTTCCGGTATAGAAACGTTTCATGTTTTTGCTGTTTGATACGGTTCCAACAGATTGAGGTGAGAAACTGCCAGCCAAACACCCACTAAAGCCAAACCTGCTGAATGGTCAGCACAATTTTTCAACATGTGAAACTGTACTTTATTACCCTAAGAGAATTTATGAAAGATGACACAATATTTGGCACTGTGCATAATACTGTTAAAGCATTAGGTAAGAGTCATAAGATTTGAAAATCAATACACAGTAGGCTTCATAGAATTTACCTCTTCGAGGTTTTATCTTTCTAGACCGCCGAATCAGAATGAAAGTCAACAGCCCAACAAGAAATACGAAGGCTAGACCTCCGAAAATTCCTCCTATGATGGCTCCTTTTCGGTTTGACTTCCCTGCATGCAATCATTCATTGAGAGCTCTGAACTGCTGATACAATAAATTTGATATTGTGGAACTTGTCATTGATCTCTATTTGAATCGTCACTACACGCAAACTTCAAGCAAACCCACTCCCCGAAGCAAATAGACTGAGCATAACTTCCTAACAAATTAGAAGGCACCAAAGATCACCTGGAGCAATGGATTTCCCAAAATGTAGAAAGATACAATACAAATTTCTGGAAACACAGAGTACTTGTTCAAGCACAACAGAATTGCTTCTGGTCAATAGGCCAGCCCGGTGCATGTAGCTCCCGCTTGCACAGGTCTGGAAAAGTGTCCGACCTATTTAAGTCTTTTGTACACAGTCTTTCCCTGTATTTATACAAGAGACTGTTTACAGAACTTGAACCCATGACCTCATGTTACAAGTCAACAACTTCTGTTCAATACAAACACCAATACTGTCACATGCAATACATCAACTAGATGACCATTAAGGAGTAGGTGTCCAAAGTGTTAAATACTTTTGTATGAAATACCCCTGCAACGAGAGCGGGACAATTGTTGTCTACAGGCAATTAGCTTATTTGTTAATGTGAGGCTAAAATAACACCCAGACTAGACAGAATAGCAAAGTTTAGACAAGAATGTCAATCTGCACAGCGTCATTTGGCATTACTCGTGGACAGGGACGGAGCTTGACGAGTAATCCATGGCAATAGTAGAGAAGCATTAGCATATACTTAACATTTACCAAAATCCTTATTTCCTCAATAAAATCTGAAAAGCTAGGGGGTGGCATCGCCAACCTTGGCCTTGGCCCTACAGAAGCTCCGTCAGTGCTCATGGAAACAACAATTGACAAACATGTGTTACACATATGATCTCAGCTTAATAACACAAAACTACGAAAGAGTTCTCGAAGTACTTCACGAGCAAACAGGTATCCACTGCATGGAATCCTAGGTTAACAACACAAGCAGAACCCTTAAAAAACACAAGCAGAAACAACATGCACATGATACGTAAGTAAGTTCAGGTGAACTCACCAGAACGCAGGTATACGGCAAGGTCCACGGTCGCGTTCGACGGGAAGAACGGCTTGTCGGAGTATCTCATGAAGCAGCCGGCATCCACGGCACGGCCGTCGGAATTGGGCGGGCACCCATCGATGTTCGCCGCCGCCACCTTGAGGCACTGGGCGCAGCCGACCTCCCCGACCGTCTCCACGCACTGCGCCGCGGCATACACGCCCCCGGTCGTGGCCGCCGCCGCGAGCCCGGGGGCGCGAGGCACCGCGGCTGCAAGGTCACCGATCAGCACCCGCGCGGCGTCCGCGAATCCCCCACCGGGCACGGCGGAGCCGTTGCAGAGCTGCGTGTTCCCCGGGAGCGTGGCCTGGTCGTAGAAGGCCGCGCTCTCGTAGCGGATCACGCAGCCGTCGAGGATGGCGCGCCCGCCGTTGGCGGCGCCACAGGCGGCGCGGAGGCGCGCGGCGGCGGCGTCGAAGCAGGCGACGCAGTCGCGTCCGGAGACGTACGGGCGGCACTGCGCCACCGCGAACGCCGGCGCGGCGGCACGCGGCTCCGCGGCGGTGGCGAACCCGACGGCGGCGGCGGAGAGGTTGGCGCGGAGTCGGGCGAACGTGGAGTCGAGCGCGGCGAGGAAGGCTGCCGCGGGCGTGGCGTTGTACTGGCTGCACCCCAGGTTGAGCATCGTGGCCTGCGGGTCGGCGGCGGTGCCCGGGACCTGCGCGGAGGAGACCGCCAGAGCCAGAACCGCCGCGAGCACGACGCGAGACATGCCGCGCCCGTGCATCGGCACCGCCGGGGAGGTGCGGTGGCGGTAGCACGCCGGTGCCGTTGAGGTTTCGCCGCGAGTGGTCGGCGCGGCGTGGTGACGGGGATTCGGGTTGGAATGGGAAGCGTGCCGCGGAAGGAGAAGGTGATTGGTTCGAGGAGGTATAAATAACGATGGCGGGGACGTGGGTATACCATGTGATCCAAGCAGCAGCAGCAGGGGAGCCAGCCGCCAGGGACCTGGAGATTCCTTGTTTGTCCGTAGTAAGCTGACGACTTTTTTTTTCGAAAGTTCAGTAGTTGACGAGTTTTTTTTCGAAAGTTAAGTAAGCTGACGACTGGAGGTTTAATTCCTTTGTGCAACTGATGGTGAAGCGTCCTTATCATCATGCGCAAACTTTCTTTTCGTTATTTTGTTTCTAACAAGTGTTAGGCCCCTTTCATCTTTTAGATAATGCATTGTTGCGCGATTGCCGATCAATCATGCCCCCTAAGTCCTAACAAGTGTTAGGTCCATTCATTTTTTAGATAATTGTGGTGATGAATTCTGCTGTTGCTGTTGTTGCACGATGGCTGATAATTTTTTAGATAATCATGTTCCTAGAAAAGGACACTTTTCAGGATATGAGTAGTTTGTTTTTAAACTAACTAGCGTCAAATAAAAAAACAGAGGTAGTATTTTTTCTAATTTGTAATTTCTTGCTTAGCTTGCGTCAAACCCCCTTATACCAATGTGGTGATCACTAATTGGTAATCCCAAATAGGTCACGGGAAGTTCTCCCACCCTGGAGTTCAATGCATTGGCTACTTTACATTCTTCTTCCTTATCCATCCCATACATCCCAAAAATTATCGTGACCCTTTTATCAGATTATGGACTAGGTTTGCTTAGGTGGACTGTGGACACAGTCATCGCCCACGTGACAGTTTTCTAACCCGTTAACAAATAGACAACGGTAATCCGGAGTCCTGGACAAGGTCTTCGCATGCTCCAGCCGCCGTCGATGGTCTCCTCACGATTCTAAATTCCTTTTACAATGATTGGTTGGTTAGGTAATGCTGTGCTATAGGGACTATGCTGCAAATTCAGATCAATACAAATACAATAACCTCGATTGTGACAATGAAAGAAACTAGCTGAAGCATCCTCCTTTATACATATACTACATCCAACTGATGACTCGCATGTGTCGCATATATATAGGGGTGATAACGGGCTCGAAAAAATAAACTAATAATAAAGAGGGCTGGATCAGATTATAGCCGGATCAAATTTATATTTAATTTTAAATTAAATTCTAATAAGAGCTGAAATAAATTATGAAGCGGCTCGTGAGCCAAGACGCATTACCAGGCCTATATGTATATGATCTGACCGTGGAATGGAATATGTATATTACCAGGCCTTCACACTGATTTCAGCTGAACTATGAAATGAGAGACCTGCAAGGCGTGCAAGTGGTACATATGCAAAAATAAAGTTCAGATTTGGATTATGACTCACTTTCTTTTTTCTTTAAAAAATATTATTGTTGGAACAATAATTTAATTTAAAAATAAAATGAATTATGTGTTTTAATGGTAAAAACTAAGAAGAGATAAAGTACCTGTTTGGATGAAACACTCAAATAACACATGATCAAAAAATTAAACATAAATTATCAAAATATCGCGACTGATACTGTTTTATTTTCAAATCCATTTTTTTATTATGGCAAAATTTAGTGAAATTTTCACTTTCTCATTCTTAATAGAGTCCTTAGGGGTTCAAAACCAATACCCTTGCAACTGAATGAAGGACGTTAAAAGACACATGTTTCATTTTTGATAATATTTTTATGGGGTTCAAATGTCAAAATCGTTTTTTAAAGGACTAAAAAGCAAAAAATACGTATTTCCTCCACGAAAATTTGCTGCAGATCCGAATTCTCAGTCTCCTTCCAAAGTGCCCACCGTCGTCTTGGCCGACGGTGCCGGCATCCCCTCCCAGCCCCGCCGTAGAACCGTACCGGACGAGCGATCCCGAGTGCCTACCAGGGGCGACTCCAAGGCGTGTACTGCCACCCCGTCGAGGTACCCTGTGATCCCCACCCCGCACCATCCCTCCTATCTTCTCTTCTCCTCTCTTCTCAGCCCTTCAGGGAGAAGGCAACGGGGGGCTACATGCCTGCGGGCACAGGAGCGTCCTGCCATTGGCTGAGCTCGATCTTGGGAGGGCCGTGGCCTGTGGCGTGGTGCTGGTGCTTGTGCCTCTTGGTTTGCCGTTGGATTGGTGGGGGGCTAGGGTTCGTTTTCGCTAGGGCAGCATAAATTCCGTTTTGCATCTAGCTAAATTGTATGTGGAGAATTGAAAAATCATTTATTTTTTATTGAAACGACTAAATCAAGCAATTTGGCCAATATGGAGGGACTGGATATTCGTTATCAGGAAGAAAGTTGTTTTGAGTTTATTTTTTTTCTATCTGATTCGAGTGTTTGGGGAATTATGAGTAATTATTCTCTAATTCTTATGCAGGTGCTAGATCGTTTTGCATGAGCGTTAGGGGAGAGATAAGTTCATGATCCGGACTCTACACTTTGTGCCTGGATCTCATTGATTCTGCTGAACTTACTTTTGGTTGGCTCTTATAACATGGCGGAAGCATGTAGTGTTTTGCATGGAGAGAATAAACGCAGTCTCCCGGCGTGGATGCTGAAATCATGCTCAGGTAATCATGTGGTAAAGACTGAAGACCGAAATGCGAAGACATCAGAATCTGATGAGCAAACAAGGAACCTGGATCAGACCAAGCACATCAAAAGGAACCGCGGAAGGCAACTAAAATATGTAGATCCAGAGGGTGCTGGTGAAGTGGGAGTCTTGCGGCGATGCGGGGTTAGAGCAAAAGCCCGGAAAGCAAGCAAGAATGCTGTCGAAGATGAAGTTGAAGAAATTGAGAATGTAGACACTGGGAGGCGATTAAAAAAAGTAGATTTAGCGTGTGGTGAACTGGGAATCTTGCGGCGATGCGGGCATAGAGAAAAAGCCAGGAGAACGAGCAAGAATGTTGTCAAAGATGAAGTTAAAGAAATTGAGGAATCAACTAGTAAGAATCCAAGAAAAGCGAGTGAAGGAGCTGCACCAAAAAATAGCAGGAAACGGAAGCTGGGGAGTGATAAATCAGAAGTATCATCACCAGAAACAACTGATGATGGTATAGAGCTTACCATTGAGGATCTTGTAAGCATAGCTGAAGAGGTAAACTGTAATAGTTTTGGCATTTATTTAAGTTTGAACTGCTTTGGGGCACTGCTATTTAATGATTTTAATACTCAGGGTGATATTTTATTATTGACCTATAATACGACATATTCTATAGATTAGATCCTGTGGATCACCACAACGTATTTAATGATTTTTAATAATCAGGGTGATATTTTATTATTGACCTATAATACGATGTATACTGTAGATTAGCATCCTGTGGATCACCACGAAAATTTTTTTTGGAGCCTTCTTAGCTCTTCTAGTGCTCTACTACCTAAGGCTGTCCTTAATTTAGTGTATTTTCCCTTCTTAAGAATATGAGGCTACAATTATTCCTGAAGGAATAAGTCTTGTACTCTTGGTCTGTGTGTCCCCTAGTTAGGACATCATTTCAGTCCTTAGCAGGACAACATCTTAGTCCTTTGGTAGGACAACATCTTAGACCAAGAGGACATCATCTTAGTCCTTTAGTAGGACAGCATATTAGTCCTTTGGTAGGACAACATCTTAATCCTTTGGTAGGACACCATCTTAGACCAAGAGGACAACATCTTAGTCCTTTGGTAGGACAGCATCTTAGACTAGCATTTAGATATATGCTTGGCTGCCTTAGCTATAAATATGTAACCCCAACCTCTAGGTTGGGCATGGCATTGTGTGTAGAATGAAACAAGAAAAATTTCCCAACTCTTAGTGTCATCCTCTCCATGAGAGTAGTACTTCAGATACTAACAAGTGGTATCAGAGCTGTTCTATCCTGTAGCCTAGACATTTCCTGCTAATCTCCTTCCCACGCCTCTCTTCGTCTTCAGCCGGCAGCAATAACACCGGTTGTTTCAACTCATTCCTCCTCGTCTGCACAGACAAGCAACAACTTGTCTGAGACAACCTCTTCCCCACACAGCACTCCCCCACTAGCGCGCCATGTCCGAATGACAGTCTCAGCACTCGGTCGCTTCGAGCGCGCGGCATCGGCAGGAGGCCGAGGTTGCCGCGGCAGAAGAACGCGAGCGAGCAGCGGCAGAGGCTGCAGCGAGGGCGGCGAGGCTGGCGGCGGCGGAACTGGCAACGGCGAAGGCGGAAGTAGAAGCAGCAGCGGCTGCGGATGCAGCGCGTGCGGCTGCAACAGAGCTTGAGGCTCTCCATAGCGGTAGACGGCGGCACTAACGAAGACCTCAGGCTGGCAAGGAAGGTAGCACGACCACAGACGCCACAGTGGGCAGACGTGCACCCCCATGAGCGTGGCGGCTGCAGCCCAGACGGGCGCGGACGCGCTGGCGATGCTCCCGGCAGGGGTGGTTGGGTCGATGAAGATCGAGGCATTTACAGGCGGCGCGACTCTCCCTCCCCGAACAGGTACCATGGTCACCACGGGATCCAAGCCATTGTCAGGAACGTTGGTCCCGGCGGTGGGTGGCCTACCCTCACCAAGACAAACTACGTCGAGTGGGTTGCGGTGATGAGGATACAGCTCCAAGTGCGGCACATGTTGGGAAGCAGTCCGGTACAGCGACGTCGACTACTACGAGGATCGACGGGCGCTAGATGCTCTCATTGCTGCAGTACCGCCCGAGATGCAGTTCTCGCTTTCCAATAAGCGGACTGCCAAGGAGGCCTGGGATGCCATCGCTGCGGCACGCATCGGCAGCGACCGCGCCCGCAAGACCACACTGCAGACACTCCGCAAGGAGTGTGAGAACCTGACCATCAAACCAGGTGAGGATGTTGATGACTTTGCTCTCCGTCTCAACACATTACTGCAGAAGATGGTGCAGTTCGGCGACGACACCTACAACGAGGAGAAAGCCGTCGAGAAGCTCTTCCGTTGCATCCCCGAGAAGTACAAGCAGATCGCTCGCTCGATCGAGTCTCTGTTGGACCTCTCCACGATGTCGATCGAAGAGGCGATAGGCCGCCTCAAGGTCATCGACAGCGATGAATCTCAACCTCTCTCGGGGCCTACCACCATCGGCGGGAAGCTACATCTCACTTGGGAGCAGTGGGAGGCCTGCCAAGGTGACGGGAAGAAGGGGGAGCCCTCCTCCTCGAAAGGCGGCCGCAAGCGTGGCAAGCCAAGCAAGAGGCACGGAGGTGCCCAAGCTGGGGCGCAAAGACGTGCCGAGGGGGGCACCCAAGGAGGCACCCAAAGCGGCGTCGTCGACAACCGGAAGCCAACACAAGACGACACCTGCCACAACTGTGGCAAGCTTGGTCATTGGGCCAGGGAGTGTCGGCAGCAACGACGTGGCCAGGCCCACGTCGCACAGGTGGAGGAGGAGGAGCTGGCTCTGCTCCTGGCACACGCAAGCATCGAGTCACCTCCAGTGGCATCGGCCGCAGCGGCTCTCCTCCACATCGATGAGCCGAGAGCACACGCCTTTCTCGGTGACGGCTCCAGCAACGACAAGACTGACGGGTGGTGCCTCCACACCGGCGCCTCCCATCACATGACAGGTCGATGGGAGTTCTTCACTGAGTTCGACCCCAATGTTCGAGGCTCCGTCAAGTTTGGGGACGCCTCTGGTGTGGAGATCAAGGGCGTCGGCTCCGTCATCCTCACCGCCGAGTCTGGTGAGCACAGGCTGCTCGTCGGAGTCTACTACATCCCCGCATTGAGGAACTCTATCATCAGCCTGGGCCAGCTGGATGAGAACGGTTCGCGCGTGGAGATCAAGGACGGAGTCATGAGGATTTGGGATCGCCATCATCGCCTTCTTGCCAAGGTAACCAGAGGCACCAATCGACTCTACGTCCTTAATGTGCAGGTAGCACAACCTCTCTGCCTTGCTGCTTGCCGGGATGATGAGGTGTGGCAGTGGCATGAGCGCTTTGGGCACCTTCACTTCAAGGCCCTGAAGCGGCTCAGTGCCAAAAAGATGGTACGGGGCCTGCCGTGCCTTAACCATGTGGAGCAGTTCTGCGATGTCTGCGTAGTGGCAAAGCAGAGGCGGCTCTCCTTTCCCCAGCATTCGAGCTTCCGAGCCAAGGAGCGGCTCGACCTCGTGCACGGGGACTTGTGTGGCCCGGTGACACTGGCTACACCGGGAGGACGATGTTACTTCCTGCTGCTTGTCGATGACCTCTCCCGCTACATGTGGGTGATGGTCTTCGACAGCAAGGGAGAGGTTGCGAACGCCATCAGGCGCGCGCAGGCTATTGCGGAGGCGGAGTGCGGCCGCAAGCTGCGCGTGCTGCGCACCGACAACGGCGGCGAATTCACGACGGTTGATTCACGTCGTGCTGCGCGGATGAGGGTGTTCAGCGCTACTACTCCGCGCCGTACAGCCCGCAGCAGAACGGCGTCGTCGAGCGACGCAACTAGACGGTTGTGGGGATGGCTCGGGCCCTCCTCAAGCAGAGGGGAATGCCGACTATCTTCTGGGGAGAGGCGGTGGTGACGGCGGTCTACATCCTCAACCGCTCGCCCACCAAGGCTCTCAATGGCAGGACGCCGTACGAGGCTTGGCATGGGCGCAAGCCAACAGTCTCTCACCTACGGGTCTTCGGCTGCCTAGCATTCGCCAAGGAGCTTGGCCACATCAGCAAGCTCGACGACAGGAGCACTCCATGGGTGTTCATCGGCTACGCGGAGGGCTCGAAGGCCTACCGCGTTCTCGACCCAGGAACACAGCGCGTGCGCACGGCACATGATGTAGTGTTCAATGAAGGGCGAGGATGGGCATGTGACAAGGCAGTAGACGACGGCTCGACTCCGACATACAACAACTTCATTGTCGAGTACGTCCACTTCAAGGGAACTGGGGGAGTAGCCAGCTCTTCTCCACCAACTTTAGTGCCACGCTCCCCAGTCACGACCTCGGCTGTGACGACCTCTCCACCACCACAGCCGGCGACCCCACGCACTCCAGCACCGACTGCCATCCCTTCGAGTATGCCCACTCCGACACCAGCTCGTGTCGAGCATAAACCGGTGCAGTTCGTTACTCTGCTCTCCCACGACGAGGAGTGCATCGACGCATACCACGATGGCGAGCCGTTGCGGTATCGTACGATGGAGGATCTTCTCGGTGACCAGTCGGTTCCGGGACGGGTCCCTCGCGATCTGGAGGCGCAGTTGCATCTTGCGTGCGACGACGGCGAGCCTCGGTCTTTCGCGGAGGCTGAGAGACACGCGGCATGGCGTGCCGCGATGCAGTCGGAGATGGACGCGGTTGAGAACAACCGCACCTGGGAGCTTGCTGACCTCCCTCATGGTCACCGCGCGATCATCCTTAAGTGGGTGTTCAAGCTGAAGAGGGATGAAGCCGGCGCCATCGTCAAGCACAAGGCTCGCTTGGTGGCACGCGGTTTCGTGCAACCGGAGGGGATCGACTTTGACGATGCCTTCGCGCCCGTGGCGCGGATGGAATCTGTGCGACTCCCCCTTCGCTGGCTGCTCAGGGAGGCTGGCGAGTTCAGCACATGGATGTCAAGTCGGCGTTTTTTAACGACGATTTAAAGGAGGAGGTCTATGTGCACCAGCCGCCGGGATTTACGATTCCTGGCAAGGAGGGCAAGGTGTTGCGCCTACGCAAGGCCCTCTATGGCCTGCGGCAGGCACCAAGGGCGTGGAATGCCAAGTTGGACCCCACGCTCAAGGGGATGGGCTTCGAGCAAAGCCCGCACGAGGCGGCCATCTACCGACGGGGCAATGGAGGAAATGCCCTACTGGTGGGTGTCTACGTCGACGACTTGGTGATCACCGACACCAAGGATGCGGAGGTGGCAACATTCAAGGAAGCGATGAAAGCCACCTTCCAGATGAGTGACCTGGGATCTCTCTCCTTCTACCTAGGGATCGAGGTGCACCAGGCCGACTCCGGGATCATGCTTCGACAGACTGCCTACGCCAAGCGTATTGTTGAGCTGGCTGGGCTCGCAGACTGCAACCCAGCTCTCACTATCATGGAGGAGAGACTGAAGCTGAGCCGCAACAGCACGACGGAGGAGGTGGATGCCACGCAGTATCGGCGTCTTGTGGGGAGCCTTCGCTACCTCGCCCACACACGGCCGGACTTGGCATTCTCTGTCGGCTACGTCAGTCGGTTCATGCAGCGACCGACGACGGAGCACCAGCAGGCTGTGAAGAGGATCATCCGCTACGTTGCGGGCACTCTCGACCACGACCTCTACTACCCGAGGTGCCCTGGGGAGGCACACCTTGTCGGGTACAGCGACAGCGACCACGCCGGCGACGTCGACACTAGCAAGAGCACGAGAGAGATTCTCTTCTTCCTCGGCAAGTGCCTCGTTAGCTGGCAGTCGGTCAAGCAGCAGGTGGTGGCCCTGTCCAGCTGCGAGGCCGAGTACATAGCGGCCTCTACTGCTTCAACTCAGGCGCTCTGGCTAGTTCGACTGCTTGGTGATCTCCTCGGCAAAGACACCGGAGCGGTGGAACTCAGGGTGGACAACAAGTCCGCTCTGGCTCTAGCAAAGAACCCTGTCTTTCATGAACGGAGCAAGCACATCCGGGTGAGGTACCACTTCCTCCGAGGCTGCTTGGAGGAAGGGAGCATCAAGGCGTGCTACATCAACACCAAGGACCAACTTGCAGACCTGCTCACCAAGCCCCTTGGGAGGATCACGTTCCTTGAGCTTTGCTCCAGGATCGGGATGGTCCAACTCTCCCACAAGACAACGCACAAGACTTAGGGGGAGAATGAAGTAATAAGTCTTGTACTCTTGGTCTGTGTGTCCCCTAGTTAGGACAGCATTTCAGTCCTTAGCAGGACAACATCTTAGTCCTTTGGTAGGACAGCATCTTAGTCCTTTATTAGGACAACATATTAGTCCTTTGGTAGGACAGCATCTTAGACCAAGAGGACAGCATCTTAGTCCTTTGGTAGGACAGCATCTTAAACTAGCATCTAGATATATGCTTGGCTGTCTTAGCTATAAATATGTAACCCCAACCCCTAGGTTGGGCATGGCATTGTGTGTGGAATGAAACAAGAAAATTTTCCCAACTCTTAGTGTCATCCTCTCCATGAGAGTAGTACTTCAGATACTAACAATTCCAAGGTCCAAGTATTGAAAAAACTTGGTATCAGTTCCGGACTGGTAGACATGAGAATTATTTTCTTTGTGTGACCATCAGCCTTTTTGAGGCGTCGCCTAGGCGCCGCCTAGGCGTCCAGTCGGTCCGGAGGCGACGCCTGGACAGGTCATCTCGCCTGTAGGTTGCCGCCACCGGTTGCCGGTCGCCGCGCCGCACCGCCGCCGGCCCTCGCCACGCCGCGCCGCTCGCCGCGCCGCCACCGGCCCTCGAGCGCCGCCGCCACCATCAGAGAGGAGAGTGAGGGTGAGAGGGATCGATCGTGTTTAGGGTTAGGGTGGGCTGGGGACGTGGGGTGGTATTTTATATGCGTCTGACATGGAAAGATACTTGTTGGATTAGATGTGACGGTTCCGCTGCCTCGGCCTCCACTCGCCAGCCTCTGCTGCGCCCGCCGCCGCCTCCGCCCGCCCGCCTCTGCTGCGCCCCCCGCCGCCGCCGCGCCCGCCGCCTCCACTCCTCGCCTGGCGCTCGCCTAGGCGTCCGCCTAGGCGTTTCCAGGCGAGGATTCACAACACTGGTGACCATGTAAAGTAAGTAGTCTAGGCAGCACACATGATGCACATCAGAAATGAGAAAAATTCTACTAGCTTCATTGCTTGTACTTATATTGTTTTACCTTGCTTTGGTTGTATTTTGACTTAAGAAGGCCTGAATGCGACATAACTTGGCTTGCTTCAGCATCTTTGCGTGGAAGTGTCAAGTAGGTGCACTTAGTCCAGAGACATTACTAAGCATAAATGCATAATACATTTTTTTTCTGTTATATCTCTGCCAAATTTGACGCTTAAAATTAGCACCGGATATTTTTTAGGTAATTGTGGGACTTTCTGCTCCAATTTCACCCTCTTCTCTTTTTCCATTTGATATTTATTTTGTAGATTGGTAATTCTGATTTAAGGTAACTATTTTTTTAAAAAAAATAGTTAACTGTGAATATATACTAATACATTGTGATTTTGCAGTATGTGAAGGCTGATGAGCAGAAACAGCATGAACTTGAAAATGTGAAAACAGCCAGACACTATGAGCATACTTCGTGTCATACGATTTCCACTGAGTGCACGGCAGTTACAAGAAATACAAGCCCAACTGAATACTGGCAACATGAGAGCAGTAACCATCAAGAGCTGCAGTATTCATCAAGTTTCAAAATGACAGGAGATGTGGCTCAGGATATGTTAAACATATTTCTCGGTCCTCTTTTAACTAAACCTGCCAGTTACGTAAAGGAACCAGACCCTATAGAATCAGTCACAACTACTATATATCATGTACCAGAGAAGAAAGATTGGCGTAATGAAGTACCAAGGCAGGGGGAACCTGTAGTAAAAAAGAAGAGCAGCTTGAAAGATAAGGTGGCTATGTTTTTCTGACGAGCAAATAAGCGTTGAGCACTATGTTCTAAATTCATATAAAGGCTACTAGTTCTGAGAGTATATATCACCTGTAAAATCATCCCAGCCCGACAATATTTTATTCACATGTAACTGTATTAGTCGGTTAATGATGCAAGGTAACCCTCTTGTGGGCGTGTATTTGCTTCTCCTATAAATTTTAGTTAGATTTTATTCTCATGCAAAATGAATAATTAAAAGGATGTGCAGTGCATTTTCTGCTGGTTGAATTATGAATATCAGCTGGGCTCATGCATAGCACGTCCCTCTGGACTAAATGCCAGTGGTTGCCTGGTTTGAACCTTCGCTGGCTGTGTTTTTGGGACGGACAAAAGGCAGTAGGGCTACTTGTATGATTCGTATCAAATATACGCAGTGGAAATGTTATGACAGGGAACGCTCTTTGCAGAGCAGACTACTTATATGATTTGTATCAGTAATGGAGAAATTATTTATTTTTAGATTATATTTTATTAGTCTGGTTGTACTTTGGCTTGAGGCAATATTTGGCAGAGTTTAAACTTGTTAAAAAAGCAGCTTATTTAAAAAGCTGTTGAAAAACAACTTGTGCTTCTATTCTGATTTTAGTTCATTCTTATAAACATCTGAACTAATAAGTTGTTGTAGAAGGCTGGTGTTTGACACACCTTCTGTTTATGCTTATTTTTGTAAAAAGGTTGTTTCATAAGCTATACCAAACCGGGCCTGAGAAGGTGGTATAGTTTAGCTTGTAACTTGCAACACTTTTACATTCAATTTTCAGCCACAAGTATGTGCATTATATATGATCTCATCCTTGTCCATTAATCCAAATGATATAGCCATCATAGAATGATCTCTCTAACTTCGCTGCAAGAAACGAAGATTAAAATAAATGTTACATGAAATGCAAATATTAGGGTTCACTATAGATTTTCTTTGGATAAAAACCTTCTGCTTAATAGTTTAGATGACTTCATCAGACTCCTCTCATATGTGTTGTAGAGTAAATCCTTTCGCGGTCCTAGAACTTGCTCTTGATGCCATCCAGGTTCAAGAACATGCAATTAGTTCACAATACATCCTTAAACTTACTAATTGTCTCACCTAGGTCGAAATTGTCTTTGAGATGGTGATTTTAGTTTGAACCTAGGTGATATGATTAGTAAATTTGAGGATGAATTATGAATGGATTGCATGTTTGTTGACTTTGATGGTACCGCCGACAAGCTCTAGCATTGCTCGTGAATTTTGCTTCTCATTATACATCTGTGACATGTTTTGTGATGGGGAAACTTCTATGAACTTGTGAAGATTTATTAATACATTTTTCTTTTGCGGTAGTGCATGCTAATAAACCGGAACAACATGCAATCGATGCAATAAAAACAGCCAGACGTGAAGAGCATCCTCTGTCATACCATTTCCACTGCGATAGATACATATTGATCAATAGTAAGTGCTCTGTCAATGAATGGACTATTATAGTGTACGACAATTACTAAGAGACAAAATCAAGTATGAGTGAGACAATGGAAATATATACCAAGAACTACAGTGGTCACATCAAGTTTGGGAACAGTCAGAGATGTTGATCTGGATATGCTAAACCTGGTTTTTGGTCCTCCATAAGACTGGCCGCACTGGGGCCCTATGGGTGCTCGGCCGCCAAGTCTAGCGGTGGCTGGCTTAGCGGTCCCTGCACCGGCGTCTGATAGCGGCCCGGTAATTTCCAGGTTGCTACAGGCGGCCTGGGAATTAGCCGGTGCTCTGTAGCGCCTCCACAAGAAAGAGAGGAGAGAAAGAAAGAGAGAGGGAGAAGAAAGGAAAGAAAAAAAAAGAGAGGGGAAAGGAAAAAATAAAAAGAAAGAAGATGAAAAAATGTGAAAAATAAATTTATGATTTTTAATAAATTGCAAATATAACATTATTAACATAAAAGTAGTTATATAAACTATGATATAATTATATTATCTAAAATAAAATAGATAAAAGTTGATATAGAGGTCTAGTTTAGAGGTGCACGAGTGTAGAGAAATAAAATGTAAAGTTAGAAATCTTTTAGAGTTGACTGTAAAAGGTTAAGAATATTCTTTTAGAGGTGCGATATAGAGGTGTACGAGTGCGAGCAGCCTAAAGAACCTACATGCTACACAAAGAGATTCGTTTTATAGTAGTCATCTGCTACAGCAGAGTACTTGAGGGCTTGTAAGAAAAATAAGAGTAGCTTTCTCGAAATATATTGTAGCCTTTTTTAATGGATTGCAAATCAGCTCTCGATAGTGGATTCTTAGGAGAACAAGAAGTCGTTGGGCTGGTGGTGTTGGTTCCAGGAGTGTACATCTCCGGTAACTATGTCCCATGGCATTTTTTAAATTATATATTTGGGTAATAAGATATTGTTTTAGTAACATAACCCGACTCTTCTGTCCACCGACATATCTGACTAACTTCTCAACTAAAATTGCCATGTATTCTTACTGAAAGTGACTAGATTAGTCTTGTCACTCCTTTGTGGTAAAAAAACTGACCGATCTTATACAAAGTGTGATAAAAGAATTCAGCTGTGATTGTGGACTAAGTGATTACAAAAATAAGCAGACTAAATTCTACAACAACAAAACTATTGTTGTGGCAATCTTAGTATACATTTCAGTCAGGTGTTTACCCTGCCGTTGCCAGTGAGGGCAAGTCCATGCAGAGTGTGCAATGTAACTGGGCTGACATGCACACCTTCTAGTAAGCCGTTGACCGCACATGGGAGCTTCTTCATCTCATCACCCAACTGCCAGGTGTAGATAAAGTAATCAAAAGAGGACACCATGTGGATAGTAAAGAACATCTTAGACCGGTCAGCATCCAAGCAAGGAACATTAGACTGCTCGCACTCGTAGACTTCTATATTGGATCTTTAAAAGAATATTTCTAGCTTTTTACAGTCACCTCTAAAAGATTTCTATTTTTAGATTCAATTCTCTGCACTCGTTCACCTCTAAACCAGACCTCTATATCAATTATCGACTATTTTATATTACATAATAAAAATATAATATATTTTATATTATTTCATATAACTATTTTTTCATAATATTATATTTAGAACTTATATAAAATCATCAAACTTATTTTCATTTATTTTATTCTTATTTTTTATTTTCTCTTTCTTTTTCACTCTCTTATTTTTCTTTCTTTTCTCCTTTTCCCTCCCTTCTTTTTTTCCTTTCTTTTTCCATTTTTTCTTTTCTTCATTCTCTCTCCCCTTTCCCCCCTCTCTCTTCTTACAGGAGCTACAGTGCTTCACTTGCTTTGGAGGTGCTCTGTGCTCACCGCTATTTTCAAGTGCCCCGAAAATGCCCCACTGCGGATGGGTCTACCGGCCTCGCCCGGCACATGTGGCAGCCCGGTGCCGATCCAGGCGCCTGGTGCTGACAGCCTTAGTGGCAACGGAAGACGGAAATACAGAGGCCAGATACCTGGATGGGCAATGAAACTGGATGTGCGTGACGGCCCATAACATCATAGTAGTCTCTATGTTTTGAAATAAATGACGTTTAGCACAAAAAAATTTGTTGATTTTGAATTAAATTAGCTGCTCTAAACGTTATTTATTTCAAACCAGAGAAAGTAGGTAGGGTCACCTCTTCACATGATCTCTACCTGTGGTGTCCCTGATCTCCGTAGAAAGTTGTAATGTACTTGGAAACGTTATCGTTTTAGGCCCGTTTTCTTTTCAAGACGACAAGATCTTCCAAACTCGAGCTGTCTGGCCTGCTCTGCATCTCCAATGAAGTGTGCACAGGGCTACTACTTTTGTTACAAGTGATTCGTGTTTCTGCATGTGATCAGCGACAAGGACCATACTGGTAGTGTTAATGAATGACGAATTAGCGGGCAGAATGACTTGGATCGATTTTTCCAACAAATGTCGGCACCTGACTGACACCAGAGAGGCGAGTAACCACGGACCTAAATGCCAGCACGAGGCCCGCACTCCCGCAAGCATAAGTAAGAGTCCATCACGAATCGGACGGCTAGGGACCCGTTAAGAGTTGAAACCCTAGACTAGAAAGGGGCTTCGCCAGTGGCAGGCAGCGAGCTTCCTCCTCGAGCCCTATCCTTTTCCCCTCCCCGAATATTCGTCCCCACTCCTATCCTCTCCTCAGCTCCTCACCACCGCGACGCCGCCGCCGCCGCGCCCCCTCCAGCCAAGGTGAGCTAGCTACTCCCTTCCCTTTGCGGCTCAGCCCCGTGCGCCAGCGCACGGCGAGTGCTAGCCTACCTTCCTCGCGTCTAGGTAAGGGCTGAGCTCTCCTCCCCAATCCCCTAGAGAATCCTCCTCTTTCCTTCTGTAGTTGACATTTAGGCTGGATGTAGCCGGACGGGTCGATCCGTGCGCGGGGCGGGGACGGGGACGGGGACGGGGACGGGGAGGGAATGAGGAATTTTTCATCTCTTATCACTTTTTCCATTTTTCTGGAATGGTAAACATCTCAAGCGACAGGCAGCGACGCCACCAATGCTGGGCAGGCGACCTTGGGGCTGGAGATTTTGGAGGAGAGGGTAGTAGTCTAGGAGAGATTCCCTCCGCTGGCGGCGTTAGTTAGAGCGGCTGCTGTCCCTCGCCCTATTGCTCGGTCTGCCTCAGATTTGGGGTGGTGTGTTAGTGGAAAGGGTTTAGCTTGTTCTTGTTTTACTGCCTCTTATCATGTTCGGGAGTAGCAGCCGTGTTGGATTGGTTATTACTGAACTGTAGAAGGCACTGGCTAGTTTTACACACGCTGCTTAATGGTAGTACTTTTTGCTGGCAGTAGCTAGTTTGCTTCGTGGATGGTTCTCCTAAAATCAGTGAGCGTTTAGTTTGAGAGAATTTAGACTAAGAGCCTCTAGCAGTGGCTCAAATAATGTATTATATAAGTGGTTGGTAATCAAGATGCATGCTGTTGTTTGTTTGAACATGCTGTAATAGGAATGAAAAGTTACTTTCCGCTTTTGTGTGATTGATTGGCCAGGGAGAACCGTAATTGGCATTTTTCCTTTTTTAACGCGTCACTGGTTTTAGTGTTTTCCCGTGCAACGGTACACTGTTGTTTTTAGTGTGCCTTGTCTGTTTTGTTACCCACCAATGTTGCTTTTGGGTTGCTCTGACTTGGTTATTTCTTTCCCACTCAGATGGATGTTGACAAGCTCAAGAAGATGGCAAGTGCTGTGCGCACTGGGGGGAAGGGCAGCATGCGCAGGTGGTTATTTCTTCTTTTATGCGTATTGCAAAAATGATGTTTTGCCAGTCATGCATAGCTATTCGTTTATATAATGCTTTTATGTTTTGCTGGCTTATACTTTTCTATCCACACATAGTATGTCCATGTTTACTCATTTGGAATGGTATTCTCTTTCTTTTTGAGAGAATCTGAATCATGCTACATATCATTAACTGTGTGTTCTTGGTATCCTATCCATGAATTCTTTGGCTCTTGCTATCATTTTGTCCTGTGCTAGTCAGCAAATTTGAGGCAACATGGTAGTGAATTATTAACTTAGTTATATTCAAATGATTTTAGATACAACTAATTGGCATCTAAGCATACTCCGTACTGTAACATGGCAGATGCTACCCATGATGTTTTGTGACTGAGCAGTGCTAGCAGGCTAGGACCCTCCTGGATTATACTTATAATGACTTTTGCATTATGGCAGGAAGAAGAAGGCTGTCCACAAGACTACAACCACAGATGACAAAAGGCTTCAGAGCACCCTGAAAAGAATAGGAGTGAACACCATTCCTGGTATTGAAGAAGTGAACATTTTTAAGGACGATGTCGTTATTCAGTTTATGAACCCTAAAGGTGAGATACCGTAACACTAAATATTTTATCCAGCACAGTTAGTGATACACTTTCTGCTTTTTCTTACGTGGGTGTGTTTGCTCCCTCCAGTTCAAGCTTCAATTGGTGCTAATACATGGGTGGTCAGTGGCACTCCACAGACAAAGAGTATGTTCTCCGTGACTTGTATTATAATCTGAAGTATATTTGTTAATATGTCTCAAATGGTCTTATATTGTTCAGTATTGTGTGTGCGCTTTTTAGTTAACTAGATTACAGTGGTCTCGCATTAGCTGTCTAATTGGCCGTTGGTTATTTATGTGTTCTATCTTCTGTCAATTTGAATTGTACAAGGGAAAGTTAGTCTTAACCAGCGTTTTTGAGGCGTCGCCTAGCCGTCCAGTCGGTGGCGCGCGGATGCCAGGGCGGCTCGCCTGGTCGGGCAGCGCCGCCACCTCCGCCCGCCGCCGGCGACCCCTCCGCCGCAGCCACCTCGCCTGCGCCCCCTCCGCTCGCCGCCACCTCGCCTGGCGCCCCCTCCGCCTGCTGCCACCTCGCCTGGCGCCGCCGTAGGTGCCGCCGTAGGTGCCGCCGGCGCCGCCGCTGTCCACCCCTAGCGTCACCGCCTCACAGTCACAGTGCCGCCGCCGCCGGTAGTGGAGAAAAGAGAGAGAGGGTGAGGAGAAAACTAGGGTAGGGTTTATTTATATACCCTAGTGAAAATGAGGATCCGACGGTCCACAATAGTTGGGCCATGAGGCCCACCCGTCCGCCCTGCCTCCGCCCGCCCGCCAGCTAGCCTGCTGCCTCCGCCCGCCCGCCCTGCCGCCGCCCGCCCTGCCTCCTCCGCCTCCTAGCTGGCCTCCCGCCTCCTCCGCCGCCTAGCTGGCCGCTCGCCTCCTCTGCTGCCGCCGCCGCCGCCACACCTGCCGTTGCTACCCACCTCGGGTGCCTGGCCGGCCGCCTAGGCGGGCGCCTGGGCGTCCAGGCGCCCCGCCGGCGCCTAGGCGTCCAGGCGGGCATTCACAAGCCTGGTCTTAACTTAGTTGTGCTAAATTTTCGGACAATTATTCTAATGTTATAATTTTCCTGTTTGACCAGAACTGCAAGATCTGCTGCCATCAATTATCAATCAACTTGGTATGTTTCTCTTTGCACAGTATCATGGATACATATTGAATCTAGATTCTGTAGTCTTATAGTAGTACCAGAGTGACACATACTGTTGTCATGGTGTCCCTACCTTTTTAAAATTTCCCAGACGGCTGAAATCTTTGATGCAAGTTATAGCGCCCCTTTATGTTCTTGTGAGTTGTGAACTGATATTATCTTGCCTTTGATTATTCCTGCTATTTAGGTCCTGACAACTTGGACAACCTGAAAAGGCTTGCGGAGCAATTCCAGAAGCAGGCCCTTGGTGCTTCTGGTGGTGAGCCTGCTGCTCTGGATGATGACGATGATGTTCCAGAACTTGTTTCTGGAGAGTCGTTCGAAGAGGCCGCGGAAGAGAAAAAGGTGACTTCATGATTTTGCTGCATGTCTGCTGTTTGTGAAGGGTTGCAAGTGTTGGCACTAGGGACCGTTTAAGACCTCTGACCTCTACCTTATTTGTGCCTGTGGTCCGGTTTTGTCATGCATAAGAATTCGGTCGGATATGTTTGGTGGAATTTTACATGGAAGTATGCCCCCTTTTGTCACAACCTTATCCCATCCGCATAAGTGTTGTAAATCCCGATTTCTCTTGCTGATGTGCGTAAATGTGGTTGATGCTCGTGCTACCAACGTATCCAACGCATCTCAGCAGTAGATATTGTAGAAATACTGGCAACGATGTTATACTGTAGCCAGGAGTTTTATGGAGCTGAGGATACCCAAAAATATCTTGGCAGTCAGCAGTTTGCCCTGCACCTAGGGATGGCAATGGTGTATGAAACAAAAAAAAGTTATGCCTGTCGGGTGGAGCAAAAACTGTCTAAAACAAAAAAAAGTTATGGTGAAATTTCAGACTGCACCCGTGAGTGAGAATTTATACCCGTATCCGTCGGGTTTGACTTTTTTATAAAGATACTACAATGTTTAATAAAATAAGTGTAAAAAATTACCCATTTTGAATGACAATACAATAAAAAATATTAAGTTGCTTATAAATATTATAAATATAGATCGCAATAAGTAAGATGAAATAATTAAATAATATAACACAATCAAATTTGACTTTAAAATTATGAATATAAATTATTTCAGGTGCCTGTCGGAACCCTGTGAACCGGGTACCCTGCGTAGTGGATAGAAAGCACTTCGGCCCCGCCTTCCCGGCTTAGGCAGCCCTAGCGTAAGCCACGTGCCCTGGGTCCAATGGGCAGACTCGGGATTGTCGCGTGTCTTCAGGCCCTGATCTTGAAGAGCAGTTGAGGGTGGCTCAGGAACCGCCACGTATCAGGTGGTGTCGGACCCCATCTTCCGTCAAGAAGGGCTCTGACGCTGTCACCCACCCGAAGCCTCCGAGACGCACCCTCCGCTAGAGAGGGCTCCGGGGGTGCCGCGCGTCTTGCGGCTCCAGGTTCGACATCCAACATGCAAGGGCCCCGGAGCGGCCGCGCGGGCAACCGCTCCGAGAATACCTTCCCCCCGAGGAAGGCCCCGAGCGTGCCACGTGACCTGCGGCCCGGACCCGACCTCCAGTATGGGAGGACTCCGGAGCTGCCACGTGCCCAACAACTTCGGACCACCCGCTACTCCGCAAGGCAGCTCCAGCGGAGACGCGTGTCCCGGGGGCCAGCCGCTCGGGCGTCACACCGACGAGCATGGGAAAATGGCCAACGAGTAAAGAGGAAGGTAAGCCGTCAGGCCGAGCATTCAAGGCTCGCGCCTTCCCCAGAAGCATGGCGTACGCCACACGCCTCCATTCCCCGTCTGCGCACTATTACGGTGAAAGACAGGATGGCGAGGCGTGACGGCACGACAGTGCCGCCCAACGGCACAGAGCTGCCTAGCACAGCGAGGAGACGCAGCGACAAGACGGGAAATTCATCATCACCGTCCGCCCGAACAGGGGCGCACGACATGGCAAGCATCACGCCTTAACTCCACGGACAGTGACAAAGCATACAGTTGTAAATGCCTATAGTTCGTGTATAGGACACAAATAGCCGCGAGGCCACCTGTCGGGTCCCGGGCCACCTTGTAACTGCCCCGGCCTTGGGCTATAAAAGGACCGGGGCAACCTCCGGGCAAGGGGTTCGCGACCCAGCCAACTCACATACTCATACGCGTGAGCAATACAACAAACACACCCATGGACGTAGGGTATTACGCTCCGGCGGCCCGAACCATATAAATACTCGTGTTCCTCTTGCCATTGCGTTCTGACCTTCGAGATCCACTTTCCCCACCGAGAAAAGAACCTCCGCGGACTGCTCAGGCAGACCGGGGGAAGTGTCGCATGAATACACTTCGACATTTGGCGCACCAAGTAGGGGGCTTTTGGTTCTCAAGCTGTCTGTGACCCGCAATGGTGAACATCCAATCTATGGGAGGGCCTTCCCGCCCCTCGCACCGCCAACAACAGAGGGAGCAGAAACCGTCTTCTGGTCCCAGAGCGGGACTGTCTGCGCGGACGGCGGTCTCTACAGCGACGATGCCAGTTCCCTCCTGACGACCTTCAATTCCGACGGTGTCGCAGGCGCCGACCGTGGTCACACCCTAGATGAGCGTCGAAAGACGCTTCATGTGATGTACGGAGGGTCGTGGGACATCACGTCCCGACGAGACGTCAAGACCCTCAGGCGAGAGGTCATGACAGTATCACCTAGCCCCAAGCCAGTTCCCTACCGCAAGTGGATGGAGACGGAGATCAGTTTCATCGCCTCCGACTACCCGAAGAACATGGTAGGGGCCGGGCAACTACCACTCATCGTCTCCCCGACCATAGCTAGCGTGAAGCTCTACCATGTGCTAGCCGATGGAGGAGCGGGCCTCAACCTCATCAGTCTTGCAACCTTCCAAAAGCTACAGATCCCCATGGAAAAGTTGGCCCCGTCGCACCCATTCTCTGGAGTGGGACCGGGGTCCATCCTCCCTTGCGGCAGCATCTCCCTCCCGGTGACATTCGGGACGCCTGAGAACTACCACACGGAGAGTGTTGTCTTCGACGTGTCTGAGGTCAACCTCCCCTTCAACGCCATCCTCGGCAGGCCGGCGTTGTACCAGTTCATGACTGTAGCTCATTATGGCTACCTAGCACTGAGGATGCCGACCCCGAGTGGTGTCCTTAGAGTCCGAGCAGATCGGACCGCCGGAGTTGCAGTGCTGGAGAAGCTCTAGGCCCTGGCAACTTCAAAGGTGGAAGCCTCCGGGGTTGTTGGGACACGCAAGGAGCCACCCAGCAGGCGACAGGGTGGCTCATCCTACGTGCCCCGCATACAACCTTCGTTTGCGGAGGAGGTCCCGATCAAGATTATTCAGATAGGCGAGGATACTGCCAAGACCACCCGCATTGCGGGAAACTTGGGTAGCAAATAGGAACTCACGCTTATCACCTTCCTCCGGGCTAACGTCAATGTGTTTGCTTGGCAACCATCGCAAATGCCCGGGATCCCTAGGGAGGTGATTGAGCACCATCTGAAGATCCACCCCGATGCCACGTTAGTGATGCGAAAGCCTCGGAAGCAGTCCGTCGAGCGGCATAACTTCATCCGTGAAGAAATCAAGAAATTGCTCGACGCCGGCTTCATCCGAGAAGTCCACCACCCAAGATGGCTGGCCAACCTCGTCGTGTTACCCAAGGCTAGCTGGAAGCTACGGATGTGCATCGACTACAGCAGTCTAAACAAGACATGTCCGAAAGATCCCTTCCCTCTCCCATGAATATATCAAATTGTAGATTCCACTTCTGGCTGTGATCTGTTGTGCTTCCTGGATGCTTATTCTGATTTTCATCAAATACCCTTGTATAAGGAAGATGAGGAGCACACTGCTTTTATAACAGTAGACAATCTTTATTGTTAATGTCTCTATGCCTTATGGCCTTAGAAACACCTTGCCCACCTTTGTGCGTGCCATGCATAGGACATTCGGGGATCTGATAAGGGATCTAGTGGAGGTGTACGTTGATGACATCGTGGTAAAGGTCAAGTCACATAAATCTCTGTTGGAAAACTTATCCTTAGTCTTTGATAAGCTATGCACAACTCGGACCAAGTTAAACCCGGATAAGTGCGTATTCGGAGTTCCTGCCGGGAAGCTCCTCGGTTTCCTGGTCTCGCACCGAGGAATCGAAGGTAACCCCGACAAGATCAAGGCTATAGAGATGATGCGACCCCCTGCCCGAGTCAAGGACATCCATAAGCTCACCGGATGCCTGCCTGCACTCAGTCGGTTCATCTCCCGACTAGCAGAGCGCGCCCTCCCGTTCTTTAAGCTTATGCGGAAGTCCGGACCCTTTATCTAGATTGAAGAAGCCGACAAGGCGTTCCAAGAGCTAAAATAGTACCTCACCTTGCTATCGATCATGGTCGCCCCAGAGCCGGATGAGCATCTGCTACTCTATACTTCCGCAAAGAAAGAAGTTATTAGCATGGTCCTGGTCGCTGAACGGCCAGAACCCGAGCGCTCCCAAGCACCAAGCAAGGATCCTACTGCTGGTCGCGAGTCTCAGAACCTGGGCCCCGCAGGGGGCCTAACGTAACTCCGACCGAGGGTGTTCCCGGATCCTAGCTCCTGGGGGCCGAACACCAAGACCAAGAAGTTGTAGACCTCCTGCCAATGGAGGAAGATGTTCCGAACCTCTCCGGGAGGGTCCGGACCACCCAGCGACCGGTCTACTACATGAGCGAAGTCCTCCACGATGCCAAGACGCGGTATTCGGAGGCTCGTAAGTTGCTCTATGCAATGCTGGTCGCGTCAAGGAAGCTCCGCCACTACTTCCAAGCTCACAAGGTATCGGTGGTAACGACCTACCCACTAAAGACAGTGCTCTAAAGCCCCAACGCAACGGGGAACATAGCAAAGTGGGCAGCTGAGCTGGCGGAGTTCGACCTTGACTTCTTACTGTGCCATGCCGTCAAGAGCCAGGCGCTGACGGACTTTGTGGTGGAATGGACCCCGCCTCCATGCCATCCAGGGTGTCAAGACGACGGCGACATGGAGCCTAGACCTCTGGTGCTTACCGGACCCTACTGGACACTCTAATTCGATGGTTCCTCGCGTAAGCAGGGAGCCGGAGCGGGGGTCCTGCTCATCTCACAAATGGTGGAGTCAAATACATGTTACACCTTGACTTCAAGGCTACAAACAACATGGCAGAATATGAAGCCCTCATATTTGGGATGAGTACCGTTCCGTCCCTGGGCGTGCGACAGATGCTAGTTAAAAGGATACTCTCGGCATGTCATCAAGCAAGTCAGGCGTGAGTGCTCCTGTAATGACCCTCAACTAGCTGCCTACCTTATCCATGTGTAGAATATGGAGATGGAGTTCTATGCCTTGGATTTGTGCCATATCCCCCGCACCAACAACGCGGTGGCGGACGACCTTTCAACGAAAGCCTCTACATGGGCCACAGTCCTCGAAGGCGTGTTTGAAAGGAAGCTACGGCGTCCAACAGCCTGGCCTGCCGAACCAGGCGAAGGGGCCGAGTCCAGCACTTCAAATCTGGCAGTCTCGGCGGCCCTGCAACCATGGCGCCCGCCAAGGATCGTATGCATTACCATGGACTCCGTGCAACCCATCGCCCAAGATCCAAATGCTCAAGTAGGACTCGATGCATGGATCACGGAGATCCGGGTCTACTTGAAAGAAAACATCCTTCCTGATGAACATATATCCTCTGAACGGATCGTTCGTATGGCTAAAAGATACACGCTGGTGGATGGTGATCTCTACCGGTGTGGTGCCAACAGCGTTCTATTGCGGTGCATAACCCGGGAGGAGGGTTGCGAGCTGCTCCCAGAGATCCATGGAGGCAAGTGCGGTAACCACGCTTCGTCCCGCGTGCTAGTCGGTAAATCCTCCCGGCATGGCTTCTACTCGCTGACATCTCTTCTGGATGCCGTCGAGCTGGTCAAGAGATGCAAGGCGTGCCAGTTCCACGCCAAGCAGATCCACACACCGGCACAGACGCTGCAGATGATGCCGCCCTCATGGCCATTTGCAGTATGGGGGCTGGACATCCTGGGGCCATTCCTAGAGCCGTCGGAGGGTACCGGTACCTCTACGTCGCCGTAGAAAAGTTCACCAAGTGGCCGGAAGCAACCCCTGTAGTCACCAACAACAAGCAGTCTGCGGTAAAATTCATATAGTCAATCATCTACATGTTTAGGGTCCCGAACAGGATCATCACCGATAACGGGACCCAGTTTACCAGTGCAGCATTCCAAGAATACTGTGAGGACCTTGGTATCCAAGTCTGCTAAGCTTCTGTTGCTCACCCAGAGAGTAACGGCCAGGTCGAGAGAGCCAATGCTGAGATACTCAGAGGCCTCAAGACGTGCACCTATGTTGGCCTAGAAAAGCATGGCGCCAACTGGATTGATGAGCTTCCGTGCGCACTATGGGCTAGCCGGACATCACCCAGCCGAGCCACAGGGGAGACTCCCTTCTTCTTGGTCTACGGAGCTGAGGTCGTCCTCCCTCCAGAGATCACCTTGGGTTCCTCTCGTGTCAAGGCATACAACGAAGCCACGCAGGACCAGGCCCGACGTGAAGATCTTGAGCTCGTCGACGAGCACAGATGGCAGGCTGCAATTCGGAACGCGCGATATTGCCAGGCGCTCCGGCGCTACCACCAGCGGTCCGTGCGGAGCAGAGAGCTGCAGGTTCGCGACCTCGTGCTTCAACGAATACTTACCCGGGAGGGGGTCTAGCAAGCTTTCCCCCCATTGGGAAGTTCCCTTCTAGGTGATGCAAGTATGCCGACCAGGATGCGTTCGCTTGGCGACGGAGGATGGCGACCCAATTCTAAATCCTTGGAACATCGAGCACCTCCGCAAATTTTACCCGTAGCTTAGGGTAAGGCGGTTTTCCCCTGTAAAAGGGCCATAGAGACTAGGACCAGTGCTCTGATCAGCCAAACTCTAGGGGACCCAGCTACCCTTGCCACTTCGGGGTAAGTCGTTCAGACTCTTGTACAGCTTGACTCTTCCTATGTGCCACAATTATAAACTGTAGCCTTCCTTTCAAGCTTGCGTATATTTTTCTGTACACCTCGACGTGTACATATTTGTGTTTCTCTGCCTCGCCCTTGGACAAAGTTGTGTGACAAGGTAGAAGCGTCGAAAGCACCTGTAATTTTCTCCGAACCCCCTTGGTTACCTTCCTGGACGGGTCCGGTGGTGCCAACACAATGCCCCCCCTGAAAGTGCATCTAGGCAATCCCCGTGGGTTTTGGATGATTGATGACGACAATTAAGATACTAATGAATTTTACTGAGTATGAGCACAGGTGCTTATCAAAGGAATGCATGTGGAGTCTCTCAAAAAGCAAAAAGGAAAAGAAGACTTGAAAGAGTAGAAAATAGAATTTTTCTATTGAGTTTTACATCTTGGAGTTGTGTAAAGGATCTTCTCTTTTAGAGTGCTTGAGAATCATTAGAGAGCTCAAACTAAAGTTAGAAAGTTAGAATCGTGAGAGAAAGTAGTCATAGGTATGGCTGAAAAAGGAAGACCGGACTTCTGCGGACTACAGGCCGGACTAGTCCGTTCTACCCGGACTACTCCGTTTTAGACCGGACAAGAAGTCTTTGAGTGAGTTTGGACTTGTCCGTTCTAGGCCGGACTAGTCCGTTGTCGAGTGAGTCTGAGCCGTCATGAGACTAAGTCTCAGAGGGCCGGACTAGTCCGCCCGTGTGGCCGGACTAGTCCGTTAAGCGGACTAAGCCGTTTAGGTCCGGAGAAGAAGTCTCTGAGTGACATCGGACTAGTCCGCTCGACAGGCTGGACTAGTCCGGTCCCTTCAGACTAGTCTGATTTAGGACGGAACAAAGGTTCCTGTGTGAGCTCGTACTAGTCCGAAGTTGGCTGGACTAGTCCGCAGCCCTAGATTAGAGAGTTTTTAGACTAAGTCTGGTAAGACCGGACTAGTGCCCTTACCAGACTAGTCCGTTCTCATACAGAACAAAGGTTCCTGACTGAGATCAGACTAGTCTGCTCTTGGCCGGACTGGTCCGGGGTTTTATGACCGTTTGAGTCCAACGGTCACTAGACTTTAGTTGGTAGCCTTGTGACGTGAGTGGTCCCTCAAGAATGGACTAGTCCGGGGTTGGGACCGGACTAATCCGGACTTTAGTTGGTAACGGCTAGATGTCGGGATTTCTATAAAAGGAGACCCCCCGACTGAGAATTGGAAAAAGAACAACCCTAGCACTGAAAACTCATTCCTAGAGCTCTTCTAAGTCTCTTTCCTCACCTTCTAGACCACTAAGATTGGATCTTAAGGAGTTTGTGGTTTTGTGAGAGGAAAGATGTGGTGATCGATGTTTGCGCTCTCGGTTTGACTCTCTTGCACTCTGATTGATAATTTGAGTTCTTGATTGTTGTATTTTGATTCCTAGAATTGCTAGGTTGTTGAAGGGAGCCTCAAGTTATGAGTAGCCCCTAAGAGCATTGTATTCACATTTGATTAATAGTGAAAGAAACCGGGCTTGATCTTGATGATCGCTCGGTGAGGGAAGGGTTGGAAAAGACCCAGTCCTTTGTGGACTCCTCAACGAGGACATAGATTCCTGTGTGGAATCGAACCTCAGGATAAATCGTGTCTCTTGCTTACTCTACCTTCTTGCTCGATCACTTAAACTACTTGTTAAGCTTTCGTCTTGATTAACACTTGTTTATTGTTCCGCTGACCTACCATCTAATCATTCTCAAATTATTAGAGAGGTTGTTTGACTACTATACATCTTATGCTTAAACGAACTTAGAAGGAAAACCTAAAACACAGTTTTCTGCCTAGACCGGACTAGTCCGCACTAGGACCGGACTAGTCCGGCCTTCTTCAAGTTCAATCCGCTGTTTGCAATAGTTTCAGGTTTTATTAGCCTAGTCACCCCCCCTCTAGGCAACTTTCGATTGGTATCAGAGCCTAACTCTCCATAAAAGCTTAACCGCTTGGAGAGGAGATGGGGGACAAGGCCGGTAGCCAAATTTATCTCATCAAGGGAAAAGGAGCAAGTACGAGCAGCTTTGAAGAACAAGGTTCTAACCCGCCCCCAGCGATTACTCCTCCACAAGATGTTTCAAGCTCAGAAGAAGATGAAGAAGTTCTTCGTCTCATGGCACTCCTCAAAAGAAGAAGGAGGAAGCTAAGAAGAAAAGAAGGAGAAGTTGGAGAAGAAGATCAAGAGCAGTCAACAAGACTACTCGCGATATCCTTTTAATTATGAACGTCTAAATTCTCATTCCAGTTATTTATCAATTCCTATAGGCAAACCACCTCACTTTGATGGAACTAACTATACAATGTGGAAACACACCATGAAGTTGCATCTAATTTCCTTGAACCTAAGTCTTTGGCATGTGGTGTGTACAGGTATAGATATCCTCGAAGACGAGGATGAACTCACCCAAGAACAAGAACAACAAATCCATTGCAATGCACAAGCGGCGGTCGTGCTCAACTCATCTCTAAGCATTGAAGAATTCAACAAGGTAGATGGGTTGGAGCTCGCCAAAGATATTTGGAACACCCTCAAGATCGCACATGAAGGAAACCGATCCGTGAGGGAAGCCAAGATTGAGATGATAGAAGGAGAGCTTGGAAGGTTCGCTGTGGAAGAAGGCGAAACACCTCAAGAAATGTACAACCGACTCAAAACTCTTATCAACAAGAGTCGAGCGTACGGATGCAAGAAATGGAATGACCATGAGGTGTTCAAGAGAATGATAAGAGCATTCATGCCTCGCAATGTGACCCTATGCACCTTAATCCGGGAAAGTCCAAACTTTCACTTGATGACTCCAGATGAAGTGCTAGGGAAGATCATTAATCACGAGATGATGGAGAAGGAAGCCCAACATGTCAGCGACCTGGCAAAGGTCACCTCATCCAAGAAGAAGGGCATTGCTCTCAAGGCCACATCCAAGTCCAAGGCAAAAGAAAAAAAAAGAAAGGAAAGGGCAGCCCGGTGCATGTAGCTCCCGCTTGCGCAGGGTCCGGGGACACAACTCAAAAGTGAAGATGATGAAAGTGATGATGAGAGCACGAACATGGATGATGAAGAAATGGCATTCTTCATGAAAAGATAAGGTTGATGAGGAGAAGGAGAAGCAAGTCAAGAACAAAGAAGACTTGCTACAACTGTGGTGAACATGGGCATTTCATTGTGAACCGCCCCATAGCAAGGAGGACGACAAGAGAAAGAAGAAGGATGGGAAGTCTCAAGACAAGAAAATCTTCACAAAGAAGAAGTCTTATGGACAAGATCACATTGGAGAAGAATGGGACTCAAACGAAGAATCCTCCTCCGAAGATGAAGAAAAGGTGGCAACCGTCGCCATCAAGAGGCCAACCATGAAGAAATCACTCTTGCCAAACAAGGGTGATTGGAAGAGCCCAAGCCACATATGCCTCATGGAAAAGGAAGGAAAGCGCAAGGTAATGACTAAAGCTTCCAAGTTTCATATTGTAGATGATAGTGACTTTGATAGTAGTAGTGAAAACGAATTCATGTTAAAAGGATTAAACAAAAAGGCTATAGCTAGAATGAAAATGCTATCGGACGAAATATTTGAACAAGAAGAGCTTCTCAATCAACAAGAAGAATTGCTTATCCTTGAAAAGGAAAGAAACCTTGAGATTGAGAAGCTCCTTGAACTTGAGAGAGAGACAAGAGTAGAGCACTTGAAAGCGAACTTGCCATGAGCAAGGAAACTTATGTTGAGCTTAGGAGTAAGAATGTAGTACTTCAAGATGAACTTGTGAGTTTAACCAAAACTCACAAGAATCTTGAAGCACAACTTAACTCACTTAAGTCAAGTGTCTCAACTAATTCATCCTCTAAAAACTCTCTCTCAACGAGTATAGAATCCAACACTAAAACTTGTAAATGTGCTAGCATTGTCTTAAACTTAAAAAATGAGCTCAAAGAGGCACAAAGCAAGAATACACACAAGAGTGGGATCTTTGATAAGGAAAAGATCAAATATGCACGTAGTGCATACTCAATCACAAGATCTCACTTCATCAAAGATGGACTCGGTTATACTAGGGGAGGAAAGCAAAACGCTAGAATCCTTAAAAACAATAGCAAATGCGTAGCCTTTGTAAAAGAAAACTCAAGTCAAGACAAGAGTGACAACCTTGCATCTACCTCATATGGAATTACCAAAAATGTGAAATCTATAGTTTTTCATAATTTTGATGCATCTTATGTTCTTATGAAAAGCAAGTATGGTAAAGTTTATGCAAAATATGTTGGGCCACTCCACAAGAGTCCAAAAATTTGTGTGTGGGTGCCCAAATTCCTTGTAACTAACCTCAAAGGACCCAACCAAGTTTGGGTACCTAAGACCAAAGTTTAAACTATTTTGCAGCCATAATCCTCCGGTGGCACTAAATGGGTGCTAGATAGTGGGTGCACTAACCATATGACCGGAGAGAGAAAAATGTTTGTCGAGTATGAAGAAAATGATGATCCAAGTGAAGGCATCTACTTCGGTGACAACAGCCAAGGAAGGGTACTCGGTATTGGTAAAATTACAATCTCTTCTCAACACTTTCTTTCACATGGTCTACATGTTGAATCACTAGATTATAACCTATTGTCCATATCTCAACTATGTAAGAAAGGTTATAATTGCTTGTTTACTAACGAGGGTGTGACCATCTCTAGAAGAAGTGACAACTCAATTGCCTTTAAGGGTGTGTTAAAGGAAAAGCTTTTCTTAGTGGACTTTTCCACAGATAAAACTCAACTTGACACATGCTTAATCGCAAAAACCAACATGAGATGGTTGTGGCATAGAAGACTAGCCCATGTTGGAATGAGGAATTTACAAAAACTTCTAAAGGGGATCACATCTGTGGACTAAAAGATGTTGTTTTTGAAAAAGATAGGCCATGTAGCGCGTTGTGAGGGACCACAAGACCTCGTTGGGTGGTGCCGTGTTATGCGGCACCCAACAGCACATGGGTCGATGAACACACATCATATTACATAAATAGTTTAGCGGAAGCGTACAAGAATATTTTACAAATAGTTATATCAGAGTAAACTACAGCGGAAGTCTATCACTCTCATGACTCATATCTAAACTAGCAACAAAGAAACGGTCCAGCCCGCGGACGTTTCTTACTAGCAACACGAAGACAATCTGCAGCGGCGAGGATGCTCTTTGAGTAAGCACTCGAAGGTTCCCGAGTCTCATCGGTACCCCTTCTCATAAGCATCGGGTCAATTACCTGCAAAACAACTCGGATAGCATCCGTGAGCATAACGCTCAGCAAGACTTAACCGTCACCCTAAACATGAAACTCTAAGTGAGGTTATGAACCTAACATAGGGTGGCATAAGCATAATTAAACTCGCCTAAAAGTGAATCCTTACTTTCAAGTATTAATTGCAGCATTTTAAGTAACCCTGGGCACGCCACATCGGGAGTCCACAATCAAACAAGAAACGCTTTTCCCCGATGTAATTTGCTCATGGCATAAAAGAATCGAGTTTGCACTAGCCTATTCATCAAGATCCAATACAAAGCTAGGATAATACTTCACATCAATATGATTAGTTCCTTTCTCATGCAAGTTCTTACTACGTCACGACTGTGAGAACAAGTATGCTCGGTCCATTCCGCGAGCGACGGTGATTCGAATCAATAACACCCGGACTACACGACACGTACGCCCGTACTCGATGTTGCCTACAACAACCATCACTGACGTCGTACGTGGCAGCCTTTCCCCCGTTTCACCCCCGCTGAATCGATCAAGTCGCCCCGTACAGTAGCTACTCTCATGGTGCATCTACCGACATGAGATGTCATGAGAATATTCCCCACATACTGCACACCGGCCGTCCGCCTGAGGCGACCCGAAAAGTCAGAACGACAGCTTCCCGAGATACATCGGTTTACTGGGTCCCATATAGCCAGCATGAGTCCGGTACACAACTCAAACTTGTTCATCAGGGCCGCATACGGATCGGTCCATGACTGACACGGACAGGTCTACAGCACCCAGGCCCCTATGTCCTGCTGCTCCTACAACGTTTCGGTCTCCACTTTAACTTGCTAATTCAATTACGAACCAATCCCGTATGCCCCTGTTGTTCCTAAATCTGCGAGTAGCATCTCACCACTCGACTTCTACCGAACCGTACTTAAGCATGGCAGTTCTACACGGTGAAAGACACCTACCCAATACTCCATGGGTCATTTGGCTATGCAAGAGGAGTATCAAACACTAGACCTAATGCACAATTCATATCTTGACCGAAAGTTAATACAAAACAAAAACTTAACAGCTGTTAAATGCAAACCGGAGCTTGCCTGTTTTGTAGGGTAGTCGTATATAAACAGTTAGTGTCCTTGCAAATCCACCCTTGACTCTCCGGAGCTTGATCCACTTCGATGAATCACCCCTTTGAGTCCCCTTCGTTGTGGTTCCTATTGGAATGTATATGTTTCATGGAATGTAATGGAAAGAAGTTATAGAATTACTTTCTTAACAACAGAGGTTGTGTGGAAAAGCCAAGCATGACTTGGTTTGCCTCTGTTGTGCAAAGAACAGAAATAAACTAATTTGACCTTAAGGCCTTTGCTATACACTAATCATTTTCTCTAATGAACATAATAGATAAGCTGAAAAGATTTGAGTGCAACTGAAGAACAAGAACTCCAATGGGCTCAAAACTTTTACAGCAGGTTCTATACTATCTAAGGATTTAGCTTGCCAAATTGCAGCTAATGTGGAGTCATATTGTGTTCTTCATAATTCTCATAATGTCTCTTATGTATTATCACATATACATAAGTATGGAGAATAAGAACAGGAAGTTCAAGGACTCATATTGGGCTGATAATTTACATGTGAGTTTTTGATCACATGAAAGTAATCTGGTCCAAAATTCAGCCCTTTTACTTGAGTAGTTCTCCCAGAACAATTCTTTAAGCATTTGTACTCAAAAGAATTAATTCTGTAATAATGTGCATTTTCATGCCCAATTAAGTGAACTAAAATTTCAAGTATGTCTCAAAGAGCTTGCCTAAATTTTTCTATGATTTTTGGAGCCATTGGATTGCTCAGAACAGATTTTAGAAGTGGGAAACATTTTCTGAAAATGTTTCTGGACTCTTATGAACACAGCAGATTGTTTTTAGCAAATTCCTACTCAAATGATCTTCAAATGAGCTGAAAATTTGCTAAAAGGTCAATAATATGCTAAAGAATATTCTGGCAAAATTTGGGGATTTTTGGATAACCCAAACTCCCACAATAATTCCTTTTCGGAAAACCTTCCAAGAATTATCCAGAATAAACTATTGATTTTTCATACAAATCCAAGTTCATATTTGGATAGATCTCTGAAAAATGAATCCAACCCAAGTGAAATCACTCAAATTGGAGTTTTCTACAGGGAGTTATGATTTCCCAAGTTTGAGCCAACCCTAGAATTATTTTCCTATTGAAAATCCGGCTGGACCCATAGTTTTGAATTCCAGCCAATAGAAACGAAGCCACACCGGGCCACAGCATCTCTGCGCGCCAACACACGGGATCCCGGCCACACCCGATCCCGGGTTTAAAATTTGAGCTGCTGACAGGCGGGGCCCACGCTTCGTCTTCTTCCTTCGGCTCTCTCCCCGCGCTCGCGCTGCCCCTCGCCGGCCCGACGCCGGAGCTCGCCGGCTCGCCGTTTCCGGCCACCGCCTGAGCTGAAACTTGCCGCCAGGGAGTTTGTGACACCGAGGAACACGGCTGTGGGGTTTGCTAGGGCTGCCAGCGTCCGGGACATGGCCGGCGACGTGCGACAGCTACTGTGGGGGTTCGGCGGCGTTGCGTGGGGTATCCAGCCCGCCAAAACCTGTGCCGACGAGCCCTACAGCACCAGTGGATGATCGCAAGGCTCGGCATGGCCCCTAAATGGCTCGGGAACAACCGCAAGTCGGTCGTCACCGTGCGTCCGATTCGGTCCGCCGGAGAAGTGCTCGGTAGACCTCAAAATACGTCGCCCCAAAGGGTTTTCATGCGACAGATGCTAAAGAGAACATGATCGACGGCTAGTCCAGCTCCTACGTGCAAATTTGGATGAGCTAAGAACGAATAGAAGTGGAGAATTTTGGATTCCCGTACCGGATGCTCGGGTTGAAGCCGCCGGAGCAAAACTTCGAAATTCGCCGGCGATGCTTCACGGTATGGCCTAAGCTTGGGCTGAGAGCAGCACCGCACCCGTGCGCGTCCGTAGCTGCGATCGCTCGGCCGTGAAACCCCCTGTGGAGGGCTGTCCACGAGCGCCCGATCACTTTCTCGGATTAGGTCGCCGCGGCGGCGGTCGTTCTCGGGCACCGGAGGCCGCAGCTCACTTGCTCGTGGGTCAGGGAGGTGGAGGTTGAGCTCGTGGGAGTGTTTAGCAGGTCGGGGGAGGAGGAGGCGCGATGGTTTTGCCAATCTTCCGATCGGACCGAGAGCGGAGGGGGAGAACGACTGCCGTTCATGCGCTCGCGAGGGGGGAAGCACAACTAAGCCTTTTGCTCGGCTGAGGGGACGTGAGCACAAGGATCGGCACGAGGGCACCGCCTCGGTGGTCAGCGCATGGGGGCAGGCAGACAAGGATCAGCACGAGGGCACCGCCTCGGTGGTCAGCGCATGGGGGCAGGCAGCAGGAGGTGGTGCCGGTAAGAACCTCGGTGGCTCCCGTGAGCTGTTCGGGGAAATCTCCCACTGAGGCTAAGACTTAGGGTGCAAGGCTCCTCCTTTACCTCTATGACATGTGGGTCCCACTCCACATTTCTTCCCCAAATATCTTCTCAAACTAATCCTCTTAATTCCCACAATTCTGAGTTTTAAAATGTGGGTTAGAATTTGAATTCTCCAAATTCAGTTTGAATTGGTATGACAAATTTGAATTTGGCTAGAATTTACAAATGCTTCTCTTACACTCATTTTTGAGCCCACCCTACAAATGAAAAGGTGGTGATAAACTTTTCCCTAAAAACTCAACTATATGGCTGCATGTTAATTCAAAGTTTTTTGGGTCACCATATGTGTAAACAACTCCGCCTATGTTGTAATGACATAGCCGGTCCCAAGCCCGGGTAAAGGAGGAGGGGGTTGTGATAGGCTTGGCGAGCCAACAACTACACTTAGCCACCCTCATGGAAATGAAACCCAATAGAAATTCGTTGGGGCGTAACCCTCTTAGCGACGCGCCATATCGGAACCCGGGTATGGTGTTAAGTGGGCAAGGGCCGGGTCGCCACCGCCTTAGTGGCGCGCCATATCGGAACCCGGATATGGTGTTAAATGAGCAAGGGCCGGATCGCCATCACCTTAGTGGCGCGCTACATCATCGCCCGGATGTAGTGATAAGTGAGCAAGGGTCTTTGCATCTTACTCGACGGGTGCAAAGCGTAAGGAAGCTAGCCGAGGAACATAGATTTCGGGTGGGTAGTTGGAATGTAGGATCCTTGACGGGGAAGCTACGTGAGTTAGTAGATGTTGCCATTAGGAGACGAGTAAATATCCTTTGTGTACAAGAGACTAGATGGGCGGGTCAAAAGGCGAGAGAAGTCGAGAATACCGGTTTCAAACTTTGGTATTCTGGTTCGGCTGGGACTAGGAATGGCGTATGTGTTCTAATAGATAAGAGTCTTAAGGATGGAGTAGTGGATGTTCGAAGACGAGGGGATAGGATCATCTTAATCAAGATAGTAATTGGGGACATTGTCTTGAACGTCATTAGTGCTTATGCCCCACAAGTTGGGCTCAACATGAGTGCTAAGAGGCAATTTTGGGAGGACTTGGAGGATATGGTTAGTAGTGTACCGATAACCGAGAAACTCCTCATAGGGGGAGATCTCAATGGTCATGTGGGTGCAACTAACCTAGGATTTGAAGGAGTACATGGAGGTTTTGGATGCGGCGATAGAAATCAAGAGGGTAAGGACATCCTAGACTTTGCCGTAGCCTATGATCTGTTGATAGCTAACACCCTCTTTAGGAAGAGGCAATCTCACCTAGTGACCTTTAGTAGTGCCCAACACTCTAGCCAGATTGACTTTGTCCTCACTAGGAGAAAGGATAGACGGGAGTGTCTAGATTGTAAGGTGATCCAGGGGGAGTGTGTTGTGACACAACATAAGCTTGTGGTAGCTGACTTTCGCTTCCATACATGTTCTTTGCGGGACAAAGGTGTCAAAATCACAAGAACAAAGTGGTGGAAGTTGAAGGGAGAATCACAAGAATCCTTTAAAAATAGGGTGATCACAGAAGGACCCTGGGTAGAAAATGGAGATGCAGATAGTATGTGGATGAAGATGGCAACTTGCATTAGGAAGGTAGCTAGTGAGGTGTTCGGTGTGACAAAGGGAAAGAAACTTATAGATAAAGACACTTGGTGGTGGAATGAGGATGTACAAAAGGCCATTAAGGAGAAGAAGGAGTGTTACAAGAGTTGGCATAATGATAGAAATGCAAGCAACATGCTTAAGTACAAAGAGGCTAAGAAGAATGCAAGGCGGGTTGTGAGTAAGGCAAGAGGACAAACCTATGATAAGTTATATGAGAGACTAGGGACAAAAGAAGGTGAAAAAGACATATACAAGGTAGCAAAAATCCGTGAGAGAAAGATGAGGGATCTCAATCAAGTTAAATGCATCAAAGATGAGACTGACCGCATTCTAGTGAAGGATGAAGAGATTAAGAATAGATGGCGTGATTACTTTAATGGGCTATTCAATGATGGGAATGAGAGCACTATGGTTGAGTTGGATGACTCCTTTGATGACTCCAACAGGCGGTTCGTGCGGAGGATGCAAGAGTTTGAGGTTAAGGAGGCCTTAAAAAGGATGAAAGGAGGAAAGTCCCTCGGCCCTGATGATGTCCCTATTGAGGTGTGGAGATGTCTTGGGGACGTCGCAATAGTATGGCTCACAAAGCTATTCAACCACATTTTTCGGTCAAACAAGATGCCTGAAGAATGGAGGAAAAGTATATTAGTACCTATCTTCAAAAATAAAGGAGATATTCAAAGTTGTACTAATTATCGAGGTATTAAGCTTATGAGTCATACTATGAAGCTTTGGGAGAGAGTGATTGAACACCGCCTGAGGAAAGTGACCAATGTCACTAAAAACCAGTTTGGTTTTATGCCTCGGAGGTCTACAATGGAGGCGATTTTCTTGCTTCGTCAGCTTATGGAGAGATATAGGGAGCAGAAGAAGGACTTGCATATGGTGTTCATCGACTTGGAGAAGGCGTACGACAAGATACCAAGGTCAGAAATGTGGTGGGCACTAGAGAAACATAAAGTGCTAACAAAGTACATTACCCTTATCAAGGATATGTACAATAATGTTAGGACAAGTGTGCGCGTAAGTGATAGTGAGACTGATGCATTTCCTATCACGGTAGGATTACATCAAGGATCAGCTTTGAGCCCATAAATCTTTTCCTTGGTCATGGATGAGGTGTCGAAGGATATACAAGGGGATATCCCTTGGTGCATGCTCTTTGCTGATGATGTAGTGCTGGTAGATGAAACTAGAGATGGTGTTGATAAGAAATTAGAGTTATGGAGACAAACCTTAGAGTCCAAGGGGTTTAGACTTAGTAGGACCAAAACCGAGTATATGAGGTGCGACTTTAGTGGTGTTGGTCGTGAAGAGGGAAATGTTAGTCTACAAGGACAAATAGTACCTAGAAGGGACTCTTTCCAATACTTAGGATCAATGTTACAAAGCAATGGCGATATTGATGAGGATGTTTGCCATAGGATCAAGGTAGGGTGGATGAAATGGCGACAAGCCTCTGGAATCCTATGTGATAGGAAAGTCCCACAAAAGCTAAAAGGGAAGTTCTATAGGACGGTGATCAGACCCGCGATGCTCTATGGGGCGGAATGTTGGCCAACTAAACGACAACATGTCCAACAAATGAGTGTCGCAGAGATGCGCATGCTACGGTGGATGTGTGGGCACACGAGAAGAGACCGAATAAGGAATGAGGCGATTCGTGATAAGGTAGGGGTGGCGCCGATTGAAGAGAAGTTAGTCCAACATCGGCTTAGGTGGTTTGGACATATCCAACGGAGACCTCCAGAAGCACCGGTTAACAGTGGGATTTTAAGAGGTAGAGAAAATATTAGGAGGGGTAGAGGACGACCAAGGTTGACCTGGGAGGAGGCGGTAAAACGAGATTTGAGAGATTGGAATGTATCCAGAGACTTAGCTCATGATAGGACCGCATGGAAAGTAGCAATTCATGTGCCAGAATCGTAGTCTTGTTTTTTTCTTTTCTCTTTTTCTTTTCCTTTTTTCTTATTTCTTTTCTCTTTTCTCTTTTTCCTTTTTCTTTTTTCCTTTTTTTTTCTTTTTTTTCCTTTTTTCCCTTGTTCTCATATCTCTTCCTCTGTTTTACTTCATTGATATTGGGTTTCATGTCTAGCCGACCCCAACAGGCTTGGGATAAAGGCTTGGTTGTTGTTGTTGTTGTTGCATATGTGTAAACTTTGAATCCCAAATATGATCTTTAAATCTTACATGCAAAGAGTATTTAACTCCTTATTGGTTCAACACTTTTAAATAAAATTGTGAGCCTCATGTTGGATGTTCATCCATGTATTACCTTGCATGAAGAAAAGTTTTAGCAAGTCCCATTTTCATGTCTTTGCCACACATATGAACTCAAACCTTGGTTTTTATTCATACACATTTTTGGGACTTTTACACGCGTGCCAAGCAGGAAAACAAATTGGAGCAGCTTATCCCGCCAAGAATGTGATGATGACAACAAGACCATTGGAGATGCTTCACATGGACCTCTTCGGCCCTGTCACCTACATAAGCATTGGCGGTAACAAATATGGTCTAGTAATTGTTGATGACTATTCTCGTTTCACTTGGGGTTTTTTCTTGCATGATAAAGGAGAAACTCAAAGTGTCCTCAAGAAGTTCTTGAGGAGAGCTCAAAACGAGTTTTCCTCAAAAATCAAGAAGATAAGGAGAGACAACGGCTCCGAATTCAAGAACACTCAAGTAGAAGAATATTTGGATGAAGAGGGCATCAAGCATGAGTTTTCGGCCCTCTATTCTCCCGAACAAAATGGAGTGGCTGAAAGGAAGAACCGAACACTCATAGAGATGGCAAGAACCATGCTCGATGAATACAAGACCTCAGATCAATTTTGGGCGGAGGCAGTCAACACCGCTTGTCATGCTACAAACTGCCTATACCTCCATCAATATTTGAAGAAAACCCCATACGAGCTCCTAACCGGTAACAAACCCAACATCACTTACTTTCGAGTTTTTGGAAGTAAATGCTACATCTCTTACTCAAACACCTACGCTTATCGTGTTTTCAACAAGACCTCCGGGTGTGTTGAAATTGCACGTGACGTGGTGTTTGATGGAACTAATGGCTCCCAAATGGAGCAAGTTGATCAATGTGTGCTAGATGAAGAAAAAGCACCATGTGAAGCACTAAGAAGAATGGGGCTTGGAGAAGTCCGTCCCCAAGAAAATGTAGGACAAGATGTTACAAGATCATCACAATTGACACCTCTCATTCAAGGTCAAACTCAAGAACACCTCGACTTCTTACTGTGCCATGCCGTCAAGAGCCAGGCGCTGACGGACTTTGTGGCGGAATGGACCCCGCCTCCATGCCATCCAGGGGGTCAAGACGACGGCGACATGGAGCCCAGATCTCCGGTGCTTACCGGACCCCACTGGACACTCTAATTCGATGGTTCCTCGCGTAAGCAGGGAGCCGGAGCGGGGGTCTTGCTCATCTCACCAATGGTGGAGTCAAATACATGTTACACCTTGACTTCAAGGCTACAAACAATATGGCAGAATATGAAGCCCTCATATTTGGGATGAGTACCGTTCTGTCCTTGGGCGTGCGACAGATGCTAGTTAAAAGGATACTCTCAGCATGTCATCAAGCAAGTCAGGCGTGAGTGCTCCTGTAATGACCCTCAACTAGCTGCCTACCTTATCCATGTGCAGAATATGGAGATGGAGTTCTATGCCTTGGATTTGTGCCATATCCCCCGCACCAACAACGCGGTGGCGGACGACCTTTCAACGAAAGCCTCTACATGGGCCACGGTCCTCAAAGGCGTGTTTGAAAGGAAGCTACTGCGTCCAACAGCCTGGCCTGCCGAACCAGGCGAAGGGGCCGAGTCCAGCACCTCAAATCTGGCAGTCTCGGTGACCCTGCAACCATGGCGCCCGCCAAGGATCGTATGCATTACCATGGACTCCGTGCAACCCGTCGCCCAAGATCCAAATGCTCAAGTAGGACTCGATGCATGGATCACGGAGATCCGGGTCTACTTGAAAGAAAACATCCTTCCTGATGAGCATATATCCTCTGAACGGATCGTTCGTATGGCTAAAAGATACACGCTGGTGGATGGGGATCTCTACCGGTGTGGTGCCAACAGCGTTCTATTGCGGTGCATAACCCGGGAGGAGGGTTGCGAGTTGCTCCCAGAGATCCATGGAGGCGAGTGCGGTAACCACGCTTCGTCTCGCGTGCTAGTCGGTAAATCCTTCCGGCATGGCTTCTACTCGCTGACATCTCTTCTGGATGTCGTCGAGCTGGTCAAGAGATGCAAGGCGTGTCAGTTCCACGCCAAGCAGATCCACACACCGGCACAGACGCTGCAGATGATCCCGCCCTCATGGCCATTTGCAGTATGGGTGCTGGACATCCTAGGGCCATTTCCCAGAGCCGTCGGAAAGTACCGGTACCTCTACGTCGCCGTAGACAAGTTCACCAAGTGGCCGGAAGCAACCCCTGTAGTCACCAACAACAAGCAGTCTGCGGTAAAATTCATCTAGTCAATCATCTACATGTTTAGGGTCCCGAACAGGATCATCACTGATAACGGGACCCAGTTTACCAGTGCAGCATTCCAAGAATACTGTGAGGACCTTGGTATCCAAGTCTGCTAAGCTTCTGTTGCTCACCCAGAGAGTAACGGCCAGGTCGAGAGAGCCAATGCTGAGATACTTAGAGGCCTCAAGACGTGCACCTACGTTGGCCTAGAAAAGCATGGCACCAACCAGATTGATGAGCTTCCGTGCGCACTATGGGCTAGCCGGACATCACCCAGCCGAGCCACAGGGGAGACTCCCTTCTTCTTGGTCTACGGAGCTGAGGTCGTCCTCCCTCCAGAGATCACCTTGGGTTCCTCTCGTGTCAAGGCATACGACGAAGCCACGCAGGACCAGGCCCGGCGTGAAGATCTTGAGCTCCTCGACGAGCACAGATGGCAGGCTGCAATTCGAAACGCGCGATATTGCCAGGCTCTCCGGCGCTACCACCAGCGGTTCGTGCGGAGTAGAGAGCTGCAGGTTCGCGACCTCGTGCTTCAACGAATACTTACCCGGGAGGGGTCTAGCAAGCTTTCCCCCCATTAGGAAGTTCCCTTCCGAGTGATGGAAGTATGCCGACGAGGATGCGTTCGCTTGGCGACGGAGGATGGCGACCCAATTCTAAATCCTTGGAACATCGAGCACCTCCGCAAATTTTACCCGTAGCTTAGGGTAAGGCGGTTTTCCCCTGTAAAAGGGCCATAGAGACTAGGACCAGTGCTCTGATCAGCCAAACTCTAGGGGACCCAGCTACCCTTGCCACTTCGGGGTAAGTCGTTCGGACTCTTGTACAGCTTGACTCTTCCTATGTTCCACAATTATAAACTGTAGCCTTCCTTTCGAGCTTGCGTAAATTTTTTCTGTACACCTCGACGTGTACATATTTGTGTTTCTCTACCTCGCCCTTGGACAAAGTTGTGTGACAAGGTAGAAGCGTCGAAAGCACTTGTAATTTTCTTCGAACCTCCTTGGTTACCTTCCTGGTCGGGTCCGGTGGTGCCAACACAATGTCCACCCCCCCCCTCCCCCCCCCCCCGAAAGTGCATCTAGGTAATCCCCGTGGGTTTTGGATGATTGATGACGACAATTAAGATACTAATAAATTTTACTGAGTATGAGCACAGGTGCTTATCAAAGGAATGCATGTGGAGTCTCTCAAGAAGCAAAAAGGAAAAGAAGAAGACTTGACAGAGTAGAAAATAGAATTTTTCTATTGAGTTTTACATCTTGGAGTTGTGTAAAGGATCTTCTCTTTTAGAGTGCTTGAGAATCATTAGAGAGCTCAAACTAAAGTTATAAAGTTAGAATCGTGAGAGAAAGTAGTCATAGGTATGGCTGAAAATGGAAGACCGGACTTGTCTAGACTACATGCTGGACTAGTTCATTCCTACCCGGACTACTCCGTTTTAGACCGGACAAGAAGTCTCTGAGTGAGTTCGGACTTGTCCGTTCTAGGCCGGACTAGTCCGTTGTCGAGTGAGTCTGAGCCGTTATGAGACTAAGTCTCAGAGGGTCGGACTAGTCCGCCCGTGTGGCCAGACTAGTTCGTTAAGCGGACTAAGCCGTTTAGGTCCAGAGAAGAAGTCTCTGAGTGACATCAGACTAGTCCGCTCCACAAGCCGGACTTGTCCGGTCCCTTCAGACTAGTCCGATTTAGGACGGGACAAAGGTTCCTGTGTGAGCTCGGACTAGTCCGAAGTTGGCTAGACTAGTCCGCAACCCTAGATTAGAGAGTTTTTAGACTAAGTGTGGTAAGACCGGACTAGTCCGTCCTTGGGGCCGGACTAGTCCTCCCTTGGGGCCGGACTAGTCCGCCCTTACCAGACTAGTCCGTTCTCATACGGAACAAAGGTTCTTGACTGAGATCGGACTAGTCCGCTCTTGGCAAGACTGGTCCGGGGTTTTATGACCGTTTGAGTCCAACGGTCACTAGACTTTAGTTGGTAGCCTTGTGACGTGAGTGGTCCCTCAAGAACGGACTAGTCCGGGGTTGGGACCGGACTTTAGTTGGTAATTGCTAGATGCCGGGATTTCTATAAAAGGAGACCCCCCGGCTGAGAATTGGAAAAAGAATAACCCTAGCACTGAAAACTCATTCCTAGAGCTCTTCTAAGCCTCTTTAATCACCTTCTAGACCCCTAATATTGGATCTTAAGGAGTTTGTGGTTTTGTGAGAGCAAAGATGTGGTGATCGACGTTTGAGCTCTCAGTTTGACTCTCTTGCACTCTGATTGATAATTTGAGTTCTTGATTGTTGTATTTTGATTCCTAGAACTGCTAGGTTGTCGAAGGGAGCCTCAAGTTGTGAGTAGCCCCTAAGAGCATTGTATTCACATTTGATTAATAGTGAAAGAGCCCGGGCTTGATCTTGGTGGTCGCTCGGTGAGGGAAGGGTTGGAAAAGACCCGGTCCTTTGTGGACTCCTCAACGAGGACGTAGATTCCTGTGTGGAATCGAACCTCGGGATAAATCGTGTCTCTTGCTTACTTTACCTTCTTGCTCGATCACTTAAACTACTTGTTAAGCTTTCGTCTCTAACACTTGTGTATTGTTCCGCTGACCTACCATCTAATCATTCCCAACTTATTAGAGAGGTTGTTTGACTACTATACATCTTACGCTTAAATGAACTTAGAAGGAAAACCTAAAACACAATTTTCTACCTAGACCGGACTAATCCGTACTAGGACCGAACTAGTCCGGCCTTCTTCAAGTTTAATCCGTTGTTTGCAATAGTTTCAACTTTTATTAACCTATTCACCCCCCCTCTAGGCAACTTTCACCCCCTATGGAGTGCCAGGCCACAGGGGGGGGGGGGCTCGGGGTGTGTAGCCTGCTTAGCTTGCCCTGTGCCTTGAGCACGCATACTCTGCCCTTTTAGCGCAGCTCCTAGGCTGGGGGCCCGGCCGACACACCGCCTCAGAGAGCTTAATAAACAGAGCCCGAAAACTTCTGTACCAAATCAATCAACCAGGTTGCGTAGCTCAAGTTGAGGGCCATAAGTCATAATGAGGCCATCGGGCAGATAAAATGCAACTGCACGGCAACGGACATCGAACCGTAAGGCTGGAACCTCAGCTTTCCGAGGGGGCCACTCACATATCCCCAAGGCCGGAGTCTCCCGAACGTTCCAAAGCTGGTGTCTTGTACCTTTTGGCGGGTATCCCCAATCACTTGGGCACACCTGCCAGGGGGCCATCACAAACCGGTCAAGCCAAGCAAGATGCTCGGACCCCTGCGACGCGCAAGAAGGAAGAGGGTACACATATAAAGCAAGCAACAAGGAAGCATCAACCACTTTGGTGAATCAGAGAGCCCCTGTTCTTGCGACATCAAGGACTGAGAAGCCTCGTGGAAGCCAAAAGTGGTTTTGCCTTCCGGACCCTGCCCCGAGCGGCTGAAGGATGAGAGGCCAGCAAAGAGTCTTCCATTAATTAGCACAGGGATACAAAACAAGACGCAAAAGATAAAAGAAAAGATACAAAAGTCGGGGCCCGCCTAGGACTCGCCCGGGTTACGCCTAAACCGCCCGTCGATGAGAGCTCCTAGGTCCTCGACCGCAGATCGAGCTGCCGCGTCCCTTGCAGAGATGGGGCCTTGGATGACTGGCTCCAGGGAGACACTGAGGTCCCAGCTTCGGAAGCAGGTCAACACGTGTGTCGCCACCTCCTTAGCCAGGGCTTTTCCGTCCGTCTCCAGCAGGTCGATGACAACATCTTCCAACGCTGCCATCTTCTAGCTTGCAGAGTCGAGCGCAGGGGGCACTTGGCTCATCTCCTGCGAAGGCTCGCCGACGCGCATCGGGCTGAAGCCGAAGAGCACCAGAGCTGACTCAACATGGCCCAGGAAGTCCCAGACTTGCTGGACCTCTGTCGTACGCGAGGCTCGGAGCTCCTGAAGCTCGCGTCGCGCCGTTGCCAGGGCTGCTGCGTCGCACTTAGAGAGTCTTCTCTCCTTGGTAGCCAACGTCGCTGCCCGAGCATCAAGCTCGTGGGCACGGTGCTGCACTCCCTCCTCATGGAACGAGACGTCAAACTATGCAGCCCGGAGGTCCTGGCGCTCCTTCACCTGCCTCTCCCGCTCCTTATTCAGAGAGGCATGCTGGCGGTCCAAGTCGTCGGTCTGAGACTTCAGCTCGGCCTGCTCCCGCTACAAGCGCGATAAATCCTCCTCCTCCTTCGCCGCTAGCTCGCGCTCACGCTCGCCTATGGCGGCCTCACAACGAGTCAGCACTAGCAGTAGCTCCTCTATGGAGGCGAGGCGATTGTTAGCTATTTGGTGGGCCTCCTTGGCTTCTGCCCATAGCTTCTTGGACTGCTCGTCCAACTGATTGACCAGGTCCCATTGTCGGTTGGTCAGTTCTTGCTCCTCTCTAAGACGAGCCTCCTTCGTCTCCAACCTCTTCCGTGTCTCCCGGGTCTAGAGCTTTAGCAGCCTTTCCTAGCCAATGAGGCGCTCCTCCTCCCGTTGGATGGCTCCGTGCTCCTGGTCCAGCGACAGCTGAACCCGACGGAGACTTGCATAAGCCAAAGCCACAGCCTCAGACAAAGGGACCGCTCGACGCGTGTCGGGGCCTCCTGGGCATCGTCCTCCGGGATGTTAACGGCCGCCAGAGTAGGCACCGGGATGTAGGGCCCCAGGGATGTTTTGACTTGTCCCTCGGAAGAGGGTAAGTGAGCTCCTGGCTGGGGGACGCTACCCTCCGGGGCCGGAGCTGCGGCATCCGACGCGCCCTTGTCACCGGCGGGAGCGGGCTCGTCGCCGTAAGCTGGTGGAGCCCCATCAGCTACGACCGGCTCAAAATTAGGCACCGGAGCCTGGGCTGATGGAGGGTCTTGGTTGGAATCCCCCGCGCTAGGGGCCTCCAGAGAGACATCTGCAGAAGAAGTAGGCAGCATGGACGTCGTTGGCACGGGAGGGTCCGCACCCTGACCTTGAGCAGTCCCGGAAGCTGCCGGTGGATCGCTAGGCACCACAGGCACCGGAGCACTCCCAGGAGCTCCTGTGGACGGAGTCCTGCGTAGAAAATAGAGGTCAGCGGACAACCTCAAAGCATAGAAAAAGAGGATAAGCAGTAAGGGGTGGCCTCGGATAACCTACGTAGGGCCGGCGAAATCCCATGAAGCAGCTCGGAGACGCTTGCTCGAGCCGCCAGCCTCCGGATGAAACCGGCCTCTTCGCCGGTAGAGGAGGCGCTGGAGCTGCAGGAGTACCCCCTGAGGGAGTGGATGCAGGACCGGCCACGCCGCTTCCGGCTGCGCCCCCCAGTCCAACCTCGGGCGCCCTTGGGGCCGCCATGGGCATCACAGGTCTAGGTGCAGAGACAAATCTCCCGTCTGTGCGAGTCAGCCTCCGCTTCTTCCCGGGAGACCTAGGTTGGGGGGCCACCGGCACCTTCCCCTTTCCCTTGTCCAAGTTTGGGGTAGAGGGAGTCAGAGTTGCAGAACCCGTTGTGGCAATACTTGAAGCAACTGATGTAGGATTAGAGGGGGCAGCCCTCCCATCGCTCGCTACAGTCACCTCGGAGATCGTTATCCCTCGGGAAGTGTCACTGACCTGCTGAGGAGCGATGTCGATGTCGTCCAGTGTCGGCATCATCCTCAGGAGTTGCGATCTCAGCTCCTGGTTCATGAAGATGGGCTGGCACGACGTCAGAGGGATGATGAGGTCGTCAAAGACTGGGCCGACACCAACGTCGGTGCATATCGTCCCTAACAAAGCGTCCAGGAGATCCATCATTAGGTTGGTCCTGGGACCACGCTCTAGGCGAGTGGAGTCGTTATCACCGGTGTACATCTAGGCCGTGTGACAACGGCTCTGGAGGGGAGCGATGCGCATGCCCAGGAAGTCGGCCAACACCATCAGCGAGGACAACCCCTGGTCCGACAGGAACTTAATCCTCGCTTGCACGGGGGAGTAGACGCTCTCAAGGTGCGGTGTCTTCTTCCAGTCGGTTTGCGTGGTCGAAGGAGAAGTGGGCAGATCCAGTCGGTCGTAGATGTAGATCTTCACGATGACCCAGTCTTCCCTCTAGTTCTCCCAATTGCTGGAAGAGAAGGGAGAGATGTACGTTGCCATGGACCAGGTGCAGTGCTGGAAGTAGTAGGCACCTATGAAGCTCGAGCTCTTCCCCGACGACCGGAGAATGAAGAACGCCCGGAACATCCGCACCGATGGTCGCACCCCCATGAACCTCTCACAAATGTGGATTAAAATCGACACCAACATGAGGGAGTGCGGCGTCAAGTGCTGAAGGTGGAGCCCATAATACTCCAGCAGGGTCAGGAAGAAAGAGGAAGGGGGGAAGGCGATCCCCTCCAGTATGTACCCGAGGAAGATGACGACTTCACTAGGTTCAAAGTCTACGAGCGGGAGGAATCCGCAGCAAACCCTCCCATCATACCGAGGAGCTTGCCAGCCAACCAGGCGCCTCACGCGCCTCACGTCGCTAGCACTTTTGAGATGAGACTCTCGGAGGTTCGACGCCATTGGAGCAGGGAGAGGGAGCGAGAAGATGAAGCGTAGGGGAACAAATGAAGGAGAGAACTCCTGCCAGCAGCAGAGGGTCTCCTTATTTGCCCCAGACCCTTCGAGAACCGCCAATCGCGACGTGCCCGGAATAATTGCGCCCGCATTGGCCGAGCCGTCAAGGGCGGAAGTGCAAGGCCTACTCGGCAGTCATTATGGGCAACGGGCACCGCAGTTAAGGTGGGAAAGAGTAGTTCCCCGATAAAGCCTGACAGGAGGAAAAGCAGGGGTCGTGCGGGGAACCGACGCGAGTAATGCAGCAGTTGCACGAAACGTGCGCCTCCATGACCATCCAACAATGAAGAGGCGCCTGTCCATGACGGCGGAGAAGTCTCTTTGACCGAGGGTAAGCAACCTCTTCATCTCCTAGGTACGGCCACTCGCCCACTACGCGGAAATCTCGCCACCACTGTGATTCCCAAAAAATTGCAAGTCCAAAACCACCACGCGGAAGAGATAGCGGCCCCACCTGCGGGCTCAATACCTCCCCCGAGATGGGCCCAGGGGCCACTGTCGGAACCCTGCGAACCGGGTACCCCCGCGTAGTGGATATAAAGCACCTCGGCCCCGCCTTCCCAGCTTAGGCAGGCCCGAGCGTAAGCCACGCGCCCTGGGCCCAATGGGCATACTCGGGATGTCCGCGTGTCTTCAGACCCTGAGCCTGAAGACCGGCCGAGGGTGGCTCAGGAACAGCCACGTATCAAGTAGTGTCAGACCCCATCTTCCGTCAAGAAGGGCTCTGGCTCTGCCACGCGCCCGAAGCCTCCGAGGCGCACCCTCCGCCAGAGAGGGCTCCGAGGTGCCGCGTGTCCTGCGGCTCCAGGTTTGACCTCCAGCATGGGAGGACCTCAGAGCGGCCGCGCGGGCAACGGCTCCGAGAATACCTTCCCCCCGAGGAAGGCCCCGAACGTGCCACGTGACCTGCGGCCTGGACCCGACCTCCAGTATGGGAGGACTCCGGAGCTGCCACATGTCCAAATACTCCGGACCACCCACTACTTCGCAAGGTAGCTCCAGCGGAGACGCGTGTCTCGGGGGCTAGCCGCTCGGACGTCACACCGACGAGCAACGGGAAGATGGCCAAGGAGTAAAGTGGAAGTTACGCCGTCAGGCCGAGCATTCAAGGCTCGCGCCTTCCCCAGAAGCATTGTGCACGGCGCACGCCTCCGTTCCCCGTCTGCGCACCATTACGGTGAAAGATAGGGTGGCGAGGCATGACGGCACGACAGTGCCGCCCAACGGCACAGAGCCGCCTAGCAGAGCGAGTAGATGTGGCGATAAGACGGGAGCTTCATCATCACCGGCCACCCGAACAGGGGCGCACGACGTGGCAGGCGGCACGCCTTAACTCCACCGACAGTGACAAAGCATACAACTGTAAATGCCTATAGCTCGTGTATAGGACGCAGATAGCCGTGGGGCCACCTGTCGGACCCGGGGCCATCTTGTAACTGCCCCGGCCTTGGGCTATAAAAGGACCGAGGCAACCTCCAAGCAAGGGGTTCGCGACCTAGCCAACTAACATACTCATACGCGTGAGCAATACAGCAAACACACCCGTGGATGTAGGGTATTACACTCCAGCGGCCCGAACCACGTAAATCCTCGTGTTCCTCTCGCCATTGCGTTCTGACCTTCGAGATCCACTAGCCCCACCGAAAAAAGAACCTCTGCGGGGTGCTTAGGCAGACCGGGGGAAGTGTCGCAGGAATACACTTCGACACCCGCGAATGCAAAAAAAAACCCGCACCTGCGACAAGTCGGGTCGGATGTGGGTTAGACCCGCGGGTGAAAAATCCCACCCGCACCTACATCAGCGAGGTACAAAAACCGTCAGGTACCCGCACCCTCGGTTGGGGTTGCCATCCCTACCTGCACCTACTGTCATCCCAGAACTACTTCGAGTTGAGATGTGGCGCGTTGAGAGGTTGCTGAGACGGCAAAAATAGCAGGTTGGCCATCCGCTCGACGGGAACGGTGCCCAAAGTTTCCGTTCAACCTGCTTGAACGTACGCCCTGTATTAGGCGGATCTTGCCGCCGATTCTGAGATTCTCCGCGCGCCGGTCGTATCTTTTTCCAAGTGACGCGATGCCTCGGTTCTGCTCTACGTGAGTTCAACTCGCCTGTTGTAAATTTTCAGCGCACAGCGCGGCGACAGACAACACATGCGCTCTGGTTAGTTCGTAAACCCAGGTAGGCCGTAGGCACAGGGGGAGCGCGAGCGAGAGCGATGGGGGAAGAGACCCTCATGGCCATGCCGCTAGCGTCCCACCACCTCCACCACGCACGCCTCCACGCGCTCCCTCGCCACCTCGCCACCGAACCGCCAGGGCCGGAGACAACCGTCACGGGTAAGGAAGAAGGCGTCGTCGAGCCGCCGGCGCATCCCCCGCGCCTAGAGACCCCGCCCGGGAGGATCGACGCCGCCGAGGATAGGGACGTGTACTACGCGTGCAAGATGCTGCACGGGGTGGTGCTGCGGCCGCCGCCGCACCTGCCGAAGCCGGAGGCGCCGCCGGGGCTAGCCAGGCGCACTTCACGCCCGCGACGCACGGCTACGCGGAGGAGGAGCGGTTGAGGCAAAACAAAGTCCCGTAGAGAACTCTGCCGCCGCCGCTCGCCGTCGTTGACGTGGCGTCCATCGGGAGGTTCTTTCGGGATCGCCGCGACGTGCTGTCCTCGGCCATTGTTAGAGTAATCAAGTCGTTGTGTGTGTGTTTAGCCGAATAAGTAGCTTCTTTTGTTTGCATGGATATGCATGCATGGCGTGCGTGGGTGCGTGCATGAGACATGCATGGGATGCAATGCATATTGTACGTTGTGTGGTAGAACTCCTAGGGCGAGACGTGGAGCGAGGAGTGCGGATCGGAGCACTGAATCGGTCACCACGTCCTGTTGTGTTCGTTGTCTTCAGATCGATGATAAAAAGAACAGAAGTTCGTGTGGTGTGTGAAACAACACAATGCAGAACTACACCCGACGTCAAGAGTGTGTGTGATCCAACGATCTAGCCCTTTCAGTGGCATCAGAGCCGGTGAGCATCCTCAGCGTTCATGGCGAGCAACACTGAGAACACCCCGGCTATCGACGACTCCCTCGCGCGATCTGCCACGCCACCACGTTCGCGTGATCAGAGCCGCGGCCGAAGCCGTGGAAGGAGGGAGCGGCAGATGGTAGTCCGTCAGCAAGCGGCGGAACGCGCGCCAATCATACCAGGAGCAGGTATCTCGTTCCCGACGCTCACCGCGATGAACTACGTGGAATGGGCATTACTCATGCAGGTGCACATGGAGTCCTGGGGACTCTGGGACGCCGTCGAAGGGAATTTGGCGTCTGTGCGCGAAGACAAGGGTGCTCTCGGTGTGATTCTGAGAGCCGTGCCACCGGAGATACTGAGTGTGCTCGTCGTCAAGAAGACTGCCAAGGAAGCCTGGGAGAAGCTAAAGGTGATGCGCATGGGCGAGAACCGCGTGCGCGAAGCCACGGCACAAAGGCTGCGCTCCGAGTTCGAGCAGATCACCTTCCGCGATGGCGAGACTCTAGACGCCTTTGGCATGAGGATCACAGGCCTCGTCAACCAACTGCGCACACTCGGAGAGGATGTTGAGGAGGTACGCATGGTCTGGAAAATGCTACGTGTTGTTCCATCTCGTTATGAGCAGATTGCAGTTGCAATAGAGACTCTCCTGGATCTGTACACGCTCTCGGTCGAAGAACTACTCGGCCGGCTGCATGCCGCCGAGGATCGGTTCGGTATTGGCGCGACTCAACAAGGAGGAGGCCGACTCCTTCTCACGGAGCAGCATTGGAAGGCACGGCGTCGGGAGCGCGAGCAAGGACAAGGCTCGGGCTCCGGCGGCACCAATGCTGGCAACAACGAGCGTGGGAGTCGTGGTCGCGGCAAACCGCGGAACAATGGCCGCGGAGGTACGTCACAAGGCCAGAGCGGTGGTGGAAACCGTGATGGTATGAGTGGCGTCAAACGCGACATGAGCAAGGTCAAGTGCTACAACTGCAACAAAGCCGGTCACTTCTCTCGTAACTGCCCCGAGCCACGGCGAGAACGCAAGGAGAAGGTGAACTTGGCGCAAGCTGAGATGCGGGAGAGCGCTGCTCCTCCAACGTCGAACGCGACCATTGTGCCGAGGCAGCCCGTTGAGTATGTAATGCTCAATGAAGAGCGTTCTCAGACACGTGCTGCCTCCGATGGTGTACGCTGCGAACCGACTAGTACCTCGACACCGGGGCCAGCAATCACATGTCTGCCCGTCGGGAGATCTTCTCCGAGTTGGACACCGGATTTCTTGGCTCCGTCAAAATGGGCGACGGGTCTACAGTGCAGATTGAGGGGAGAGAAACAATTCTGTTCCAATGCCGAGATGGTGAGCACTTGGTCCTGACCGAAGTCTATTATATACCGCGTTTGTGCAGCAACATTGTCAGCATTGGCCAACTAGATGAGATTGCATACGACATCAGCATCGATCTAGGAGTTCTCCGGCTGCGAGATCCCAGCGGACGACTTATCGCCAAGATTCAGCGCAATCAAGGGAGATTGTACGTGCTGCAGCTCACTGTGGCTCAACCCGTGTGCTTCGCGGCGCACAGCAACGAGGAGGCATGGCGTTGGCATGCACGTTACGGGCATGTCAACTTCCGTGCACTGCGCCAACTTGAAAATGAAGACATGGTCCATGGTTTACCTCTGTTCGACGAGGTGAATCGTGTCTGTGAGGCCTGTCTCGTCGGCAAGCACCGGTGGATTCCCTTTCCCCTCCAGGCTCTAAATCAAGCAGAAGAAGTCCTGGAGTTGGTACATATGCCGACTTGTGTGGGCCGATCAGCCCACCGACGCCGGGAGGGAAGCGGTACTTCCTCCTCTTGGTCGACGTCAAGAGCAGATTCATGTGGGTATGTTTGCTCACGACCAAGGATGAGACGCCAACGATTCTGAAACAGTTTTAGACGATGGTAGAACTGGAGTCCGGACGCAAACTGAAGACGCTTCGGACGGATCACGGAGGCGAGTTCACGTCGAACAACCTTGGCGAATACTTCGCCAACAAAGGAGTACAGCGTCAACTGTCTGCACCATACTCCCCGCAGCAAAACGGCGTGGTGGAACGCCGTAACCAGACTGTTGTTGGAATGGCGCGAAGTCTGCTGAAGGCCAAGCAAGTCCCGGCACGTTTCTGGGGAGAAGTTGTGTCAACGGCTGTGTATATGCTGAACCGTTCGATCACCAAGAGTGTGGCGAACATGACTCCGTACGAGGCCTGGTCAGGAAGTCACCCGTATGTACATCATCTCCGGATCTTTGGAAGTATATCTCACATCAAGGTAACTCGTCCCAACCTATCAAAACTTGAGGATAGGAGTCAGGACAAGGTGTTCCTGGGTTATGAACCAGGAGCGGCTGCATACCGTGTCTATCATCCACCGTCGGGACACGTCCTGGTCACTAGGGACGTGGTTTTTGATGAAGATGCTACGTGGGATTGGAGTGAAGACGAGAAGAAAGGAGGTCAGGAGATGGATATGTTTACCATCGACCTTGAACCCCTGGCAGAAGGCTACAACGCCGACGTACCGCAAGAAACTCCATCAGCCACCAAGTCTTCCTCACCCGCTTTTGTGTCGACACCAGGGCTAGGCGTAACACCGGAGCGTGTCACGCCTGAAATACCCGTCACGGGTGTTGAGTTTGTGTCGCCACCAAATGAGGCGTTCGAACCGGCCTCTGGAGAAGAAGACTCAAGGCGTTACCGCAAGTTGGAAAATTTATGGGAAACAACTGAAGGAGTCGATGCACCTAGGGATGACAACGGGTAAAAAACCCGCGGATATTACTCTGGGTTACCCGAACCCGCTGGATAAAATCCGTACCTGAACCCGTATCCGTTACCCGTGGTGGGTAAAAAAGATTATCCGTATCCGTTACCCGCGGATATTTTTTATCCGCGGGTATATCCGTTACCCAAAAACCTTTAATAAAAAAGGTACATTGCATATAGATTTTTGCAACACTTTAACACATAACAAAACATGTTCAACACATAACACAAACATTCACACATAAAATAACATGTTCAACACATAACACAAATATAAATTAGCATAATGGACAAACTCAGAATAATTATAAGATTAGAACTAGATGTATTTATATGATGTTGTATTGGACCCACATGTGAGAGAACGGGTTCGGGTATATGGATATGGGTATGGAATTTTTTTTACCCGATAAGAAATATCCATTGGATTCTACCCGTTACCCGAACCCATACCCGTGGATCTAAATTTATACCCGAACCCGTATCCATCGGGTCGGATATCCACGGGTAAATGGGTAATGGGCACCCGTTGCCATCCCTAGATGCACCAGACAGCAATCTTTGTCTGTTTGCAAGAGAAGAGTCGGCTTCATTCGTGGAGGCTGAAAGGGATCATGGATGGAGGAACGCGATGGATGAAGAAATGAAGAGCATTGTTGACAACAACACCTGGGAGCTGTGCGAGCTCCCGCCCGGACATCAAGCCATCGGACTGAAGTGGGTCTACAAGTTGAAGAAGGACACCAACGGCGAGGTGACGAAGCGCAAAGAACGGCTGGTGGCAAAGGGATAAGTTCAAGTCCATGGAGTGGACTTCGAGGACGTGTTCGCTCCCGTGGCATGCATGGACTCCGTGCGTGTGCTCATCGCGCTCGCCGCTCATCATTCCTGGCCAATTCATCACATGGACGTGAAGTCCGCGTTTTTGAACGGGGATTTGATGGAAGAAGTCTACGTTGTCCAACCTCCTGGATACATCAAGTGCGGAGAAGAGAACAAGGTGTTGCGCCTTCGGAAGGCGTTGTATGGACTGAGGCAGGCGCCGCGGGCTTGGAACGCCAAACTCGATGCAAGTCTGAGTTCACTGGGATTTGATCGATGCCCATCCGAGCACGTCGTCTATCGCCAGGGGGAAGGGAGAAAGCTCCTGCTGATAGGAGTCTACGTCGACGATCTTATCATCACTGGCTTGGACCCTGATGAGGTAACCATGTTTAAGCAACAAATGACCTCTCTCTTCCGCATGAGTGATCTAGGCGAGCTCAGCTACTACCTCGGCATCGAGGTCCATCAGGAGCGCGGACGGATCACGTTGTGCCAGGAAGCGTATGCCCGAAGGTTGCTGGAACGTGCCAAGATGAGCAACTGTAACCCCAACAGTCTGCCAATGGAGTCACGGCTCAGGCTCAGCAGAACAGCAAGGAAAGACGGTGGACAACGCATGGTACCGGAGTATCATCGGAAGTTTGCGCTACCTCGTGCACACCAGACCAGACATAGCCTTCGCCGTTGGCTATATGAGTCGGTTCATGGAGACACCAGCTGCTGATCACATGGCAGCAGTAAAACGGCTCCTTCGGTACATTGCCGGCACGCTAAACTACGGTTGTTCGTACACTCGCGGAAGAGGAACACCGGAGTTGACAGGATACATCGACTCGGACTATGCAGGCGACGTCGATGATAGGAATAGTACATCTGGTACAATCTTCTTCCTCGGCGGAAGTCCGGTAAGCTGGCAATCCCAGAAACAACGTGTGGTTGCCATTTCTTCGTGTGAAGCCGAGTACATGGCGGCCACTGTGGCGGCGTGTCAAGGAGTGTGGCTCAGCCGGCTCATTGGGGAGATGATGAATGAAAAGGCAGTACCCCCAAGGCTCCTGGTCGATAACAAATCGACGATCTCCCTCACGAAGAATCCGGTCTTCCACGAAAGAAGTAAGCATGTACATTGAGCTCCGTTATCACTTCATTAGAGAATGCGTGGAAGAAGGGCGAGTTGATATTGACTACATAAACACCAATGATCAGCTCGCCGATGGTCTGACAAAGGCTCTCGGGCGCAACAGATTCTTGGAACTTAGAGGGAAGATCGGAGTGGTGAAGATCGTCAACGACTAGATTAGGGGAGGGATTGTTAGAGTAATCAAGTCGTTGTGTGTGTGTTTAGCCAAATAAGTAGCGTCGTTTCTTTGCATGGATATGCATGCATGGCTTGCGTGGGTGCGTGCTTGAGACATGCATGGGATGCATGTGTTTTGTACGTTGTGTGGTAGAACTCCTAGGACGAGACGTGAAGCGAGGAGTGCGGATCGAAGCACTGAATCGGTCACACGCCCTGCCGTATTAGTTGTCTTCAGATCGATAATAAAAAGAACAGAAATTCATGTGGTGTGTGGAACAACACAACACAGAACTACACCCGACCTCAAGAATGCGTGTGATCCAGCAATCTAGCGCTTATCACCCGCCGCACCTCGTCGCCCAAGGAGGCCTCGCAGCCAGCGGCCGGCAACACCTACGGCCTGCAGGAGGTCCACCTGCCGAACGTGAAGGTCACGGTTCGCCTCAAGGACGCAACCGCGGCCGAGTCCGCGGAGGACGACGACACGACGAAGGGTGCTCCTTCTCAGGCGGCCACATCAAGGCCCGTGTCAGCTTCTTCTCCCGCTCGGGCTACCGCGACTGCGCCGTGGTGCGGGCCTTCTTCCAAGCACCTTGCCGCCTTCATGCAAAGGAAAAGAAACGGTGCACCACGTGCTCACATGCCTCGCGGTTCTCTGAGACCGTATGATCCATGCACGAACATCTGTCTGTCCTCTCTGTGTCTCTAAGGGCATGTTTGGATGACGCTCAAACTTTATCTCACCGTAAGTTCGACGAATTAAACGGCCGATAAAAACTGAATTAGGGGCCTGTTGAGGGATTGTGGCATGCCACGGGTTTGGCAATGGAGTAAAGAATGAACAAAGCAATTACAGCGCGTCGAAGTTTTAGCGTGGCGAAGTGTGGTAGCCATCCAAACAAGGCCTAAACAAGTAAACATAAGCGATTCTGGATTCGATTAAAATCATATTCTTTAAAATAAAAATTGACCATAAATAGCAAAATATTTATAAATATTAGTAAAATAAAATCATATTACTAGATTCACCAAAAACAACTATCGTAACATGTAAATATTTTTTAAGAAAAATAACTTGTTTATATAGATTAACAGTTACAAATATTGAATTTTGACCATGGGATCTTTTGCCAAAACGGGGAACCGGCGCGCTTCCATGATGCTCCGAAAGAGATCGTATGAGCTGCACTGCAGCTTCGCTGTGGCTGCCCAGCTCATCCGATCACGCTGTTCGTCCTTTGCTACCAAAACAGTAGATGGGGACCAGTACGTGTGTCAAGTAGTACGCGTGCTGTGATTTGCAACCAACCTCAAATCACGATCGGTCATTATTAGACGTCAGTGGAATTTATCTCGTGAGCTTTAGGCGTAGGAATTTGCAAGCGGAGCGGATCGTTCGGGTTCGACCCGTGCTGGTTCGCGCGGCCGTTTCGGGCCGTTCCTGGGCAGAATGCAGGTGGGCAACAACGGTCAAAAGAGGAGGAGCCAGACCGAGCGGAACTACCCGTTCCCGGGGTACCGTGTGCGGGCGAGGAGCCGGTTCGGCTGTGAGCGCACGTCTATACCCCAAGGATACCACTGTGCAGATAAGATCAAAGTAAAATGCGACAAGATATTCGAATTAAAATTACTTGATAAACCATGGATCCCATTATTCCAAGCTTTTGAGCCGACTAGCGAATTTAACGGTAATCAGATCCTAAGACAGACCTTGAGACGCTGAGATATCACAAGCATGATGATGACTGATCTAACGGACATGGAGTAACCCTGCGGACACGAAGGAGACAGCTCGGCTGACGATCACTTGGCCTCCTCCTTGGGCAGGGACCCCATCCACGCCGGCGGGAGCATGCCAGTCTGCTCGTGCACCGTGGACAGCAGCGGCGGCAGCATCTTGTACACCCCGGCCACCTGCTGCATCGCACCGGCGCCCGTGGCGGCGTCGCCGCTCGACGCGGCGGTGCCCTCCGCGCCGCCGTTGCTCCAGATGCTGATCCTCGGCTGCATGCCGCTCACGGCGCCGGCATTGATCCGGGCCATCTCCTGGTAGACGCCGCCGTCGATCAGAAGGAAGTCCCTCAGCGCGCTATAGTTGCCGCCCACCGCCTGGAGCATGGACGACACGTAGTCCGCCTTGGCCTTGCCCACCAGCGACAGGGACTCCGCTTCCTTCTGCTTCGCGTACAACTTGGCGTCCTCGGCGAGCTTCCGCTCGTAGAATTGCGCCTCGGCCTGCGCCTTGCGCGCGTCCGCCTCCTTCACCTGCTCGTACAGCTTGGCCTCCGCTGCCTTCTGCCTGTTGTACAGCGAGGCGTTCGAGTCTTGCACCTGCAACCCAGATACAGATTTGCGATCGAGACGAGCGCCGATGCCAACAAAACGAATCAATTGATCATGGTTTTCGTGTGCGTGAACAAGACGGATGGACGCATGGACGACAGAGATGCAATGCAATGCTGGGCACGAGTTTGTCGTGTAGTACCTGTGTCTCGTACTGCACGGTGGCCTTGGTGAGCTGCTCGGCCTTGAGCTTCTCAGTGAGGCGCAGCGCGTTCTTGCGCTCTACCTCCATCTGGAGCTCGGCCTCGCGGATCGCGACGGCCTTGGACGCCTCGATCTCCGCCACCTTGGTCTGCTTGTCCCAGGCGGCCTTCTTGGTGGCCAGCTCGGCCCTGGCCGCGGCGACGACCGCCTCCCTCTCGTTCTCGAACACCTTAACCTCGGCCTCCACCTTGGCCTGCTCCTTGATCCCGATCGCCTCCTGGCGCACCCGGAACACCTTGGTCTGGGAGTCGACCTCGGCCGCCTTCTGCAGCGTAGTACCCTCCCTCTCCTTGGCGCCGACGGCTCCTCTCATCCGCGCCTCGGCGACATCCACCTTGGCCTGGTTCATGGCCCCCTGCTGCGTCTTCTGGCCGAGGTAGGAGAAGTACTCCTGGCCGGGGACGTCCACGAGCTGCTTGACGTTGGCGTTATAGATGTAGAGTCCGAACTGGTTGAGCTCGAGCTGCACGTTCTCGAAGACGGCCTGCTTGAACGACTTGGTGCCCCGGAAGATCTCCTCCATGGTCATGGAGGCGGCGAGAACGCGCGTCTCGCCCTCGATGACCCCCTTGACGAGCTCGCGGACGTGGCTCGACTGCTTGTCGTGCGGGGCGATGAGCTTGGCGTAGAGGAGGAGCGGCGCGCTGTCGTCGCTGACCTTGGGGCCGATGGTGAAGACGGCGGGGAGGATGAAGGGCAGCTTCTCGGAGCTCATGGCGTGGACCTCGAACTCGTAGTTGACGGGGGTGATGTCGAACTTCTTGCACTGCTGGCCGACCCACACCCACGACTTCTTCGCGAGCTTGACGTCGTCGATCCCCCATCCGGTGATGGCGAGGTACTCCGACGCGTCGGCGACCTTGAACGACGCCATATCGACGACCCCTTGGCTTGCTCGATCTCGCGCGCGGGACCTGAACGATTATGGACTGGTCGGTGGTGGTGTTGCCCTCGCCGGATATGATTGGATTGGATCGGATCTACTAGTCTGTTGGCGGTGTTGCGCTAGTCCCTATATAGGCAGCTGGCCGCGAGAGGAAGCTAGGTGATTTCGTGTGCGTGTTGATCTCGTGTTCGATCGGGCGGTCGCCGTCGAGTCCGGTAGCGACCGGATACGGTGCCCGTTGATCCGTTAATGTGCGTAGAGTTCTTTGCCGGCGGGACGATCCGCAAAGACGGGTAACCTGGAAGTTGGTTGATCCAGCAAAGCAAATTAAGGATTTATCAGTTCCCTTTATAAGATTTTTTTAAAAGGAAAATTGGATTGAGATTGGTCTGCCACTTTCCTAACGGAAGATCGAGGAATCCTCGTTTGCTCCCAAAATCCCGCGCCGAGGCTTGTGACGCGGGGCAAAGAAACAAACGCCGTGCACTTGCAGTTTGCAGCATTTAGACCTGCCGCGTCTGGATTAGCTGGGCTGAGCTACTTCAGTACCCAGACCTACATTTCTCATGAGCCCGGCCCATAGGCCATCACGCGTCGACATCGGCCCGCAAGTGTCGCATTCGCGATGTAGCCTAATCCCCGGCGGCGCGTCGACCAGCGGCGAAGGCAAACCTATACCACCAGTTCTCGCGTCTCGCCGGCGGCCGCCACCGCCATGATCAGCATCCTCGCTCAGGTAATCTACCTCAGCGCCCCCCCTAAGCGCTCGAAAAAATTGCTCAATTTCGTTTGGTCGGTCGTTTGATTCGGTCCGTTTTTGTTGTGGGTGGGGTCCCGGATCTGCGTCGCAGGAGCGCCTCCTCGGGTTCGCCCTGGGCACCGTCTCCATGGGCGGATACGTCCTCCACCAGCGGCGCTCCATCTACCGCTCCCTCGCCGAAGCCGAAGGGTCGGCCTACTCCTACCAGGTCAGCGTCCGGCTGCCCCCGAGCGTACTTTCGTGGTTCATGGCGTATCTCCCATAGAAAAGATGCAAATGTAACATCTACTGGTCTGGCCATCAGCCATCAGGATGTTGGTATCGAATTGCTCGAGCTATTTTTTTTGGTTTTCCGTTTTGTTGTGGTCTTTTCGCCGTCACTAGTTTCACACATACATGATATATCCCAATGGCCGTGGGTTAAATCATAGATGTTTCTTATTATGTTATCAGAACATTGAACTTTTTGTATCATCATGAGAAAGATAGGCATTGCCGCATTGGCACATCTCTGACCCAACGGATTTTTAACTAAAACGAAAATTAGCTGTGAACAATTCGTATCCACAGAAGAGGTGGACACTGCACTGGAAACCCAGCGTGTAAATCTATAGAAAAGGAAGAGTGAAATGTGCAAGGCCCTCAAAACTGCCTGAGCCAGGTATCAATCACGGCCCCAGGCACTCAAAATCCCGGGCCTGAGATTGCTGCCTGACTGCAAATTTCCTCAGCGTGATTGTTGTTTCTGTTTACCTTGTAAGGTCCAAAATGATAACCCACAACCCCTTTACTAAAAGCTATATATTTATGACAAGTCACTTGGTCATCTTGTTTTTGAGATTATATGACCCACATGAGGTTTAGTTGCTGTAGGTTGCCAGACTTGGGGTATTTAAAGATACAACAAGAAAACTTTTTAACAGCTAGAGTTCTTTTGATTTAAGGAAACACTATTCTTGCTCTTGGAACTAGTGAATCTTTGTAGAGGGCCTAATCACATCTCTAGCATTAAAAGGCTATCCCAACTTCAGTATGCTTGTTTGGGGAGGTATCCTGACTAGTCGAGTAAGCCTTTTGAGTAACTAGCAAAGTTCATTCTGGTATCCCAACTAGATAATTTGCAAAGTTTGTGCCGGTATGTCATTGAATGGATTGTTTTATTTCCATAGACAACATGCAAACATATTTTGATGAAATTAGTATTGCTTGTGTCAGTTCTCATCCTAATGAGAAGCCTCTACAATGACTAAATATTCCCTTTTGTGCAGCCCTGTGAAATGGACAGTCGAAGGGGTTCAACTGAATTTGCTCATGTATGGAACAAAGCAGTGGACGAGACGCTTGGGCGACTTGTTGTATACCTCAGCTCTCGTGGATGGTGATTCGAGCAATATGTGAACATGACCAACAGACCAAGTGAGGAGGACCAAGCATGATTACTGGCACCTTCTTCTTTTTTGAAAGTACCAAGATAATATGGATGGATCGATGACCTATTTGTCTCGAACAATGTCTATTCCACTACATATTATTCCAGTGAACAAAGTTCCGGATGTAACTTCAGGCCTTCAGGGGTAACGCATGGTTCCTCGTTATTCGTCAAGAAACCTCGTGCAATTGATTCGTCGTACATTTTGTTATAATTTATTATGTTGCCGTAAAAAGAAAGCACATCCAGAAGCAATGCATGCCAATTTCCAAGCGTAATTGGTATTATCACAAACTACCAAAAACTAGAAAGATGGTAAATCACAACTACTAGCGCAGCAAGCTCTCCAGATTATCAAGCTTCTGGTTAGCTCTAAGAAGACGGGTCTCATTACAAGAGAAAATTTACTTTTGTCCACGAGTGTTGACGCTAAAACACGCTTTCATACAGTAGTAGGGCTAGCCCGAGTCAGTTGCAATGTTCACAACGATTAAGCCATAGCATTCACTAGCGCATTCTCTACAAAACACAATTTGAATTTAGGCCTATAAAAACGCTTATTACATTTCTAATAAAATACTCCCTCTGTTTTAAATTATTTGACACTGGTTAGTTTAAAATTAAACAAAGTAGCGTAAAATAATTCGACACGGAGGAAATAGGATTTTGGATTGTTCATCTTTTCTATCAATTACTCGTGCACACCTAGTTTTCTCACAAGTGTACATCGATCTTGGTATAGTCGTGAGGTGGGATGTTCTTAGTTAAAGCCGTACTTTTCAGGGAACATCAAAATGCAAGAAGTCGGAACCAAAAGTTGAACCATTCAAGTTACTGTTCACTGCAGAGATACTTGAATCCGGAGTTCAATCAATGGAAGGCACACCCTTTTCCGATTTCCATTTCCCGCCTTCCCCAAAAAGCTGAAACAGTACCTTGGAAATTTCGGCTCGGCCCATCAAAGCATTCCAAATTTACAGAAGCAGAATTACCCCGCACAGCCCGACTCTGTAGGCCCATCCAAAGCTACTTAACCCAAACTCGCACGTTGCATACCAGCACACGGGCCCACTACGCGTTCGACTTGGGCGCCCCCGCCTCCGTGCCGGCGCCGCGCCACTGCGTACGCAACGCCGACAGCAACCAGCGCCACCGCCGCGGCACCGGTAAGCACCCAGGCCAGCTCGCTTGCCGGAAAAGCTCCGCTCCGGTCCGTCCTGACGGACGCCACTCCGCCCTCCTCTTGGTCAGCCCTCGCCACGGCCGCGGACTCTCCCTTCACCACGGACTGCCTCAGCTGCTGCCCGCGCGGCGCGAGCGCCGGCGCCACGCCGTGCGCCTGCCGCCGCGCGCGCTCAGGGCGCGCGCTGGGGTGGAAGAACTCGTACGCCGCCGGAGTGAGCGCGAGCGGACTCTCGTAAGGGAGCCCGTGCGGGTGCTCCTCGGCCTGGCCGAGCGGCAGTAGCAGAAGCGCCGCCACAGCCGCCATTGCCGTGATCCTAGCCATGGTTCGAGATGCACCTTTGAACGGGATTGTGACTTGTTGCTTGACCTTGATCACATAAATCCGTAGGCGAACTTGAGCTTGAATTCGCTGCGCTTATATAGAGGACGCATGACTAAGCAAACAAAGGTACGGTGTGCGAGGCTTTGCTTCTACTGCAATTCTTGTAGTGGCATTTGAAAGGGGAGCAGAATGATGAGGATGTGTGAAGAGAGGGAATGATGTTTCGGCAGAGCTTTAGCTCCACGTGCAGAAGGTATCCATGGGAGCTGAGACATTGAGAGTGAGACACATCCTTAACTAATCTCGTTTACTCAGACTCGCTACGGGCTCAATTATAGTCTCCCCAACATGTTTTTCAGAAAACTGTTATTCTACAAGCACACCTTTTAAGTAACTTCTCGTTTGGTTTCTGTTCGCTTTCAGGCCGGTAATGATGAAAGCATTCCTTGCCATGAATGACCTGGTCTATCAGGCAATGGACTCCACAACGGGCGCATCTTCTCCGACGGCTTCCGCACATCACGTGCGCCCTTCGCCGCACCAGTTCTGCACGATCTACAACGTCACTCCGATCTGCATGCATACGTGCCATTCATGCACACGTGCTCTCCTAGCTTCTAGGATCGATAGTTCTACTCATGTGTATATGTACCGATCCAATGTGCTGAATAAAAACGTCGTTGCTTGCCCCATATTATTCTACATGGTATTAGTGACCACACCATGAGAGGGACCACCCGTTCAGTCACGGGGACGTGGCACTCGCCCGGGAATCGTATTGGGTGGTGTCGTGATACGCGGCACCCAACAGCACACATGTAAGGAAATATGTATTACATAAATCAAAAGTAGAAGCTTACAATTATTATTTGTAAATACTTTACATCAAATAACTACAGCGGAAGACTAATTTTTCTCACGTTTCATATCTACTAAGCACTCGAGAAGAGGTCCAGCCCGCGGACTCTTCTCGCTAGCAACACGAAGTTATACGTCAGCGGCTGGGTTCTCCACGTGTTAAATGACTCGGAAGTCTCCGAGTCTCACCAGACAACCTTCTCAATAGCACCGAGGTTAACCTGCAAAACCATTCATATAGCAAGCGTGAGCACATAGGCTCAGCAAGACTGACCCGTCTCACCTAAACATGTAACTCTAAATGCTAGGATTGCAATATGAAATAGGAAGGTCAGTTGCAAAAGACTCGGCTAATTATTTGAACCTTACTTTCAAGTTTTAGCAGCAGGTTGTGGAGAACTTCACGCTAAGGCACATGAGAGAGCCGCAATCAAACAAGAAACGCATTTCTCTCATGTACTTTACCCAAAGTTGAAAAGAACTTTAATTAGCTCTAATCTACAACAGTTCGTTAACAAGCAATGTATAGCTTTCAAGTGAGCAAACTTTTAACTTGAATCTAGCCTGTTCTTTCTACGTCACGGTACAGTGAACAAGTGGTACTCACTGACCGCGAGGGACGGCGATTATAATCGATTTACACCTGCAGGGTTACCCGAATAACCCGTCACGTATGCCCGTACTCGATGTTGCCTACAACAACCATCACGGACGCCATACGCAACTACCTTTCACCCGTTAGCCAAATATTGAACCGGTCCTATCGCCTCGAGCAAGAGGTCTCTGCACGTGCATCTCAGTGCCACCAGCCGATTTACACCTCAAGCTCTCAACCTACCCTCTGAACGACAAGCAATGCCTCAATACTAAGCTACCCGAGTTACATCGGTTTCTCGGATCCCATATAGCCGGTAGGTCTTCGGTACTGTTCTAGCTTGTTCAACAGGTCCGCACACGGCTCGGTCCTCAATCGATAGAAGCGGAGCTATAGTACCCAGGCCCCAAAGTCCTGCTGCCCTTACTCTCCGCTCGGTCTCATTTTGCTTGACATGTGTTTCATTTGCTATTTTTACCCGAGCGATGTGCCTCTAGCCTATTCTCGCGAGTAGTTCCAACTACTCAACTTGTACCGAATCCTACTCTATCTTAGCATTGCAGTGGCTAACGAGGTTTTCAATCCTAATCCCAAACCATGGTTTTCTTGGCTATGCAATTGGGTTTTTAAACAAGACTCTAATGCAAGCAATAGGGGTACTCAGAGTAAGTTCTCAAAACAGTAAAAAATTTGTAAAAGGGTTAATGCAAACCGGAGCTTGCCTGTTTTGCAGGGTAGTAGTAGTATATAATAACAGTTAGTGATCTTCGATCTCTTGACTATTCTGAACTTGCTCAAATGATCCATACGTCAAGGGATGGCTCCGTCGAAGTCCTTCGTCGTGAACCCTATCAACATGAATATGCATAATCCTTTATCATGCAATTTAAAGACTTTAGAGATTAAAACTTCTTAAGAGCAGAGACTGTGTGGAGATCCTAAGATAATGTTGTTGCCTCTGTTGTGCAAAGAACTCAAAGAAACTAAATCTACCTTAGATGTTTCATTAGACTTCTAACTAAGTTTCTAATGACATATAAAATGAGCTCTAATGATTTGGACATAACTAAAGATTCTGATCTCCAATGACTTCGAAATTTTTATAGGAAGTCATACACTACACATGGACTTAGCTTCCCAAATTGCAGCTAAAGTGGAAAGAAATTGTGTCTCCCACAATTTCCACACCAACCCCCATTTTGTTCTGCACCTACAATAGAATGGAGAACAAGGACAGCGAGATCCAAGGCTCAATTTGAGCTGAAAGTTTGCATGTGAATTCCTGGTCACATGAAAGTGTTCTGGACCAAAAATGAACAGTTTTCATTGAGTGTTTTATTCAGAACAATTCCCTAAGAAATTAAGCAAAAAGAAGTTAATTCTGAATTCAATCACATGTTCATGCCCAACTTAGTGAACTACAACTTCAATTATAGTTCATAGAGTCTGCATAAATTTTCCTAGGATTTTTGGAGCTAATAACTGCCCAGAAATGATTTTTCTAACTCTGGGACAATTTCTGAAAAGTCTCTGTATTCATTTGAATACAGTACATTGAAATCTGAATTCTCCAACATAATTCAACTCCAAATGAGCTGAACGTTTTACAAATTTTCAGAGACATAAGGAATTAGCACCACATTTGGCCAAGCAAATTAGATCTAATGCCTCTGAAAGTTTTACTGGACGTCAAGTGTTTTTGGAAGAATCTCCTGCCCAAATTTGGGAATTTTTCAACACATAGAACTCATGGAAAAATTCCTACAAGCTTTTCATTATATGAATTAAGGAGCCAAATCCAGGGATTTTCATAAATATTGGGCTGCACCCCTGGATAGTATTTTTTGAGAGGAATCCAACAAATTTTGTTTCACAATTTTTGGACATTCCTACACCATGTTGTGGCTCTTCAAAGGTTGAACTGAAAACTGAAAATCCTAAATTGTTTAAACGCCTGCTAGTGGGTCCAGGGGGACCACGTGTCACTCGCTGGGATACGCCACACAGGGACACTAATCTCTTCCCGTGCAGCCACACTAAATCCCGGAGCTGCAGCAGATCAGAAACGTGAACCTCTGTAGCTGACACGCGAGACCCGCCGGGTCGTCTTCAATCTCCGGCCGCCCGCGCCCGCGCTCCGCCGGGCTCGCCGGAGTTCGATGGATTTCAGTCTCCCGGCCATCCCCCGAGCCCTTCCTCACCGCTAGGGCCTAAAGCCACATGTTGAACACACTGGAACAACTTTCCCCGACAGGGGGTGGCTCGAACCCAGCCGGCGACGGTGCAACGGCTCGGCTCACCTTCGGTAGCGTTGACCAGCTAGCCTAGACTGCTAGAAGCTTGGTGAAACGGTGTCACAGCAGCAGTGAACCATGAGGATGCTCGACCTAACCTCGAAACTGCTCGAGACCGGCGGCTAATAGTGTCTCACCGTGCAACCGAGACCTCCTCCGCGTTTGAGCTCGGAAAACCTAGAATTTATGCGGTCTACGTGCGTTTCCCAGCTAGGGTTGTGAAGAACAAACGATCTCCGACTACTGGCGGTCCCATGTGCCAAATTTGGTGACCTAAGAACGAAAATAGAGATCGAATTTGAGATTACCGTGCCGTAAGATCGGTTTGTGCCTGCCGGAGGAAAATTCCAGAATTCGCTCTCGGTCGTCCACGACATGTCTTGAGCTTCGGCGGTGAGCACCCTAGGGTTCTAGTGTGTCCGAGGGTGCTCTTTCTCGGGCATGACAGGCTCCCTGCCGCGCTGTCCACGTGCGACCTCTTCGTCGGTTCTTGTCGGCCGCGCGGACATGGCTTTCCCGGGTAGGGAGGCCAAACACCGGTCAATGACACGTCGAGGATGGAGAGGGAGATGCCCTGGTGCCATTTTGTTGCTCTGCTGAGGCTTGCACGCGATGAAACGCCGGCTACACGGTTGATCGGTGGTGGCGGCAGCGAGCGGCGCTGTTCTCGGGCGTGGGCACGAAGCAAAGACAGCGGGGTTTCATCTTGTGCGCCCGGATCATGCCGGGGCTAAAGAAATACCCAAGCTACTCGCCAGCACGATGAAACGTCAGGGCGTAGCTGCTGCGTGGAAAACTCGGTGGTGCCCTCTGCCGCCTCGGTTACTCGTGAGGAGATAACGCAGAGCCAACAGCTCGGGGTAGCGAGGAGAGGATCACACCGAGGGAACAGAGAACCATACGCACGGTGCCAGCACGAGGAAATTTCAACGAGGAGGTGGCGCGGTGACCTGCTCGGTGTGGCGCCCGGAGAGAACTCCTCGGTGGAGTGAAAGACAGAGGGAAAAACTTAGGGTGCAAGTCTAAATAGCCCTATGACATGTGGGTCCCACTGTCCCCCTTATCCCCTCTCATTTTTCTCACAAATATCCCCATACTTTGGCAAATGCTGGAAATCAAATGGTGAGAATTCAAACCTGTATTGTGTTTGGATAATTTGGACAAGTTTCATCCAAAATTCAAATGTATATTTGAATTCCTTGCAAATTTAAGTCCATTTGGAAAATGGATAGCAAATATCTCCAAGAATTCATGAGACTTTGCCTACCCCCCTAATTTGGACCTAAGGAATTCAAATATGAAATCTGATCTTTGATTTGGCTGCTGCAAATGATATTTTCAACACAATAGTTTGAAAATCATTAACTCCGCCTATGTTGTAATGACAGAGCCGGTCCCAAGCCCGGGTAAAGGAGGAGGGGGTTGTGATAGGCTTGGCGAGCCAACAACTACACTTAGCCATTCTCATGGAAATGAAACCCAATAGAAATTCGTTGGGGCGTAACCCTCTTAGCGACGCGCCATATCGGAACTCAGGTATGGTGTTAAGTGGGCAAGGGCCGGGTCGCCACCGCCTTAGTGGCGCGCCATATCGGAACCCGGATATGGTGTTAAATGAGCAAGGGCCGGATCGCCATCACCTTAGTGGCGCGCTACATCATCGCCCGGATGTAGTGATAAGTGAGCAAGGGTCTTTGCATCTTACTCGACGGGTGCAAAGCGTAAGGAAGCTAGCCGAGGAACATAGATTTCGGGTGGGTAGTTGGAATGTAGGATCCTTGACGGGGAAGCTACGTGAGTTAGTAGATGTTGCCATTAGGAGACGAGTAAATATCCTTTGTGTACAAGAGACTAGATGGGCGGGTCAAAAGGCGAGAGAAGTCGAGAATACCGGTTTCAAGCTTTGGTATTCTGGTTCGGCTGGGACTAGGAATGGCGTAGGTGTTCTAATAGATAAGAGTCTTAAGGATGGAGTAGTGGATGTTCGAAGACGAGGAGATAGGATCATCTTAATCAAGATAGTAATTGGGGACATTGTCTTGAACGTCATTAGTGCTTATGCCCCACAAGTTGGGCTCAACATGAGTGCTAAGAGGCAATTTTGGGAGGACTTGGAGGATATGGTTAGTAGTGTACCGATAACCGAGAAACTCCTCATAGGGGGAGATCTCAATGGTCATGTGGGTGCAACTAACCTAGGATTTGAGGGAGTACATGGAGGTTTTGGATGCGGCGATAGAAATCAAGAGGGTAAGGACATCCTAGACTTTGCCGTAGCCTATGATCTGTTGATAGCTAACACCCTCTTTAGGAAGAGGCAATCTCACCTAGTGACCTTTAGTAGTGCCCAACACTCTAGCCAGATTGACTTTGTCCTCACTAGGAGAAAGGATAGACGGGAGTGTCTAGATTGTAAGGTGATCCCGGGGGAGTGTGTTGTGACACAACATAAGCTTGTGGTAGCTGATTTTCGCTTCCATACATGTTCTTTGCGGGACAAAGGTGTCAAAATCACAAGAACAAAGTGGTGGAAGTTGAAGGGAGAATCACAAGTATCCTTTAAAAATAGGGTGATCACAGAAGGACCCTGGGCAGAAAATGGAGATGCAGATAGTATGTGGATGAAGATGGCAACTTGCATTAGGAAGGTAGCTAGTGAGGTGTTCGGTGTGACAAAGGGAAAGAAACTTGTAGATAAAGACACTTGGTGGTGGAATGAGGATGTACAAAAGGCCATTAAGGAGAAGAAGGAGTGTTATAAGAGTTGGCATAATGATAGAAGCGCAAGCAACATGCTTAAGTACAAAGATGCTAAGAAGAATGCAAGGCGGGTTGTGAGTAAGGCAAGAGGACAGGCCTATGATAAGTTATATGAGAGACTAGGGACAAAAGAAGGTGAAAAGGACATATACAAGGTAGCAAAAATCTGCGAGAGAAAGATGAGGGATCTCAATCAAGTTAAATGCATCAAAGATGAGACTGACCGCATTCTAGTGAAGGATGAAGAGATTAAGAATAGATGGCGTGATTACTTTAATGGGCTATTCAATGATGGGAATGGGAGCACTATGGTTGAGTTGGATGACTCTTTTGATGACTCCAACAGGCGGTTCGTGCGGAGGATACAAGAGTTTGAGGTTAAGGAGGCCTTAAAGAGGATGAAAGGAGGAAAGGCCCTCGGCCCTGACGATGTCCCTATTGAGGTATGGAGATGTCTTGGGGACGTCGCAATAGTATGGCTCACAAAGCTATTCAACCACATTTTTCGGTCAAACAAGATGCCTGAAGAATGGAGGAAAAGTATATTAGTACATATCTTCAAAAATAAAGGAGATATTCAAAGTTGTACTAATTATCGAGGTATTAAGCTTATGAGTCATACTATGAAGCTTTGGGAGAGAGTGATTGAACACCGCCTGAGGAAAGTGACCAATGTCACTAAAAACCAGTTTGGTTTTATGCCTGGGAGGTCTACAATGGAGGCGATTTTCTTGCTTCGTCAGCTTATGGAGAGATATAGGGAGCAGAAGAAGGACTTGCATATGGTGTTCATCGACTTGGAGAAGGCGTACGACAAGATACCAAGGTCAGTCATGTGGTGGGCACTAGAGAAACATAAAGTGCCAACAAAGTACATTACCCTTATCAAGGATATGTACAATAATGTTAGGACAAGTGTGCGCGTAAGTGATAGTGAGACTGATGCATTTCCTATCACGGTAGGACTACATCAAGGATCAGCTTTGAGCCCATACATCTTTTCCTTGGTGATGGATGAGGTGTCGAAGGATATACAAGGGGATATCCCTTGGTGCATGCTCTTTGCTGATGATGTAGTGCTGGTAGATGAAACTAGAGATGGTGTTGATAAGAAATTAGAGTTATGGAGACAAACCTTAGAGTCCAAGGGGTTTAGACTTAGTAGGACTAAAACCGAGTATATGAGGTGTGACTTTAGTGGTGTTGGTCGTGAAGAAGGAAATGTTAGTCTACAAGGACAAATAGTACCTAGAAGGGACTCTTTCCGATACTTAGGATCAATGTTACAAAGCAATGGCGATATTGACGAGGATGTTTGCCACAGGATCAAGGTAGGGTGGATGAAATGGCGGCAAGCCTCTGGAATCCTATGTGATAGGAAAGTTCCACAAAAGCTAAAAGGGAAGTTCTATAGGACGGTGATCAGACCCGCGATGCTCTATGGGGCGGAATGTTGGCCAACTAAACGGCAACATGTCCAACAAATGAGTGTCGCAGAGATGCGAATGCTACGGTGGATGTGCGGGCACACGAGAAGAGATCGAATAAGGAATGAGGCGATTCGTGATAAGGTAGGGGTGGCGCCGATTGAAGAGAAGTTAGTCCAACATCGACTTAGGTGGTTTGGACATATCCAACGGAGACCTCCAGAAGCACCGGTTAACAGTGGGATTTTAAGAGGTAGAGAAAATATTAGGAGGGGTAGAGGACGACCAAGGTTGACTTGGGAGGAGGCGGTAAAATGAGATTTGAGAGATTGGAATGTATCCAAAGACTTAGCTCATGATAGGACCGCATGGAAAGTAGCAATTCATGTGCCAGAATCGTAGTCTTGTTTTTTTTCTTTTTCTTTTTTTTTTCTTTTTTCTTTTCTCTTTTCTTTTCCTTTTTTCTTATTTCTTTTCTCTTTTTCCTTTCCTTTTTTTCTTTTTTCTTTTTTTTCTCTTTTTTTTCTTTTTCCTTGTTCTTATATCTCTTCCTATCTTTTACTTTATTGATATTGGGTTTCATGTCTAGCCGACCCCAACAGGCTTGGGATAAAGGCTTGGTTGTTGTTGTTGTTGTAATAGTTTGAAAATCATTGTGTCACTCTCATTTGAATTTTTGAGTTGACCAAGTTGTTTCAAAATCTGACTTTAGCTTTCTCACACATATGGGAACTTCCCACCTTGGTTTTTGATCCCTCTTGGGTTCCAAGTCTTTAAATAAATATTTGAGCTTGTGTGAGGAAAGCTCTCATGTGTGTTATCACATGTGGAAAAAGTTTTAACAAGTCCCATTTTTCATACATATGAAACCATCTTTGGTGCAAACAAGAGTTTCTTTGTAATCATATTTTGGGATCTTTACATTCCTCCCCCCTTAAAAGAATCTCGTCCCAAGATTATAAGGTAAAAATGAGAGGGAGAATGGTGAAAAATTAATTAACAGGCGACGTCTAAAGTCGGGATAATCGGTGCGAAGAAATCCTTCGCTTTTCCATGTCGCTTCAATCTTGGAGCAACCACTCCCTAAAACTTTATAGAACCACAACGTATGGTCGCGTGTGGTTCGGTCCGTTATGTCGATGGTATGAACCAGTCCCTCTTGAGGTGTGAAATCTGGTTTCAGTTCCTCGATACTTCCCAGCTGAATGGTGGTTGAATACTTGAGGCACTTCCTCAGCTGCCAAAAGTGGAAGATGTCATAAACACTGGTGAATATCGCTGGTAATTCCAGCCAGTGTGCAACTGACCCACATCTTTCCGAAAACCTGGAATGGACCGACAAATTGGGGTGAATAGAAACTTTGACAAGTGAACCCCGTCCAAAAATTTTCTTCCTAAATTCCGGGTTACGGGGTACGACGATTCTGTCCTTAAACCACAGACGTTGTCTCCGTCTTTCCGCAAACATTTCAACTCCCCACTGTCTATACGTCTCCACAATGTGACATGCCCCTGTTACGTTCCTGGGCTGCCACCCTTTCTTCATGGATGGTGGGGATAAAAGCTATATTGTAGAGAGCTCTAGGGAGAACCACACGTACTGGTGGCTCTCTCTCTTCCAACTGGGTGATGGTTAGATTATGAACGTGTGACTTGCGACTCACGCATTCGCCACCACGTCAGTCTTGGCGGGGTGATAATGGATCTCTATTTCGTAATCCTTTATCAACTCCAACCATCTTTGCTGCCTCATGTGCCACTCCTTCTGAGTGGATATGTACTTGAGGCTCTTGTGGTCGGTATAAATGTACGAGGTTACCGAGTAGGCAGTGCCTCCACATTTTGAGTACGAGTACCACAGCAGTGAGCTCTAGGTCATACGTGGGAAAATTTGCTTATGGTTTCTGATCTGCTGTGATCCATACACGACCACCCTTCGGTCTTGCATCAGCACACATCCGAGCCCAATGACGGATGCATCGCAGTACATATCGAACGGTTTTGTTGTGTCTGGCTGCACCAAAACCGGTGCTGATGTTAAGTGCTTCACTAATGCCTCGAATGCTGCTTCGCATGTTGGACTCGAAACATCTTTGGTAGTCTCCTTCAGCAGCTCTGTCATAGGCTTGACAATCTTCGAGAAGTTCGGAATAAACCTCCGATAATATCCCGCGAGTCCGAGGAAACTCCGTACCTCGTGAATAAACCTCGGGGACTTTCAATACAGCACTTGTGCGATCTTACTCGGGTCCACAACGATGTTCTCCGTTGAGATAATGTGCCCGAGAAAAAGTACTTGCGATATCTAGAATTCGCACTTGCTGAATTTCACGTATAGCTTGTGATTCCGCAGCCTTTGTAAGACTATACACAGGTGTTTCTCGTGTTCTTCCTCCGACTTGGAATAAACCAGTAGGTCGTCGATGAAGACTCGACAAGATTGCCCACTCCGGCATGAATACCGAGTTCATCAAGTACATGAACTGAGTTGGAGCGTTGGTGAGATCAAGGAACATGAGAAGGTACTCATAAAGCCTGTACCTCGTCGAAAAGCTATCTTTGAAATATCCTCAGCCCGTATCTCAATCTGATGGTACCCTGATCTTAAGTCCATCTTGTAAAAGATCTTTGCTTTGACCAACTGATCAAGCAATATATCGATCTGTAGTAACGGGTACTTGTTCTTGATTTTCACAGTGTTAAGCAGACGAACTCCACACAAAGATGTAGTGTTTCATGCTTCTCCTTTGCAAACAATGCTAAATACCCCAAGGTGACGACTCAGTCGTATAAAACCTTTGCTCATAGGGTTATTTAGCGGTGTCTTCCACTCTGCCCATTCATTGGGTACCATTTGTACGGCCTTCGCAAACTCGGTGGTGTTCCCGGCGCAAGTTCCATCTTGGACTCTACATCCCGTTCGGGCGGTATGCCCAGTAAACAACTGGGAAACACCTCCTAACATTTACGGGCCACCGGACTGTCCTCTATCTTAACAGCTTCCGAGTGGTTCAATATTGCAATCTGTTGCCGACTGGCGCCCAGAACTAATGTATGAAGACCGTACCGTGGGGAGTTTGAGCTTAACGGTTCGAAAACTAATGTTGTGAACCGCATTGTGGTAATTCAACCACGACATCCCCAAAATAATGTCGATCTTCAGACCCCAAGAATAAGGAGGTTCATGGGTTATAGCCTAACCCGCAACAAAGAGGTGCTTGGAAGACAACATCACTTGTTGTAATGCTGCCCCGGCGAAGATACGAGGTATTGTCTCTTTATAAAAGTAGTTTGGAGCTGATGTCGAGCCACAAAAGATTGACTAATAAAGCTAAGTGTGGCACCTGAGCCAAGGAGAAATAATACCGGTAGCTAATCTAGAGAAAACATCTCTGCTAACGCGGCTTGTCCTTCCGAAACATTATGACTCACTATGTAGTGATTGTTGCCCCTTGTCTGCCCTCTTTTCTGCAGATATCGGTGCGGGTCTGCACATTGAAAGTATGATGACCCGCAGCCTTAAATTCCTCCCACACCATACCTACCATAATGGTCTGTCCGACCACAAATGAAGCACGGACCTCTCTCCGGATCTTCTCTAAGGCTGCTCGCACCGGAGGCCGGTACAGCCGCCTGGACGCCAGATTTGCAGGCTGTGGCTTTACCGGCCTGCTGCAGCGGGAGGGGTAAACTGAGCTGTAAATTAGCGGCTGCCACAGGCACCCGCTACAAGTAAAGAGGCACTGTAGCACCTGTACAAAGAGAGAGGAGGGAGGGAAAAAGAAAGAAGAGAAGGAAAAAAAGGAAAAGGAAAGGAAAAAGAAAGGAAGAAAGGAGGGAAAAAGGAGAAAAGAAAGAGGAAAAAAATAAGAAGAAATGAGAAGAAAAAGGGAGTGAAAAATAATTTAGTGACTTTTTATAAATTTTATATATAATATTATGTATATAAGTAGTTATATAAAATATTTTAAAATATTATATAGTTGTATTATCTAATATAAAATATGTGATAGTTGATATAGAGGTCTGATTTGGAGGTGAACGAGTGCGGAGAATTAAACTGTAAAAGCAGGAATCTTTTAGAGTTGACTGTAAAAGGCTAAGAATATTCCTTTAGAGATCCGACATAGAGGTCCACGAGTGCGAATAGCCTAACTTGTGGTAGGAAGCTAGATACATATAGCTGCAGCGATGGAGCACAAACCACCGTCTAATGTTGCTGCTCTAGAGGTGGTGCAAGTTGTGGTACTTGACCAGCAATCAACCTCGGAGGAGTTAATCGTCAGGGGCCTACATTTCACCGGATAGCGTTCGGAACACCAACCGGTACTTTTGGGGCACATAACTTGTACTAGCCTGCACGATATCACTCATTTTCCTTCTCTATACAGAACAGACCTTGATGCACTAAATCTAGATTTTGATCTAGTTAGAAGAATTTTAATAACGCAAGTTGAATATCCAAGTTAAATTTAACTCCAATATCTTTCCAACGAGTATTCACGTGCCTCTATATCACTTCTGGATCAAAAGTTATGACTTTTCAAAGTTGACAGAATTCCTGGATAAAATTTGCCAGCATCTCCTTTGTATGTGGCTGGTTTTATCACAGTTGTATATGCAAATACAGTAAGAATCTGAACAAACTTTGAACTACAACAATGTTGTACATTTCATAACCTTTCCAACGGTATATCATAGGCTACTCAGGGATTCTTCTACAGAAAGTTATAAGTGTTATACAGAAACATCCAGGGAGGTTTGCATCTGTCCTGTTTTCTAAACAGTTTGCATTCATTTGGATATTCAACCAAGTTGGCGTGTGATTTTGCTCTGGAATTCTACAAATAATTTGTATAGCACTTAAAAATATTTCCAGAACTGTATCATACACCTCCATTGGGTCAATGTTCTCAGAGTTATGCTCTATCAAATTCCAGCAAAAATTTCTACCAGAACATAGCACTCTGTTTTTGAGAAACATAGAAACCTATCAATTCTCCCCTTTGAAACTTAGTTCAAATGAAGAGTTCAAAAACTAATATGTGTTTTCCAACTTCCATTTTTAGTTTAAAGTTAGTCATGAATAATTTCTTCATAGGAAAGAAGGTATAAAGTGTAGTACGGTGGCGATGCACCGTAAGACATATGACGGTACTACGTTGCCTCGCAAAAGAAAATCCTAACCGGATTATACCGGCATATTCGTATCATAGGTGGCACTAAAAAGATCACTCACAAACGTGTTCTACTCGTACTACGGTTTCGTGGTTAGCACTTGCATAAGTTGCACACAATCCTCAGACTCGGCTGCATACCGAGCTCGGTATCCATACAGTTCATACACCCGTCCGTCATCACTCGCATAGGTGTTCTCAAGCCAAACACGCCTTGAGCTACGTGTTCATGTTACTGATCACGTGACGGGGTCTCCCAAATTACCCAAAGCACGCCAGGGTCAGACGTTGCTCGAATACCCCAAACGACATGAAGAGTCGTAGAGGATATCAAAACGGGTCGGGTTACCTGCCACCTGTGGGGCTCCACCCTTCAGCTTGTGCGCACTGGTGGACAGCGCTTACGTGCACCCCACAAGACATATAACGTCCCAAGATGCATGATTTTCCGACATAACAAATAAGTTAGGTTGCCACCTTCATATTAAGCTAATAGTTGTCCTTATGTGGGCCTAGTACCGTATCCTCACCGTAACCTAAGTTTTTGTCGTAATCCAATCCTTATTCCATGCGCTATTACCAATGCGGCTCTGATACCACGCTGAGAGGGACCACCGCCGCCCGTTCAGTCACGGGGACGTGGCACTTGCCCGGGAATCGCATTGGGTGGTGCCGTGATACGCGGCACCCAACAACACACATATAAGGAAACATGTATTACATAAATCAAAAGCGGAAGCTTACAATTGTTATTTGTAAATACTTTACATCAAATAACTATAGCGGAAGACTAATTTTTTCTCACGTTTGGCAGCGGCTGGGTTCTCCACGTGTTAAATGACTCGGAAGTCTCCGAGTCTCACCAGACAACCTTCTCAATAGCACTGAGGTTAACCTACAAAACCACTCATACAGCAAGTGTGAGCACATAGGCTCAGCAAGACTGACCCGTCTCACCTAAACATGTAACTCTAAATGCTAGGATTGCAATATGAAATAGGAAGGTCAGTTGCAAAAGACTCGCCTAATTATTTGAACCTTACTTTCAAGTTTTAGCAGCAGGTTGTGGAGAACTTCACGCTAAGGCACATGAGAGAGCCGCAATCAAACAAGAAACGCATTTGTCTCATGTACTTTGCCCAAAGTTGAAAAGAACTTTAATTAGCTCTAATCTACAACAGTTCATTAACAAGCAATGTATAACTTTCAAGTCAGCAAACTTTTAACATGAATCTAGCCTGTTCTTCCTACGTCATGGTACAGTGAACAAGTGATACTCATTGACCGCGAGGGACGACGATTATAATCGATTTACACCTGTAGGGTTACCCGAATAACCCGTCACGTACACCCGTACTCGATGTTGCCTACAACAACCATCACGGACGCCGTACGCAACTACCTTTCACCCGTTAGCCAAATATTGAACCGATCCTATCGTCCCGAGCAAGAGGTCTCTGCACACGCATCTCAGTGCCGCCAGCCGATTTACACCTCAAGCTCTCAACCTACCCTCTGAACGACAAGCAATGCCTCAATACCCAGCTACCCGAGTTACATCGGTTTCCCGGTTCCCATATAGCCGGTAGGTCTTCGGTGCTGTTCTAGCTTGTTCAACAGGCCCGCACACGGCTCGGTCCTCAATCGTCACAAGCAGAGCTATAGCACCCAGGCCCCAAAGTCCTGCTGCCCTTACTCTCCGCTCGGTCTCATTTTGCTTGCCATGTGTTTCATTTGCTATTTTTACCCGAGCGATGTGCCTCTAGCCTATTCTCACGAGTAGTTCCAACTACTCGACTTGTACCGAATCCTACTCTATCTTAGCATTGCAGTGGCTCATGAGGTTTTCAATCCTAATCCCAAACCATGGCTTTCTTGGCTATGCAATTGGGTTTTCAAACAAGACTAATGCAACCAGTAGGGGTACTCAAAGTAAGTTCTCAAAACAGTAAAAAATTTGTAAAAGGGTTAATGCAAACCGGAGCTTGTCTGTTTTGCAGGGTAGTAGTATATAATAACAGTTAGTGATCTCCGATCCCTTGACCCTTCCGAACTTGCTCAAATGATCCATACGTCAAGGGATGGCTCCGTCGAAGTCCTTCGCCGTGAACCCTATCGACATGAATATGCATAATCCTTTATCATGCAATTTAAAGACTTTAGAGATTAAAACTTCTTAAGAGCAGAGGCTTTGTGGAGATCCTAAGATAATGTTGTTGCCTCTGTTGTGCAAAGAACTCAAAGAAACTAAATCTACCTTAGATGTTTCATTACACTTCTAACTAAGTTTCTAATGACATATAAGATGAGCTCTAATGATTTGGACATAACTAAAGATTCTGATCTCCAATGACTTCGAAATTTTTATAGGAAGTCATACACTACACAGGGACTTAGCTTCCCAAATTGCAGCTAAAGTGGAAAGAAATTGTGTCTCCCACAATTTCCACACCAACCCCATGTTGTTCTGCACCTACAATAGAATGGAGAACAAGGACAGGGAGATCCAAGGCTCAATTTGAGCTGAAAGTTTGCATGTGAATTCCTGGTCGCATGAAAGTGTTCTGGACCAAAAATGAACACTTTTCATTGAGTGATTTATTCAGAACAATTCCCTAAGCAATTAAGCAAAAAGAAGTTAATTCTGAATTCACTCACATGTTCATGCCCAACTTAGTAAACTACAATTTCAATTATAGTTTATAGAGTCTGCATAAATTTTCCTAGGATTGTTAGAGCTAAGAATTGCCCAGAAATGATTTTTCTAACTCTGGGACAATTTCTGAAAAGTTTCTGTATTCATTTGAATACAGTACATTGAAATCTGATTTCTCCAACATAATTAAAATCCAAATGAGCTTAAAGTTTTACAGGAGTCCAATAACATCCTAATGATTATTCTGGCAAAATTTGAGGATTTTTGGATAACCCAAACTCCCTCTAAAATTCTTTTACTAATCTGCTTCAAAGAATTTTTCAGAATTAATTATTGACTTTCATACAAATTGGGTTGCATATTTGGATAGAGTTTGTCAACCTGAATCTAACCCAATTTGAATCACTAAATTTGGAGGTTCCTACACAAAGATATGAGCTTTAGATGAATTGGGGAAAATCTGAAAATGAGCTCTGTTCTATTTTTCAAATTTTCAGAGACATAAGGAATTAGCACCACATTTGGCCAAGCAAATGAGGTCTAATGCCTCTGAAAGTTTTACTGGAGGTCAAGTGTTTTTGGAAGAATCTCCTGCCCAAATTTGGGAATTTTCCAACACACAGAACTCCTGGAAAAATTCCTACAAGCTTTTCATTGTATGAATTAATGAGCCAAATCCAGGAATTTTCATAAATATTGGGCTGCACCCCTGAATAGTATTCTTTGAGAGGAATCCAACAAATTTTGTTTCACAATTTTTGGACATTCCTACACCAAGTTGTGGCTCTTCAAAGGTTGAACTGAAAATCCTAAAATGTTTAAACACCTGCTAGTGGGTCCGGGGGACCACGTGTCACTCGCTGGGATACGCCACACGGGGACACTAATCTATTCCCGCGCAGACACACTAGATCCCGGAGCTGCAGCAGATCAGAAATGTGAACTTCCGTCGCTGACACGCGGGACCCGCCGGGTCGTCTTCAATCTCCGGCCGCCCGCGCCCGCGCGCCGCCGGGCTCGCCGGAGTTCGATGGATTTCAGTCTCCCGGCCATCCCTCGAGCCCTTCCTCGCCGCTAGGGCCTAAATCCACATGTTGAACACACTGGAACAACTTTCCCCGACCGGGGGTGGCTCGAACCCAGCCGGCGACGGTGCAACGGCTCGGCTCACCTTCGGTAGTGTTGACCAGCTAGCCTAGACTGCTAGAAGCTTGGTGAAACAGCGTCACAGCACCAGTAAACCATGAGGATGCTCGACCTAACCTCAAAACTGCTCGAGACTGGCGGCTAATGGTGTCTCACCGTGCAACCGAGACCTCCTCCGCGTTTGAGCTCGGAAAACCTAGAATTTATGCGGTCTACGTGTGTTTCTGTCATATCCCACGTGAAGAAAAAAAACAACTGCTCCCTAGCCATTTTACCCGTGCGTAACCGCCGCGCGGCACACTCGCGGCCGGCCGTTCGCACCGCGCTCGCGTGTGAACACACCACAACCCCTGCCCTTGTTCATCTATTTAAACAACCAAAGACCCCCCGCCCCCAAATATCCTCACCGATAGTTCACTAATTCCTCGGGTAACTCTACAACAAGAAACTATCGAAGATCCTTAGTTCTAGCGCTCTTGCGATGAAGTCCGACGATCGCCGCCGCCGTTCAACGCATTTTGGGGCTGTTTCGATCAAAGAAACCGCACTAGGTGAGTTACTCGTGTTTTCCTCCTCCGAATTTGCTAGAAAAGTTGAGGATTAGTGAGTTTTTCCATGTGTTCATGCTTCTTTGTCGAGACAATCATCGCTGCCGCCGAGCGACACCGCGGGTCTTTGTCGGTCACAGCCAGGACGATGCGTCCCTCTCGAAATTGTTGGATTAAGAACCAGCCCCAAAACCAGTTGTCGATCTTCAACAACAAATTTTGACATTTCTGAGCAGCAATTTAAAGGCAAGTGTTCCTTGATCACTTTGCTCCTATTCTAGGATGAATAGTTAGATTAATTGCATGATGTCTTTAATATAAAACCCAGTGTAGGATGTTTCCATAGTTTTATTGCTTTATCTTCCTTGCAAAACCATGGAGGGAATTAGATAGGACTTAATGGTTATCATTTTATGTGCTTAGCCATGCATACTTAGAACTTAGAGAATGAATGGAACATTGATGTTACTTGTCTTGTGGAATTATATGAAAGACACAAGAGTGTGTCATGATATTAGGAATCTAGACAGGCTGGTTGTTTTGGTTGGTGCTTCGTGCACGAGACTCGGGAATGAGTTAGTGCCTGTCTTAGATTCTAAAGACCGGTTCATGGAACAGTTAACCCGGCTTTACAGTGCCACCACAAGACTGAGATGGGGCAGCTTGGCCAATTAATTAGGAGTTTGCCGGTATAGTATGAGTGTTTGGATGGTGCGGGGAATGGGAGTCCATTTTTGACTGCCCTGGGAACTGCAAGGCTCAAGAGGGGGCTTCTGTAGGGGAGGGTTACTCCCAGGAACTACAGCGGTGAAACCTCAGTGGGCTTGTACTTGCCGGTAGACCCTTTGTAAAGGTCATGTAGTGATCTCCTGATCGCACACCAAAGGAAGTGTGTAATGTGGCTTGCAACCACGGATATCAGGGAGGTTTCTTAGTCCACCTGGCAACAGGGGATGAAATCACTACTTGTGGGTAAAGTGGTACAATCTCTGCAGAGAACCAAACTGTCATGACAGCCGTGCTCACGGTCAAGAGCGGCTTGGACTTGTCCATGATTAGAGAAATATGGATGTGAGTCAAAAGAGGTTGTTGGGTGGTGTAACCTAACATTAATGACCTAATTATGATGATGGTGGGATTATCACTTAGTAAGATAGGTTGCTAATCAAAGCTAAGGCTTAAGATTAATGCATAGTGCTTAACCATGTTAGCCTTTCCTTGCTATTGGCCTCCATAACATTCTTTCCTACACTTGCTGAGTACCTTTGGTACTCAAACTTGCTTTTGTTGGATGTTGCATGCTGCTCAGGTTCAAATGAAGATGTAGACTTTGGTGAGGAGGACTTCGATCCCGAGGAGTTGTTCTAGGTTGGCGTAACCCCCGGGCAACGCCTGTGGATTGGAGGACCATCATTTAGACTTCCGCTGGTTGTAAATATTAGTGTGATAACACTTTTATTATTGTATTATGACATATGATGTAATATAATGTTACCGTTGACTTTGGCATGTAATATAATGATATTTCACTATTATCGACACATGTATGAATCAATTGATCCTGGCATACATGTGAGTATACGCTCGGGTGTTCCTTATGGAAAACCGGGCGTGACAAAGTGGTATCAGAGCCAAAGTTGCCCGTAGGACGCGAGCCTAGTGAGAAATGGACGTAATAAATATTTTACTATCTTAATAAAGATTATTTTAAAATTAATTGTCATTGTTTACTAGTTGATATATTTTTTTTAGTCCAACCTCATCTAGCTTCCCATAATTTTTTTTAACTTTGTTATTTTTTTCAAATCAACATAATTTTAATTTTTGAAGATTAACGTATAAAGACAACTTGAAAAGAGAAGGAGACTTTTAAAGAAATTTATTCACCACTCGCTTAGCTCCCATTTTAATTAGCGAATGAAATCATTGCCTTGGTGATAATGAGTTAAAAAAAATATTGTCTGATAATTTGTAATCTAGTGTGTTTTCTTTATTTAAGGGGGGTAGCTTATTGTAATTTAGCACTTACTTTTAAGCACGATTAGATAATCGATACGATAGGTCATCACCGATGACGACAACATAAGAAGAAAAAAAATGACATAGAACACTCTCATACATGAAGATGAAGATCCACTAACAGGAAGCAAGCTCGGAGGCTCTGAAGATCACTAAAAAGCTACGATGATATATGATTACTTGTGTGTAGCGTGTATACTAAGTTAGTAAGCTTATATCTCCTTCACCATATCAAAACCGTTTTTTTTTCACATAACAATCATCATAGCCACAAGTAGTTTGGTCTTAACCGTGTTATCCTAATCATATGAATTTTGATTATGTCTTTCTGCACATCTTAATTAAACCATTTTACTCAACCAAACTTTCGAAATTCTAAACCCTCCGAATCTCGGGACGAGATTCCATTTAAGGGGGGTAGTTTGTCATATCCCACGTGAAGAAAAAAAAACAACTGCTCCCTAGCCATTTGACTCGTGCGTAACCGCCGCGCGGCACACTCGCGGCCGGCCGTTCGCACCGCGCTCGCGTGTGAACACACCACAACCCCTGCCCTTGTTCATCTATTTAAACAACCAAAGACCCCCCCCCCCCCCCCCAAATATCCTCTCCGATAGTTCACTAATTCCTCGGGTAACTCTACAACAAGAAACTATCGAAGATCCTTAGTTCTAGCGCTCTTGCGATGAAGTCCGACGATCGCCATCGCCGTTCAACGCATTTTAGGGTTGTTTCGATCAAAGAAACCACACTAGGTGAGTTACTCGTGTTTTCCTCCTCCGAATTTGCTAGAAAAGTTGAGGATTAGTGAGTTTTTCCATGTGTTCATGCTTCTTTGTCGAGACAATCATCGCTGCCGCCGAGCGACACCGCGGGTCTTTGTCGGTCACAGCCAGGACGATGCATCCCTCTCAAAATTGTTGGATTAAGAACCAGCCCCAAAACCAGTTGTCGATCTTCAACAACAAATTTTGACATTTCTGAGCAGCAATTTAAAGGCAAGTGTTCCTTGATCACTTTGCTCCTATTCTAGGATGAATAGTTAGATTAATTGCATGATGTCTTTAATATGAAACCCAGTGTAGGATGTTTCCATAGTTTTATTGCTTTATCTTCCTTGCAAAACCATGGAGAGAATGAATGGAACATTGATGTTACTTGTCTTGTGGAATTATATGAAAGACACAAGAGTGTGTCATGATATTAGGAATCTAGACAGGCTGGTTGTTTTGGTTGGTGCTTCGTGCACGAGACTCGGGAATGAGTTAGTGCCTGTCTTAGATTCTAAAGACCGGTTCATGGAACAGTTAACCCGGCTTTACAGTGCCACCACAAGACTGAGATGGGGCAGCTTGGCCAATTAATTAGGAGTTTGCCGGTATAGTATGAGTGTTTGGATGGTGCGGGGAACGGGAGTCCATTTTTGACTGCCCTGGGAACTGCAAGGCTCAAGAGGGGGCTTCTGTAGGGGAGGGTTACTCCCAGGAACTACAGCGGTGAAACCTCAGTGGGCTTGTACTTGCCGGTAGACCCTTTGTAAAGGCCATGTAGTGATCTCCTGATCGCACACCAAAGGAAGTGTGTAATGTGGCTTGCAACCACGGATATCAGGGAGGTTTCTTAGTCCACCTGGCAACAGGGGATGAAATCACTACTTGTGGATAAAGTGCTACAATCTCTGCAGAGAACCAAACTGTCATGACAGTCGTGCTCACGGTCAAGAGCGGCTTGGACTTGTCCATGATTAGAGAAATATGGATGTGAGTCAAAAGAGGTTGTTGGGTGGTGTAACCTAACATTAATGACCTAATTATGATGATGGTGGGATTATCACTTAGTAAGATAGGTTGCTAATCAAAGCTAAGGCTTATGATTAATGCATAGTGCTTAACCATGTTAGCCTTTCCTTGCTATTGGCCTCCATAACATTCTTTCCTACACTTGTTGAGTACCTTTGGTACTCAAACTTGCTTTTGTTGGATGTTGTATGCTGCTCAGGTTCAAATGAAGATGTAGACTTTGATGAGGAGGACTTCGATCCCAAGGAGTTGTTCTAGGTTGGCGTAACCCACGGGCAACGCCTGTGGATTGGAGGACCATCATTTAGACTTCCGCTGGTTGTAAATATTAGTGTGATAACACTTTTATTATTGTATTATGACATATGATGTAATATAATGTTACCGTTGACTTTGGCATGTAATATAATGATATTTCACTATTGTCGGCACATGTATGAATCAATTGATCCTGGCATACATGTGAGTATACGCTCGGGTGTTCCTTATGGAAAACCGGGCGTGACAAAGTGGTATCAGAGCCAAAATTGCCCGTAGGACGCGAGCCTAGTGAGAAATGGACGTAATAAATATTTTATTATCTTAATAAAGATTATTTTAAAATTAATTGTCATTGTTTACTAGTTGATATATTTTTTTTAGTCCAACCTCATCTAGCTTCCCATAATTTTTTTTTAACTTTGTTATTTTTTTCAAATCAACATAATTTTAATTTTTGAAGATTAACGTATAAAGACAACTTGAAAAGAGAAGGAGACTTTTAAAGAAATTTATTCACCACTCGCTTAGCTCCCATTTTAATTAGCGAATGAAATCATTGCCTTGGTGATAATGAGTTAAAAAAAATATTGTCTGATAATTTGTAATCTAGTGCGTTTTCTTTATTTAAGGGGGATAGCTTATTGTAATTTAGCACTTACTTTTAAGCACGATTAGATAATCGATATGATAGGTCATCACCGATGACGACAACATAAGAAGAAAAAAATGACATAGAACACTCTCATACATGAAGATGAAGATCCACTAACAGGAAGCAAGCTCGGAGGCTCTGAAGATCACTAAAAAGCTACGATGATATATGATTACTTGTGTGTAGCGTGTATACTAAGTTAGTAAGCTTATATCTCCTTCACCATATCAAAACCGTTTTTTTTCACATAACAATCATCATAGCCACAAGTAGTTTGGTCTTAACCGTGTTATCCTAATCATATGAATTTTGATTATGTCTTTCTGCACATCTTAATTAAACCATTTTACTCAACCAAACTTTCGAAATTCTAAACCCTCCGAATCTCGGGACGAGATTCCATTTAAGGGGGGTAGTTTGTCATATCCCACGTGAAGAAAAAAAACAACAACTGCTCCCTAGCCATTTGACTCGTGCGTAACCGCCGCGCGGCACACTCGCGGCCGGCCGTTCGCACCGCGCTCGCGTGTGAACACACCACAACCCCTGCCCTTGTTCATCTATTTAAACAACCAAAGACCCCCCCCCCCCCCCAAATATCCTCTCCGATAGTTCACTAATTCCTCAGGTAACTCTACAACAAGAAACTATCGAAGATCCTTAGTTCTAGCGCTCTTGCGATGAAGTACGACGATCGCCATCGCCGTTCAACGCATTTTAGGGTTGTTTCGATCAAAGAAACCGCACTAGGTGAGTTACTCGTGTTTTCCTCCTCCGAATTTGCTAGAAAAGTTGAGGATTAGTGAGTTTTTCCATGTGTTCATGCTTCTTTGTCGAGACAATCATCGCTGCCGCCGAGCGACACCGCGGGTCTTTGTCGGTCACAGCCAGGACGATGCGTCCCTCTCAAAATTGTTGGATTAAGAACCAGCCCCAAAACCAGTTGTCGATCTTCAACAACAAATTTTGACATTTCTGAGCAGCAATTTAAAGGCAAGTGTTCCTTGATCACTTTGCTCCTATTCTAGGATGAATAGTTAGATTAATTGCATGATGTCTTTAATATGAAACCCAGTGTAGGATGTTTCCATAGTTTTATTGCTTTATCTTCCTTGCAAAACCATGGAGAGAATGAATGGAACATTGATGTTACTTGTCTTGTGGAATTATATGAAAGACACAAGAGTGTGTCATGATATTAGGAATCTAGACAGGCTGGTTGTTTTGGTTGGTGCTTCGTGCACGAGACTCGGGAATGAGTTAGTGCCTGTCTTAGATTCTAAAGACCGGTTCATGGAACAGTTAACCCGGCTTTACAGTGCCACCACAAGACTGAGATGGGGCAGCTTGGCCAATTAATTAGGAGTTTGCCGGTATAGTATGAGTGTTTGGATGGTGCGGGGAACGGGAGTCCATTTTTGACTGCCCTGGGAACTGCAAGGCTCAAGAGGGGGCTTCTGTAGGGGAGGGTTACTCCCAGGAACTACAGCGGTGAAACCTCAGTGGGCTTGTACTTGCCGGTAGACCCTTTGTAAAGGCCATGTAGTGATCTCCTGATCGCACACCAAAGAAAGTGTGTAATGTGGCTTGCAACCACGGATATCAGGGAGGTTTCTTAGTCCACCTGGCAACAGGGGATGAAATCACTACTTGTGGGTAAAGTGGTACAATCTCTACAGAGAACCAAACTGTCATGACCGTCGTGCTCACGGTCAAGAGCGGCTTGGACTTGTCCATGATTAGAGAAATATGGATGTGAGTCAAAAGAGGTTGTTGGGTGGTGTAACCTAACATTAATGACCTAATTATGATGATGGTGGGATTATCACTTAGTAAGATAGGTTGCTAATCAAAGCTAAGGCTTAGGATTAATGCATAGTGCTTAACCATGTTAGCCTTTCCTTGCTATTGGCCTCCATAACATTCTTTCCTACACTTGCTGAGTACCTTTGGTACTCAAACTTGCTTTTGTTGGATGTTGTATGCTGCTCAGGTTCAAATGAAGATGTAGACTTTGATGAGGAGGACTTCGATCCCGAGGAGTTGTTCTAGGTTGGCGTAACCCCCGGGCAACGCCTGTGGATTGGAGGAACATCATTTAGACTTCCGCTGGTTGTAAATATTAGTGTGATAACACTTTTATTATTGTATTATGACATATGATGTAATATAATGTTACCGTTGACTTTGGCATGTAATATAATGATATTTCACTATTGTCGGCACATGTATGAATCAATTGATCCTGGCATACATGTGAGTATACGCTCGGGTGTTCCTTATGGAAAACCGGGCGTGACAGTTTCCCAGCTAGGGTTGTGAAGAACAAACGATCGCCGACTACTGGCGGTCCGGTGTGCCAAATTTGGTGACCTAAGAATGAAAATAGAGATCGAATTTGAGATTACCATGCCGTAAGATCGGTTTGTGCCCGCCGGAGGAAAATTCCCGAATTCGCTCTCGGTCGTCCACGACAGGTCTTGAGCTTCAGCGGTGAGCACCCCAGGGTTCTAGTGTGTCCGAGGGTGCTCTTGCTCGGGCATCACAGGCTCCCTGCCGCGCTGTCCACGTGATACCTCTTTGTCGGTTCTTGTCGGCTGCCGCGCGCACATGGCTTTCCCGGGTAGGGAGGCCAAACACCGGTCGATGACACGTCGAGGATGGAGAGGGAGATGCCCTGGTGCCATTTTGTCGCTCTGTCGAGGCTTGCACGCGATGAAACGCCGGCTACACGGTTGATTGGTGGTGGCGGCAGCGAGCGGCGCTGTTCTCGGGCGTGGGCACGAAGCAAAGACAGCAGGGTTTCATCTTGTGCGTGAGAGGATCATGCCGGGGATAAAGAAATACCCAAGTTACTCGTCAGCATGATGAAACGTCGGTGTGTAGCTGCTGCGTGGAAAACTCGGTGGCGCCCTCTGCCGCCTCGGTTACTCGTGAGGAGATAACGCAGAGCCAACAGCTCGGGGTAGCGAGGAGGGGGTCACACCGAGGGAACAGAGAACCATACGCACGGTGCCAGCACGAGGAAATTTCAACGAGGAGGTGGCGCGGTGACCTGCTCGGTGTGGCGCCCGGTGAGAACTCCTCGGTGGAGTGAAAGACAGAGGGGAAAACTTAGGGTGCAAGTCTAAATAGCCCTATGACATGTGGGTCACACTGTCCCCCTTATCCCCTCTCATTTTTCTCACAAATATCCCCATACTTTGGCAAATGCTGGAAATCAAATGGTGAGAATTCAAAGCTGTATTGTGTTTGGATAATTTGGACAAGTTTCATCCAAATTCAAATGTATATTTGAATTCCTTGCAAATTTAAGTCCATTTGGAAAATGGATATCAAATATCTCCAAGAATTCATGAGACTTTGCCTACCCCCTAATTTGGACCTAAGGAATTCAAATATGAAATCTGATCTTTGATTTGGCTGCTGCAAATGATATTTTCAACACAACAGTTTGAAAATCATTGTGTCACTCTCATTTGAATTTTTGAGTTGAACAAGTTGTTCCAAAATCTGACTTTAGATTTCTCACACATATGGGAACTTCCCACCTTGGTTTTTTTATCCCTCTTGGGTTCCAAGTCTTCAAATAAATATTTGAGCTTGTGTGAGGAAAGCTCTCATATGTGTTATCACATGTGGAAAAAGTTTTAACAAGTCCCATTTTTCACACATATGAAACCATCTTTGGTGCAAACAAGAGTTTCTTTGTAATCATATTTTGGGATCTTTACAGTTCATCCTCCACTTCATGATTATGGATTTTAATCCAACTTTCTCCCCCTCCAATAGATCTCCTTCAAGTTCCACTGCTGCCGGAGGTCTCTTTGATGATCGGCCGTCCTCCCCCACTCCTCATGCCGATGTTCTACAGACTGTAAACATCAAGTCCCACGTTCTCATTGTTCTAGATCTCAACACACCCAATTACTCAGATTGGTGGCTCTTCTTTGACTCTGCATTGGGCAAATTCAGCATCGACCATCATGTCTTTTCGGCGACGCCCATCTCCAACCGTGACGCCGATTGGTACCATATAGATCAATGTGTGGTAAATTGGATTTATTCTACCTGCGCTCCTGATGTCTGGCAGCTCATTCGTCAAAAGAAGACCGACACCTTCATGCTTTGGAATGAGATCGATCAACTCTTCCATGATAATCAACTGCAACGCGCAGTTTTCTTTGAAGCTGAGTTTCGAAACTTGGTTCAAGGTGACATGTCTATCAGCGACTACTGCGTGAAGCTGAAGAATCTCACCGATAGTCTGCGAGATATTGGGCAATCGGTCTCCGAGTCAAGCCAAGTGCTGAACTTGCTGCAGGGACTCAATCCCAAATACCGTCACGCAATCTCTGCGATTACGTCACAGCAACCCCCGCACACGTTCTTGAGCGCACGTTATCACCTTCTTATGGAGGAACTATTTGATTCTCAGCGGGCCGCCGCTGTGGCAAACCAAGCTACGTTTGCAGGCGCCAACACTGGGAACAACATCAACAATCAGAAGCAACCTCAGACTCATCTAAACTCCAGCCAAGATCCAGGCTCCAGAAGTGGTGGTCGTGTCAACCAAGGAGGACGAGGCCGTGGCCGACGCGGTCGTGGCCGTGGGAACTACAACCACAACTTCTGGTCTTCCTCACAGTCAGCTCCACATCCACCGGCGCCTGGACAGTGGCGGCCGACTTTCAACCCTTGGACCGGCATGGTTCAAGCCTGGCCTATGCCATTCCGACCGCCGACGGCAGGCGTTCGTGGACCTCGTCCTGGCTCCAATCCGCACCATGCGATGTTTGCTGCTCCTGGTGCACAAGACACCTTCGGCACAGCTCCTGCGGTGCCGTCGTATGCTGCATCAGCCGCTGCATCGCCCTGGGTAATCCGGCCCTCATGAGTACACTTCAAAGCAACTCGCAAGGACCAGTCGGCAACTCATACTGGTTTGTGGATTCTGGAGCTACCTCACCTATGGCTGGTACTCATACTTCTTTGCCTTCCATACATCCTTTCCCATATAATTCTTCTGTTACTTTTGGAAATGGAACAAAACTGCCAATTATTCATACTTCCTCGTCCACAATCCCTACCACCAGACATAATCTTTCTCTGAAAAATATTCTATTATCTCCTGGTATTGTTCAGAATTTGATCTCTGTTCGGCAATTAACTCGGGACAATTTGGTTTCTATTGAATTTGACCCGTCTGGTTTTTCTATTAAGGATCTACATACCAGAACGGTGATTCTCCGATGTGATTCCGACGGTAATTTATATCCGCTTTGACTACGTCCACCACAAGCTCTACACGCATCCGCAAACTCTATTGAACTTTGGCACAGGCGCCTCAGACATCCTGGCCGAACACCTCTTCTTCAGGCTTTGCAAGGCTATTCATTTTCTAGTAATAAAACAGCCCCTCATGTGTGTCATGCATGCCAACAGGGGAAGCACATTCGCTTGCCATTTCAATCTTCAAACTCAATTACTTATTTTCCTTTCCAAATAATACATGCAGATGTATGGACCTCGTCTGTCTTGAGCTGTTCTGGATATCAATTTTATTTGGTCTTACTTGATGATTTCTCGCATTACGTTTGTGCGTTTCCGCTTCGCCACAAGAATGAATTCTTTCCTATTCTGATTTCTTTTCATTCACATGTCTCAACTCAGTTTCGCATGCCAATAGTTGCCTTGCAAACTGATAACGGTCGTGAGTTCGATAACCACGCCATGCGTGCTTTCTTCTCCACCCATGGGATCCACTTTTCAGGCTCTCATGCCCCTATACCTCACCAGAAAATGGCAAAACTGAACGTATACTTCACACGCTAAATAATTCCGTTCGTACCATGCTCATGCAAGCACATGCACCACCTCATTACTGGGCCGAAGCGCTAAACACCGCCACCTACCTTATAAACAGAATCCCCTGTCGCACTACACGCCTCCTGACCCTATACCAGATCCTATTCGGCACCCCACCAACATATTCTCACATGCGCACATTTGGGTGCCTCTGTTACCCAAACCTCACGGCCTCCACGGTGAACAAACTAAGCCCCAGATCAACCACATGCGTCTTTCTAGGCTATCCCGACGACCACAAGGGATATAGATGCATGGACCTATCCACCAGGAAAATAATTCTTTCCCGCCACATTATTTTTGACGAAAGCTAATTTCCCTCCTCGGCACAACATACCAACATCCCGCCAGAACGTTCTGCATCGCATTCCACTACCGATGACAATGATATTCATCCACACCATCCACCACGACACGACCAAGATCCTCCTAGACAAGTCTCTCCGTCGTCCACAGACACCCTCGTGCCACACACACCTCCCTCCATGCAGAACACGTCCACCGATGCCCATATGCCAACCACATCCTCCTCTACCTCCTCCTCACAGACTTCATCACATGCAGACGCACCACCACAAGAGATCATACACCTGCCACAACAGCATAACACCCATCCAATGCTCACACGAGTAAAGGCTGGCATTTATCGTCCAAACGGTACGCCATGATTAGCACACACACCGAGCCTGCCTCACCGATCTCTCCCATTCCAAAATCTGTGTGCAGTGCATTGAAGGACGTCAAATGGTTCAAGGCCATGCAGGAGGAGTACAAAGTCTTACGTGCAGATAATACATGGTATCTGGTGGAGAAGCCTTCACATTGCAATGTCATCTCCGGTAAATGGGTGTTCAAGCACAAATATCATCCCGATGGAACATTTGATAAATACAAGGCCAGGTGGGTTGTCCGAGGATTTAATCAAAAGGCAGGTATTGACTTTGGAGAAACTTTTGCACCAGTGATTAAACCCGCAACTGTTGGCATGTTTTGACGATTGCCGCAAGCAAGAATTGGTGCACTCATCAACTTGACGCCTCTAATGCGTTTCTCCATAGTCATCTGCACGAGAAGGTATATTGCTCTCAACCCACGGGATTCGTTGATGAGTCTATGCCGCATGGGGTTTGTCTTCTCTCCAAGTCACTTTACGGGTTGAAACAAGCACCTCGGGCTTGGTTCCATCGATTTGCTGTTTTTGCAAGAAAGATTGGTTTTCACCCCACAAGATCGGACTCTTCACTGTTTGTTCATCATCATGGCACGAGCATTGCATACTTGCTCCTTTATATAGATGACATGATTCTTATATCGTCATCCGAAGAACATCTCAAGCTGACAATCAAGGCTCTCCAGTCCGAATTTTCAATGAAAGATCTTGGCCCACTTCGGTTCTTCTTGGGCATCGAAATCACAAGGTCTTCTTCAGGATTTTTCCTTAGCCAAGCTCAGTTGCAGAAGAACTTCTTCAACGTGCTGGCATGACGTCCTATAAAGCAGTCACCACGCCAGTGGATACTAAGAGCAAGCTATCAGCCATAGGGGGCGCCAGAGTGGACGACGCTTCTGAGTTCCGGCAGCTCGCAGGGGCTCTGCAGTACTTAACCATCACGAGACCAGACATATCCTACACCGTGCAACAGATATGCCTACATATGCATGATCCTCATCAGTGCCATCTTGCCTCTATCAAGCATATACTGCGATATATTCGCGGAACTACGAAGCTTGGTCTGTACATCCATGCTTCTTCATCAACAGATATTATGGCAATACTCCGACGCCGACTGGGCCGGGTGTCCCGATACTCGGCGATCGACATCCAGATATTGCATCTTTCTTGGTAATTCTCTGGTCTTTTGGTCGAGCAAAAGACAGCCAATGGTCTCGCCATCTAGCGCCGAGGCGGAGTACCGCGGAGTTGCCAACGCCTCCTCTGAATGTCTCTGGTTAGAACAGCTCGTGCGTGAATTACATCAACCATCAACCAAGGCGACTATAATCTATTGTGACAATGTTTCCTCAGTCTACATGTCACACAATCTCGTACATCATCGGAGGACAGAGAATATTGAGATTGACATCCATTTCGTACGGGAGAAAGTTTCTCTTGTGACTTGCGCGTTCAACATGTTCCCAGCAAGCACCAGTTCGCCGACCTGATGACTAAAGGCTTGCCGACACCTCTGTTCAATGATTTTCGTGACAGCCTCACCATTGGTCCTCCCACCGATGAGTCTACCGGGGGGGGGGGGGGGGGATGTTAAGCACATGTGCTTCGATCGTCTTCACGTCAGCTTCGGCAACGGACTCCACAACGGGCGCATCTTCTCCAACGGCTTCCGCACATCACGCGCGCCCTTCACCGCACCAGTTCTTCTGCACGATCTCCGCTCCGCCAACAACGTCACTCCGATCTGCATGTATACGTGCCCTTCTTGCGCACGTACTCTCCTAGCTTTTAGGATCGATAGTTCTACTCGTGTGTATATGTACCGGTCTAATGTGCTGAATATAAACGTCGTTGCGTGCCCCACATTATTCTACAACAATCTTTAACTATCGAGTGCTCTCTTGAATCAATAATATACTACTCCCTCCGTTGTATTTTATTTGATATTAACACAGGATTTTATAATTCAGTTTGAACTAAACAATTTATCCTAACATCAAATAATGGAGTACTGTACTTGCAATATCTGAAGACTCGACACCAGAGCTCCATGGTCAGGTTAAGAACTAATTCATCCTATTAACGGATAATGACAATGGTCATGACGCTCAAAGAATCGGCACAAGAATTGAAGGAACAGTTAGTCACATCAAATGCGAAAAATCCTTAGAACGATGCATCACTCCTCGTGTCCTGAATCATCGACTCCCAGCTGCTTCCACCACCCAGGCCCCAAATGGCACTGAGTTAAAACCAGCCACGGCCAAGAAAAGCACAAGCAACACCTGCAGGGATGCAGCAGAGGACATGATTTTTGACATCCCCTTCTTCCCGCCCTTTCAACCATGCCGCACCAACGCACCATGATTGCTGCCCGCGCAAGGACGACGCCGCGCGGCCCGCCGTCTCCCGTGCCAAATCCGTCCATTCGATACACGACGCTGCTGCTGCGGGCAATTGAACAGGCGTGCCGAGCTTCCATGCTGCCGTGCCCAACGTTTCGTCACCTTTACTCCATCTTTTCCACGCAGGTAGTGCTTTGCCTGCGGGGGTGGACCATCCAGAGATATCAAACAATTTGCAATACTGAATCTGTCTGAATGTTTTTGTTATGCTTCCAGCCACTCTTCAGAACAGATAGATATAGTACCAGTATAGGAATATGAATATTATCAGAAACCATTCGGAAGGGCGTGTGCACGGCATTCTGATCATGTGTCTTTAGCTTAACTGTCAGGAAAATATGTTTAACAATTGGCGCAGTTAGCTGGATTCAGAATGTTGTTTGGGATTTTGTTACAGAATGCTGTTGGAGTCATGTATTTGTTTAATTGTTGGGTAATCATGCCCATGGAAGCATGGTTTAGATTGTATGATTGCCCCCTTTATTTGTTGCCGGGAGCAGAGGTAAAGGGGTAGGAAGTACCGCAATGGCTACGTGCCTGTGAAGTCTTAAACATGGACAGAATGAATTGTGACAATTTTATGCTGCATTCATCAAAATGCCTCCCCTTTTTGTACTTATCCTGACTGCAAAAAATCCAGAGTTCTTCAGCCTTACGGAGATCCAATGCTCATCTTCACTAGGATTAATCGGTACAGTAAGCCTTACAACTTCTCAAAGTTAAGTGCGTAATCTGCGAAAAGACAGAGGAAGCTCGGTGACCTAGCAGAGAAACAAGAATGGAGAGGTGATGCGTGATCCAAGCGCCGGGGGAGGGGGGCGGGGGGGGGTGGCGGCAGGACCCAGTGGTCAGATTCTTCATCAGAGCTCATTGTCTGAGAAGGCTCCAGGCATGGTCGATCGTCGCTTGATCTAAGGACTTGCTCGCTATCGAGCCTTGAAAGAGCCCAACGCCTTGAGAGCGCTTGCCCGGAGAAGGTGCTCATGATAGAGCGTGGCAATGGCGGCCCCGGTGAGAGGGCCTACCCAGAAGATCCACTGCAAAAGAAATGATTAGTTACTACTGGTAAAATCAACCACACTATATTTTAGAAGAGCAAATCTTTTAATTTCCTGGCTATATTCATTACTGAAATTCATAAATTCGATTATTCGTGGCCGATGATAATTTTTGCATGTAACGAACAAGCAAATTGTTCTTTTGGCCACTGGTTTTGTTTGCCAACTACCTGATCATGCCAAGCCTTGGCCTGGTTGTAAACGACGGCGGCACCGAAGCTCCTCGCCGGGTTGATGCCTGTGCCGGTGATAGGGATGGTGGCCAAATGCACCACGAACACCGCGAAACCGATCGGCAGGGGAGCCAGGATCTGCACCAATCATCCATTGAAGAGTCCAACCTGACTCGTTGAGGGAGAGATTACTGACTGGGATGTGGCTGTCCCGCGCGCTGCGCTTGGCGTCAGTGGCGGAGAAGACGGTGTACACGAGCACGAACGTGCCCACAACCTCGGCGGCGAGCCCCGTGCCCTTGCCGTACCCGTCGTCGACGACGTTCGCGCCACCGCCGTACCGCGCGAAGTGCGCCGGCGAGTGGATGGCCTTGACGAGCCCCACCGCGCAGACGGCGCCGAGGCACTGCGCGGCGACGTAGAGCGCGGCGCGGGCCAGCGAAACCTTCCGCGCCAGGAGCAGCGCGAACGTCACTGTGGGGTTGATGTGGCCGCCTGGCCCCGCGCGTGCGTCACACACGCACACACACGACACGGGACACGTCAGAGACCAACGTACGTGGCTGAACTCGCACAAACAGTACGTGTGCCACGTCGAGCTAGCGCTCACCGGAGATGCCGGCGGTGCAGTAGACGAGGAGAAAGATCATGCCGCCGAAGGCCCAGGCGATGCCGGGGACGCCGACGCCGCCGCACGCGTCCGGCTGCCGCTTGTGCCCAATCACCGTGGCCACCGCCACGTACAGAAACAGCAGCGTGGCCACGAAGTCGGCGATCGCCGCGCGGTAGGGCGACCACCTCCGCAGCTCCGACGCGGCAAACACCGGCTCCGGCGGTAGGTCCATTTAGTCCTTGCAGTTGGGCTCGCCGCCGCAGCCGTGCTCCAGCCGCCGGCGCTGCTATTGCGGTACGATCTCCTGGTCAGCGGCCATTGAACTTCGTAATCACGATATGTGGATGATGTTAGTGCATGCACTAATGCATGGTCAGTATATGAAGTGGAAATTTGGACTCTCGTTGTAAGATGGCAGTGAGCTTGGGAATCATCATGAAAGATAGGAATTGAAGAAAAAATGAATAAAATCTGGGGTTTCTCGTTTCCAAGATTCCGATTGGCCGACTTTCGCCTCGTTATTGGGTTTTCAATGCTAATCCGCGTCAGATCTCAGGTGATTGGTTGACTAAGCGAGGCGCAAGAAGATGGTGGGAAAGTAACGGGTACGCTAACAGCGCGATTTTTAGAGCAACTGTCGGCATAGATGTTCCCGTCCGCACGGACCGCACTGTAACCTGTTGAGCAAATGCCGTCCAACGGATTGCTAGTCACAGTAGTAGCAAATGATCTCTTATCTTTGTAAATTAACAAATTATTAATGTACATTTGCTCGTTTTTGGTATGGAACAACATTTTTCATTTGAAAGTGGGTAAATATGGTGTCCCAAACATCACTAACGAAAAGCGGAAAGGACTGCATGCTCCCTCCGGTTTTTAAGAATTTTTATGGTCCCATGATGCCCTATGTAATCTTCCCAAAGCTTAGGCATCAGCCGTTGGATGGAGCGGTTTAGATGGCTCGGGAGGCATCTGCCTCAGGATAGATGGCTCGAATACCCAGAACAGGTTAGAGGCCCGATCAGATACAACTTTAATGTTGAAAAGACGGTTTCCCATAAATGGGGCCCAATCATAATCGTGGTGGTACAATGACTTTTCCAACATTAATTCACGCAACTTTCATGTTTTTACACCTCAAAAATAGGGTAGATGAGTCTGACTCTAATAGAAGACCTAAATGGATTGATATTTATAAAATGGGTCGCTAGACACTTAAAAACTTTTTTCAACAGAGTACCTAAAAAGATTACAAAATGGGTAACCAGGAGAGAGGATATCTAAAACTGGGTTCTCTACTCACGTGATGCAAAATAATTATGTTGCTAGAGACGTGGGCTAGGCAAACCTAAAATTGGACAGTCAAATATTTATTTGCCTACTCATTTTGCCAATCTACCATTGGAGTCAGCCTGAGTTAGTACACCGCTCAAAACTGTACAACCATCTGGATGGGGAATTTTTGGGCCGGGCGGCGAGACCAGCCGGCTGCAATAGCATTAGGAAAATATTAATTGATATAGAGGTTAGATTTAGGTATTAACGAGTGTAGAAAATTAAATTATAAACTGATAATCTTTTAAAGTATACTATAAAATATTAATAATATTCTTTTAGAGATCAAATATAGAGGTATACGAATGTGAGCAACCTCACATGGTAAAAAACCCCGTTTTACTTGTCCACAATCTTGTCCACAACTGTCTGTAAAATGAATTTGGGCTCATGACCTCCTCACCTCATTCTCTTCTAAAACTTCATCTGAAATAATATTCTATGTACTTTATAGTTACTCTAAAAAAACTTCTTACTCTATTTTACAGTATCAAAAGCTCGCCCTCCACTATACCTTTCTTCTATCATGTTTTATTTGATGAACGGTGTTACTCTAATTTTAGAGTAACATTGTTCATACTTCTATTTCAAATTAATGTTAGAGCAACTGTTATGGGTTCTTTTGGCGTAGAGGAACATTTAGACTCCGCGGCAAGAAACGGAACAAGGTCCGCTATGTGCCCGTTACCTACAGTTCTCTGCTGTCTCCCCAAGACAAAACTGGTATGGGATGTCATCCTCCCCTCTCGGCCATTGGCACTTGAGTAAAAGAGAGGGAAGCTCAGACAACTGCGAGGCGAGCATTTGCTTCCATGATCGGCGCGGTTGCTGCGAGCGCAAGGGTGAGCATGCAGGGGGCGGCAGGTCCAAAGGTGGCGGAATGCACGCTCCTCGTCTTCCTCCTGCTCCTCCTCCCACTACTACAACAAGCTTCATCTCAGACAGCTCTAAACGTATTATCACACGCGGTTTTCAAAACCGCCTGAAACGAAAACCCTGTGATAATCATCAATTTTCACAGGCGGAAACTTAAACTGCCTATGAAAAAGTTATCACAGGAGGTCATGGACTCAAACTTAAACCTCCTCACTCACCAGTTCACCACATCACGCCATGTGCAACATGTTTCTTGAATCGGAGTGACGCTGGTCATGGACTCAAACTTGGTTGTTGGAACTCACTCAAATAAGAGTCAATATCATACACAACTAGAGTTTTCGGATCGACTCTATATAAAGAGGCACGCAACATACGTAAGAACGCATAACAATTACGATCTAGGTTTTATCTATTTCGCTACTTGCACAGTCAATGCAGTCTACTCCATCTCAAGCACAAGCTTGCAGTGATGAGGGGGAGCAAGTCTCTCGAACCAGTCATCCTTACAATTCTACATTAAAAAAAGACGAATAATATTTTCATGTTCTTCATCATACGTCATCTTAGGTCCACGTCAAGCGATTCTGGTTTGCGTAATTGCGTCGTCTCTAACGTATTCTTCATCGAGCGGTATACATTAGCATTACCATGTAACAACTATAGCAATGTCGTTTGCTACAGATCGATACATGCGACATGATCCAATCTGTTGTTTAATTATATAAATACTGTTACATATGTGATGCTACTATTTGCATTGATTAGTGATCCTGTCATCATCTATTCACTACAGGGATATGACGGACTTACGACGGCTAAGGCCGTCGTAATTAAGTCATAAACCATCGTAAGTTAGCTACTTACGACGGTATTTCATTACTTACGATGGTATAAAGTCGAGGTAATTATTATGTCATAAATAAGCTAACTTACGACGGCTACCATCGTAAATAAAGTAACTTACGATGGCGTCGCGCATCCGTCGTAAGGGCCCAGGCCACGTGGTGGCCCAAGACACGTTACTTACAACGGTTCTAGTGACCGCCGTAAGTAAGAGAGGCTAACTTACAACGGTTTTACTGACCGTCGTAAGTAGCAGAAGCCGTCGTAAGTTATGTTTGGAATTTTTTTAAAAAACAGAAACGCACTAACCTGGCTCGATGGCCAGCACACAGAACAAACAGTTACAAAATAGAGTAAACAGTCATAAAACAGTTCATACAACAGTTCATATGCATCACACATAACAGAAACGACAAACGGGCTACACACTACCCCTCGACTACCTCCACAGCCGAAGAAATCATCTCCACGCGTCTCTCTTGGAACCGGTAGTTGTGGCGATGGAGTAGAGGCCTCCGTCGCCGAACCCTACAAAACACATGAGTAGTTACGACGGTTTGGATTCAGATATCAATGTATTTCTCTTTTTTCTCACTCTCTTACTCTCTCTATACTTTTCATCATCTCTCTCACTCTGTTCCTCTATCTCTATACTATCCATCCCCTCTTTATGTCAGTCTCACTCACACCCTCTCTCGCACTCTCTCTCCCTCTATTGCAACACTCCATCTCTCCATCTCACTCTCACTCTCTCTCTCTCTCTCTCTCTCTCTCTCTCTCTCTCTCTCTCTCGCTCCCTCTCTCCCTTCTATACCACTCTAATCTCCCTCTCTCCTTATGTTAGATGAAAAATACAATATTAAAGAGTTTATTACCTGTACCGGAGGCACCTGGGATGCGGGCTCCTGTGACGGGGTCACCTGTGGCGGCTGCCACGCAGGAATCACGATTCTTTGGCCGTTCTGTCGAGCTAAGGCCTATAATTGGAAAATATTAGAACATATGTATTACTGAAATGTTATGAAAGTAAACTACAGCAATTAAAATTACTTACCTCCATCGCTGCCTGCATCTGGGCCATGTAGTTAGCTTGGTACTCTTGGATGGCCCTCTTCCTGTCGAGCTCCTCCTGGGTCCGCGTCAGCCTCTCCTGCACGGCACGAAACTCCATGTACCTCTGCGAGAGACGGCCACTCGACGGCCCAACCGACGAAGTCTACGTCGATGAAGTGCCTCTCGCAGGTCGCGCCGACTTCGAGTCGACAAATCCATCGAAAATGGCAAACCTACAAAAGAAAGAAAAATAATAAGTAAAAGAAGGAAGAGTGAAAAACCTAAATCAAAGAAACCAACTCACCGGCCATGGGCCTTTCTGCCGCCACTTGCATACACGACCTGAGGGTCGATTGGCACGTTTTCCCAATCGTACCCTTCACCGTATATTTTGACGACTTCCTGCCCGTACTTTTTCTAAAAAACATAGAAATAGTGTTAATGTGTCAATAATAATATTATTTATAATTAAATTGAATAATTCTGAAAACTTACCAATCGATCGGTCGCGACCTGACTGCCCTGCCCCGGCTGCGACGGGTCACTTCCCCTGTGACCTCTCTTCCAAACCTGGGTCACGCTAGGCTCGTGGCCGGTCTCTCGCACCTATAGATGCGTGTTAGTAGGATAAATATGTTATGAACATATAAATGGACTTATAATACACTTACCATACGTTTAGCCAAACGTAAATGACCATCGGCGCCATAGGTGTGCTTCCCGTCGAACCCTCTACATCCTCGAGCCCTCATGGACTTAGCTTTGAAGTCATCGCTAGCCCAATACCGACAGAGAGCTCGGTATGCGTGGGTTGACCCTCTAACCGTCATTTTGTCCAAAAACTTGGTATTCCGACATTTCGTACATGGGCACCGAACCTTATCGATCATTGATAATGAAAAAGCTCGATCTACAAAAGCATCTGTCTTGGTGAACCACTCATCCGAGTGACCACCAGAACTGTTCTTCCAACCGGTATACATCCAACTACGGTCCTCACCCATGTTTGAATCTGCAGTTTAATGTCAAGGAAATTATAGTTACTTTATAATTTATTTATGTCACGGCTCTACACCTATTGGAAAGGATAGGTCCTAAACCCACCCAAGAGTGACCGAGCGAAGCGTGCTCATGACGAGACGCGTGGTCTGGATCCAAACAAAATTTCGGCACCATTACCCCGTTGTTCTCCACTGCACGCCCGAAAATGGTGCAGCAGAGAACAACAGGGTTATGCCGTCGAAATCTCGTCTAGATCTAAACCCGCATCTCATCACAAGCCACGCCCCCTCGGTCACTCCCAGGCTGTCCAAAAAGGGACAATTCCGAACCTACACGCCTCACATGCGTAACACATGTGAGACGGGCTGGTTCGAAACGGGTGACGCATGTTGTATAGGTTTACGTCAATCTTTTATTTTTGAGTCATTTAAAAGAGAGAGAGGAAAGAACGAGAGAGAGACAAAGAAGTGGGTCAGCCGTGATGCTCCGCTGGGGTCTGCCATTATCTTGCGACGTCTTTAGGGTTAGCCGTCGTACGTTATGCCCCATCGTAAGTGGGTCAAAAATGAAACTGCCCCGTCGGGACCCGCCGTCCACGCGCGGGAGCTTGCCGTTCTCCGTGCGTGTCTCGACTAATACATTACCACTAAATGGGCCGTGACAGACCTTAAATGGGTCGTGTCAGGCCGGACCGGCCCGAAACTCATTTATTTACATATAGTAACTAATCACGCAATCAATCGAAGTATTAATTAAACAATAATCAATTACAATACTAATTAAACAAATAATCAACTAAGATCAAATTAAACATGTAATCAACTAATTAAACAACTAATTATTCCATCAAATAACCAACAATTCAACAAATAATTAACAACTAGTCATAAAACAACTAATTACTCAACAAAAGGAAAGCTACCATAATTCAACAAGAAAGCAACTAATTACTAGCTAATTCAACTAATGATTCTTTCTCTCTGCCTCTTTCTCCACATACACACATACACACGTAAAAAAACTAATTACCACCTAATTCAACAATACACATGCATGTCATGAATATAACAATCAATTTAACAGGAGGAACATCAATTTAACACGTGGACGTTGGGACAGACCTTGGCTCGGCGATGGCGTCGGGGAGGCGGCGCGGCGACAGCGTCGGAAGGGGGCGCCCACGGTGTCGGGTCACGGCGCCCACGACGTCGGGAGGCAGCACCGCGAGCAGGGGTCGGGCGGCGCGGCGAGCAGGAGCTCGGAGCGTGGCGAGCAGGGGCCAGGCGGCGCGGCGAGCAGGGGCTCCGGGCGGCGCGAGCAGGGGCCGAGCGCGGCGGGGCGGGGCTTGGGGCGGGGTCGGGCGGCGCGGTAGTGCGGGGCTTGGGGCGGGGCCGGGCGGCGCAGTAGAGCGGGGCGCGGCGAGCGGCGGCGGCCGAGGCGCGGCCAGGGCTCGGCTTGGGGCGGGACAGCGGCGGCTGCGGCAGGGCGGGGTGGGGCGCGGGGGCGGTCGCGCTGCGGCGGGGCGGCGCGGGGCGGTCGCGCTGCGGCGGGGCGGGGCGCGGGACAGCGGTGCGCGAGATGGTGGTGCGCGGCGGTAGGGCGGGGCGTGGCGGCGGAGGCGGCGCGGCTCGGCGAGGGCGAGGCGGAGCGGTGCGGTGGCAGTCGGCGGGGCGCGCGCATGAGTGGGCCGCACCTTTATTTACGACGGCTTCTTTACTTACGACGGTTTAGGTTTTAGCTGTCGTAAATGGTACTTAAATTTCGTCGGTCCTTTTATTTACGACGGTCGAGAGCCAGCGACCGTCGTAAGTTAGTAAACTTACGACGGCTACCACGCGCCGTCGTAAGTACGTTAATTTACGACGGCTGACCCACGTAAATAAATTCAGCCGTCGTAAAATGTTGATTTTCCTATAGTAATTTTTCAGAATTAATCAAAAGAATTACCGAAATTCTAACAATTTCATACATATTTCATCTAAAACATATATAATACAGGTCACATAATCTTTCATGAAAAATATTATTATTAAAAAATAACCATTTTGAGTGACGGGATAAATTCCAGCACAACATCACCTAATGTTTTTCGTACGCCCTTTCATAATTTATTCTAGTTGGAATGCAACAACAAAAACAAGGTATGACACATTTAGAATAGTCACTCTGAAGTGATTGTCCTTTATATTTATGTATGATACAATATGGAAAGTCTGATTATTTTAGATAGTTAAGACTGTATGTTGCAGCAGGAATGCCAATATTCTCGTAGGAACTTTTTACATATATATTACAGGTAAAAAATGTTTTGGTGTTTTTTCATGTTGGGACCAGACTTTCGAAAGTAAGCATTTTGCAGTGGGGATTTTGTTGAGCATGTAGACCATTTGGTGTTTGATTTTATATGTTCGTCAGGTGTAATAATCTTTCCTGAGCTTATTATTTTGAGATTGATAGAGGATTCTGTCATATAAACTGGTAAACGTGGAAGTGGGAGTGTTGCCGGATGCAAGAAGTCCATGGTTAGTTGACTCATAAGCCCATGAACATTGGCTGTCAATTTTGAGGCGCCTATTACCCACTCCTGAAGGCCGGAATACAATAAACATGGACTGGACCGTGAACACAGTTCAGGCCCAAAACTGAACACCTGAAACCTCAAATACTGAACCATCGCACTCGAGGTCACCAGGGTTTAGAAGAACCGTTACTGGCTGAGTTGTAATGATACAACGGATATATTACCCATGCATGCATATCATAGTCATGTGCTCCAGAAGCGGACCTGATAATAACTGCTCCGTCGGTCCGTAACCTACGTAACCCATTTCAAAACCGTCGTCTCCCGCTCATCTTTATTCCCGTCAATGATCTACTCCCAGTGGCGAAGTCTGGCGGATCCACCGGGGGGTCTAGGGGGCTCCAGCCCCCCTACTGCTGGACATATTAAGCTTATTTTTAAGTTTTATTTTTTGATTTAGACATTAAAGTGATACTTTGAAAAAATTAAAAATTAAAGATAATTAAATGAATGGTAGAGAATATCAACTGGATTGAAATTTTTCGTACTTTGGTTCATTTATAAACAAATTGAATGTTATCACATGTCGTTCGGTCCAACAGTCAAACAACAACAATAATCTTTTCCAATACCCTGTAGTCTATAAATTTTTATTTCTAAAAGTATGCGTACTCGCAATACCTGTAATGCGGGGGCGAGACGACATGTTCCACTGTGACAGTCATAAACAAGTGAGCTTGATCAAACGAGCAGCACAACAACAGACACGCCAACAGCGAGTTTGTAAACAATATAATATCGTGACACTAAGCTAGTAAATGGATTTTCTCCTTGTTTTTTTATGTGACATATACTTTAGCCCACCCTACAATTTTAGTCTGGATCCGCCACTAGAGAAGCCAGCGCCACGGACCGCGGGCGTCACCCTCCTTTTTTGACGGTGTCATTAGCTATTTTACATACAAAATGTCCAAAATCGTCGGTGTTCGCCACTATCTTCTCCACATGGCGGCGTATAAAGATAAACTGAACACGGACGTAAACACGACACACACTTTCCGATACGCTAACCTCTCGCAGACGGGCAACTTGTCCAAATGGCACTTAAAAATGCTCGCTCGTGCAGCTCCAATATAAATAATACGCTCGAAGCAATCCAGCATACAAAGCCGGTTCTCGATCCAGCAAACCCAAACCACAAAAGAACAAAGCTCTCGAAGACCAAGCTGGGAATAGGGTCGTGCCTCCATCTCCATGTAGATAATGTAAACATTATCCAGGCTGCATGCGAGTCCATTCTGTGGCGCAAGCAAAGCCGGCTCATGGAACTCGCATTGTTAATTGAAACACCACCTCGCTTTCATCCAGCCTATCCTTTCCCTTGTTCTTCGGGCCGACACAGCTGTTAACAGTTCACGCCTTAAACAATACTACGGGCTTGCGAGGTTTGAACAATGCTAGTGGTAGAAAACTAGCAGGCGTAGCCCAATCGCTCGTGCAGCTTCAGTGATACGCACAACCTGTCTCCGTATCCGGGGGCAGGGCAAGAGAAGACGCGGTTTCCTTCTGGGTGCGCGGCTGCAGCCTTGTGGGGCAAGTGACGTTCTCGTGCAAGTGGCCATCCGGCGCGCACGTACGGGCGCCCGGCCCCACAACAAGTGCGTGCGTTCGCCGGCGGCCGTGCCGGTGCGGCAACCATCTGAATCAGATCAGCTCAACTGACTGATATTGCATTGATGGTGTGGCCTTATATAGCCAACGTTACAAAAGAGAGAGGCCGTAGGCCATGATACATGTGAGTGGCCGTAGGCCACGATCCTACTTCTAAGGAGTCAGATGATGACCGCACAACAGCATAACTAACTGATCTCCTAATAGCCCCCCTCAACCTAAAGGTGGCCCAACTTCCAGGCTGCTATGAAATTCAAAAAATAGAGATGAACTTAAGCCTTTGGTAAAGATGTGTGCATATTGGTGAGCTGAAGGAACATGCAGAACCTTGATTTTGCCGAGTCAAACCTTATCCTGAATGAAATGTAGATCGATTTCGACGTGTTTAGTTTGTTCGCTTTCTTGAGAGGTAGGCACAACTCAGAGAGAAGCTGATGGAGCCAAGTTGCTTCAGAAACCACGTTGGCAATACCGCGATACTCGGCTTCTGCACTTGACCGAGAGACTGTGTTTTGCCGTTTTGATGACCAAGTAATCAAGTTGTCACCATAAAACATACAGAACCCAGATGTTGATCACCGTGTGTCATGGCAGCCGGCCCAATCGGCATCCGAGTAAGCAAGAAGATCTGAAGAACAGGAGTTCGAAATGTGTAAGCCATGATCGACTGTTCCTCTCAAATAATGAAGGACTCTTTTGATCAACTGCATGTGGGGCTCTCTCGGACAGTGCATGAATAAGCATACCTGTTGGACAACATATGTCAAGTCGGGACGTGTGATCGTGAGGTATTGCAAGGCACCCGCCAAACTGCGATATTCTGATGGATTGGGCAAGAGAGAACCCTCTGAAGCTGAGAGCTTGCACTTGGTTTCAATCGGAGTTTTGACTTAGTTGCAGTGTAACATGTTAGCGTGTTCAAGTAGATCGAGTGCATATTGCTCTTGGCAAAGAAATAATCCCTTAGCAGTGGGCTGCAATGAATACCAAGAAAATGGTTGATGGTGCCGAGATCTGACATGGCGAGCTCCTTGCAGAGCCGAGTGATGATGTATGTCAGTAAATCTTAGGAATTCGCTGTGAGTATAATATCATCCACGTAGAGTAGTAAATATGATGCCCAACTTGTGTCATGTAATACAAACAGAGAGGAATCAACCTTGGATGCCTAAAACCCGATAATAGTGATGAATGTTTTGAAGCACATGAACCAATTTCGTGGTGCTTGCTTGAGGCTATATAAAGATTTTTGCAGTTTGCAAACATAATCAAGGTGTGAGGGATCCACAAAACCGGCTGGCTGGACACAATATACTGTCTCAGAGAGGTTTCCATTCAGAAACGCATTTTTAACGTCAAGTTGATGGATGGGCCTAGAAGAGGCAGTAGCAATACTCAGGACAAGTCTGATCGTTGATAGCTTGATAACTGGACTGAAAGTCTCATAATAATCAACACCATGTTGTTGAGTGAATCCTCTAACCACCCATCCGGCCTTGTGTCGAGCCACTGAACCATATGGATTGAATTTGTGCCGAAAGATCCACTTTCCTGAAACAAGATTCACACCTGCGGGTTTTGGTACAAGAAGCCAAGTATTTTTTTCATCAAAGCGTTAAATTCTTCTTTCATTGCAGGGAACCAGAGAGGGTCGTTAAGGGCTGTTTTGTAGTTTCTAGGAATAGGTGAATAAGATTCTGTTAAGCTTAGGTTCATAATATGTTTAGGCTTGAAAATGCCATGCTTGGCCCTGGTCAACAGTTGATATTTTGGGGGTAGAGGAGGTGGAGAAGGTATAGTTGAACCTGCTGAATCGGAGCATGCAGGAGGAGAGGGTGTGTGGTTTGGAGAGGTGGAATGCACCGAGGCTTGCTGTGGTGATCCTTGGTTGTCAGAGGTAGGATGGCATCCATTGTTACCTGACATAGATGATTAATCAAGGGAGTAGAGACTGGGGTCCTGGAACAAGAACATGCACTGAAGGTGAGATGGTTGATGGAGATGTTGATGTGTGAACAAAATTGGGATATGGAAAATGTCCTCATCAAACACGACATGGTGTGGTATAATGATTTTGCCAGTTGATAGCTCCATGCATCGATAACCTTTATGCTCATAGGGATAACCAAGGAAAATGCAGGCTGTGGAGCGAGGTTCCAGTTTGTGTTTTGCTATTGAAGCAAAGTTGGGATAACACAGGCAGCCAAAGACCTTCATGTATGAATAATCCGGCACGTGGCCAAAGAGAACTTGGTACGGTGTACAAAAATTGAGAGGTTGAGATGGGCATCAGTTAATGATTTAAGTGGCTGTGTTGAGGGCTTCGACCCAAAAGCGTGCAGGGAGATTAGACTGGAATAACAAGCAGCGAAGAACATTGTTGATCGTGCGTAGGGAGCGCTCAGCCTTACCGTTTTATGGTGAGGTATGAGGACAAGATAGGCGATAAGTAATGCCGTGGTTAGTGAAGTAAGAACGCAGGCTGGAATTGACAAACTCGGTACCATTATCACATTGAAAGCTTTGAATGCCGAGATGAAACTGGTTGAAGACAAATTTATGAAAATTTTGTATGGTAGAGGAAACATCAGATTTAGCACCAAGACGCATGGTCCAAATATAGCGAGAGAAATCATCAATAATAACAAGATAATATTTGAATCCAGTGACACTTTCAACTTGTGAGGTCCAAAGGTCACAATGAACTAGCTGAAATGGGAAGTAAGTTACAGAAATAGAAGTAGAGAATGGCAGCCGAACGTGACGTCCGTGCTGGCAGGCATCACATAAGTGATGTTTATTCACTGGAATACAAAATTCATATAGAGCAATCCCTAAGCTTCGCAAGCCCGGGTGTCCAAGCCTCCTGTACCATAAGGTACTGAGCGTTGACAAAAGAGCAATAGGGGAGATGAGTCCATCGGCCCGAAGAACGGATATAGATCACCAAAACTATTGGACCTCATGATCTCCCTATTGCTGAGAAGATCCTTTATGGTGAACCCAAAAAGGATCAAAGGAAAGAGAACAAGCATTGTCAGTCGTAAATCTTTGTACTGAAATGAGATTTTTGATGAGGTTAGGGACATGTAGGACACAGGATAGACGAAAGTTTGCATGAGGTATTGGTGAAGTAAGAGAACCAGAACCTTTGACGAGTAAGGTGGAGCCGTTCCCTACGACAATGTGAGAAATTGTGCTTTGAAGAAGAACAATAATTAGGCATCATACCTGGATCTGTAGTCATATGGCCACTTGCACCGGTGTCCATGAACCATTCCTGCTGGTTGGATCCGGATTGCTGAGCAACAGAGTGCAGTGCTTGAAGGAGTCCAGTGGCATCGAATGTGTTGGATGTTACTGGTGCAAACTGAGTTGATGGTTGAACAATATTGGCATTGTAAGCTTGTGCGGAAGGTGGTCGAGCACCGAGCACACCTGGACCAGTGGCACCCGTCCAGGGTGCGCGCCAAGGTCCGTTGGCTCCAAGCCATGCAGCGAACCAGGGTGGAACAGAATGTGCTCCGTGCGCAGGAGTTCCACGGCCACCACGTCCACGCCCATGACCACGAGATCCGCCATGAACATGTCCACGTGACGAAAAAGGCTGTTTTCGAAGCGTCTGCAGTCGACACTTCTCCCGGGCGTGCTCTGGGCAGCCCGCGGAGGTTCTTTTCCGGAGGGGCTAGTCCTCTCGAAGGGTCTCGCCGGAGTGGACGAAGGAAGGAGACGGTTGACACAAGGACTTTTACGTGGTTAGGGCCGCCGAGCGTAAAACCTTACGTCCACGGGAGTGCTTGGAGCACTGGTTTCCTTGAGTTTGAGGATGGGTGGTGAACTGTCGAACCCTTGGCCTAGAGGGAGTTGAGAAAAAATGTCGAACCCCTTGTAACGTTGCCTACCCGAGCCTTTTATAGTCCAAGGCTCGGGCGGCTTACAAGGTGGGCCCCGGGACCCGACAGGTGGCCCTGGGGTGATTTCCTACCTGCTACTATGTCTTGATGCTGGCTTCGAGGTCGTCGTCCTACCGCCCTGCCCTCGCCGCAGGCTAGGTGTAGCGGTTCATGATGGTAGGGGCGGCAGGGCATGCCTTGTCACTATCTTCAGCTTCTGACACTGTGCGCTTGTCCTGACTTTGACTGGTCAGTGGCGCCTGGCAGGCGTGCGCCGCGCCTCCGCGTCTTGGGAAGGCGCGGGTCTTGAATGCCTTGTACGGTAAAGGCATGGCATGCCTTTACTCCCACTGCCTACCGCGCCTGGGCTGGCAGCACTGCGCATGGCCACGTGGCAGGCCTGTAGCTGTCCTCTGTGGAGAGGGGAGCTCCGGCCCTACTGGACACGTGGCGCCTTCGGAGCTCGCCCCTGCGGAGGGGGCGAGGTCCGGCCTTCTGGGTCATGTGGCAGGCCGGGAGCTATCCTCTCTGGAGAGGGGAGCTCCGGCCCTACTGGACACGTGGCGACTTCAGAGCTCGCCCCTGCGGAGGGAGCGAGGTCCGGCCTTCTGGGCCATGTGGCAGGCCCGCAGCTATCCTCTGAGGAGATGGGAGCTCCGGTCCTACTGGACACATGGCGCCTTTGGAGATCGCCCCTGCGGAGGGGGCGAGGTCTGGCCTTCTAGGCCACGTGGCAGGCCCGGAGCTGTCCTCTGAGGAGAGGGGAGCTTCGGCCCTACTGGACATGTGGCGCCTTCGGAGCTCGTCCCTGCGGAGGGGCGAGGTCCTTAGGCGGTTTCATCCTGTGCGCGGGGTACCCGGTATTGAGGGTACCGATAGTGGCCCCCGGGCCCACCTCGAGGGAGGTAACGATCCAAGGGTGGGGCCTTCTCCTTCCCACACACTTTCTTGTCTTGAGTATTCCCTGTGCTGGCAGGGTCTCGACGGCTTCAGAGCTCAGCCTCTGAGGAGAGGGTGAGGCCTGGCATCGGAGCTCTGCCCTGTGAAAGGGGAAGGTCTGGCTTCGGAGCTCGCCTATGAGGAGAGGTAGAGGTCCGGCTTCGGTGTTCACCCCTGTGGAGGGGGTGAAGACCGGCATCAAAGGTCACCCCTGCTAAGGGGTGAGGTCTGGCATCGGAGTTCAGCCCTGTGGAAAGGGGAGGTCCGGAATGCATCGGGGCTTGCCTCTGAGGAGAGGGCGAGGGCCGGCATTAGAGGTCACTGAAAGTGCATCTAGGCACCCCTTGTTGGTTTTGATTGATTTATGACAAACAAATGAGACCCTAATAAAATTGTTGAGAATAAGTGCAGGTACTCAAAGAAACTAAGACGAAAGCGCAAAAAGAAAGGAGAAGGAGGATCAAAATGGATAAGAGCTCAAGAACTGAAAAGAATAGATCACTTAGTATAGAGTGTGTTGGAGAAACACACCCCAAGAGCTCAAGATAAATAAATCAAACTTACTGCACAATTTCAACACGGTGGGACTAGTCCGATTTTGTTTCTGACCAGAAAACGAACTAGTCCGATATCATCCGGACAAGTCCGATTTTATCTCTGGACAGAAAACGGACTAGTCCGCAAAATCACGGACTAGTCCGATATCTCACAAAACATGTTTTTCTAAACACCGCACACCGGACTAGTCCGGAGTCAACCACAGACTAGTCCGGACATCGCAAACCCTAACGTACCTTTGAAAACCCAACTATAAAAAGAGGTGTACGACCATACCAACACAACTTTCGACCCCCCTGCGCCGTCACACCTCCCAAGAGCCCGAAATTCACCTCTCTCCATACATTCTAACCCAAGAAGGACCAATTCTTGTGGATTGACAATTGATCAAAGGAGAGACTAGTTCTACATCATCTTGAGCTCTTGGGTTTGATCTCTCGCACACTTTTCATTGTTAATTTTTCATCTGTTGAGTGTGTTGAGACGTGTTGATTTATTTGTTGTAATTCTTGGGGAACCCTCAACTTGTGAGAAGGCCCCTTGAACAAGTTTATTGCCCTTTGTGATTAGTTGAACAGAATCGGCCTTTGTGGCGATTTGACGAGGGTAGGGTTGGAGAAAAACCAGTCCTTAGTGGACTCCTCAACGGGGACGTAGATTGCCTTCGTGGAATCAAACCTCGGGATAAACACTTGTCTCCTACTCTTGTTTATTAATTGTTCATCATTTTAGAGAGTTTAATCAATCCTTTGAAACTCACGTTCAAGCATTAACATCAAGTTGATTCCTGTCATTCATTTTATTATTGTTGCAATACATCTGAGTTATCGTTCAATTTCCGCTGCATAAAGTATTAAAAGTAAACATTGATCAACCTTGATCACCCTGGTCCACGTATACCGGACTAGTCTGCCCAGTACCGGACTAGTCTGATTTTTCTCTGTTTAGAAAACGGACATAGTCTGCACTCTACCGAACTAGTCCGATTTCTCTGTATTGGATAGACTACTAAGTGTTTCAGGTTTCAACAAAGCATCGAAAAGCCTATTCACCACCCTCTAGGCTACATTCAATTGGTATCAGAGCCAAACTCTTCAAAAGAGACTCACCACTCGAAGAGACGATATGGATGTCAAGGATGCAAACAATAAGATCGACGTCGAAATGAGAAATGATGAAAGGACTCAAAAGCTAAAGAAGCTACTTGATGCCATTCAAGACAGTGAGGACGATGATGAGGAGGTGCTCCAACTCAAGGCTCTTCTACGGAAGAAGGCAATCTCACCAAAAGAGAAGAGGAACACCGATGATGAAAAGAAGAAGAAAGGGGGTAGTCACACAGACTACTCCCGATATCCTTTTGATTATGAGTGTTTGAATTATCACAATAATCATTACTTATCAATTCCCCTAGGAAAAGCACCTTACTTTGATGGAAACGATTATTTAATGTAGAGACAAAATATGAAAATGCATCTCATATCTCTTAACCTGAGTTTGTGGCATATAGTGTGTATAGGGATAGATATCCCGGATGATGATGAAGAGCTGACCCTAATCCAAGAACAAGTCATTCATTGAAATGCTCAAACTGCAGCTGTGATCACATCACTAAGCCGAGACGAGTTCACCAAGGTGGATGGGCTTGAAATTGCCAACACTACAAGAAATATAGCAATTAACGAGGGTGAAAACCGTTGTAAATAAGCACATTACCCTCGTAAATAAGCTATTTGTGACGGTATTTACTTATTTACGAGGGTTTTTAGCCGTAAAAAATAAGTTAATGTAAATAAGCTTATTTATGACGGTTACCGACGTAAATAAGCTTATTTACGACGGCTAATTTTAGCCGTCGTGAATAAGTCTTTGCGCCAAGTGAAACGGCGGGAAACTTATTTACGACGGGGTGGTTGTACCGTCGTAAATAATAGGGGCTTTATTTACGACGGTACAGCCACCCCGTCGTAAATAACAGGGGCACTATTTACGACGGGTGGTTGTACCGCGTAAATAACAGGAACATTATTTACGACGGTACTTTATAAACCGTCGTAAATAAGTTTTTTGTTTTTTTAAAATAGAAAAAGCTGACCGCTGGCTCTATGGCTAGTCCACTGGCTCGATGGCCAGCAACACAAACAGTCAGAAATCCATATATAAAGTATAATATCGCACGTTCACAATCATAGAAATTATATTACAAGTCCATCACAAACAATCAAATGACAGATACAAACGAATCTACACATTACTACCACGGCCGCTACCTCCGGGGCCCGCAAAATTATCCTCAAGCCGTCTGCTCACTCCTCGCACGTGCGGCGATGGAGTGTGAGCCTCCGTCCGTGATGCCTGTCATGTTTTAGCACATATTATTAGAATTTAGCAAGGTGAACTAGTTTTGACTTCATTTTAGCAAGTTTAAGAGCAAGTTCAAAGTGTTTTGATTATATTTGATAAAGTTCAACTATATTTGTCTATAATAGAAAAATATTAACTTAGTTTAGTTATATTTGAGTAAGTTTAGGTATAATTGACCAAGTATGTCTAAATAAACTCAAGAGAGGTTCGTTTTTACCTGAGCTCCTGTAGTTGGCACCTATGGCTGCTCTGGCTCGATCACCGTTGGTGGCTCCCACTGTGGAAGCTCAACCTGTTGTCCAGCCGTCATAGCCTGCGAATACAAACTATTAGCACATTTTTGCATTAATAATTTTGAAACATATACATATTTGAACGATAATTACTTACCGCCATTGCCGCCCGAAACTGTAGCATGTACGAGTTGAGATACTCGTCTCTCGCCCTAGTGGTTGTGTCCTGTCACTCTCGCTCTAGTCGGAGCTCCTCCTGAGTCCTCTCTCTCTCTCCAGAGCTCCTCCTGTGTCCGGCGGAGCTCGTCCTGGACACTCTGGAGCTCCAGCAAGCTAGACCGGCTAGAAGAGCTAGTCTGCTGAGAGGAAGAGGACGTGGAGGGTCGTGCCTGCCTGGAGTCGACCACTCCTTGGAAGATGCCGAACCTACATAAATAATAAAGTTTATTAGATTTTCATCGACCACTCCAACAAAGTCGTACATAGTAATTGTAGAAGATGAAAAATCACTGGCCTTTGAGGTTTTCCACGTCCACTTGCATAAGCGGCTTCTGGGATGATTGTTGGCGCGTTCTGCCAACCATACTCCTCGCCGCAAAGCCTCCGTGCCTCCTGCCCATACCTGGTTTATAAATAAGAAAACAAAAGAATATTAGCTAGTTTGATTAAGAGAATTCAATACATGTGATGAGACAACTCACCAGTGCCTCTGTCGTCGACTGAGAGCAGAGATGGTCGGGCTGTGACGGATCACTTTCTCTGTGACCTCTCTTCCACACCTCAATCGGTGGGGGCTCCTGACCAGTTGCGCACTCCTATGGGTGCACGTGTCAGCACAATGAAAATATAAAACATAAACAAACATTATGCTTGGTAAGTTACACTTACTAGACGTTTTTTGGACCGCAAATACTCGTCAGCACAAAAAAAGTGAGACGGGTCCGTCCCTCTGCTTTCTTAACGACTGCGGGAGAGGGCCTGGAAATCCTCACTCCCCCAGCGTAAGCAAAGGGCCTCGTACACCTCCGACCTGCCTTCTAGCCACTGGACTCCTCAACGACCCTACACAAATGTCTTATTAGTTGAAAGCACTTTAAATATAAAGAGATAATTGAACAAAATAAAATTCACAATTTACCTCCATGTATTGCTCCGTAGTCAGGTAAGTGGAAGACACCGGCCTGAAGTGGCCCAACTCTTGCTCGCCCAGATGTAGCTTGAAATATTTGTTGGTAGCTTGAATCCGGGCGCTCGAAAGGGTCTGAGTCCACCGCGCCCTCGTCCTCCAAACTGTATCGTGCCTTGCATAACAAATTTATAAGTAATTGTATTTAACATATTATAGACTACATTTGATATGCTTACCATGAAGTCGGACCATACAACCTCCTCGTGGTTGCCGTGAGTCACGTCGTGTGCGGTCGCGTAATTGTCCCACGACGTGGCGGCGACACCGTTCACTATACCAGGGTAGTGGAAACGGATCAGACCACCGAGGACACGGTTCACCTTCTTGTGTCGTCCTTGACCCGAGAAGGAGTCATCATACCAACCCCTAATACAGAATTTTAAATCATTAGATATATAATATATATAAGCTTAGAAAAATCTAAATTAAAGTGTAAGATATTTACTTACATATCGCCAACCGGACGGATAACTATCCGATCCAATGGGTTTGCTGGAGCAGGAGGAAGACTCACAAAGTGCCCACTCCTAGTCTTGCGCACCCGACGAGGCTCCACATCAGGTGACCCAGAAGAGTGGAACCACCGGACCCAGAAGCCGGCTGCGAAGGGTGGTCAGCCACTAGTGGCTGCTGTGGATCGCACTCCTCGGAGTACTCGGACGAAGAGTCGTCCTAGATTTGTATATATATGAATGTAGTACTTATACAATTTAAGAACTTAAAATTGAAGAAGATGCTATTTACCTCTAAAGACCGCATGACGGCCACATTTCTTCCTTGCGGATCTGGTAGCTGGCTCAACAACGCAACCCTCCTACTAGCGCTGAGCTGGCTACACTGAAAGGCCTCGCTCGAGGCGGTGGGCAGAAAATCCCTGTCGTGCTGCCGGGTTTGGCCGTGCCGGGTCGGGCCGTGCCGAGTTGGGCCGTGCTATAGCGGGTCGTGTCGTGCCGGGTCGGCCCGAAACCCGTTAATATACGTATAATAACTAAACACTCACAATCAATTAGTTAACTAATTCAAAACTAATTGAACATTTTAAAACTAAATAAAAAATTAAATACTTCAAATTAATAAACTTATGAGACTAATTGAACAATAAAAAATAATTAAACAATTATATAATAGTTAAACAAACTAGTTACAAATTAAACTAAATAACTAATTAAACAATTTAAACTAATTAAATAACCTAATTAAACAATTACAATCTAAGTAAACAATTACAAACTATTTAAAAATCTTATCTAATTCAACAAACTAATTACAATCTAATTATAATATAATTACTACACAATTGCAAACTAGAATAAACTATTAAATTTAAACTTTTTACAAACAAAACTAAATACCTAATTAAACCAAAACTAATGACAAACTAACCTTACTATATAGGCAGGGCCGGGCGGCGGCGGAGGGCGGCCGGTGGCGGTAGGGGGCAGCCGGTGGCGGCCGGGGGCGGGGTGGCGGCCGGGGCGGCCGGGGGGCGGGGGGGGGGGGGGGGGGGGGGGGTGGCCGCGAGCGGCTGGGAGGCGGCTTTGGGCGGCTGGGGCGACCGGGGCGGCCAGGGCCGGCCTGGAGCGGCCAGGGCGGAGGCGGTCGACGGCGCGGTGTCGGGGGCAGAGGCGGCGGTTGGCGACGGCGCGGCGTCGGGGGTGGAGGTGGCGGTCGCGCGTGGCTGTATATTTATAAGCTTATTTACAACGGTTCCCAGTACTGTTGTAAATAAGCTACTTATTTACGACGGTTAGGTCAACCGTCGTTAATAAGGCAGTTATTAATGACGGTGCCCAGTAATCGTCGTAAATAAGTAGCTTATTTACGTCGGTAGGATAAACCGTCGTAAATAATGGCCTTATTAACGACGGTGTATTTTCACCGTTGTTAATATACTTATTAACGACGGCACCGTCGTAAATAATTACCCCCTCGTTAATTTACTAATTTCGTGTAGTGCAAGGAGATATGGGACACACTACAAACTGCACATGAAGGTGATCGTCACGTACGCGAAGCCAAGATAGAAATGATTAAAGGTGAATTGGGAAGATTCGCGATAGAAGAAGATGAATCACCACAAGATATGTACAACCGACTAAAGAATCTCATCAACAAAGTCCGAGCTTATGGCAGCAAGAAATGGAATGACCATGAGGTTGTGAAGTTGATTCTCAGAGCATTCATGCCTCGTAACGTAACCCTTTGCTCTATGATCAGAGAAAGCCCCGGGTACCGGAAAATGACCCCAGACGAACTTCTTGGCAAGATCATCAACTTTGAGATGATGGAGAAGCAAGCCAAGCATGTTAAGAAAATTGCCGATCTCACCTCAGCAAAGAAGAAAGGAGTCGCATTGAAGTCAACTTGTAAACCCGTATCAAAGGAAGCTCGAGAAGCTTATGGAGAAGATGACAGCGACGATGAAAGCAGTGATATCGATGAAGAAGACATGATCTTGTTCATGAAGAAGTTCAAGAAAATGATGAGAAGAAGAAAGGGCAACAGCTCAAATGAAGGAAGACAAAGAGACAAACAAAGACCCAAGATGAGACGGGTATTCTATAACTGCGGAGGATACTATCACTTCATAGTAGATTATCCACTTGATGAAAACAAGAAGAAGACAAAGGATAACAGGTCTCAACCAAAGAAAATGTTCAAGAAGATGAAGAAATATGCCAAGCACATCTAGGGAAGGATTTGGACTCCAATGATGAATCTTCATCCGAAGAAGAAGAAGAGATGGCCACCATAGCCACAAAGAAGACTACCAAGAGATCCACTCTCTTCCCATCCATGGGCGCAAGGAATGACACCGACAACACCTGTCTAATGACAAAGGAAGGTAAACGAAAGGTACCGACTAAATATTCTTGCATTCTTTTACTAGTGATAGTGATAACTCTAGTGAGGATGATAGCAGTGATGAAGATGAGTATATGCTTAGAGGTTTAGACAAAAAGACAGATGCTAAAATGAAATTTCTACTAAATAAGCTTGTTGATATGGAGAAGCTAGTCAATCGTCAGGAAGATATGATCATATCCCAAAAGGAGGAATATCTTGAGATTGAAAAGCTTCCTGATTTTGAAAAGGAACAAAATAAATCACTAGAGCTTGAATGAGCTTCAAGCAAGGAGGCTTGCTTGAAGCTAAAAGACTCAAACACCGCCATCATGGATGAACTTGCTAACTTAACCAAAGTTAAAAAGATCCTTGAGGGACAAGTTGAGTCACTCAAGCAAAATGGTTCTTCATCAACTACTAGCTCACATTCTCAACACACAAAGTCTGAAACCAGCATCACTTGTACATGTGCCAAAAATGACACTAACGTGAAGAAAAAACCAAACTTGACAAAGGACAAGAAATCTTCTCAAAATGGCATATTTGACAAGGAGAAGATCAATTTTGCACGCAGTGCATACTCGATCACAAGACCTCCTAATGTCAAATATGGCATTGGATATTCTAATGGTGAAAAGCACAATGCTAGAAACCACAAGAATAACAAGGATTACATTGCCTTTGTCAAGGGAAATTCTTCTCAAACTACAAAGCTTAGTAATGTTAATAAATTTAACAATGTGAGCACATATGAACAGACACTTCTTTTTAGAACCTTTGATGCTTCATACGTACTTATGAAAAGTAATCTTGGAAGAGTTTAAGCTAAACATGTTGGGCCACGCCATGGGAATACCAAGTCTCATGTGTGGGTGCTCAAATCACTTGTGACTAACCTCAAAGGACCCAAGCAAGCTTGGGTACCTAAGACCAAGGCATAATTTATTTTTTGCAGACTTATTCATCCGGCAGAGCAAAATGGGTGCTAGATAGCGGATGCACCAATCACATGACCGGAGAAAGAAGAATGTTCATGGAATATGAATAAAATGAAAATCCAAGCGAAGGCATTTACTTCGGTGATAATAGTCAAGGAAAAGTACTTGGTACCGGTAAATTTGCAATTTCATCACAACATACTCTCTCTCTCTCTCATGTTTTACATGTTGACTCCCTAGATTATAATCTGTTGTCCATATCTCAATTATGCGACAAGGGTTATAATTGCTTGTTCACTAATGAGGGTGTGATTATCTTTAGAAGGAGTGATAACTCTATTGCATTCAAAGGGGTGTTGAAGGGAAAACTTTATCTAGTTGACTTCAACAAAGATAAAGCTGAACTTGACACATGCTTGATTGCAAAGACCAAAATGAGTTGGTTGTGGCATAGACGGCTAGCACATGTTAGTATGTGGAATATTCATAAACTTCTCAAAAGTGATCACATCCGAGGTTTAAAGGATGTTGTTTTTGACAAAGCCAGACCATGTAGAGCATGTCAAGCAGGAAAACAAGTAGGAGCACCCCATCCCGCGAAGAATGTCATGACTACAACAAGACCACTTGAGCTCCTTCACATGGATCTATTTGGTCCAATTGCCTACATAAGCATCGGCGGTTATAAATACGGTATAGTCATTGTTAATGATTTTTCACGCTTCACGTGGGTTTTCTTTTTGCATGATAAGACCTCTTATGAACTAATCACGGGTAACAAGCCAAATATTTCATACTTTTGAGTTTTTAGTTCAAAATGTTATATTTTAAATAAGAAGCCAAGGGCCTCGAAATTTGCTTTGAAGTTCGATGAAGGTTTCTTACTTGGCTATGATTCAAACTCCTACACTTATTGTGTCTTCAACAAAACCTCCGGACTTGTTGAAGTCGCGTGTGACGTAGTGTTCGATGAAACTAAAGGCTCTCAAGAAGAGCAAGTTGATTAGTGTGTGCTAGATCAAGAAGAAGCTCCATGTCAAGCATTGAGAAGAATGGCATTGGGCGATGTTCGATCACAAGTGCCACCTTCAAATGCGAATGAAAAAAATGAACCACAGATGGAGGAAAATGATCAAGGGGGAGCTTCCATACAAGATCAACCTCAAGAAAACCCAGAAGGCCAAAACATCAATGAGGGCAACTATCCAGGGGGAGAAGAAGATGATAATGAAGATTCAAGACCATAAGTGCCACATCCAAGAGTACACCAAAGCATCCAAAGAGATCATCCCATTGACAACATAATCGGTGACATCCAAAAGGGAGTAGTAACTCGATCTCGCATAGCTAATTTTTATAAACACTATTCCTTTGTATCTTCTTTGGAACCATACAGGGTCAAGGATGCATTAAAAGATTCAGACTGGGTGATGGCGATGCAAGAAGAACTGAACAACTTCAAAAGGAATGAAGTGTAGGAGCTTGTTGAGAGACCCAAGTCCAACGTCGTCGGCACTAAATGGGTCTCCCGCAACAAGTAAGACGAACATGGAGTGCAAGATTATGACAGATAGATTTGAGATGTCCATGATGGGAGAGCTGAGGTACTTCTTAGGATTCCAAGTGAAACAACAAATGGACGGGACGTTCATAAGCCAAACAAAGTACACTCAAGACATTCTCAAGAAGTTTGGAATGGACAAAGAAAAACCCATAAAGACTCCCATGGCGATAAATGGACACTTGGATCTAAATGAAGATGGACCTAATGTGAATCAATAAGTATATCGTTCCATGATTGGATCCTTACTCTATCTATGTGCATCTAGGCCTGACATCATGTTGAGTGTATGTCTGTGTGCAAGATTTTAAGCCAATCCTAAGTAATGTCACTTGACAGCCGTTAAAATGATCTTAAGATATTTAGTTCATACACCCAACCTAGGACTTTGGTATCCCAAAGGTTCAAAATTCAATCTCATTGGATACTCCGATGCAGATTATGTCGGATGTGAGGTAGATAAAAAAGTACGTCTGATACTTGCCAATTCCTAGGTAGATCCCTAGTTTATTGGTCCTCCAAGAAACAAAACTCAATTGCTCTATCGACAACCGAAGCGGAGTATGTTGCGGCCGAGAGTTGGTGTGCACAACTCCTTTGGATGCGACAAACTCTAAGAGATGTTACAATATGAGTCGTATTCCACTTCTTTGTGACAATGAGAGTGCTATCAAAATTGCCCATAACCCTGTTGAGCACTCTAGAACCAAACATATAGATATCCGGCATCATTTCTTGAGAGATCACTCAATGAAAGGAGGCATGGCCATTTCCCATGTCAACACTGAAAAACAACTAGTCGATATCTTTACCAAGCCACTTGATGAAAAACGCTTTTGTGAGCTCCGAAATGAACTAAATATCCTTGATGCTCGAAACGTGGTATGAAAACTTGCATATCTGTATGTCATCCTCAAAATCATGTTAATGATATTGAAAAATCATCTCTCTCTATTTTTCTCTTAAAAACTATGTTAATTACTTGATTTTGATGAATTATGGTCATAGCTTGATTGTTGTATGTTTACTGATCATATTCATTAAGAATACCTATGTTCCTTTGTACCTTATTTCCCAATAGAAACCCTTGAATACATACATATATATATATATATATGTTTTATACACCTCTGTACAAGGGTCCGTAGTCACCCCGAACTAGTCCGCATTGGCAGGCTAGTCCGCGGTTAGTCCGTTAGTCTGGACTAGTCCGGACAACCACAGACTAGTCCGATATTCTCTCTAGACAGAAAACGAACTAATCCAATATGGTCCGGACTAGTCCGATATTTCGACTCCATAACCCTAAGGACGTCTCAAACCTAATCTCCTTCATGCTCACAACCATCCCAACTCTCCCTCTCCTCACTCAAAGTGCTCCCAAGGTGAATTTGCATGTTCTCCACCAAAACCTCTCAAATTTCCGTGGAAATCATTCTCCACCACCAAGGGATCAAAGACCCCGGACTAGTCCGGATCAAAAACTCCCTCAACGCCTTGAATTGAAGGATTTGTTAAAAATTTTAAAAACCCTAGAACCATCTATCTTCCTTGTTTTTGCTCAAATAGCTTAGATCCTCTAGTCAATACATGCTTCATTGATATTACATGTACCCTAGATCATATTTGCAATGAATAATCTCAAATTTCAACGAATTAGGGCTTGAGCAGCCACATAACGGACTAGTCCGTTATTAGGGCGGACAAGTTCGACAATCCAGACTAGTTCGACCCTGAACTCCGGACTAGTCTGATATGCCCTGATTCAGAAATCTTGTTAGGGAATCCTAGCTTATGCAATCCTTTGTCATTCTTGATTATTCATACCCACTTTATCTTCCTTGTCAGAAAACATGTCGGGATCAAATGAAAGTCTCTCCGACTTTGAGGCAGAAATGGATCAAGATGTCATATCTCATCATCCACAGTCTCACTCCAAAAAGAGACAAGATCACGTTGACGAGCCCTCGCTCACCCCACCTAGAGTTCGCCGAAAGGTCACAATCAAGAGACCAGCCTCAAGAGAAAATGCGGCTGGCTCTAGCTCGGCGGCTCAACGCCAAGTCAAGGGCAAAGGAAAAGGGCTTGCTTCTGGCCCAATCGGTCCCCTGGAAGCCGACAAGAGATTTTGGAGTAACTTTAACTCGGACTACTACAGTTCAGTGTACCTCCAAATGAAGACTCCAGTGGTCCGAAGTCAATGGATCGACTGGACATACTTTGAAAGGAAAATTGTGAAGCTTTTGACGAGGTCATAGAGGCTGCAGAGAGACATGGACTCAAGGACCTCCTTGCCTTCAGGTACAACTGGAATGATGAGATCATCGCCCAGTTTTACTCAACGCCATTTTGCTCATGATGGAGAGGACAGAGTGACTTGGATGACACATGGATCCAAGTACACAATCTTCTACACTGAATTTGCTAGACTGCTGCATCTTGAGGACACCAATGATGATGAGATTGTGATTCACAATCTGGGAGTGGTGGCGAAGTACAAGATGGAATTCATCTATGATACTCGACTTCCTTTCAACCCTCCCTCAACCAAGAACATGAAGCCTTCCTTCATTGTTCTCAACAGAGTGCTCCGGAAGACAATCGCTCCAAAGGATGGAGATGCCGGGAGCGTCCAAGGTTATCTTAGAACCTTGATGAAAGTGATCAGCGGGAGGAGAAGATTTAACATCTTTGACTATATTTGGAATGACATGGTAAACATATCCTGCACACCAAACCGCTCCTGTGGCCATGCTCCTTTCTTGATGTTCATGATTGAGAAAGTCACAGGAATTGAGTTTGTGAAGGATGTAGAGCACACCGCTCTAAGGCCTCAGAAGCCTCCTCAGACCTCCCTCCCAGCTGCTCCCTCACCTAGATCACCTAAAGAACATACAGAGAGAGCGCATGAATTGGCAAGGCCTGCATCTAAGACTAGGGCCTCTCCACAGAAAGGTTCCTCCAGTGGGATCATGAAGATTTTGGCTGCTATCTTCAGCTCTTGCCGCAAAACTGAAGTGAAGCTACATAAGATGAACAAGGCAAGAAAAGCAAAGATGAGATACATGAAGGCCAATGTTAAGGAAATATGCCAAAAACTAGAGATTGAGCCCGTTGGATCCCTGATCATCTCAGAGAACTCTGCATCTGAGTTTACAGAGCTTCATCCTCTCCCTCCTTTAGAGCATGCCTACTTTGGCACGACGAGTGGTTCCTCTCCTCATCTTCCTTAGGCTGATGACGAAGATGAAGAAAGGACGGACAGCGAGGAGTGAGTCGGCCACGACAAGCAGATCCCTTCTCTCCTTAATTTTTGTGTCTTGATGCCAAAGGGGGAGAGATTGAGGGGGAGTCCTAGGTCGTGTAGGTCTCTTTTTGTATCCTAGCTTATGAGACAAGCTTGTGTAAGACTTATGCGACCATTACTTATGCGTTTGTAAAACTTATGTTATCATTATGCTTTTGTGAGTTATCATTATGCTTTTGTGAGTTGACTATGTTATGCTTTTGATGAATGATGTATGCTATAACTCTTGATAATTATGCTCATAATGATATTTACATCAAAATTACTGCTCAACCATGTAGTTTTGCACCCCACCATAAAGAGTGCACATATGTTTCATGTCTTAATTGCCCATTTTGTTCAAAATTCATATGTGCACACTTTATGAAAATCTGAATTCTTATTGTCATATTTGTTAGATCTCAATTGGCTCTCATCAATCACCAAAAAGGGGGAGATTGAAAGTGTATCTAGGCACCCCTTGTGGGTTTTGGTTGATTTATGACTAACAAATGAGACCCTAACAAAATTATTGAGAATAAGCGCAGGTACTCAAAGAAATTAAGACCAAAGCGCAAAAAGAAAGGAGGAGGAGGATCAAAATGGATAAGAGCTCAAGAACTGAAAGGGAATAGATCACTTAGTATAGAGTGTGTTGGAGAAACACACCCCAAGAGCTCAAGAGAAAGAAATCAAACTTACTGCACAATTTCAACACGGCCGGACTAGTCCTATATCAGCCGGACTAGTCCGATTTTGTTTCTGACCAGAAAACGGACTAGTCCGATATCATCCGGACAAGTCCGATTTTGTCTCTCGACAGAAAACGGACTAGTCCGCAAAATCACGGACTAGTCCGATATCTCACAACACAGGGTTTTCTAAACACCGCACACCGGACTAGTCCGGACTCAACCACGGACTAGTCCGGACATCGCAAACCCTAACGTACCCTTTGGAAACCCAACTACAAAAAGAGGTGTACGGCCATACCAATACAACTTTCGACTCCCCTGCGCCGTCACACCTCCCAAGAGCCTAAAATTCGCCTCTCTCCATACATTCTAACCCAAGAAGGATCAATTCTTGTGGATTGGCAATTGATCAAAGGAGAGACTAGTTCTACATCATCTTGAGCTCTTGGGTTTGATCTCTCGCGCACTTTTCATTGTTAATTGTTCATCTGTTGAGTGTGTTGAGACGTGTTGATTTATTTATTGTAATTCTTGGGGAGCCCTCAACTTGTGAGAAGGACCCTTGAACAAGTTTATTGCCCTTTGTGATTAGTGGAACAGAATCGACCTTTGTGGCGATTCGACGAGGGTAGGGTTGGAGAAAACCCGGTCCTTAGTGGACTCCTCAACGGGGACGTAGATTGCCTTCGTGGAATCAAACCTCGGGATAAACACTTGTCTCCTACTCTTGTTATTAATTGTTCATCATTTTAGAGTGTTTAATCAACACTTTGAAACTCACATTCAAGCATTAACATCAAGTTGATTCCTGTCATTCATTTTATTATTGTTGCAATACATCTGAGTTATCGTTCAATTTCCGCTGCATAAAGTATTAAAAGTAAACATTGATCAACCTTGATCACCCTGGTCCATGTATACCGGACTAGTCCGCCCAGTACCGGACTAGTCCGATTTTCCTCTGTTTAGAAAATGGACTAGTCCGCACTCTACCGGACTAGTCCGATTTCTCTATATTTGATAGACTACTAAGTGTTTCAGGTTTCAACAAAACATCGAAAAGCCTATTCACCCCCCTCTAGGCTACATTCAGTCACCCCTAGGGATGGCAACGGGTGACCATTACCCGTTTACCTGCGGATATCCGACCCGATGGGTACGGATTCGGGTATAAGTTCAGATCCACGGGTACGGGTTCGGGTAACGGGTTGAATCTAACGGATATTTCTTATCGGGTAAAAAAAATCCATACCCATATCCGTAAACCCGAACCCGTTCTGACATGTGGGCCAATACACCATTATATAATAGTTCTAGCTTCTAGGGTTTGGTTTTTCTTTTCTTTCCAACTCCCTTGCTCGGCTCCTCGGTGTTAAACTGTTCCATAAATCTATATGCAATGTATTTTTTTATTAAAGGTTTTCGGGTAAAGGATATACCCGCGGATAAAAAATATCAGCGGGTAACGGATACGAATAATATTTTATACCCGCTGCGGGTAACGGGTATGGGTTCGGGTACGGATTTTATCCAGCGGGTACGGGTAACCCAGAGTGATATCCGCGGGTTTTTTACCCGTTGCCATCCCTAGTCACCCCTGCTGAGGGGGTGAGGTCTCGCATCGGGTCTCAGGCCAACGGAGGGCGTGAGGTCAAGAGGTCATCGGAGCTCAGGCCAGCGGAGGGCGTGAGGTCCGGAGGTTATCGGAGCTCAGGCCAGCGGAGGGCGTGAGGTCCGGAGGTCATCGGAGCTCAGGCTAGCGGAGGGCGTGAGGTCCGGAGGTCATCGGAGCTCATGCTAGCGGAGGGCGTGAGGTCCGGAGGTCATCGGAGCTCAGGCCAGCGGAGGGCGTGAGGTCCGGCATCGGGACTCGCCTCTGAGGAGAGGGCGAGGGCCGGCATCGGAGCTCAGGCCTAAGGGGCGTGTGAGGTCCGGCAGTCATCGAAGCTCAGGCCAACGGAGGGCATGAGGTCCGGAGGTCATCGGAGCTCAGGCCAGCGGAGGGCGTGAGGTCCGGAGGTTATCGGAGCTCAGGCCAGCGGAGGGCGTGAGGTCCGGAGGTCATCGGAGCTAAGGCTAGCGGAGGGCGTGAGGTCCGGAGGTCATCGGAGCTCAAGCCAGCGGAGGGCGTGAGGTCCGGCATCGGGGCTCGCCTCTGAGGAGAGGGCGAGGGCCGGCATCGGAGCTCAGGCCTAAGGGGCGTGTGAGGTACAGCATCAGAGCTCGCCTCTGAGGAGGGGGAGATGAGGTCTGGCTTTGGAGTTCACCCCTGCTGAGGGGGTGAGGTCCGGCACTGCTCAAAGGTCATCATTTCCCTGCTTCTTAGTCTTATTTGGCTTACAGTCCTGGGCTGGTATACGGAGCTTAGGCCATCCAGTGCACTTGGTCCCGGAGATCCGGCTCCCGCCGTAGTCAGGGTGTAACCGTACGACCCCTAGTACTCAGACCGTAGCTCTAGGTAGGCAGAGTGCACATGCTTTGGGTGCAGGACCAGGCAAAGCAAGGCTCCTGGATCTCCCGCTCTAGCGTAGGTCTTTTCCTCGAGGAGGCCAACTGGCATCACAGTGCCCTAACTAAGGGAGGTTCGAGAGGCCCCCGGGCCTTTGGCAGGTACCTCAAGCCAGACCGCACTCGGCAGGATAGCAAATGCAGACTAGTTGAGAGTGAGAAAGGAGGGCCGAGTGTACGATGGGCGTACATTGTCTAGAGCATGGGAAGGTGATCATATAAATTAATGCATAACTTAAATGAACACTTGAGTAAGTGTGGTAGGACTTACAGAGGTAGGGCCGGAGCGCCTGTCTCGTGCTCCCATGCACGGGCCCGTGGTGGTAGCACCGGAGCTCCCACCGGCACCGTGTGATCTGGAGTATTGCTTGCCATCTTGCCTCATCGACGAGGTAGATGACCTCACGCAGGAGGTGGTCCTGTGTGGCTTCATCGTACGCTCGGACACGGGGGGGGGGGGGGGGGGGGACCCCCATGGTGATCTCCGAGGGAAGCATGGCTTCGGCCCCGCATACCATGTAGAAGGGTGATTCCCGTGACCCAGCCCTGGGATGTCCGGCTGGCCCCCAACGTAGAGGAGTCGGTATCCCCCGACAGTTTTGGGTGCTACGTCTGCATCAATTGTGTGGATCTGCTCGGCATGGACCTGGCATGCCTTGCATCTCCTAACCGGCTGGACGGCGTCCAGGTGGCTCACGGCAAGTAGGAGCCATGTCGGATGGCTTAACCGACCAGCGTGCGGGACGATGAGCGTTCCTAGCACTCGCCTCCGTGGATTACTGTGAGCTGGTCGCAGCCTTCCTCATGGGTTATGCACCGCAATAGGATGTCGTGGCGCCACGCCAGTAAAGATACCAGCGCATAGCACTTAGCCATCCGCACAATCCGTTAAGCGAGTGCACGTTCATTACAAAGGATGTCTTTCAAGAAGTCTCGGACCTCCGTGGTCCATGCATCGTGGCTGCTTGAGCTTCTGGAACTTGGGCGCTAGGTAGCACGGAGTCCCCAGTGGCGCATACGATCCTTTGGTGGGCACCATGGCTATAGGGCCGCCGGGACCGCCAGCTTCAAGGTGTTGGTCTCGCCCCCTTCGCCCGGTTCGGCACTACGGGCTGTGAGTCGCGGCAACGTCCCTTCAAAGGCTCCTTGGGGCTCCGGGGCTCCGGTGGAGGCCTTCATTGACAGGTTGTTGGCGACGATGTCGTTGGCGCGCAGTACATGGCACAGGTCCAAGGTACCCAAACCGCTCCCCCGTTGGCATGAGGAGCAGCACGCCATCGGAGTAGAACGTCCAGTGAGGTTCGGTGAAGGCCGGTGCTCGGGGCTCCGGTTCTCCACCTTCGGGGCCCCCTGGGATGCTTGGTGGTGGCGTCCACCTGACCACGAAGTCAGTCGGTGCTTGGCTATTGATTGTCTGACGTGGCTGGAAGTTCAGCTTGAACTCCGCCATCTTCGGGCTGTCTTCCAGCTTCGAAGGCTGGCCGTGAATGCCAGCTACGCCCTTCTGCTGCTCTGGCGCACTTGTCCGCTAGGCTGAAGAGATCCGAGACGTCTTGCACCTCTGTGGTGGCCAACTTCTCGAGCATCTTCTTGTCCCTCACTCCCTGTCGGAATGCCATCACCACTGATGCATCCGGGATGTGGGGGATGGTGTTGCGTACTTGGGAGAACCGCTAGGTGAAGGAGCGCAGTGATTCTCCCGGTTGTTGTCGTATGGCGTGGAGGTCCAGCTCCGTACCGGGACGCGTGTAGGAGCTACTGAAGTTCACCGTGAACTGTCGGCAGCTCCGCCCAGGAGGTTATGGAACCCTGGGGCAGGTTCATGAACCACGACTGCGCCGGGCCGGTCAAGGCGACGGGGAAGTAGTTGGCCATGACCACTTCATCCCCTCCTGCCGCTAGGATGGCATTAGAGTAGACCTGCAGGAACTCTGTCGGGTTGACGCTTCCGTCGTACTTCTCCGACATGTGTCGTCGGAACTTGCGTGGTCACACTACTGCAGATCCTGGTGCCACGAACCCTTGGACGACTGCTGGCACGGTGTACCCCGGCATGGGCATTGGAGGACCATATACCGGTGGCGCCGACTACAGTACATATGGTTGTTGCATATGCTGCATGGCGTACGCCTGGGGCAGAGGTTGCGCGGCGAACATCTGCAGCCCAGGTTGAGTCGAGGCGGTCGACATGCTGTAGTCGACCTCTTGAATGTGACGCCTTTGTCGCTGTCGCTCGATGGTTACGCGAGCATCTTCTCCCAAGCAACGTCGCTCCAGCTCTATCCTCAGGTCTGCCGTTGAGAGCCTGGTAGAACTGGAGTCTGTTGTACGCCTGTCAACTGTTGGTGTGCGCGACAGCGAGAAACCTGGTTGAGCAGGGCGTCGTCCCCGCCACAGCGGGGGGTTGACGGCAGCAGCGATGAGGTAGTTGACGTCGCGAATCCACTGCTGGGCGGCCCCCTGGGGAGCGTCTTCAGCAGGCAGATTGTCCAGGAGCGCTTCTACGGCGGCTAGTGCACTTGTTTGAGTGCCACTCTGCGCCGCGACAGATCTTAAGGATGATGGAGTTCGCCGAGAACGACGATGCGAAGAGCTTGCCTCTGAAGAAAGCTTGGACATCTTCGTCAGCGTAGACTCGTCGCGAGGGAAAAAAAGCCCCCTACCCGGCGTGCCAAATGTCGAAGCGTCTGCGGTCGACACTTTCCTCGGGCCTGCTCTGGGCAGCCCGTGGAGGTTCTTTTTCGGAGGGGCTAGTCCTCTCGGAGGGTCTCGCCGGAGTGGGCGAAGCAAGGAGACAGTTGACACAAGGATTTTTACGTGGCTCGGGCAGCCGGAGCGTAAAACCCTATGTCCAGGGAGTGCTTGGAGCACTGGTTTACTTGAGTTTGAGGATGGGTGGCGAACTGCCAAACCCTTTGCCTAGAGGGAGTTGAGCAAAAATGCCGAACCCCTTGTAACGTTGCCTACCCGAGCCTTTTATAGTCCAAGGCTCGGGCGGCTTACAAGGTGGGCCTCTGGACCCGACAGGTGGCCCCGGGCTAATTTCCTACCAGCTACTATGTCTTGGCGCTGGCTTCGAGGTCGTCGTCCTGCCGCCCTGCCCTCTCCGCGGGCTAGGCGTAGCGGTTGATGATGGTAGGGGCGGCAGGGCATGTCTTGTCGCTGTCTTTCAGCTTCTGACACTGTGTGCCTGTCCTGACTTTGACTGGTCACAGTGGCGTCTGGCAGGCGTGCGCCACGCCTCCGCGTCTTGGGAAGGCGCGGGTCTTGAATGCCTTGTACGGTAAAGACATGGCGCGCCTTTACTCCCGCTGTCTACCACGCCTGGGCGGGCAGCGCTGCACGTGGCCACGTGGCCGGCCCGGAGCTGTCCTTTGTGGAGAGGGGAGCTTCGGCCCTACTGGACACGTGGCGCCTTTGAAGCTCGCCCCTGCGGAGGGGGCGAGGTCCGGCCTTCTAGGCCACGTGGCAGGCCCGGAGCTATCCTCTGTGGGGAGGGGAGCTACGGCCCTACTGGACACGTGGTGCCTTCGGAGCTTGCCCTGCGGAGGGGCGAGGTCCTTAGGCGATTTCACCCCGTGCGCGGGGGTACCTGGTATTGAGGGTACCAACAGTTGTGAAGCACGATCATTTGAAGAATGTGAGGCCTGATTGTTGGAGTCGGTGGGAGCCTCAGTTGAGTGAAGTGTCGTGTTTTGGATCGACGTCGTGGAGGAAGCCAGCGTATTCTTGGCAACAATGAGATGATCTCGGGCCTCCATAAACGTAGGAAAAGAGGACATCGCTGGCAAAAGTTGACGACGCAGTATATGGTACTTCAGGTTCAGTCCACGGATCAATTGGTAGACGAGGGCCCGATTGATCAGTTGATCACAATCCGCCAAGGAGTATGCAAGAGTTTTAAGCTTATGACAGTAATTTGTAGCATACATATCACCTTGAACTAGTGCATGCAGTTCTTGCTCGAGTTGGACGGCATGACTAGACTTGTCGCTAAAGAAGTAGTTCTCGATCTTCAGCCACACATCATGAGCGGTGGCGTCGTCTTTCATAACAAAGTCGAGGAGGTTGTCGGCGAGCGTGGCATGGATCCACATGAGAACAGTGAGGTCCTCTTGGATCCATATGGTGTCGTCCGGACGCGATGGGCTGCCATCGACGTGTTGACGGAAGTTGAATCGACCAAGGGCGACCATGAACAGCCGCTTCCACCGTGGGTATGCCGTGGAGTACATATCCAGCCGTACAGTAACCGGGCTGGTTATGTCAACAGATTGGGCGGCATTTGCCAGGGACGACATGCTGCTGACGCCGGTGGAATGGGAGGTAATTGAAGAAGAAGAGTTCGCCATCATTGGTGACGACGTAGTTGAGCCAGAGTTGTGGGAGGCAGTTGAGAAGAGGGAGTCTGCCATGTGAGGGAAGGTTGGAGGGAAGAAAAAGGTGGATCAAACGCAGCTCTGATTAACATGAACGAGATCAGCTCGACTGACTGATATTGCATTGATGGTGTAGGTAAAAAGCCAACGTTACAAGAGAGAGAGGCCGTAGGCCACGATACATGTGCCGTAGGCCACGATCCTACTTCTAAGGAGTCAGTTGATTACCGCACAACAACATAACTAACTGATCTCCTAATACCATCTCATGATTGAGCACGTCTTCTGTGCCTTGATTCGGACGTCTCCTTTGGTACGGTATCGATACAAGTTTAAGATGCTAAGATGATTGAGCGCCTTAGCTAAAAGCCCATCGGAATCTGCCAATCTGGAGGTGCCGCCACCTTTGCGTGCCCATGGATCCGGGCGAGGCTCCGTGTGGGAGTCACGCCGGCACGGCCCGACCCTTTCGTGCTTCAGGCCGTTTTGGCCCGCGGCCCGAAAGCACGACGAGCCTTTTCGAGCTGGGCTGGCGGACACAAAAATGGAGAACTGCAGCCCGAGCACGACACGCAGTCCGACGGGCCAGTTTTGGGTCGGGCTAGGCCCGAGCACGACCCGTTTATCTAAAAAAAGCCAGAAAATACAAAAAATCCAAAAAAATCTGTAAAAATCCAAAAAAATCCAAAAAATACTGGGGTTCTGGACCGATTTCGGGCCATTTCGGGTCGCTGGGCCGTTCCGGGCCAATGGGCTCATTTCGAGCCGTGCCGGCCCGAGTACCGCTCGAAATTCATTTTTGTGCCGGGCCGCCCGACCACGCCAAACCCGGGCACGGCACAGCCTGAAATTCCGTGTCAGGTTGTCCCAGCTCGAATATATTTCGTGCCTTTTTCATGTCTGGGCCGTGCCAGCCCGTCGGGCTTCAGCCCGCCTGGAATTGGGCCGGCCCAACTCCCAGGTCTACTCGGCGAGCGTCTACCTCAAGAAACCTGTATCAAACGACACGCCCCTAGCGACCTTGGCAGTGTTTCCTCGTGTGACCTGACACCCCACCTCGGCTTCCCGCCGCGGCTCCTGGACCATTCCAGGTCGACGGCGGCGGGGTTCCGTCTGCTCCATCTGGCCTGCTTGGCCAACCCGGAAGTGGTGGCGGTGTAAAAATGAGTGAGGTGGCCGTTACGGTTAGGTTTTTCCTATCCGCCTCCTCGTCGAGCCGTCGTTGGCTATGACGACGGCCCAGATCTACAGCCACCGCCTCCAGAGTCCGGCCATACCCTCGTCGTGCCGACCGTCGCAAGCTTAGCTGCCGGAGGGGAGGACCACTTCCAGCTTCTATTTATTTCAACCGAAAACGTCAAGAAGAAGCGCACACTGAACTGAACCCGCAGCGACGCACGACTACGCGGTCGTTTTACTCGTCCAAGTACACTACGTACTCCGCGCCGTGCAGAGGCAGGGCCCCACGCACGCACGACGCAGCATCTGCGCAGTCCGTACCTCCAACGCCGGGGTCGTCGATCACAGCGAGGCGGCAGCAGGACGCTGCCCCCCACGACACCGACACCGCGCCCCACCTCTCAATCTCTCTCTACTCATCACGGCCTTGGATCCTACGGGGCCCCGGTGGAAGCCGGAAAGTGACAGTCCCACATCAAACGCGATGCCCACCTTCACGTGAACCCCCGAGGCATCGGCCTCTAGAGCCTTGACAATTGTCACCCACCGTACCATCTCGACACGCGTCAGATTTTCGCTGGCCTGCGCATCGCGACAGGGAGGGAGCGAGGGCTACAAGCGCCCGGCCCGAGCACCCTCCGGCAATGGCCATTATGAGTGCGCGCCGGGAAATTTACTGGAACGCCCTTGAACCGGGGAGCTCTTGGGCCTTTGTCGTTTTGCTTTTGCTCCAGGCAAGGCGTCAGCCGTTGGATCGAGCCATTCGGCAACGGAAGCCGTCTGTTTCCAGGGACGATGGCTTGATATCCCTGTGTGATGCACCTTTCGTGGCTGGGAAGACGGCGTCACGAATTCCGGCGTAACATCACGCTACAATGACAGACGGTCGAAGGGCTAAAATAGCTTCTACGTTTTTAAACCTGAAAATTAGAGCTAAGAATATGCAGTCCTATTCCCATTTTTCCATATCCTTTTACTGTGAACATAAAGTTGCTTCGAACTGTTCATTCAACTGTACGTGATACTTTTTGAAAGAAAGAAATATTAACATCGTACACAAGTTCCTCTAATGCAATAGAAATCAATCGAATTTTTCTTACCTTCTCCACTCGTCTGTCTCGCAAACATGACAGATATCCTTATGGACACTTAATATTGCCAAAAGAACATACACACATTTGTGTGAAATCCTGGCCTAAGGAAGAATCAGTCTATTAGCCACGAGTTACTGTAGCTGCACAACTGTAGTCCCACAGCAAGAACTAGAGTAGAGCAAGACCAACTTAAAAGCTCGGTCAAAAAAATGTAAAATGACCTCATAGAGAGGGCAAAAACATAGAACCCCCCACCCATCCACCCAAGTGTTATGCTTCATGGCTTGTCCCCCACTTTGTTAGGTAATCTATACCCCCTCCCCCCCCCCCACCAATTCTTAATTTGTTGATATTGGTTTGTTCAAATGTTGGGTAATCAACATAAAAAACACAATTGAGGTGATCGACTGACTCGGAGACTGGGTGAAAGGGGACCTTTTTTCCGATTCCACTCATTCCATTGATATTGGGCCATATAGATAGGGTTGAAATTCAAAAGGTCAATGACATATAAACCACGTTGTTTGCATCAATAACAAAGTAAGCAGGGTTATAATTAGGACTAAGCATAAATTTGTGATCAAAAAACATAAACTAAAAAACGAGATCGAAACCAAAAAATACTAACATACGGGTATCGGGTAACAAATCGAAATAATTGATATGTAAGTTGTGGGTTTGGTTACTATCGGAGTGTGTGAGTTGCGACACTCCTCCTCGCCTGCTACGGAAGCAGCCCACGAGGTTCTTTGATTGGAGGGGGCTTGGCGCCCTGATCGGGCTCCAGGGAGCAGATGCACAGAGATTTAAGTGGTTTGGGTCGCCGGAGCGTAATACCCTATGTCCACGGAAGTGCTTGTTGTATTGTTTGCTTGTATGTGCGTGAGAGGGTGCTGGGTTGTGAACGCGGAACCCTTTGTCGGGTGGTCACCCTGGTCCTTTTATAGTCCAAGGCCGGGGTGGTTACAAGGTGGTTTGGGGCCCGACAGGTAGCCCCAAAGCTATGCGAACCCCAGTACATGATCTAGGGTATTGTACTCTGAGTAGAGTAGTCGGTGGGAGAGTCATGTCCCGTCGCATAGCGCGCTAAGCATCCGTGTCTGTGTGTCAGGTGATGATGAAGACGTTGTCTTATCGCCGCGTCTTCTCGCCCTACTTGGGCGGCTTCGTGTCGTTGAGTAGTATTGTACTGTTGTCACGCCTTGTCGTCTTTTCTTGTCACTATAATGGCGAACGGGCGGAGGACGTATGCGTGCGTAGTGCACCATGCTTCTGGGGAAGGCGCGAGCCTTGAATGCGCAGCCTAACAGCGCACTTCCTCCTTGACTTCGTCGACCCACGACCCACGACGGATTGTGGGGCATGCGGCGGCTTCAGAGCTCTTATCAACGGGTTTGGAGCTAGGAGACACGTGGCAGCTCCGGACCTCACCTCGGAGGGGAGGCTCGGACCAGAGCCCGGAGCACGTGTCAGCTCCGGAGCTTCCTCAGCAGGGAGGAGGCTCTGAGCCAGGAGACACATGGCAGGTCCGGACCTCACCTCAGCGGGGAGGCTCGGACCGGAGCCTAGGGCATGTGTCAACTCCAGAGCTCCCCTCAGTAGGGAGGAGGTTGTGAGCCCGGATACACGTGGTAGCTCCAGACCTCACCTCAGCGGGGAGGCTCGGACCGAAGCACAGGGCAAGTGTCAGCTCCGGAGCTCTCCACAACAGGGAGGAGGCTCTGAGTTACGAGACACGTGGCAGCTCCGTACCTCACCTCAACGGGGAGGCTCGGACCGTAGCCCAAGGCACGTGCCAGCTCCGGAGCTCTCCTCAGTAGGGAGGAGGCTTTGAGCCAAGAGGCACGTGGCAGCTCCAGACCTCACCTCTGCGGGGAGGCTCGGACCGAAGCGCAGGGCACGTGCCAGCTCCGGAGCTCTCCTAAACAGAGAGGAGGCTCTGAGCCAAGAGACAAGTGGCAGCCTCAGACCTCACCTCAATAGGGAGGCTCGGACCGGAGCCTAGGGCACATGTTAGCTCCGGAGCTCTCCTCAGCAGGGAGGAGTATCGGGGCCCGGATACACGTGGCAGCTCCGGACCTCACCTCAGCGGGGAGGCTCGGACCGGAGCCCAGGGCACGTGTTAGCTCTGGAGAACCTAAGGAGGTTATGAGGCTAGAGACACGTGGCAGCTCCGGACCTCACCTCAGCGGGGAGGCTCGGACCGGAGCCCAGGGCACGCGTCGGCTCTGGAACTCAAGCGCACGTGGCAGCCCCAGCGCTGATCTCGGGGCCAAGGACACGTGGCTACGCCGGGGCCTGCCTATGCAGGGAGGCGGGGCCCAGATTGTTTTTTACCCTCTACGCGGGGTACCCGGTCTGCAGGATACCAACAATTACCACTCTCAGGGTAGCCAAACGGTAGATACAACTTCACCAAAATCAACATGTAGTGGGTCCATCAAAACCTCATGGCAGATAGGCATACAACTCATGAATGCACCATGCAAAGTAAATACGAGATTGGTGACTTCATTCATAAAAAACATGTAGATCAAACTGAAATTTAGATATCCAAATTTTCTAATACTTAATATTTTACTATATTTCAATGGTGATTTTTAAATAAAATTCGTAAAAACAAAATACCTGAATTAAGAAATCTGCTAGAGCGAATTACAAAGCTAGCTGTAATCGGCGCCCATACCTCCAACTGATCCCAGCCTTTTGTTTTTGCAAAATTTTGGGCTATTTTTGTTTTCCGATGCTCCCAGCCTCCGTTCGAGCTGCCAGCGCGTCCAGTTCCGTCACGGCGCAGGGCAACCTTATCCACTTCGCGCCTCCCTTCCTCTATCCCAGTCCCCCCGGCGCTATAAAGCCCGCGACCCCGCCCGTTGTGAGACGAACCCATAGCGACTTCCTCTCTCCCCTCCCTCAGTGTCTCTCCCGGACGCAGCGCTCTGTGTAGTGTACACTCCGCTCGCGGAGCGAAAGCAACTGACCTCTCGAGAACAGGAGGCGAGGCGATGGCCGGGCGGAGCAGCGGCCTCTCGGTCGTGGTGGCGCATAGGCTCTTCGCTCCGGCGAGGCCAGCGCATGCTGGGGACAAGGGCGTGGAGCTGGACGAGGCGGACGTCATCTGGGGCGCTGGAGCCGGCGGCTCCTATTCCTCGTCGCTGTCATCGTCGTCCCCGTTCATGTCCTCTGCGGGTGACCCGTACGGCGGGCGCTCCCCGCCGGTGGCCACACCATCGAAAACCAAGCCGCGCGGCGGCGGCGGACAGGGCCCGGCGTCGGTGCCGATAAACATCCCGGACTGGTCCAAGATCCTGGGCGCGGAGTATGCCGCGAGCGAGGACGCGCGCGGGTGGGCGAACGACGAGCACGCCGACGCCGAGGACGGCCCAGCCTGCGACAGCGTCGGCGGCCGGCGGTGGGTGCCGCCCCACGAGATGCTGCAGCGCCGGGAACGCTCCGCCGCGTCCTTCTCCGTGCGCGAGGGCGCCGGCCGTACGCTCAAGGGCCGCGACCTCCGTCGCGTCCGCAACGCCATATGGGAGAAGACCGGCTTCCAGGACTGACGCCACCGTCCCGCATCGCCGGCCGTAACGAACCCCGCCGCGAGTCCCCCCCTTAAGGAGGTGGAGGAGGAGCGCTGGATTATCTAGTGGCCCTGCTGATCCTTATGGATTGATTCGATGAGTTTTCTTCTTTTTTTCGTTCTTCACGTCCCGCTTTTGTTTTCCTCCTCGTTTTCTTTCGGCGACTCGTTCTGGCCGTGATCGATGAAGAGAGTTGAGACATGGAAGCCTCTATTTTTGACATTTTTTCTCGGAGAGGCTTGATGTACTACTACCACTACTAAAATTATTTATCGTCATTTAGTTCAGCAATTGACTCCTCTTCTGATGATCTGCTTTATTGTACTACTAGTCACTAGTGTGGACTTAAAAAACATAGTTATGTCAGTTCACGAATGATAGCGGTTAGATAAAAAAGTTAAAGGCCTGGGGTTCCGAAAAAAAGGCAACACTTCATCTTTTAACCTTCAACCATTCTTCTCTCGGTGACAGACTGAGCCCCTCTCGAGTCCTGGCCGTGCCCCCGTCATACCCGTCTCTTCCATCTGTTTTTGTCTGCTACCTACTCTTGTGAGAGAAATCGAACCCAAACCCCACGCCTCGAAAGCTTCGGAAAGTTGAACTTCGACTGAAATCAACTCTGACTTTAATCGACTGAAAATTAGCATTTATGTTACTATAATTGTCCTGCCAATTTAGTGACATTTTGTCCTTTTTGCGAGAACAATTCTGTGCGAATTTTTGCGAGAAAAATTCTGGGCTAAACCATTCATAGGTGAAATCCTTGCTAGCGCAGGATGAAGAACAGTGCCTACTGAATCTCATATAACCGGACCAGAATGGAAAAAAAAACATGGGACATATTTACGACCCGCTGAACAAACCAGGATCACAAGAATTATGCGGATATCCTTGTTCAACGTTGATGCTTCCTCTTCCCCTAGAACACAGTACTCTTGGGCAGCACCATACCGGCATCTCGGTACAAAACCACGGAGCCCTATTTAGGGCTCTACAGAATATTCGCAGCGGAGGCGGAGAAAAGAAGCGACGGCGAGAGAGCGTCGCAAAACTGCACGGCACCTCGCCAACCCGGTTACCCAACCCTACCCAACCCGGCCAATCAAGCAAGTATAGTACTAATCCCGTTGAAAAACGAGGGCACCGCCGCGCCGGGCTGGTGGTGGTGCGCCTAGATAGCCAAGCCAGCGACGGCGATGGCAACTCGAGAGAGTATTCGATTCTGACGGACTGATACGAGCAACGCCAGCAAAAAAAGAAAGAAACGGAGTGGTCGTTCCGATTGTTTAATCAAAGCCGTGGTGGTGGTGGTGGCGGAGCGCCGCGTTCGCCTCTGTGGCTGGACGACCTGGACCTGGAGCACACATGTCGAATAGTGAATCGCCGGCGAGCGGGTAGCAGGAACGCGTCGCGCGGCGAGCGAGGCTGACCCAGCTTGTGTTGCCGGGAGGGCGACCAGAAGAGCCCGTCTTTTCACGTTCTCTCTCCGCACAAGACGACGAGGAAGGCAATATGCAGTGGACGTAGACCAGTGTGAGATCATGTACCCCACTGCCTGATTACTTCTGCCGTACTATCAACAAGCTCTCTTAGCCTGCCGCACCGTGCTTATGGCGCCATTTCTTTTGTCCGGATCGGTGGGCAAAAGTGTCGTGATGGTGCTCGTCATCACTCATCAGTGAGTTACTACAGCGAATAAAGCCGGGCCGTGGAGACGGACAAGACCGGTGGCAGAAAGATGGGGGTGTAGCGTTGTTGGCAAAAGCGATGAGGTACCGTCGCTACAGCAGACCAATGAAAACAACATGGGCTGTTCCCTTCCGTCAAGTTTACATTATGTTACGAGCTGTTCTCAAATCTCTGCTTCAAACAAAAGTTCTCTGAAATCTCCACATGCAATCCGTGCGGTAATGTGGCGGGAGACAACCTTTGACACCTCACGGGTTATCTGTCATAGCAGGAGAGGGGAGGGGAGAGGAATCTTTGTAGCGTGCATGCGTGAACTGGAAAGGCCACAAGCTACTTCCAAGCTAGTGCTGCTACTACTAGTTGCCTTGCTCAGCAGCACAAGTGCCAACCAATCGATCCATGATTATGAACATATGTTAGCTGCCACTTGGTGTGCATTGCGTGTCCCACTACTCGTTATCCACGTGTATGCGTGTGGTGGATTTGTTTTTTTTAGAAAAGGGGCGTGTAGTGGATTTGTGGACTCCGTGGGTTAGAAGAGTTCGTCCACCGCAGTTTGTAAACGGTGATACGTGCAGGCTCTGTAGCCCTGCAGTTTTGAAAGTGATTGGCGTAATGAACTCTATGCTTTTGAGGGGGGGGGCGTGGGGGGGGGGGGGGGGGGTTCAATTGTTAATGAGTGACGAGCATGTACTACCTCTGCTTTTAAATTTAATAGGATAATAATTTCGTTCAAAATAAACTTAAATCATTATCTTAACCACCGGTGAAGCTAGCGCTACAAAAACCGGAGTGCCTCCATGTTAGATAAAGCATCTACGGGATATATATTGTCATGCATACGTATGGTAGAGATAAGCTTGATCAGTTAAGTTGGTAGGATTTAGTTGTTTGGGTTGCTTTGATCATATGTAGCGTGGTCTATATAAACATAGGACCACCGTATACTTTATCATCGACAATACAACTCCAAACTTCACATGGCATCGGAGCCTGTCAATCCTATGTTTTCTTCTGCGGCGCATCCTTCTCGCAATTCGATCTCCAACGCCGTTGCAAGTCTCCTTGCCCACAATGTTGTCGCTGAGAAGTTGACACGAGAAAACTTTCCACTTTGGCAGGCGCAAGTCTTGCCACCGTTGCGCGCACATCGTCTCGCTGGATATCTTGATGGTTTTGTCAAGATGCCGCCCGAGTTCATTGAAGTCAAAACCAAGAATGACATGGGAGAAGAGAAGGTATCGTTAATAGATATCCCGTCTTATTCGATCTGGCTATCTCAAGATCAGCAGGTATTGGGATACCTTCTCTCATCGCTTTCGAGAGAAGTACTCTCTCAGGTGACGTCGCTGACAACTGCTGCTGAAGTGTGGCAAGTATTGCAAAGTATGTATTCCTCACAATCAAGAGCTCGTGTGATGCAAATCAGATTGCAGCTTGCATCAACACAAAAGAAAGATTTGTCTGTGGCAGAGTATTTTGCCAAGATGAAGTCACTAGGAGATGCCATGGTGACGGCCGGGAAGACAATTGAGGATCATGACTTGACGTCATACATACTTGCTGGTTTGGATTCAGAGTGGAATCCTGTTGTCACTGCAATAACAACAAGGATAGATCCAATACCGTTAAGCCATCTGTATGCACATCTCTTGAGTTTTGAGATGAGGCTTGATCTGCAAAATGGTGGCGGCATGCCTCTTTCTTCGGCCAACTCGGCTACAAAGGGAAATCAAAATAGCTGGGGTCGAGGAGGAGGCAGTTGTGGAAGAGGCCGAGGACATGGTCATAGTGGAAACAACTACAATCGGAGAACAGAAGATGATCGTCCGCAGTGCCAGCTTTGCAAGAAAGTTGGTCACGAGGTAAACCGTTGCTGGGAACGGTTTCACAAGAACTACATAGGTGAAGAGAAATCTGTTAATGCTGTCCAAAACTCCAATTCTTATGGAGTTGATACAAACTGGTATCTTGATTCTGGTGCAACGGATCACATCACAAGAGATCTTGACAAACTTCATGTGAAAGATCGGTACAATGGACATGATCAAGTTCATACGGCGAGTGGTACAGGTATGAACATCCAACATATTGGTCATTTGGTACTAAATGTAACTGATTCTAAACTAAAACTGAAAAATATTCTGCACATTCCACAAGCCAAGAAAAACTTGATCTAGCCAACTGACTCACATGTGATAACAATGTCTTTCTTGAGCTTCATCCACATTTTTTTGTTGTCAAGGATCAGGTGTCGAAGAAGGTCCTTCATCAAGGTAAAGCTATAGGAGGTCTATATCCCTTGGCGTCCAGTTCATCTATATCAAATAAACTTGCGTTCAGCGTGATCAATCCTACGTTTTCCAAGTGGCACAATAGATTAGGGCATCCTTCCTCCGTTATTGTTCAAAAGGTGTTAAATAAATTTGATCTTTCTTACTCTAAAGATCAGAGTCATGAGTCTGTTTGTGATGCCTGTCAAAAGGCAAAGAGTCATCAATTACCCTATGATAAGTTGCTAAGTGTGTCTGAAGTTCCATTGCAACTTGTTTTTTCGGATGTTTGGGGACCTGCACCTGATTCTATCAACAGGAATAGATACTATGTGAGTTTTATTGATGATCACAGTAAATTCACATGGATCTATCTTCTCAAAAAGAAATATGTTGTTTTACAAATCTCCCCTGATTTCAAAAACTATGCAGAAAGACTTTTCGCAAGAAAAATCATCACGGTTCAATCCGATTGGGGAGACGAATATCAAAAGCTCAATTCCTTTTTCCAGCATTGGAATCTCACACCGTGTTTCTTGTCCACACACACATCAACAAAATGGATCGGCTGAACGAAAGCACCGACATATTGTTGAAGTAGGTCTTTCCCTTCTTGCACAAGCATCTATGTCTCTCAAGTTTTGGGATGAGGCATTCCTTCCTGCTACCTATTTAATTAATCGCCTCCCTAGTAAAATCATTGGTTATAATACTCCCATGGAAATCTTATTCCATGAAACACCAAATTACAATTTTTTATGCACTTTTGGATGTGCGTGTTGGCCAAATTTGCGATCATATAATTCTCGCAAATTATAATTCCGTTCAAAACAATGTGTGTTTCTTGGATACAGTAACATGCATAAGGGGTATAAATGCCTAGATATTAATAATGGTTGGGTTTATATCTCTCGTGATGTATTTTTCTATGAGTCCGTTTTTCCATTTCCTACACTTCATGAAAATACAGGATCCAGACTGCAAAAAGAAGTATCACTCCTTCCTCCAACTTTGTTTATTTCTTCTTTTGGAATGAGTGATAATTTTGTATCCGGTGATCAATTACCTAGTTGTTCTATGGGTATCACTAACAATCTTTCTGAGAATGACAGCATGCAGCTTGGGGAGCCATAGCAAATTCTCCTGGCACAACTACCAGTGCAGATTTGCGTGCAACCTCGGACGCTAGAGCACTGATTCCTTAGAGTCCAGTGCAGGATCCAGCTTCGGGATCCGGTACTGCAGGGTCTCTTTTGCCTCGGGAGCCTGATTCTGGTGCATAACCTGCCTATCAGACTGCAGGAACCTTGACATTGTGTTCAGGAGCTGTCGGAACATTGTCATCAGATGGTGCAACTGTCCAGGACGGTGTGGCGACTTCTGGTTCGTCCGCATCTATCAATGTTGATTCATTAGGATCTTTTGTGCCCGGCTCATTGCATGCAACAAATACAACATTAAGTGGGAGTTTATCTTCCATGCCGCAAGAAGCTTCAGTTATACCCGTGCCAACATCTACAGAAAATGTTGCATCACGACCACTGATTCGACTTGAGAGATGAATTGTACGGCCCAAAATTCTTTTTCCAGGTATCATTCGGTATGCTAATTTTTCATCTATGGGAGAACCTGAAAATTGGCAGGAGTTTGCTGCTGACTCCATATGGCAGTGTGCTATGCAAACTGAAATCAATGCTTTACACTGCAACAACACTTGGCGTCTTGTTCCAGCTCAAGCAGGGAGGAATATAATTGACTATCGATGGGTCTACAAAGTAAAAAGAAAAGCTGGTGGTTCTGTTAATCGGTATTAAACTCGTCTTGTGGCCAAGGGGTTTAAACAAAGATATGGTATCGATTATGAGGATACATTTAGTCCAGTAGTTAAGATTGCTACCATTCGGTTTGTATTATCTATTGTTGTGTCTCAAGGGTGGCAACTTCATCAACTGGATGTTCAAAATGCATTTCTTCACGGTATTCTTGAAGAAGTGTATATGAAACAACCTTCGGGATTTGTGGATAAGGAGAAACCGCATCATATGTGTAAATTGGAAAAGGCCATTTATGGGTTGAAACAAGCACCAAGGGCTTGGTACTCTCGGCTTAGCTCTAAATTGCAAGCCCTCGATTTCCAACCATCAAAATCAGGTACGTCATTATTTATGTATCATAAAAATGACATTGTTATTCTTATGCTTATTTATGTTGATGACATTATTATCAGAAGCTCATCTGAATCAGCGGTCCAAACTCTGTTAAGAGGATTAAAAGAAGAGTTTGCCTTAAAGGATCTTGATCGGCTGCATTATTTTTTGGGACTTCAAGTTGACTACTGTTCGGATGGTATTATTCTTTCACAAACCAAGTATGCAAATGATATTTTAAAGAAGGTGAATATGAGTGCATGCTGTTAGACACTGTGATTATGTGTGTGTCACAGGGGCATATTAGTCATTAGTGAGGGATTAGGGTTAGGGGTGATTTAGTCATTTCCCCTCACCTAATCCCTCTATATAATGGACCCTGTACCCTCATGATGTAATCATCCCATTCAGTCCAGATTTATCCCTCTATTATGGTATCAGCTAGGTAATCAAGGATTAGGGCTTAACCCTAATCCTCTTCCCCTGATGGCTGTGCAGCCGCCGCCACAGCCCCTCCACAGCGCCGCCGCTACAGCAGCCCTGCGCTGCCGCTGCAGCGGCCCTGCCCAGCCGCCGCCGGCCCAGCTGCCGCCGCTGCAGCGGCCCTGCGCCGCCGCTGCCGCCGCCGCCTTTGCCGGCGCGCCGCCCGCCGGAGCCGCCGCTGCCCCCGCTGGCACGCCGCCTGCCCACGCCATCGTGCCCCACGCCCACGCCGCCGCGCCCAGGGCCACCGCGCCTCACGCCGCCGCCATCGCGCCCTGGGCCGCGCCCGCCGGTGCAACCGCCGGCTCTACCGCAAGGCACCACGCTGCCGTGCCCTGGACCACTGCGGGCGCTGCTGGATCTGCGCCGCCGCCGCCGCCCGAATTCCGGCCCAATCGGCGCGCGCACGGGGGAGCCGCCGTCGCCTCTAGAGGGGCTGGCGTGGCTGCCGCTGCCCCCTGGTCTGCCGCCCCTTGGCCCGCAGCCGCCGTCGCCTCTGGAGGGCCTGACGCGGCTGCCTCCACCCCTGGATCCGCCGCCCCTTGGCCTGCAGCCGCCGCCTCTGGAGGGGCTGGCATGGCCGACGCCGCCTCCTGGTCTGCTGCTGCCGCCAGATCTGCGCGCCGGGCCGCTGGCGCCGCCGCCGCCAGCGCCCCAGTCGCGCTGCTCGCCGCCGCCTCGGGGAGGGCTGGCGCGGCCGCCACTGCCCCCTGGCCAGATGCCGCCGCATCACCACCCTGGGCCACCGCACAGCCACATCTGGCCCCCACCGCCCATCCAGACACCGCTCTGGGAGGTGCTCCTCAGCCGACATCGACTGGTGTACCTGGATCGGCTGTTGCCTACTCGCTTGGCACGACCGTTGAGGGTCCACGCGTGTTGTCTTCCTTCCCGGCGCCACCACCGCCGGGGCATGTCGCGACCCGTTCAACACCGTCGGTCTACCTGCGGGGTCTCACGCCGTCTGGCCCTGACTGGGTGGTAGACTCCGGTGCCTCCTACCACACCACCCCTGACGTCGGTATCCTCTCCTCTACCCGACCTTCCCGTCCCTCTGATCCTTCATCTATCGTTGTTGGGAATGGGTCGACTCTCCCAGTCACCTCAGTAGGTGACTCGGGTTCGTCGGATTCGTTTCAGCTACGAGATGTTCTTGTTGCCCCTGACATCATTCAACATCTTCTTTCCGTTCGTCGTTTTACTACTGACAACCATGTTTCCCTTGAGTTTGATCCTTATGGTGTAACTGTGAAGTATCTTACTACTCGACGCTTTCTTTTTCGCTGTGATAGTACGGGTCCCCTGTACACGATGCGTCTTCCTGCTTCCGCTCCGCCTCTTGCCCTGACTACGACAGCATCTTCGACCATTTGGCATCGTCGGCTTGGCCACCCCGGTGTTGATGCTATGTCGAAGTTGTCTGGTAGTTCAGCGATTTCGTGTACTCGGGGTACTCATGGGTCTCTTTGCCATGCTTGTCAGTTGGGTCGCCATGTTCGACTTCCTTTTCCGCACTCTGTCACTCGTGTCGAGCACACATTTGATTTGATTCATTGTGATCTTTGGACTTCACCTGTTCTTAGTGTCTCTGGATGCAAGTATTACTTGGTGGTCGTGGATGATTTTTCGCACTATTCGTGGACTTTTTCCTTGCGACAGAAGTCTGATACTTTCGGTACTCTTTCTCACTTCTTCGCTTGGGTGTCCACCCAGTTTGGGCGCACGATTCGTGCGGTCCAGTGCGACAACGGGCGCGAGTTTGACAACTCTGCGTTCCGTGACTTTCTGCTGTCTCGCGGTGTTCAGTTACGCATGTCATGTCCGTACACTTCCCCCCAGAACGGCAAGGCTGAGCGCATGATTCGGACCACCAACGATGTCATGCGCTCCCTGATGTTTCAGGCTTCTACCCCTGCTCGCTACTGGGCGGAGGCGCTTCACACTGCCACCTACCTCATTAATCGCCTTCCTACTAAGGCGATTAGTGCTCCCACCCCTCACTTCGCTTTGTTCGGCACCCACCCTCTTTACGACCATCTTCGGGTCTTCGGGTGCGCTTGCTACCCGAACCTCTCTGCCACAGCTCCCCATAAGCTTGCGCCTCGTTCGACTCAGTGTGTTTTTCTTGGGTACTCCCCTGACCATAAAGGGTACAGGTGCCTTGACCCCACCACACGTCGTATCTTCATCTCCCGACACGTCGTCTTCGACGAGTCTTCCTTTCCCTTTTCCACCCCGTTCTCTGACTCCGTCACCGAGTTGGATTCCCTCTTCTCTACTGACCCCGAGGCCGCTCCTGTACAGCGACCTTGTCGGTTACCTCTTGCAGGTTACCCACCCGCTACGCCACGCATGACTTCGGCGTCTTCCACACCACCTGTTGTGCCTTACGTGGCCCCGGCGTCCCTGACGCCACTTGCTGCGCCACGCGCGGCACCGACGTCCCTGACGCCACCAGGTGCACCACGCGCGGCACCGACGTCCCTGACGCCACCGGCTGCGCCACGCGCGGCCTCGGCGCCCCCGACGTCACCCACTGCAGCACGCGCGGCACCGGTGTCCCCGACGACGCCTGCTGCGCCAAGCGCGGCCTCTGCGTCCCCGACGTCGACTACTGCGCCACGCACAGCCTCAGCTTCCCCGACATCACCTGCAGCAAGCCCGACGTCACCAGACGCACCAGGAGCAGCACCGACGACGACTTCTCGCTTCGCTGACCCCGTACTTGCCTATCAGCGCCGAGCACGGGGGGGCGGCCCTACTCCAGCTGCACCACGTGTGGCTCCGAGACGAGAGAAGGTCGTTGTACCCGAGCGCCCGGTGTACAACCCTCCTTTTCTCCACAGGGATCCTGGTCACGTCCACCCGATGGTGACTCGACGTGCATCCGGGTGTCTTCGTCCAGTTGAGCGCTTCACCAGAGCTGCCTTCTCGTCGACTACTTCTCCACCGACCGACTCTTCTTCGATATCACCCATACCTACTTCCGTGCGTAGCGCCCTCGCCGACCCTCACTGGCGCCACGCTATGGAGGAAGAGTATGAGGCTCTGCTTGCCAACCGGACCTGGGACCTGGTTCCCCGTCCTGGTCGTGGCAATGTTGTCACGGGCAAGTGGGTGTTCACGCACAAGAAGAAGGCGGACGGTACCTTGGAGAGGTACAAGGCTCGGTGGGTACTCCGGGGTTTCACTCAGCGCCCTGGAGTCGACTACGATGAGACCTTCAGCCCGGTGGTAAAGCCGGCGACGGTTCGTACCGTTCTATCGCTGGCTCTCTCACGTTCTTGGCCTGTCCACCAGTTGGACGTCAAGAATGCCTTCCTCCACGGTACATTGACCGAGACGGTGTACTGCAGTCAGCCGGCAGGGTTTGTTGATTCAGCTCACCCAGACATGGTCTGTAAGCTGAACAAATCCCTATACGGATTGAAGCAGGCACCGCGAGCCTGGTATAGCCGGTTCGCCTCCTTCTTGGTCTCACAGGGGTTCGTCGAAGCTAAGTCGGACACTTCGCTGTTTGTCTATCGACGTGGCAGTGACACTGCCTACCTCCTACTGTACGTCGATGACATTGTACTAACAGCGTCTAGTCCGGCTCTGCTTCGGCGCACCATTTCTGCTTTACAGCAGGAGTTCGCTATGAAGGACCTGGGCCGTCTTCACCACTTCCTGGGCATTGCGGTCGAGGACCGACCAGGCGGCTTATTCCTTCACCAGCGACAGTACTGCCTGGATATCCTCCAGCGAGCAGGCATGACCGAGTGCAAGCCTTGCTCCACTCCAGTGGATACTCAGGCGAAGCTCTCCGCTACCGACGGGACACCCGTCTCTGACCCCACTACTTACAGGAGTCTTGCAGGTGCTCTTCAGTACCTCACCTTCACCAGGCCGGATATCTCGTATGCAGTTCAGCAGGTGTGCCTCCATATGCATGACCCGAGGGAGCCGCACCTCACCGCTGTGAAGCGGATTCTTCGGTACCTACGAGGTACTCTCGACTACGGCCTCCTCCTTCGACGTGACACGGCCTCCGAGCTGGTCGTGTACACCGATGCTGACTGGGCTGGCTGCCCGGACACACGACGTTCTACTTCTGGGTATGCCGTCTTCCTGGGCGGTAACCTCGTCTCCTGGTCCTCGAAGCGACAGCCCGTGGTGTCGCGTTCGAGTGCTGAGGCGGAGTATCGCGCCGTGGCTAACGGCGTAGCTGAGGCCTCCTGGCTCCAGCAGTTGCTTCAGGAGCTCCACACTTCCGTCGCCAGGAGCACCCTCATCTACTGCGACAACGTCAGCGCCGTGTACCTCTCCACCAACCCGGTCCAGCATCAGCGCACAAAACATGTGGAGATCGACCTCCACTTTGTTCGTGAGCGGGTTGCACGCGGCGAGATTCGGGTACACCATGTCCCGACGACGACGCAGTTCGCTGACATCTTCACGAAGGGCCTCCCGTCGTCGCTGTTCTCCGAGTTTCGGTCCAGTCTCAACATCTGCAGTGGCTAGATGTTGTGACTGCGGGGGGGTGTTAGACACTGTGATTATGTGTGTGTCACAGGGGCATATTAGTCATTAGTGAGGGATTAGGGTTAGGGGTGATTTAGTCATTTCCCCTCACCTAATCCCTCTATATAATGGACCCTGTACCCTCATGATGTAATCATCCCATTCAGTCCAGATTTATCCCTCTATTACATGCAAACCGATGAGTACCCCCATAGTCACAACAGAAAAATTGTCCTCTCAAGGTGGACAGAAATTAGGAGATGAAGACACCACCAAATATAGAAGTGTGGTAGGAGGTTTGCAATATCTGTCCATGACTAGGCCAGACATTTCATTTACTGTGAACAAAGTATGTCAATTCTTGCATGAGCCTACCACTGAGCATTGGGCAGCTGTAAAAACGTCTATTAAGATATATCAAGGGAACTACTGATCTTGGTCTAAAGCTAAGAAGGTCTAATTCCTCCCTTGTGAGTGCTTTTTCAGACGCAGATTGGGCAGGTAATATTTATGATAGGAGGTCAACAGGTGGTTTTGTGGTCTTCTTTGGTCCTAATCTTATTTCATGGAGTGCAAGAAAAAACCCGACTGTCTCTAGATCAAGCACAGAGGCCGAGTATAAAGCTTTAGCTAATGCCACAGCGGAAATAATCTGGCTTCAGTCGGTTCTCAAAGAATTGAAAATTCCTCAACACAAGCCTGCCAGTCTTTGGTGTGATAATATAGGAGCAACATATTTGTCTGCAAATCCCATATTCCATGCGAGGACTAAGCACATAGAAGTTGACTACCACTTTGTTAGAAAAAGGGTGTCAAATAAGCTTCTGAATATTCGGTTCATCTCATCTGATGATCAGCTTGCTGATGTATTCACCAAGTCTCTACCATTCAAGATGTTTGAAAAATTCAAGTTCAATCTCAACCTATCTCGGTTGTGATTGAGGGGGAGTGTTAGATAAAGCATCTACGAGATGTATATTGTCATGCATACGTATGGTAGAGATAAGCTTGATCAGTTAAATTGTTAGATTTAGTTGTTTCGGTTGTTTTGATCATATGTAACGTGGCCTATATAAACATAGGATCACCGTGTACTTTATCATCGACAATACAACTCCAAATTTCACACTCCAGAGTTTTTCTTGGTGACACACATGAGGTGAAACTGTGAAGGGTTGCCCTGAAATTTCCATCTTTTGTTGTTCCTGGTTCCGGTGCACGTGGAAGAGATCACCTAGTTTCACCTCTAATCCTAACGATAATAATTTCAGAATAGAGTCATTATGCTGCTACGAAAGGCGACGGAGGGTAGCGACATGTAAACTGCCGGGCCAATGACCAGCATCGAACAGCTGTGGCCAAGCCGTCTAGTGAGACTGCTAGCACCGGGGTACTGAAAGCAATACGGGACGTTGTATTTAGAGCTTCGCAGGATTTTTGGCTCTGCATCAGCACATGGGAAATCGTGCTGGATTATTCTGCAAGTTACAGGATTTTGCCACTGCCAGCACTCGTTTCTTCGTACTGGATGAATCCGGAGGAAGCAGCCGTTGCCCTCACCCCCAGTTGGGAAAGATCAAGTAGGTAGACATGTGCCTCAGCATGGAACCCAGTCTTGAGACGCAGGTCGAGGTGCTGCAGGCGTCCGAGAAGGCGTTTGTGACGATGTTCTTGCCCGCCACTGAGAAGGCGACTAGAACTATCCGGAGGGGAAAGGAAAAGAAAAATGGAGGAAAGAAAAAGAAAATAAAAGACAGGGAAAAGGAAATAAAATTGAAAGAAAATGGAGGGGAGAAGGAAAGAAAAAAAGGAAAAGAAGAGAGAAAAAAGGAAATAAAATATAAGGAAAAAAGAGAGAAATAAAATGAAATAAAACAAAAGTAAGAGGGAGGAGAATATAGTAAATAATATGTGTTAGTTGATATAGAGTACGTTTAGGGAGTACCATGAGTGTAGCAGTACGTGCTGAAAAATAGAGAAATTTTTAGAGTGTGCTGAAAAAAGATAAAAATATTTATTTAGAGTAGATTTTTAGAGTACATGAGTGCATAAGTGCGGATAGGATGATAGCAGCAGCCTGATCCTCATGCTGGAAACGTATTTCTGGTGGTGATTCAAAAGATATCCGTTTCAGAGTTAAATATATCCTTTACTTTTATTTTTTAATTTGGAATTTGGACATTTCTGTGGGTATTTTTTTTACTTTTTAGAAAGGAAAGCTCCTTTTTCGAAAGATTACCCCTGTCTTTGTTTATGCTTCGGATTGGAACAAATGACTCTAATTCGCCCACGCCTACGAACCGGTCGATATTTTGTATAAATTTTATGAACGGAAGCTCTTATTTTCATATTTAGGTATTTCTTTCTTAAACTATGAATCTACTCTTTGGAAAGAATAAGCCTTTTCACTTAAATTTTGAAATTTATAATTTATTATCCTAGACACGCGTTGGGCGGTCGAAAGCCGCGCGCGGCTCGGATGCCCAGGCCAGGCCCCTGCTCGCGCACGTACGTACGCGCCCGCGCAGATCGCGTGGAACGCCCCGCGCATATTTGGAAACTAGCGATGGGGGTCGGAGAAAAAAAGGTCGAACCTAATCGCGTTGGAATCCGTCACGGGAACCCCCGCTGCTACTCGAGCGAGCCGAGCGCGCTGGTGCCGAGCTGCCGACATGGACGAGCAGCCGCGCCGGGCATCGTTTTCCGCCCCGAACCAAGCGCGCGGCAGAGGCGGCTGCAGAGAGAGGAGGCGCGCACGCGTGCGTCGGTCGTAGCAAGCGGTGGCCAAGCGTCGCGACCACGTGTATGTACCGCCGTGTGCTCGCGGCCCGACGCCACGGCCGGCTACGGCCATGTGGCGGGTCGGCGGCCACGGCGAATCGGCGGGCGACCTAGCTGCGGGCCTCTGGCTCTGGCCGGCCGTGCGCCACCTCTGACGCGGGACCGGGAACGTGGCTTCGAATAGTCACGTTAACGTGCATACGGTACGTTCGTGTAACAGTCACGCACCGTTGTGCTGCGAAGAACGTTTCGTGCAATAGTCACGCACCGTGCGCTGCCACGCCGCGGTGCTGGCGTCGTGGGGCCGGAGAGCCCGACCAAGGCGGTAACGATCGGAACCAGTTGGACAACATAGTTTTTTGTGATCAGGAGATGGGCACACGCGTTGGTCGTGCTCGAAGATCTCGCGTCGACATCGCATGGTTCGATGCGGAGAAAATACTTGTACGAGCTTTCCCGTCCCGGGGGGAAGGGAATCGAATAAAGCACATGTCGCGTGAGGCAGACAGAAATTTTGCAGGATATGCTTCCCGCCGGTGACCGTATAATTCCATCAGGCAACTGAAGCAAATGGACATGGAGCGGGGTGTCGACGTGTCGTGGACATGGATATATACTGTCTTTACAGCCCAAACCCCAATTGCTAGAGACAAGAGAGAGACGAGAATATGACCTGCCACTGCTTCAAAAGCTGGTAGTGCTTCCCCTCTTTTTTAATCCTCTACAATCGCATTTGTATATGCTACTCCTAACCAATCTGAATGCTTTTTATTCCATCCTTTGTTCGGCACTGATGCTGCTGCTTACCAGGAGTATATATCGGCTTCGTACAAGAAAGACGCACTAGGGCTTTGTTTGGTTTCCTGAACGAGTGAGAGGAATCCATTCCGATTTGCAACGTCAAAAGAAGCCTCAAAAGCTCGGTGAAGTTCTGGTGTAGTAAAAGCTGAGCGTGACGTCTGTTTGCTTCCGACCTCTCAGGAGCTCAGAAACCTTCAAGCAGCATCAATGGCTCCGACCTCGATGGCACCGTCGAAATAACCGACGATTAGCAATATAGCCGTAGAGATGCGTGAGTACGTGGCTTGAAACGCGAACAGCGGTTGATGAATTTTTTTTTTTGAATCCAGCGGTTGATGATTTTCATGCTGCTTGTCGGGGCTCTGAACCCGGGGCTAACGCTGTAGTGGCCATTGTTCCAAGTAAAATGGGCTTTGGGCCCATGAGGATATGTGCCTTGCTCCGTTTCGAAATTACGGGCCGTTCGCGCATGTCTACGGCGGCTTCGCGTTTGGAGTTACGGGCTTCCAGTGGCCATGCTTCCCGTCTACTAATTGTTTGGGAGCAAAGGACAGCACGCATGGTCCAGCCTGCAGCAGCGTTAGTCCGAAACGGATTTTGCTGAAGCCCACGGGTCATTCATGTCTTATCGGGCCGTATGCCGGCGCACAAAGAAAGAGTCGGATATGGATTCCAGAGAAAACCGGGACGTCAGCAGAACGTGCTGAATATATATACGTGTTAATTTGGTACGTGCCGAACGGTTCACTTGCCCGTGTCGTGCAGTTGCGCACCTCTGGAGCAAGGGTCTGCACCGTCAACTTGTCGCGCTCGCATGGTAAAGGAAGAAGATGACCAGTCCACCCACCGGCGTGTATCCGTATCTGATGTCACGCGTGTGTGATACGGCGTGCTGCTCCTCCCAATTTGAAGCACGCAGCGCGCCTCGTCGGCCGTTAGGGTCAACGCAGGCGAGTCCACGATGACGCATTGCGCTCGTAGACTGGTAGTACCATGCAGTCCACGGAGATAATAAATGGGGGCCCAACGGCGGCGACCTTGACGTCGACGCTGCTGAGTGCTGACCTCAGCTCCCTCGCGCGGCCAGGTTGCATGCATGCGACGACCGATCCGGGTCTCGCGCCAGCCGCTTCATCAGGCCTCGGCGATCTTTGACCGATCCTTTCCAAGCTAGCTCGGCGGCGTCACAGTGCGAACGCCACGGAACTGCCGATCATACCTCCGCTCGTCTCGTCTCGTCTCGTCTCGTCTCCTCAACCCCGCTTCAACAGCAAAGGCAGCGTTTCATTCGACAAACCACGATCTCTACGACGGCCGCTTTTCCCTAACTTTTCCCTGCCCCGAGATCTTTTGCATTGGTGAGCAACGGTAATGCGCAGCATTTGCCGTTTCCCACTTCTGCATAGGCGCGTCTGTTCGCGACCAGGGAATGGGAATGCAATGTCTCCTCTTCCAGAAAGATGCTCTAGAGACAAGGAGGAGCTTAAAAAATGCAGTATATGAACTAATCAGCATCAATTATTATGAGACGGAGGGAGTAGTAAAGATATAATTTTTTTACCAATTAAACACACAAATATTTGATGCTATTGTGCATTACCCAGTATTTGCTGTACATACGGGGATTGTAGAATCCACCATCAGGGAAAAAACAGAAGAGAATGTTCCAGTGTGCCAGGAACCGTCCGGAAAATACTAAAAAGCATCAGAAGTTACCCTGCCGGACCACCCTCAGACAATAGGCGTCAAAGATATGACGACAAGGAAATTATAATTTGACTGATTGGCAGCCCAAGTCGTTTCCGACAATTGGCCCTCAGAGAAATTACACTTTGGAATTAAAAAAATGCACACACACACACACATACGGGGTTATGAAACCACTGCATCAATCTAGACATCCAGATGTTCATTCGAATATCACCACAAAGAGTTTTTTTTTTCAACTTTCATATACTGATTAACTATCACGTACATATATAAAATCCACTTCACTAGCCTTTTGTGCATACAAGTCTGATACTTGTAGTGGTAAAAAGATAGAACATTAGCTAAGAGGCACACCATATTTTCTGTTGGAATGTCCTTTTTCTAATTCTCGATAAAAGAGTCTGCAAAAAAAAATCGGATGATCACTAAAGCAGTTCACTTCTATACACATACGAAGTATGGTATTGCATAAGGCAGAATTTGCTGCTTGATACTGCCAACTTTATGGCATTGACTATCAGACATGAAAGAAAAGTTGATTTGTTGCAGGGTGCCAAAGTATAAATACTTACCCGCTGGACAGTGGGCCCAATAAAATATAAGATATGACTCCTTTGGAGGGATAAATAATCTACAATGTCCTCAATACCCTAGATTGTGGACCTCATTGTTAGTCTAATTCTCCCTTTTCCTTTCCTCCCATGACTCTCAAAGTAGAGGCGATGGGATGGAAGGGGCGGGCTGAAGCACAGGATAGTTACATGAGGCCGAGGCACGACACAGTTGTCAGCTCCGACGTGGCCTTAGAGTTTTGACATGTTGGCATAACCAGGCATGGGTGGGCCACTAAGACGCAAATTGGGTGGCTATCACGCTTGTGTGACTTCATTTTAAAGATGGACCTGCTTCCCACGACGATATCCTCTCACTCACCACTCATGGAAGCATCACCTTCTAGTTCATTCAACCGATAGTGAGGCGGAGTGGTCGGCGTGATTCCAATGCTTTACGTGTCATTGATTGCTTGTACGTGCTCCACCTAGACTACAACTTCCGGCACCTTAATGTTGTTGCATCGCTACCATTCTATATGAAAGTTGTCTAGATGGGGATGAATAGACTAATTTAAATTAAAACACAATAATTAACAGACTATGTTCTGTCAGGTTCGGACAATTCCGAAGATATTTTGGACAAGTCTAAAATTTTTGAATAAGTATGATCAAATCACACTTGTCCGAAGTCGGTCGCAGCTGAAATAAATATAGCTAGTTTTAGGTCAAGTCTATGAGTGATATGATTTAGGAATGGCTCTGAAACAAAACTAGCAACCTATTGAGTGAGTTTGATGATCTAAATATTAAAGTAACTCAAAGCTAGGGTTTGATCAACACAAGCAAGAGCAATAATGTGAAATATAATGAACAAGTAAATAACCACAAATGGACACGAGGATTTGTTCACCGAAGTTTGATTTCACACAGGAATCTACGTCTCCCTTGAGTAGTCCACAAAGTACAAGGTCTTTTTCAACCCTAACCCTCACGAAGTGGTCACAAAGATTAAACTTAGTTATTCCACTATCAAATCACGGGTAAATATAAACTTCCCAGGTCTCACCATAAGTTAGGAGTCACCGGGCGACACCTAGCCGCCTAGGGATAAAGTCCCAAGAGTAATAAACACAAACCACCACAGCGAGAAAGGTGTGAAGATCAGCAAGCTCAATCCGAGGTGCTCTTCTTCTTGATTTTCCTCACAAACCCTCATATCCTCACAAGATACGAATTTGAGTGCTAGAGGGTGTGAGAGAGGTCTAGAAGTGTTCAAGAATGCTAATGAAAGCTCTGGGATTGATCCTCTATAAAATAGGGACGAGATCCCTTCTTTTATAGGGGTCTCCATAATGTTACCGTTGCCAACCAATAAAGTTCAGACATGTCCGAACTCCAATTCGGACATGTCCGAGATTGGGGACCATCAACGGTAAAATGACGTCCTCAACTGAAACTAATATGAACTGTCTTGTTGATTCCACTTCAGACATGTCCAACATTTTTTGGACAAATTGGAGCTAACATATCCGAACAATATTCTTAGACTTCGGACATGTCTGACCCTAAACAGAAATTACATGTCGGAAGTGTTTAGACATGTCCGGACGTACACAGAGGGTACTTATTCGACTTTTTCAGACATGTCTGACCCTACGTAGAGGGTATATTTCTGACATTTTTAGACATGTCCGACTCTCTTGACTTTGAAACTCTCAAACCCCTAAACTTGGACATGTCCAAATTTTTTCCGGATATGTACGAGTCTACTCAGAGAGTACTATTCCGAAACCTTCGGACATGTCCGAGACTACACATAGAGCACTTATCTGAATTTATCTGACATGCCCAGGGTTAAATGATCTAAGAACTCTTTTCTACACTAAGGGTTGTTTGAATTGGGATTGAGCTTACCTTTTCTTTGCTCCGTGTTGTGTCCCTCTTAATAGTGCGGCATTCCTATACTCAAGAAAATAAAAACCTTAATTCTTTTGTATAGCCTCACGCCTTCTGCTCCATTTTTATTTTTGAAAAAGCCCTCAATCTCTTTTTACCGTCCAACTTTTCTGCACACATGCTCATTTCAACTCAGTAGCATTTTAATTTTTTGTCATCAATCTTCCAAAACCCACACGGGACCTAGATGCACTTTCAATATCCCCATTTTTGATGATTGATGACATCCAATTAAAATTTTCAATTAAAGAGTAAAAATATGAGTTTTGATCATGATATTTGTATGAAAGAGCTCCCCCTGAATGTATGATTTGTAAAAATGGGTTTTTAATATATACATCATGATCGTGGGGGTGCCTAAATGCAATGTGTGACAATGTGATAATTACGTGTGATGCAAGAGATATGCATGAGAAGAACATATCACATAATAAGAGAGGTACCACATAGTCATAAAACAATCACACCACATAGTCATAAAACAAACATAGCGTCATACATAACATAGGTTCATATGCCCATTATTACACTTAGCTTATGAAATTGGAAACATAGGAAACACATATCCCTTCTACACATATCCCTTCTTTACTCTCTCTAGGAAACACATATCCCTACTCTACTCTCTCTCTCACCCTTTGGCATCGAGGCACCAAAAAGGGAAAAAGAACAAAGAACAAGGGGAAACTAAAGATCAACGTCCTCGTCCTCGTACTCCTCCCCATCGTCGTCGTCATCGACAACAGGAGCAGCTCGAGCGGCACTCGAACTAGCACCGGTGTCACAGAAGAAAGCAAGCTCCTCGGAGGTGAGCTCCGAAAACTCAAGAGGCATGTCATCCTCGCTATCCTCGGAAACGGGAGCATTGGTGGGAAGCTCAAGCTTTGTCTTCACTGCATGCATGTCCCTCCTTATTTTCTTGATGGACTTCTCATTATTTTGAACCTTCACATGTGTACTCCTACACATGGTGAAGATGGAGTGCAGTACCTTGAGAAGACCACTAGAGGAAACTGGAGCTCTCTCAGGCTGAGCTGGAGGAGCGGTAGAAGTGGCTGCCGCATGAGCGTGGCTGGCACGAAGTCTATCGGAGGGGTGGAGCTGTGGTGTCGCTGCATGAGGCTGTAGCTTCTTATGTGCCACATCCTTCATAAGTCTTCCCTGACAACTTCTCGATCATCTTCATAATGTAAGGTGCATAGATGCATGACCTCAATGGAGTCTCAGATTTCGAGTAAATATCAATGTAAATGAAATCAAACACATTAACCTTTTTTTCCTTCTCAGCCACTTGAGCAGGTTTCTGGAGTTTGAGTTTATCCTTGTTGCGTCTCCATCCTTAGGTGCCAAGGTCTTCCTAGTGATTCTATTGAGCACTTGGAAGAAAGGAAGGAGTCCCTGAGTCTGAGGAGGGTTGAAGTAGAAGTGGGTGTCGTATAAGAAGTCAATCTCATTGTTTTTCAAAATGAGCTCCTCATGTATTCTGTAATGAAACATCAAAGTCCTCTGGAGTCTAAGGATTTTAGCAAACTGATCATAGGTGATGGTGTACTTCTCACGGTCAGTCATCCAAGTGATCCTGGACCCCCCCTCAGGATGGGAAAAGATTGTGGCGTAGAATCGGAATATGATCTCCACGTTCCATCCATACTCACTGGACGTGAAGTCCTTTATCCCATGATACTCACAAGCAGCTATGACTTCTTTGAAAACTTCATTGTTCTTGTTCTCCATGTATTTCCAGTCAATCCATTGCATGTCAATGACTGGATGCCTCTTGCTCATGAGAACTGACCGATAATAGTCAATGTGGCAGCTGCCATCTTCGTATACTCATAAATGTTCTCACCCCTTTGCTCCTGTGCCCCTGAGATGTTCCTTCGGTAGTCCATAATGGGAGTTGTCCTCTGAGGATCTCTAATTGGCACCGTCATTTGCAACGGGCCAATTTCTCTAGGATTTGCGTGTCGTGTTTCCTCGGACACCTCACAACTCTCAAGCATGATCCAAATAGCTTTCCCCGTCTCATCCACTGTTCTTGCCACTTTTTGGTCTATTCGCTTTCGCCGGGTGTAGGCATTAATGGCCCGTGGAGACTCCATGCGGTCATTTCTTTTCTTGCTCCTAATTTCACATGGAGGAGCATCTGACATGATGCTTGAGCAATAGGACAATTGTGAGATGATTATGAAGGGATTTGGAATCAAATTGGAGTAGGCAGCAACATAATTTAGAGTTCAGTCTGTATAGGTTCGAATATGTTCGGAAAATTGCAGATATGTCCAAAATGTTGGGACTTGTCTGGGGTTGATCTCAGACATGTCCGAATTCGTACAATTTTGAACCCTAAATCATCCAAATCTTGCCTAATACGAGTTCAATCAACACAATATAATCTAGGAAGATCCCTAACACCATCTAGATGGTATCCCTTTGCGTGGATTTGAGAAAGAGTCGAGGGATGCAACGAATCGCACAAAAGGAGGAAATACCTTGAAAGGACAAAATCCTAGGGGATTTTGCACCAAAATTGGGAGAAGAAGCCCGAGGGAAGGGTTCCGTACTTCAAACCTTTAAGAATCCGTGGAAGATTGAAGGATTAGCCAGAGAGAAGCGAGGATAGCCTTGGGCACGATGGAGGGGTAGACCGTTTGTGAGAGGAGAAGAAAAGAGGAGAGAAAACTGTTCGGGCTCGGGCAGGGGTCCTTATACCCGCAAGTCGGATATGTTTGAACTTAGTTTTGGACATGTACGACTTTTTATGATTCAGACATTTCCGACCCTCGGACATGTACGACTTCAGTTTAGACATGTGCGAGTTGTTCATAAAAAGTTCCTTAATAGCATTTAAGAGGGTATATGTATGTATATATGTATGCCTATGGTATATAAGATTGTATATGGCATATTGTCGGAACCCTGCAAACTGGTACCCCCGCATAGTGGGTAAAAAGACAATCTGGGCCCCGCGTCTCCGCTGAGGCGGGCCCTAGCGTAGCCACGTGCCCTTGGCCCATGGTCAGCCCTGGGGCTGCTAGGTGCGCTTGAGCTCCGGAGATGACACCGTGCCCTAGGCTCCGGTCCGAGTCTCCCCGGTGAGGTGAGGTTCAGAGCTGCCACGTGACCCCTGGCTTAGAGCCACCTCCCCGCTGAGGACAACACCGGAGCTGACACGTGCCCTGGGCTCCGGCCCGAGCCTCCCCGCTGAGGTGAGGTCCGGGGCTGCCACGTGTCCCCTAGCTCTGAGCCACCTCCCTGCCGAGGACAACTCTGATACTGACACGTGCCCTGGGCTCCGGCCCGAGCCCCCCCCCCCCCCCCCCCCCCCGCTGGGGTGAGGTCCGGAGCTGCCACATGTCCCCTGGCTCAGAGTCCCCTCCCCGCTGAGGACAACCTCGGTGCTGACACGTGCTCCGGTCCTAGCCTCCCCACTGAGGTGAGGTCCGGAGCTTCCACGTGTCCCTTGGCACCACGCCTTCGTCCTCTGCCCGTTCGCCATTACGGTGATAAGACAGGATGACAAGGCGTGACGGCAGCACAGTGCCTCCCATCGGCACAAAGACGCCCAAGCAAGGCGAGAAGACGCGGTGACAAGACGGCGTCTTCATCATCACCTGACACACGGTTAGGGGTAGTCAGCGTGCCAGACGGAGGGACTTAACTCCTCCATCGACCAACTCTACTCAAAGGACGGATCCCTAGATCATGTATAGGGCACACATAGCATTGGGGCCACCTGTCGGGCCCAAAGACACATTGTAACCACCCCGGCCTTGAACTATTAAAGGACTGGGGTGACCACCCTGCAAAGGGTTCGCACTCAGCACCCTCTCACGCACATATAAGCAAACAATACAACAAGCACTCCCGTGGACGTAGGGTATTACGCTCCGACGGCCCGAACCATGCAAATCTCGGTGTTCATCCGCTCCCTCGAGCCCAGGTCACGTAGGGCGCCAAGCCCCCTTCGGAAAAAAACCTCGCAGGCTGCTTACGAGCAGGCCGAGAGGAGTGTCGCAGCTCACACTCTGACATACAAGCAAACAATACAACAAGCACTCCCGTGGACGTAGGGTATTACGCTCCGACGGCCCGAACCATGCAAATCTCGGTGTTCATCCGCTCCCTCGAGCCCAGGTCACGTAGGGCGCCAAGCCCCCTTCAGAAAAAAACCTCGCAGGCTGCTTACGAGCAGGCCGAGAGGAGTGTCGCAGCTCTCACACTCTGACATTTGGCTCGCTAGAAAGGGGGGCTTTCCGCGCTCTCCACGCGATCATGGTGAACATCACCTCCCAAGGCGATCCTACTCGCTCAGCTCGCCGTCGTCTCCAGACGGGAGATGATGAGGCTACCTCCCGCTCCAGGGTGGGCAGGTCTGGCCAAGCTGGTGATAAGACAAATTGCGTGCTAGTGGAGCCCCCGACGCCCAGGTCCGGCCAAACCGGCGGCCAGACCACTGGAGTCCTTGTGGTGCCCACGGCGCCCAGGTCAGGACGAGCCGGTGACCGCACGGACGGTGTGCCACCGGCGCTCGCGCCGCTAGAGGGTGCTTCCTCTCGGTCGCCTTCTACTCCAACGATGGCGACAGCTCCGCTGATACCGAGCTGAGAGAGCGTGCTGGCTGCACCACGCTCTCTGCTCCACAACCATCCGGGCGAGGGTGCCACCCCTGAGGCGGCGGAACAGTGGCGACACGATGTCGACCATCTTGTCGCTGCTGCCATGAACTCTCCTACCTACAGGAGACAGCAGGCTGAACCTTTGCCGGCCCAGTCGCGTACGGCAATGGTGGCCCGTGAGGCGACAGCCCCGTGCGCGGCGGACACAGCTAACCTCAGGGTCGATCTGAACCGCCGCCTCGCATGTGAATACGGTCACACCACCATATAGCGACGCTGCGCTCCGCCTACCCCTGCCTCTCTAGGGGCAGTGGGGGGATGCATGGCACTCGCCCCGCACCTTCGTATGGTGGTTAGGCCACCCAAGTTCCGGCCCCACTTGCCGAAAAAATACGACGGGACAGTCAATCCCGCCGAGTTCCTGCAGATCTACTCCACCTCCATCCTAGCTGCAGGAGGGGATGAGGCTGTCATGGCCAACTACTTCCCTGTAGACCTGAGCGGCACGGTTCGGTCATGGCGCATGAACCTTCCCCCAGTCTCCATCACGTCCTGTGAAAAGTTGTGCTGGAGCTTTACAGCCAACTTTTGGAGTTCCTACACGCGCCCCGGCACTGAGCTTAACCTCCACGCCGTGCATCAGCGTGATGGGGAGTCGCTGCGATCCTTCATCCAGTGGTTCTCCCAGGTTAGGAACACCATCCCCCGCATCTCCAATGTCTCTGTCGTCATCGCCTTCCGGCAAGGCGTCTGCCGCTATATGATGCTCGAGAAGTTGGCCACGCACGACGTGCAAGACGTCTCCGAGCTCTTCAGCCTTGCTGACAAATGTGCCAGGGCGGCGGAAGGCCGAGACTGGAACTCACGATCTGCCTCCATGGCAGGGAGTGCCGGAGAGGCTGCTGCTCCGTGCAGCGGCAAGAAGAATAAGACCGGAGGCAGGAACAAGCCTCTGGCCGGGGCATCCACTGCTGCTCTAGCAGCGGCCGGTGGAGGCCGAGCCCCGCGTTCTGACAAGCGCCCATGACCGTCGTCTACCAGCGACGATGGCCAGTGGTGCCCGGTGCACAACACCAACTGTCATGGCGCTAGCGACTGCCGCGAGATCAAGAAGCTTGCAGAACATTTTTGTGAGCTGCAACAATAACGGCCGCGCCAAGACGGTGCACCCTCTCGCCAGCGGGAGGGCAAACAAAAGGCCAAACCCGAGGCCAATGCTGAGCAGGAGATGGAGTACCAAGACGCCAAGAGGGCGCTAAATGCCGTCTACGGCTGCTCCGACTCCGACTCCAGCGCTGATAGAGAGCGACGCAAGAGGCTCCATGCCTAACTAGGCGTTCCCCCACCGTCGTGCGACAAGGGAAACACCCTCTTACACTGGTGCAGGGGGTCGAGGCCGCCCTCCTTTCGAAACACACCAAGGGCTCATCCCACGTCCAGACATACGATGAAGCCATGCAGAACCAGCTTCTGCGTGAAGAAATCGACCTTGTCGACGAGGTAATGTGACTAGAGGCTGCTTGCAATGCGCTACACTGCTAGGTGCTCTGCCGATATCAGCAACGGTACGCGCAGAGTAGACAACCCAAGGCAGGGCCACCTGGTACCTCGGCTAAACACTTTCTCAGAAGGGGTGAAAAACCCTACCTCAGTCGGGAAGGTCCCTTTTGAGCAACACAAGTGTGCCACCCCAGGTGCACCCACCTAGCCACAGGGGATGGGTACCTCTACCCAATCCACGGAACATAGAACACCCCTGTAAGTTCTATCCTCAGCGCAGTGGTAGTGCATTTTTTTCTTTTTTCTCTTTCTTTGTAAAGGTGCCATAGTGTCTAGGAACAACGGTTAGAACAGCTAAGCTCCAGAGGGTTCCTGCTACTCTTGTCATCTGGGGCAGATCGCTGTCTTCTTGTACAGCCTGTTTCCTCCTATCACCCGAAGGAAGCCTGAAATGAGAAAAAATCTACCCTAGCCTGCGTACCTTCTTTTATAGTTTGTGCTTACTCATGCATATCAACTGTAAATGGCATGTCTGGAGCCTGTCCTACACACTTTTCCTAGGTATCGTGGTGCTGGAAGATCTCCTCGCTGAAAGGTTAATGCTCGCGGGAGCTCCAGGGTCTGTAGCCTTCTATGCCTGGTTCCGTACTCCTAGCTTGCCTATCCTACCTCCCCTGCGCTACAACTGAGTACTTGGGGGACCCCATACTTTTCGTGCTTTCTTTCCATACCACTCCGGCCATGTGGCCAGTCACTTTTCCTTGTGTTTAACCGTAGCAAGAGCTGTGCTATCCTTATACAGGCGGGTCTGCTTGAAGTACCTATGGCGTACCCGGATTCCAATGGTTGTCTCGTTGCTCGGGGGCCCTATGGCGCCGAATGGTCCCTCCCCCGAAAAGCTTACGCCAGCGGGAGGTCCAGGGGCGTAGCCAGCTATGTCTAGTTCTGTACCCCTAGCATGCGTACCCTGCTTCTCCAGAGCTACGACTCGGTACCGGGGAGCCGGACGGCTCATACCCCCGAGAAAAGTCGTGATTGTAACTTGGGGACCTTTGGTTATGTCATTTCCTGGGGGCCCTATGGTGTCGATGACCCTCCCTTGAAAGGCTTATGCTAGCGGGAGGTCCAGGGTGTGTAGCGTGCTATGCCTGGTTCCGTACCTCTAGCGTGCACACTCTGCCTCTCCAGCGCTACAGCTCAGTACCAGGTGTTAGAGTATTATAAGTCTTCTGGGCCCCTCCTGCGTCAGGCCTCCTGCGTGAGGTAGGCCTAGCCCATAGTCAAGGCAATAAGAGCACCAGCCCCTAGGGTTTCCCCCTAGCCACCGCCCCCTCCACTAGGGTTTCCCCCTAGCCGTCAGCCCCTCTTAGGGTCCTCACCCTATATATTGTACCCCATGGTGGCCTGAATATACAACACACAATTCATAGGCATTACCTCTCTTCTAACATGGTAATCAGAGCCTGATTTTTTTCGCTTTGGCTCATATCTAGCCGTAGCCGCCGGTGTTCTGCCTGTGAGATCAACATGGCTGATGACTCAGAGGCGACTGCCCTCCGTACCCGGCTAGAGGCGATCATGAAGGAGGCCGAGGACGCCGAGGCGCAGGCTGCCACCGCCCGTCGCCATGTCCAGGCCGACCTCCTCCTCCTCCTTACGGAAGAGGAGTCCAAGGCTGCTGCCTTGGAGCAAACGGCTGCTACGGCCTGTCGGCACGTACCTTCGTCATCTTCCTCGCCCATACAGACCGCCGTCTCATCAGCTCCTTCAACCTACAAAGGCACGGTCATCGCCGGCCTTCACCTGCAGGCAGCCGTGGTGCTCAACGTTTGCCAATTGGTGAACATCGTCCTTGACTCCTCCTCCACCAATTACGCCAGTTGGCGTGATCTCATGGAGCAGGCCCTTCAGCGCTATGCCCTGATCGATCACGTCAAGGACGATGGCCCCTCCAATGATCCGGGGTGGATACGGATGGATAGCATCGTCCTTATCGGATCAGTAACTCCATCTCGACGGATCTTTACCAAGTTGTCCGGAAAAACGGCTGCACAGCGCACCGCCTCTGGCTCGCCATCAAGAACCACTTTCTCGGTAACCATGAATAACGTATTCTTCACCTTGATGATGGCTTTTGCAATTTTCTTCAGGGTGACCTCTCAATTAATTAGTACTGCCGCAAATTCAAAGCCATGGCTGATGGCCTGGCCGACCTTGGTGTCCCCGTTGAAGACCGTATCCTCATCCTCAACATTATTCGGGGATTGAACCAACACTTTGAGCACATTGTCTCAATCATTTGGCACTAATCGCCGTTTTCAAACTTCCTCAAAGTTCGGGATGATCTACTGCTCGAGGAGATCCACATGGACAGTACCAGACCTCCGACTTCCTCGATGGCGCTCCACACCAATGCCGCGTCTGCGACAACTAAGCCACCGACCTCCACGCCGTCTCAGTCACTCAATGGTGGGAACGGTGGCAGCGGTGGTAACAAGAACAAGGAAAAAAACCGCAAGAACAACAACGGTGGCGGCGGTCGTGGTGGCTCCTCCGGCCAGACCACCTCCCCTTCTATTCCCGACGGCAGGACCAACATACCCTGGCCGACCTATGGCCACCCGTGGCAGGGGCACATGACTATGTACCCCGGCCTCGTACCCACTGGACAGCAGCGTCCGCAGGCCTTCATTGCCACTCCGGGCCTCTACGCGCCTCCCGGTCCACTGTCCGGACCACAGCAGCAGTTGCCATACCACCAGACCACCTCTGCCTCGAGCTGGCATCCATGGATCGGCGCAGGATGGGACCAGCAGTCGCTGGCCAACTCATTCAGCACCATGGCGCTCCAACCCCCCCCCCCCCCCCCCCAACCTCGGTCCAGGACTGGGTGGTAGACTCCGACGCCACACACCACACCACTCCGTCAGTTGGTAATATTTCCACTCTTCGTCCTTTGACCTCATCTACTCCTTCATCTATCATTGTAGGTAATGGCTCATCTCTTCCGATCACCTCAGTAGGCGACTCGGTTCTTCCTGTGCCATTCTACCTAAACAATATTTTGCTTGCTCCTAATATGGTTCAAAGTCTCCTTTCTGTTCGTCGTTTTACAACTGATAATTGGTGCTCAATGGAATTTGATGTGGGGAGCCACCCCGTGGTCCTCCCACTCCGAGATCGCAGATGGTGGTGCCGTGCGATACGGCACCGAACAACACACAAGAAAAGATTAAGACAACATACAAACTTTTATTTTACATAAAACAGCGGAAGTATTATTCATAACACTCTCATCCTAACTATGCAAAAGTGCAGCCGTCCGGCCTGGGGACGCTACACACTAGCAACATACAACCGGAGATCACGGCGGCATGCAGGGCTCCAGCTCGGCCGTGTACTTGACGAGGGTCTCGTCCTCGGACCCTTCCTCATAACTCTCACCTGCAACAACTCAAATATTGCAACCGTGAGTACGACGGGTCAGCAAGACTTAACCGATACTCCTAAACATGTAACTCTACATGTAGGGATTAGTAATATAGGAAATGACATTTCGATAAAGACACGCCTACATGTTAATTCTTACTTTCAGTTTTATAGCAACAGTTTAATGTGACTTAGGCAGCCCTCACATTGGAAGTCCACAATCAAACAAGAAATGCTTTTCGTCCGATGCGGTTATGCCCAAAGTGGAAAATAAACTTAATGAGCTCTACATCTACAACATACATGGTCTCAAGACAACATTAGATCAATGCATCATATTCTTCTGGCTTCTTTCAATTATTACTACATCATAGCGCAGTGAACAAGCGATACTCAAATAACCGCGAGGGACGGTGATTGCAATCAATAGACACCCGGATAACACGTCACATACACCCACTTTCAGAAGTGTAGTGCTTCACACCTTCCTACTCTGTTGTATGCAACAACCATTCAAAGAAAACCCAAATGCCAAACCGGTCCATCTGTAACGAGCAGGAGGTCCCCGCATGGAGTGTGTCTGTGTCCACTGGCAGATTTACACCTTGCTACCCTTAACCCACTCCTATAAAACGGTTGGGTAAGCCTCGACACCCAGGTTAACCAATTACATCAGTTTCCTGGTTCTCATATGCAGTATGCATCCGAACTGTTCAAACTTGTCTAGCAGGGCCGCACACGACTTGGTCCTCAATCGACATCAACAAGGCTACGCACATGAGACCTCCGCTCACTGCATCCTATCCCCCTGCTGGGTCTCAATTTCACAATCTTAGGCCATTCTTTCTTTCTTTTTTATCTCGTGTGATAAAATTCACGAGTAGATTTTAACCACTCAACTTCTACCGAGATCCTAATAACATTAGCATGACATTGTTTACTCATCGAGTTGTAAACTACCAAACCCTCCATGGGATTTAAAAGTCATGCAAGTGGGGTTTCAATCACCTTAACTCTAATGCAAGCATTTCACCATAGACATAAGTGATGCAAATGAAAACTTTGCAAAAGGTAATTAAATGCAAACCGAGACTTGCCTTGTTGCGATTCAAATGGAAAGTTAACATTGGGAGGACTTCCAACGGCTCCGGAGTGTCCTCTACTTCGGTCACTATATGATATGCAACAAAATAAATGTATAAACGCTAATGAATTATAAGAATCAAACTTCTATTACTAGCTACTGCTATTAAGGTTTCTTAATTGGCTTTGGAATTTTTCCGGTGGACACTAGACTCTATAAGGATGATCTAAGCAAAATTTGGAGAAGTTTCATGGAAGCTTGTGGTCTCCAAAATTCCCACAAGTACAAGGCTTCTCTGAATTTTGATCCCTTGACATGGCTAACAATGGAAGATCTAGTTAGAGCAGGTCTCTCTGGTTCTAACAAAATTTGTTTCATAAATTTTCGAGCTACCTACAGGTAGAAATGGAATTTTTAAGTTTTTATGAAATCTTGAAAAAGTTTCTGTTTATTTTGGAAATTCCAAATGAAGGCTAAACTCTGGATCAGAGTTTAGCCTAGCAAATGTACTCCAATGAAGCTCAAATTTTTACAGGAGATCACTAATGTTATGAAGAATCTTCTGGCCAAATTAGAGAAAATTCCATAACAGGGATCTTTTGGAATTAATTCCCAAAGATTTAATTTGATGGATTTTGGAGAAAATTCCAGAGATCTTCAGACCAAATTCTCTGCATTTCTGCAAAGTACTGACTGAGACGAATCCAACCAAATTTGTTTCACAAATTTTGTACAGTCCTACTGAAAGTTATGGGGTTTCAAAGTTTGACCTAAATCTGAAATCCGGGAAAAGTTTAAACTCTGGTTGTGGGCCCCACTATTTGAACTGGGCCACTGATCTCGCGGCCACACCGCAGCCCACGGGGTTCCACCCTCGAAGCCGCACCAGATACCGTGCCACAACCCGATTCCCACGCCGAATCCAGAGACTGACAGGTGGGACCCGGCCCCCTTCGTCTACCTCGCGCTGCCCGCACTCCCCGCGGCGGAGCACTCCGGCGAGGCTCGCCGGATTGGCTTTCCCGGCCAACTTCCAAGCCTAGACTCGCCGCCTGGGGGTTTTCGGGGTTGCTGAACCCGTTGGTGGGGTCCTCTCGGGCTGCTTGTGGCCGGAAACATGCTGGCGACATGCAGCGGCCTCGGAACAACTTCGGCGACGTCGGCTCGACGTTCTTGCCCGACAAACGTTCGTTCGATCGGTTCTACAACACCAGTGGAGGCTAGGAAAGCTCGGTGAATACGCCCACAGGCACGGAAACGGCGGCTACCATGCTTTCACCGTGCGCACGAGGCGTGCCGCCGAGTTTGCGCTCGGGAAAACCGAAAATGGTTTGCCTACGTGGATAATCGAGCTAGGGTTGCGGAGAGAAGATGATCGCCAGTTAGTTTAGCTCCTGTGTGCAAGATTTGGTGACCTAAGAACAATTATGACGTGAGAATTTCTCGGTTTCATCTCGAGGTGTCGAGTTGCCGGGCCCGGATGAACTTCGCCGCATTCGTCAGTGAGGAGCTACGGATGGGCTCAAGGTTCGGAGAGAAGCAGCATGGATCACCAACGCATCTGTGGGTGTCTTTGCTTGGCCGCAAAAACCGCCAGTCGGCCTGTCCACGTGAGCCCGGTTGCGGGGCAGCTCGGCGGCTGTGAAGAAGGTGCACTTGGAGTTTAGAAGCCGAGGCTCGAGCAGTTCTTGCGCCGAGGAGGTGGGGAAGGATCACGCGGTGCTGTTATGCCGCTTGGGAAGGCTCGGTGCACAGTGGTTGGCCGGCGTTCGATCGAGTTACAAAGGTGGCGGAGCTTGGTCCGGTCAGTGGAGAGACTTTTCGTTCGCACGGTGCAGCGGCTCGGTGGAATGACGACCGAGTGAGGTGGATTGTCGGGAGCTCTCAGCTGAGGCTGAATACATGGAGAGCAGCGTTGAGGTGGAGGGCACATCGATTGCAGGCGCTTCGTGCTGCCGCTCGGTGACGCGGCGGGGTGAAAAACAGAACCGACTGAACTCTCCTGTGGCTGACTGCTGGGTCCCACCCCTTAATTTTTTTTTCATTTTTTTCCACTGATATTTTTCTGCAGCTACTCGCAATTAAAAGCTATACTTCTACACCAAGTCATGGTTTGAATTTTTGAAATTCAAATGGACTTAATTCTGGTGTGGAATTTGAACTGCATTTGGTTATTTGGATTTGAATTTTAATTTGAATCTTCCCTCTTCCATTGCTCCATCACGCGGTGCTGTTATGCCGCTTGGGAAGGCTCGGTGCACAGTGGTTGGCCGGCGTTCGATCGAGTTACAAAGGTGGCGGAGCTCGGTCCGGTCAGTGGAGAGATTTTTTGTTCGCACGTGCAGCGGCTCGGTGGAACGACGACCGAGTGAGGTGGATTGTCGGGAGCTCTCAGCTGAGGCTGAATACATGGAGAGCAGCGCTGAGGTGGAGGGCACATCGATTGCAGGCGCTTCGTGCTGCCGCTCGGTGACGCGGCGGGGTGAAAAACAGAACCGACTGAACTCTCCTGTGGCTGACTGCTGGGTCCCACCCCTTAATTTTTTTTCATTTTTCCACTGATATTTTTCTGCAGCTACTCGCAATTAAAAGCTATACTTCCACACCAAGTCATGGTTTGATTTTTTGAAATTCAAATGGACTTAATTCTGGTGTGGAATTTGAACTGCATTTGGTTATTTGGATTTGAATTTGAATTTGAATCTTCCCTCTTCCATTGCTCCAAATTCATAGCAAACCAAACTAGAAAATCTGAATTTTGGCATGGATGCTAATTCAAATGTGGGGAAAACATTTGTAAAATCAAATTTGGAGGTTGAGGAAGTTGGAATTTGAAACTGAAATTTAAATTCAGATTTGAGGGCTTCCTTGACAGGGACCCCGGCCACCCGTTCATTCACGGGGCCGTGCCACTCGCCCGGGAATCGCATTGGGTGGTGCCGTGTTATGCGGCACACAACATCACACTTATAAGGAAACATGTATTACATAAATCAATAGCGGAAGCTTACAAGTGATCTTTGTAAATAATTTACATCAAATAGCTAATGCGGAAGACTATAATCAGCGCATGTCGAATAACTAATGAGCACTCGAGAAGAGGTCCAGCCCGCGGACTCCCCTCGCTAGCAACGACTCGGAAGTCTCCGAGTCTCACCGGACAACCTCCTTCTTAGCATCGATGTTAACCTGCAAAACCACTCATATAGCAAGCGTGAGCACATAGGCTCAACAAGACTGATCCGTCTCTCCTAAACAAGAAACTCTACATGCACAATAGGTTGCAATTAGGTTAGCTAGATTTGCATAAAGGACTCGCCTAATGTTGATCCTTAACTTTCATGTTTTAAGCCTGATTGTAAAGACTTTGAGCCAAACAACATCGCAACTCCACAATCGAACAAGAAACGCTTTGTTGCGATGCTTCTTACACAAAGTGAAGTAAACTTTAATTAGCCTATCTCTAATTCAAGCATGATTGTAATATAAGTTACATCACAACCTTATCAAGTTCAAAAAAAAATCATTCAGTTCTTTCTACGTCAAGACGCAGTGGGCAAGTATGCTCATATGACCGTGAGCGACGGTGATTCAAATCAGTACATGCCCGGACTACATGACACGCACACCCATACTCCGAGTTGCTGGCAGCAACCTCGACTGATGTTGTACGCGGTCACCTTTCCCAAATTCTTCCACACATGACGCAGTCTAACTACCCCGAATAGCAAGCTCCCTCAAGGTACATACCCGCAGTGATATGTTCTTGAGCGAGTTAGCTCCTGCTATCCTGACGCCGAAAGCCTAATACGTTAGAAAAGTTCCAATGTGGATCACAAGGTACATCGGTTTTCTGGGTTCCATATAGCCAGTATGCGTCCGGTACACAACTCAAACTTGTCCAACAGGGCCAAGTACGGACGGGCCTTAACCGACACAGGCAGGACTATGCAGGCACGGTCCGCAGCCTGCTGCATCTAAACCTCCCTGCCCGGTCTCCATTTCTTAAGTGTGAACATTCCTCAATGTTCCTATTCTTGACCCACTCCGATGAAACCAAGCCCTAAACTTACGAGTTGATTCCAACTATTCGATTTCTACCGAACCTTTCCTACTAACATTTAGCGTAGCTAAATCCACTCAAGGAGGTGCTAATGCAGTTAGGTTTTCAATATCAACCAGACCTAATGCAATCAATCATTCCAAAGCTATGATCTCTAGAAATGAAAATACTTTATAAAACTGCTCGAATGCAAACCGGGGCTTGCCTGTTTTGCATGTGACTAAGATTACAATCAATTAGTGTAGATCACTTGAGGGTTGATCACTTGATCACCGGGTTCCTTGATTCCCACTTAAGGTTCTTCACAAGTCCTCATGTAGATGCTACACGTTATGAATATGCATATGTATTTAATTGTAAAGCTTTTGCTATCAAGATCTAATGACAAGTTTAAAACCAAAACTCTGTTTAAGAATTTAAAATGGCACTGGTGCTAAGATTTGGGTTTGGGTTAATCAACATGATCAAGTGCTAAATATTTTCTCCACTTGTGTGTTGATCATCTAAAGAGGTTGAACACAACAGTGGTGATACGTGGCTCCAACGGAGCAGAAAATTTGTATGTGACTTCCTTGTCACAAAAAAGTCATCTGGACAAAAAATTAGCACTTTTCACTGAATGGTTTATTCAGAACAATTCTCTAAGCAATAAAGCCAAAAGGAATTAACTCTGAAGTAACTCACATATTCATGTCAAACTTAGTGTACTAAAATTTCAATTATAGTTCATAGAGCCTGTATGAATTTTCCTAGGATTTTTAGAGCTAAGAATTTCCCAGAACTGAATTTCCAAGTTTTGGGAATTCTCTGAAAATGTTTCTGTATTCATTTGAACACAACAACTTGAAATCTAAACTCCTAACCAAATCAACTCCAAATGAGCTGCAATTTTTACAGGAGTTGACTAACATCCTAAAAAATATTCTGGAAAAAATTAGAATTTTTGGATGAATCAAACTCACTCTAAAATTCTTTTGCTGAAAAGCTTTAAAGAATTTTACAGAAATAAATAATGACTTTTATAAACATTGGTTTGCATATTTGGATAGAGTTTTTCAATCTGAATCTAACCCAATTTAAATCACTAAATTTGGAGTTTTCAAGCAAAAGTTATGCGCTTCTAAAGTTTAGGGAAAATCTAGAATTCAATTTAAACCGGGAAAAGTTTAAATCCTGACTGTGGGTCCAAGGGGACACGTGTCACGTGCTGGAACAACGACACACGGGCCACAGGGATCTCTCCCGCGTTGCCACAGTGTGATCCGAGGCCACAGAAGATCTTTTCCCTCTGAATTCAGACACTGACACGTGGGACCGACCTCTCCTTCGTCTACCTCCTACCCCCGCGTGCCCGCGCCGCCGAGGTCGCCAGAGCTCACCGGATACCGCCTCTCCGGCCATCTCCCGAGCTCAAACTCGCCGCTAGTGCCTAAAATCATGCGAGGATCATGCTGGGAGCACTTCCCCTGGCCGGCGCAGGCTCCAACCTAGCTCGCACCGAGCCGGTGGCTCGGAGAAAGTTTAGCGACGTTGCCCTGCCGTTCTAGCCCCTTAAAGTCGATGAAAATCAGTCCTACAGCACCAGTGGGTGACGGTGGTGCTTGACATGGACTCCAAACGGACCGGGATTGGCTCTAAGGTGGGTCTCACCGTGCACCCGACGCTTCCCGCCACTGCCGCCGTCGGGAAAGCTCAAAATACACAAACTACACGTGGTTTCATGCTAGGTTTGTGAAGCGAACTGATTCCTTAGTAAGTCTAGCTCGTGTGTGCTAAGTTTGGTGCATCAAAACCGAAAGTTGATTGCGAATTTTGCAATTCCTTACCCGCGGGTCGGTTTGCACCGAGTGGAAGGAAAATGGAAATTCTGTAGTCGACGATTAACCACTCGGCTTGAGCTTCGGAGGTGAGAAGAGTGGACGTCGTGCGCATCCAAAGGCGGTCTTGCTCGGCCATGAGAGTCCCTGGGTGAGGCTGTCCACGGGAGCTTCTTGCTTCTATTTGCTTTCGGCCGCCACGGAAACTCTTGCGCTCGGGTTTGGGGAGGCCGAGATCACTCGGTTGTGGTCCGAGGAGGTCGTGAGGGATACTGTGGTGCCGTTTTGCTACTTTACTGGGGGTTTTTCGTGAGCTTATGGATTGCCGAGTGATCAAGGCAATGGCGGTGATGGCTCTGTCTTGTGTGCGAGGGAGAAAGGATAACAGAGAACCGCCTCAGTTCTGTGGGTGAAAAGGAGCACGGCAAGAGGTGATGAACCACACAGGGAGCTCGCCAGCGCAGGAAAAACAGCCGGGAGCTGTCCTCGGTGGGTGTCTCGGTGCTGCTCGGTGTCACGCGGTGGAGCTGCTCTGTTCTGCTCGAGTGGAGCAATGAGGACTGAAGACTGAAGATCTTTTGCACTCTTAACTGCCTCAATGACATGTGGGTCCCATAAGTCAGCTCTTATCCTCTCTAAAATATCTCCAAATTTGTCAAATGACCAATTCAATTATTTGGAGTTGAAATCTGAACTGAATTAGGACATTTGGGCAAGTTTCATCCAAATTTGAATATGCATTTGAATTCTTTGCAAATTTAAATCTATTTGGAAAAAATGGATAGCAAATCATTTCAAAAAATTCATGAAACTTTGCATACCCACTAATTTGGACCTAAGGAATTCAAATATGAAATCTGATTTTTGATTTGGCTGTTGCTAATGAGCTTTTTAACACAACAGTTTGCAATCCCTTGTGTTGCCCTCATTTGAATTTGAGTTGAACAAATTTTGTTCCAAATCTGAATTTAACTTTCTCACACATATGGGAACTTCCCACCTTTGTTTCAAATCCCCTTTGGATTCCAAGCATTGAAATAAATAATTGAACTTGTGTGAAGAGAGCTCTCATGTGTATTATCATATGTGAAAAAGTTTAAACAAGTCCCATTTTTTATACATATGAAACCAACTTTGGGCAAACATGAGTTTCTTTGTATTCATATTTTTGGTACCTTTACATTCCTCTTTCAATTTCAAACAAATAGTAAAACCCCTCCAAATGAGCTGAAATTTGGAAGGCCTAATATTTGGATTATGGAGACCCAAGTTATGAATTCAGATCTCCATGTTTGGAAGGTTTTGAGGGTTCTGAATCAGCACTTTGAACTAGCACCGTTATAAATCAAAGTTTTAATTCCTCGCATTTTTCCTAAGTGTGAAATGTGCTGAATTTCTTGCTAGCACTTTTGGGGATTTTACATTTGACCCGTTTGATTTGTCTGTGAAGGATCTCACAACCAAGAACGTGATCGTCAGGTCGAATAGAACCAGCCCGTTGTACACGATGCGTGTTCTAGGGTCAATCACTCCATCTTCCAGTGCTACACCCAAGCTTGCTGACCTTCCTCAAGCTTTTACTGTTGTTAGTGCAACCAAGTGGCATCGTCGTCTTAGTCATCCCGATCCTGACGCTTTATCTAGTCTATCTAGATCTTCCTTAATTCAGTGCACCAGTAATAAACATGAATTTTGTCATGCATGTCAGTCAGGAAAACACATCAGGTTACCCTTTTGTAACTCAACGCATCGTGCGGGACATGCCTTTGATTTAATATATCTTGATCTTTGGACATCCTCTGTGATTAGTGTGTCGGGATACAAGTATTACTTGGTCATTCTTGACGATTTCACTCATTACTTGTGGACTTCCCTCTGAAACATAAATCTGATACCTTTACCACATTATCACATTTCTTTGCCTATGTGTCTACTTTGTTCAACAAGAAGGTCAAGGCCATCTAGTGCGACAACGGGCGTGAGTTTGACAACACTCCTACCCGGACCTTCCTCCTGTCACATGGCACAAAGCTATGGATGTCGTGTCCATACACATCTCCGCAGAACGGTAAAGCCGAATGTATCATTTGTTCCATTAGTAATGTCATCGGCACTTTGCTATCCAGACTTCTCTTCCTGGGCGCTATTGGGCTGAAGGACTGCACACCGCCACGCTCCTCCTGAATCGTCTTCCGACAAAGGCATTCAGGTGGCGTATCCGCACATCGCTCTCTTCGGTTCTGCACACTCATATGAGCATCTCTAGGGTTTTGGTTGTGCCTGTTACCCTAGCACTACTGCAACTGCACCTCAAAAGTTCGCTCCTCGATCCACCTGGTGTGTCTTCCTGGGTTACTCATCTGATCACAAAGGCTATCGCTGCCTTGATCTCTCCACAAACTGCTTGATCGTCTCTCGACATGTGGTTTTTGATGAGGACATCTTCCCCCTCGCTGCATCGCCCAATCTAACTGACCTCGATTTTTTTTGTGAGTTTGGTTCCACGGTTTCTACCACTGGCACCCGACTCACCACTGCAGGTACCATGGCACCCTCCCAGCCAGCTCCGGAGGATCCCCTGGACTGTGAGCCTTTTGTGGCTCCCCTTCCCGCTCCGACAGTCCCTACGGGATTTCTGCCCCGAGCGACACAGATGGCCGCACCACGTACGGCACCGACCTCCACACCACGTGCGTCCCCAACCGCATCTCCACGTGTGGCCCCGACTTCCCTGGCTGCGCCATGCTCGGCTCCAACCGCCACTGCAGCAACCCCTCCTCAGCGACCTCCTAGGAGCGGGTGTGATGGTGCCTGTTACGCCCCCGGAGAACCCTCACCAGATGGTCACACGGGTGAAGGTTGGCTTCCGAGTGGTACCTGATCGCCTCATCCTCGCTGCCACGAGTTCGTCTCTGACAGAGTCTCTGATCCCATCCTCTGTCCGCGCCGCCCTTGCTGATCCCAATTGGCGTGCTGCTATGGAGGATGAGTATGGTGCCCTGCTGAGTAATGGGACATGGGACCTTGTCCCACGACCTCATAACTCCAACATCGTTACAGGAAAATGGGTCTTCACACACAAGTTCCATGCTGACGGGACTTTCGATCGCTACAAAGCTCGCTGAGTTCTTCGAGGTTTCACCCAGAGACCCGGTGTTGACTTCGAAGAAACCTTCAGCCCGGTTGTAAAACCGGCCACTGTGCGCATGGTGCTTGCCGCTGCTGTCTCCCATGGCTGGGATTCAGCAACTTGATGTGAAGAACGCCTTCCTTCATGGCACCCTCACTGAGACGGTCTACTGCTGCCAACCCACAGGTTTCGCCAATCCAGCTCATCCCGACAAGGTGTGTCGTTTGCGCAAGTTATTGTATGTGCTTAAGGAGGCACCCCGGGCCTGGTACAGCCGGTTTTCCAGCTACCTGACCACATTGGAATTCATGAAAGCTAAGTCCGAACCCTCTTTATTCATCTTCCGTCGCGGAACAGAGATGGCATATTTTTACTATATGTTGATGATATCATCTTGATTGCTTCCAGTACGGAGCTTTTGCGCAGAACTATTTCCGCTCTTCAGCGGGAATTCGCCATGAAGGACCTTGGTCCTCTCCGCCACTTCCTCGGTATCAGCGTGGAGCGTCATACAGACGGCTTATTCCTCCACCAGCGCACTTATACGCTGGACATCCTCAAGTGGGCAGTCATGCTGGACTGCAAGCCATGCACGACTCCAGTCGACCTCCAGGCAAAGCTGGCTGATGATTCAGGGCCTCCCGTTGCGGATGCTTCTGGTTTTTGGAGCATTGCTGGAGCCCTACAGTATCTGACGTTCACGCGACCCGACATCATGTATGTGGTACAGCAGATCTGCTTGCACATGCATGATCCACGGGAGCCCCACCTGATGGCCATGAAGCGCATCTTGCGCTACCTTCGTGGAACCCCTGACTTCGGCTTGTTGCTGCGGCGCTCGGTCAGCTCCGACTTGGTCGTCTACACCGACGCTGACCGGTCTGGCTGCCCGGATACTCGTCGATTCACGTCAGGCTGTGCCGTCTTCCTCGGGGATAACCTGGTCTCTTGGTCTGCCAAGCGACAGACGGTCGTCTCCCGCTCCAGTGCCGAAGCGGAATACCGTGCTATCACCAATGGTGTCGCAGAAGCTACTTGGTTGCGCCAGCTCTTGCATGAGCTCCAGATTCCACCATCACACAACACCCTCGTCTACTACGACAACATCAGCGCCGTTTACCTCTCGACCAACCCCGTTCACCATTAGCGCACAAAACATGTGGAGATTGATCTTCATTTCGTCCGAGAGAAGATGGCCATTGGACAAGTCCACATCCTCCACGTCTCAACGACATCACAGTTCGCCGACATCTTCACAAAGGGTCTCCCTTCCTCGGTGTTTAATGAGCTTCGATCCAGTCTCATCATCTGCGGTGGCTGAGTTTTGACTGCGCGGGGGGGGGGGGGGGGGGGGGGGGTTAGAGTATTATAAGTCTTCTGGGCCCCTATTGCATGAGGTAGGCCTAGCCCATAGTCAAGGGAAAAGGAGCACCAGCCCCCGAAGCTGACACGTGCCCTGGGCTCCAGTCCGAGCATCCCCGTTGAGGGGAGGTCCGGGGCTGCCACGTGTCTCTTGCCTCAGAGCCTCCTCCCTGCTGAGGAAGGCTCCGGAGCTGACACGTTCCCTAGGCTCCGGTCCGAGCCTCCCTGCTGAGGGGAGGTCCGGAGCTGCCACGTGTCTCTTCGCTTAGAGCCACCTTTCTGCCGAGGATAGCTCCGGAGCTGACACGTGCCCTGGGCTCCAGTCCGAGCCTCCCCGCTAAGGTGAGGTCCGGAGTTGCCACATGTCTCTTGGCTCAGAGCGACGGCTCTGGAGCTGACACGTGCCCTGGGCTCTGACCCGTACCTCTCCGCCGAGGTGAGGTCCGGAGCTGCCATGTGTCCTCTGACTCCAAACCCGTCGATAAGAGCTCCGAAGCCGCCACGTGCCCCACGATCCGCCGTGGGCCGTGGGTCGACGAAGTCAAGGAGGAAGTGTGTTGTCAAGCTTCACATTCAATGCTCGCGCCTTCCTCAGAAGCATGGCGCACCATGCACGCCTCAGTCCTCTGCCTGATCACCTTTACGGTGACAAGACAGGATGACGGGGTGTGACAGCGGTACAGTGCCGCTCAACGGCACGAAGCCGCCCAAGCAAGGCGAGAAGATGCGGCGACAAGACGACGTCTTCATCATCACCTGACACACGGACAGGAGTGCTCAACGCGCCAGGCGGTGGGACAAATCCTCCGTCGAGTACTCTACTTAGAGGACGAAGCCCTAGATCATGTATAGGGTTCACATAGCTTCGGGGCCACCTGTCGGACCTCAAGCCACAAACCACCCCGACCTTGGACTATAAAAGGACCGGGTAACCACCCGACAAGGGGTTGAACAGTTCCCTATTCCACCTTCACAAGCACACGCAAGCAAGCAATACAACAAGCACTCCCATGGACGTAGGATATTACGCTCCGGCGGTCCGAACCACGTAAATCTCGGTATTCATCCGCTCCCTCGAGTCCAGGTCGCATAGGGCACCAAACACTCTTCAATCAAAGAACCTCGCGGACTGCTTCTGTAGCAGGCCGCGAGGAGTGTCGCAGCTCACGCACTCTGACAACTAAGTTTCTGCAAAACATGACATGCGGATCTATTCTAAAGCTTCATTTGTAAAATTGGTTTCTTTTCACAGCAAATGTTTGGCACATCAGGCCACATTTCTGAAGTCTAGTATGTTTAGCTCATTCCTAAGTTCACAAAAGGGTTTTTCATCTAGTGGCTTGGTAAATATGTCGGCTAGCTGTTTTTCAGTTCTTACATGTCAAATGACTATGTCTCTCTTAAGTGAGTGATCTCTTAGGAAATGATATCGTACATCTATGTGTTTGGTCCTAGAGTGCTCAACGGGGTTATGGGCAATTTTAATGGCACTCTCATTATCACAAAGGAGTGAAATGTGGGTCATATTATGACCATAATCCTTTAGAGTTTATTTCATCCAAAGAAGTTGTGCACATCCTGGCTATGACATACTCCGCTTCCACTGTGGAAAGAACAATGGAGTTTTGTTTCTTTGAGGACCATGACACAAGAGATCTACCTAAAAATTGGCATGTTCCAAATGTGCTTTTCCTATCAACCTTACATCCGCATAGTCCGCATCAGAATATCCTACAAGGTTAAATTTTGATCCTTTTGGATACCACAACCCTACATTAGGTGTGTGCACTAGATATCTTAGAATTCTTTTGATAGCTCTTAAATGACATTCTTTAGGGATAGCTTGAAATCTAGCACACATTACACACACTAAGCATAATATCGGGCCTAGATGCACAAAGGTGAAGTAAGGAACCAATCATGGAATCATATACCTTTTGGTCCACGCTAGTTCCATCTTCATTGAGGTCAAGATGTCCATTTGTTCACTTGGGTGTCTTGATGGGTTTGGCCTTGTCCATATTAAACTTTTTGAGTACATATTGAGTATACTTGGTTTGAGTTATGAACGTGCCATCCTTGAGTTGCTTGACTCGAAATCCTAAGAAAAACTTCAACTCCCCCATCATGGACATCTCAAACCTTTCCGTCATTATCTTGCTAAACTCATCACAAAAGGACTTGTTAGTGGAACCAAATATAATGTCATCGACATATATTTGGCATACAAATAGGTCATCATCAAAGTGCTTTGTGAATAGAGTATAATCAGTTTTTCCTATCCTAAAACCATTTTTAATAAGGAAGTCCCTAAGACACTTATACCAAGCTCTAAGAGCTTGTTTGATGCCATAGAGACCTTTGTGCAACTTGTAAACATGGTTAGGATATTCTTGAGCCTCAAATCTGAGGGGTTGCTCCACATACACTTCCTCCTTTATTGGTCTATTTAGGAAGGCACTTTTCAAATCCATTTGATAAAGCTTGAAATCATGGTGAGTAGCATAGGCTAATAAAATACGAATTGGCTTAAGCCTAGCTATGGTAGTAAAAGTTTTATCAAAATTCAAACCTTCGACTTGTGAGTATCCTTTGGCCACAAGTCTTTCCTTGTCCCTTGTTACCACTCCACGTTCATCTTGTTTATTGCGGAACACCCACTTGGTACCTACAATATTGGCATTTGGTCTTTTTACCAATTCCCAAACTTCATTCCTCTTAAAGTTGTTCAACTCCTCTTGCATGGCCACCACCCAATCCGGGTCTTGTAGTGATTCCTCCACCCTTAGGCCTTGTTTGGAAAGCTCGGGATGGGAGTATTTTTCAGCCCAATCCACGTCTCACATGGGCTGAAATACATCCCTGTCCAAATTACTCGTCGTGGGCCAAAAATGTATTTGGGTACCGCGTGTATCAGTCCAGCCCATTTCTGATCCACTCCTAACCGCGTGGAAATCGAGCGACTCATCCGCAGGCCAGGACGCAGAGCCCTCTAGCCTCCTCGCCCAACTCCTCACCCGCCGTCCTCCTCCTCGCGACTCAACCCTAGGGCGACGACGGCGAAGGCGGGCGCTACTTTTCGCCAAATTGAAGCCGGGCGCCTCCTCTCTCGCGACGCAACTCCTCCCCGCTCCTCATCGCCTCCCTTCCTCAGATCGACTGCAGCGGTGGTGAGTCTCATCTTCATCCTCCCAACCCCTCGTTCACTTCGTCTAGGGTTTCGCCGTGTTTACTACTTGTGTTGTGTGTCGTAGATCCATCGAGAACGAGCTTTTGCTACCCGGTAGCAAGCATCCGCGTGACTCCAGCGTCATACCCTAGCAAGCAAACCGGTATTTCACCTCCTCTTCCTACTGCACTGTCCCCTCCTTCTGTATTAAGTTGTTCTTTGATGGCCATATCCTGTTCTTTGTTGTTTGTTCTTAACAGTTGTTGATTGGTCTTGTTATTTCTTATCAGCTTATGTTGATAATACTCTTGTCAGCTGACCTAGCTGTTGGAATCTGATAGCATGTGTGGCGTAGGGTTCTTTTTTTTTTGTTTATTGCTCTATCAAATTATAAATGATACGATTTAGGGCTACTCTGCTATTTGCTACCTTAGTATAAAGCTAATTTGGTGGTCCTGGTTTGGCTGTTGGCCATTTTGGAGTTAACTGCTTTTGCTTGTTTGCATTACTTCTACTAAACAGAAGCAATATGCTTATAGTCAGGACCCAATACTTCTTTCATGCGTTACCTTGTGTAATGTTATGTTAATTACTGCAGCTTAATGCTAGCTTTCTTCATGCAATATACATTGTATAGTTTTGCTGTTTGTTTCCCTGTACTTAACTTGTCTGGAAAATTAAGGTGTGGCATTGGAGTTTTCCACTATTATTAGAATCTTAGGGGTGCCAGGATATCAGAAAGATCGTATAACGAGTCCAATGAGCTCATAAGTAGTTAATAATGTATGTCTTATTCTGTCAAAAATGGATACTAGAAATAGGTCGGGATGTAGTTTTGTTGGCAGGTCTGAGCTCTCCCTCTCTTCTCTCCTCTCCCTGTTCTCTATTCTGAACTGAATGGAACAGTAGGCAAAAGAAGTGAGCTGCTGTGATGCAGCTGTTAAGTGCGCCGCAAGGCTTTATATATACTTGCTAATAGGCTGTTACACAGCTGACTAGAGACTGAGTCTCCCTCTAACTCAGGAACTAACTTGACTGAAACTGATTCCCCTAGGGATCAGGTCTAACAGTCTTCTGCTAACTGAAAAATAAAATTTCAACACCTCTGTCGACAGTGACAGGGTTTATTTAGAAACTAATACCTGAAAAACACAAGGGTTACTCACAAGTTTTGATAATTTGGTATGTCATTTAATAATGGATGGCAATCGCATGGTTTCTGATCACATCTAAAATGAATTGTCCAATCAACGCAGAATACAATGACTCATCTGATTTCATCTGAATATAAATGGATGTAAGAAAAAGTTAACTAGTTGTTCTTACATAATTAGGATATTCCCATAATAAGGATATATGTCTGCTCATGTATGTCTGTTTTGTTTTATTTATATATATGCCTGATATGATGTTCTTCATAATTCCAATCTGCTCATGTATGTTTGGTCTGTTATATATTACTTGGTAGCAGAATGGACTCGAGACGGGAGCACATAATTAGGAAGAAAGAAGAGGATGATGAATTGATGTTGTTTCTTCTACCCACTTTATATCTTTTGGGTAGTAGTAATAGGACAACGAAAAAACAAAGGCACACATCTAGTCGCATTGGGAAAGAACTCATAAAAGAAATTCTTGATGGACATGAGAAGGATTGCCGTGTAGCATTTCGCATGGAAGCAAACATCTTTAGAAAGATTGCTTCCTATCTTAGAACAGAAAAACTCCTACGTGATACAAGAGGTGTGAGAGTGGAGGAGCAATTAGGAATGTTCATGTTTATGCTATCGCACAATGCCAGTTATGAGAATCTACAATATGAATTCAAGCATAGTGGGGAAACAATCCATCGACATATCAAAGCAGTTTTTGATATAATTCCTGCCCTCACATATCGATTCTTGAAGCCAACCCTTACAAATGAGACACATTGGAAGATCAGAACTGATACAACACGCTTCTTTCCATACTTTAAGGTGAATAAATTAGCACACTATTTGACCTATTACCAACATATTTCTCCAAAAAGATATAACTCACATCTATATTTTTTTCAGAACTGCATTGGTGTTATTGATGGCACCCATATTTCAATCACTATAATTGAGGCCAAGCAAGCTCCATATAGGAACAGAAAGGGCACACTAAGCTAGAATGTCATGCTAGCTTGTGATTTTGACCTTAACTTCACTTTCATCTCTTGCGGTTGGGATGGGTCTGCAACTGATGCTAGGGTTCTACGGTCTGCTCTGCTTGGTGGTTTTCATGTACCGGAAGGAAAGTATTTTCTTGTTGATGGAGGCAACGCAAACACACCATGTTTCCTTGCTCCTTATCGTGGTGTGAAATATCATCTAAAAGAGTTTGGACGTGGTCACTGACGACCAAACAACTATAAAGAGTTGTTTAATCACCGCCACGCAGTATTAAGAAATCACATAAAAAGGGCAATTGGGGTGTTGAAGAAACGTTTTCCAATTTTAAAAGTTGGAACACATCATCCTATGACAAACCAAGTGAAGATACCGACAGCTGTTGTAATTTTCCACAATCTTATCCATATGGCTGGATAACCAACCAGATAACATACCACCTTCCTCATTTGTTGACCTTCCTAGGGGAGCTAGTAGCCACAATAATGATACGTCCTCTTTTAGTAGTCAAATAGAAAATGGGAATGCTGTGAGAGATGTAATTACTATGCAGATGTGGGAGGATTACTCTCACAATCAATTATGATATAATTTATACTTGATAGTTATGGATTTATTCTGTTTTAATATATAGTTATAATTTATTTAAGGCAGCGGTAATGTTTGGAAGAGGCTCTCGAAAAATTAACTTAATGCAAGCTGCATCTGTGCAAAGTAAGTCATCACCGAGGAGTGGTAAACGGAAGAAGAGGTCACCAAAAGGTATTGGTCCTGATTTTTCTGTACAATAGATTTTTAGAGCTATATAATAGATTATTCTGTACAGCAAAATCTTCTAGGGCAAATTGGAATCCTGGTTTGGAAAAGGGTTTGGTACAAATACTCCGTGATCACGACAAAGAGAATGAACTAAAGAGAGATTTTAAAGTGCTTAAGAAGCCCGTAAACAAAGTGGGGTGCATTGGGATGACAAGCTTTGTAGGATAATTGCTGAACCTCCAATTTGGGATAACATCATTATGGTAGTTTTTTCCTTACTATATTTTAGTACTATACATCATTTTGTATCATATATTTATTATGTTTAACCTATTCTTGTATGTTCCAGTCACATCCTAAAGCTAGTAAATTTCAGAGACAAGGTTTCCCTCTATATGATGATTTGGAGAAGCTATATGAAGGTAATCATCATTTCTGGTTATTGTCAATATATTTATGTTAATATATTTATGCAACTTAACTCCTTTGTGAAGGAAAAACAGCAGAGGGAAAGTTGTCTTTTATCTCTATTGAGCCAAAATAAGATGATGATGTGAGCATCATACAACCACCAGTGGAGCAGGTTAAGCATGATAGAGTTGTGGGAAGTCTGGCTTTTTTATATGGTTATAATGATGATGAACTTGATGATGATGACGGTGATGTGAGGATATATTCTGCAACATCTTCAAGAAGGGATGCATCTGGTTTATCAAGTGACAAAAGGAATGCTGCTAAAAGAGATGAAGAGCCTGCTGAAATGTGTTCTGCTACAAGGTACATTATCAATACTTAAATGTGTAGATAGGCTATTTGATACCGCTGTAGATGAAGAACTTTGTGTATTTATCTCTGTTTTGACTATTCTAGGAAAAATATTGGACGGAAGCGTATGCAAAATAGAAATGTCGCTGAGATGATGGAAAGGTACTTAGAATTGAAAACAAAGCAAACAGAGGAGGAAGTTGCAGAGCACGAAAGAGCTAGAGCTAAGGCAGGGGCTGCTGATTTTTCCATTCAGAATTGCATTGCTTTAATAGCCACAATGGATGAACTATCAGGTGAAGAAAGAGCAGATGCATATGATATTTTCAAAGACATTCAAAACAGAGAAATCTTCATGACAGCTGATCGTTCTTCACGCTTAATATGGCTAAAGAAAAAAATTGTAAGTGTCATTTAACCTTGTGCTTTGCAAAGTTACATACTAATTTTAGCTTATGCTGCTAGAACCTTATTCGAACCTTATTCACAAACTAGCATATACTCTTTATGGTGCTTTTTGCAAAGCTCTTCATGCCTTACACAACCCTAACTCGGCCATGACTCTATTGAATAAGATCTGTGATAAGTTAGAATCCATCTTGCAATTCAGATAGTCCACATAGCAGTGGGTGCCACAGCTTCGTGCCAAAAGCTTGTTGGTGTTGTTGCTGTATTACAAAGCAACACCCTGATTAATTCGTTAGAGCTTCCGAGGTGTGAAGTTGTGAGGATAGACGGTGGTAAAATATACTTACAAGATACTAGAGTGAAAGAATATTTGGTATATTGAATTGTCTGACACAAATGGAAGTGCATGATTTATATGAAAGAAAATTGTTTTCATGTAGTATTGTACATTTGATTGTTGGAGCATGTATGATCAGCTTCAGATCAGCATATCATATTGTTTTGATTGAATCTGCTGGAGCAGTTTGATTAATTGAATTCCATCTATTGTATACAACCTAAAATTATGATTTTAACAATGTTGTCCATTTTGCTGCAGAGGTTGATCAATTCATGTTATTAGATGGTAAGATGGCGCCTAGAGACCAAGGTTTAGAATGGCAGGTCTTCTTTTATGGAGAAGAGTATGTAGTTCAATTTCAAGCTCGAATTTAGTTGCAGGTCCAGAATGGTAGCTCTTCTTTTGTAGAGAGGATGTTAGTTATTGTATGAAATTGCAAGATTGGAACAACTTTTGGTGTTAAGCTAGGCTTGATTTAACTCCGCCTAGACCATTTTTCATCTAGCAGTTCCATTCAGTTTGGTGGCATCAATGTTGGCTAATATTTTTGATAGATATATGTTTTTAAACTCACCGGGTTTGGTGATTGTATTGACCTCATATCTCTCTGTTACTTGCAAAACTTGAATATGATGAGGCGGTACAACTATTTAGAAATTATTCAACGAATTATTGTTATGTCTTAGAATTTTTAATCCAAGGCCAAACCGTTTTTTGCAGTGACATAGAAGTGATAAAGATATGACCTTGTATTAATTTACTATCATTTTGCATTTTTGTTGTACCTGTATGTTGCAATCCAAAAGTTTTTTTCATTAGCCAAATGACCATAAAGTTTTTCCCTGTCAAATTCTAAATCCAAGATGGATTGGGTGGATGAAGTGGAACCACCCAACACTCTCCGGTGTAGGAACCCATGTGGGATTGTTTCCACACTACTCAAACAAGGCCTTAAGGGTTCCAGAGAAGAAACAAACGAGTAATGTTCACAAAATTTGCTACACGAGATCGAGTGATTACCCCTTTAGTAATATCACCAAGAATGTTGTCAACGGGGTGATCTCATTGAACACTTTGGTGTACTCTTTGATATGCCATTTGGGGTCTTGGATCAACTTCATCTTTATCATCAACTCCCTCTTGATCCTTGCCATCATCTTGATGTTGATCAACTTGATCTTGAGAATCTTGTTGTTGATCATTTTGAGCTTGATCTTGCACTTGTGTTGGGGGAGCAGCTTGTGTTGAGGATTGATCCACTTGACCTTATTTTTTCTCTTGTGGGCGTACATCACCAATGGCCATCCTTCTTAGTGCTATGCAAGGTGCTTCCTCTTCATCTAGCATACATTGGTCAACTTGCTCTACTTGAGAGCCATTAGTTTCATCAAACAGTACATCACGTGCTATTTCTACACAACCGGAGTTTTTGTTAAAAACACGGTATGCATAAGTGTTTGAATAATAACCAAGCAAGAATCCTTCATCGGATTTGGATGCAAATTTTGAAGTACTAGGTTTCTTGTTAAGAATATAGCACTTGCTACCAAAGACTCTAAAGTATAAACATTTGGCTTGTTATCGGTTAGAAGCTCATATGGTGTTTTTTTAAAGTCGATGAAGATAGAGTCGGTTTGTGGCATGACAAGTGATGTTAATCGCTTCAGACCAAAACCTACCCGAAGTCTTGTACTCATCAAGCATGGTTCTTGCCATCTCAATGAGTGTGCAGTTCTTCCTTTCGACAACTCCATTTTGTTGAGGAGAGTATGTAGCTCAAAACTCATGTTTGATGCCATCTTCATCAAGGTACTCCACCACTTGAGTATTAATGAACTCGGTGTCGTTGTGACTTCTAATCTTCTTGATTCTTAAGAAGAATTCATTTTGAGCTCTCCTTAAAAAATTTCAGCAGTCCTTGTGTTTCACTCTTTTTATACAAAAAGAACACCCAAGTGAAACTAGAAAATCATCAACTATGATGTAACAACACTCTATGATGATAGAGTAGCCCCACAGACCAACACTAGTTTTATTGCGCACTTTTGTCCTCACTCGTGCGCACCCGAGAAGACTTCTCGGTCGGTCACTCATCCCGAAATTTCTCCGAGCCAAGCACGCTTAACCCGGGGTTTTTTTACAGGTGGGCTTCAGCAAAAGAAGGTATACCTTGATGATATGAGTATTCTATCAGTCCTCTTAAGTCAAAAGTCAAGATGTCACAATCCAACCCCCTTAGAAGACCGACGTCCTCGTCGGTCAACGTCAAGAAAGTAACTTCCCCTCTTAGCCACGTCCATACGTTTAGTACTGGCATACGTATATCGTACATCCTGTTAGCAGCATACGTACCATACCGTGTCCCTTACAGAGGACCCACGTGTCATGTGTACGTACCCACGTCCCTGACACGTGCGCACCCGTGAAACTGCAGGGGTCGGCTCTGATACCATTTGTAACAGCTCTCTAGGATCATAGACTAGCCCACAGACAAACACTAATCTTTTCTATGAACTTTTGTCCTCACTCGTGCGCACCCGGGAAGACTTCCCGGTCGGTCACCCATCTTTAAATTTCTTCGGGCCAAGCACGCTTAACCCCGGGGTTCTTTACAGATGGGCTTCCGGAAAAGAAGATATACCTTGATAATAAGAGTATTCTACCAATCCTATTAGGCCGGGAGCAAGGGTGTCACATACGACAAGACCATATTTGTTACCGCCTATTCTTATGTAAGCAATTGGACCAAAAAGGTCCATATAAAGCAACTATAAAGATCTTGTTGTGGTCATCACATTCTTTGCGGGATGAGTTGCTCCAATTTGCTTTCCAGCATGACAAGCACCAAAAGGCCTATCTTTCTCAAACACGACATTGGTTAGTCCTAAGATGTGATCGCCTTTTGGAAGTTTTTTTATAAATTCCTCATACCAACATGGGCTAGTCTCCTATGCCACAACCAACATATGTTAGTATTTGCAATTAAACATGTGTCAAGTTAAGCATTATCCGTGGAAAAATCCACAAGATAAAGCTTTCCCTTTAGCACATCCTTAAATACAATTGAGTTGTCACTTCTTCTAAAAACGATCACACCTTCATTAGTAAACATGCAGTTGTATCCTTTTTCATAAAGTTGTGAAACGGATACTAAATTATAATCAAGACAATCTACATGCGAGACATGGGAAATTGAATGTTGAGAGGAAATAACTATTGTCTCCAAAGGAGATGCTTTCACTTGGATTATCATTTCATTCATATACAATGAACATGTTCTCTTAGGTCGTGTGATTTGTGCACCCACTATCAAGTACCCATTTTGATCCACCGGAGGAGTATGCCTACAAAACAAGTTATGTCTTGGTTTTAGGTACCAAAACTTGTTTGGGTCCTCTCAAGTTAGTCACAAGAGTTTTGGGAAACCACACACAAGTTTTTGGTTTCTTATGGTGTGGCCCAACATATTTAGCAATAACTTTTCCAAATTTATTTCTCATTAGAACATAAGAAGCATCAACATGATGAAATGGCATAGTTGAAACTAAATGATCATTTGTATGATGAGAGTTGTTTAAGTGCACATACTTGGATGAGCTTTCTTTAACAAAGGTAATGTGTTTCTTGTTGTTCTTAATGAATCTAGTGTTTTCTTTCCCACCTCTAGCATATATAAGACCATCTTTGATTAGAGGAGATCTAGAGTTCTAATATGCACTTCTTGCATTATTAAGTTTTTCCTTATCAAATACGCATTTCTTAACTTGGGATTTTTCTTGGCCTGCACTAAGTTGCTCCTTTAAGTTTATTATCAGTTTTGCACAATTACAACTTGTCGGAGTGCGTGAGCTGCGACACTCCTTCTGGCCTGCTATGGAAGCAGCCCGCGAGGTTGTTTGGTTGGAGGGGGCTTGGCGCCCTCACGCAATCAGGCTCGAGGGAGCGGATGAACACCGAGAGTTACTTGGTTCGGGAGTGCTTGTTGTATTGGTTGCTTGTATGTGCGTGAGAGGGTGTAGGGTCGCGAATGCGGAAGCCTTTGTCGGGTGGTTACCCCAGTCCTTTTATAGTCCAAGGCATGGGTGGTTACAATGTGGCTTGGGGCCTGACAGGTGGCCCTGAAGCTATGCGAACCCTATACATGATCTAGGATTTTGTACTATGAGCGGAGTAGCCGGAGGGGGAGTTAAGTAATGTCACCGTAATGGCGAACGGGCAAAGAACGGAGGCGTGCGTAGTGGGTTGGTCGTGAGACAAGTGTGCTTTCCTTTCCTCTAATCATCTCGGTTGGGCAGCAACATCTTGTTGCTTAAAGATTTGTCAGTGGTAATGTTTGGCCACTTCTTCATCTTCGAATAAGGAGCTTTCAACATTTGAGTCCCACTCCTTTCCTATGTGAGTAGCTCCAAAGAACTTCTTAGTCTTGAAGGTCTTCTTGTTTGAGGCTTTGCTTCCTTCTTCTTCTTCTTGTCCTCATCTTCATCTTTCATCTCATGAGGACAACTAGCAATGTTGTGTCCACATTTGCCGCAATTATAGCAGACTCGTTTTATCTTTGATCTTGCTTTGTCCTTGGACTTGTTCCCCATAACTTGAGCTCTTCTTCTTCCTCATCATACTTTTGAACTCTCTTATGAAGAGGGTCATCTCTTCATCATCCATAGAGCTCTCATAATCACTTTCTTCATTTGAGCTTTCATCTTGCACTTCCTTGCCTTTTGACTTCTTGGAGGCTTTGAGTGCAATATCATGTCTTTTGGATGATTTTATCTTGTGCAACTCATTTACATGCTTGGCCTCTTTTTCCATCATCTCATGGCTCACAAACTTTTCAAGAACCTCACCGGGAGTCATGGATTCAAAACAAGGGTTCTCCCGTATTAAGGTGCAAAGTGTGAGATTGCACACCGTAGCAGTTCTCTCATTCTTTTGACCACTTCATAGTCAGTCCACTTCTTGCAACCATGGGCTCTACTCTTGTTGATGAGTATCTCGAGCTGGTTGTACATTTCTTGAGGGGTTTCATTGTCTTCTATTGCAAACCTTCCAAGCTCCCTCTCAATCATCTCAATCTAGGCTTCATGGATGGACTTGGTCCTTCATGTGCAACCTTGAGAGTGTCCCAAATATCCTTGGCAATCTCCAATCCATCCACCTTGTGAAAATTCTTATTTTGACAATGATGAGATGATGACAGCTGCGGCTTGAGCGTTGCGGTGAATTTGTTGCTCTTGCTCCGGAGTAATCTCTTCATCATATTCCGAAATCTCTACACATGTACACAAAACACTCCAAAGACCGGGGTTAAGCGAGATAAGATGCAATTTCATGTTATGCCTCCACATCTTGTACCATCAAGATGGGGAGGCTTGCCAACAGGAATATAAAGGAAATTAGCATTGTTATTCAAACATTCATAGTTAAAAGGATATCGGGAGTAGTCCTTGGACTCCCCCTCCTTCTTCTTTTTTTTCTTCTTCTTGTCATCCTTTCTTTTTTTTTGATCAAGGCCATGAGATGCTCCACTTCCTTGTCTTCATCACTTGAGGTATCAAAGCGTCCTCTTCGACCTGCATGCCTCCTCCTCATAGAAGGAGTCACGGAATTTACTTCATCATCACCCTCACATGTGTGAGAGTGATGTGAGTCATCTCGCTCACCATCACCTTTATCACTTTGCTTCTCCCCCTAGTAATAGGTGTTTGTATCCCCCATGTCCTCTTCGAGCGGTTAAGCACTTAAATAAAGAGTTAGGATCTGATACCAATTGAAAGGTGCCTAGATGGGGTGAATAGGCAAATTTAAATTGAAACACAATAATTAACATACTTTGTTCTGTCACGTTCGGACAAGTCCGAAGATATTTTGTACAAGTCCAAAATTTTGGATAAGTCTGATCAAATAGCACTTGTCCGAAGTTGGTCGCAGCTGAAATAAATATAGCTAGTTTTAGGTCAAGTCTATGAGTGATATGATCTAGGAATAGCTCTTAAACAAAACTAGCAGCCTATTGAGTGAGTTTGATGATCTAAATATTAAAGTAATTCAAATCTAGGGTTTGATCAACACAAGCAAGAGCAATAATGTGAAATATGATGAATAAGTAAATAAACACAAATGGACACGAGGATTTGTTCACTGAAGTTTGATTCTACACAGAAATCTACGTCTCTATTGAGGACTTCACAAAGGACCAGGTCTCTTTCAACCCAAACCCTCACCAAGGGGTCACAAAGATCAAACTTTGTTGTTCCACTATCAAATCATGGGTAAATACAAACTTCTCGGGTCTCACCACAAGTTGGGAGTCACCGGGCGACACCTAGCTGCCTAGGGACAAAGTCCCAAGAGTAATAAACACAAACCACCGCAGCGAGAATGTGTGAAGATCAGCAAGCTCAACCCGAGGTGCTCTTCTTCTTGATTTTCCTCAAAAACCCTCAAATCCTCACAAGATTCGAATTTGAGTGCTATAGGGTGCGTGTAACACCCCAAAATGTGGCAAAATATGAATTCAAATTTATTGGACGTGATGCATGTTAAAGGAAATTTCAAATTCAAACCGGAATTCAAATCTGAAGCAAAAACAGAAAAAAAAAGGAAGGAAAAATGAAAACGGCCACTGGGCCGAAACCCACCTCAACAGCCCCAGTCGGCCCAGCAGCCTGCGGCCGTTTTCCCCTCCCCTCTCTCTCTGTTGTGCGGGGCCCGGCCGTCAGATCCTTCTTCTCCCAACCGCCACCGCTCCTTCCACGCTCCATCGTGCCCGCCCTCTCCGAATTCCGCACACTCAGGCCACGATCTCCAGCCCACTCAGTTCCGCACGGCCTCAACCGACCCCACCGCCCTCCCTCATCCATTTAAACGCCAAAGAAACTCCCCAGTCCTCCCCCGCCCGCTCAGTTTTCTCCTCCGGTCAGAACCGAAGCCTACACCGCCGTTTCTTCCAAATTCCTCCCGATTTTGCCGATCTAACGTGCGTAGATTGTTCCACCGCCACCGGAGAGCCTTGCAGGTGAAAGAGACGTCGTGTGTCGTGCCCTAGCTGCCGCCCCGACGAGCAACCCCGAGCTGCACCCCCGGACGTCGTCGACGAGCAGTCTCCAGCCACTTCGGGGTCAAGAAAGTCCCACTGGTGAGTTCCCCTACTCCTCCGCAGTCGATCCATGCAAAGAGAATTGAGTTCTAGCGCATAGCGACGAAAACCGAGGCTGCGCCGGCGAGATCGCCGCCCCCCGCCGCCGCGCGCCGCCGCGTGCGCGGGCTGGCTCCGGCCAGGGCGACGTGGCCCTCTGCGACCCGTCCGTTTTAAATCATGTGGTCCCGAATAGACTTAACCCATACCGCTTCGCAATCTAATCTCAGTCCTCCAATTAAAATCCAACGGCCCACATCAGCCCCGCGTTATAAAGGCTGAGAATCTTACGCGCTACCCCCTAGGGTTCTGAGGAAAACGGATCTAGCCCCAGAAAACTTCTGGTCTAGCCCCTGGACCCTCAAGAATATATGCAAACACGTTTAAACATCAGTTTTAGCCCCTGGACCTAATAAAAATTAGGAAAACCCCTCTATTTTACACACTTAGGCCCCTAAAAATTTAGAAAATAAGAAATTGGGCCCCACTGCAAGGGGGATTTGCACATCAACCCCTGAGGATTCTTGATTTCAGTAATTTGAACATGTGAATAGCATTTAAATTCAAATAAGTGATTCAAACTCTGATGTAATGATAATTCAAATTCTTTTTAGCACCTGAAAAGAGTTAGAGAAAATTTAGGACTGATTTTAGGCTGAAATGAAATCTGACTAAGGGCTATTTAAATTTAGTATTGCTGGAAATTCTTTTCTAGGCTAGGAATAATTCTGAAAAATAGGTAAAAATAAATATAAATTGATCCCATCAGAGAGGAAGGAAAAAGATATTTTATTGGACATTATACATCAAAATATATTCTGTGTAGGTGATATATTTTTCTATTTTAGTATTAAAGTTCACTTTTAGGTACGGAAAATAAATCTGAAAATATAGGAAAATAGGTATACATAATTGGAAAATGTCAAATGAGGTCCCCAAATCCAAAACTTCAGGTTAAGATTGTGTAGAAGATCTGAAAACCCATTTGGAGTAGGAAATTATTTTTCATGCAAATTTTATGGCTAATAAGTGTATTATCTCATATAGAAAAAGTGTTCAAATTGGAAATTCATATATAGAGTACACTTAGAAATCTGAATATTAAAGTTAAAGGTAAAATATATGTTTAAAAGTGCATGTATGCATAAGAGCAACCTATCTAGGGTAAACACAACACTTAATTATATGTATGACTTTAAATGGGTATGCATGTATGACTTGCATGAATGTATGTGTGGACTATTGCTTATGGATTGTGGTTTTCTTTTGTTATGTGTGTATTGGCATGAGTAGAACCAGCCCCATAGCAGGTCATCACCTTTCAAGATCAAGACTTTCCATTCCCGGAGCAGCAGGAAGAAGGCAAGTGTCCTTGACCACTTTGATCCTATACTAGGATGTGTAGTTAGTATTTAATTGCATTGTCAATTTGGAATATGAGACCCATGCTAGGAAGTTTCCCTAGAATTTCATTACCTTGTTTCCTTGTAGCCTTGGGTTGGGAGTTATTTTATTTTGTCATTCATTTATGCTACTCATGCTTAGCCCTGCATAGAATGGGATAAATGGGATATGAGATCATCACCTTGATTACTTTACCCTTGAATGGAATATTATGAATTATGTAGAGGTAGGGATCTAGACAAGTTGGATGCTTGGTTGGTGCTGCGTGCACGAGACTCGGGTTTGTGTTTAGTGCTTGCCTGGATCCTAAGGACCGGTTCATGGAGCATGTAACCTGGCTTTACCGTTCCAACCACATGCTGAGATGGGGCAGCTTGGCCAATTAATTAGGTGCATCTCGACGTAGTATGGGTGTTTGGATGGTGCGGGGAATAGGTGTCAGCTGGACTACCATATGAACCGCAAGGCTCAAGAGGGGGCCACTGCAGCGGGGTTGGAGCCTCTTGGATGCTGTTTGGGGTGAAACCTTAGTGGGCCCACACTCGTCGGGAATCCCTTTGTAAAGGCCTCGTAGTGATCTCCTGGCTACACACCTCTGAAGTGTGAACGTGGTTCGCGGCCACTGGCAAAATGGAGGTTAACTAGTCCACCCGGCAATGGGGGATGAAATCACTACATGTGGGTACAGTGGTGTAAACTCTGCAGAGTCGAAACTATCATGACAGCCATGCTCACGGTCAAGAGCGACTTGGACTTATTCATGATTAGAGGATGATGAATTGGGAAGTTGAGGATGTTAAGCGGGGAGCTTAACATTGGAAATGATGTTATGGTTACTTGATATTGATGTTGGCTTAGGGGATTGGGACCATTTCACCTACGTAGTAATGTAGGTGCTTAATAAGCTAAGGTGATAGGTATTTAATTGTGTAGTGCTTTAACCATGGGTTCAACCTCTCCTTGCTCTAGCCATGCATGACATAACTTTCCCACACTTGCTGAGTACCTACGGTACTCAAGCTTTCTTTTCTGTTGGTTTTAAATTGCTTCTCAGGCCAAGGGAATGACGTGGCGTACAACGACCAAGACTTCGGCCCCAAAGAAGAAGTTCCCCGGGCAACGCCTGTGATGGAGCCCACAAGACTTATCTTCCGCTGTTGGTTTATTCATATGTTATGAACATATTATCGTCCATCGTGACGTTATGTTATGTAAGACTTATTTATATTCGAACACTTGGCTTGTAATATAATGATGCTTCACTTTTTGTCATCACTTGTATGAGAAAATGATCCTGGCATACATGTGATAGACACTCGGTCGTTCTTCGAAAAAACCTGGTGTGACAAAAGTGGTATCAGAGCCAGGTTGCCCGTAGGAACATGGACCTAGGTAGAAATGGACGTATTTAAGGATCTTATGTTCTTAAAAACTATTTTACAAAAGGTGTGGGGTAAAAGTGTTAATTAATGTTGTTTCTTTATTTTAATTGGTCATCTTGCCTCAACTTTTATTCAAAACATAGTATTTATTTAATTATTGTCTAACATGGTTTTAAATGTTTTATGTTTTAGATGGTTCGCATGGTCCGCACCGCTCGCAAGGACTGAGAGTTCCTGTAGCTGCCCTTGCCTTGAGGGAGGAGAACCGCCCGGTAACGTACCACTCCTACGGGTTGGCAGTAGGAGGCTTGTTGCGCCGTCTTCGGCGTATGCTTCACACCACCGGCAACGTGGGCAAGCTGATCATACACTACAGCTCCACCAGGACCATCCGTGAAAAGCGTGAAGAATGGATCTCAGAGATGAGGATTATCAACGACAACAAGCTGCTCAAGATCCACCGCTCTCCAGCCTATCGGGCGACTCAGGCCGATGTTGAGAAGGATGTCACCTGGGAGGCCATCACCTGCCAGAGTTACATCAACCGTGGCCACCTGGACAGGACTGAGTACATGTATGTCCTCCAGCGTGAGAGTGGCACCGCGGAGTACAAGTACCCGCCGGTGCAGCAGGGGACTTCTCATGAGCACATGGACATGTGCTTGGAGGATGCAACTATGCTCAGCACTCGACTGCAGCAGTGCCAGCAGGAGCTTCAGGATGTCTGTAACACCCTGAAGGAGACTGAGGCGTTGCTTCGCCCCAGCTTGAGGGCGAGGGAGAGAGGAGATGGGAACGAACTGTGTGTCACGGAGAATGGCACATGGACTCCTGACTCCCCAGACCGCCGGGCGAACAAGCGTCGCCGCACTTCTCCACCAGCAGCTTCCCCACCTAGAGCGGAGTCTGAGGGCAGCCGCAATGATGAGGAAGACCCCGACGAGCCAGCTCAGTGATACGAGTCGTTTAGAGTTATTTCCCTTATTTCAGCATGTTATCGAGTAATCGAGTCAAGAACCTATCTATTTGCTTGTTGATGTTTGGTGTGTGACGTGAGTTGTGGGAGCCGTGGGCACTTGTCCACAACCTCGTCTTTATGATTGCATTTGCTTTTGTGTGTGAAACCTTATGAATCAATAGTTACATTTGTTTTTGTATGAGACATGGTGCCTAAGAGTCTATGCGAGATTTTCAGAAATTGTCTAAATTTTAATGTCTCAAAAGTTTAAGTTTATACAAGCAATGTGGGAAATTAATGCGTAATGATTAAGTTGACATTTGGTTAATCATAATAGATGGCCGGAAGAGGAAGAGGTCGTGGTGCCCACCCCAATAACAACAACAGCAATGAGGCTGCCAATCCTCACCTTCCTCGATGGCAAGGGAGGGGTGGTCGCCGAGGAGGAGCTGATCCTATCTACCAAATGATCGACAATCAAAATCAGCTCATCCAGAATTTGACTCAAGTGGTGGCCAATTTACACCAAGCTCCACCCCTGCAGGCTGCACCACGTCAACCAAGGCTGAGTGAGTTTCTGGGAACTCAACCCCCAAAGTTTGTGACTGCTGCTGAACCTCTGGAGGCAGATGACTGGCTCAAAACCATTGAGAACAAGATGAGGATCATACATTGCCAAGGGTATGATAGGGTGATGTTTGCCTCTCATCAATTGCATGGACCCGCTGCTGATTGGTGGACCACTTACGTGGCAGCCCATCATGACCTCGAGAACATAACTTGGGAAGAGTTCAAGCGCAGTTTCCACAACCACTACATACCAAGGGGAGAACTCAAGAACAAGAGGAAGGAGTTCTTAGGACTGCAGCAGGGCAACATGACTGTGAGGGAGTACCTCACCAAGTTCACCCAACTGTCCCGTTATGCACCACGGGACATCGAAACTGATGAGCAGAAACATGACTGTTTTGTGGAAGGACTTACATTGGAAATGCAATGTGCAATGTCCTGCAACGAATATGAAAGTTTCCAAAAGATGGTGGACAGGACGTTTGTTGTGGAGAGGAAGCTGAAGGCCTTGGAGAATGAAAACAAGAGGAAGATGGGATGGTCACACCAAGCATAAAGCAGCAACACACGTCCACGTCTGATGCAGCAACCTGCAGGGCAGACGAGCCGTGTTGTAGTACCCTACTCAACACCGAGAGGGTACAACCCGAACTTCAGGCCTCCATCAGCACCAGTACAGCCGCAGCGTCAGTTTGTGCAGCAGCCAGGCCCCACTTATCAACCTCCACCAGCAGGACAAGGGCCACAGAACCAACCCCAAGGTAACAAAGGCCAAGCACCTAAAGTTGGGGTGCAATGCTTCAATTGTGGTGAAGTGGGGCACTACGCTCACAAGTGCCTAAAGAAGAAGCCTATGCAGCCACAGCAGCAGAATATGATGCGAGGACGGGTGGACCACATGACCATGGAAGAAGCACAGGAGGCACCTAATGTGGTAATTGGTAAGTTCCCTGCAAATTTACACATTGCAACCATTTTGTTCGATCCTGGTGCTACCCACTTTATTGCTCAATAATTTGTTAAGAAGCATGATCTAGCAACAACACAAATGAATCATATATTAGCAGTGAACTCTCGAGGGGGAGAAATAAGAACAAGACAATTGTGCCCCAAAGTGAGTCTAGACATTAATGGGGTAGTATTTACTGCAAACCTCATAGTGATAAACTCACAAGGGGTAGATATTATTTTGGGTATGGACTGGTTGACCAAGCATAAAGGCATTATCCATTGTTCAACTAGAACGGTGGAACTAACTCACACTAGTGGCACCAAAGTAAAATTCGTAGCTGTCCAAGGACCTAGGAGGGACATTAAACTCAATCAGATGGACGTGAAATTGGAAGAGATAAGGGTCATCAAGGAATACCCGGATGTTTTTCCTGAGAAGTTGCCAGGTATGCCCCCGGACCGTGAAGTGGAGTTTGCGATTGAACTCGTGCCTGGGACAGCCCCGATATACAAAAGGCCTTACCGGATGGACTCCAAACAACTGGAAGAGCTCAAAGAACATTTACGGGAATTGAGAGAGAAGGGGTATATTCGTCCTAGTTCCTCACCATAGGGAGCTCCAGTGATATTTGTGCCCAAGAAGGACGGAACCCAAAGGCTATGCGTAGACTATCGTGCGTTGAATGAGGTGACCATCAAGAACAAGTACCCATTACCCCGCATTGAAGACCTATTTGATCAGTTGAGGGGAGCTTGTGTATTCTCGAAAATTGATCTCAGGTCGGGATATCACCAACTGAAGATAAGACCAACCAACGTTCCCAAGACGGTTTTCGTATCTCGGTACGGGCTGTATGAGTACACCATCATGCCGTTCGGGCTAACTAATGCCCCGGCGTACTTCATGTATCTCATGAACAAGGTATTCATGGAGTATTTGGACAAATTTGTGGTGGTTTTCATTGATGACATTCTCATCTTCTCCAAAGATGAAGAAGAACACGAGAAGCATCTAAGACTGGTGTTGCAGAAGTTGAGAGAACACCAACTATATTCCAAGCTAAGCAAATGTGAGTTTTGGCTGAAGAGAGTTCCCTTCTTAGGACATATAATCTCGGAAGGAGGAATCTCCGTGAATCCCGCCAAGATCGTGGATGTGCAGAAGTGGAAGACCCCTAAAAATGTCGGGGAGATCCGGAGCTTCTTAGGATTGGCTGGGTACTATCGACGATTCATTGAGGGCTTCTCCAAGATCTCAAGACCCCTCACCAAATTGTTAAAGAAGGGAATCACATTCACGTGGACACCGGAGTGTGAGGCAAGTTTCCAAGAGCTGAAGAAAAGATTGACAACAGCCCCAGTGCTAGTTATGCCAGACATGCAGAAGAATTTTTCGGTATATTGTGATGCTTTTGGACACGGGTTGGGATGTGTTCTCATGCAAGAGGGGCATGTTGTTGCCTATGCGTCCTGGCAGCTCCGAAAACACAAGAAGAACTATCCTACGCATGACCTAGAGCTAGCCGTAGTGGTCCACACATTGAAGCTTTGGAGGCATTACTTGATGGGAAAGAGGACAGAGATATACACAGATCATAAGAGCTTAAAGTACATTTTCACACAGCCAGACCTCAACCTCAGACAAAAGAGATGGTTAGAGCTAATCAACGATTTTGATGTGGGTATCAACTATCATCCTGGGAAAGCGAACGTCGTGGCAGATGCTTTAAGCCGGAAGGTGCATATCAACACGTTGAGCTTAAATGACACGCCTACGGAATTGAGGGAGGAGATTACAAAACTCAATCTATGTCTGGTGAATAGTGGTGAGGCCATCGCCATGGGTGGACTCCACATTGGAGCAAGACATACGCAATGGTCAGAAGGATGACGAGAAAATACAAGAGATCAGAAGACTCATCAAGGAGAATAAATCTCCTGGGTTTAGAGAGGATGAACAAGGTACGGTGTGGCATGGGAAAAGAATATGTGTACCAGAGGTAAAGGAGATCCGTGAGCTAATTCTGAGAGAGGCTCATGATTCTGACTATTCCATTCATCCTGGGAGTAAGAAGATGTATCATGACCTCAAAAGCAGATATTGGTGGTACGGCATGAAGCGGGATGTTGCGGAGCATGTTGCCCTATGTGACACATGTCAGCTAGTAAAAGCAGAACATCAACAACCCACGGGACTGTTGCAACCACTCAAAGTGCACGAATGGAAATGGGAAGAAATAGGTATGGACTTCATAGTGGGACTGCCTAGGACCCAATCGGGATATGATTCGATATGGGTCATAATCGACAGGCTGACTAAGGTAGCTCATTTCATCCCCATGAAAGAAAGCTACAGCGGATCCAAATTGGCAGAATTGTACATGTCAAGAATCGTGTATTATCATGGAGTGCCGAAGAAGATAGTGTCAGATCGAGGGACACAGTTCACCTCAAGGTTCTGGCATAAGTTACATGAAACCATGGGGACTCAGTTGAATTTCAGCTCCGCGTACCATCCACAGATCGACGGGCAGACCGAAAGAACCAATCAAATCCTTGAGGATATGCTGAGAGCTTGTGCACTCAAGAAAAATAGGAGTTGGGATAAGAACTTACCCTATGCAGAGTTCTCCTATAACAACAGCTATCAGGCTAGTATGAAGATGTCACCCTTCGATGCGTTGTATGGGAGGAAGTGCAGAACCCCATTGTTTTGGAATCAAACTGGGGAAAGCAAAGTATTTGGGACAGAGGTGCTACAAGAAGCCGAGGCAAAAGTGAGGAAGATCCGCAACAACTTGAAAATAGCCCAGACCAGACAGAAGAGCTATGCCGATATATGGATAAGAGAGCTCACTTTCAACGTAGGGGACTATGTCTATCTTAAAGTGTCTCCTATCACAGGACTTCGTGGATTCAAAGTGAAAGGGAAACTATCACCTCAGTACGGGGACCCTTCTAGATTCTGGAGAGGAAAGGCGAAGTGGCATATCAGTTAGAACTACCGGCTCGCCTATCGGATGTGCACGACGTATTCCATGTGTCACAACTCAAGAGATGCTTAAGAACACCCGAGGAGAAGTTACCCATGAATGAGGTGAATGTCCGGGAAGACCTTTCGTATGCCGACCAGCCGGTCAATATTTTGGAGACGATGGAACGCATCACCAGGAATAAAAGAACCCAAATGTGCAAAGTGTAGTGGAAGCACCACTCGGAAGCAGAAGCCACATGGGAGCGAGAAGACGAGCTGAAGGCACAGTTTTCGGATCTGTTTCCCTAGAGTCACCGATCTCGAGGGCGAGATTTCTTTTAAGGAGGGTAGAGTTGTAACACCCCAAAATGTGGCAAAATATGAATTTAAATTTATTGGACGTGATGCATGTTGAAGGAAATTTCAAATTCAAACCGGAATTCAAATCTGAAGCAAAAACAGAAAAAGAAAAAGGGAAGGAAAAAGAAAATGGCCACTGGGCCAAAAGCCACCTCAACAGCCCCAGCCGGCCCAGCAGCCTGCGGCCGTTTTCCCCCTCACCTCTCTCTCTACCGCGCGGAGCCCGGCCGTCAGATCCTTCTTCTCCCAACCGCCACCGCTCCTCCCGCGCTCGATCGCGCCCGCCCTCTCCTAATTCCGCCCACTCAGGCCACGATCTACGGCCCACTTAGTTCCACACGGCCTCAACCGACCCCGCCGCCCTCCCTCATCCATTTAAACGCCAAAGAAACTCCACAGTCCTCTCCCGCTCGCTCAGTTTTCTCCTGCGGTGAGAACCGAAGTCTACACCGCCGTTTCTTCCAAATTCCTCCCTATTTCGCCGATCTAACGTGCATAGATTGTTCCACCGCCACCGGAGAGCCTTGCAGGTGAAAGAGACGTCGTGTGTCGTGCCCTAGCTGTCGCCCCGACGAGCAACCCCGAGCTCCACCCTCGGACGTCGTCGACGAGCAGTCTCCGGCCACTTCGAGGTCAAAAAGGCCCACTGGTGAGTTCCCCTACTCCTCCGCAGCCAATCCATGCAAAGAGAATTGAGTTCTAGCGCATAGCGACGAAAATCGAGGCTGCGCCGGTGGGATCGCCGCCCCCTAGCGCAGCGCGCCGCCGCGCGCGTGGGCTGGCTCCGGCCAGGGCGACGTGGCCCTCTGCGGCCCATCCGTTTTAAATCGTGTGGTCCCGAATAGACTTAACTCGTACCGCTTCGCGATCTAATCTCAGCCCTCCAATTAAAATCCAACGGCCCGCATCAGCCCCGCGTTATAAAGGCTGAGAATCTTACGCGCTACCCCCTGGGGTTCTGAGGAAAACGGATCTAGCCCTCGAAAACTTCTGATATAGCCCCTGGACCCTCGGGAATTTATGCAAACACGTTTAAACATCAGTTTTAGCCCCTGGACTTAATAAAAATTAGGAAAACCCCTCTATTTTACACACTTAGGCCCCTGAAAATTTAGAAAATAAGAAATTGGGCCCCACTGCAGTGGGGATTTGCACATCAACCCCTGAGGATTCTTGATTTCAGTAATTTGAACATGTGAATAACATTTAAATTCAAATAAGTGATTCAAGCTCTGATGTAATGATAATTCAAATTCTTTTTAGCACCTAAAAGAGTTAGAGAAAATTTAGGACTGATTTTAGGGTGAAATGAAATCTGACTAAGGGCTATTTAAATTTGGTATTGCTGGAAATTCTTTTCTAGGCTAGGAATAATTCTGAAAAATAAGTAAAAATAAATATAAATTGATCCCATTAGAGAGGAAGGCAAAAGATATTTTATTGGACATTATAGATCAAAATATATTCTGTGTAGGTGATATATTTTGCTATTTTAGTATTAAAGTTCACTTTTAGGTACGGAAAATAAATCTGAAAATATAGGAAAATAGGTATACATAATTGGAAAATGAGGTCCCCAATCAAAAACTTCAGGTTAAGATTATGTAGAAGATCTGAAAACCCATTTAAAGTAAAAAATTATTTTTCATGCAAATTTTGTGGCTAATAAGTGTATTATCTCATATAGAAAAAGTGCTCAAATTGGAAATTCATATATAGTGTGCACTTAGAAATCTGAATAATAAAGTTAAAGGTAAAATATATGTTTAAAAGTGCATGTATGCATAAGAGCAACCTATCTAGGGTAAACACAACACTTAATTATATGTATGACTTTAAATGGGTATGCATGTATGACTTGCATGAATGTATGTGTGGACTATTGCTTATGGATTGTGGTTTTCTTTTGTTATTTGTGTATTGGCATGAGTAGAACCAGCCGCATAACAGGTCCTCACCTTTCAAGATCAAGACTTTCCATTCCCGGAGCAGCAGGAAGAAGGCAAGTATCCTTGACCACTTTGATCCTATACTAGGATGTGTAGTTAGTATTTAATTGCATTGTCAATTTGGAATATGAGGCCCATACTAGGAAGTTTTCCTAGAATTGCATTACCTTGTTTCCTTGTAGCCTTAGGTTGGGAGTTATTTTATTTTATCATTCATTTATGCTACTCATGCTTAGCCCTGCTTAGAATGGGATAAATGGGATATGAGATCATCACCTTGATTACTTTACCCTTGAATGGAATATTATGAGTTATGTAGAGGTAGGGATCTAGACAAGTTGGATGCTTGGTTGGTGCTGCGTGCACGAGACTCGGGTTTGTGTTTAGTGCTTGCCTGGATCCTAAGGACTGGTTCATGGAGCATGTAACCTGGCTTTACCGTGCCAACCACATGCTGAGATAGGGCAGCTTGGCCAACTAATTAGGTGCATCCCGGCGTAGTATGGGTGTTTGGATGGTGCGGGGAATAGGTGTCAGCTGGACTACCATATGAACCGCAAGGCTCAAGAGGGGGCCACTGCAGCGGGGTTGGAGCCTCTTGGATGTTGTTAGGGGTGAAACCTCAGTGGGCCCACACTCGTCAGGAATCCCTTTGTAAAGGCGTGGTAGTGATCTCCTGGATACACACCTCGGAAGTGTGAACGTGGTTCGTGGCCACTGGCAAAATGGAGGTTTCCTAGTCCACCCGACAACGGGGGATGAAATCACTACATGTGGGTACAGTGGTGCAAACTTTGCAGAGTCAAAACTGTTATGACAGCCGTGCTCACGGTCAAGAGCGGCTTGGACTTATTCATGATTAGAGGATGATGAATTGGGAAATTGAGGATGTTAAGCGGGGAGCTTAATATTGGAAATGATGTTATGGTTACTTGATATTGATGATGGCTTAGGGGATTGAGACCATTTCACCTACGTAGTAATGTAGGTGCTTAATAAGCTAAGGTGATAGGTATTTAATTGCGTAGTGCTTTAACCATGAGTTCGACCTCTCCTTGCTCTAGCCATGCATGACATAACTTTCCCACACTTGCTGAGTACCTACGGTACTCAAGCTTGCTTTTCTGTTGGTTTTAAATTGCTGCTCAGGCCAAGGGAATGATGTGGCATACAACGACCAAGACTTCGGCCCCGAAGAAGGATTTTAGGTTCTTGGAGTTCCCCGGGCAACGCCTGTGATGGAGCCCACAAGACTTATCTTCCGCTGTTGGTTTATTCATATGTTGTGAACATATTATCGCCCATCGTGACATTATGTTATGTAAGACTTATTTATATTCGAACACTTGGCTTGTAATATAATGATACTTTACTTTTTGTCATCACATGTATGAGAAAATGATCCTGACATACATGTGATAGTCACTCGGTCGTTTTTCGGAAAAACCTGGCGTGACAGTGCGAGAGAGGTCTAGGGGTCAAGAATGCCAGTGAAAGCTCTGGAATTCATCCTCTGCAAAATAGGGACTAGATCCCTCCTTTTATAGGGGTCCCTAAAATGTTATCGTTGCCAATCACTAAAGTTCGGACATGTCTGAACTCCATTTCGGACATGTTCGAGATTGGGGACCATCAACGGTAAAATGACGTCCTCAACTGACACTAATTTGAACTGTCCTGTTGATTCCACTTTGGACATGTCCGACATTTTTGGGACATGTCCGAGCTAACATATTTGAACCAGACCTCGGATATTCTCAGACTTCGGATATGTCCGAACTACACTTAGGACATGTCTGACCCTAAACAGAAAGTACATGTTCGAAGTGTTTTGACATGTCCCGACCTACACAGAGGGTACTTGTTTGACTTTTTCAGACATGTCCGACCCTACATAGAGCGTACATTTCTGACACTTTCAGACATGTCCGACCCTCTTGACTTAGAAACTCCAAAACCCCATAGACTTCGGACATGTTTGAATTTTTTTAGATATGTCCGTGTCTACTCAAAGAGTACTTCTCCGAAACCTTCACACATGTTCGAGGCTACATAGAGAGCACTTATCTGAATCTCTCTAACATGTCCAATCCAAGGTTAAATGACCTGAGAACCCTTTTCTACACTAAGGGTTGTTTTAATTGGGATTGAGCTTGCTTTTTCTTTGATGCTTGTTGTGTTCCTCTTAATAGTGTGGCGTTTCTATACTAAAAAAATAAAAACCTTAATTCTTTTGTATAGCTTCACGCCCCTCAATCTTTTTTTACCGTCCAACTTTTCTGCACACATACTCATTTCATCTCATTAGCATTTTAATTGTTCATCATCAATCTTCCAAAACCCACACGGGGCCTAGATGCACTTTCACTAGATCTCATGAAACTCATAAAGCATCTAAACAAACTTATCCGTGATAGTCTAATTTTTTCTATATACTTAAAGTCCAATGGCTACACCAAATGATTACAAATATTTGGTGCAAGATTATCCTTAGCCTTGTATTGCTTGATGTCCATTGAAAAGTTCTCCCTCTTTGGATAAACACTTGAAGTCTTCAAGGTAGATAATCATCAATATTTTCTTATCAAGTGTAAAGAATATGTGGTGCAAAATCTTATTAGCCTACACATGGTTCTCATTCAATAACTAAAATACTTATAGCTTTATGGTTTCTAAATTTAATGGTCATAAAGCTTACATTAGGTGATGGAGAAAGAGGTCGGTGTTGGCCAGTCAAGGTTTTCTTAAAAGTTGGGAGCTTAATGAGTAACCATGGATGGAACAATATCATGGATTTGTTAGTTTGTTTGTTGGATCTATGTTCCATTATGTATTACTATATGTGTTGACGACCATCTAAATTTGATCTCACATGAAATTGCATTTGTTTAAGTTTAGGTGTTCTATACCCTTCCACAATTTTTATTCTTGAGTATATTGTAGAGTGGGAGTTTAAAAATTGATGGTGCTCTTAACCCCTCTCTCATTCACACGATTCAAGAACTAGAGAATAAAAGAAATATGTTCATTATCAAAAATATTGCTGAAGGTTTTGCCTAGAGAGTGGATACAGATCATATAAGATGTTGGAAAGGCTACTTCCACATCTTTAAAAATATGTACATAGTTGGACCAAAGGATTTTGAGCAAGCGGACATACACGTGTGTATGTGGCAAATATGATTTAACACTTTGTACTCATATTATATCAAAGGCATAGTTAATTTTATTACCATCATAGGCAGCCAACCCTCTATAGAAACATTATACCCACACTTCCAAATTAGAAGGTTGTTTTGTCAACATGGTAGCCCTAGAGAGTTCTTAAGTGTTTCATGATCGGATGTATTATTGTATGGCAGGATGACTCTAACGATTTTTAGCTTCGCAAGATTTGTTCCTCTTGTTTAAATTTGGATGTGACAAACTTCTAAAGATGTGAGATGGCACGCAAAGGAGAGAGACACATAAACACATAAGATAATACAACACACACCAGAAGTGTATCATACATAAAAATTAAAATAGATAACATACACCATGACTAAACACGAGGGGTGTCAGCGTTCGGATTTCCGACTAGTCATGAATGAGGGTGCGTTTTTCCTCGAGATGGCCAAGCTATGAACACAAGGGGTTTATACTGGTTCGGGCAAGGTGCCCTACGTCCAAATTCGGGTGTCTCAGCTCTCTGTTTTGAAAACAGAGGGGGGGTCTCTTACAAGTGCGAGAGCTTGTACTTAGGGAGATGATCGGTTCCCCCCTTTATACCCACTCTTGTCGGCTCTCTCTTAACTCTTTTACTAATAGGGAGGATGTCATGGTTACAGGGACGCTTGTCCCATCATACGCCGGCTAGGGTACTCGATGAAGCCGCCATATTAGGAGTCCGCCGCCTCTCCTGCTCCCGTCTGGTCACCAGGGCGAGCCACACCGGGGCGCACGCGCACCCCGCGTTGTCCTCCTCATCCGTTCCATCAGACGGGATGGGCCTTCAATTCTCCTGCCAAGGACGACACTCGAGTGCCCTCCCACTTGGTCATGACGGCACCTGCTCTGCATTGAAGGTCATCCGCTTCTTTCCTACCCGAGGTCGGGTTCGGGTTTTCTCTTATGGGTCCTCCCTTTGTACAGGCGCTGAGGGGGAGGATCGCCGCTTACTTTAGAGGTTGGGGTTGGGACTTCTGTTACGCCTATTTCGTCTCCTTCTAGGCTCAGGCTCGAGCCTTCTCGTTCGGGTCTCCCCCTCGTTCGCGTCGTGAGTGGGAAGTTTGTCGCTCCTTCCCGGGGAGTCGGAGTCGGGATGAACATGAATGATTGGCATGTATTTGTGATGGATTTCATTTTTTGGTGTTGTCATTCTTTTGTTGTTGCATTGACACAATTGACACCCTCCCACCATCGCTTCCCACAACAAATATCGTCATATAATGACACTTTGCTAGATGCCTGCCTTATTAACACAACATATTGGTTGCAATGACAATATCTTTCTAGTTGTCATCCTCTAGTTATGATGTTGCCACAGGTAGCATCTCCTCTCCATCGCTTCTTGCCGATAATCTTCCTCTAAGTAATACGTTGGAGACAACTAGGATCCTCCTCCCAAAGTGAAATTTTTACAATGATCATTCATACATATTTAGCATTCTATTGCCTCCACGCTATATCACTTATAGGAACCATGCTAGTCACAACTGATATGCTCCCGATTCTTTGCCTTAGAAAATTTCTCTTCTAGTCGTAACACTAACTATCATACCATCTTACATCCATCACGATTTGCGACTATCATCCTCTACGTCACACTGGATACTAGCAACCTCACACTAGCTCACTTTGCTAGATATCCATTCTATCATAATACTGACTACTAATCACATCTTCTTGGCATCACATGTTACTAGTTGTCACCCTCCAACAAAGACACCATCAATGTAGGCATCGTATAGATGTTAGGTTGTATTAGCATTTATCCTCTCACCATTTCATCCCATTGTCAGCCATAACATGAGTCACAACTATCATCCTTTCATTATCACACTCTGCCATCTCCACTTGTTGACAATAGTTATCATTCTCCCTCAACCTGTGCCATTTGATTGTCATTCTCTCACTATACTCCACTATCGCCACCTCCATGGCCACAACTGTCATCTACACATGTTGTCTTCATCTCTCTGGACATTGTTGTCATTCTGTAACCACTTGTGGGACACAATTATCATTCCCTCACTAGCGAAGTCTGCTAACAACTCGGTTGGTCACATCTGTATTTTTCTCACGCCTCACAAGACAATACGTATGTCATTCTCTAACTATCACACTCTGCTATTACCACCTCGTTGGCCACAACTGTCACCCTCCAACCACTCGCAGAGCATGTCTGTCATTTTCTAAACACCCCACCTCACTATCTCCACTTCAGTAGTCGCAATAATTGTTGATCCCAGCTGTCATCGTCCTACCACTCGCGGGGCACCACCGCCACTCTCTCACTATCGCACTCCATAATCACCACATCATCAACCACTAGTTAGCTGGCGCACTTATGATTCTGTTACACCAAACTCTACTATCTCCACTTCACTAGCCACAGCTGTCATCCTCCAACCACTCGTAGAACATGTTTGTCACTCTCTAAGCACCAACCCCACTATCTCCACCTCGGTAGTCTCAATAGTTGTTGGTCCCAGCTGTCATCGTGTTGCCACTCGCGTGGCACGACCGCCGGTCTCTCACTACCGCACTCTTCAATCACCACATCATCAACCACCATTAGGTGGCACACTTATGATTTTGTTGCCACCAAACTCTACTATCTCCACTTCACTGGCCACAGCTGTCATCCTCCAACCACTCGTAGAGCATGTTTGTCATTTTCTAAGCACCCCACTTCGCCATCTCCACCTCAGTAGTCGCAATATTCGTTGATCCCAGCTGTCATCGTGCCACCACTAGCGGGGCACCACCGCCATTCTCTCAATATCACACTTCGTAATCACCACATCATCAACCACTAGTTAGTTGGCACACTTAAGATTCTGTTACACCAAACTCTGCTACTCCACTTCACTGGCCACAACTGTCATCCTCCAACCACTCGTAGAGCATGTTTGTCATTTTCTAAGCACCCCACTCCGCTATCTCCACATCGTTAGTCTCTATAGTCGTTTCCTAGCTATCATCGTGCCACAACTCGTGTGGCACGAGTGCCAACCATCATTAGTTGGCACACTTATGATTTTGTTACCACCAAACTCCACTATCTCCACTTCACTGGCCACAGATGTCATCCTCCAACCACTCGTAGAGCATGTGTGTCGTTTTCTAAGCACCCCACCTCGCTATCTCCACCTCGGTAGTCGCAATATTCGTTGATCCCAGCTGTCATCGTGCCACCACTCGCGGGGCACCACCGCCATTCTCTCACTACCGCATTCCACAATTACCACATCCTCAACCACCAATTAGCTGGCACACTTATGATTCTGTTACAACAAACTCTGCTATCTCCACTTCACTGGTCACAGCTGTCATCCTCCAACCACTCGTAGAGCATGTTTGTCATTCTCTAAGCACCCACCCCGCTATCTCCACCTCGTTAGTCTCAATATCGCGCCACCACTCACGTGGCACGGGTGCCATTCTCTCACTACCGCACTGCGTAATCACCACATCATCAACCACTATTAGTTGGCACACTTATAATTATGTTACCACTAGCCTCTGCTATCTCCACTTATCTAGCCATATATAGCTGTCATTCTCGTACCATCCACGCTAGCTAGTACATGTCTTACCTAAAATGGAGGAAAATAAAACATATCCTACCGTTCCATTTAAATCACGCCACTACAGCTGGGTCACTATTATTACTCCAAATATACTTAAATTTATTTAAACACGAGGCAATCAAAGCTTGCAACTCTAGTAGGCAGACGTACCACCATTTTTAATAAAGCCCATCATTGAAATAAACATGTGTCTCACCCATTTCCCAATCCCAGAACTAAAATCTATGTTTATGGATAAATCCACCTTATGTTAATGTTAGCTCTTGTCACAAAGTTTTATTGAAACAGGGTACAATATTGCTGGCATGCTGCCTTGAGCATGCAGATGGATCGGGTCCAGGACGGCTTCTGTTCATTCTCCAAACTTTCTTCATTCTGTGGAAAGAAAGAAAATAAAATTAAGAAAACAAATAAAGTGCAGAATTGTGGCGGCCGACGCTGGGGCCCAGCTGTCATCTGTTCAGTAGTAACTGCAGGGAAGAGCATTAAATTCACTCCTAAAATAAAACTACAAAAGAATATATAAACCACACCGCCCCTTCCCCGTTCCGCCCACAGCATTTCACTCTCGTCTCTCCTTCTCCTGTTCGAACCGTAGATCTCTCGTTGTCGCCGTCTCCGGCCACGACGGACGGCACTCGTAGCAGCGCTGGGGTCGGCGTGGCTGGCGGCGGCGATGTACAAGAACCAGCTGCAGGAGCTGGCTCAGCGGAGCTGCTTCAACCTGCCGGCGTACACGTGCCTGCGGGAGGGGCCCGACCACGCACCGCGGTTCAAGGCGTCGGTGAACTTCAACGGGGAGTTGTTTGAGAGCCCCGGGTTCTTCACCACGCTCCGCCAGGCTGAGCATGCCGCCGCCGAGGTCGCGCTCGCCGCTCTAGCGCGACGCGGCCCGTCCCACTCGCTCGCCGCCCGCATCCTGGTAAGCCGCACCACCACCCCCTTGCCTTTGCAGCGACTTCTTTACTCCCTTTGTTTCCAACTTTCTATCAACTGCTCCCCTACCCTGATTTTTTTCGGGCTATGTATCAGTCACCCGTCGTGTTTGGAGCCCCCGTCGAGGAGGAACTTGGGGATCTGCGGTGTTTTCTCCTCGAGTTTAGCTGATCGTTTGTAGAACGTTGGTTAACCGTTGTTCTCGCTACTGCTAGTCGTTATGGAATTCGCGTGGGTGATTTCTGACTAGCTTGGGGAGTTGTTCGATTGAGGGTTCATGCCGCATGCTGCCGTGCTGTTTCAAATATTTCTTTAATTTCATGCCAAATGTTGGTGATTACGGAAAGATTTAGTGGAAAACGCACAGCCCCCTCAAATTGTTCTTGTATTTTGACTCGATGCCTAGTTTTTCAAAGGAAAAACGAGCGTTTCGTTTCGCGTCAGGTTCGATTGGGATCATTGCTCATGAGTGGCATGAACGGGAGCGAATTATTGGTACGGAAAGCTGCTGCTTTTACGTCATAGATTTTTCGGATTTTGATTCCGAGGGGAAAAGTTCGTACTACTCGAGTTTTTTTATCGATTTCGTTCTTAGAAAACCTTTCTCATTTTTCGGGAACCGAAACACCAGTATTTCGTGCACTCCCACTGCAGCCGCCGCACTTCGTTAATTGGGCACGGATTAGTTAATGAACAGGGCTTAGTACTCACTCCACTGATGGCTGCACACTAAGCGCAGTTATGCCTTTTATTTTGTTCGTACTCCGCGCCAGCCATTAACCCTCTACTGCTTTAGTGCTTTAATCCCTCGTTAAATCTGCTCTCGCGCCGTAACGACGACGGTGCCGCAGATAACACCCCCCATTAACTGCCAATCTCGTTAAAAGAATGCTGCATTTTTCCCAGACATCGACATTACCGCTAGGATTACGTCTGTCCTTGTTTTTTTTTGGTTGGCAGCGGAAGTCTTCGTAGCATTGAAGTCTTAACCCCGATTAGCTAACTCTGTCCATTAATGGGTGCCTTGATGGGGGCGCTTAAAGACCGGCCGTGTACACTTGACTCGGAAGCGCAGTTAGAGTGAACGGTACGCGGGGGGTGACATGAGATCTGGTACTGTATCACGCATGCATTGCGGAGTACACGTACAGGTTTGGCTTGCGCGTGCTTCGGAATTAGCGAGGTCGTGGAACCGTCATTGTGAAAGGGTGGAGACTGGGTCTGGACCTGTATAGTGGTGGTATTAATGGCGAGGGCGAGGGAGTTGGTGGGGTGAATTGAATTGGAGAGCGCCAGCACCTAACCGCGGTATCGTGGGTCAATGCCGGTGGGCCCGGATGGGATTAGTGCGCGGGCAGGCCCCTTCCCAGCCCACACCACAGTGGGGCAGTGCAGCGAGCGGGGCCTGGGGAGGGGGCGGTGGCGGTGGCGGCGCTGTTGCGCCGATGCGTGCCATCTTCCGCGACACGGTCCGGTCTGCACAAACATGGGGTGGCCGTTTGGGGGCTACGAATTTATCTGTGGAGGTACGAGACAACGCGGGTGTGGCTGGCTGCTTGTGCTAGTGCGGGGGCGTCGCCTTGCTCCCGGTCTTTTAGGCAGGGAGGGTTCTTGGCGCGTGCCTGAGTGCGATGGCCGTCATGTTCAGTGGTGGGAGTTCTTGTTCGTCTGCGTTTGGCGCAGAGATCGTTGTGGAATTTGGGGGTTCTGGATTGCGACAAGATGTTGAAAAGGTGCTGGCTTTTGGCCAGTATTCGTGATACAGGTGGATCTGGGATCGAATGGCTGAGGGGGTCTGGTTCTGAATGGGGGACCTTTTTGGATTGTGTTCATACTTTGATGTGTGCAATTAAAATGAGGGTAACCGGAGTGACATGGTCCTGCGGTATAATCTTTATGCTGTTGGTTACTTGCTTATACTTATATTCTGGCAATCTGCTACCTGGTCAATCTGCATTGGTCATTGTCATTGTTACTAGCACTCAGGGCTGAACGGGTTGCTTCCATAGATTCAAGCAATGGTTAGTCAAATGTTAGGCAGGATCAATGCTTCCTCATAGTTGACTATCTTTGGGGCTGTCAGAATTGGAATCTGTACGACAACTGAAAATATTTGACCAGCAGGTTAGAGGTCTTTTACGGGACCTTGATCACTAAACAATAATTGATTCTTCCGGATTTTTGAAAACAGTAACAAAGAATATGCCCAACGTCCCAGTCTACTACAGTGTGGTAGTAAGCAGAAACTACCAAGCTTAGAGCTCTTTATTCCTGAAAAATTGAAAACATATTCTGCCACCTTCGACTTAAGTTTTCCATGTTTTGTTCTGGGAAAGTCATCATAAGATCCATAGATTTCAGTAGCTTGAACTGCACAAGTATCCTCTCTCCTTGATCTAAGTGAGTTTTGTGGTCAACTACCACCAGTTTTTTAGATTTGGATGGTAGTACTTATTTTCTTTTACCTTTATATTAGTTTATTCTGAACTGATGCACAAGAACCATTTGCTTTTTTCATTGGCCCTTAAATCCAGGTCTACCTGTGTAATTTAGGAGTTTATTCATGTACCTTAATTGCCCTTTTCTAGTCAGATAGTGGACAGCTCAACTGTCACTTCTTCAACCTCGTCTTAATCATAATTCTTGTGGCTGAAGTATTATTCTGATCATCAATGTCTTAATCTGGAAGTTATTTTCCTCTAGACACTGCAGGCCCTTGTTGCTTTTTAATTACTTCTGTTAAATAAAGACAATTAGTAAAGGCAGTTTAACTAACTAAAGTGGACAAAATTGTATTCATCCTGTCATAAAGTTGTCTATTAGATGCATGTTTTTTATATGAATGTTTCCATGATTATACCTTAATGCTTTATATAACCTCCTTAATATTTATTCTTTATAATCTAAATTTTAATCACTTGCTTATGGTGCTAATTTTTTGTTAAACAGGATGAAACGGGGGTTTATAAAAACCTGCTTCAGGAGGTAGCTCAGAGAGTTGGAGCGCCGTTACCTTCATACACTACAGAGCGATCTGGCGTTGGCCACCTACCGGTCTTCACATGCTCCGTGGAGCTAGCTGGTATCATATTTACTGGAGATCCTGCTAAGAACAAAAAGCAGGCAGAAAAAAATGCTGCTTCAGCTGCATGGTCTTCACTGAAACAATGTGAGTATGACTATTGTGTTCTCTCGTGCTATAGATAATTTTGCAAAAGCATCAATAGTGCAGGTCTGCATGTCAATGATGGATGCTTATTTTGCTACATTTATTGTACATTTAGTTATATGGATGCTTGGGAAATTATTCTTTCCACCCTTAAGTTTATCATGGGAGATGTGGAGTTAAATATCAACCAGTTTTATTTTGTAAAGGCAAGTGACTGAATGTTTGCACTTTTCTTTATTTTATTTTTATATAAGCTGGTTTGTAAGCATTTGTAAAAGTCGGTGAAACAAGGAACATCTTATTAATTTTTGAACCTCTGCCTTTGTACTTGTATCTAAGGTAACGAAATGTAACTGAGATGAACCTGATGGCTGAAGTATACCTTATGCATTGACCCCTGACTGCAGCAATTAAATATTGACGTCCAAATTTTTGTTGCAACATTTTCTATTAAACATCTCACACCATTCTATCTAACACTGTTTCACCTTTTTTTTGCAATAGTGGCACGTCAAGAAGCAAATTCATCAGATGAACCAGAAAATAATGATGAGCAGGAGCAGATCAGGATTGCTCGAGCTCTTCTGAACTATCGCTTGAAGGAGAAGATGGCAATGGCTAATTATCCCCATGCTTCACCCTTCCCCAAGAGATTTCCCATGCAGCCTGAAAAGAAGCCTTCTTTTGGCCAATCTTCCCATTCTAGCTACTCAAAGATCCTCCCTATGTTCCGTCGTAGGTCTAATTCAAGATCCAGAGCACAGTCACCAGCATTGACTGATGGAGGATCTAAGTCAACTGCACGGACTACTGAAAGCCATAAACCAAGGTCAAGGTTTCCGGCAGCAGAGGCACCCCCCTATGTCCCAGTTGGTCACTACCGCATGCCTTGCCATAGCATGGTTCCTTCAGTTACAGTCAGGAGTGCTATTCCTGTGTTCTCAGCTCCACCTCTCCCACCTCCAGTTGCATGCGCACATCAGCTTCCTATTCTCATGGGCCACCCACCACTGATTCGGATGGCATCCCCAGCCCGCATCAGGCCAGCTTCCCCAATGTTTACTCCCTCTCCAGTTCAAGGGCTCAAACCTGGGATCTCTTTTCAGTCAAAGGATGTACAACGTCAATCAATAAAGGAATTGGCTTCACCTCTGATTTCTGTTCAGGTAAAGGATGTGCAATACCAGCCATCAAGGGGAGCAATGCCTGTTAAGGCAAAGGATTTACAACAGCAACCGCTCATCGTCTCACTGTCACCTGCAATCCCTATCCAGATGAAGGACGTGCAGCCCCAACAACTGAAGGATTCACTCTCTCTTGGTAAGAGCGCACCACTGGCAGCTCCATTACCAGCAATTAGGTCATCAATTAAGATGGAGGCTCCAGCTGAAACGGAGGCTTCAAAAGTAGTTACCAGTGAAGTGCCATGCTCCACCGGTAGCATTGCTGCTGCTGCTGCGGGATGCTCCAAAAATTCAGATGTTCTTCCAACAGAACTATTGAAGACTGCTGATGCTGACGGCAAAAAGGTGGAAGCTGAGCATGAAGCTGAGGCTCTGGCTGTTGCGGAGGCAGCCATCAAGCAGCTGGAGATAAACTGAGTAGAGAAAAATGGAACGATGGATCATCTTTTTTCCTTATTTTGTACTTAGCTGCCTCCTGTGCACATTCCTTTCTGCTTAGTTTTTTGTCTGTCTTGGTTCGGGTTAGGGCTCTGGGCAGGCTGCATTCTGGTAGTGACCCGTAGCTTTCCGTTGAGAAGGGAACTAGAAAAACATGTGGTTGGCAGTGTTGCCTGGTGTTTTGGTCGGGGGGATCGGTTATACTTCCCTGGATATGGCATTTGGTCTGATTTTGCCCCCATGATGAAGTTGATTGTGAGGTTCCTCAAGGGAAGGATTATGAAGTGTCAGTTACATCTAAAATATCGTTATCATTGTCGAACTCATCGTCTTATTCTGCTTCTGTATTTTATCACTGAAATGATGGTGATCGACGAATTGCCTGCCTTTATGCGTTCCCCTCTTGTATGTTGTAATGCAAAGGCGTTCTCTCCCTTTTTTTGCGATCTGTAGTATGATGAAAAAGCTGAAATGCATCTGTGGCATGATGAAAAGCTGAAATGGATCAGAGCGAAGGATTGATGTTGCTTTTTGGACCTTGGTATGATGAAAATTTGATGGATCAAAGGTAAGGATATCTGTTGGCCTTTTTTCCTTGGTATGATAAAAAGTTGAAACAGATAAAAGAAATTACCGTGGCGTCGTGATGCTGTGCAGAGGTGACGGCTGCCAGTCTGCCACTGCCGTGGCCAGGGCTTGGCTGCGACGCTGCCGACTGAGCCTAGGGACCCACCGCGCATGACGCTTTATCGGTTCGTGCGCGCAGCGTCTTGCCATCGTCGGAAAAACACAGTTCGCTCGCTCGAAACCAAAGGTCCTGAGTTTCAAAAAGAAGAAAGACCAAGAGACCGGACACGGGAGCGACACAAGTGCCCGGTGCAAGCTTCACAAACGGCGCATTTAACCCCGGCGCCACCAACGAACACACCGGCCAGCATCGACACGAAAGACTGAGCTTGACCTGATCCTGACGCCGACACACAGCTGCCAGACGCCCAGACCTGGAACTGCGCCTCTTTTGTTTTCCCCGCGAGAAAGAGCCCAAAAGAAAAGGGCTCGCGCTGCAGCCCTGCGACGTAGGCGGCGGCCGCCCAGTTCCACCGTTGCTTGAGATCGATATCACAATGATGAGGACAAAGGTTCGGCTGTGGCCGGCACAGGCGCCGCACTGCTGACCCGACCCGGTCAATCTTGGAGAAGCTTTTTTACACGACCTCGCCGACGGCGTGGCAGTGGTGCGGTCAACCGCGTGTGAACAAAGCTCCGAGTCTCTGTGCGTTTGCAGTTCTGCGCGCACTGGAACTGGAGAAGTATTGTAGCTTTGGAAGAGGGGCGTGAACAGAGAGAGAGAAAGAGAGAGAAGTGGACAAGAGGGTAGGGCCGGGCCCGGGCCATGCCGATGCCATTTAGTAAGATGTCAGTGCAGCGGGCATCAATGCTACCTATACTCTTGATGAGGCAGACAGCGCTGGCTTGGCCTGCTCCTGCTGCCTTGGCAACGGGAGACGGGTAGGCATCGCCGCTACTGATCCATCTGACCGGCAATTCTCGCAATGAACTATCGACTCCACCGTGGAAGGAGTGCGCCTCGACGGAGGCCCTGCCGCCGATAGGGGAAACGGAAATGAGGAAGAGAGAGAGAGAGAGCTGGGATCAGAACAGCGTCGTTTTGTTTGTTGTGCCCAACAGGGCGAGGGACTCAAATCCTCTGCAGTACTGCACATGCAGTAGCAGTCACTGTATGGGCCCACATGTCAGTGACTGCTACTGCATGTGCAGTACTGCAGAGGATACGCACCCACAGGACGAGCTGGTGGTTGGTTGCCTGAAGTTGAATTGTACGAGACTTCAGGATGTTACGATCTTGGATGAGTCGATATAATTAGTTGCTTGGTTAGATGTATGAATGATGCATAAGTTTGTTTGGTCGGTTGTATGAGATGGCATATGAACATGCTTCATTGCTTAAAAATTATACACTCTATTCATGTACTATATTTTAAGTAATTTTAATAATACTATATTTATAATTGTAATTATACAAAACATGCTAATTAATATCAATTATTATTACTCAAAAACTAATAGATACTAATAATCACTAGTGATAAGTAATTAGATAGACATAACTTGAACAAAGTGGTTCGATCTTTTTTTCTCAAATAGGGTGATACAACATCTACAGAGAATACTTTTGAAATCAGTATCACTCCATCAAAAGGCACCTTAATAAGAAATATCACTACCTTGCATTGCGTTTCTGGCTCTTTGGACCGCAGGATGTGTGCCGGAGCAACGCGTAGCAGCAGGGGTCGAGAAACACGAACACTAATTGTGCATTATACGTTTGGCCCACTTACAAGACGACGCTGATATTGTAACACCCTGTATTTTAAAAATGTGCAAAATAAAATTTTGAAATATATAGAAATTGAGTTAATTGGAATTTGAGTTAGCTAAATGAAGATTCAAGCTGAAAATGAAACTAGACAAGACCCAAATTTGAAACCATGATTAAATGGGCCGAAACCCACTTCCTTTTCCTAGCCAACCCAGCCCACCAGCACCCTTGGATACCCTCCCCTCTCTATGACCAGTGGGGCCCGCATGGCATTACTCTATTTTTCCCTTCTTCTTCCTCCTTTCTTTTCCCCACCGGTTGCTCACTTTTCTTCCCCCGGTCAAAAGCGTAACAACCTTCGCCGTGGATCCCCTGCTCGAGCTCCTTTCTCTCGATCTCCTCCACACCCTCAAAACCCTATGCCCTCCTCTCTCCCGAAGCCATCCCTCAGCGCTGCCGCCCGCTACCTCCCTCAGCGCAGCCGCCCAAGCCCCACCGCCTCCTCTCCCGGTCCTCCCCCCCCCCCCCCCCCCCCGAACGTCGCCTCCTCCCCGAGCTCCGCGTCCCGCGCCGCCGCCCGACCTCTCCTTCCGCGAACGCATGCCCCGCCCACACTCCTGTTTCTCTGCTGCCCCCCCCCCCCCCCCCCCCCCCCACAGCGCCACCCCTCTTCCCCACGCCCTCCCGCTCGCCTCCTTCCTCCCCGGCACTTCGACGAAATAGCACTTACAAAGTGGGCTTCGTTAAAATGGCATTTTTATCGTTGACGCAACGTTAAAATAGGATTATAGTCCATTTTAGCTTCTTTTTGCAGTTTCTTTATCATTTATAATTCTTATAATATTGGAAATGACCAGAATAGCCTTTTGTGAATTTTTGGCTGTAACCTAGTATTTCCCAACTCCAGCCAAACCGCAGCCAAAAAAAGTTATTTTTTTACAAGGCCAAAAAAGTGCTGGAGATGATCAACGTCATTTTTTTCATTGCTTTTTTTGTGTCAATCGACATGCTAATATTAAACTCATTAATTTTCTAAAAAAATACGACCCACAAGAGTGTTATATCCAAGATCGCACATGGTACATTTTTTTCAGCGTACCTGGTAACAGCATATCTTTAAATACCAAGAGATCAAGAGAACGAATAATAAAATAATCCATCATCAAAAATATCATCACAAAGATAATAAGGTACATATTAATAATAGACTTCAATAAAAAACATCGCCACCAATATGTTATGAGACACTTATTACAGTAAATGAGTATTTTGTATTGGTAAAAAATTATATTACATCTCATAAATTTTGACACATCAGACATCTAAAATCCTCTTGGCCTTTTTTGGAGTCATCTTTCTTGCAGCTGTGGTAGTGGTCTCAAAAGCATGAGAAGAAGAAACCTCTTGAGAAGAGTGTTCTCTCATTAGCATAGAAAGACGTCTGCACGTGAGACAACACATTAGTAAAAGTTTTTTGTATCAAAACAATGCATACATAACAAAATTATATAAATTTATATCCTCTTGTCACCATTCCAGGTTTCTCTTGCATTATTTGTTCTTTTGTTTTACTTGGCCTCTCTGGTGTTGAATCTTTAGGAAACCAACCCTTTGTAGTATTTTTCCTTGGCTTTCTCTTTCTGTAATATTAAAAGAGGTAAAATAAATAGCACATGGATACAACAAACATAAGAGATAAGCTCAAATCTTACGTTTTCTTAGTTCCATTGAGTCGACATTTGTAGCTTGTTTTCCTATGTCCCAATTCCCCACAATTAGGACACCACACTTTTCCCCTAATCATTTTCTTTGTCTTCTCGTTTTCATTTGCAACATTTTATGAACCTGATTTTGACCCAGCACTCCCACCTTCAAGGCAACTTTTGATCCTGTTTTTTATTGTCTCCCAGCACTCCTTTTACTAAGTGGTGCACCCACCTCAAATGGCAAGTCAACATGTGGCCACTTTTCTTTGTGAGGAATTGGCTCTACCAATCTAGCATATGCCTTTCTAAATTCCTCGACGGAGTAATAGTCATTAACAAAATCTTCTATCATCACATTTCTGATTTGTTGAGCTGTTATCAAGGACAAGGCATGTTGACAAGGCTTTCCAGTGTGTTGCCACTCATAGCACGAGCACTCATGTGAATGTGCCCTAACCACAAACCTACGATTGCAGTTGTCCCATACCTCAACAACATAATTATCACCTTTGATTACAGACAAATGACCAAATCCCCTAGTCTTAGCACACAAGCTTTGTAAGACTGCTGGTAATATCCTCCCATACAACTTTTCTCCAATTCTTCTTCTTTTATGAAAAAGAATCATAATCAACTCTCTTATCTTGTCAACAAGCTCAATAACAGGCATATCTTTTATATCTTTGATCCAATTGTTGAAAACTTCAGCTATATTGTTTGTCACATAATCACACTTAACATCAGAATTAAAATTAGACCTCCGCCATTTCAGCTTATGATAATCCTGCAACCACTGCTTAGCTTCAGGGTTTCCTGCATAAATTGCAGACATGTGCATGTCACAAACATCATTGTCATATGCCCTAGCTGCAGGCCACATGTGCCTAATACTTTCACCAGAAAATCTCTTGATAAAATTCTGCATTAGATATCTAAAGTATTCCTTTGATCAACTAGTGGAAATACTTGATGCACTGCATTTAATAGCCCTTTGCAAGCATTTGAAGAAATAGCAAGTGTAGTAAGATCTCCTAAAGCCTTGTGCAACTGAGCCAAAAACCACTTCCAATTATCTTCTGTTTCTGAATCTATAAATCCAAACGCAACTGGATACATCCAGTTGTGATCATCCACCCCAGTTACAACAGCTAAATGACCATTCCACCTACCATTGAGTGCAGTTGAGTCGATGCCAAGCCATGGCCTACAACCTGATCGAAAACCCTCAATACATGGACCAAGTGCACAAAAGAATCTGTGAAAATATACTTTACCATTAACCATCTTGCAATCAATCTCGATAACACTATCCGGTGATCTTTTCATGACCTGTGCCTTCCAATTATATAACAGCTGAAAACTCTCCTCCCATGTACCATATAATTGTTCTAAATCCTCCTCTTTTCCTTTCCATACCGTGTCATAACTTATAGTGCACTTGTGATCATTTTATAGCTTAATCTGAAACTCCTTAGCACCCATATGAGGATTTTTCCGAAGGATGCAAACAGTCTTGGAAGCAACCCACTTACAAGAAGGCGTAGTTGTCCTTCTTCTGCTACTAGACATACATGTGTGTACATCATTCAACACTGTGACCTGCATAAATAATTAAAAATATATAAGTCAAATAAATATAATAAATACGAAAGAACATTCAAGTGTCATGAACATGCTAGTTCGAAAGTTAGTACCATAACTGTCGTGTTGCCCGGCTTCTTGAACCCAACAATAGACCAAGGACAATCAGCACCCTTACAGTATCCCCTATATCTTGACTTGCTTGTTGTTGCAATACCCAATTCAAACTCTTTATTTATAGCATATTGTCTCATAGCCAATCGAAACTCTTCCATAGAAGGGTATATGGTACCTAAAGCCATTGTAGGATTATCTTGATCATACACCATCACCGTCTCCTCTGGAATATAATCATGCACTACCATAGATGCACCTTCAGTACAATCTTTAGGAATTCCAGAAACAGTTGGCCCATTAGCTCTTGAATTTGAGGAAGCTTGCCTAGCCATTTCTTCCTCCCTCTCATCCTCGTGTCTCAAACCCAAAAGCGCATAAACTTGTTCTTCACTGCAAAGTTCTATCACTCCTTCCTCCTCCCTTTCCTCTTGAATTTGTAATGAATCTCAATCTACCAATGAAGGTAAATCTGCCAATGATCCTGATGGCTCTACCGCTTGAATTGTTGTTTGTCCCATTGATAAACTAAAATCATGCAAATAAATGAGTTAGAAGGTGTGCCTATACTGTAACATACGGTCTAAAATTAGAACGACATTAAAAAACCGTACCTTGTGTTATCCTCGTTGAAGGTTCAATCCATTCCAACTACCACTCAATGGTCAATATTGCAACAAAAAATTAACCTGCATGATGATATTACAACACAACTGTAAAATTACATTGTTAAAAAGCCATCTATGCACATCACAAGTTTTTCCGATGACAACCACAAAAGAGCTAACTTGCAAGCCGTTCAGTTTACTACCCACAAGTCTTACAAAGCAACAAGGCTTTTGCATACCGATGCGTGCTGCAGTCGCTGGTCGAGGACAAGGTGCTGCAATCGGTGCCGGGGCAGCGTGTTGCAGTCGCCGGCCGGGGGCAGCGTGCTGCACACGGCGGCTGGGCGTGCACCTGTATCTGCTGCCGGCTGGGTTGGGCCGGAGGCTGGGCCAGGCGGCCGACCACGCACCGGAAGTCAGAGCTAGGCGGCGGGGCCGGAGGGGGCAGGCGTCGGAAGTGACAGGCAGGCGCCGGAACTGGGGGCCAGTTGACGGGCATGCGCTGGAAGTGAGGGGCAGGCGCCGGAACTGGGGGCCAGGCGCTAGAGGCGGCAGTTGACGGGCAACATCGTGGCCAGGCGCCGCAACTAGGGGTCGGACGCCGTAGGCAACGGGCAGCGAGGGGCCAGCGGCGGGCCGGATGGGGCCAGACGACCAACGCCGGGGCCAGGCAGCGGGCCGGTGGGGCCAGGAGGGGGTCAGGCGGCAGGGCAGGCGGGGCTAGCCAACCGACGCCAGGGCCAGGCGGCGGGCCGGCGGGGCCAGGAGGGGGTCAGGCGGCAGGGCCGGCGGGGCTAGCCAGGAAGCGATGAGGCAGGCGGGCCGCTCCGTGGCCACGCGGCCGGCGGCAGGTGAGGGCTGGCGGCGCCGGCCGGTAAATTGATTCACCTACTATTTATTTAGGGGAACATTTCAGAATGGAAAATGTGCAAGTTTTATCTTGATATCAACTATTTCTAGTTTATGTGAGGGCTGGCGGCGCTGTGGCAAAGGGCTGGCGGCGCTGTGTCAAAGGGTTGGGTGTTGTTTCGTGTGTTGCAGGTATTAGGTTAGAGGAAAAAATACAATGAAGGGTATTCTGGTCATTTTTGAAAATATAGCAATTATAAATGATAAAGGAACTGCAAAAAGAAGCTAAAATGGACTATAATCCTATTTTAACGTTGCATCAACGATAAAAATGCCATTTTAACGAAGCCCACTTTGTAAGTGCTATTTTGTCGAAGCCCATCAAACGAGTGTTATAATAGCAATTGTCTCCTCATAGAGAGAGAGAGAGAGAGAGAGCTGGGATCAGAACGGCGTCGTTTTGTTTGCTGTGCCCAACAGGACGAGCTGGTGGTTGGTTGCGTGAAGTTGAATTGTACGAGACCGTTCTGAATGTATTGGTTTTCAGGATGTTACGATCTTGGATGAGTCGATATAATTAGTTGCTTGGTTAGATGTATGAATGATGCATAAGTTTGTTTGGTCGGTTGTATGAGATGGCATATGAACATGCTTCATTACTTAAAAATTATACACTCTATTCATGTACTATATTGTAAGTAATTTTAATAATACTATATTTATAATTGTAATTATACAAAACATGCTAATTAATATCAATTATTATTAATCAAAAGCTAATAGATACTAATAATCACTAGTGATAAGTAATTAGACAGACATAACTTGAACAGAGTGGTTCGATCTTTTTTCTCAAATAGGGTGATACAACATCTACAGAGAATACTTTTGAAATCAGTATCACTCCATCAAAAGGCACCTTAATAAGAAATATCACTACCTTGCACTGCGTTTCTGGCTCTTTGGACCGCAGGATGTGTGCCGGAGCAGCGCGTAGCAGCAGGGGTCGAGAAACACGAACAATAATTGTGCATTATACGTTTGGCCCACGTACAAGACAACGCTGATATTGTAACACCCTGTATTTTAAAAATGTGCAAAATAAAATTTTGAAATCTAAACATGCTAGAGAAATTGAGTTAATTGGAATTTGAGTTAGCTAAATGAAGATTCAGCTGAAAATCAAACTAGACAAGACCCAAATTTGAAACCATGATTAAATGGGCCGAAACCCACTTCCTTTTCCTAGCCAACCCAGCCCACCAGCACCCTTGGATACCCTCCCCTCTCTATGACCAGTGGGGCCCGCATGGCATACTCTATTTTCCCCTTCTTCTTCTCCATTCTTTTCCCCACAGGTTGCTCACTTTTCTTCCCCCGGTCAAAAGCGTAACAACCTTCGCCGTGGATCCCCTGCCCGAGCTCCTTTCTCTCGATCTCCTCCACACCCTCAAAACCCTACGCCCTCCTCTCTCCCGAAGCCATCCCTTAGCGCTGTCGCCCGCTACCTCCCTCAGCGCAGCCGCCCAAACCCAGCCGCCTCCTCTCCCGGTCCTCCCCCCCCCCCCCCGCCCGAACGTCGCCTCCTCCCCGAGCTCCGCGCCCCGCGCCGCCGCTCGACCTCTCCTTCCACGAACGCATGCCCCGCCCACGCTCCTGTTTCTCTGCTCCCCCCCCCACACCGCCGCCCCTCTTCCCCATGCCCTCCCGCTCGCCTCCCTTCTCGCCAGCGCTCGATCCCCCCCCATAGTGCACCCCAACCCGCCGCATCCTCTCCCCTAGCCGGAGCCGCCTCCCGCCGGACCCTCGCCCCTACCCCGCTCGCCCCACAGCCCGCGCTTGCCTTGCCCCCAGTTCTCGCCAGTAGACCGAGCAGGCGCTCCAAGGTCTACCCTCCTCGGTGAGCACCGCGTCTCCCCCCGGTCGGTGCATCCCCTGCCGCCAATCTCAACCTCCACCCCACGGTGTAGCTCCCGGCGGCACGCTGCTCCTGCCCCTCGGTGAGTGCCGCCACTTGTTCTCCCCTGCCCTTGTTCCTCCACTTCGAAGAGCTAACGCGAAGGGCTGCCCCACAGGGACGTCGGCAAGCTTCCCCGGGTTTTCTCAGACACGGAATCGGCGTCAAAACCCTAGCTCGCAGGTCGTTGGTGAGTTCTCCCACAACACACAGTGACCCCCTCTTTTCCCTTGATCTTTTCCCAAATTGATGACGCCTACATGCTCCCCTAGCTCCATAGCGCCTCTTGGACACGGAAGACATGGGAAAATGCCACTGGGGCGTCGCCGCGCCGAGGCAACGAAAGCTCCCGCCGCCTCTCATCGACGCTAGGGCTCTCCACGTCTCCGTGGGACCCTACAAGCATCTAGGTGACTTCCCGATAAGCTCCTCAAGCTTTTCTGATGCTTAGACGTAAGATGGAGGGTTTGTAGACAGGGACAGAAGGAGCTCCGGTGAGGTCCGCCAATGGCACCGCCGCCTTGCTTGCTGTCGGCGCCGCCGGCCACCATGACCCTTCCCCTGCCGTTGGGTCTAGGATCCATGGCCAGGATTAAAACACCCGAAGGGGTATAACTGCAGGTCCACAGTGGACCCTGGACCGCGCCCACCTCCTTGGTCCACCATATGTAGACCCGATCCGCCCTACTTTTGTATAGAAGAATAAACCCCGAAATAGAGATAGACAAATCATAATTTCCGATAGGACCCTGTATTTTTATGAATAATTACGCATAGGCCCTAGTAGTGCACTACTTAGCATGAGAGTCCCTGTCCTTGCCGGATCTTAGTATAGAACCCCTGGAATGGCTAGAAATAGCGTTTTTGGCCCCTGACTTAGTCAAAATTTATAGAAAAACCACTGGAACTCCCTATTATAGCAATTTAACCCTCAGAATATTCTGTGATAGTATTTCTGGCCCATGTAGTTCCTGGAAATATCGTGTTAGCCCCTGAGTGCCTTTGAAATTTATGAAAACAGCCCTGGACCATGCAACATTTCATAGAAACCTCCTAAAAAATTCTTGAATTACAATTAATCCCTGCATATTTTCTGAAATGGCCATAATGCCCCTATAGTATATTGAAATTACATATTAAACCCTGTTTAGTGCTGTAATTAACAACAAACACCCTTCTATAATCTGTTTTAGCTAATAAACCCCCTGTTTTAGCATTTTGACCTCTAGACCCCTCTGTAGAAATTACCAAAATACCTCTGGGTGCTAAGATTTCACACATAGACCCCTGTACTTCCCTGTTATTACCTTTTAGCCATTAGTCTTTGCTGAAATTTAGCAAACAAGTCCCCGAACTCCCTGAATTAACATTTAGGACCCTAGGATAAACTGTCTTAATCTTTTAAACCCTGAAATGAATCTGTAATTTCACAATAACATCCCTGCATGTTCTGTTTTTGCAAATTAACCATTGTAGAAATCCGTCTTAACATTTTAGCCCATAATACTTGTTGTAAGTTATACAATTTGGCCCCTAGCTAACTCTATGATTACCAAAATGCCCCTGTAGTAGGCTGAATACCCTGCTATAATTTTGTAGAAAACCCCCTGTTCATGCTGAATTTACATTTTAAACCTGATTTAGTGCTAAAATCCTAGATAATTGCTGACTTGACATAATCACTCCTAAAACATGTTAAAATTTTACTTAGGTTCTAACAATAGTTGTTTACACAAAAACCCTCACATGAATATACACATGGTGATACGAAAAGTAGGATTTCTTGTATGCTTTGATAATTATTACATTAAAGTGTTGGGGATAGCCTTTTCTTATTGGTTTCCTCATTATTTTCATTTCACCCGTGATGGCATGGATCAAATTAGTCTCTGAGCCTACGTTTGACCTGCAAGCCCAAGACTTCGAAGATCAAGAGTTCGATCACTAGGCTGAGCAACGTTATAAGAAAAAGGCAAGTGCCATTGATCACATTGCTCCTATTTAGAGATTTTTAGTTAGAATTTGCATGCATTGTCTTTAATATAAATCCCATGATAGGTTGTTTACTAGTAGTTCCCTATCTTTTCCTTGTAGCCCGAGTTTGGGTAGTTAGGGTTTACTTTTATGTCGTAATTCTCTGCTTAGCCCTGCTTAGATGTTGGGATGGGGAGTTATTACATTTAATTCTATTAATCAAGATATTTGTGATGATGATGTGGTGATATATATATTGTGTATGAGGAGGGTAGTATAGGGATCTAGCAGGCCGGTTGGTCCATGGTGGGTGCCGAGTGCATGAGACTCGGGTTTGCGGTTAGTGGCCTGCGTAGATCCTAAGGACCGGTTCATGGGACTCCGTGAACTAGCTTATACCGTGCCACCACAAGAACTGGTATGGGACAGAGTGATCAAGTAATTAGGTGCATTTCCGATGTAGTGTGAGTGTTTGGTAGGTGCGGAGAATGGGAGTCGGGCGGGACTACCTTGAGATCCGCAAGGCTCAAGAGGGGCCACTGCAGCGGGGGTTGGAGCCTCCTAGATGCTGTTAGGGGTGAAACCTCAGTGGGCTCATGCTCGTCGGGATTCCCTTTATAAAGGTCACATCATGATCTCCTGGCCACACACCTTAGGAAGTGTGAAATGTGGCTGGCTACCACGAGCAAAAGGGAGGTTTTAGTCCACCTGGCGACAAGGGACGGAATCATGACTTGTGGGTAAAGGGTACAAACTTTGCAGAGTCAAAACTGTCTAGACAGCCATGCTCATGGTCAAGAGCGGGCTGATAACTCTCTCATGATTAGCATGATTTGGATTGGTGGTTTTGGGATGTGGTTGGTGATTTTTGGGAGATGGATACAGATGGTTTTCGAGATACTTGAAGGATTGGTTGGGATGGTTGAGATATTCACCTAGTAAATAGGATGCTTAATAAGACTAAGGAATAGGTTGCTTAGTGCATAAGCCGTGTTTAGCCTTCCTTGATTCTTGCCTCATCATGCATAAACCTTTTCCACACTTGCTAAGTACATTATGTACTCAGACGTTTGTCTTTTTCCTCTATTATAATTTTTGCTCAGTGAAAAGATCAAATGAAGACGGTGTGAAAAAGGTCACGTAGTTGCCAGTCGATTTGCTTGTGGACGGTCCTACAATCTTTCCCTCTTCCGCTGCTATCTGAAACTCAATTTGAGGTATGTATGTTGCTTATATTCGATATATAACTGTTTATCACGATTTGTCCTACATGTATAAACTAAACTGATCCTGTCGTACATATAGAATGCGCCGGTTTTGCTCTTTATAAAACCGTGCATGACAGATCTCATTAACTCCCATTGCTCTAAATCCTAAACCAGCCACGTCATTTGAAATGGCAGCCGAGTGACCAACAACTTCGAGTCAAATCTGGCCGTAAACTGTCTTCCTTTCGTCCCTTGTCCTGTGAGGCATGATGCTGAATGGCATATGAATTGAAGCCCAGGCCCTTCCCCTTCCTTGGGAACAAGACTGGAAGAAGATCACTCATTAATTCCAAAAACCCACTGCCGCACACCAGCTTCTCTTCCTGCTACCTCTCCCCCTACCATTTTGAGCAAACGTCGTCCCTATCATTCCTTCTTTTTCTCTCAACTGCGATGTTAAATCAATCAAGCACAATCTTGACAGCTACCTTGAATGCCAACGTATTGATCAATGCAATCATATCTGTCACCAGAGAGGGCAATTTATCAATTAATTTTGGAAAATAAATCATGATCAAAACACTTATTAACATAAATAGTAGCATCGCACAAGCAGCTGCAGTCATATTAAAATAACTAATTCAAACACGCTGCATATACCGATCTGTAGCTGTAGTAATCAATGTTGGCATCACGTAGATAGATCGACGTAGATGGCGATATAGACGTTGATGAGGAGCACCGCTTGACTTGGATGGAAGATGACTCATGATGGATAACATGAGCAGTCGTGTATAATGCTTTTTAAAAACCCTATTTGTGATTTTCCCGTGCAGCATTGCAAGAGCGAGTCTTAAGACTTGCTATCTCAATTGTTGGTGCACGTTGACGCTAGTCATGGAGTAGATTATGATGGCGACGTAAGTAGTGAGAGAGTTAAAAATTTATTTGTTCTGATATCTGGAGTATACCAAACGTCTCTTTATTTCTAATAGATCAGAAATACGAGTCGTGTATAACATGGTGTTTGAGTCGGTTACAATAGCATAAGATTTGGGAGTAGAACCAACTCAGTTGTTTGTGACAGGTATGTCTGGGAGTCAATTTCCTGACTAGCAAAAATAAAAGTCGAATCAGCTCAGGACTCACATTATCATTAACATTATCACAAATATGATTCATGACCTTATTATAAAACTTTAAAAGTGGAAAACGGCACGAGCATCCTCACTCATAGCTTTTACCTATAAATTGTCCATGCTTAGACATCCCCACTCATACCAGCCTTCATTAGTGGTCCAACAACACAAAACTTTATTTCAAGCAAATTATCATCGAGTTATTTATGAACTTCCACGCAGCTACATCACAACCGACCACAACAACGTATCTTGCGGCGATAAAGGCACGTGACTGATGAGACAGAGCCCTTACGGAGGCTTTCCTCACAAGACATAACAAGCATCGTAGGTCTACTTGACATCTCAAACAAATACATTATAAAAATTTAAGAATTTCTTCGTTGTAAGCGTAGCCTTCTTTTGGCTTCATATCGGAGCATTGGGGTGTCATGTGCTCAGGCCTGCTCAACCATACATTCTATGAGAGGTTTCTGCAGCCTCCCACCGCTGCCCTCTATTATGGTGAGCCTTCGTGCTGCTTTCATGAAGTCACTGTGACACATTTCGAATAAGTTAGATATATCACATCTGCAAAGTCATCTTTTTTTCGTATGCAGAACCACTGGTAAAACATGCAGATATTAAGGAAAGCCTCACCTGAATGGTTCTTCACCAGTATGCTTGACCGCACCAGCTGCGTCACGATAACGAAGATGGCTTATTATTTCTTCCTTCTCAATTCCAAACATTTCAGCTAGTTGTCCATACAACTCTTCGTATGACCCAAAGACAGATAGGTCAATGGTTCGACCAACATCCTCTGATTCCATAAATACCTTGCAGTGCCCGGCTTCTAACCCAACCTTAGAAGCCTCATGACCTTGCGACGAGAAACCAATGCAAATTGATGAACCAGAACCATCAGATACATTTGCTGCCTTTGGTGCACTGTCACCAGAGGAACTATTTTCAGTAGCCTCAGGGGAGAATGTCTCGCTTGAATCTTTAGAATTCATCTGCTGCTCAGTAAGAATAGGCTTTCCAAACAGCATGATGTGGGGTTTCTTTCTGTCATTCGGTTTTTCAGTACCATGAGGTGTGCCAATTGTCAACAAGCAAGAGACACTCTCATGGACTGGTGCACTAGTGATAACAAAACCCTTGGATATCCGGGAAGATGGATTGATGGTATCAAGTTGGTTATAATCGCTGCCTTGGAACAGACCGAGGCACAGCTTATTAAGCTGGTGATCTGTTAGGGATAAACCAAATTGAGCATGCCTGGCTCCCTGTATGCCTGCAGGGGCGTTGTCGGGGAAACAGCAAAGGGGGCTGTTGCTTGGACCAAGTGGGTTGCCATGGAAAATTGGATTCAACAGCTGACCATCAAATGGAAAGTCAGGATGTTGAGGCACCCGCAACTTCTTTCTAGGTGGAGAAAATGGTCTAAGGTGAATTGGTGGAATGCTTGATACGAGCTCCACAAGCCAAGGGTTGATACATTTCACATTCTGCAGCAAGTCTGGTTCATCCCATGTTACCTGAAAGAAATTTACAATTATGTGACAGGTATAAAGACACAGTTCAGACGATGAAAGAAAGTATGCTGGTGTCAAGAGCTCATAAGGACAACAGATACATCAAACAACATTTCCTATACCAGTTTTGTAGGTAAGATCTTTTGCAGTCCAACAGAAAATTCTTTTTAGATCTGCTATAACTTATGGCATTGGAGACAACATAAGCTGATGAGCTTCCAATCTCACTGAATACTACCACTCAGAAAAGTAAGACACCTCCCTTCCCATTCCTATACTGCCAGCCAAATATCGTATCAAGGCAAGAAAGTCCTTTGGTACATCTGAAAATGGAGGTTGTACATTCAGGTTCAACTAATGCTAGATCGATCTTCTGAAACTAGTGCAACATACACTCTCAAGGTACAGCTGTACAATGCTAACTATAGGCTGCCTTCAAAGATCACCTATCAAACTTGAGATTGATCATAAAGGCATATGTAAGGTACTGCCATGAAATAGGGAAGGACCAATTGATTCAGGCGTTCAGGACCGAATGACCTACTGTTTAATTGTTTATACATGAATGTTTGTAGATAACTTCGCCTATGCATTTCTAGGTATAGCCGGTCCCAAGCCCGGGTAAAGGAGGAGGGTTGTGGTAGGTTTGGTGAGCCAGGATCAAAATCAGCCATTACTATGGTATGAAACCCAGTTCAGGTTTCATACTAGTCTACCTCAACATGCTTGAGACAAAGGCTTTGTAAAAGAAAGAAAAGACATGAATGTTTGTAGATGAATGTGAACTATATATTAGTTTACTACCACATTAAAAGTTTAACCAGACATAGGAGGATCAAGACTATAAGAAAGCATTCATAACCTTATAAAGCAAAATTAGCATTGAGCCCTACATCCTAATGCCTCTCGAAGCTAAAAGAAATCAAAATCCCTGGGCACTTAAGGTAATTAATATTACCAATGATCCAGGACACTTAGTAGCAAAGATAGTCTACTAAAAAAGTAACACGAGAGCTTGTAATATTTATGGAAATATTATTTAGAGAAAATGGCACGGAAATATTTTTTATGCTCTATTAACTATGGCAAATTCATGATCATCTTTTTCTCACTGTGTCTGTCTCCTTCGACAATTTTAGTTGTTCTTTACAGCTAGAGTTATGTCCAACTTATTCCCATTATAGTGGCCTTCTTTCTTGCCCCTGTATTTCTCCAATGATGCCTGAGTTATTCAGTTTGAAGTAGGAAGTTTGCCAGTAATTTATTTTGGTTACTTTGGATGGGCTGTACTGAAGGTGAAGGCTACAAACACGCAGGTGCAATACAAGTTCTAGTCATTTTAAGATGCAACTGCTAGTGACATCAAGCAGCATCACCTTTTGAGTTATTTACGAATATTGCATAACTGTCTCAAATCAATTGATCCACGGGAGACGTTATTTATGAATAGTTCGTTTTATATGCGACTACTATTGACGTCAAGCAGTATCGCCTTCCGGAGGAGACAGGTCACACACTAGTACTCCGGAAGCGAAGCAGCATGCGTTCGTCTACAGTACATAATGGGATATAACAATAATTAAAATAAGATTGAGTAAAACCTGAAGAAGTCTCCATGACGAGTTCGACCATCGGACGGGATCAGCAACCTGAACAGAAGCTATTGTCCCCATGAACCAGCTAATCCTTGAGGAATCCTCTGTCTCAAACGGCATCTTGAACCTCATCCCAGGACACCACTGGATCCCCATCGCATTCTGCACCGATGCAGCCTTCACAACAAACTCCGGCGTGCTAGCTCTGGGGTAGTACACCACCTCAAATGGCTGCCCGCTTGCCGCTAGCCTTGCAGCATCCACAACATCAGCAATCTTCACCTTTCCCCTTCCCCTCATGTACCCACCAGGACCCTTCATCAGCTCAGTTTCCTCTTCCTTCAGGAACGCGGAGAAGCCCCCGTACCCAGTAGCGTTCCAGCCTGACATGTATTCCATGCCACCACAAGACGCCCGCTTTGCACGCCGTATCCCAACATACAGCTCGCCATGCTCAGTGCGCAGGAACACGATGGAATCCCCCGCGACGAGCTTCTTCTGGTTGACGAACGTGCTCCACCCTGTGGTGAGCAAATGCCGGCGCGGCGTGCCCCGGTAGATGTGCCGGAACTTCCACACCTCCCCGTGCACGTCCTTGGCGAGCACAGTCTGCACCGGCGGGTAGGCCCGGTAGTCCAGCTTGGGGAAGATGGTCTCGGCGCAGTAGCGCGGGACCGAGAAGCCACCGCCGTTGTTGGCATCGGACTGTGTGAGCGTCTTGGCGAACGAAGCCAGTTTGTCCCTCGCCTCCGCGGGGTCGCCGCCGAGCTCATCGGGTTCCCGGAAGTCCACCTCGCCGGGCGCGACCGGCACGAGGCGGATCTTTGCAAACACCTCGTCAGTCTCCGGATCAGCCAAGAACCGCACCGCGGTCACGCAGCACAGCACGAGGGACGGAAGCGCGCGCGGCCCGACCACGGCGGCGAGGTCCGCGGCCCCGCCCACTTCCCCGCCTTGTGCGTGCTCCTCGTGGCCTTGCGGGAAGTAGTACACACGGGATCGCGTGGGTGGCATCTGCACCATGCCGCCGGCGCAGGCGTGCCACAGCTGCGGGTCAAGGCACCTCTCCTCGCCCGCCTCCTTCATGGCCTCCTCCTCTTCCTCCGCCAGCACACACCACCAAATGCGATCACTGTCCGCCCAAGGAACCTGCCACATCCTCCGTTAGTCACACTCTCCACGAACACAAAGAACCAAACCACCCCACGCAACTAACCGAACGAAAAGCAAGCAATTGGAGCGAAGCGGCGAAAGCAACGGCGATACCTCACTCGCCCACGCACATGGCTTCCAACCGGCGGATCGTGGAACACAAGAACGGCTGCGACTTGGTCTCTGCTAGGGGCAATTGCACCGGGGAAAACGGAAGAGAAATCTACATCAGGGCGGCGCTCCGCTCCTGCAACAACTGCCTCCACGAACAACGCCGGCGCAAAAAGGGACCAATCTTCGGCTGCGGGACCCGACAAATTCGAATCTTTGTTGGCTCCAGTCGGCGGCGAGGGGAAGCAGGAGGTGGTGGCGGTGGTTGGAGTGCGCGCTGCTTCAGCGGCAGCGGCACAGTGGCTTGGAATTATTGACGAGGTCCTTTGGCCGCCTCCCTCCTGGTGATGAGAAGCCGCTCCGCCTCGCTGACCCTGCAGTAGCAGCCCAGTGGAAGTGCGGGCCCGCCAGATCCGCTGCGCCTGGGGAGAACAGCGAACAGACGCACAAGAGAACAACTTTCCCGGTCCTCCATGACGCACGGGCCCTTGCAACCGCCGGGCCCCGCCTGCCGGCGAGGGGATTTTCTGCTGTCGGTGGGGTGCGGCCATACAGTGTGGGTAAGAAGAAGATGCTCGTGCAAGTAGCTTGGAAGTTTCTTTCCATTTTGTTGGCCGTGTCCGGTTTCAGTTGGGTAAAACAACATATATTAATTTTATAGCAAGCAAGTACTCTAAAATACAAAAAAATGCAGCATACAACTCCAAATCTCAATCCCGAACCTGTATGAAAGTTCAAATGCAAGGTCGCATATGCTCAGTCAGTAGACTGAAACAAGTGACTCAAAAACCACAGTCAACATTTCTATCTAGAAACCGAACTTGAATAACATATTTGAAAAAACCTGAACCTGAAGCAGTAAAAATCCGAAAACCGAAATTGTTTTTTGGTTAGGGATTTGCAAAACCTGAAAATATTTCGGGTATCTTCGGTAATGATTCATAAAACCCCAAATACCCGAATATCCAATCCGCTTTCTCTAGGGTCCGTGATGTGGCCGGCCGCCTAATCGGATGGCCTTTTCACTCATGAATTTATGAAGAAGATTGTAATATTTTAAAAGTCGGCTGGTTAGATTTTAAAAGGAAGGGGAAGGAAAACGTGACCATCAATTTTATATATTCTTGTTGCTGTAATCTTGTTGCTATTTTATTATATTACTATAATGTTAATGAAATTTTAGTTCCGTACTGAAATATTAATTTTATTGCTATTTTGGCTGCTGTAATTTATAACTGTTTTTAGTTGTTATGTCACGACTTGGGCAATATGGGTTTTCCGAATCCGAATTTTTGGGTACCCGAAATTTTGGGTAACTGAAAATTTAGGTACAATTTCGGGTAGTGATTCTAAAAACCCGAATTTTAAAAAACCCGAGTTTCCCGAACCGAAATTTCGGATAATTCTGAATGTTCTATAGTCGGAATAGAGCATAATCTTTTCTTTTTCTTATGTCCTCCTTCATCATTCTTTTGTCACCAAAAATGAAGAAAAACTTATCCTAATCTACCTAACTCAACATCGATCATAGTCGACTCAATGAGCAGAATTATTCTCAAAAGCCCTTCGTTCGTGGCCAGATCCAACCACGACCAAACGTAGAAGAGTATTGTAGAACTTTATTGTCACTGTTCAGAAACAAAACTCTCTGTACCGTCGTGCTAAGAAAGTTTCTGACATCATCTTCGTCAGATCCACCATAAAGAGATAATATTTAGCCTATCTCCTCACTATCGTCGGTTAGAAAAAGGAGAAACCAAATCTTCGATACCAAAAAACTCGACATGAAGAGAACTCAAACCTAAACTAAGACTCGACCTACTATAGGCCTTGTTTGGCACAAGTTGTAACATAGCTTTTAAAGGAACTATGTAAAATATTATGTTTCAACTTATTATTTCAGTTTATTTTTAAAATAAACTAAAAACATGATATAAGCACAAACTATTTTTCATCACATTTTCAAATAAGTTGTCTTTTCAACAGACTCAATCTCCAGCAAACATGACATATATATCAGAGAGACGTGTCACCACTCTCTCACCAGCAAAGTGGTGAGGTGGGACGGGGAGGGGGGAGGAGAAAGTGGCTGTGGAGGATCTTGCGCTAAGAGTAGATGAGTGTCCCTTTCCACTCTCCACCTAGATAGGGCTGTCGATGAAGCTCGAGCCTCGCGTGACCAATTCGAGTTCGGTTCGTTAAAAGCTCAATTCGAGATCGGCTAAAAAACAAACGAGCCGAATTTGAGCTTAAATCCAAGCTCGTAACCCTGATGAGCTCAATAAGGCTCGTTTAGAAAAGTTTAATATCATAAACATAATTTTTTCTTTAAATATTGTTTATTTTTATTATTAAACGAGACACTCGAGGTTGAACTCGAGCTTATACAAGCTTCAACCTGTTTAACGAGCCTTATCGAGCCGACCTGAGTCTGACTGCAGGATCTAGTGGATTCGAGGATCTACTCGAGATAGACTCAATTTTTTACCGAGGTTGATACTTACTGAGAGCACACCCTCGCCCGATCTCAGCTCGTTGACAGATCTACGCCTGTGTGATTCACCTCATGGCTTTATCTCAACTGACCCGCGAATTATTTGGTAACTCTTGGAACAAGTTTCGGACATCAATAATTGACGTTTATTGAGTGTATCCCTCAAAAGAGAAAATGTTCCGTCCTTAGAAAAAGAAACAATTGAAAGATGCTTGTCGGAGTGTGAGCTGCGACACTCCTCCCGGCCTGCTCGGAAGCAGCCCACGAGGTTCTCTTTTTCCGGAGGGGGCTTGGCACCCTTCGAGACCTGAGCTCGGGAGAGCGGATAAACATAGGGATTTACGTGGTTCGGCCTGCCGGAGTGTAATACTCTACGTCCTTAGGTGTGCTTGTTCTATTGCTTTTTTGTGAGCGCTTGCGTGTAGTGTGATCTGGAGTGCGGGGATTTGAAATCCTTTGCAGGGTGGTCACCCCGGTCCTTTTATCTTCAAGGCCGGGGTGGTTACAATGAGGCTTGGGGCCCGACAGGTGGCCCCAAAGCTTTGAGTGTCCTATACACAGTCTAGGGCTTCGTTCTCTGAGTAGAGTGGCCGGCAGGGGAGTTAAGTCCCTCCGTCTGGCGCGCTAAGCGCCCAGACTGCATGTCAGCTTCAGACCTCTCCTCAGCGGCGAGGCTCAGACCAAAGCCCGGGACACGTGTCAGCACCAGAGCTGTCCTCAGCGGGGAGGCGGCTCGGAGTCGGGGACACGTGGCAGCTCCGGACCTCACCCTAGCGGGGAGGCTTAAGGACGGAGCTCAGAGCATGTGTCAGCTCCGGAGCGCAAGCGCACGCGGTAGCCCTAGGGATGACCATGGATTTTACTTGCTAAAGTATTCATCACATCACCACAAACCAACTCATTTTGTGGATAGTTCATGAACACATGTGAAGAGCAAGTAACCACCATCAATAGGTTGATTAGAGGAAGAACTCACAAATCCAAAAGTAGGGTCTCACCCATACAAACATGAGAGGTTGAGCTCACCATTAGACCCTAAATATTCTTAGGAGTCCTCATGCCAAGTTTCATGCCAATTCAAACCCTTTTGAGACACTTTTGGATACAATTGCAAAAAGGGCTAATTTGAATACAAATTCAAATTTCAGCTACTTTCATCACTTGGATTCAAAAGGTGGCTTCACATTCCAACTCAACACATTTTTCTGAGTTAGTCCACCAAATTTCATTTTCATTGGAGTTCATCTTGTCGGGGGCTATTTTGAGCAAATTCAAACCCAATTTGAATTTCAACCTCACATGTGCTCAAATTCATTCAAATCCAATCACAATTTGAACCATTCAAATTCAGAGGCCCAAAAATGTAGTTTGATCAAATTACCAAGGACAAGGCGTCACATTATTTACGAGCAGTAGGAATTCAATTTTGGAGGACAACTTGGAGTTGTGGGGCCTACCTGTCAGCCACATAGGGCTCTAAACCGACTGATCCCCATTTGCCCTTGTGTGTTCACATGCTCAGTGGGAGCGAGCGCTGTGACTTCGCATAAAAGTGGACCGAGAGGCGCCGGCCAGCTCCCGCTTCAACGGGAAAACGTGGTACACCAGGTGTTGCACACTCCATGCTCACCGGTTGGCTATAAATGGGGTTGAGTCGGCCGGCGGGCGTCTTTTTCGCGCACACCCGAAACATACCGCACAGCCGCTCGACCTTCGCCACCGTGGAAAGCCCAAACCCGACGGTCTCTGCTCTCGACGTCTGTAGCAAAGTTGTGCGCTAGCTTGTTCTCGAGCTCACCGCGCAACCCGTTCCTAGGTTCGTCCTTCGTACGCGAAGAATTTTATAGCTTAGTATCGGGAGCTCATTTCGGGACCCGATTAGGTCTAGGAGAAATTCGAGCCAATCATCACGGGGAAAGCAAAACCGGGTTTAGAAATTACCTCTGGAGAGTCTTGCGCCCCTCCTCGATCAAAAACCGGAGAGAAAGACCCACCGGAACCCTAGTTTCACCGAGGAACAGTTCGGTGGAAGAGGGGGTCGCCAGTGAGGTCCGGTTTGCCGGCTGTTTCGGTTGAAACCGAGGTCATGCCAAGCTTACCGAGGGTGCCCTGAACGTGTGACGCGATTAGAGCACGAACATGGTGCCGATGAGGTGCAGTGGCATAGCGCTTGTCGCCGGCGAGCTAGGGCGGTTAGCCGGTGGCAGCAAGGTGCCCATCATGTTCAGTGTCCGACGTTAGGTAGGGGCGGCGAGTTTCACCGTCGCCGGCGAGCTAGGTCACTCGGAACGTCGACCTCGTCGGAGCTCCGCCGGCTCGAGGCGGCGGCGTCGCAAGGTAGACGAAGACCCCCGGCCCCACGTGTCAGCCACTGGTCGGAGCGCTCGTGGCCGGGTTTTGTATAAATTAAACCGCGGGCCCGCTGTCAGCAGCTGATTAGGCGCGGGAAAGATTTCTCATGGGAAAATAAATCCAAATTCAGCTCGAACTTTAGAAATTCATAACTTTGTGTAGAATTATCAAAATTTAGTGAACCAAATTTTGTTGGATTCAACTCTCTCAGCACTTTCCATCAAAACAGGTTTCATCCATTGAAAGTCTTTACTTTTCTAGAATTAATTCCCTAAATTTTAAAATGTTAGGAATTTTCCCTAGAGATCCACTTTGTGGAAAATTCTCAAATTTGGATAGAATGTTCATTGTAATATCCTTAAGTCTCATGCCAAACTTCATATGCCAAAGTTCACCTAATAGTGTGATTAAGTAAACTGTGCTGAGAAAATAGAAAAATGTATAGAAATATTTTTCCAAATTTTCTCAAATCTTAATTAGGGCATAACTTTCTATAGAGTTCTTCAAATTAAATGAAACCCACTCCATTAGAACCATGACAAACTCTAGTTTCCAGAAAGTAATGGTTTTATCCATGAAAATCTCTGGAAATCCTTAGAAGCTCTAGTAATGGCCATTTTGACCTTTATTTGTGCAGGGCTCAAATGAGCTTTGTTTCAAATGAAATTTGGCCAAGTCTCTGGTTAGGTTCTTACCAAATCACAGTAAAATTTCAGAGCCAAAAGGTATGTCTAGATAGAGTTATGGTCTTTATATGCTGAATTCAACACATCTGCATTTAATTTGACATATCGTTAAATTGATTACATGTAGTCGTTGAACGCGAGGAAACCCTGGAGATTTTGGACTTCATACCTCCGAAGGAGACTTTAACTTCTGACCAGCAGCAACAAGGCAAGCCTGGTTTACATTTAACAAGTTTTATCAAATTTTTCTTTATGTTCACTTAATTTTAGGTATGTATGTGCATTAAGTTTAGGATGGATGAAACTCCAATTGCATATAACTAGATTATTCTAAAGAGAGTGAAGGTAGTGTCTAAGTCCTCGAGTAGAACATGCTTTGCTTAATATTTATAGTCTTTGATATAAGTCGAGTAGTTGGAATCTACTCGCGAGTATAGGATTCATCACATACGGGATTGGATCGAGATGTGAGATCACTTTAGTAAGAAAACGAGACTAGCACTATAGGAATCGCGATAATAGACGACAGCCAGAAACCATCGTCTATAAGATTATTACCGTCGTCAATAAGTTATTGACGAAGGTAAATGGTTATAGACGATGGTTTCTGGCTGTCGTCCATAACTAGTCGTCAATAAGTTTATTGACGACGGCTAAAACCAGTTGTCGTCTATAAGTCTATCGTGCCACGTGGTAGTTCAAGAGGCTTATAGCCGACGGCCAATAGTTGGTCGTCGTTAATATGGAAGCTTATAGACGATGGTAAAGCGGGTCGTCATTTATAAGTCTGTCGTGTCACGTGGCTATTCAAGAAGCTTATAGACGACGGCCAGGAGTAGCCGTTGTCAATAAGGAAGCTTATATACGACGGTACAGCGGGCCGTCATCTATAAGTCTGTCGTGCGACATGGCTGCTCAAAAAGCTTATAGACAACGATACAGTTGGTCGTCGTCTATTATTGTGGCTTATAGACAAAAGTGTTGAACCCATAAGGATTTAAATATCACTTTGCATGCAAGTTTAAAAATCAGATTTGAAATTCAAAAATTCACCCAATGGTGGCCAAAACTTTGGAATAACCATGCATCCCTAGAGTGGCAAATGTAGGAAAAAGTGGATGCCAAACTTTTCATTTTTAGGGTGGGCTACAAAAAGGAACTATGGAAGTATTTTCCAAACTTCGACCAAATTCAAATTTGCCGTGCAAATTCAAACTGAATTTGGAGGATTCAAATTCCAGCCCACTTTTCAAACTCAAAAGTGTGAAATTGGGAGGATTAACTTGAGAATATATTTTAGGAGGAACATGTGGGGTGGGACCCACATGGCAATGAGCTGAAGGTGGAGACTTGCACCCTAAGGATATCTCTGTTCAAGCCAGCTGAGGAGCTCTCCCACCGTGGTGCCACCGAGGGCTGGCAAGGCCACCTCTTGCTATGTTCTCCCAAGCACCGGCGCCCAGAGGCGGTTCCTGTGGCGTGATCACCTCCCTGACCGAAGCAAAGTCCATTTGCTTTCTTCCCCTCGCGAACAGACACCGAACCGAGTGCCTCTCACCTCCGCTGCTCGGCCCGATCGGAAGAAAGGCAAAACACTCGCGCCTTTCCCTCCCCAAGCTACTAAACCCTACCTTGAGCTCCGCACACACCTCCCCGACCCGGAAACGAGTGAGTTCCGGCCTCCCTTGACCGAGAGCAACCACCACAGCGGTGACCTAGCTCAAGAACGTGATCGGGCGCTCGTGAGCAGTCCTCCACAGGGGGTTTCATGGTCGGGCGATCAAGGCCACGAGAGCGCGCTGTATCGGTGCTGCTCTCCTCCAATTCTTGGTGCAAACCGTGAAGCCTCGGCGGTGAATTTCTAGTTTTTTCTCCGGCGAGTTCTACCCGAGCAGCCGGTACGGTTTCTTCGAATTCCCCCTCTCTGATCCTCCATAGGTCCTCAAATCTTGCACGTAGAAGCTAGACTAGCCGACGGTCATGTTTCCTTTAGGATCCGTTGCATGAAAACACCTCAGAGCGACGTATTCCAAGCTCTTCCGAGGGTGTTCTTCGCGGACTCATTCGGTCGCACGGTGAAACCGTATTTGCGGCCACTCCAGAGCAAGTTTGAGAGTATGTCGAGCTTCCTAGTCATGACCTGGTGCTGTAGAACTAGTCGGTCGAGCTTTTGGCGGGCTGAGAACCCCGGCCGACGCTGCCGAACCTCAACCGAGGTCGCCGCACGTCGCTGAGGTAGCTCCGGTCACCGGCAGCCCTAGATAACCCCACAACCGTGTTCCTCAGTGTCCTAAACCCCCTGGCGGCAAGTTTCAGATCGTGCGGTGGCCGGCAGCGGCAATCCAGCGAGCTGGGAATTGCTCCGGGGAGGGGAAGGCGGCGCGCGCGCGAGGAACGGCGGGAGGTAGAAGAAAGGGGTCGGGCCCGGTTGTCAGCGGCTCGAAATTTAAATTCCCGATCGGCTGTGGCCGGGATCTGGTGTTCTGGCGCGTGAAGACTCTGTGCACCCGGTGTTGCTGCAATTATATCGGCTGAGTTTTAAACACGTGGGCCCAGTGGAGTTTTCAGTAGGAAAACAATTCCAGTTGTTGCTCAAACTTTGGAAATTCATAGCTCTCTGTAGAAACCTCCAAATTGAGAGATTCCAATTGGTTTAGATTAATATTTCAGAGTTCTATCCAAATATGAACTCAAATTTGTATGAAAGTCAATATTATATTCTGGAAAATTCTTTGAAGGTTCTTTGAAAAAGAATTATTGAGGGAGTTTGGGTTATCCAAAAATCCTCAAATTTTGCCAGAATATTATTTAGCATCTTGTTGACCTTCTAGCAAAATTTCAGCTCATTTCAAGATTATTTGAGTAGGAATTTGCCAAAAACAATCTGCTGTTTTCATAAGAGTCCAGAAACATTTTCAGAAAATGTTTCACACTTCAAAAATCTATTATGGGAAATCTCTAGCTCCAAAAATCATAGGAAAATTTAGGAAAGCTCCCTGAGACATACTTGAAATTATAGTCAATTGGGCATGAAATGCACATTACTTCAGAATTAATTCTTTTGAGTAGAAATACTTAAAGGATTGTTCTGGGATAATTGCTCAAGTAAAAGGGCTGAATTTTGGACCAGGTTACTTCCATGTGACCGAGAACTCACATGTAAATTATCAGCTCAAGTTGAGCCCTTGAATTCCCTGTGCTTATTCTCCATACTTATGTATTGGTGGAAATACATGAAAGACATTGTGAGAATTATGAAGAACACAATTTGACTCCACATTAGCTGCAATTTGGCAAGCTAAATCCCTAGGTAGTATAGAACATGCTGTAGAAGTTTTGAGGCCATTGGAGTTATTGTTCTTCAGTGCATCTAATTCTTTCCAGCTCATCTATTATGTTCATTAAGGAAAGTAGTTAGTGTATAGCTAAGACATTAAGATCTAGTAAATTATTTCTGTTTCCTTGCACAACAGAGCCAAACCAAGCCATTCTTGGCTTTTCCACACAACCTCTGTTCCTAAGAACTCCATTCTATAACTTCTTTCCATTACATTCTATAAAACATGTGCATATGCATTTCAATAGGAACCACAACGAAGGGGATTCAAAGGAGTGGTTCATTGAAGTGGATCAGCAAGGACACTAACTGATTATATACGACTACCCTGCAAAACAGGCCAGCTCCAGTTTGCATTTAACAATTGTTAAGTTTTTATTTTGTATTCACTTTCGGTTAAGATATGAATTGTGCATTAGGTCTAGTGTTTGATACTCCTCTTGCGTAATCAAATGAACCCATTGAGTGTTGGGTAGGTGTATTTTACCGTATAGAACCGCCATGCTTAAGTATGGTTCGGTAGAAGTCGAGTGGTGAGATGCTACTCGCAGGTTCAGGAACAATATGGGCATACGGGATTGGTTCAAAAATGAATTAGCAAGTTAAAGTTGAGACCGGAAGGTTGTAGGAGTAGCAGGACATAGGGGCCTGGGTGCTATAGACCTGTCCGTGTCGTTCAAGGACCGATCCGTATGCGGCCCTGTTGACTCATGATGGTATTATGGGACCCAGTAAACCGATGTACCTCGGGAAGCTGTCATTGAGACTTTTCGGGTCGCCTCAGGCGGACGGCCGGTGTGCAGTATGTGGGGAACATTCTCATGAAATCTCATGTCGGCAGGTGCACCATGAGAGTGGCTACTGTACGGGGTGACTTGATCGATTCAACGGGGGTGAAACGGGAGAAAGGCTACTGCGTACGACGTCAATGATGGTTGTTGTAGGCAACGTCGAGTACGGGCGTACGTGTCGTGTAGTCCGGGTGTTATTGATTCGAATCACCGTCGCTCACGGAATGGACAGAGCATACTTGTTCTCACAGTCGTGACGTAGTAAGAACTTGCATGAGAAAGGAACTAATCACATTGATTTGAAGTTTATACTATCTTTGTTATGCATCATTGATGAATAGCTAGTGCAAACTTGATTCTTTTATGCCATGAGCAATTTACATCGGGGAAAGCGTTTCTTGTTTGATTGTGGACTCCCGATGTGGCGTGCCCAAGGTTACTTAAAAATGCTGCCAATAATACCTAAAAGTAAGGATTCACTTTTAGGCGAGTTTATTATGCCTTATACCATTCTACTTTAGGTTCACAACCTCACATAGAGTTTCATGTTTAGGGTGACGGTTAAGTCTTGCTGAGCGTTATGCTCACGGATGCTATCCGAGCTGTTTTGCATGTATTTTACTTCATGCTTATGGAGGGATGCCGATGAGACTCGGGAACCTCCGAGTGGTTACTCAAGAGCATCCTCGCCGCTACAGATTGTTCTTCGTGTTGCTAGTAAGAAACGTCCGCGGGCTGGACTGTTTCTTTGTTGCTAAGATGAGAAACAAGTCGTGAGAGTCATAGACTTCCGCTATAGCTTATTTTGAGATAAGTATTTGTAAAACACTTTTATACGCTTCCGCAAATGATTTATGTAATGTGATGTGTTTCTTCGACCTATGTGCTGTTGGGTGCCACATATCACGGCACCACCCAACGAGGTCATGTACCTCACAGCGTGGTATTAGGGCTGTGACAAGTGGTCTCAGAGCCCCTGTGACAGTTGGTATCAGAGCCGTGTTTGGAATAGCACATGGATTGAGCATCATATTACGTTAAAAAATCTTAGGATATGGTGAGATAACGGTATTAGGCCCACATAAGGACTACTATTAGCATATGATAAAGGTGGCAACCTAACTTATTTGTTATGTCGGAAAATCGTGCATCTCGGAACGGTTTGTCTTGGGGGTGCACGTAAGCGCTGTCCACCAGTGCGCACAAGCTGAAGGGTGGAGCCTCACGGGTGGCAGGTAACCCGACTCGCTTTAGTATCCTCTACGACTCTTCATGTCGTTTTGGGTATTCGAGCAACGCCATTCCCTGGCGTGCTTTGGGCAAGTATGGGAGACCCCGTCACGTGGTCAGTAACGTGAACACGTAGCTCAAGGTGTGTTTGGCTTGAGAACATCCGGGCGAGTGATGATGGCCGGGTGTATGAACTGTATGGATACCGGGTTCGGTGTGCAGCCGAACCTGATGATTGAGTGTGTTTTATGTAGGTACTAACCACGAAAACCTTAGTGCGTGTAGAACACGTTTGCGAGTAACCGTTTTAGTGTCACCTAATGATACGTATATGCCGGTGTAATCCGGTTAGGTTTTTCTTTGGTAAGGCAACGTAGTACCGTCATGTCTTACGGTGCATCGTCACTGTACTACACTTAATAGTCTTCTTTCCTATAAAGAAATCATTCATGACCAACTTTCAAACTAAAAATGGATGTTGTAAAACACATATTAGTTACTGAGCTCTTCATTTGAACTAAGTTTCAAAGAAGAGAATTGCTAGGTTTCTTTTGATCTCAAAAACAGAGTGCTCTGTTCTGGCAGAAAGTTTGTTGGAATTTGACAGAGCGTAACTCTGAGTAGCTTGACCCAATGGAGGTTAATGATACAGTTCTGAAAGGTTTTTAAGTGCTCTACAACTTTTCTGTAGACCTCCAGAGCAAAATCATACGCCAACTTGGTTGAATATCCAGATGAACGCAAACCGTTCAGAAAACAGAACAGCAGCAACCTTCTCTGCATGTTTCTGTAAATTAGCCATAAAATTATGTAGAAAAATTTCTAAGGGTCATATGATACACCGTTGGAAAGTTTATGAAACTTGCAACGATTTTCAAGTTCATAGTTTGTTCTGAATTGTACTCCATTTGTATGTAAAACTGTGATGAAAACAGCCACATACAAAGGAGGTGCTGGCAAATTTTATCCAGAAATTCTGTCAACTTTGAACAATCATAACTTCTGATTAAGGAATGATCCAGAGGCATGTCAGTACTCGTTGGAAATATGCTGAAGTTAATTTTAACTTTGGTATCCAACTTGAGTTATGAAAATGCTTCTAACCGGATCAAAATCTCGGTTAAGTACAGAAAGGTCGGCTCTGTACAGAATAGGGGATTGTTTATGTTGGCTTTAGGAAGATGTGTACACACGAAATTTTGTTATGCTTCATAAAGTTTTAGCATGTTCATGTTTTACGTACTTTCACATACTGCTGATATCAAGTTTTGACTCCCCGCAAAATTATGCTTTTGCAGTATTGTGCGTACTCATTCGTCGAGTAGGGCTGAAGGTTCTCGCTGGGACGGCGATGACTCGACTCCGCCACGGGCACCGCCATCAACGGTATGGGCGGATGTCATGGCTCAGATGGTCGAGTCAATCCAAGGGAACACAAGACTACTCCAAGCCTTGGTACAACAAGGCTTACTCCAACGGGCACAATAGGACGTTCCGCCTCGGAACGGCTATTTGGACTTCTTGGCGACTCAACCGCCAATTTTCACAGAAGCCAATGAACCAGTGGAAGCTGATCAGTGGTTTCGGATTATGGAGTCCAAGTTTGGAGTGTTTGAGTGCGATGAATATCAGAAGACTTTGTTTGCAACTCAACAGCTCCATGGAGCCGCTGGAAATTGGTGGTTCTCTTATCTTGCCACTGTTCCGGAAGGCCATCAAGTGGAATGGACGGAATTTCGTGAAGCATTTCGTGCTCGTCACATTCCTATGGGTTTTATCAAGGCCCAACAGCAAGAATTTAGGAACTTGAAGCAGGGGAACATGAGTGTTCTCGATTATGTCAAACGGTTCAACCTTTTGGCACAATATGCTCCTGCTTATGCGACGAGTGAAGCTGCAAGGTGTGACTACTTCTTCTATGGCCTGAGTGCCATATTAAAAGATAAGTTGGCTTTGTTCAATAAAGGCAGTTACACCGAGTTGATCACTGCTGCCCTACTGCAAGAACAAGCGACACTTGAGTGTCAATTAGAGAAGAGGGACCGGGAGGATGTGCAAGAATACACACCAGTTGTTCCTCGTAAGTACCATGTGGTGTATCACACACCATCCGATGAGATATGGCAAGCACCAGTAAGATCAACTCCGTACAGATTTCCTGCTCAAGAATCTTGTCTTGAAGCAACACTTTTGACGCAGCAACGAATGATACCTATTGCATCATTGCCGTATCCAAGTACATCAACTTCTCAACCACCAGTCAACGGAGAACCGGGGAAACCTCCGTGTTCTTATTGCCACCATTCAGGGTATTTTAGGCAAGAATGCCAGGAGAAGTTGTTGAACACCAGACAACCATCATTATCAGGTGGTATGCCGTGAGGGGGCCCGACCTCCATCATGGGGTCGTGCCGCCTCGCCCGGGGATCGCATTGGGTGGTGCCGTGTTATGCGGCACCCAACAACACATATATAAGGAACAATGTATTACATAAATCAAAGTAGAAGCTTACAATTTGTTCTTTGTAAATAATTTACATAAATTAACTACAGCGGAAGTCTATAAACAGCTCACGTCGAGTAACTAAGAAGCACCCGAGAAGAGGTCCAGCCCGCGGACTCCTCTCACTAGTCACACGAAGACATGGCAGCGGCTAGGATCTCCAAGTGTGACATGACTCGAAAGTCCTCGAGTCGCACCGGACAACCTTCTTTATGGCGTCGAGGGTTACCTGCAAAACCACTTATATAGCAAGAGTGAGCACAAAGGCTCAGCAAGACTTAACCGTCTCTCCTAAAGCATGAAACTCTACATGAACGTAACCTAAGACCTATCCTGTAATTTGCGAAAAGACTCGCCTACGAGTTCATCCTTAACTTTCAGATTTTAGCCATAATAGTAGTGACCTTGCGCCCAGCAACATTGGAACTCCACAATCAAACAAGAAACGCTTCATTCCAATGTTACTTGTCCCAAGGTAGAAAATAAATTTAGTTTGCTCTATCTCTACTTCAAACATGGTTTTCATGCAACTTTACATAACCATAGCAGCAATTATACTTTTGCAAACTGTTTCCACACAAGTTGATTACTACGTCACAACATGGTAGCAAGCGGTACTCAATAACCGCGAGGGACGGTGATTCGAATCAAACACTACCCGGATAACTCGACACATACGCTCGCCTCTGCAGACCCAACTCTGGCGTTCTTCATTCCGTTGTATGTGGCAACCTTTCTCAGGACACTAAACTGTAGAACCGGTCGCGCCGTCTCGGGCTCATAGGTCTAACGAGACGATGTGGTATGCCTCTACAATCCAGTGAACCTGGTACGTCGGTTTCCTGGTTCCCATATATCAGTAAGCATCCGGTACACAACTCAATAATTGCTCCTGGACGCGGCACACGCATCGGTCCTTAACCGACATAGGCAGAGCTACTCGACCAAGACCTCGTCTTGTCGCTGCCTAACCCCTCTGCCCGGTCTCATCTTTAGAAATGTAAAGTTTAGTTTGCTTCCTTTCCCAACCACACTTATGATATTCTAAACTATAGCTCGCGAGTAGAGTCCAACTACTCGTCTTCTATCGGATGCCCTAGTCTATTTAGCATGGCCTTATTCTATAGCGATGACACCATTCTACCCTTGATCTCAGGGTTCATTTTTGGTTATGCAAGTAGAGTATAAAACATCCTTGACCTAATGCACATACAAAGTGAGACACATGGTAGTGAACAAAGTAAAAACTTTTAGAAAACAACTTAAATGCAAAGCGGGGCTTGCCTTGGTTTTGCAGGTGACTAAAGTCAGACAAGATGAAGTTAGTTGCTGGTGATGACTGGAATCTTAATCACTGGCCTTCCTGCTCCTTAATCCAAGCTTCACCTTTCCTCCACTCTTCCACGATTAAGCACTATACGTTATGAACATGCATATATAGTTAATTGTAAAACATTTGCTAACAAGTGCTAAGGACAAGTTTTAAAACTGGAACCCTGTTTAAGAATTTAAAATGACACTGGTGCTAGTGGTTTGGGTTTGGATTTAAGTACTAAGATCAAGTGAGTGAGGCTTCATCACTTGGGTGGGGATCAACTAATGAGGTTGAACAGGACATAATGATCCAGGGCTCTAATGGAGCTGGAAATTTTCTTGTGAGTTCCTGTCACAAGAAAGTCCTCTGGACAAAAATTCAGAATATTTCACTAAGTAGATCACCCAGAACAATTCCCTAAGCATTTAGGCAAAAAGGATTTAATTCTGAATAAATTTGCACTTTCATGCCAATTCAAGTGAACTATAATTTCATGCATAGATCAGGGAGCATGCATGATTTTTCCTAGGATTTTTGGAGCTAAAGAATACCTAGAACTGAATTTCCAAGTTTTGGAAATTTCCTGAAAATGTTTCTGTATTTATTTGAATGCAGAAATTTGGAATTAGAATTACCCTAACTAAATCAACTCCAAATGAGCTGAAACTTTTACAGGAGTCTCCTAATATCCTATAGAATATCCTGGCAAAATTTGGGGAATTTTGGATGAACCAAACTCACTCTAAAATTCTTTTTCTGAAAAGTTTTAAAGAATTCTCCAGAATTTTCTATTGTTTTAATGCAAATTGGGTTGCATATTTGGATAGAGCTTTTCATCCTGAATCCAACCCAATTTGAATCACTAAATTTGGAGGTTCCTAGCAAAAGTTATGAGGTTCTAAAGTTCGAACTAAATCTGGAATTCAAATTAATACGGGAAATATTCAAACTCTGACGGTGGGTCCATCCAACATGTGTCGGTTGCCGGAGCTAAGCCACACGGGGCCACAGGACCCTTCCCGCACCACCCCACTGGATCCCGGGGCCGCAGCGGATCGAAGATTTAAAATATCGCCACTGACATGTGGGACCGGCCGGTCGTCTTCAACCTCAGGCCGTTCCCTTTTTCCCGCGCCGCCCCCTCGCCGGAGACTCGTCAGAGCTCGCCGGAGTCGGCTTCCCGGCCGTCTCCCAGCTCGGTACTTGCCGCCTGGGGTTTTTCAGCCACGAAGAATCCAACGGTGCGGTGCATTCGGGCTGCCGGCGACCGGAAACCGGTCGGCGACGTGCGCACCCCTCGGTACAGCTTCGGCGCCGTGGCCCGAGCACCCTAGCCCGCCAAAAGTTCGGCGGATTCGCTCTAAAGCATCAGTGGATATCAGGCAAGCTCGGCACGACCTCAAACTGGCTCGGAAATGGCGGCAACCCGGTTGTCACCGTGCGCCCGCGCGTTCCCGCCCTGGCCGCCGATCGGAAAGCTCAGAATTCGCCGCTAACATGGGGTTTCTAGCTAGGGTTGTGAAGGGGATCGGATCGCTAGCCAGTCTAGTTTATTCGTGCATGATTTGGAGAGCTAAGAACGGAGAACAAATGAGAATTTTTGGGTTTTCATACCGGATCATCGGTTTGGGGCCGCCGGTGAAGTTTTCCCGAATTCTCGCTCTGTGGTTCACGGATTTGCTTGAGGTTTGGAGGTGAGCAGCACGGGGCCACAGCGCGTCCGGGGACGCCGGCACTTGGTCATGACAGGCGCTAGACTCAGCTGTCCACGGGAGCTCTCTCCACGGTTCTCTTTCAGCTGCCGCGCGAACACGGCGCCCCTGCGGCAGAGAGGACCAATCTGGCCGCTTTTGTGGCGGGGAGAAGAAGAGTGGGCGCGCGGTGTTGCTCAGTAGCTCGGAGGGAGCCTGTGCACGGTGTTTATATGCATCCCCGATAAGAACCGAGGCGGCGGCGAGCTCGACGTTTATAGAGTGCGAGGTGAAGAAGAGAAACAGCGTTGGCTCGGTTCAGAGAGAAGGGATCACGCCGAGGCAGGGGGGGCGGTAAGCTGGTCGCCAGCGCGAGAGCGGGGGTGAGGCGGTGGCTTCGGGGTATCCTCGGTGGCGCCGGGAGCTCGGTCTAACCCGAGAGCAAAGACTTAGGTGTTAAGTTTTCCTCCTCTTCTATGGCAATTGGGCCCCCACCAAGTTTCTTTCTCAAATATCTCCAGATTTTTGGCCTAGTGCAAACTCTGCTCTGAGGAACTCAAATCCAAAAGTCATTTGGCAATTTGACAAGTTGTTCACCAGTTTTGAGTTTAAATTCAAATTTGGATGAAATTTACAAGTCCTCTTGATATTCATATCCAAGCACCTCCAAATTTCCTCCAAATTGGTCTCCCTCATAATTTGAACCTGAGGAACTCAAATATGCCACCTGATTCTTGAGTTGGCTATTACAAATACACTTTTTCAAACAACAGTTTTGAATTTTTCTCTTTTGAAAATGCCCTTCTTCTTTTTGAAGTGCACCTCTTAGTTCAAACTGAAATTCAAGTTGTATTGCACATGCCAACACTTTCATGGGTAGACAAAAGTTTTTGTAAGTCCCATTTCTTGTATTCAAACTCAACTTTATTCATAGCTCAAGTTTTCTATTTACAAGTTTTGGGGACTTTTACATGCCGCCACCTGCTCAAGTGAATATAACAGCATTGCAATCCGGGAGTGTGCAACATCTTGCTATTGAGGATGTCCCGGAGGGAGCACCGGTGTTAGCGGGCATGTTCACTCTCAAAGGCGTGCCTGTGCTTGTACTTTTTGATTCCGGTGCAACTCACAATTTTATCAGCAAATCATGCGTGGGTCAGCACCAATTATCCACCAATACTCCCACAACGAGTTATCTTATCCGTTCACCGGGAGGAAATATCTCTACTAATCAGATTGTGTCCCGAGAAACTTTGTGTTTGGACGGAAAAGTATACCCAACATCGCTGATTATGTTGGATCGGCAGAAGATAGACATAATATTGGGGTTTTCTTGGTTAAATCGTCATGGTGCCGTTCTAAATACCGATAACCGGACTGTCCAGATTGACTCGCCGATTCACGGACAGCACACGCTGTTTTTAGACAGCGAAGACCTTGATATGGTAGAGGCCTACCACACGGAAGCACTTAAGCTTGAAGATATTCCAGTGGTACGTGATTATCCCAACGTGTTTCTCGATGATTTACCAGGCATGCCGCCCGAACGGGACGTCGAGTTCAATATTGAACTGGCGCCGGGAACGATGCCTATTCCACGAAGGCCTTACAAGATGGCACCTAACGAGCTAGCGGAGTTGAAAGAGCAACTGAATGAACTTATAAGCATGGGTTTCATACGACCAAGTTCTTCACCTTAGGGCTGCTCTGCGCTGTTCGTTAAGAAGAAGGACGAAACACTACAGCTATGTTTTGATTACCGTCCTCTAAATGCTGTCACGATAAGAACAAGTATCCTTTGCCCCGCATCGACAACCTGTTCGATCAACTTGTGGGTGCAAAGGTATTTTTGAAGATGGATCTTCAGTCGGGGTATCATCAAATCAAGATCCGACCGGAGGACATACCGAAGATAGCTTTTTCGACGAGATACAGACTCTATGAGTACCTCGTTATGTCATTTGGGTTAACCAACACTCCGGCACACTTCATGTACTTGATGAATTCGGTGTTCATGCCGGAGTTAGACAAGTTCGTCGTGGTATTCATCGACGACATATTGGTTTACTCCAAATCTGAAGAGCACGTTGAACATCTGCGTATCGTGCTACAACGGTTGAGGGAGCACAAATTATATGCCAAGCAGCAAGTGCGAATTCTGGATTGATCAAGTGCCTTTCCTAGGCCATATTATTTCAGAAGAGGGCATTGTCGTGGACCCCAGCAAAATTGAACAAGCGTTGAAGTGGGAATCTCCCAAATCTGTCCACGAGGTCCGAAGTTTCCTAGGTTTAGCGGGGTATTATCGGAGGTTCATTCCGAGCTTCTCAAAAATTGCTAAACCCATGACGGAGCTGCTGAAGAAGGGCACCAAATACATGTGGAATGCAGCATGTGAAGCTGCATTCAAAACTTTGGTGAAACATCTCACAACAGCTCCAGTTCTTGCTCAGCCGGACACGACGAAGCCATTTGTTGTATACTGTGATGCATCCGGCATCGTCTCGGCTTTGTTCTTATGCAAGAAGGGCGTGTAGTCGCCTATGGGTCTCGTCAACTTTGAAACCACGAGCAGCATTATCCAACTCACGATCTCGAGCTTGCTGCAGTGGTGTTGGCGTTAAAAATGTGGAGGCATTATCTACTGGGTAATCTTGTTCACCTCTACACCGACCATAAAAGGTTGAAGTATATCTTCACGCAGAAGGAGCTGAATATGAGACAATGGAGATGGTTGGAGCTCATAAAAGATTATGAAATTGAGATCCACTATCATCCGGGTAAAGCAAACGTGGTTGCCGACGCGCTTAGTCGAAAAGCCCACGTTCACAACTTGGCGACTGCTGAGTTGGGAGATGAAGAACCAAGTCTCCGTGTCATTCCGTCTGGCGCGCTTTATAATCTCGCGCTCATTCCAACAATCCGTGAAGAGATTGTTGAGACTCAAAGAAGAGATAAAGGTATGTCTCACATACGGAGAAAACTAGACAACGGAGAAGTGAAATGTTTCCAGAAGGATAATGACGGTACGATATGGTTTAACGACCGTATAGTGGTACCGCGCAATATGAAACTCCAGAAGAAGATTTTGGATGAAGCCCACCTGTTGAAGTTTTCCATTCATCCCGGAAGTAACGAGATGTACCAAGATTTGAAACAGAAATTTTGGTGGACGAGGATGAAGAGGGAGATTGCTAAATACGTATCCGAGTGTGATACGTGTCGACGGGTCAAGGCTGATCATATGCGGAAAGTCGGGCCACTTCAACCTCTGAAGATACCGGCATGAAAGTGGGAGGATGTGAGTATGGATTTCATCGTCGGATTACCACTCACATCCCGGAAGCATGACTCGATATGGGTGATCGTTGACCGATTGACAAAGTCAGCTCATTTCATACCGGTGAACACTCATTTTCGAGCAAGGCAATATGCGGAGCTATATATCTCGAGGATTATTTGCTCACATGGTGCCCCGAAGACCATCGTTTCAGATCGAGGTGCGCTGTTCGTTGCTCGGTTTTGGGAGTAGCTGCACGCCTCGTTGGACACCAAGCTGATTAGAAGCTCCGCTTATCACCCTCAAACCGATGGACAAACTGAGAGGGTGAACCAAGTGCTGGAGGACATGTTGAGAGCGTGTGCCATCCACCACGGTAGGAATTGGGATGATCACCTACCGTTGGCGGAGTTTTCATACAACAACGGGTATCAAGCGAGTATTAAAATGGCACCGTATGAAGCTCTCTACGGCCGGAAGTGTCGCACCCCGCTGAATTGGTGTGAGTTCGGCGTAAGAGTTCTGTTTGGGGTTGATCTTGTCGCGAAGCCGAAGACCAAGTTCGGTTGATACAAGAGAACTTGAAGGCTCTGCACAATCCCGACAGAAGAGCTACGCTGACCAAAGGCGTAGGCCATTGCACTTTGACGTAGGAGAGCACATTTATCTTCGTGTATCTCCGATGAAGGGAATTCACCGGTTCGGTGTAAAGGGGAAACTCACTCCCCGTTTTATAGGTCCGTTTGCTATCACGGAGAAGTGCGGACCCGTAGCCTATCTGATGGAATTACCGGCAAGTCTAGCGGGTGTCCATGATGTATTTCATGTGTCACAGCTGCGGAAGTGCCTTAAATTCACCGCTGCTGTCCGCACCGAGGAAATCGATGATTCGAAACCGGACCTTACTTATACCGAGCGACCGGTTCAGATTTTGGATGAAAAGACCCGGGTGACCCGGAACCAGACGATCAGATTTTTCAAGGTGCTATGGGGTAACCATATCGTGGAAGAGGCCACGTGGGAAAACGAAGATTACCTCCGCACCAACTATCCAGAACTTTTAGCTTTGTACAGTTTGTAATTACCTCTCCCGTCTTGTTCTTCTTTTGTAATCTCGGGACGAGATTCTTTTAAGGGGGGAGGAATGTAAAAGTCTCAGAAATGTGTATGAATAAAAACCGAGGTTTGAGTTCATATGTGTGGCAAAGACATGAAAAATAAGACTTGCTAAAGTTTTTCTTCATGCAAAGTAATACATGGATGAGCATCCAAAAATGAGGCTCACATTTTTATTTTAAAGTGTTGAACCTATAAGGATTTAAATACCTCTTTGCATGCAAGTTTAAAAATCAGATTTGAAATTCAAAGTTCACCCAATGGTGGCAAAAACTTTGGAATAACCATGCAGCCCTAGAGTGGGAAATGTGGGAAAAAGTGGATGCCAAACTTTTCATTTTTAGGGTGGGCTACAAAAAGGAATTATGAAAGTATTTTCCAAACTTCAACCAAATTCAAATTTGTCGTGCAAATTCAAACTGAATTTGGAGGATTCAAATTCCAGCCCACTTTTCAAACTCAAAAGTGTGAAATTGGGAGGATTAACTTGAGAAGATATTTTAGGAGGAACATCTGGGGTGGGACCCACATGGCAGTGAGCTGAAGGTGAAGACTTGCACCCTAAGCATATCTCTATTCAAGCCAGCCGAGCAGCTCTCCCACCGTGGTGACACCAAGGGCTGGCCAGGCCACCTCTTGCTGTGTTCTCCCAAGCACCGGCGCCCAGAGGCGGTTCCTGCGGCGTGATCACCCCCCTGACCGAAGCAAAGTCCATTTGCTTTCTTCCCCTCGCGAACAGACACCGGACCGAGTGCCTCTCACCACCGCTGCTCGGCCCGATTGGAAGAACGGCAAAACACTCGCGCCTTTCCCTTCACGAGCTGCTAAACCCCACCCTGAGCTCCGCACACACCTCCCCGACCCGGAAACGAGCGAGTTCCGGCCTCCCTTGCCCAAGAACAACTGCCACAGCGGCGACCTAGCTCAAGAACGTGATCGGGCGCTCCTAGACAACCCTCCACAGGGGGGTTTCACGGTCGGGCGATCAAGGCCACGGGAGCGCGCTGTATCGGTGCTGCTCTCCTCCAATTCTTGGCGCAAACCGTGAAGCCTCGGCGGTGAATTTCTAGTTTTTTCTCCGGCGAGTTCTACCCGAGCAGCCGGTACGGTTTCTTCGAATTCCCCCTCTCTGATCCTCCATAGGTCCTCAAATCTTGCACGTAGAATCTAGACTAGTCGGCGGTCATGTTTCCTTTAGGATCCGTTGCATGAAAACACCTTAGAGCGACGTATTCCGAGCTCTTCCGAGAGTGTTCTTCGCGGACTCATTCGGTCGCACGGTGAAACCGTATTTGCGGCCACTCCAGAGTAATATTGAGAGTATGTCGAACTTCCTAGTCATGACCTGGTGCCGTAGAGCTAGTCGGTCGAGCTTTTGGCGGGCTGAGAACCCCGACCGACGCGGCCGAACCTCAACCGAAGCCGCCGCATGTCGCCGAGGTAGCTCCGGTCACCGGCAGCCCTAGATAAACCCACAACCGTGTTCCTCGGTGTCCTAAACCCCCTGGCGGCGAGTTTCATATCGTGTGGTGGCCGACAGCGGCGATCCGGCTAGCTGCGAATTGCTCCGGCGAGGGGAAGGCGGCGCGCGCGCGAGGAACGACGGGAGGTAGAAAAAAGGGTTCGGGCCCGGTTGTCAGCGGCTCAAAATTTAAATTCCCGATCGGCTGTGGCTGGGATCTGGTGCGCTGGCGCGCGAAGACTCTGTGCACCCGGTGTTGCTGCAATTATATCGGCTGAGGTTTAAACACGTGGGCCCAGTGGAGTTTTCAGTAGGAAAACAATTCCAGTTCTTGCTGAAACTTTGAAAATTCATAGCTCTCTGTAGAAACCTCCAAATTGAGTGATTCTAATTGTGTTGGATTCATCTTTCAGAGTTATATCCAAATATGAACTCAGATTTGTATGAAAGTCAATATTATATTCTGGAAATTTCTTTGAAGGTTCTCTGAAAAAGAATTATTGAGGCAATTTAGATTATCAAAAAATCCTCAAATTTTGCCAGAATATTATTTAGCATCTTGTTGACCTTCTAGCAAATTTTCAGCTCATTTTAAGATCATTTGAGTAGGAATTTGCCAAAAACAATCTGCAGTGTTCATAAGAGTCCAGAAACATTTTCAGAAAATGTTTCTCACTTCAAAATCTATTCTGGGAAATCCCTAGCTCCAAAAATCATAGAAAAAATTCGAAAATCTCCCTGAGACATACTTGAAATTGTAGTTCACTTAATTGGGCATGAAAATGCACATTACTTCAGAATTAATTCTTTTGAGTAGAAATACTTAAAGGATTGTTCTAGGAGAACTGCTCAAGTAAAAGGGCTGAATTTCGGACCAGATTACTTTCATGTGACCAAGAACTCACATGTAAATTATCAGCTCAAGTTGAGCCATTGAATTCCCTGTGCTTATTCTCCATACTTATGTATTGGTGGAAATACATGAAAGACATTGTGAGAATTATGGAGAACACAATTTGACTCCACATTAGCTGCAATTTGGCAAGCTAAATCCCTAGGTAGTATAGAACATGCTGTAGAAGTTTTGAGCCCATTGGAGTTCTTGTTCTTCAGTGCATCCAATTCTTTCCAGCTCATCTATTATGTTCATTAAGGAAAGTAGTTAGTGTATGGCTAAGACATTAAGATCTAGTAGATTATTTCTGTTTCCTTGCACAATAAAATCAAACCAAGCCATTCTTGGCTTTTCCACACAACCTCTGTTCCTAAGAACTCCATTCTATAACTTCTTTCCATTACATTCTGTAAAACATGTGCATATGCATTTCAATAGGAACCACAACGAAGGGGATTCAAAAGAGTGATTCATTGAAGTGGATTAAGCTTTGGAGAATCAAGTGTGGATCAGCAAGGACACTAACTGATTATATACGACTACCCTGCAACACAGGCAAGCTCCGGTTTGCATTTAACAACTGTTAAGTTTTTATTTTGTATTCACTTTCAGTTAAGATATGAATTGTGCATTAGGTCTAGTGTTTGATACTCCTCTTGCATAACCAAATGAACCCATGGAGTGTTGGGTAGGTGTCTTTCACCGTATAGAATTGCCATGCTTAAGTACGGTTCGGTAGAAGTCGAGTGGTGAGATGCTACTAGCAGGTTCAGGAACAACAGGGGCATACGGGATTGGTTCAAAAATGTATTAGCAAGTTAAAGTTGAGACCGGAAGGTTGTAGGAGTAGCAGGACATAGGGGCATGGGTGCTATAGACCTGTCCGTGTCGTTCAAGGACCAATCCGTATGCGGCCCTCTTGAACAAGTTTGAGTTGTGTACCGGACTCATGTTGGTATTATGGGACCCAGTAAACCGATGTACCTCAGGAAGCTGTCGTTGGAACTTTTCGGGTCGCCTTAGGCGGACGGCCGGTGTGCAGTATGTGGGGAACATTCTCATGACATCAGTGATGGTTGCTGTAGGTAACATCGAGTACGGGCGTACGTGTCCCGTAGTCCGGGTGTTATTGATTCGAATCACCATCGCTCACGGAATGGACCGAGCATACTTGTTCTCATAATCGTGACGTAGTAAGAACTTGCATGATAAAGGAACAAATCACCGCTGCCTGCCTCTAGTTTGTCAGTCGCAGCGCTTCCTGCGTCCTCTAGAGCTCCTCGTGGACACTCTGGAGGTCCAGATCTAGGCTCATACACCTGCTGGACCCACCCTGGGATGAAGAGGATCTCGAGCAAGACCGCACCTCCCTCAAGTCGACTACTCCATCGAAGATGGCCAACCTACACAACGAAGTAAGAGTATTAAAGTTTTGTGTCTTGAAGTCCATGACATTAAATAAGAAATAACAGAACTCACCAGCGGTGAGGTTTCGCGCCATCACTTGCATACACGGCTTCAGGTACGATTGGCGCGTTCTGCCAATCGTAATTTTCGCCTCGAAGCCTCCACACCTCCTCCCCATACTTTTTTCTGGAAATATAGAAAAATAAAGTCATCAGAAGTATTAAAGAGAATTTAATTAATTTAACAAAAGAACTCACCAACATCTCCACCGCCATCTGAGAAGACAGCTGATCAGACTGTGACAGGTCACTTCCCATGTGACCCCTCCTCCACACCTGGATAGCAGTCGGCTCCTGACCAATCTCACGCTCCTATCGATACGTGTTAGCACAATGATAGCGCCAGAAATTAACTAAAATAAGATCTGGGTACCACTTACCATCCGTTTTGCGAGACGTATTTAGCCATTCCCACCAACATGGTGTTTCCCATCCGTCCCTCTACTCTATCGCCGGATCATAGACACGCCTTGAAGCCTTGGCTCGCCCAACGAGCACATAGAGAACCGTATGCGTCCAAAAAGGATTCAAGCTACGGTACCCTGACCTGCACACATTTGTTATTGGATGAAAACATTGATCAAAATCGGATAATGAAGTAATGTAAAATAAATATTTTACCTCTGCATACTGCGCCTCAGTCAAATACTTGTCGTCCACATCCCTGAACTGTCTCGACTCACCCTCGTCCGGATGCAACTTAAAGTACGCCTTTCGTCGGTTGAAAGTGAGACGTCGATATTGACTGCGTCAGGAACTTCCTGGCGTTGTTGCTGAAGACCAGATGGGTGTGATCCAGCTGGGCCTCGTCCTCCAAACGGTAATATTTCTAGAGGAAGAAATATATAAGTAAATATATTTAACATATAATAAGTTTGCATTCAACAAATATTATTTATACTTACCTTGAATTCGTGCCACACATGCTCCTGGTGGTTGCCGTAGGTAATATCCTAGGCCGTAGTGCAATCGTCCCAAGACGTAGTAGCCCGTCTGTTCATTAGACCGTGGTAGTGACAACGGATGAGCTGACCCACGACAGCATTGACCTGGCGGTGGCGTCCCTGACCCGTGAACGAGTCATCGGCTCAAGACCTGATGCATGATTCTCAATTAGTACATATATAAATGTAAAAATGTGAAAATTGAATTGTTAGAGATTTATATATCTATCGCTAACAGGACGAATAACGACCCGATCTTCTGACCGTGCAGGAATCGGAGGAGGAGCCACGTATAACGCCGCTATGGAGTCGGCTCCACATCAGACTCTCTAGAAGGCTCCGAAGAAGGATCCGAAGCCGCTCTGAAAACCTGCGGTGCCTGAAGAGGACGTCTGGCCTCTGTGTCCTCGGACGTAGAGTCGTCCAGAAAATTTTGAAGATTCGTAATATAGATTTAAGAAGTACTTATATAATTTATGTAATTAAATGTTGTTTACCTGTCGTGACCGTTGTCGTGATCACTGACCTCTGTCGAGGCCCAATAACTGTGACAGTCTATCTTCGCTAGACTGACAGCCCTAGAAGACGGAGTCTGCTCTCGAGAAAGAAAGCCACGCATCCCCCGTCGTCTACTGCTCGACGACATCCTAATGAAAGGAAAATTTACTAATGAATTTAAAGGAAAATATAGAAGACGAAAGAAGAGATGAATGAAATGTTACTTGTACTCAATTTCAGAATTCATCAATATCACGACATGTACTCTACTCCTTAAACCGGATCATCGATCTTTTGTCGTGGTTGTTCGCCGTTTTCGTGTTTGCACATTATAAGTTTGTACATCTTATCCATCTCCAACTAAGTCATCGAGTGGTAGACCAGACTCAACGATAAAAGAGTTCGGCAATTCTTCTTCTTGGTAAACAACATCAATATCATCAAGGTACCCAGCATTGTCTGGTGTACATAATCGCTCACGAGAATTCACCTTGTGTACAACCCACCAAGCACTAAGCTTTTCGCATGGATATTGTAGATAATACACTTGCTTGATTTGATGTGCAAGGACAAAGGTGTCGTGCCTCGTAGCCGGTTCTTGTGTTTGACTTCTACCATGCCAAATTGGTTTTGTCAAGTTCCATTTTTATGATCAAACCAATCACAGTCAAAGAAGACTACTTTAAGATCTTTACTCTCGGTAAAACTGAATTCTAGGATTTTGTTTATGATCCCATAGTAATTAGTTTCATGTCCTTTGACGTCAGCGACCCTCATCACAACTCCGGTGTTAGATGTTGCCCTTAGAGGATGTTGAGCTTAAAATTGAGTTGAACAAAATCGAAACCCGTTGACATCATATCGACCAAAGAGTTTAACTTTAATGAATCCGTTGGACAGTTATCGCAAATCTTCATGGACACCGGCTTGTGTCTTGCACTGTCCAACATATGAAGTTAGAAGACTATTTTATGCTATGAACATAATTACTAAGAGGAACAAGACAAGAAAAATGTTATATGATTTCAAAACCAGGATTGGAAGTTAGGTCCTCCATTTACTCTATATTGTCGCCATGTTTGTATTTGCTTGCTTGTAGGTTGCTGCTTAGACTTCCAATTTTGTCGATCGAACTCACTAAATAAGGACAAAATAGAATGATTAGCATAGATGTATAACACACCACGCAAATTAGTATAGATGTTGAACAACCACTTACTAAAAAAATTGTTCATCCCGTCTATGTTAGCATACATTATAACAAAGCAGCTATTTTTTATCTATTGAAGCATCGTAGCTCGTGCCAGTACCAACAGTGGTGCCTCCCGTTTGAAAAAGTGAGAGATCGCTACAAGGAGATGCTCCATCCATATTGTACCGAAACGCCGATGTATTAACATTATGTTCTTCTGCAAAGTAGACACTTGAAAAGTATCCTATCTCCTGAAGTGTAAATGCTTCGGCGACGCATCCTTCAACCCTTGTCCTATTACGAACCATTGGTTTCAGATATCTCAGTGCTCTTTCAATGTGGTACATCCACCTATATTTAACAGGGCCGCCTACTTTAGTTTCATATGGAAGATGGATTAGAAGGTGTTGCATTGGATTTAAGAACTGTGGAGGTAATACTTTTTCCATCTTACATAAAGCACGGGTATCTCTCTTTCTAACTTCTCTATCATCTTCCTTTTGATTTCTTTAGCACAAAGTTGTCTATAAAAGTAGCTAAGCTCAGCTAACACCTTCCACACCTCATCGTCAAGATAGTCTCGAAACATAACGGGCAGAAGTCTTTCCATGATTATGTGATAATCATGACTCTTCAAACTAGTGAGATTTTGAGTCTTAACATTCACGGCTCTTCTCAGGCTAGCAGCATAACCGTCTGGAAACTTTAACTTTTCAACCACTTGAAGACTTCTTTCCTTTCTTTTGGTCGAAGGCAGAAAGAAGCATGTGGTTTGCCACGAGCTTCTGAGAGCTCAAGACTTGGTCGGCTACAAACCTCTACCGAATCCTTCCGAGCCATTATATTATCTTTTGTTTTGCCTGTCATATCCAACCACGTGCTTATGATGCATTCGCCCATGTTACGTTCCTGGTGCATGACATTAATGTTATGCATTAGAATTAAGGACTTCACATACGGTAACTCCCATAGTGCACATATATGAGTCTAATTTTGATCCTCTCCGTAACCAACAAAATATCCAGGACGACTTTCATCTCGCACTAGATTGTTCAGCTGTTCAACAATCTCCGACCCATTGAGACGTTGCGGTGGTCCCTTTTTTACAATGGTACCCTTCCTGAAGGCATTTCTCTGTTGTCTAAACACGTGATTCGGTGGTAACCAACATCTATTATAATTAAAGTAGCATATCTTGCCACGATGACTTAGACGAAAATAATCTATGTCCGAACCACATATCGGACATGTCAATCGACCGTGAGTGCTACAGATAGAAAATATGTTGTTAGCGGGAAAATCATGAATAGACCATAATATGCAACTCGAAGGTTGAATTTCTATTTTCTGTAACAGTCGTGCGCTTCAACTCCTGTCCATAACATTTTCAACTCTTCAATCAATGGTTGCAACATCATGTTCAGTCGTGAACCAGGATGATCCGGTCCAGGTACAATAAGGCATAGGAACATGAACTCATACTTAATACAAAGAGATGGTGGCAAATTGTACGGAATAGCGAACACGGACCAACAAGAGTATGGTGTGCTGGTCCGAAATGCGTGACACATTTCATATAGGTTACGTTACTCATTTTCATTCTTAAATCATTTACGAGAGAGAAAAGAACGACATAGAGGGACTCGAGGAATGAACCGAAGGCATAGAGTTAGTACAATTCCGGCTCCGGCGTAGAGTCATCCGTTGCGGAAATGGAGTAGAGCCTCCATTGCAGGACTTGGAGTAGAGTCATCCGCGGCTCCCACACTTGGAATAGAGCTTCCCTTGCCGGACCACTAGAGGTAACTTCCACCGTCCACCCAAGCGCGGGTGATTGATGTCCACGTCATCGTCGTCCGCTTCCGTGCCGTCTCGACGCATACATTACGACTACAACTGTCTATACGACACAAACAAATTTAATACGTGTCGTGCCGTGTCGGATCAGACTGTGCTGGGCCAGGTAGGCCCCAAATCTGTTTACTTACATATATTAAGTAATCACTCAAAAATATGAGCAATTAACCTAAACAATATAATAAAAGCAACATAATCATGTAAACAACAATATCATCTAAACATAAGCAACAGATGGAATTCAATCATGGAACAAAATGAGATCGGCCAACTAACAAGTTTAATATGGAATTCCTCGGCACTAACAACAGAAACGGGGGCGGCCTGGGGCCGGCTGACGGCGGGGGCGACCCACAGCGGGGCGGGGGGGGGCGAGGGGGTCGGGGGCGACGCGGGGGGTGGCGGCCGACAGCGGGGACGGCTGGGAGAGGGGCTGTCGAGCCGGCGCGGGCTGGTGGGTGTGGCCAGGGCGGCGGGGGGCGGGAGGGGGGCCAGGGTGGCGGGGGCGGCCCGAGGTGCCGGGGCAACCGAGCCGGCGGGGCGGCTAGGGCGGTTGGGTGGGAGGGGGCCGGGGCAACGCGGGATACAGGGGTGGCCGGGGCGGCGCGGGGTGGCGGAGGCGGCCCGGGGTGGTGGGGGTGGCCGGGGCGGCGGGGCGGGAGGGGGGCCGGGGCGGCACGGGGTGGCGGGGGTGGCCGGTTTCTAGTTTTTGATTAATCATTTTGTTTAAAAAAATTATAAAATGTTCGCACATACATGCACCCTCAGCGTTCAGAAAGGCGGCGCTAGGCGGGCGCCTAGGCGTGCTTCTACGGTCCGCACCGGCCCACCACCTCGCCTCGGTGGGTAGTTGGGCGCGAGACGCCCCGGGGGTGGGGGGTGGAGGTCGAGCGCCGCCGGGGAACAGATCCGTGTCGCGGGCAGAGATCGAGTTCGCCTGGGCGGGGGCTAGATCCACGCTACCGGGAGAGGCAGGCAGAGGCCAAGCGCGCAGGGGTGGAGGTCGAGCGCCGCCAGATCCGTGCTGTGGGGCAGAAATCAAGCTCGTCATGCCGGGGGGTGGGGGTTTGGGTGAGGGGCAGATGCGGCTAGAGATCGAGCGCCGCGGTTGTTGGCGGGGGGGCTCGGGCGGACCTGAACGAGGTCTGCAGAAGGGGGGGTTGGGTTTGTGTGTTGGGCGTGGGTGGGCTGGGCGGGCAGAATGCCTGCCTGGGCCATGGGATGGTTTTCGCCTGAGCAGGAGAGATGAAAAGAGAGGGGAGAGGAGAAGTGGGCTGTGAAAAATTAGTCTGATACAATAAAAATATGCATATACTTCTAAATTTTAAAAAAATCTTAGAATACCCTACTGCTACAGTACCTAACGACCAGGCGCCGCCTAGGAACGCCTAGGCTGTAGGCGGAGGGTCACCGCCCGCCTAGCGTCTAACGCCTTTTGGAACTCTGTGCACCCTATATATAAACACACACGTCTCCAAGCGCTAGACTGGTCTAGTAGTAGCTTAGGTCTTAAGACTAATAATGAAGCCACTACGGATGTTTTGACGGTCATGTTGCATGCCACTAAAATAATAGTCATGTGTAAACGTAATACTCATACTAAGTCAAATATTTGAAACCGAGAGAATAGATCACTCCAAAAGAAATCTGACTAAATATTTTATATGCAGTTAAAAGATAATAATTTTAAAGAACAAAATAACAAAAATACTTATGTTAACCAATTGGTCACCTCTACTTTTGTCAATGCTAATACACATCTTTGCAGAGGCATCGGCATCTTGTGTATCCATAGACAATATCACATGCATATGATATAGCCAAGAGAAAACTAAGAAGTAAGGTATCCAACAAATGGAGATCAGCGGGGTGGCTGGGGCGGCGGGGCGGGAGGGGGGCGGCGCGGCGCGGCGTGGCGGGCGCGGCGGCGGAGGGCAGGGCGGGAGGGGGCAAGGGCGGCGCGGGGTGGCGGGGGCGGTCGGCGGTGGAGGGCAGGGCGGGAGGGGACCGGGGCGGCGCGGGGTGGTAGGGCCGGCCGGCGGCGCGACGGCGGAGAGTGGGGCGACAGAGCGGGAGGGGGACGGGGTAGAGTGGGGTGGCGGGGGCGGCCGATGGCGGAAAGGAGCGGCGGGGAGAGGGGCGGCAGGGAGGAGGACGTACCTCGGACAACGGTAGAGACCGGCGACGGCGACAACAAGTCAGGAGGCGACGCGGTCGCGAGAGAATGCCGCCGCCCGACTCGCGCCCGGGAGTATATGCAGGCCTATTGACCACGGTTGTGTTTCACCGTCGTCAATAAGAAGCTTATTGACGATGATTGTGTTTCACCGTCGTCAATAAGAAGCTTATTGACTTCTTATTGACGACGGTTGTGTTTCACCGTCATCAATAACGCCTTGGGTGGGCTCGGATCTCGACCAAATTTGACGATAGCCATTATAGACGACGACCACCGTCGTCTTTTAGTTTATTCACGATAGTACTACGTTAACTGTCGTCAATTACGACATTATTGACGTCAGTTGTATCTAGCCGTCATCCATTAATTTAAAGACGATGGCCCCGTCGTCAATAATTTTGACCGTCGTCAATGGTCGCTTTTTCTGTTGTGTATGCAGGGGCTAGGACGCAGCAAGAGGAAGTCTTGTGTGCGTAGCCCTGCCCGTGTTGATTGAGGAACGATCCGTGTGCGGCCCCGCTAAACAAGTTTGAATGTACCGAAGTCATATCGGATATATGGGGTCCGATAAACTTATGTAACCTATACCTCCAGGCATTGAGGCATAACACACCGATTTATAGGTGTAGGTTGAGGGTAACAAGGTGGAATTCTGCTAACGGGCATAGATAGATGCTCCGTGTAGGGAACCTCCTGTGCGTTTGGGTGCAACCGGTTCGACGTTTGGGCTGTTTGGTGAAATGTTGTTCCATACGATGTCGGGTGAGCGTGTTGTGTGTAGCTCCGAGTATGGGCGTAATGACATGCTATTCGGGTATCCCTACAGGTGTATAATGAGTCGATTCGTCGTCCCTCGCAGTTATGAGTACCGGTTGTTCACTCGTGGTGTAGGTAAAAATATGGAATGTTGTGACACAATACTGTTGATATGAATAACTTGTATTGTTACATGTGTGCCACCAAATATTGGTAACTAAATTTTAGATTTGTGAACCGTTAACCTGTGGCTAAAAGATGAATTAAAGATGAACTTGTAGGTGTGTCCTTTGCTACAAAGTGCCATCATACCTTTGTTATGACTTGCATGTAGAGTTCCTTGTGTAGGAGAGTCGGTTAAGACTTGCTGGGTCATCGTGCTCATGGTTGCTGCTATAAGTGTTTGCAGGTGAGGAGTACCCCACGAACTCGGAATACGAGTCCACCGGTGAGGGCTACCCTTTGTCAGGGACTACGGATGTGTGGGAGCCATACACGCCGCAGTGATGCTGAGTGGAGCTAGTGTGGGTTGTCGGTAGGGTCGGACAACCAACTTTTGCTAGTTAGCTGTTGGCGTGAGTTGTACAAATACTTTCCGCTGCAGTAGACTCTGTACAGGAGTTATAAACTGAAGGTTGTACTACTTTTGTATAAATTCAACATGTTTCAATATAATACTATGTTTCCTTATCGATGCGACACCACCCTCTGTAATACTGGAATATACAGATTTCGGTCCAGAGCCCGTCGCAGCAGGGAGGCGGGGCGAGGCTGTCTTTTACCTACTACGCGGGGTACCCGATTTACATAGTACCGATAATGCACAAAAAAGGAAGGTGAGAAATTTTGTTTCCCGAGCATGTGAAAACTCTGCCATCTCCTTGGAAGGGACCGACCTTATCCCTCCTAGCGCACAGAGCTCATGCGTCGTGTTCTCCCGAACAAGCAAGCTATGACCCGAAATGGACCGGATCATGTGGCTTGTTGTTCACCGATCCTTCCTCCAACAGCGCGCCGCGCTTACGCCCTCTTCTCCCGCGCGATCACGCCGTTTCCGGCGCGGGGACGAGCCGAGCGAACGAGCTGTGCTCCAATTTTTTCTTCTACGTGAATGAGCAGGAGCAACGAACGGCAGAAGACGAGCCACCACGCCGTGCTGGTTGGCCCTACCGCCGCTGGTCCAGATCAACACCATTTTGAGGCAGGAGTAAATCGACTTGGAAAGTGGACTGATCTTAATCTTCTTTTGTGCCAAAATCATGGAGTCAACCTAAGTACTATCTATACCCACTAGCAGAGGGGTGGCAGCATCTGCGTGGTTGTCAGCGCCAGGATCGCGTGCGACTCCGTTTTACTCTCTGGTCTGCTACCGGGGGTGGTGGTCGTCGTCGGTCCACCGCCGGAGCCGCCGTGCGCGGGGGACGTGTCTCCCGGCACCGCCCGCCACCGCGCATCGAGGCCGAGGCCGCCCGTGCTGCTGCCGATCACCGCCAACTTCTGCTGCTGCCGCTGCTTCCCTCATCGGTTGTTTACAAGTTTTCTTTCTTTTTTGTCTCATCTTTATCTTTACGCTTCTTAATCGCACCTGACCGTTTGGATCGGAACTATAGCATCGCGGGCAAGGGCAGACAGGCGGCCCGTTGACCCGGCAACAGAAGCCGATGACGTCGCCGGGACCCGGCCAAGCGCACGTGGGCCCGCGGCGCCAGGCCAAAGGTACCGACGTCAGCCTCGCGTGCTGTTGTTTCGCCTTTCTCCAGGCCGGGCTTGTCCCCCGCGGGGTGACGTGGCCGGCGCCGTTTCGATACCGCTGTGGACTGTGGATCGATATGGCTCTGGGTTGTACACCGGCTACGGCTACGGCTACGGGTACACGAGACCACAAAATACAGCGACTTCCATGCGTGGTTGTACCACTCTACGGGTTGAAACGTATTCCTGTCGTTGAGTAAAATCAAAAGGGCCTACAGGTCGGAGGCTACTTTCTTTGAAAAGGGAATTTATGCGTGGAATCCTGGTCACCCGGAACATGGCACACGCATCTGTATGGTCGCGGTAGGGTAGTTACCAGGAGCAGTAACAACATGAGTTGAAAACCGGGGGAAGGGTTTCTAGGGTCGCCGTGACACGGTGGAGTGGCCTTGTTTTGGGATCGGGGATCTTCGGCCGGAGAGCGGCTTCGTCTCCGAGCTGATTGGTGCCGGAGAGCGGCTTCGTCTCCGAGCTGATTGGTGCCGGGTGGCAGGCACCAAATAATCCGAGCAGCTTCCTCAATCCACGCGGCGCGACGGCGTGGTTCATGGAGCAGGACTGCATGGGAGTGCTTAAACTTGGCAGATTCGTGGCGTCACCCGGCCGGGTTGGCGGAGTTCCTGGCTGGCCGTACCTGGGGAGCAGCGCCCTCGGGATTGGCGTGGCACGGCCAATCCCCGCCTTCCCTTCGCTTTGTTTTACCACCCTCATCACCTGAACGAACAGGAGGGCACGTACCTCATCAATTGAGCTCCTTTTGTTTCGGCCGTCCTTCCTTTTGTGTTCTGCCTTGCCAATCCTTCTGATGGTGCAAGGGGACGTTGAAGATGGAACGAAAGCGCCCCCAAAGGTTTTTGTGGGACGTCCCTTTCGGTTCTTGGGGAATTTGCCATCGAACCCTAACCCCAAGTGCTCAAATAAATATAATAATTCCGAGCATTACTAGTACTACTAATTTGGTTGATGGCTTTTTGCTGCCGTGCTGTCAGATCTGATTCGCTGGTGATCTGACCTCAATATAGGAATACATCAATACATATCTCGACTTTGGATTTCTTTGTCTAAACCAGTATAAACTCGTCATATTCTTTAAGATTATCTTTGCTTAAGCAATCCTCATCGAATCTAAATACCCATCAAATTTATAGCATTGATAAATACGATGCAGTCGGTAGAGGTATTTCCTACATACCTTTGCATCCTAAAATCAGCCTGACGCTCGATGCCGTTGAACGACATCAGATCAGATCAGAGGACTGGCCTGGCGTCGCTAGTCATGCGCGGCATCGCACGCGAGGGCGGCCGGCACGCGCCGGGGCATCGCGCGAACCGACCGGCCGCGCGCCTTTGGGATCCGTCTCAAGTCAGTGGCAAATAAGGAGGATCACGTCTGGTGCCAAAAAAAGGCGCGGCGGTTCCGCTGTCACGTCGGCGGCAACAGGCGCCGCGCAGCGACGCAGCGTGCATGTCAGCGTGTTGGCATGCAATGATGGTATACATGACCCAAAAGGCTAGCTAGCTGATGCTACTATTAGAACTGTAGCATCGAAGCGATACTCCTAAACAGTGACCTCGAGCGCGATGTCGCAGCGATGATCGACCGACAAGGACGAGTTCATTTTGCCCCGCTGCCCTTCCCTGAAAAGCCTAAGAAATTACCCTGCCACCTTCACCTAATGCTTCGTTGATACTTCTGGTTCTTCAAGTGACATTTGTTTTTTTATGCAAAAGTGACATTTGTTTTTAGCTCTTCAAGTGGCATGCTTTGTGGTAGTGCTTTTTGTAGAGGAGTACTGGGTTTGAACCTAGGATTTACATCCGGTCTCGCGTTGTGGATAGAATCGGACGTGAGCTTGGATGGAAACCACATGTTTCAAGAAAAAAAAAGTGACATGGAAGCAGCTCTAACGGAATTGCCCATGATCGCAACAATACAGGTTGGAGGTCCCTCTCGTTTATGGTAAAATGGAAGTCTCCAACCCAAGTATTGCAATTATACAGGTCATCGTCCGCCTGGTCAATGGCTATATTAAATGGTTTGTTTTGGTGTTAGAGCTGTGATCATTGGTCTATGTATCTATACCAGTAGCATCTTAAAACAACTGCTCCACTTTGAGCGCTACCTTTTTAGTATATTCGCTTTCTTTAGTTTAATTTTAAATTAACCAACGTCAAATAATTCGAAGTGGAAGGAGTAATAATTGGACAAATCTCGAAACTTTGACATGTTTTTGGGGCATGTATGTGAAACCGCTGAGGTGTTTGTTACTGCCCCGTCCCGCCAACCTTTGCATCCTCAGAAACAGCCAGCCGCACGATGCGCCTTGAGCGACGCAGATCAGCCAGCGCCGCGCCCCCGCCCGCGATAACCTGCTGGGCGGCGTGCGTTGCGACGGTCCCGAGCCCGCATCTCCTCGATTGCGCTTCATCGCACCACACCAGGCGCACGTGAGGAGCCCGGGCCGACACGCGCCGGTGCATCGTGCGACGGGTCCCGACCGCACCGTGTTTCAAAAGTGAACGGCGAATAAGCATCCATGCCACGATCTCACAGATAACTCCTCGCTTTCCTTTCCAAAACGAGGTTGCAGGCGGGCTCATCAAAGGCGAGGCCGCTCATCCGTCACGTCGGCCGCTACAGGCGACGGAGTTCGACGGACACGCCGCTACGTCCCTACAGAGCCAGGCCGAAAAGGCTGGACCGCTGGAGCTACAGCTAGCAGAACACAGCGGTCTTGATCGGGACGCTGCGGCGACGATGACAACACCGTTTTATCCTGTCGTCCTTTGAGAGCAGGACCCGGGTGATGCCGACTCCACTTCTGCTTGCTCCATTTCTGATTGGAGGTCCCATTCAAGTCCTCGGATGCAATCATTCCAGTCATTACACTCTTAGTCAATGGCTACTTAACGGGCTGCTTCGGTGTTAGTAATAGATCTGACGATCTGATCTGATCTCACTCAGGCTATTAATCCACTCGGCAAGCATAATTCCGACCTCACGTCAAATAGCGCAGCTGTCACCGTCGTAAGGGTGGCAAATGCTGAATAATCTCCCTTGGCCGTGCCCTGTCTCTCTGTAGATCCATTTGATCACGCTTTCCGGATTGTCTAAGGATAAAAGAAACACAGAGGGGGGCTACACCCTGGGATGCATCCAGCACGTGACGCCACGCCCCGCTTATCACAACGAAACAGAAGGGAGCTCTGAATTCCCGTCACCGGACCGGCAACTCGAGCAGCAGACGGAGGAGAGTCAGCGACGGCGTTCGCTCGTGCGCGTGGGTGTGGGCAGCCACACAGCCGGCGCCAACGGAGCCTTGCTTTGCTTCACCATCCCCGGCCTTTCTAGACAGCGGCGAGTCGACAAGGACCCGTCGTAGCTTGCGTGTGGCTCGCACACCTGGCGACGTGCCGGTAGAGGTGTGGCGCGGTTTGGTTCGCCTGCGTGGCGCTGTCGCTGGATGCCAGCCGCGACGTGCGAAGCGCCGAGCCAGGCTTGTGGGCTACGCGCGGCCACCCCATGGACGCTTGCCGCTCCACCATGGAAGTAAATTTCCGAACTTTTTATTTTCCAGGAAGATCATTGTGGGCGCCTGATCGTGTCTGAGCACAGCCAAAAGCCCATTCTGCTGGCTAGGAATCCCGAGCACCTCCTCGTGTCGTGCGTCACTAGCGGAGACAGCGATCGAAGCGGAAGCTCTGCGTCCCCGGCAGTTTTCAGACCCTGGGATGCGCTCGACCACTCACCCTGAGGTGTGAGGAAGCGAAGCCACTGTTTGTGTGGTACTGTGGTGTGTGTGACCAATTTGACATCCATGTCTGGAGCTGGGAGTCGGGCCGGGCCGTCACGACACGGCCTGTTCGTGCTTCGGGCCGATTTGGCCCGCGGCCCGAAAGCATGTCGGGCCTTTTCGGGCCAGGCCGCCAGGCATGAAATTGAAAAAAGGCGGCCCGAGCACGGCATACGGCCCGACGGGCCAATTTTAGGCCGTGCCACGCCCAAGCATGACCCGTTTATTATGTTAAAAAGATTCAGTAAAATCCAAAAAAATCCAAAAGAAAATGCTGGGTTTCAGTAGGCTAAACTAGATGTGTCCATTGAATTTCACATTCAAAAACATCATACATTGGTGGGAAAAAATAAATAGAAGAGTACTTTTGCATATGATGATATGAAGGATTTGCAGTTTTTGCATATGAACCACAAGTCCACAACATATATTTACAGTTCTTCAAGCATATGAACCACAAGTTTTGTTACAAACTGCCTCATTAAAAACCTTACACTCATAGTGAGCTTCCCCCGTAAGGAAAAAAGTACAATTTGTTTCATTTTTCTTGACATCATTCGGACTCATCAAGCTCAAAATCTTCCAATGCTTTCAATATTTCCGGATCCTCAAGGTGGTGTTGATCTCTAGATTCTGTTATCTCACAATCTTTGAGACATGTCAGATACTCAACCATCTTCGATGTAAGAGAGGACATGCAAGATAACAAGATAGATATATATTGAGTCATAAGTACAATAAAAACTCCAAGTGAGGGAAATATATTGAGACAATCACCTACTTTCTTCAATGGTTCTTCCCGCTGAGCTAAATATGACTTCAGATGATACACTAGAAACTGGAACGAGCAGAACGTCACGTGCAAATTATGAGAGCACTGAAAAATGACCTTCATTGTCTTTCCACCACCCTAAAAGGTCCAGCTCAACATCTTCAACTTCCACCTCCTCCTCGTAGTCATATGGTTCATTCTCTATATTTACATCATCCATTCTAAAATCTCTCATGCTTGGAGATAGGTGACGTGGATCGGGATCCTCTAGCATGGACAACAAGCTAGGATCATAACCACCACGGGTTTCGGTGCCGGAGCCGCGGGCACGACGTGATACAGACACTTTTCTTCGAGTAGGAATCATCTCCAAAAGTCCAATACAAACGGCGTGGCGATGGGCGGGCGACGGCGTGGTCTGTCTGGGCGCGGCGTGGTCTAGTCGTGGGTGGGCGGGGCGGCGCGCGGGGGCGTGGGTGGGCGGGTGGTGTGGCGCTGGTGGGCGTGTGCGGGCGGGCAGCGCGGGGGTCTAAACCTAACCTTAATGGGATAGGCGTGTAGGCTGTTTTGAATCATCAGATTTTCGGGCTAATACGGGTCAATGAGCCTATGCGTGCCGATGGGCCATTTCGTGCCGACGGGTTCATTTCGGGCCGTGCCGGCCTGAGCACGGCCCGGAATTCTATTTCATGTCGGGCCGCCCGACCTCGCCAAACCTGGGCACGACACGACCCAAAATTTCATGTCGGCTCGGCCCAAAACGGATTCGTGCCTAGGCCGTGCCGGCCCGTCGTGCTTCAGCCCGCCCCAAGTCCCACCTCTATCCATGGCACCCGACAGGAGCTTCAGTGAGACCGGCACGCTTCCTTTAATAGGAAAGGCAAAGGCTCTTGCTCTATGCTATAGCTTCGAAGATTCAAAAATAATAGGCCAGCCCTGGCCCACAGAATAATGGGCCGTGCTTTATTTGGATAACACGCTTCAACTTTTGTTTTTCATACTTATCATGCCGCGGTCCCAGAAATTCCTCTTTCTTTCTAGTCCAACATGCGACATCTATTAATAACAATTATATTTACTGTATACGGTAAAAAAACAATCTATTGCAACATGATAGATTGCAGCATATGGCTAGTAATAATTATTGCCAAATGCGGTGCAACATTGAAAAAAAAAGAGAAACCGCTACAGCGTGACTAAACCCTAATGCAACATAAAATAAACTCTTCAGAAAGAAAAATTAGTCACGTGGCATAGATGCATCCAGAGGGTATTCAAAGTCCGTAGTAGCAAAATAGCAATGCACAAGTAGCATGCTATAAAGAAAACATGGCCGCTGAACGATATCGCAGCAGGGACAAAATTTCTCTTTTCGGCGAGGAATACAAAATCTTTTGCACAACCTATAGGCATGTACTACACGCCACAATTCACCATCGCAAGCCCGGAAGAGATCACAGTTTGCCATCTAAGCATGGTCTTGCAACTAATGGCAGTAGTAGAACAAAATAGGGATTTCACATGTTTGGCGAGTGGCGACATATCCGCTGAGCACATTTCAATAAGCTGTGGTTCGTCTACAGGTCTAAGCTACGCGCTCACCGGCCAGTAAACGCGCTTTTCGCAGTCCTTGGCACGTAGTCGAAGCTGCCATCGTCCTTGGTCTCCTGCCACGGCGAGCTCTTCCCGCCGAGCAGCGGAGCCGAGTCCTTCTCGCTCATCTGCAACAACCAAGTCGTCGTTATCCCAAAATTCACGCAAGCTTCTATTTGTTTTTTCAGCCTCATAAGATGCTGGTGTCATGCGTACTTACCTGCGCGGCGATCGGCAGTGAGCTGGCGGCGGTCTCGGTCTTTTTCCGGCTCTCCGTGACGGAGTAGTAGGAGTAGAGGCCCATGCCGAAGATGGCGATGAGGATTCCGACGACGTTGCGCGCGGTGAAGGGGTCCTTGAGCAGCACGTAGCCGAAGGAGAGGACCAGGCACGTCTTGACGTGGCCCAGCACCTGGTACGTCACCGGCGAAGTCGTGCCGATCACCAGGAACGTGCTGAAGTTCACGCACACCGCGATCGAGCACGACAGCACGATGAACGCCTGCGTGGTGCTCGCACCGTTAAAACTGATGGCGACGGTTATCTCTGTTTGTTTTTCAGGTGGTCGCCCGATCGGATTATTGTGTTTGCTAGCGCTGTACTTACCACGACTTGGACGGTGTAGTTGAACGCAAAGACGTCGCGCTTGGTCAGGAGCTTGTCGACGAATGGGCCGGAGACGAGCAGCACGGCGGACTGGTACGGTGCCGACTGGTACAGCAGCTGCGTGGAGGACACCTTGAGCCTCCTCTGAATTTGGTTGGTCAGCTTTGTTCAAATCAAGATGATGGTTAAGGAGGACAAGTTTTAACAGATAGATCGGCAGGGCGTGCATGCAAAGCTGTAAAATTTAGCAGCTAGCTCCTTTATTTATTCATGTGAGGACAGCAAGCAGGAGGATACGATCTGACCAACACATGTGGCGGCTATGGTGAGCACGGCGATGATGGAGCCGAGGAGATTGAGCTGGAGATCGGTGACCGATGCGATGCCGACTCCGAGGAGTAGGACCATGAGGGAGGCCTTGATGCTCTGGCTGAAGGTTTCAAGATTATCGAGCATGAGAAGAAGTCATGTTTGCGGAAGCTCAATTCCGTACAGTGTAAAGTATTCATGAACCGCTCAAAGATGTGCTCGAAAAAATGGTACCTGAACTTCTTGTCCAGAAAGATGGTTTCCAATAACATGGTGAAAGGTATAATAGCCAGCTTAGTCATCTGAAACAATGAACAATCGTAAATCGAGAGGCAAATAGATACTGATAAATATCGGCACCTCGGATTTACAAATAAGTGGTTTGTGCAAAGCTTGCCTGGTAGAAACCAACAGAGTTGAAGCCGAGACAGAGGTTGAGGAGGCCGATGGAGATGCCGTTGAGCAAACCAAAGGAGATGACCGTCCTCGCATCGATGGGCTTCGGCTCGAAGAAGCGCAGCCGCTGCGCGACGTGCAGGGTGAAGAAGGTCACCATGAGGTGCCAGCTCGTCAGCGTCGTCGCTGCAATTCGTCCCAAGCGTCACAAAATTCAGAAACTTCGCTTGCACCTACGGCACCACGTCTAAATTGGGAAAATTCAGGAGGCAGGTGCTCACCGAAGAAGAAGCCGAGACTGCTGATGAGGTACTTGTTGCAGATGACGATGGCCACGGACGACGTGACCGAGAGGCCCAGCGCGCCGGCGACGCCCATCCTGGAGCCCGCGCCGTCCGACATCTCGTTGTCCTCGACGGCCCGTCACCACCTCCCTGGTGCGCTGCAGATGAAGCCACCGAATTAATTACCGAGGCGAAGTCAACTAAGCTGTAACACTAGAGATTCCAACTAACATGACTGAATAAAAATCTCCTGAAGGGCAGCAGTACGAGCAATTGATTTTCCGTACTGTTTCACTGCCTCATCACTTGGCTCGGCTCTCTAGGAGACCTGGGGAACCATGACTATCGGCTGACTTGCCTGCTCGGAGGAGAGAAGGCACAGATCGCGCCGGCAGCACGGCACGAAGACCGGAGAAATCCAGTGTGGATCTGATGCGACGCGGCTGATTATTACGGCATACAGGAGGTGGCAGGAGAAGCATCCGTTGGCCCCAGATGCGTTGCTCGTGCCGGACAATGTGCAGTGGCGCACGCATCGCAGAAATCCCTCAAGTTCTAAACAGGCCCGACTCCTACAGGCCACAAAATGTGCAGATGGGGACAGAGTGCTGTTCACGAGGGAGCAGACGGTGCAGCAAGGAGTCGAGATACTTGCGTCCCCGACGGCGGCGACGTCTGCCCGAAATTAGGCGGCCGCGCGCGCCATCGCGAGACGAGGATGGCACCAGGCGACAAAAGGGGCCGGCAAATAGCTTCGATGGCTCTGTTGACTACCAACAGCAAGCAAAACGAGGCACTTCTACAATCTATGTGAAGCAGCAGACCTAGTTCGTTTTTGAAACTGGTACTGTTTCCAGAAATATTTGGTCAACGGTAATTCGCTTCGACCAGTATCAGTTCGGCGTGCATAATGCCACCCCATTCATCGTGACCCCAGTTCAATTTCATATGGTGAGCAACACGTTGGTGATCCATTTAGGATCTCCATCTCTGCACGAATGATTCCACCGAAACTGGGCGTCTCCGTTTTCAATCTACCAACAGTCTTGTACAAATCCGACCCGATATAGCAAGGATCACACGACGAGGAAGAGGCCGGTTATGGCGAGACATTCTTGGGCAAACAAACAAACAAACAAACAAAAGGCAGATAGCATCATCGGAATGAGTCTCGCTTCTACCCGATCGACCAGAACAAGCAGGTAACAGTCTGAGGAACCTATATGTATCAAACAAATCAAACGAACGATCGGAACGAAACCCTACACGTGATGCGAAAAGCAAAGAGCCGATCGAGAGGGGGTCATCCGTACCTGTCGTCGCGCCTCTGGAGAAATCTTCGGGAGCGCCGCGACTCTTTTGACCAGATCTTCTGGGAAGTCGTTCTCTCCTTCGGTCCGGTGAGGAGGGCAGGGGGGTGAGATCGGAAGCGTCGGTTCCGACGACGATTGCTTCGCGCGTTACGCGGGTTGGAAGGAGGCGGAGGAGGAGACGAGGAGTCTTGGAGGGGGAGAAGGGTGGAGGGGATGGTAGGTGGCGAACAGCTCAGACGCCCGCCGTCGCTCGCATGATCACGTCGCTCCCCATCGACCCCGCCCGCCGTGCTGAGGTGTGGGGGCCACCAACGCCTTGGCTTCCTAGTTGGTGGTCCTTCAGTCCTGCTCCAGATCGTGGTCGTGGGGCAGCGAGCCATGGACCCACCCGTCATTGCCTGCAACAGCTAACAGATGATACGAGCGAGATTTTTTATTTTTTAATATTGGCTTGTCTGAGAGTTGGAAAGAGAAAATTCGGCCAATTTGTAACTTCTATATGGTACAAGTATCTGAAATAAACTATTACGAGTTCTCCTTCGCAGCCTCTGCCTCCCCCACCTCTGGTTAGGTACACCGATATCGCAACTCACCCCTTCCGTTTCTGCACTGCACCCCCTCCTTTAGTCCTTTTCCCGCAACATAAGCTTCCATCGCCGATGAACAACGACAAAGATCGATGACGTCGCAACACCGTGCCTCGCTTCGGCGACCCGGTTTTGCTGGAGTACTCACCTGCTGTTAGGTCGGAGAGCCGTTTTGTTTCACCAACATCGCGTACGCTAATGACCAAACCTTCTTGTTGCCTGACACCTTCCTGCACTGCACGGCACCACCACGGTGTTCGGTCCGGCGAGCACGGCAGGAAACGCACACGGTGGCGGACATAATTTGATTGAAGGGTTTGTTGCACGAAAATTTTCATATGCAATTCGGTAAAACCAATTCAGCGAATAAGTATATAATTTTTAATATTACCCAGGCAGTAAAAAAATATGATAAGCCTTATTTTTAATAAATTATAATATAAATATTTTAAATGCAATACTAATAGTTCAAAAATATAGGTATAAGAGACACTTACAATACTATTACTTGTCTAACTTTTTTAGCCGCAGCTTTCTAAATGACACAAATGTCTTGAATATATCATCTTAATCCACCTCGAAAAAATATCCCACTAAATGAATATGATCAGACAAGCATCCAAAAGACTGATCTTGTTGATGTTCCTCTTTTAATACACAATCAAATTAATATGCACAACGAAAAGTACACAGTCACAAACAGTTCATTCAATCACAACGAAAAAATACTTCAAACGAGAACACGACCCACGGACCCGGGAAAGCCTACGCCGTGTACGCTGCTTTGGCTGCCCCGGCCAGCCGGTAGTCTGGTCCAAGACCGTATAATAATATATTTAGAACCGTGATAATATAATTAAAAATCACTCGATTAAGTTCAATTAGTACAATTAAATGAGTGTGAAAAGTACTCGGTTAAGTTCAGTTAGTACACATTTTGAGGAGAGAAAAAATAACAAAAAATCAGTTAGTGTAGGAGTATGTGTAAATTGATCAATGCATTAAGATTAAGGAGGTGAAACCACCGTCCGGGAGGCACGAGCGATGAAGCGTTGACATGCAAACCTGCAGCCTCGAGCATTCCAACGGCTATGATGGTAGTGGCAGACGAGAATACGGGATGGTATTTTCGGGGATTCGCTTCGGCGTTAACGTGGAGGAGCTCTGCCACATGCATTGATATTGTTGGGGAATCGGCTGATCTTGGGTTGGGTTGGGCCAAATCTATAGGATATGCCACGGACCATGCCCCCCCCCCCAACCCAATGACGAAAAACGGAAGATGATAAATAATGCGTCTAGCTTGGTGGGGGCACCGTCCCCAACTTCCATCGACATGATAAATAATGCGTCTAGCTCGTTGAGACATTGCATGCGGCTGCCGGCTGTATCGTCGAACTACACCGTCAGAAAACTACAAGAACTACACACTGTCAGAAAAATTGCTCCTAGGACAACTTTAATTTACTGTTAAACTAAAATTCTTGTACTAACGATAACAATTCAAAAACGAGCTGGGTAACAGAAACAGCAAAGAATGCGGAAGTACAAGAAAATAAGTGTTTCGCGTGGATCGTCAGATTAAAACAACAGTCATACCTAGGCGGCTAGGCGCCGTGGTAAAGGATCATTGACGCCTAACAGATCCGTCATCTACATGATCATCAGTCCACAGGCGCTGCACTCAACCTTTATTAATGCTTCAACACTGCACACTAATGATACAACAGCTGCGACCGTTGTTGGTATATACATTTTTTTCTTATGCGGTGAAAATAAAAAGAATATAGATTTCCGAGGGATGGAACCTCAGGTAGGAGTTCCATCCTGCTTGTTCTTTTGGTACACAGTTTCTAAGCACTCCTTGGCTCGGTGAACCTTAGACTGGAGGTAGAAGCTCCCGGATTTAGCATTTCTCTCAAATAAATTATTGTACCGCTGCATCATACAAACATATTGCAGGAGGCTGTAGTCAGAAATGTGCTTGTATAATAGGTGCTGCAAATGAGACAGAGAAGTAGCATACCTTTACAATCTCTTCCCATGTTGACTGCTCAGATACACCCAATATCTGCCTCGCTTCTTGCTCAGTCATTGTTTTGCTGGCTCTACGAATATTATTTATTGCTTCATGGGCCACACCAGTCTGATTTGCATCTGGCAGATCCAGGAGGGTTCAAAAGTTATGTCTTTTAAGGAAATAAATAATGAATAGGACTAGCAAAGTTTGGAGTCATTGTTTTGCTGGCTCTACGAATATTATTTATTGCTTCATGGGCCACACCAGTCTGATTTGCATCTGGCAGATCCAGGAGGGTTCAAAAGTTATGTCTTTTAAGGAAATAAATAATGAATAGGACTAGCAAAGTTTGGAAGGTAATATCCAAACTGACTAAATACTAATTGTGAAAGGAAAGGAAAATTCTCCTAAGATGATGCAGAAAGGCACCATCCCATGCCGTCATCATGTCTGTGACTCAAGCCAGCTGACAGGTAACCATAATGCACCGTGATCTTTATGTAGGGAATGCATAAGGTTGTGTTAGAAATCCGGGCAGAAAATAGACTGGAGTTGCTTGATTTATTCCTCAGAAATGCCCAGCTATATATATAGCCCAATTACAGATAGGGTCCTAGTAGATTACAACTCCCTAGACTACTAATTCTATTCTATCTCTATCTGATTTGATCTAATCAAATCCTAACTCCAACTCCATCTAAACCTCAGATACTCTATTTTATCTAGAAAACTAGATCAAATTCAACAGGTTGTTCATTGGAGAATGGCAGGTGGATGAAATCTAGCAATCCCCTTCTAGGAGTCAATGATAGTAAAACAGTTCATCTGCTCAGATACAAAAATAGTTTACACCTCATATTCTCTGCTTCAGATCATAGTTATTAAGGTGGTAAGGCGACATAAGACGACGTACCCCTTTTTATCTTTTAAGCAATAAGGCGTTAATATATAAATATAGGAAAGATGAGGATAAAAGTAGCAATTAGCAAATAGAAAATTAATTTATATTTGTTGTCCTGGGCCGGTGTTTCCTGGCGCGCCTCTCTTCTCTACCTCAGCCACCTTAGCCCAGCCCACTTTAGCAACTTCTCTTTTCATCTTCTGCATAAGGGTTCCCCTCTCTTTTCATCCCCTGCACACCGCCGCTCGCCCTCTGCCCCCCCCCCCCCGGCCCCGCCGCCGCCGCTTCCCTGTGCGCGCCTTGCACTGGGATCTAAGGCGACGGGACGCCTTAGCGCTTAAGCATCGCTTAAGCGACACCTTAACAACCATGCTTCAGATATTGTTTAATGTAGGGTCATACAAGAAATCATGAGATCCAGTTTCTTAGAAATCATGTGCTCTTGGTTAGTAATTCTAAATAGACACATTATATTCAACTCTCTAAGTCAATGAACTTAAGTAACCATTCGCCCACAGGATAAAACTAAGCCATATGAGGATAAACCCATTACAAAGCATGGCAGTTGGCAGACCGATTTTTTTTGTACATCTAGACATGAACCAACTTCAATTACAAAATTAGAAGCTATATGTTCAAGCATACAAACCATTTGGTGTGTCAGTAAAAGTTAGATGCTGAAATGTGCATGTTATAAATTTGCAACCAGAAAGCAGCTTTAACACCAGTGCAAACGTCAACTCACAAATGATCACTAGTTTTATAAAAATTTGTTGAAGTAAGATAAATAGGAACCATGCCCCATTTTTAAGTTATGCCAGGATGTGAAAAGTAACTAAATGCAAAATCAATAAGTTATTTTGTATAATTCACTTTTGATAAACCTCACAAGTTACAACAGAACACAAGACACATATATACTAGTTGACTAATCTTTCACTACAAAACAAAATGTTATATGCCTACTACATTTATATCTAATCGAGGAACAGGAGGTAGCAGGCTCTTCAGCCGTGGGTCACAATTAGTCTCATGGAAGAAGAGCTTACTATGAAGTGCTTTTCGGTATGCCTGGAGCATAGCTCTTCCTATAATCCCAGAACCCATGACAATGAGGTTTGCAATGATTTTCCCAGCCTGAAAAGATAATGAAACAGGTAAATGTGCAGCACAACGCAAACAACCTAATTACGCGTTTTGATACATCTTAGCCTTGGCTCTCTGATTTCTTTCAGAGTGGGAACATCTAAGAATCTCGAAGTCACCAATAAATTTTAGTAAAAAAGTGTTGGTGTAACAACTATCCCTCAATTCTTAGTTTGTTGTCGTTAGAACAACTTTGTTTCATTTTTGAAATAGAATTGTTGTCCTAATAACAACAATTTTAAAAAAAAAGAGGGAGTACTTAAATGCTGAGGCTCAAACTACATGGATGACAGGGAAGGCCCAACTCTCGTGTCAGTGTGCCATTTGGTGTCACAAGCCATAGTTTCGATGGCACAAGCATGGGGGGGATTTGCCACAACCTTGTCATGTGGAATTTCAGCTTGTGTAGGTGTTCCATGCCTGAAACCATATGTTCCTCCGCGGCCCAGCGCCTAGGGATGGCAATCCCACCTGCAGGTGCCGGTACCTGACAGGTGTAGGTGCAGGTGGGATTTTTCACTTGCGGGTCTAACCCGCACCCGACCCGACTTGTCCCGGGTGCGGGTGCGAGTTTTATTTTGCACCCGTGGGTACTCGACGGTACCCGAAATAATTTATGTTTATAATTTTAAAGTTATATTTGATTGTTTTATATAACTTAATTGTTTCATTTTACTTATCGCAATCTATATTTACAATCTTTATAAGTAATTTAATATTTTTTGCTGCATTGCCATTTAAAATAGATGATTTTCAGACTTATTTATTAAATGGTTGTAGTATGTTTATAAAAAAGTCAAACCCGACAGACACCCGAAACCCGAAGAGTACGGGTGCAAATTCTCATTGCCATCCCTACCAGCGTCAGCTTCTGCTGGAACATTATCTGTTGATAACGAGTTGCCGAAATGAGGTAGCAGCAAGCATGATTCTCTACCCAGTAACCTATGGTACGCTGCTGCGACGAACAACTACTCCCCTGCTCGTCGCGCGAACACAATTCACAGCACCGCGCCCACTCGCATAAGAGGGCAGGCAGATCGAATGGTAAGTAACCAGTTCACGAACCCGCGCTCCCCAGATCCAGCTAACGGCATCCATAAGTCCTCCACAGGATCAGGAGAGGCGACGGATCGCGACTTTACTCAATCCAACAAGGCGGGAGCGCGAGAACCGAAGATTACATAAAACAAAAAAAATAACTTGCCGGCTTTCCTAACCGTCGCACAGGGGGGAGGAGGGGGGCTGACCATAGTGGCTCCGACGAGGTGCGATCCGCGCCGCCGCGCAAGCTGCCGGAGAGACGCCGGGAGGGGAACAAAGGGAAGCGCACGCGTGGCTCGCGATTGGTCCGTTTCGTGCTGGGCCGGCTAGGTGAAAGAGTAGAGGGCAGGAAGTTTCCAGAACTTGCTAGAGCCAGGCCAGTCTACATGCTCGCTCGTCCATGGCTCGGCCCGCTCTATCTGTGTGGTTCCCTAAACCTGGGCCGCGCGGCGTTGCATCGTGCGGGCCGAGACCCAGCAGCCCACCGCGCTACGTTCTTCCACCAACGCGGCAGCAGCGAGCGACGCCGCGGGACCCACTGCGTTCCCTTCCCTTTCCCACCACGCGTGGCGGCGAGCGACACCGCAGGCGCACTCGCCGCCGGCACGGCCACGCCCGTTACGTTGTCCCCCGCGATCGTCGTGCCCTTCTGCGTTGCAGTCGCAGCATGTTTGTTCAGCAGAAGGGGGCAGGCAGGTGAAGAGAATCGAGAGGCACGTAAGATAAAGCCAGGGGCGAAGCTAACTTTGGCATCGGGTCAGCCGACGCCGACCAAAATCAGGAAGTCTTACAATGAAATATTTGGAGAGGATTAAAATAAAAATTAGTTTATGTTCTATTTTATTTTACTCTATTTCACTTTATTTATTATTGGGACAATTGCGCTCCTAGCCCTAGTTTTATTTTTGACCCACTGTTTTAGGGTTTGCACATTTGACCCTGGTTTTTAAAGTTAAAATCACCGTTTGACCCTGTTTTAACATTTTGTTAGCTCCATCTAATTTGGATTAATAAAAAAATAAGAAAACATAGAAAAAGACCAAAATACCCCTATGAACACAAATAGTATGTGTTTAAATTGTTTCTGAAATTTTGGTATAATATATAGATAAGTTGAAATACTGGTGTATAATGTAGGGGCATACATAAAGATTACACTGAAAAGTAGGGGCAACAATGCAACAGTAAAGATGTATTTTTGCCGTGAACTTAAGTTTAGACGGAGTAGAGTCAATCTATTTGTTCATTTTAAAAAAATATGGTCATATGCACAAACCCTAAGAAAGAAGGTCAAACATGCAGTTAGGATTCAAAATAGGGTTAGTTTCGTAAATGCCCCTTTATTGTTACCCAAACAAGTCCTGGAAGTGCAACTCGCCCGTGTTGCCTACCTGTCGCAAAAGGGCGCCAACCGGGGTGGTTGCTACTATGGCTGGTTTCGCTCCAGGGTAAAACACAACTATCCTCCGATGCCATTTGGCCACATAAAACCGGAGATTTTTAGTGTAAAGGTGCAAACAACGTGTTTATATAATTTTCGGTTTCTCTATGCACTTTGTTAAGGAGGAAATCAAAGAAGTCGTGTTTATTAGGTGTGCTAAAGGTTCCCCTGGCACATATAGGATCCCTTTTCTATCAATTTTTTGTTATTTTATCAAAGATGGCTTATGTAGTATGTTTAAGGCATTTGATTTATATAGCATAAAATCTACTATGCTTACCTTAATCCCTAAATAGAATGAGACTAGGAACATGAAGCTTAGGTCTATAAGTTCACTACACTATATATGCAGTTTCAGATTCCTACTTATCTAAGTTGTTAACCTCTATCAGAGATTAATTTCTGAACAATAGAGTGTTCTCATTAAGAATAGGTGCATCCTAGGGAGTGTAGTGGTGACTAATGAGACTGTCCACAACATCCGTATATCTGAGGAACCTGGAGGTATTATTTATAAACAAGATTATGAGAAGACATATGATAGAGTGAATTACGATTTCTTATTCGAAATTTGAGAATTTACTTTGATTGACTGGACTCGGAAAGTAGGAGGAGGAGTTTTTGCTGGGGTTAAAAATGGATATACGAGTAAGTTTCCCAAAATAACCAAAGGTTTGAGGCAAGTGGCGCTCTATCACCTCTGCTATTCAATCTAGTTGGTAATGTTCTGACTAGAATGTGAAGAGAAGTTTTGATTAGTGGCCTATTGAATGAGTTAAGGAGGAAGGCACAATATCACTGTAATATGTAGGTGATACTATCATTTTCTCAATTGTTGATGGGGAGAAGATAAATAATTTGAAGTGTGTTTTGGCTTCATTTGAAAAAATCTCATGGATGAGAAACGAGATTTCAACGAAAGTGAGATTTTTCCAATGAACCTAAAAGGAGAAGCACTTGAGAAGATAAATACTTTTGCGCCGTGCAACACACTTGCTGCTGCAGTCAATCGAGTCAGAACAGTACTACTAGAACAGCAGGGAGACAGGGGAACCGGTCAAATTTCACTGAACTACTGCTACAGCAGCCGTGTCCCCGGTCGAAGCAAAACACACGCATATACAACACGAGCAGAGAGGCCTCCTCTGCGCCTGCACTCACGGTATTGCTAACAGCAACCAACCCACCGTGATCCAATGATCCGCGTCAAGTTAATTATCAAAAAAATAAAATCATAAATCATACGGCTAGCTGCTGCTACTATAGGTAATTTCCTCCACCGGTCACCAGTCGCCTGCCTGTCCGTTGTTGCGTTGCTTCAGACGACGCCGCCGCTGGCTTGTGCGCGCGTGCCACCGTCAGTAGCCTAGGCGGTCTATCTCCCAGTTGAGCGTGGACGCCACCCTGTCGTGGTAAGGCACGTACTCCTGCACAGTAATTAACCGATCAGCACGCACGGTCAGGTCATGCACTCGATCAACGTAATACTAACACGATGCATGCCGCATGCGCGGTGCTGCGAGCAAGCTAGTTGAGCAGTTAGTTTACATACTTACCTCGAGCTTGTCCATGAGCTCCTGCACTTCGACGAACTTACTACGTCGTAATTAAGTCATAAACCGTCGTAAGTTAGCTACTTATGACGGTATTTTTTTACTTACGATGGTATACAGTCGAGATAATTACCGCATCATAAATAAGCTAACTTACAACGGCTACCGTCGTAAATAAAGTAACTTACGACGGTGTCGCGCAACCGTCGTAAGTAACGACCTAGGCCATGTGGTGGCGCAAGGCACGTTACTTACGACGATTCTGGTGACCGTCGTAAGTAGCAGAAGCTAACTTACGACGGTACCCAAACTTGGTTGGGTCCTTTGAGGTTAGTTACTAGACGTTTGGACACCCACACACAAGTTTTTGGACTCTTGTGGAGTGGCCCAACATATTTTGCATAAACTTTACCATACTTGCTTTTCATAAGAACATAAGATGCATCGAAATTATGAAATACTATAGACTTTACATTTTTGGTAATTTTATGTGAGGTAGATGCAAGGTTGTTACTCTTGTCTTGACTTAAGTTTTCTTTTACGAAGGCTACAAATTTGCTATTGTTTTTAAGGATTCTAGCATTTTACTTTGCCCCCTAGTGTATCCAAGTCCATCTTTGATGAATGGAGATCTTGTGATTGTGTATGCACTACGTGCATATTTGATTTTTTTTCTTTATCGAAGATCTCACTCTTGTGTGTATTCTTGCTTTGTGCCTCTTTGAGCTTATTTTTTAAGTTTAAGACAATGATAGTATATTTACAAGTTTTAGTGTTGGATTCTATATTTGTTGAGAGAGAGCTTTTGGAGGATGAATTAGTTGGGACACTTGGCGAGCTCCAACCCATCTACCTTGTTAAATTCTTCAATGCTCAGACATGAGTTGAGCACGGCTGCTGCTTGTGCATTGCGATAAATTTGTTGTTCTTGTTCTAGGGTAAGTTCATCCTCGTCTTCGGGGATATCTATACCTGTACATACCACATGCCAAAGACTTGGGTTGAAGAAAATTAGATGCAACTTCATGTTGTGTTTCCACATTGTATAGTTAGTTCCATCAAAGTGAGGTGGTTTGCCTAGAGGAATTGATAAATAACTGGAATGAGAATTTAGTCGTTCATAGTCAAAAGGATATCGCGAGTAGTCTTGTTGACTACTCTTGAGTTTCTTCTCTAACTTCTCCTTCTTTTTCTTCTTAGCCTCCTCCTTCTTTTTGAGGAGTGCTATGAGACGAAGAACTTCTTCATCTTCTTCTAAGCTTGTAACGTCTTGTGGAGGAGCAAATGCGGGAAGTGGGTTAGAACCTTGTTCTTCAAAGTTGCTCGAACTTGCTCCTTTTCCCTTGTTGAGATCAATTTGGGTACCGACATTGTCCCCCATCTCCTCTCCAAGCGGTTAAGCTTTTGTGGAGAGTTAGGCTCTGATACCAATTGAAATTTGCCTATAGAGGGGGTGAATAGGCTAATATAACCTGAAATTCAAATAAACAACGGATAAAACCAGAGCAGGCCGGACTAGTCCGGTCTGAGGTCGCACTAGTCCGGTCTAAGCCTAATTTGTGTTTTAGTTTTCCTTTTAAGTTTATTTGAGCAAAAAATATGTGGTAGTCAAGTGATATCACTAATTAGTTGAGAATGATTAGATTGCAAAATAATAGAACAATTTGTGAGAAATAACACAATGAAAGCTTAACAAGTAATTGAGCAATTTAAATAGTAGAGATACCAAGAGACACGATTTATCCCGAGGTTGGATTCCACACAGGAACTTACGTCCTCGTTGAGGAGTCCACCAATGACCGGGTCTTTTCTAACCCTTCCCTCACCTAGCGATCACCCAGATCAAGCCCGGGCTTTTTCACTATCAATCGAATGTGAATACAATGATCTTAGGGGCTACTCACACTTTGAGGCTCCCTACACCAACCAAGTAGTTCTAGAATTCAAAGCACAACTCAAAATAACAGTTAGAGGGCAAAGGAATCAAACCGAGAGCTCAAACATCGATCACCACGTCTTTCCTCTCACAACAACCACTAACTCTTTAAGATCCAATCTTAGGGGTCTAGAAGGTGAGGAAAAAGGCTTAGAAGAGCTCTAGGAATGAGTTTTCAGCGCTTAGGTTCGTGTCTTGCCAATTCTCAGCCGGGGGGTCTCCTTTTATAGAAATCCCGGCATATAGCCGTTACCAACTAAAGTCCGGACTAGTCCGGTCCCAACCCCGGACTAGTCCGATCTTTAAGGGAGCACTCACGTCACAGCTTACCAAATAAAGTTTTAGTGACCGTTGGATTCAAACGGTCATGAAACCCCGGACTAGTGCGGCCAAGAGCGGACTAGTCCAATCTCAATCAGGAACCTTTGTTCCGTATGAGAACAGGCTAGTCTGGTAGGGGCGGACTAGTCTGGTCTTACCAGACTTAGTCTAAAAAACTCTCTCAACTGGAGCTGCGGACTAGTCCAGCCAACCTCGGACTAGTCCGAGCTCACACAGGAACCTTTGTTCCGTCCTAATTCGGACTAGTCTAAAAAGATCGGACTAGTACGGCCTGTGGAGCGGACTTGTGCGATGGCACTCAGAGACTTCTTCTCCGGACCTAAGCGGCTTAGTCCGCTTAGCGGACTAGTCCGGCCTTCTGAGACTTAGTCTCATAACGGCTCAGACTCACACAACAACGGACTAGTCCGGCCTTTAACGGACAAGTCCGAACAGACTTAGATACTCTTTATCCGGTCTAAAGCGGATTAGTCCAGGTATAAACGGACTAGTCCGGCTATTTGTCCGGACAAGTCCGGTCTTCCCTTTTCTTCATTTCTATGACTACTTCGTCTCATGATTCTAACTTTTTATCCTTCTTTTGAGCTCTCTAGTGATTCTCAAGCACTCTAAAAGAGAAGACCCTATACACAACTAGAAAAATGTGAAGATTAATAGAAAATGCTATTTTCTACTCTTTCAAGTCTTCTTATTTTCCTTTTGCTCCTTAAGAGACTCCATATCCATTTCTCTGATAAACACCTGTGCTCATACTCAGTAGAAACTTATTATCATCTTAATTGTCGTCATCAATCAACCAAAACCCACAGGGATTACCTAGATGCACTTTCAGTCTCCCCCTTTTTGGTGATTGATGACAACTCATTAAGATTTTCGAAAAGTAGATATAGTAGATTGTTTTCATAAAGATTTACTCCCCCTAGATGTGTGCATAATGAATTATCAAGAAAGAAAGAAAAATATGCACAAGAGTGAGTTCTTGGGGAATTTCATGCTTACATGTGTTATGGTGGTGTGACTAAGTATAAGTAGTAACCACATTAAGAAAGATATAACATTTACGAGCAAGCATATTTCATTATGGCATAATTTGAAGAGATAAAATAACATAGTCATTACAAAAATAACATAATGTGGCATAATGTAGCATAGTTATTATAAACCAGCATGAAATGAGTTTAAAGAGCAAGACTATGACTATGACTAGACTACTCCCCCTTATTCTCTCTCCCTTTGGCATCAAGGCACCAAAAAAGGGAAATAAAAGGAGAAAACCTAATCACTATCATCTTGATCTTCGTCGTGGTCACCCTGAGTCTCCTCGTTCTCATCCTCATCTTAATCGTCATCCTCGTGATGAGTGTGGGAGGTAGGAGGAGCAGCTGAGGAGGATCCAAAATAGGCAAGCTCATCCTCCGTGAGAGTGGAAAACTCTGTCACGTCGTCATCTTCTGATGATGGTGGAGACATAGGTATCTCTATCTTGTCGCACATGGCCTTGAGATACTTCTCTTGGCGTTGCTTCATCTTCTGCGTGCGAACTTCCACCTTCCGGCACGAAGAGAATATGGCCTTGAAGATCTTGAGCAGTCCACTAGAGGAGCCACTCGCTGACGGAGGGATGGATGGTCCGGCAGAGGAGGATGGAGCTGCAGTGGATCCCCTACCTAAGGATGCAGGAGGGAGAGGAAGAGGAGCCGGCATCTGAGGACGTAGCTTCCTGTGCTTCACATCCTTTGCAAACTCTAGCCCTGTGAGTTTTTCAATCATGCACATGATGTATGGTGCATAGCCACAAGATCTGTTCGGGGTGTGGGAGATGTTGAAGATGTCATTGTAGATGTAGTCAAAGACATTGAATTTCTCTTCTTCATTGAGCAACTTCAACAGGTTTCTGAGGTACCCCTGTATCATCCCCGCATCTCCATCTTTTGGAGCTAGAGTCTTCCTCAGAACTCTGTTCATCACTCCAAAGAAGGGTTTGATGTTGTGGGTGGAGGATGCCTCATAGGAGAGATAGGAAGGATACATGAAGTCCAAGTCATCCTTTCCCAGAGTTCTCTCATTGAGAGCTATGATCTCATAGTTCAAATGCTCCCCATGTCCTAGGATGCGAGCAAACTCATCATATAGAACCGAGTACACCACACCATTTGTCATCCACGTGATTTTCCTATTTTCATAGGTGTGGAAGTAACAGGTGGTGTAGAACTGGACTATGACCTCAATGTTCCAATCATATTGAAAAGCCATCAAGTCTTTGATCCCATGGCATTCTGTTGCTTCGATTACTGCATCAAAGGCTTGATGTTTCTTGTTGGCCATGTATGGCCAGTCCACCCACTGAGCATCAACTACCGGTGTCTTCATTGGGAGATAGACATGCCGGTAGTAGTCACAATGGAAGTCACACCAGAAGCGAGGGTATGGTGTGGACTTCTCGTACTTGTAAACCTCCTCCTCTCGGAACCTTCTGGCTTTGTCGGCTCCTTTCCCCTTGAAGGTTGCACTTGCCAAATTGGGTTGGTGGTTTGGGTTGTGCATGGGAGGTGCCCTTTCAAGGGGCCCAATAGGTCACAGTGGGGGATTTTCCCTTCCCCGTCTAGGGTTATCACGAATGACGAGTCCCCTGTTGGCTAGAGCCTTTTTCCTGGAAGGATCAACTGCTTTGCCTTTTTCTTTGTCTTGGGTCGATTTTTGTGGCTCGGCAGGTTGTTTGTCCTTCAGGGTGACTAGTCTCTTCCTCCTTGGAGGATCAACAAACTGGAAGGCTTGGGCTTCCCTGTCAGCCCGTTTCTTCGTCCGAGCCTCCCTTGCAGCAGCCTCTACTGCCTCTGTCTCGGCTGCCACACGATAAGCGGCTTGACGAGCTGCTTCCGCCTCGGGATTTGGAAGAGGGCTGTCGTTGGGTCCTGACATGATCTGGTGAGAAAAGAAGTATTTAACTGATGGAGTATTGCATTTAAATTAGTTTACAAACCTAAAGTTAGGGGCTAAGACTGTATTATCCGGAATTGTGCGGGCAGGAGGCGGACTAGTCCGCTCCGACCGGACTTGTCCGGTTGGAGTCCAGACTTTACAGTTTTAAACCCTAACTAACGTGATTTGATTACTAATTCATCAAAGTAGTTGCAATACTATGGGTTTTGAAATAATATGGCATAGGAATCTCAGAGAGGCCTTAAGGTACCCAAGATATGTTCTAGGAATAGGATTTTTGTGAAAAGTCATGGCTAGGTTAAAAAGTACCTTGGAGTGAAGGAATGTGATGAAATCCGCGGTTCGAAGGAGCGGAGATGGTCGGAGAAGAGTTCCCCGCACTCCACAAGCCTTGAATCGGTGATGCCTTCGAGGGATTTGAGGGAGAACTCCAAAATTGACAATGGGGGCGAGTTTTGGAGGAGAGAAGTGGAGTGGAGGTGAATGAGGGTGAGGGAGGGGTGTCAGCCCGACCCTTGGAGGTTAAGTCTCCAAGGGCCGGACTAGTACTAGTCCGGTCTGTCGGACTAGGTCCGGACTAGTCTATAGTCCGGACTTGACCGGGTGATAGGCGGACTAGTCCGTTGTGGACTTGTCCGCTGTATCTCGGACTTCTTAGAATGCCTGGACTTGTCCGACATCTAGGTCGGACTAGTCCGGTTCTTAAAGTCTAAAAATTCTTATAAATATCAGAATTTTGCTTTTATTTGCGGTGGATTTAATTGCACCTGCTATATGGTCCATATATATATGTTGAACAAATAATTTCATGATGACCACAAGATAGCCAAAAGTAATATGAGAGAAGAAAATATAGGAGGAACAAGTTTTTCACAATCGTGCACATTTTGGAAGTTGTGGAAGAATTTTGGAGAACTTCTATTTGCACAATTTTCCAACTCACATTCCTAGAGTCTAGTATGTTCAGCTCATTTCGAAGTTCACAAAATCGTTTTTCATCTAGTGGTTTGGTAAAAATATCAGCTAGTTGTTTTTCAGTTCTTACGTGTGAGATAGCTATGTCCCCCTTTATAGAATGATCTCTCAAAAAGTGATGTCGGATGTCTATATGTTTGGTCCTAGAGTGCTCAACAGGATTGTGGGCTATCTTAATGGCACTCTCATTGTAACAAAGGAGTGGAATGTTGTTCATATTGTGACCATAATCCCTTAGAGTCTGTCGCATCCAAAGAAGTTAAGCACAACAACTCCCGGCTGCGACATACTCCGCCTCAGCTGTGGAGAGAGCAATGGAGTTTTGTTTCTTGGATGATCATGATACTAGGGACCTACCCAAAAATTGACAAGTCCCTGAGGTGCTTTTTCTATCTATTTTACATCCAGCGTAATCCGCATCGGAGTATCCGATGAGATCAAACTTAGACCCCTTTGGATACCAAAATCCTAGGTTAGGTGTGTGAACTAGATATCTTAGGATTCTTTTAACGGCTGTTAAATGACATTCTTTAGGTGATGCTTGAAATCTTGCGCATAAACGTACACTAAGCATGATATCGGGTCTAGATGCGCAAAGATAAAGTAATGAGCCAATCATGGAGCGATATACCTTTTGATCCATGCTTGGTACATCTTCATTGAGGTCAAGGTGCCCATTTGTTGCCATGGGTGTCTTGATAGGTTTTGCTTTGTCCATGTCGAACTTCTTGAGTATGTCTTGTGTGTACTTGGTTTGACGAATGAACGTGCCTTCCTTGAGTTGCTTGACTTGAAATACGAGGAAGAACTTCAACTGTCCCATCATGGACATATCAAATCTATCTGTCATTTTCTTGCTAAACTCATTGCAAAAAATATTTGTTAGTAGAACCAAATATAATGTCATTGACATATATTTGGCACACAAAGAGATCGTTGTCTACATTCTTTGTGAATAGTGTATAATCTGCTTTGCCTATCTTAAAGCCATTATCAATGAGAAAGTCTCTAAGACATTCATACCAAGCTCTAGGAGCTTGTTTGAGGCCATAGAGAGCTTTATGCAATTTAAACACATGATCAGGATATTCTTCGTCTTCAAAGCCGGGTGGTTGCTCCACATACACCTCCTCCTTGATTGGACCGTTTATGAAGGCACTTTTCACATCCATTTGATAGAGTTTAAAATCATGATGAGTAGCATAGGCTAATAGAATACGAATAGATTCAAGCCTAGCTACGGGAGCAAAGGTTTCATCGAAATCCAAACCTTCGACTTGAGCATATCCCTTTGCTACAAGTCAGGCCTTGTTTCTCGTCACCACTCCGAGTTCGTCTTGCTTGTTGCGGAACACCCACTTGGTGCCTACCACGTTTGCGTTTGGTCTTTTCACTAGCTCCCGTACTTCATTTCTTGTAAAGTTGTTTAATTCTTCTTGCATGGCTACTACCCAATTCGGGTCCTTGAGTGCATCTTCCACCCTAAATGGTTCCAAGGACGACACAAAAGAGTAATGTGCACAAAAGTTAGCTTTACGAGAACGTGTTGTTACCCCTTTTGTGATATATCCAAGAATGTTATCAACGGGGTGATCTCGTTGAGTGCTTTGATGAACCCTTGGGTGAGGCACTTGATTTCTTGAGTGGTTTTCTTCTTCTTCTCCCCCTTAATCAACACCATGGTTTCGATTTTCTTCTTCCTCAAACTGACCGTCTTGATCTTGGGGTGTTTGATTTTGATCTTGAGTGAGAGGTGCCAATTTTGATGGGCTTGTAGCATCTTATTCTACATTTTCTTGGGGACGGATTTCTCCAAGCCCCATTCTTCTTAGTGCTTCACTTGGTGCTTCTTCTTCATCTAATACACATTGATCAACTTGCTCCCTTTGGGAGCCATTAGTTTCATCAAACACCACGTCACGTGCAATTTCAACGCACCCGGAGGTTTTGTTGAAGACACGATAAGCGTAGGTGTTTGAGTCATAACCAAGTAGGAAACCTTCATCGGATTTCGAAGCAAATTTTGAAATCCTAGGCTTCTTGTTAAGAATATAGCATTTACTTCCAAAAACTCGAAAGTTGGAGATATTGGGTTTGTTGCCGGTTAGGAGCTCGTATGAGGTTTTCTTCAAGAGTCGATGGAGGTAGAGGCGTTTGTAGCATGACAAGTGGTGTTGACTGCCTCCGCCCAAAATCGATCCGAGGTCTTGTATTCGTCGAGCATGGTTCTTGCCATCTCTATGAGTGTTCGGTTCTTCCTTTCAGCTACCCCATTTTGTTCGGGAGTATAAGGGGCTGAAAACTCATGTTTGATGCCCTCTTCATCCAAAAACTCTTATACTTGAGTGTTCTTGAATTCAGAACCGTTGTCACTTCTAATCTTCTTAGTTTTTGAAGAAAACTCGTTTTGAGCTCTCCTCAAGAACTTCTTGAGGATTTTCCTTAAGTTTCTCCCTTATCATGCAAGAAAAATACCCAAATGAAACGAGAATAATCATCAACAATTACAAGACCATACTTGTTACCGCCAATGCTTATATAGGTGACAGGGCCGAAGAGGTCCATGTGAAGCATCTCCAATGGTCTTGTTGTCGTCATCACCTTCTTGGCGGGGTGAGCTGTTCCAATTTGCTTTCCTGCTTGGCACGCACTACATGGTCTATCCTTTTCAAAAACAACACCTTTTAGTCCACGGATGTGATCCCCCTTTAGAAGTTTTTGTAAATTCCTCATTCCAACATGGGCTAGTCTTCTATGCCACAGCCATCCCATGTTGGTTTTTTGCTATTAAGCATGTGTCAAGCTGAGCTTTATCTGTGGAAAAATCCACCAAGTAAAGCTTTCCCTTTAACACACCCTTAAAGGCAATTGAGTTATCACTTCTTCTAGAGACGGTCACATCCTCGTTAGTAAACAAGCAATTATAACCTTTCTCACATAGTTGAGATATGGACAATAGGTTATAATCCAATGATTCAACGTGTAGAACATGTGAAAGAAAGTGTTGAGAGGAGATTGCAATTTTGCCAATACCTAGTACCCTTCCTTAGCTGTTGTCTCCAAAATAGATGCCTTCATTTAGATCATCATTGTCTTCATACTCAACAAACATTTTCCTCTCTCCGGTCATATGGTTAGTGCACACACTATCTAGCACCCATTTAGTGCCACCGGAGGAGTAGGTCTGCGAAACAATTTAAACATTGCTCTTAGGTACCCAAACTTGGTTGGGTCCTTTGAGGTTAGTTACTAGGCATTTGGGCACCCACACACAAGTTTTTGGACTCTTCTGGAGTGGCCCAACATATTTTGCATAAACTTTACCATACTTGCTTTTCATAAGAACATAAGATGCATCGAAATTATAAAATACTAGATTTTACATTTTTGGTAATCTTATGTGCGGTAGATGCAAGGTTGTTACTCTTGTCTTGACTTGAGTTTTCTTTCACGAAGGCTACGAATTTGCTATTGTTTTTAAGGATTCTAGCATTTTGCTTCCCCCCTAGTGTATCTAAGTCCATCTTTGATGAAGAGAGATCTTGTGATTGTGTATGCACTACGTGCATATTTGATTTTTTATTTATCAAAGATCCCACTCTTGTGTGTATTCTTGTTTTGTGCCTCTTTGAGCTCATTTTTTAAGTTTAAGACAATGCTAGCACATTTACAAGTTTTAGTGTTGGATTCTATATTTGTTGAGAGAGAGCTTTTGGAGGATGAATTAGTGGGGACACTTGACTTAAGTGAGTCAAGTTGTGCTTCAAGATTCTTGTGAGCTTTGGTTAAGCTTACAAGTTCATCTTGAAGTGCTACATTCTCATAAGCTGAACGCATGTCTCCTTGCTCATGGCAAGTTCGCTTTCAAGTGTTCTACACTTTTCTCTCTCAAGTTCAAGAAGTTTCTCAATCTCAAGGTTTCTTTCCTTTTCAAGGATAAGCAATTCTTCTTGTTGATTGAGAAGCTCTTCTTGTTCAAATATTTCATCCGATAGCATTTTCATTTTAGCTATAGCCTTTTTGTTTAATCCTCTAAACATAAATTCGTTTTCACTACTACTATCAAAGTCACTATCATCTTTAATAAGTAACTTAGAAGGTTTAGTCATTACCTTGCGCTTTCCTTCCTTTGCCATGAGGCATGTGTGACTTCGGCTCTTTCAGTCACCCTTGTTTGGCAAGAGTGATTTCTTCATGGTTGGCCTCTTGATGGCTACGGTTGCCACTTTTTCTTCATCTTCAGGGGAGGATTCTTCATTTGAGTCCCATTCTTCTCCGATGTGGGCTTGTCCATATGTCTTCTTCTTTGTGAAGAATTTCTTGTCTTGCGACTTCCCATCCTTCTTCTTTCTCTTCTCATCTTCCTTGCTATGGGGGCAGTTCACAATGAAATGCCCATGTTCTCCACAGTTGTAGCAAGTCTTCTTTGTTCTTGACTTGCCCTTGTCTTTGCTCTTGTTCTCATAGTGATGGCTTCTCCTTCTCCTCATCAACCTTTTGAATCTTTTGATGAAGAACGCCATTTCTTTATCATCCATGTTTGTGCTCTCATCATCACTTTCTTCATCTTCACTTGTGAGTTGTGTTTCTTTTGCCTTGGACTTGGATGTGGCCTTGAGAGCAATGCCCTTCTTCTTGGATGAAGTGATCTTGGCTAAGTCATTGACGTGTTGGGCTTCCTTCTCCATCATCTCATGGTTAATGATCTTCCCTAGCACTTCATCCGGAGTCATCAAATGAAAGTTTGGACTTTCCTGGATTAAGGTGCCTAGGGTCACATTGCGAGTCATAAATGCTCTTATCATTCTTTTAACCACCTCATGGTCATTCCATTTCTTGCATCCGTACGCCCGACTCTTGTTGATAAGAGTTTTGAGTCGGTTATACATTTATTGAGGTGTTTCGCCTTCTTCCATGGCGAACCTTCCAAGCTCTACTTCTATCATCTCAATCTTTGCTTCCCTCACGGATCGGTTTCCTTCATGTGCGATATTGAGGGTATCCCAAATGTCTTTGGCGAGCTCTAACCCATCTACCTTGTTAAATTCTTCAATGCTTAGAGATGAGTTGAGCACGGCTGTTGCTTGTGCATTGCGATGGATTTGTTGTTCTTGTTCTAGGTAAGTTCATCCTCGTCTTCGGGGATATCTATACCTGTACATACCACATGCCAAAGACTTGAGTTCAAGGAAATTAGATGCAACTTCATGTTGTGTTTCTACATTGTATAGTTAGTTCCATCAAAGTGAGGTGGTTTGCCTAGAGGAATTGATAAATAACTGGAATGAGAATTTAGTCGTTCATAGTCAAAAGGATATCGCGAGTAGTCTTGTTGACTACTCTTGAGTTTCTTCTCTAACTTCTCCTTCTTTTTCTTCTTAGCCTCCTCCTTCTTCTTTTTGAGGAGTGCCATGAGACGAAGAACTTCTTCATCTTCTTCTGAGCTTGTAATGTCTTGTGGAGGAGCAACTACGGGAGGTGGGCTAGAACCTTGTTCTTCAAAGTTGCTCGAACTTGCTCCTTTTTCCTTGTTGAGATAAATTTGGCTACCGACCTTGTCCCCATCTCCTCTCCAAGCGGTTAAGCTTTTGTGGAGAGTTAGGCTCTGATACCAATTGAAAGTTGACTAAAGGGGGGGTGAATAGGCTAATAAAACCTGAAATTCAAATAAACATCGGATAAAACCAGAGCAGGCTGGACTAGTCCGGTCTGAGGTCGGACTAGTCCGGTCTAAGCCTAATTTGTGTTTTAGTTTTCCTTTTATGTTTGTTTGAGCAGAAAATATGTGGTAGTCAAGTGATATCACTAATTAGTTGAGAATAATTAGATTGCAAAATAATAGAACAATTTGTGAGAAATAACACAATGAAAGATTGACAAGTAATTGAGCAATTTAAATAGTAGAGATACCAAGAGACACGATTTATCCCGAGGTTCGATTCCACACAGGAACTGCGTCCTCGTTGAGGAGTCCACCAAGGACCGAGTCTTTTCTAACCCTTCCCTCACCAAGCGATCACCAAGATCAAGCCCGGGCTTTTTCACTATCAATCGAATGTGAATACAATGATCTTAGGGGCTACTCACACTTTGAGGCTCCCTCCACCAACCAAGTAGCTCTAGAATTCAAAGCACAACTCAAAATAACAGTTAGAGTGCAAAGGAATCAAACCGAGAGCTCAAACGTCGATCACCACGTCTTTCCTCTCACAATAACCACTAACTCCTTAAGATCCAATCTTAGGGGTCTAGAAGGTGAGGAAAAAGGCTTAGAAGAGCTCTAGGAATGAGTTTTCAGCGCTTAGGTTCGTGTATTGCCAATTCTCAGCCGGGGGTCTCCTTTTATAGAAATCCCGACATTTAGCCGTTACCAACTAAAGTCCGGACTAGTCCGGTCCCAACCCCGGACTAGTCTGATCTTTAAGGGACCACTCACGTCACAGCTTACCAAATAAAGTTTGACCGTTGGATTCAAACGTTCATGAAACCCCGGACTAGTCCGGCGAAGAGCGGACTAGTCCGATCTCAATCAGGAACCTTTGTTCCGTATGAGAACGGACTAGTCTCGTAGGGGCGGACTAGTCCGGCCCAAAGGGCGGACTAGTCCGGTCTTACCAGACTTAGTCTAAAAACTCTCTCAACTGGAGCTGCGGACTAGTCCGAGCTCACACAGGAACCTTTGTTCCGTCCTAATTCGGACTAGTCTGAAAAGATCGGACTAGTCCGACCTGTGGAGCGGACTTGTGCGATGGCTCTCAGAGACTTCTTCTCCGGACCTAAGCGGCTTAGTCCGCTTAGCGGACTAGTCTGGCCTCTTGGGCGGACTAGTCCGGCCTTCTGAGACTTAGTCTCATAACGGCTCAGACTCACACAACAACGGACTGGTCCGACCTTTAACGGACAAGTCCGAACTGACTCAAAGACTCTTTATCCGGTCTAAAGCGGATTAGTCCGGGTATAAACGGACTAGTCCGGCCATTTATCCGGACAAGTCCGGTCTTCCCTTTTCTTCATTTCTATGACTACTTCATCTCATGATTCTAACTTTCTATCCTTCGTTTGAGCTCTCTAGTGATTCTCAAGCACTCTAAAAGAGAAGACCCTATACACAACTAGAAAAATGTGAAGATTAGTAGAAAATGCTATTTTCTACTCTTTCAAGTCTTCTTCGTTTTGTTTTGCTCCTTGAGAGACTCCATATCCATTTCTTTGATAAACACCTGTGCTCATACTCAGTAGAAACTTATTAGCATATTAATTGTCGTCATCAATCAACCGAAACCCACGGGGATTACCTAGATGAACTTTCAGTCGATTGGCATGTTTTCCCAATCGTACCCTTCACCGTGTATTTTGACGACTTCCTGCCCGTACTTTTCCTAAAAAACATAGAAATGGTGTTAGTGTGTCAATAATAATATTAGTTATAATTAAATTGAATAATTCTGTAGACTTAACAATCGATCGATCGTGACCTGATTGCACTGCCCCCGCTGCGATGGATCACTTCCCCTGTGACCTCTCTTCCAAACCTGGATCGCGTTAGGCTCCTGGTCGATCTCTCGCTCTTGTAGATGCGTGTTAGTAGGATAAATATGTTATGAACACATAAACAAACTTATAATACACTTACCATGTGTGGCTAGCCTGTGCCGGTGCCCTAACCTCTGACTCTGAATCTGACGACTGTGAGTCAGGCTGCAAAATTAAAGGATTGATAAGAATAAATTATTTATAAGTGCAATTTAAAATAACATGATTGACAACTGAAATTTACCTCTGTGCGCTGTAAGGACAGAGCTCGGCCCGCAAAGTCTGGTAGGTGCCTCATCAGCTGAGAGCTTCTGCTCGCACCTGACGAGCTACCTAAGAAGAGGTCCCATGACCGACTGAGAAACCCTCGTGCCTCCTTCTTCCCGCTCCCCTTTGATGACGACATCCTGTTGCAAAGAATAATTGATAATATTGCCGCTCCCCTTTGATGACGACAAATTTCATGTTAACTTAGTGAAGAAAATGTTACATCATCAATTTCGAAATTCATCAACGTCATGATCATGTACCCTACTCATTAAACCAGACCATCGATCTTCTTTTGTGAGTGTCTGAACTGAATTTCGTTTCCGTTTACGCATATCAGAAGTCTCGACATCTTGAGCGTCTCCAACTAAGTCATCGAGTCCTACACCAGGCTCGATGATAAACGAGTCTGGCAACTCTTCTTCTTGGTAAACCTCATCAACCTCATCAGTATCATGGTAACCATCATCTCCTGGAGTGTATAACCGCTCACGAGGATTAACCTTATGTACAACCCACTAGGCTTTGAGTTTTTTGCATGGTTAAGATAGATAATACACTTGCTCCACTTGGTGTGCAAGAACAAATGAATCGGATACTCATAGCCGTTCATTGTGTTTGACTTCCACCATGCCAAATTGGTTTAGTCGAGTTCCATGATTGATATCAAACCAATCACAGTCAAAAAATACTGCTCGAAGATCCTTATTCCCGGCAAAAGAAAATTCAAGGATTTTATTAATGATTCTATAATAATTAGTTTCACGTCCTTGAGAGTCGACTGCCCTCGTCACAACTCCGGTATTAGATGTTGCCGCGAGAGGACGAAGAGATTAAAATTGAGTTGTACGGAATCGGTAGCCATTGACGTCATATCGACCATAGCTCCTAACTTTAATCAATCCATAGGATAGTTGTCGCAAGTCTTCATGGACGTCGGCATCTTTCATGCACTGTTATAAGAAAACTTTATAAATACTCGTAAGTTATAAGAATACTTTGTAAATATTGCTAAGTTAACGAGAAAATGTTACATGATCTCGAAACCAGGATAGGAAACTAGTTCCTCCGTTTATTCCTTCCCGTCGCATCACTTCTACTCACTTCTACTTGTTTGCTCGTAGGTTGATGCCTATGTGTCCAATTTTGCTTGTGAAATTCACTGTACGAAAAGAAAACTTTTTAGAATAGATGTGTTACAAAATACGCCGATTAGTATAAATGTAAGACAAACACTTACTCGAAATATTTTTCCATCTCATCTATATTCACATACATGTAAAGGAAAGCAGCACTCCTTTTATCTGCGGTAGAGTTGTAGGAAGTGGAACTACCAACAGTAGTGCCCCTTGTTGCAAAAATAGAGAGATCGCTACAAGGAGGTTGCTCATCCACATTGTACGCATTGCTGAAGTGTTAACATTGTTTTCCTCTACAAAGTAAACACTTGAAAAGTATCCTACTTCTTTAAGAGTAAATGATTCGGCGATGCATCCTTCTACCTTTGCCCTGTTACGAACCATTAATTTCAGATATCTTAGTGCTCTTTCAATATGATACATCCACCTATATTGCACGAGACCTCCAACTTTATCTTCAAATGGAAGATGGATGAGGAGATGTTGCATTAGATTGAAGAACCCTACACAGAGCTGTCTATAGAAGTGACTATGCTTAGCTAGCACCTTCCACACCGCATCATTAAAATAGCCCCGAAACATAATAGGTAGAAGTCTTTCCATAATTATGTGATAATCATGACTCTTCAACTCTGTCAGCTTTCCTGTTTTGATATTCACAACTCGTTTCAGACTAGCTGCGTAACCATCTGGGAATGTCAAATTTTTCAACCAAGGTCGAAGACAGAAAGAAGCATGTGGTTTAGCACTACTTTCAGAGAGCTCAAGAGTTGGACGGTTACAAAGCTCTACCAGGTCCTTTCGGGCCTTTATATTGTCTTTCGTTTTACCCGTCATGTCATGCATGTGCTTATAATACATTCAGCCATATTATGCTCTTGATGCATTACATCAACGTTATGCATTAGTATCAACGACTTCACATATGGTAGCTCCCATAGTCCACATATATGAGTCTAATTGTGATCCTCTCCATAACTGATAAAATATGTAGGACGTCCTTTATCTGGCACCAGTTTGTTCAGCATATCAGATATTTCAGATCCGTCTAGACGTTTTGGTGGTCATTTAGTGACAACGGTGTCTTTTTTAAAGATATTCCTCTGTTGCCTAAACATGTGATTCAGAGGCAGCCAATGTCTGTGACAATCGAAGTAGCATATGTTTCCTCCATGAGTAAGTCGAAAGCAGTCCATGTCAGAAGCACATATTGGACAAGTCAAACGACCGTGAGTGCTCCATCCAGAAAACATATCGTATGCCGGGAAATCATGGACGGACCACAAATAAGCAGCTCGAAGGTTGAATTTCTGCTTTTTGTAACAGTCGTACGCTTCGACTCCTGTCCACAACATTTTCAATTCTTCGATCAGCGGTTTCAACATCACATTGAGACATGGCCCAGGATGATCCGGCCCAGGTTTAATGAGGCTAAGGAACATGAACTCGTACTTCATGCAAAGAGCTGGTGGTAGGTTGTACGGAATGACAAAGACAGACCAACAGGAGTATGGTGTGGTGTTTGTACTGAACGGCGAGAATCCATCTGTCGCCAACCCGATGCGAACATTTCTCGCATCACGACTGAAGTCTGGATCGAATCGGTCAAGCGTCTTCCATGCCTCACCGTCGGCCGGGTGTATCATGACTGCATTGTTCTCACGTACACCTTCCGTGTGCCATCTCATGTGACTGGCCGTTCTTTTTGATAGAAATAACCGCTTCAACCGAGGTGTCACGTGTAAGTAACGAAGTTGCTTACGTGCGACTTCTGTCATCATATTATCACCATCGTTATTAACAACTTCGACAACCTTGATTCACCATATTTTAAGCATTTCTTCTCTTTTGCATGCTCTTTCCAGAAAAAAAGCATGCAATTATCTGGACACACATCAATATTATCATATTTCATACCAAGACCGGAAAGCAATTTCTTCGCCTGATACATATCTTTAGGTACTTTATGAGGCTGTGGAAGGATATCGCTGATCAATTTGATGAGGTCGTTGTAGCGGTTATTAGAAAAGAAGTACTTAGACTTAATTGCCATAAGTCTCGTCATGAAAGTGAGGAGGGTCACTTCAGTGTGTTCATGTAGTGGCTCTTCTGAAGCTTTGAGAAGCTTGAAGAATGCTTCAACCTCCGTTGTAGGAGGATCCTCCGTAAACTCTGGTTGTATAGCTTCAAGCATCTCATCCATCCTATCAACCCCTGTGTTATCATCATTTTCCTCTTCCACTTCTTGTACAATTTTAGAAGTTGTCTCGCCGTGGAAGGTCTACACCTCATAATGTGGCATGTAACCGTTTCGACACAAGTGTATCGAGACCGTCATTTTGTCTAAAAACTTTGTATTCCGACATTTCGTACATGGGCACCACACCTTATCGATCATTGACAATGAAAAAGCTCGATCTACAAAAGCATCTGTCTTGGCGAACCACTCATCCGAGTGACCACCAGAACTGTTCTTCCAACCGGTATACATCCAACTACGGTCCTCACCCATGTTTGAATCTGCAGTTTAATGTCAAGGAAATTATAGTTACTTTATAATTTATTTATGTCACGGCCCTACATCTATTGAAAAGGATAGGTCCTAAACCCACCCAAGAGTGACCGAGCGGAGCTTGCTCGTGACGAGACGCGTGGTCTGGATCCGAACAAAATTTCGGAAGCATAACCCCGCTGTTCTCCACTGCACGCCCAAAAATAGTGCAGCAGAGAATAACAGGGTTATGCCGTCGAAATCTCATCTAGATCTAAACCCGCGTCTCATCACAAGCCATGCCCCCTCGGTCACTCCCAGGCCGTCCAAAAAGGGACAATTCCGAACCTACACGCCTCACATGCGTAACACATGTGAGACGGGCCGGTTCGAAACGGGTGACGCATGTTGTATAGGTTTACGTCAATCTTTCATTTTTGAGTCATTTAAAAGAGAGAGAGAGGAAAGAACGAGAGAGAAGGAAAGAACGAGAGAGAGACAAAGAAGTGGCTCAGACGTCCTAAGTTATGCCCCGTTGGGGCCTGCCATTATCTTACGACGCCTTTAGGGTTAGCCGTCGTACGTTATGCCCCGTCGTAAGTGGGTCAAAGATGAAACCGCCCCGTCGGGGCCCGTCGTCCATGCGCGGGAGCTTGCCGTCCTTCGTGCCTATCTCGACTAATACACTACCACTAAATGGGCCGTGATAGACCCTAAATAATCAACAAATAAATTAACAACTAATCAACACGGTGTCGGGTCACACATAAACACGGTGTCGGGTTGCACATACACACGGTGTCAAGTCACGGCGCCCACGGCGTCGGGAGGCGGCACGGCGAGCAGGGGTCGGGCGGCGCGGCGAGCAGGGGCTCCACGCGGCGCGGCGAGCAGGGGCCGGGCGAGGTGGGTCGGGCGGCGCAACAGGGCATGGCTCGAGGCGGGGCGAGCGGCGGCGGCCGAGGCGTGGCCGGGGCTCGGCGCGAGAAGGGGCGGGACGGCGGCGGCTGCGGCAGGGCGGTGCGTGGGACGGCGGTGCGCGGTGGGGCGGGTGAAAGCATCTAGGCCCCCGTGAGATATGGTTTCGGTGATTAATGACAACCGTTCGTTATTACTAATGAGTTTGTGGATGCAAGGTTTCACGTACATCACATCAAACATTAAATGAACTATCTATTCACACCATCTACTGCTCATTGGATACAAATGGAGACCCCTCAACGATCCATTCTAAGGGGTTATTTGATACTCATGAAAACTAAATGAAGAACTCATACAACGACTCTACTTTATCAAAATTGGCAACACAAGGAGCTTACACTTCATCGTAATATCATTTCAAACAAGTGTCAAGGAGGTCACTCAAGAAGATTCTAAAAGATCAACTCAAAACAACTCGAAGCAAACAAGTTGCATTCACCGGATCATCCGATGTGAAGGAAGTGGCACATCGGTTGATTTCAACAGAAGGATAATTTCTGAGTAATTCTGAAGATCAACGCACCGGATCATCCGATGATGAAGTAAGTGTACATCGGTCAAATTCAACAGAGACAATATTTCTGACCCAATTCTGAAGATCAACTCACCGGATCATCCGATGATAAATTGAAGTAACATCGGTCGATTAAAAGATCCAACGGTTATATCCAACGGTCACATCTGACACGTGACATCAGCTAATTTGGAATTCGACCGATGCTCATATAAAGGGGTACATCGGAGGATCCGATGTTCACTGAAAAAGTCTGCCCACTTTTCCAACGGCTATCTCGTGTGGGCTGGCTATAAATACCCCTCCAACCGGCCATTTCGACAAGTCTTGATCACCAGAGCATCACTACACATTCTCAAGCATTCAAGACCAAGAGCTACCACTTCCACACTTCAAAACCTCTTGTACTCTGACTATAGATTATATCTAGCTAGAGAGAAGCTTGTGTGCGTCCATTCTTGGTGATTGGAATCTCTAGGCTAGTGAGAGAGAGTGTCTTGGTGACTTCTCTCACCTTGTAAACGTTGGAGGAAGAAGAGATGACTCCGGAGCTTACCAAGGTGTTTGTGGAAGCCCGGAGGATCACCGTTGTACAAGGCTTGAGCTCCACCTTGTCGGAGAAGGCGAACGGAGAAAGATAGTGGATTCCCTCGTCTTGGTGACTTGGGAGTGGATATACCCTTTGGTGGGTGCCACAACGTGGACGTAGGAAGATTTTTGTGATCTTACCGAACCACGGGAAAAATCGCCGTGTCTTCGAGTCTCCGCGGGAGTTTGCATTTCTCTCCTCACCCCTTACTATTACGCTTTTACTATTCCGCACTTAACTCTCTTGCTTGCGTAGTTAGTTTGCATAGGGAATTGGGCTTCAACCATTAAAGTTTTAAATTGCTCTAAAATTTGAAAAAGCCCAATTCACCCCCCCTCTTGGGCGTTTCGATCCTTACAATTGGTATCAGAGCCTGGTTGCTCATTGGATCATTCTAGCTTCACCGCTAGAGAGCGAAAATGGCCAAGAATGGGGGTTCGGTTCCTACCTTCGAGGGCAAGAATTTTGCTTATTGGAAAGCACGCATGCGCGCTTACCTTGAGGCAATTGCTCCCGAAGTGTGGGAAGCGACCCATGCGGGGTTTGGAAATCTTGACTATGTTGGTGACCAACTAAAATGGGATGCTAAGGCTAGAAATGCCATATATGAATGCATTAGTCAAGATGTCTTTGCTAGGATTGCTAGCAAGGAAAAAGCATGTGAAATTTGGGCATGTTTAATTGAAATACATGAGGGCTCCTCTCGTGTTAAAGAACTCAAATATCACATGCTTAAATCAAAATATGATGAATTTAAGATGTTTCCTCATGAGAATGTTAACCAAATGTTCTCTCGCTTAAATGTGCTCATTGAGGAAATTAACGCACTTGACATTGCTTCTCTTGGCAAGGGACTTATCAATCGCAAGATCCTCATGCTTCTACCCAAGCCCAAGTACAACATTATAAATTCAATGCTCCAAAAAGAGTCACTAGACAACATTGAAGTTTCGGAGCTCATTGGAGAAATCCATGCTCATGAGATGAGCGTACTTGGAATGATGGAGGAGTCATCATCAAAAACCATTGCTCTCAAGGCTTCAACCAAAAAGACAACTTCCAAGAAGAAGAAAGTGGTTGAGCCTAGCTCAAGTGAAGAAGAGCAAGAAACAAGCGAAGATGATGATGATGAACTTGCTTTGATGATGAGGAAATTCTCACGCCTCAACTCCAAGATTGCAAAGAAGGGATACTCTTTTGATCCTAAAAAGAAAGCCTTCTTGCCAAGAAAAGATGAAAACAAGACGTGCTACAATTGTGGTGATCTAGGCCACATATCATATGATTGTCCAAGACCGGACAAAAGGAAGGAAAATGGGAAGCATTACAAGCTAGAAGAAAGTGATGATGAAGAGGAGGTTAAGCCCAAGCGTTCTTTTGGAAAGAAGAAATTTGACAAAGGCAAGAAAACCAAGCTCTTTCCAAAGAAGAGAAGAGGGCCTCAAAAGGTCTTCATGTGTGAAGCCAATGAGTGGATCACGGATGAAGAGTCAAGCGACGAAGATAGTGAAGAGGAAGAAAACTTGGCGGGCCTCGCCGTCGTCAACAAGGATGACTCACCTCTTCGTCCACCTCCCATGTGCCTAATGGCGAAAGGTAACTCAAAGGTATGTGAAGATTCTAGCGATGATGATGATGAGCTTTCACCCGATGAATTAGCATCTATGATTAATGAATATCATGCCATTATAAAAAGGGAAAAGGCTAAGGTTAAGGATCTTGAGCTAGCTCGAGCTAAGCTTGAAAGTGTCAACCTCGATTTGCATGATAAGTATGTAACCATACTTAAAGAGCATGACACGCTCAAATCAAAGGTTAAGCAAATCGAGGAGGAGAATGCTCAAATCAAGCTTAAGTATCATGAGCTTGACTTAGCTAACTTAGCACTCTTGGCAAAGCACAATGAGTTGGTTCAAGAACATGAAGTGCTTAACCTCGCTTATGAAGCAATTGAACTTAAAGTGAAAAACACAAAGAAAGAAACCCTTAATGGCAAAATATCACCTAATTCACATGCCACTAATATTTTGGATGAGTCTTTGCCTTTGAAAGCAAGCCCTAGGGAGAAGGAGCTAATGGACGAAATTGAAAGTCTTCGCACTAGTGTGGCAAGACTTTCTAAGGGGGAGGACAAGCACAAGGAGATCCTCTACCAACAAGCTAAAGGCTTCCACAAGAGGGGACTTGGATCCTTCCCGGTGCCCAACAAAGGAAAGGTGCCCTCACCGGAGCTTAGGACAAGCTTCATCAAGGAAGTTGGTTTCTATTGCCAACATTGTGAGGTCACCGGACATCACACGAGGGAGTGTCCTCTTCCCAACCATCCTTCTCCCAAATTGCCTCCCAACTATAAATCTACGTTCAATGATTATCACTATCTATTGAGCAAAGTAGGTGGAAAAGTGAAGGCAAGGTTCATCGGCAAAGACATCAAGGGCATGAAGGGGAAGCTCCCCAAGCAACTTTGGGTTCCAAAAACACTTGTATCACACATACAAGGACCTAAGTTGGCTTGGGTTCCTAAACTCAAAAACTAACTTCATGTGTGTAGGTGAACTATAAAGCCGGAGGAAAGCATTGGGTACTTGATAGTGGGTGCACTCAACATATGACCGGTAATGATGGTATGTTCACCTCCATAGAAAACCCCGGCAATCATGGACAAGTCACCTTTGGTGATAACTCAAAGGGGAAGGTGATTGGTTTGGGTAAAATTGCTATTTCTCAGGATTTGTCTATCTCTAATGTGCTTTACGTTAAGTCTCTTAGTTTTAATTTACATTCTATTGCACAATTATGTGATCTTGGACTAACATGCACATTTGACAAGAATGGTGTTGTGGTGACTAGTGATTCAAGCAAAGAACTAATATTCAAAGGTTTTCGGCATGGACATCTCTACTTGGTGGACTTCTCCAACAAGGATGCTAGCTTGACCACTTGTCTTTTCACCAAGACAAGTTTGGGATGGCTATGGCATCGGCGCATTGCTCACATTGGGATGAGCAAGCTCAAGAAGTCATTCAAGCTTGGGATGGTGACCGGCGTAAAGGATGTCACATTCGAAAAGAACAAGCTTTGTAGCGCATGTCAAGCCGGGAAGCAAGTTGCCTCACACCATCCGATGAAGACAATGGTGTCAACCTCCAAGCCACTTGAACTACTTCACATGGACCTCTTCGGACCGTCCACATACCAAAGCCTTGGCGGTGACCTTTATTGTCTTGTCATTGTTGATGACTACTCTCGGTATGCTTGGACACTGTTTCTAGGTGACAAGGGTGAAACTCCGGAAATCTTCAAGACCTTCGCTAAACGAGCGCAAAGGGAATTTCAACTTCCTATCATCAAGGTCCGGAGTGACAACGGCACCGAGTTCAAGAACTACAACATTGGGGAGTGGTGTGATCGTGAAGGCGTGAAGCACGAGTTTTCGGCCACATACACCCCTCAACAAAATGGTGTCGTTGAAAGGAAGAACAAGACTCTCATCACCCTTGCAAGAGCAATGCTTGATGACTATGGCACGTCGGAAAAGTTTTGGGCCGAAGCAATCAACACGGCGTGCCATGCCGCAAATAGGGTCTACCTTCATCGACTACTTCAAAAGACCCCATATGAGCTCCTCATTGGGAGAAAGCCCAACATCTCCTACTTCCGAGTCTTCGGGTGCAAGTGCTACATCTACCGCAAGAAAAGGCTCGGTAAGTTTGAAACAAGGTGTGATGTTGGCATCTTTCTAGGTTATGCGTCAAACTCAAAAGCATATCGAGTATTCAACCAAACCTCCGGGTTAGTTGAAGAAAGTTGTGATGTTGAGTTTGATGAGACTAATGGCTCCCAAGAGGAGAGTTTTGGTCGTGATGATATAGATGATGAGCCTCTACGAGAAGCTATGAAGAACATGACCATAGGAGACATCAAGCCCGAAGTTGGGGAGAGCCATGATCAAGGGGGAGCCTCAAGTTCCAACATCAACACCTCCATGGCGCCTCAAATTGATGAAGAAGAAGAGAAAAATGATCCATTGCCAATGCAAGATTCACATGCCACACAACACCAAGAAGAAGAAGAAGTCCAAGGTCAAGTCCAACCACAAGACGAGCAAGATGCCTCACCACCACCAAGTGCCTCACAACGTCTTATGAGGCATGGGCGCATCTCCAAGGCACATCCGATGGATCAAATCATCGGAAGTCCGTCACGGGGAGTAAGTACTCGTTCTCGCCATGTTGCTTCATTTTGTGAGCACTACTCTTTTGTTTCGTGTGTAGAACCCACAAATATTGAGGAAGCACTCCAAGATCCCAATTGGGTGATGGCTATGCAAGAAGAACTCAACAACTTCACCCGAAATGAAGTTTGGGTATTGGAGGAGCGACCCAAGAACAAGAACATCATCGGAACAAAGTGGGTGTACCGCAACAAGCAAGACGAGAATGGCGTGGTGGTCCGCAACAAGGCAAGGCTTGTGGCCAAGGGTTTTTCACAAGTAGAAGGACTAGACTTTGGAGAGACCTTTGCCCCGGTCGCACGGTTAGAAGCTATTCGCATACTCCTTGCTTTTGCTTCACATCACAATATTATGCTTTATCAAATGGATGTGAAAAGTGCCTTCCTCAATGGTTATATTAACGAGCTTGTTTTCGTTGAGCAACCTCCCAGGTTTGAAGATCCGAGGAATCCTAACCATGTGTATAGGTTACACAAGGCGCTCTACGGGCTCAAGCAAGCACCTAGGGCATGGTATGAACGTCTTAGGGATTTCCTAGTCATGCAAGGATTCAAGATCGGGAGGGTGGACACCACACTTTTCACCAAGGACATCAACGGGGATTTATTTCTTTGTCAAATTTACGTTGATGACATTATTTTTGGCTCAACTAACAAATCTCTTAGTCTTGAGTTTGGCACCATGATGTCTAGGGAGTTCGAGATGTCAATGATTGGAGAACTCAATTTCTTCCTAGGATTTCAAATCAAGCAACTTCAAGAGGGGACTTTCATCTACCAAGAAAAGTACACCAAAGACCTCTTGAAGAAGTTTGAAATGGAAGATTGCAGCTCAAGAAGTACTCCAATGGCAACAAATTGTCATCTCGACGCGGACATGGACGGTAAACCTATTGATCAATCTCATTACCGTTCCATGATTGGTTCATTATTATATCTTACCGCATCTAGGTCCGATATCATGTTTAGTGTGTGCTTGTGTGCTCGCTTTCAAGCGGCACCTAAAGAATCGCATCGTAAGGCGGTCTTTAGGATACTTAGGTATCTCAAGCATACCCCAAGTGTAGGTTTGTGGTACCCCAAGAACGCTAGTTTTCATCTCTTGGGTTACTCGGATTCGGACTTTGCCGGATGCCGTGTGGATCGCAAGAGTACCTCCGGTGGGTGCCACTTACTTGGGCGTTCCCTAGTATCTTGGTCAAGCAAAAAGCAAAACTCTGTGGCTTTGTCCATCGCGGAGGCAGAAAATATAGCGGCCGGTGCATGTTGTGCCCAAATTCTATATATGAAGCAAACCCAGAATTAAGTTTGATTGCGTGCCTCTCCTTTGTGACAATGAAAGTGCGGTTAAGATAGCTAGAAACCCCGTTCAACACTCCCGCACTAAGCACATTGATATTCGCCATCACTTCTTGCGGGACCATGAGGCTAAAGGAGACATCTCTTTGCAAGGTGTTAGGTCCGAAGAACAATTGGCGGATATCTTCACTAAACCACTTGATGAGAAAACTTTTTCTAGACTTAGAAGTGAATTGAATGTGCTAGATGCATCTAACGTCATGTAAGTTGCCATGTTCATGTAAGGTTGCATATCAAATAGGTCTTGTCTAACTCCCAAAGGATAGGGGCAAGCTAGAAATAGCTTTTCCTGAGGAAGCCTTTGGCAGGTTTAAACGTGGCAAGATAGATTTACATTACGCCTTGCATGATTCCTGCCATATAGACTTGCACTCATTCAATATCTTGCATTATTTTGTTTGGCATTGCATACGGTAGATTGTCACAAAGGGGAACCCACATCATGAGAAGGAGACCTGTTCAAAATGCAATATCTCAACTCATATAATGTGGATAGAGCAAAATTCTAAAGGTACATGCTTTAAGGAGATAGAAGTTTTCTATACTCTAGCTCACAAAGCATGAGCCCTACATTTTCATGGTTTCACTCCTAACCTTGTGTGTTTCTCTTTGCTGAAGGGCTTAGCCAATATGTGGCACTATATTTAAAGCCTTATATTAGAGGTTAGGAGTTGCCCAAAAAGTCCGAGGACCCATCCTTACCTTTGTGTGTTTAAGTCCAAGGACACATATGGGCAGTCTTAGGTTTTCTGTAGTCATCGGATTATCCGATGCCAGGGCCAGCAGATCATCGGATCAATTGGTGCTTCAGTTCAAGTCAGATGTCACAAATCAACCGATGAGTTCATTTCAAAAGACATCGGAGCATCCGGTGTTCAGTTTTCCTGGTGCCCTGCAGAAATCGACCGATGATCGCCACCTCAACGTCGGTCCATCCGGTGTTCAAAGAGAGTTTTTGGAACAGCTCTCTGTTGAACTCGACCGATGCATCCTCCGATGATCATCGGTCCATCCGGTGTGTTATGCGCGGCTAGGGTTTGCCCGAACAGTTTAAAAAGCGGACTCGGCCGGATTTCGTTTTTTCTTTCCTCTTCTTCCCGACCTCCGCCGCCGTCCGTCGCCCTCGCCGGCTCTCCCACGCGCCTCCGCCTCCCAGTCTCCGCCGCCGCCTCCCAGCTGCCGCCGCCGCCCCTTCCAGGCACCGCCGCCACCCTTCCCAGGCGCCGCCGCCGCCTCCTCCCAGGAGCCGCCACCGCCATCTTTCGGCCGCCTAGGCGCCATCCGTGCCCGCGCCGCCGTCTCTCGCGAGCGCCGCCACCGTTCCACCGCGCCGCCACAGTTCCCTCCTCCACCGCGTCTCCCTCGTCGAGCTTCGCCGTTCGTCGCTGAAATGGGTCGCGATCGCAGAGGAAAAGGGAAGGCTATTGAGGAGCCCGCAGCGAAGAAGCAAAAGATGTCCAAGGACGCGCGTCGTGCGGAGTTGGCCGCTCGCGCCGCCGAGGAGCGTGAGCGCGGCCATCACGGTTCCTTACGCATCCGCGAGTCCCGGCAGAGGCAGGAACAGCCTCCGATCCAGCCGGTGCCTCCCGAGGGCTCCGACGAGGAGGAGACCGAGGTGCCGCCTCTCATCCGCCGGCGCACCCCGAGGACTCGTGGGGGTGGACAGACTCCTACGGCGAGTCGACGCCCCTCTGCAGCTGACCGCGCCGAGGACAGAGAGGCCGAAAGGGCCATCCACCTGATGGACACAGCAGTCCGAGTCGCCGAAGACGTCAGACTCACTGACTACAGGAAGATGAAGGCAAGGCAATTAAAGAAGCTCAGATGGTCAGCGCTGATTGAGGAGTGGTTCTCGCGGCCTAGGGATGCTCGAGTTGACTCCCGGTTCTGGACCCTGACACAGGCGTCACTGTACGAGACTTACAGGCGTCGGGGTCACAAGCTATTCCAGCATAACAGCATTGACTGGGATCAGCTTGCAGTGGCAGCAGGACACGGGATCAGGCCCCTTTTTGAGAGATACAGAGGACTGGCGGACTTGCTCTCACACCCGAGGAGTGCTTACGTCGAGGAGTGGGTTAGGGTGTTCTACGCGACACTCTACGTCTCTGAGGGTCGTCGCTCGATTCACTTCATGTTCATGGGGCGAATCCACGACGTATCTCGAGACCTGATGGGCAGACTGCTTGGTGTGGAGCTCTCCACTACGTGCCTGCACCAGATAGTCTACGGAGATGCAGACCCGCCGAGGAGACCACTGACTGGAGGAGTGGCACCACCTTTTGAGGAGATCAGAGGTCTGTTCACTCAGCCGTTCACTCCAGACCAGCCGAGGGTGCCAGCGCTTCTCACCCCAGCAGCTCGGACAGTTCACCACGTCCTCAGGCGTACCCTGCTACCGAGGTCCGGCTACTTGGAGGGATTCACGAGCCTTCAGCAGACCATCCTGTTCTATGTGATGAACGGGATGGATTTCGACATAGTAGACATTCTGATCTGCGAGATGGAGGACGTGATCACCGATGGAGTTGGGATGCTACGACAGCTGGTCTTCGGTCACTGGATCTGTCACCTTCTTCACCAGCTGGTTCCAGAGGACACTCCAGGAGTCTCTCAGCTGACGGAGATGCACGTGACCCGGTTCAGCCACTACCGAGTCCCCACTCCGGGAGACCGTCGCCTTGGCCGCCCCGTCGAGCGTGAGGTTCGAGCCAGACTGTCAGAGGAGGACTGGGCAGAGCTGACTCAGGAGGACGCAGAGCTGGCACAGACAGAGGCTCAGGGAGTAGACCTACAGCACGTATGGTCGGACAGCGACACCAGCGACAGTGTCGAGGAGTACTTCCCTCCTGCTCCTCTCTCGCCGAGACAGCACGACGCAGAGGCAGGAGGCTCAGCTGCTCCACCACCTACACCTCCCCCAGTGTCAGAGGCTCAGGTGACTCAGCCGTCAGAGCTCACCACCTTACTTCAGCGGATGGCTCAGCAGCAGGAGCTGCAAGCAGCTCGACAGGAGCAGCTTCAGAGACAGCAGCAGGAGATGCAGTTGGAGATCGCCCGTCAGAGGCGAGAGGACACCGACAGGTTCACCAACCTTGTCGATCAGATGACGCGACGCACTCTGGACCAGCAGCGGCAGACTCAGCAGATGCTGTTGGGCATCCTGGGGTTGGTCACCAACCTCTACCAGCAGACTAGAGTGGCTCTTCCACCTCAGCACTTGGGACTCAGTCAGGCTCCAGGTGCACCCCCACTGGCACCAGCTCCAGTACTGCCACCGACGTCGCTCCAGTCCTCACCTCTTCCGGCAGTACCTCCACCGGCGCCAGCAGTCTCAGCGGATCCCCCAGCAGCTCCAGCTCCAGCTCCAGCCCCCACAGTAGCTCCTCCCGCTCCAGCTCCAGCACCAGCGACCTCCACCTCCAGCAGCTCCGGCGACAGCACCGTCAACGCTGACCGCTTCACCATCGCCAGGAGCGCGCCTGAGTCGTAGTCACTCGACTTTCCTTTTTGGTGCCTTGATGCCAAAGGGGGAGAAGAGTTAGAGTCAGGGAGAGGTTAGCTTAGTTCTAGGGGGAGTACTTGGTTCTAGGGGGAGTGTCTATCCCTTTTGCTACTTTATTGGAGATTATTATTATTTGCTATTATTGTACTCCGGGTGCTACTCTGTACTCTTACGCTTTATTAATCATTATTTGAGCCTTCGAGTCACTTGTGCTGCAATTCGTACTTGTTATGTTTCCTTTTCGAGCATTGCGTTTTAATTTCATACTCTACTCGTTGTGTTGTCATCAATCACCAAAAAGGGGGAGATTGAAAGCATCTAGGCCCCCGTGAGATATGGTTTCGGTGATTAATGACAACCGTTCGTTATTACTAATGAGTTTGTGGATGCAAGGTTTCACGTACATCACATCAAACATTAAATGAACTATCTATTCACACCATCTACTGCTCATTGGATACAAATGGAGACCCCTCAACGATCCATTCTAAGGGGTTATTCGATACTCATGAAAACTAAATGAAGAACTCATACAACGACTCTACTTTATCAAAATTGGCAACACAAGGAGCTTACACTTCATCGTAATATCATTTCAAACAAGTGTCAAGGAGGTCACTCAAGAAGATTCTAAAAGATCAACTCAAAACAACTCGAAGCAAACAAGTTGCATTCACCGGATCATTCGATGTGAAGGAAGTGGCACATCGGTTGATTTCAACAGAAGGATAATTTCTGAGTAATTCTGAAGATCAACGCACCGGATCATCCGATGATGAAGTAAGTGTACATCGGTCAAATTCAACAGAGACAATATTTCTAACCCAATTCTGAAGATCAACTCACCGGATTATCCGATGATAAATTGAAGTAACATCGGTCGATTAAAAGATCCAACGGTTATATCCAACAGTCACATCTGACACGTGACATCAGCTAATTTGGAATTCGACCGATGCTCATATAAAGGGGTACATCGGAGGATCCGATGTTCACTGAAAAAGTCTGCCCACTTTTCCAACGGCTATCTCGTGTGGGCTGGCTATAAATACCCCTCCAACCGGCCATTTCGACAAGTCTTGATCACCAGAACATCACTACACATTCTCAAGCATTCAAGACCAAGAGCTACCACTTCCACACTTCAAAACCTCTTGTACTCCAACTATAGATTATATCTAGCTAGAGAGAAGCTTGTGTGCGTCCATTCTTGGTGATTGGAATCTCTAGGCTAGTGAGAGAGAGTATCTTGGTGACTTCTCTCACCTTGTAAACGTTGGAGGAAGAAGAGATCACTCCGGAGCTTACCAAGGTGTTTGTGGAAGCCCGGAGGATCACCGTTGTACAAGGCTTGAGCTCCACCTTGCCGGAGAAGGCGAACGGAGAAAGATAGTGGATTCCCTCATCTTGGTGACTTGGGAGTGGCTATACCCTTTGGTGGGTGCCACAACGTGGACGTAGGAAGATTTTTGTGATCTTACCGAACCACGAGAAAAATCGCCGTGTCTTCGAGTCTCCGCGGGAGTTTGCATTTCTCTCCTCACCCCTTACTATTACGCTTTTACTATTCCGCACTTAACTCTCTTGCTTGCGTAGTTAGTTTGCATAGGGAATTGGGCTTCAACCATTAAAGTTTTAAATTGCTCTAAAATTTGAAAAAGCCCAATTCACCCCCCTCTTGGGCGTTTCGATCCTTACAGCGGGGCGCGGGACGGTGGTGCGCGGCGGCAGGGCGAGGCGTAGCGGCGGAGGCGACGCGGCTCGGCGAGGGCGAGGCGGAGCGGTTCGGCGGTAGTCGGCGGGTCGCGCGCGTGAGTGGGCCGCGCGCGCGGCCCGTGAGATGTAGAGTTATGTTCTTTATTTACGACGGCTTCTTTACTTACGATGGTTTAGCTTTTAGTTGTCGTAAATGGTACTTAAATTCCGTCGGTCCTTTTATTTACGATGGCCGAGAGCCAGCGACCGTCGTAAGTTTGTAAACTTACGACGGCTACCACGCGCCGTCGTAAGTACGTTAATTTATGACGGCTGACCCACGTAAATAAATTCAGCCGTCGTAAAATGTTGATTTTCCTGTAGTGAGGCGCCGCGGCTGCGGCCGGCGGCCGGCGGTGGAGGCGGCGGCGGCGATGGAGGTGGTGGCGGAGGTCAGCTCGGGGCAGGGCTGAGAGTCTGGCTCGGGCTCGGGCTGAGCAGCCCAAGTGCCCGCGACTGTCGGATCTAATCCGACGATCCACACATTCAATGAGGGTCGTGAAAAACGGCCCACAAGCCTAATACACTCATTTTCATCCCCTTCCCTCTCTCCTCTCCAGAGCACGGGGGGCCGGCGGTGCCTTGCAGCGACGACTGCGGGCGGAGGTGGAGCCGGCATCGGCGACGCTCGGCCAGGCGAGGCGAGCCGCCCAGGCACCCCCCCGCCATCGACTGGACGCCTAGGCGTCGGTACGCTGTCGGCGACGGCGGGGGCTGATGGCAGCGGGGCCGGTGGTAAAGCAAAAATAATGTGCTTAAACAACTAATCAATCAATTAACTAAATTAAATAACTAAAATTAGAAACAATTACTAATTTAAACCAAATAATTAACAACTAAACTAATTATCTACTAAATACATACAAATTGATTAAGTATTTAAAATTCTTATCTAATCTAACTAACAACTAATTACAAAAACTAAAAAAATACTTGATTCGGTTTGGCGACGACGGCGATGGTTGCGGCGGTCCGCGGGAAGTAGGGGGTGGGGGCCGCGTCCGGCAGCGGCGAGGTTGGGGCCGGAGGCAGCGAGGCGGCGCCGGGCGGCTCGGGGCGGGGCCGGGGCGGTTCGGAGCGGCGGCGCCCGGCGGCGGAGCGGCGGCGGCTCGGCGGTGGCGGCTCGGGCGGCGCAGAACACGGCGGCGGCGGTGCGGGCTCGGGCTAATTAGCCTGAGCACGGGCCGGGGCGGCAGTTAAAACCATTTACTTAGGATGGTCGCGTAACTTACGATGACTTATGTTACGGTCGTCGTAAGTTACACTTAGTTTACGACGATCGCGCAACTTACGAAGGTATAGGGTTGCGGCCGTCGTAAGTTACGGTTACCTTACGATGGTCTAGTAACTTACGACAGCCATGGGCCCGTAGCCGTCGTAAGTTAGTTTACTTACGACGACCCGAAGCGACCGTCGTAAGTTAATTTACTTACGACGGCTAGCTGTTGTAAATAAATTTGGCCGTTGTAAGGTGCGACGTTTACTGTAGTGTTGCGCGGTGGGTGCGAGCATGATGATGCGGCGGGCCCTGGGGTCGATGAACCCTTCCTCGACGGCCTTGTCGATGAAGGTGAGCAGCGAGTTGTAGTAGCCGTCGACGTTTAGCAGCCCCACGGGCTCGTGGTGTATGCCCAGCTGCGCCCACGTGATCACCTCCAGCAGCTCCTCCAGCGTCCCGTACCCACCTGCACGCACGCACGCACGCACGACGAGCCTCGCACGGTCAGCTTGCTTCCTTTCCTTCCACGGATACGCGGGTACATTACAGCGCGCGCGTCTCAGCTCGACACGCCGCCACTCTACCATCGGCCGGTTCATGGCCCAGATGAGCTCTGTAGCGCCAATTATTGGTTGTTCGGGCTACTACTACACCGTGCATATGCATCTACTCTAGCCACTGCGCACTGGTACTACGACTGCCCAACGTAACTTGTCTGCTGAGTGTTTCGCTGTCCTTTTTTCAGCGTACCTGATCCTGTGAGATCCAAGATCTACTCGTTGCTACTAAGAGTGTAGTTAAAAAAAACTGCAGACATCCGTGACGACCAAGTTCAGCTCACCAGGTAGCGCGACGAAGGCGTCCGATTGCCTCGCCATCTCCGCCTTCCGCTGGTGCATGTCCTGGCTACACCTCGCCCACCGTCTCGCCACTTATCTGCATGCGCCGAAGGGAAAAAAAAAGAAACAGAATTGCACGGTTCGTCAGCTTCCTCGGCTCGCGCCTCTTCTGATCAGATACGATCAAGTAGTAGGAGTGGCATGCATGCATGCATGCATGGGGAATGGCACAGCAAAAAGAAATCTTTGTCGCCATGATGTGCGCTGCTCTGTGGTGATGTGCGCAAACACACGCTACGGTAGCTGCTAGTCCGTGCGTTCCCCAAGAGGCCATGATTGTGGTCGGAGGGGGCAGAAACTGGCCGGCACCGTGCGGGTTTACTACTCGTCCGTCCACTTCACTTGACTCCTCCGGGAATGGTAAATGGACGACAACAAGGCCACAGGGCAGCGTACTAATGTGCGATGCCGGCTGATTAGTACAGCAGTGTTTGTACATATCGTAGAGTTTGTCTAGTGGTTCAAAAGACCGATCTTTTCTGCCCCGCTCTGTGTGGATCCAGTTAATTTTGTGCTCTTCCTGTGCCGTGTCCACCGGATACTCCAGCGCACACGGGCGCTCAGGGAGCCCAAACTCCCAAGCCCACATTTCGTAATCGCTAGTAATACCATTACGAGTCTAGGCGCGTGGTCATCATTAGCAACGGGAGACGACGCACTATTGATTGGCGACTCACTTATACTGTACGAATGAATAAGCAGGTTTGCTTAGCATACAAAACGACAAGAGGTAGTAGGAGGTTGTAGCCTCGTAGGCGGCGTGAAGGAGGGGAAGCAGGCGTACCTCTGGGTTCATGAGCGTCTTGGGAATGACCCTGCGCGTGGACAACAGCAAGATGGCGATGTGAAATTGTGGTGGAAGCCTCCCTCTGCTTACGCCTTCACGGTAAAGCGTTGCGGCCGGATACAATAAATAAACTTGATTGTGTTGGCTGAAACACATCCTAACAGCTTTATCTCTAACTTCATATCTCTAAGCAAACTACTTTATATGATAGTTTGTTATATTATTGACTAGATCACAACTCATTCTAAACCAAACTAATCTTCTTTTCCCGCATTACCTCAACTGTCTTCGGCTGATATCTCATGTGTACCGCAACTACTAGTTCCAACACCTCCCCTCAATTTCAACTTCCCAAGTTGAGATTGTTTTAAAATGCTATTTGCTTCTGTAGAGACAGCGGTTTAGTAAATCCATCGGCCACTTGATCCTTTGACGATATAAACTTGATTTGTAACAATTTTCTGACAACTCTTTCTCTCACAAAATGATAGTCAATTTCTATGTGCTTAGTACGAGCATGAAACACTGGATTAGCTGTCATGAAGGTGGCCCCTAGATTATCACACCAGAGATTAGTTGTTTCTTCTTGTTTTATTCCTAGCTCCTTCAAGATAGTTTGTACTCAAATAAGTTCAGCTGTTGCATTTGCCAACGCCTTATACTTTGCCTCTGTACTTGAACGAGATACAGTGGGTTGTTTTCTTGCACTCCAGGAAATTAGATTTGAACCTAAGAATATAGCAAATCCCCCTGTGGATCTTCTGTCATCTAAACATCCTGCCCAATCAGCATCAGAGAATGCATTGATTTGTAATGAGTTATCCTTGACAAATTTGATGCCACATTCTATTGTTCCTTAGACATACCTCAAAATTCTTTTGACCATAGTCATATGAGTAGTCGTGGGACAATGCAAATATTGACAAACTTTGTTTACTGAAAAAGCTAAATCTGGTCTGGTTAAAGTGAGGTATTGTAATGCTCCCACAATACTTATATATTTAGTTGATTCTTCACTAGTGAGAGGATGACCAATATATGCAGAATATTTTTCAGACATTGACAAAGGGGTATTCACCTTTTTACATTTTTCCATCCCTGCCTTTTTTATAATCCCAACCGCATATTTTCTTTGATTCAGAAGTAGTATTCTTCCTTGTGCATAACTTCAATACCCAGAAAATAGTGTAAACGCCCAAGATCTTTAAGCGCAAAATCTTCTTTTAAGACGAGCTTGCAACTATAATATCATCAACATATATTAGCAAATAAATAGTAACTCTTCCTTTGCAATAAATAAACAGAGATGTATCTCCTTTTGAGGGTATGAATCCAAGCAAAATTAATTTAGAGCATAACTTAGAATACCATGCCCGGGGAGCCTGTTTTAGACCATAAATTGCCTTGTCCAATTTACACACAAAGTCAGGGTGAGCTGAGTTTTCATAGCCTGGAGGCTGAGCCATGTAGACTTCTTCTTCCAATTCTCCATGAAGAAATGCATTCTGCACATCTAGTTGTCTCAAGCACCAATTATTAGAAACTGCTATTGATAAAACAATTCTAATAGTGGCTGCCTTAACGACTGGACTGAATGTGTCTTCATAATCAATTCCATACCTTTGCTTAAACCCTTTTGCTACCAATCTAACCTTGTATCTGTTAATAGATCCATCTGTATGTCTTTTAATCTTATATACCCATTTTAAATCAATAATATTACTTACATTTTTTCTTGGAACCATATGCCAGGTTTGATTATTTTGTAGGGCTTGAAATTCTAAATCCATGGCCTTGCACCAATTCTTGTCTTGAAGTGCTTGTTGGAGATTTTGAGGTTCATGTGACTCGGCCGTAGTAGTAGTCATCAAACAAACGAAATCATCTCCAAAACTCTTTGGTTTAGAGATTTTATTTTGCAGCGTGTTATTCTCCGCTTGGACACCAAACTCCCCTGCTGACAAAAAAATCTGGCGTAAATTAGCACTATTTTCAGATGTTTGATCTATACCTGGCAGTGCTTCAGAACCACCAGCTTCAGTTTCTGGTGCCGCCATATCAGTTTCTGGGAAATTCGTGCGTGACCCCGAGTCATCGGTTGAAGGTGCTTGTGAGTGCTGCGGATGGGGCTGCGTGATGCATCGCGTGATGCGCGTGGTCCATGTCCCCTGGTCTGTCTCGGTGCCAGATCCAAGGTGGATTCCTCGTGACGCTGCTGCCTTGTCGCGCGTGACGTATTCTGCCAGGACTGGTACAATTAGATTAGGGAAATGTAATCAATCTATTAACAGTTTGTCAATGGGTTACATATATAGAGGGACACAGCTTAAGGGTTAAGCAACCCTAATACCAAAAGACTAAAATACCTCTACCCCCTATACACTCTAACACCCCCCGCAGTCCCAACATCTCCGAGAGCCACCCACTCACGAACAAAGTGAAGATCGATCTCTACGTGCTTCGTGCGCTGATGCTGCACCGAGTTGGTGGAGAGGTAGACGGCGCTGACGTTGTCGCAGTAGACCAACGTACTCCGGGCGAGGGGAGAGTGGAGCTCCTAAAGCAGCTGTTGAAGCCAAGAGAACTCGGCCGCGCCGTTGGCCACGGCGCGGTATTCCGCCTCGGCACTCGAGCGGGACACCACGTGCTGCCGCTTCGAGGACCGGGAGACGAGGTTGCCGCCCAGGAAGACGGCGTAGCCGGAGGTGGACCGACCGGTGTTCGGGCAGCCCGCCCAGTCAGCGTCGGTGTAGACGACCAACTCGGAGGCAGAGTCGCGCCGCAGAAGAAGACCGTAGTCGTGAGTGCCACGCAGGTACCGAAGGATCCGCTTCACCGCCGTGAGATGTGGCTCCCGCGGATCATGCATGTGGAGACACACCTGCTGAACCGCGTAGGAGATGTCCGGCCTGGTGAAGGTGAGATACTGCAGTGCACCAGCAAGACTCCTGTAAGTGGTGGGGTCGGCTACCGGGGTTCCGTCAGCCAAAGACACCTTTGCCTGGGTGTCCACGGGAGTGGAGCACGGCTTGCAATCAGCCATGCCCGCTCGCTCGAGGATATCCAGGCAGTACTGGCGTTGGTGGAGGAACAGAGCACCCGGGCGGTGCTCGACCGCAACGCCCAGGAAGTGGTAGAGCTGGCCGAGATCCTTCATCGCAAACTCGCGCTGCAGGGCGGAGATCGTGCGCTGAAGCAGAGCCGGGGTGGACGCCGTGAGGACAATATTGTCCACGTACAGGAGGAGGTAGACAGTGTCACCCTCACGCCTGTAGATGAAGAGCGAAGTGTCCGACTTGGCCTCGACGTAGCCGAGCGAGATCAGGAAGGAGGCGAACCGGCTGTACCAGGCCCGAGGCGCCTGCTTCAGCCCGTACAGGGACTTGTTCACCGGCAGACCATGTCTGGACGGGCTGAATCAACAAACCCTGTCGGCTGACTACAGTACACCGTCTCCGACAACGTCCCGTGGAAAAAGGCGTTCTTGACGTCCAGCTGGTAGACAGGCCAAGAACGCGACAGAGCCAGCGACAGAATGGTACGAACTGTCGCCGGCTTCACCACCGGGCTGAAGGTCTCGTCGTAGTCGACGCCGGGACGCTGCGTGAAACCGCGAAGCACCCACCATGCCTTGTACCTCTCTAGAGACCCATCCGCCCTCCTCTTATGCGTGAACACCCACTTGCCCGTGACAACATTGCCACGACCAGGACGGGGAACCAGGTCCCAGGTCCGGTTGGCAAGTAGGGCCGCATACTCTTCTTCCATAGCCCGACGCCAATGAGGATCGGCGGGGGCGCTACGGACAGAAGAGGGGATAGGCGAGATGGGTGACGAGGCAGGCTCCGGAGGGGTCGAGGACGAGAGAACGACCCCGTAGAAGCGCTCCACAGGTCGAAGAACGCCGGCAGCCCGTCGAGTCACCATCGGGTGAACGTGACGAGGGTCCCGGTGAAGCAGCGGAGGGTGGTACACCAGGTCCGCAGGGTGCGAAGAGGACGGTCCACCAATCCGCGCTCGTCGATGATAGACGAGAGTGGGATCGGCGTACCATGGTCCAGGGGCCGCAGGTGGTGCGGCTGACAACGGCGAAGACACCGTCGTGGGCGTCGGAGACACTGTCGTGTACGTCGAAGTCACGTGAGGCGTGACGGACGACGCCGGAGACGCTGGGGCCGCGCATGGCGTAGCAGACGTCGTCGGAGACGTAGGGGCCGCGCGTGGCGCAGCGGACGTCATCGGAGGCACTGGAGCCGCGCGTGGCACAGCAGACGACGTCAGGGCCGTTGGAGGAACGGCCAGTGGCGGCAAGGACGCCGGAGCCGCGGGAGGCACGACAGGTGGCGTCAGAGACACCGTGGTCGTGTCTGGCGCAGCTAGAGGAAGACCTGCAGAGGGTAAAAAACAAGGTCGCTGGACAGGAGCGGCCGTAGGATCAGTGGAAAAGAGAGAATCCAACTCGGAGACCGAATCAGAAGAAGAAGACCCAGCGAAAGGGAAAGAGGACTCGTCGAATACGACGTGTCGGGAGACCAAGATACGACGAGTAGTGAGGTCTAGACACCGGTACCCCTTATGATCGGGGGAGTACCCAAGAAAAACACATAGAGTCGAACGAGGCGTGAGCTTATGAGGGGCGGTAGCAGAAAGATTAGGATAGCACGCACACCCGAAGACTCGAAGGTGCTCATAAAGAGGGGTGGTACCAAAAAGAGCGAAGTGAGGGGTGGGAGCACTAATCGCCTTTGTAGGAAGGCGATTAATGAGGAAGGTAGCAGTGTGAAGGGCCTCTGCCCAGTAGCAAGCAGGAATAGAAGCCTGGAACATCAGGGAGCGCATGACATCGTTGGTGGTACGAATCATATGCTCGGCCTTGCCATTCTGGGGAGAAGTGTAAGGGCAAGACATGCGCAACTGGACCCCGTGGGAAAGTAAGAAGTGACGAAACGCGGAGTTATCAAACTCGCGGCCGTTGTCGCACTAGACAGCCCTGATGATACACCCAAACTGTGTGGAAACCCAAGCAAAGAAGTGAGAGAGAGTAGCAAACGTATCGGACTTCTGTCGCAATGGAAAGGTCCACGAATAATGGGAAAAATCATCACCAATCACCAGATAATATTTGTAGCCAGAAACACTGAGCACAGGTGAGGTCCATAGATCACATTGAATCAGGTCAAAAAGGTGCTCCACATGGGTTACAGAATGTGGAAAAGGAAGCCGAACATGGCGACCTAACTCACAAGCATCGCATAAAGACTCATGAGAATCCCTAGTACACGAGATCACTGAACTACGAAACAGCTTCAACATAACTTCAGCACCGGGGTGGCCAAGTCGACGATGCCAAGTAGTCGACGGAGCTGTCGTAGTCAGGCAAAAAGGCGAGGGCGAAGCGGAAGCAGGAAGTCTCATCGTGTATAGGGGCCCTGAGCTCTCACATCGGAGAAGAAGACGCCGGGTAGTAAGATCCTTCACAGACAAACAAAAAGGATCAAACTCGATAGAAACATGGTTGTCAGTGGTAAATCGACGAACAGAAAGAAGGTGCTGGATGATGTCCGGAGCAACAAGAACATCACGAAGACGGAAAGACCCCGACGAACCCGAGTCACCTACTGAGGTGACCGGAAGGACAGACCCATTCCTAACAACGATAGAAGAAGGAAAAGAAGGGTGGGAAGGGTGGGTAGAAGAGAGTATACCAGCGTCGGGGGTGGTGTGGTACGAAGCTCCGAAGTCCACAACCCACTCGGGGCTAGGTGGTGTGAGACTCATCGTACTGAAAGAAGACGCAAGTGACTGGCGATCCCAGCCCTGAGCAGGGTCAGAGTGTGATGCTGACGACTCGGGCCGACCAACTGGGTTCCCCGAAGCCCAGATGGCTAGAGAGGAGGGCCCAGCAGCAGGGTAGCCTGGTCCACCAGGGGCAGGGTCCACTGTCCACCAGCAGCGTAGACCGGCCCGCCGTAAGTCGGAGTAGTCACGTAAGCCGGCTGAGGACGTGGTGGGCGAAGTGTCGGGAGACCCGGGGACGGCCCAGGCCACATCGAGATCTGGCCTGTCCACGGGTTGTAGGGTGTGGGCTAGGTCACACCACCCTGACCCCGACCACCGCTACTGCCACCAGTAGTACCAGCACCACCAGGGGTACCGCCAGCACTGGTCGTACCACCTCCACCAGTCCCTCCACCACGACCACCACGTCGGCCACGACGGCGGTTCCCACCACCACCGGAGGTAGGAGGGACTCCTGGTGTGGTAGGTGGACGAGGAAGTTGGCCCCCAGAACCAGCAGGTGGAGGAGGGCGTGAAGACGACCCTAAGCCGTAGAAAGTCACGGCAGGGGAAGAAGCAGTAGAGCTGCCCTGGGTGATCTCCTCGAGCTCGAGGTCCGACCAGACCTTCTCGAAGGTTGGGAAGGGCTTCTCACGGAGAATCACGAGCGAACGCGGGTGTAGCGCTCATTCAGGCCCTGAAGGACCTGAAGAACGAGAGTACTGTCCGGGATGGGATCTCCAAGGTCACGAAGGGCGTCCGCCATACCCTTAATCTATCGACAATACGCAGTAATGGAGAGATCACCCTGGACAGTGGAACCAAAGCGGGCCCGGATATGGAGAGCTCGGGTCGCTTGGTTCCCCTGGAAGCGAAGCTCGAGGACCTGCCAGGCCTGACGAGTTGTACCACCACCCTTCTGGGCGACGATATCCTGAAGCTCCTCAGAAAGTGTGTCAAGGATCCATGCAAGGACAAGACTCTCCATGCAGATCCACGAGTCGTCCAGTGGGCAGTCATCTCGCAGCACATGGTCTTCCAGCCGAAAGCGTCGTAGCGTCAGGAGAAGCAAGCTGCGCCAACGAGCGAAGGAAGTAGAGTCGGAGCCGAGAACAACCGGGACAAGAGTCCGGATGTTCTGTATGCCAGCCGCCTGGGCATGTAGAGCAACGACGAGAGACGCCGAGTAGGTAGTATAAGCAGCACCATCTCCTGGAGTATCATGTGTGTCGCTCCACTGTGCGGGCGGAGACTCCTCGAGCTGACGTGTGAGAGAGACCGCAGCAGCACATTCCTGCTCCAAGGCGAGGACGAGCGCTCGTTCCCGCTCACGGGAGAGGGCCAGGGCAGTCGCGACGTCAGAGACGTGCGAAGAGGACTGTCCCCCAGATCCAGCAGGGACAGCATGCCCGGCAGCACTCACAGCAGGACCACCGTGGCTTGGCAGCCAGGTGGTACTGGGACAGTGCTGTCCTCCGGTGGGTCCAGCCATGCCAGCGGCGAAACCCGGCGGCCAGGCGGCGCTGGGGAGGCCGAGGGACCCGCCTGCGGCTGGGCCGGCCAAACCAGAGCCGGGCCCGAGGAGTCCAGCAGCTGTGTGCCCGGGGGAGAAGACACGGAGGCCAGCCGCAGGGCTGGGAGCCCCGGATCTGGCGGCAGCGCCCCCAGGAGAGGTGGCGGGGCGGCCGGCAGCGCCAGGTCCGGTGGCGGCGGGCGCAGGGAAGGAAGCGGCCTGGTTGGCGGGGTCAGCGGCCTGGTCGGGGTGGTCAGCGGCGTTGAGCCCAGTAGCGGCCACGACCGGGCAGAGAGGAGGGGGCGGCGGGACCGGCGCACCCGCGGCGGCCTCGCCCGAGGTCACGGCGGCGGCGCCCGATGCCGCGGCGGAGGCGACACCCGTGGCTGCGGCGGCGGCGGCGTCCGTGGCCGCGGCGGCGCTCGTAGATGCCATCGGGAAGAGATCGGGGGAGGAGGGCGCGCGGCGGCGCGAGGGGAGCGCGTGGCGGCTGCGAGGGGAACGCGCGGCGCCCGCGAGGGTAGCGCGCGGTGGCCGGGAGGGCGCGCGCGGCGGCGGGCGGGCGAGGAGAGAGAAGAACAATCTGATACCAAATTAGATTAGGGAAAAGTAATCAATATATTAACAGCCTGTCAATGGGTTACATATATAGGAGGACACAGCTTAAGGGTTAAGCAACCCTAATACCAAAAGACTAAAATGCCCCTACCCCCTATACAGTCTAACAGGTACGACACATGATCCGAGGGTGATTCGCCTGCTCCCATTGGCTGCAGCGTACTTGAATTTCCTTCGTGTCTTGCGCCTGGATCCAGTGCTCCATCTAATCTTTGCTGCATAAAATCACATCCTGCTTTCTGCAGAGATTTTTCAGCACTAGAATCATGGTTAGAAAATTCACATAGGTTAGCAATTTCTTCAGGATTATGAAAATAATTCTGCTGAGTATTTTCTACTTGAGTCCCTGCATGAGGAAACAAAGTTGGATGAAGGAGTAGAATTTCGGATTGAAGACGCCCTCCTGCATTTGGATGAAGCATTTTGAATGGAAACATTGTTTCATAAAAAACCACGTCTCTCGAGATAAATACTCTTCCAGTTGATATATCTAGGCATTTATACCCTTTATGCAGGGTACTATAACCTAGAAAAGTGCACTGCTTGGATCGAAAAGCAAGTTTGTGGCTGTTATACGGGCGTAGATTCGGCCAGCAAACACAACCAAAAATTTTCAATTGACGGTTTCCTGTTGAAAAGTGCTTGCATGGGTGACTTATATGGAATCACTTTGGAGGGTATACGATTTATAAGAAAGACAGCGGTGGTGAATGCTTCATCCCAGAACTTAAGAGGCATTTGCGCATGAGCCAAGAGAGTGAGTCCTATTTCAACAATGTGATGATGTTTACGTTCAGCAGCACCATTTTGTTGATGTGTATGTGGACAAGAAACATGGTGTGCTGTTCCTAGCTGAGTAAAGAACATATTTAATTTCTGATATTCTCCTCCCCAATCGGTTTGCATAGCAATGATCTTTCTACTGAACATGCGTTCTACCATGGCACGAAACTCATGAAATTTCTTGAAGAAATCAGATTTATGCCTAATGAGGTAGATCCATGTAAACCTACTAAAATCATCAATAAAGCTTACATAGTAATTATGTCTACCCACTGAGGCAGGTGCTGGGCCCCACACATTCAAAAATATGAGTTCTAGAGGAAATTTTCACACACTGACAGATCTAGGAAAAGGTAATTGGTGACTCTTCCCTTGTTGACATGCATCACACACTTGAGTAATAGATGAATCAAGTGAGCAGGGAAGTTTATTTTCTTCTACCACTTTATTGACTATTTTAATAGATGGATGACCGAGCCTATAGTTCCACACATCTGTAGATGGCCTGGTGGACACTAAGGCACACTTTGTTCCCGAATTCTCCAAAGCAGTCCAGGGGTATAGTCCATCTTTACATTTGACTTGAAGAAGAATTTTCTTCGTATCCGATCCTTTACCAAAAAATAGCGAGAATGAAACTCAAGAAATATAGGATTGTCAGTGGTCAATTTGTGAACAGAGATCAAATTCTTTGCGGTGGTGGGAACATGAAGGATTTTGTTTAGATATAAGTTACGAGCAGGGGTTTTCAGAGTAGAATAACCAACAAAATTTATTTTCATACCTGAACCGCTTGTCATATGTACCTTTTCTTGTCCACAATATTTTCTTTTATTGATAACTTGTCCAATTCTCCGGTGATATGATCTATTGCGCCTGAATCAGCGTACCAGTTGGTGTCTATTCCATAGGATGGTGTAACAATATTGTTTGCTGAATTTTCTTCAGCCCTAAAATCTCGATCAAATCTTTTCCAACATCTCCTGGCAGTATGTCCGATCTTTTCACAGATCTGACACACAGGTCGCCCTTTTGAAAAACCACGGCCTTGTCCACGACCCTGTGAGCTACGTCCAAAACTTCCACGACCACATCCTCCACGACCACGAAAACCGGACCCTCGTGTAGCAGCATTGGCTTGGTAATGTCCCAGGTTTTGTCTTTCATGCCAAGCCTCTGTTGCAAGCAGTTGTGCAAATAAATCTGAGAGAGAAATTGGATCGGTACGTGTACTTACATTCTCAATTAATGAATTGTAGTCTGAGTCTAGTCCAGCCAATATATATGCCACAACATCATCATCTTCTAGCCTTTTCCTGCTGCTCCCATCTCATCCGCATACTCTTTCATCTTGGAGAAGTATGTCGCAATTGACATATCACCTTTCCTTGTGGTAGAAAGTTTTGCACGTAGATGCATTACCCGTGCACGAGATTAGAATGCAAAGCTTTCTTGGATGGCTTGCCAAACTTCTGCAGCGGAAGAAAATACGGCGACTTGCGCCGACACTTATTTGGAGAGAGTAGAATTCAAGTAACTCAGCAACTGCTGATCTTGAATTATCCATGCCGAGAATTCTAGGTTCGGCACTGATTCTTTGGTCTTGTCAGACTTCTCAACGACAATTTCTTCATCTGGTCTTGGTTTGGTTCCATCAAGGAAGCCAAATAATTGAGCACCACGGATTGCAGGAATTACCTGCGCCTTCCAAAGTAGGTAATTCTCTCTTGTCAACTTTTCCACATGATGTGTAAGGGCGTTGAACCCCGTCACCGGCATAGGAGAACTCATGATCTCAGTGGAGATTGTAATGCTCTGATACCATGTGAAATTGTGGTGGAAGCCTCCCTCTACGTAGGCTTTCGTGTTAATATTTATAGAAGTTACAAAGCGGTGCGGCCAGATACAATAAACAAACTTGATTGTGTTGGCCGAAACACATCCTAACAGCTTTATCTCTAACCTCATATCTCTAAGCAAACTACTTTATAGATATAGTAGTTTGTTATATTATTTACTAGATCACAAGTCATTCTAAACCAAACTAATCTTCTTTTCCTGCATTATCTTAACTGTCTTCGGCTGATATCTCATCTGTACCGCAACTACTAGTTCCAACAGGCGAAAAGGAGTGAGCCATACATACGCATTATTTCATGTCCCGCGCGCGCGAGAGAGAGCGAACGAGCGAGATGGCTTACCCGATGACATGGCGGCCACCGTAGTAGACGGCCTGGGAGACGAACCCCATCAGCCCGATGCTGCCGTCGCCGTACACCAAGTCGATGCCGCGCGCCACCTGCGCGCCATGGGAGTAGCGATTCAGCATCTGGAGTAGGAGTAAGCAACAACAAATTACGGGAAGGTTAAATAAACTCAAACGCCGCGAGCACGCTTGGCGTCGCTCGCGCACGTGGTCCGCGCGACCCAGGGGCGCACTGCTCTGCTCCCGCTGCTTCGTGAGCTGCGGAGACGACCGCTGCGGTGCAGCGCTGCGCTGCGCTGCGCCAGCCGCCCTCTTCAATGCGACGCTAGCTGACGGTCCTGTCCCTCTAAATATGGAGCTGCGGTGAATGCGGTAGGGTCGTCTGCATGGCACGCCGCGACGCGACCTCGCGAAAATATTCGCGCCCGCGTCACTTGCTGTGAACTGCTAGCTGGCGAGGCAGAGTCACAGAAGGGCGAAGAAGCCGCGAAGGGGGAGGCTGGGACGGAGATCCGGAGGAGGGAGGAGCCGAGCAGCGCAGGAAACAGGGTTCCATGCTAGACGATCTAGTACTACAGCTGTTGAATTCTGCAGTGTTTTACAGTGCGAGTGTGTGTGCTACTCGTACAGTGTATTCAGAGAATTTAACTGGTGCGGTGAAAACTGCGAGGAGCCAATCCCAACATCTTGGGAAGCAATAGATAGAGGTGGTACTACTAGTAGACCAACAAAGAAGTTCAACGACCACGAGCGAGTTACCAGCTCGTTGCCGAGCTCGATGGCGGCGTCATGGTAGCTGCGCTTCTTGCCCTGGCTGCTGCCGCAGAAGACGCACATCCTCTTGAACCTCGACTGCCTCATAGTCATCTCTCTCTCTCTCTCTCTCTCTCTCTCTCTCTCTCTCTCTCTCTCTCTCTTAATTTAGCAGTTGAGGATGTTCGTATTTATCGCGCTAGCCTAATAAGCCTCCTCGCCGTTGCTGCTGCTACGAGATGGTGCACGCTGCACGGCGCCACAGTTACGGCTAACTGGTGCAGGCGAGGAGTACAGCAACAATAGCCTTCTTGCTATGGAAATGTGAGTGCGCCACCATGGCTTATATAAAAGCGGGGAGGAGAGAGAGAGAGGCTGGACTGGGTGAGGAAATGCATGCACATGGAAAAAGAAAAAACACTCCGCCTTCGTCCCAAGGGCCAGCCGGCCAGGCCCGCTAGCGACGGTGCCTGCGCGGGGTGACGACTAACTTCTCGGCTGTCCTGTGAAGTGGACGGGCGCATGGGCTGTATATGGACGGCTGACTCACCTTATCCGCTTGTGTTTTGCCGGTGTAAATCACGTAAGCCGTAAAGGTCTCTCTCTCTCTCTCTCTCTTTGTCGCTAGGTTCGTTTTAGGAAGAGCAGCAGGGGACAGCTTCGTGCTGATGGTACTTCCCTCTGTTTTCCTGGAGGTGCTGCTGTTCGACGGGGCTCCAAAATGAACGGAACAGATCCGATGATGTTTGTGCTTGGATGGTTCAGGCTATGCCGTTCCTCTGATTTCGCAGTGTTTGCGAGAGTTGAGGCTTTTTGATAAACTCCCTGAGCTGAGCAGCTAATGTTCAAGGAACAAATTTTAATTACCTTCTCATTTAATGGAAGTTTTTTCTTTGCAAGAAAAAAGAATGATGCTAATTCCATATAAATACCTATCAATAATTAGTGCTACGTACTGTACATGAAGCAGTAGACGGCCTCAGTTATGGTTCTACACGTGGGAACATGGATCTAGATAGACAGCCGTTTTGTCTCCTTTATGGCACATTTATCTCCCCTCTCAACGGTCGTATACGAGTTGAAACATGATAGCCACATGGTACTCGCGCTCTAGCGAAAAAAGGGAACTTACGAGGACTAGTCAAAACTTGCAAGCGAGTTCACAGTTGGCAAAAGGCAATTATAACAATTCAGAGATAAAGGTTTGATAGATATTTGATCTATAAAAAATTAGGGTACTAATGGGTCTGTGACCTAAAAGCTCATTAGCGCATATATAAATATGAGGGGTAGGGTTAGGGGCAGATGACTCCATCACGTAATAGCCCTAGTCGTCGCCCCTCACAGGCCACACGCCGAAACCCCTGTCGCGCGCGCGGTGCTAGCACACCGACGCACGGTATTCCTCCCTGTACGTGTGGACTCCGTGGAGGCGCTGCTATTAGTGCTGCGCTGATCGGCTACGGTGATGTGACGACGTTCATGTGACGAGGATTCAGAAGGAGACGAACATGATCGTCTACTTCTCCTACACCGGTGCGTATCTACGATCCGCTGCGTTGCGCGTCTAGTGGTAACGATTCATGACTTCCTTACTCGCATGTTTCCTGGGTGATACGGTCGAATTGCTAGAGTAGCGTATCGCCTATTTCCCAACAGTGGTATCAGAACCGACTTGCGTAGTTTTTGGTCCGGATCTTAGATGTGATCTACTGCAGACAAGTTCATACGATGAATTTTTATTGTTCGACTTTTGGTGTTTGGAATTGGTTAGAGTAGATTGCCATCATATGACTAAAGGATTAGTTCGTGCTCCTTCTCTGCTGTGTGCGCAACCTGTCCCTATCGGCTGGAATCACCATCGGGACTAATAGTGTACATAGATAATAGATTGAGCCACACAGATCACGGTCATGTGTCGCGATCTTCTTGTGGATAACCAGTCACAATGAAAATTGAGGTATTCTGAATGACTCAGATTCGGGTTGATTTGATCAATTCGATGAGATTTTCATAGTGATTTCATAGATGCGATCTATGTAATTCCGTTTGGTGTTCAGGGCGCCGTTGCTGTCTGCTATAGTGACATCATTAAGTTGTTTCGTGATATAAATCGTTCTACGCTTAACTTGTTTTTGCAGGGAATGATGTAAATGGTATGGCCTAAATGTGATGTGATGATCTGTGTGTAAAATTTGTGCAGCCCGCGTGTTGCAAATTTAACACGACCAGGTTGAGGTTGTCACATAATTGTATAACGACTTGCGTGTCGCCCTGTGATGCCTGATCTCTCATGTAATTTATTTGATAGCTATTAGATGTATTAGCTTCTTTTATATTCATTGAGAAACCTCAAGCATGATGGCGATGGTGATCACCATAAGAAGGGAAACATGGCGGTGTAGATCATGATGGAACCATGGTGATGGAGACCACTATGATCCTAAAGGCCATACTATTCACAGATATGATATGATCGTATGACTGTGATGTTTTACTATTCTTTTCATGCTTTTCATATGGTGGATGTTTTGTCATGATAAAATAGCTTCCCTCGGAAAAGTTGAGTATTTAATGTCGTTTACCTATAGCTGCACCTATGTTGTTTTGATCGTTGTATGGTAGGTTTGCCAAAGCAAAATACCATCATCTATCATAATGAATAGGGTGAATGTTGGACATTCACATGCATAGTATTGGTTTACTCAACGAACCTATCAAAACGGTTTGGGCTTTATGGCATAGTGTTGGGAGCCGGGGCATTGGATGTCACCCAACAAACAAGAACCATATAGATATATGATTAACAATGGTTGTTTTCCTATGTCACTAATTTTCTAGCAGTGAAGCCAAAACTCAATAGAAATTAGTGAATATGGATCTTAGACCACTATATGTCGTTAGAGGGAGGACGATGCTTATATAGTGGTGCTGTCTTTTATTAAACTGTTAATAAAAGATTGGTACATCACATAGTGCTAAAACCTTGCATATTTATTGTAGATCATGTCTGCTAGTAACAATTCCGGTTTCAATTTGCGATCTGTGCTTGAGAAAGAAAAGCTCAATGGAGCTAACTTTATTGATTGGTACCGCAACCTGAGAATTGTTCTCAGGCAAGAGAAAACTGAGTATGTTCTTGAGCAACCATACCCCAATGACCTCATCGATGATGCAAATTCCGCAACTCGCAGGACTTATGAGAAGCACTGCGATGATGCGCATAATGCAAGCTACTTCATGCTTGCCACAATGTCCACTGATCTACAGAAACAGTATGAGCATACAGATGCTTATTCTATGATTCAGGGACTACGTGGAATGTTTGAGAACCAAGCAAGGGCTGAGAGGTACAACATCTCAAAGTCCTTGTTCTCATGTAAGCTGGCAGAAGGTAGCCCAGTCAGTTTCCATATAATCAAGATGATTGGTTATATTGAGACTTTGGACAAACTTGGTTTTGAACTCAAAGATGACATGGCTATTGACGTTATTCTCTAGTCACTCCCACCGAGCTATGAGCCATTTATATTGAATTATCAAATGAATGGCATGGAGAAAATGTTGACTGAATTGCATGGGATGCTTAAAACAACTGAGGCAAGCATTAAGAAAAACACCACTCATGTGATGATTTTTCAGAAGGAGAATAAAAAGAGAAAGCGTGTGACGCATTCTAAAGGCAAGGGAAAGGTTCCCAATGAATGCTTTCACTGTCATGCTAAGGGGCATTGGTCTAGGAACTGCAAGAAGTACTTGGAGGATAAGGAGAAGAAAGTGAGTGAGACTTCCACTTCAGGTATAAGTGTTATAGAAATCAATATTGCTACATCTTCTAGTGAATCATGGGTATTTGATAACGGATCAATGATTCCCACTTGCAAATCGTTGCAGGGTCTAAGTGAGACTAGAAGATTTACAAAGGACGAGTTCGATGTTCGGGTCGACAATGGAGCAAAGGTTGCTGTCATAGCTGTCGGAACTTATCACTTTTCATTACACTTAGGATTAGTTTTGACATTAAATAATTGTTATTGCATTCCTTCTTTGAGCAAGAACGTTATATCTTCTTCATTTTTGGAAGAAGTTAATGGTTCTGAGATTATGATAAAGAACAAATGTTGTTCTATTTATTACAATAATATTTTCTATGCTCAATGTCTATTAGTGAATGGATTATATGTTCTTGATCTGGAGGATAAAACAGTCTATAACATTAATACAAAAAGGGCTCGACGAAATGATCTAAATCCCACTTTTATTTGGCATTGTCTCTTAGGTCATATAAATGAGAAACACATTGAGAAACTCTATAATGATGGTTTGTTAAGTTCAATTGATTTTGAATTACTTGACACATGCGAGTCTTGTTTGCTTGGGAAGATGACCAAAGCACCCTTCACTGGTCAAAGTGAGAGGGCAAGTGACTTGTTGGAACTTATACATACTGATATATGTGGACCAATGAGTTCGGTAGCTAGAGGTGTTTTTCAGTATTTCATTAATTTTACCAATAATTTTAGTAGATATGGATATGTCTATCTAATGAGGCACAAGTCTGAATCTTTTGGAAAGTTTAAAGAATTTCAGAATGAAGTACAAATCAGTTAGGCAAGACAATTAAACTTCTACGATCTGATCGTGGGGGCGAATATTTGAGCCATGAATTTTATGATATTTAAAACAATATGGAATTGTTCCATATTTGACTCCACCTGGAACACCTCAATGGAATGGGGTGTCCGAGCGGAGGAACCGAAACTTGTTAGACATGGTTAGGTCGATGATGAGCCAGACTGATCTTCCACTATCCTTTTGGGGTTATGCTCTTAAAACTGTAGCATTTACACTAAGTAGAGTCCCAACTAAGTCTGTTGAGAAGACACCATATGAGATGTGGACCGGTAAACGTCCTGGATTGTCTTTCCTCAAAGTTTAGGAATGTGATGCTTATGTCAAACATTTGACGTCAGACAAACTTACTCCCAAATCAGACAAATGCTTCTTTGTGGGATATCTTAGGGAAACCAAAGGATATTATTTTTATAATAAAATGGAGGGTAAAGTGTTTACTCCTTGCAATGGTGTCTTCTTGGAAAAAGAGTTTCTCTCAAAAGTAGTTAGTGGGAGCAAGGTGCATCTTAAAGAAATTCAAGAAATATCTGAAAATGTTTCGGCACCCTCTAATCCTATACAGGATGTACAAGATGTTGTACAACCACTTGATGAAACACCAGCCCCACGAAGGTCTACAAGGGTACGTCGCGCAACTGAAAAGTTGACACTCCTAACCACGGAACAACATGACATGGTATTGTTAGACAATAATGAGCGTGTGACCTACACTGAAGCAATAATGGGACCCGATTGTGAGAAATGGCTTGGAGCCATGGAATCCAAAATAGAATCCATGCATGAGAATCAACTTTGGAACTTGGTTGATCCAATCGATGGTGTGGGACCGATCGATTGCAAATGGGTTTTCAAGAAAAAGACTGATATGGATGGAAAAGTTCACATCTATAAAGCACGATTGGTGGCGAAAGGTTTCAAATAAATTCAAGGTGTTGATTGTGATGAAAAATTTTCGCCTGTCGCTATGCTAAAGTCTGTTCGAATTCTCCTAGCAATTACTGCATATTTTGATTATAAAATATGGCAGATGAATGTCAAAACAGCCTTTCTTAATGAGAGTGTGACTGAGGATGTGTACATGACACAACATGTGGGTTTTGTCGATCCTAAAAATGCTAGAAAAAATATGCAAACTTCAGTCCATCTATGGATTGAAGCAAGCATCTCGGAGTTGGAATCTATGTTTTGATGAAGTGGTCAAAGGGTTTAGTTTTATCAAGAACGTAGAAGAACCTTGTATTTACAAGAAGGTTAGTGGGAGCGCACTTATATTTCTGGTCCTATATGTAGATGACATATTATTGATCGGAAATGACATTCCAGTACTAGATGCTGTTAAATCCTCATGACGGAAAAGTTTCTCAATGAAGGATTTAGGAGAGGCAGCGTACGTTTTGGGCATAAAGATCTATAGAGATAGATCTAAAAGGCTAATTGGATTAAGCCAAGATACATATATTGACAAGATATTGAATTGGTTCAATATGAAGATTCTAAAAAAGGTTTCTTGCCAATGTCACATGGCATCACTCTAATCAAAAGTCAGTGTCCTTCGACGTCTGATGAGCAAAAGAGGATGAGAGCGATTCCTTATGCTTCGGCTATTGGATCTATCATGTATGCCATGTTGTGTACACGTCCAGATGTATCCTACGCTCTAAGTGTTACGAGCAGGTATCAATCAGGTTATGGTGAGGCTTATTGGACAGTTGTGAAAAACATTCTTTAGTACTTGAGAAGAACTAAGGATGTGTTCCTAGTGTTTGGAGGTGAAGAAGAGCTCGTTGTAAGAGGTTACACCGACGCTAGCTTCCAAACAGACAAGGATGACTCTAGATCGTAATTCCGTTTTGTGTTCTGCCTCAATGGAGGGGCAGTGAGCTGGAAAAGTTATAAGCAAGATATAGTAGCAGATTCAACGACGGAGGCAGAGTATATTGCAGCTTCTGAAGCTGCAAAGGAAGTTGTTTGGATCAGAAAATTTGTTTATGAGTTGGGTGTTGTTCCTAGTGTGTCCGGACTTGTGGATCTCTATTTCGACAATAATGGAGCCATTGCACAGGCAAAGAAGCCTAGATCACAAAAAAGATCCAAACATATACTACGACGCTATCACCTCATTCGAGGGATTATCGATTGAGGTGATGTGAATATATGCAAGGTGCATACGGATTTGAATGTGGCAGATACGTTGACAAAGCCTCTTCCACAATCAAAGCATGAGGCACACACGAGATCTATGGGTATTAGATACTTACATCAGTGATCCTAGTGTGTACGTGGGAGACTTGTGTCATAGCTATGTTTATGTACTATTTAAGTAACTATTCTTCACATTGATCATCAAGTATGTGAATTGTTCGTGAGACTCTTTGTTAATTATAATGTTACTCAAAATGATCCCTAGTCTACATCGTTATATGAGATAATGATAGTACGCAGACTAGCACATGTATTAATTGATGATCACGTTTCACGGATCATAGATATGGAGATATCAAATTAATAATGTGAACACATGTTAGTGAACATGGTATTGGATAGACCCATTTCGAGACACTGTTGGGATTGTTATTTACATATGTGCCATCAGTTAGTCTTGAGTGATACACCTGGTAGATTCTTAGACCTGAGATCGTCATTGTTTCTCACTATGTGTAGTTGTGCACTTTGAAACTATCAAACGCTACTCCGTAACTGGGTGGTCATAAAAATAGTATTCAGGTACATGATGAAGCATGGAATGAGATGTGTGCGGATCAATATGGGATTTGCCCCTCCTAAATTATAGGAGAGATATCTCTGTGCCCCTCGAGATAGTTGGATTGGAACGTGCATGGTCATGCCAAAGTGATTAAGGAGTTCATTATTATGACTAAAAGTTAGTCATAGATTGAATCCACTATTTGATCGAGTGAATGGTCGAGCTATCACAAAGATGGCACGTATCTCGCCTTGAGCTTGACTAGTATCGTGTGGCAAAGAAATTAGCATTTGAATGTATCTAGGTTCAGCCGATATGATATTTATGTACATTCGGGAGTCAGTATGTCCTGCTAGGTACCTCTACTGACTTGTGTTTGAAATCGGTTTTCATTCATAACCGACTGTACATGAACCTAACGGGTCACACACTTAAGGGGACGAAATATTGAAAAACTTGGCTATATGATTGTCTCTAGTGCAAGTGGGAGATTGTTGGTGATTTGCCCAAGAGGCAATCATAACAATTCGGATAAAGGTCTGATGGATATTTGATCCATAAGAAATTAGGGTACTAATGGGTCTGTGACCTAAAAGCTCATTAGCGCGCCTATAAATATAAGGGGTAGGGTTAGGGGCAGATGACTCCACCACGTAACAGCCCTAGCCGCCGCCCCTCACAGGCCACACGCCGAAACCCCTGTCGCGCGCGCGGTGCTAGCACACCGAAGCACGACGTTCCTCCCTGTACGTGTGGACTCCGTGTAGGCGCTGCTGTTACTGCTGCGCTGATCCGCTATGGTGACGTGACGACGTTCTTGTGACGAGGATTCAGGAGGAGACGAACGTGATCGCCTACTTCTCCTACACCGACACGCATCTACGATCCGCTGCGGTACGCGTCTAGTGGTAACGATCCATGACCTCCTTACTCGCATCTTTTCTAGGTGATACGGTCGAATTGCTAGAATCGGGAATCGCCTATTTCCCAACACGCGACGCGCCCGAGTTAAGGCTGTCCGCATCGGTCTACGCCATAACATGCAGGACGCCACCTCTGGCGTTGCGCTCGCGCGCGTGGCTCACAGCGGCGAGCGGGAAAGCGTGCGCTAAGTGCTAGTACTCTGCACACATACGCCACAGCGAGAGCACACTGAAAAGGAGCCGAGGGTGCGGCATCTGGAAGATATTTAGAACACGACGAGTGCGGGAATATGTGCTATAAAATAGAGAATCTTTTAAAGTGTGCTTGAAAGATGTATGAACAATCTTTTAGGTTAGTGTTTTAAAGTACGACGAGTGCGCACAGCCTAAACGAACACGAACGTTCTTTAAGTTGGTCCGCTCCGCTCACAAGGACACCGGAAACCCGTGGGAGCGGGAGCGCGGCGTCGCGCGCGCGCGACAGCGCGGTGCATCGGCGGGCGCGCGCACGGAACGCGCGGCCGTCCGCTCGGCGCCGGCGGGCCGACGCGGGGGCCATGCCGTGCCGTGCGGCCTCTCCGTCAGTGAGGCCGCGCGCGTGCGTACTGGGTTGCTCCGGGCAGTGCAGGATGGAGCGCGCGTCCGGCCAGTACTCTCTGGCATCTGTTTGTTGTGGACGCGCGGCGTTGTTGCTGCTGTCCTGGATCGATGTCGTGGCACCGCCTTGCCGTGCGGCTGCGGCATACATCACTTGTCGCCTGGGCGTACATGCCTGATGGACCGACGCGTTCGTGCTTGTACGTGCCCGTGCACACGCGTGATGTTGTCTGGGTGTGTCGTGGTCGACGGGAATCTGTCAGGGGAAAGTTGGTCAGCTCCATTGCATCCTAATAAGCCCACAAGTGTATGCTTGCGCTTTTGCTAGTAGTACGTGTGACCAGCGGTTGGTTGCTCCGGAACCGGCATCCAACAGGGACAGGGATCCTCTTGCCCGGCTCGCTTGCCAGAATGAAGCGCCGTGCAGCCGCGTTGGTGCTTCCGGTTCGCTCCGATTGCCCTCCGTAAGGCAGCATGCACCTGATTACATCATCAACCAGGAGATCAAATCTTATTTCCTCCGAACCTGATCACATCATCAACCATGAACAGAAAAAGACGCATGATTTAATCACCTCATCAGCGGAACCGGAATAAAGAAACCACCCAACACGGAGCTGTGAATCGAATACACCGGGAAGAAAAAAGACACGACGCTTTCCCGCTTTAGCTTTTTCAAATCAGCCACGCATTCGATATACTATCCTCCCCATGAAATCTCCTGATCTTCCCAAATCCGAAACAGGGAGGGTGACCAAACGGGACAGCCCACGTGCAATGTGCGCCACCGTGGCGCCTGGCTCACGCATCGACCGGCAAAAAAGACGCCGTTCTGCGACACGCACCGCCCGCCGAAAGCCTGGCTTTGGTCACGGTTCCCGGCGCTGATGAAGGGACCTAGTCCGGTGAGTGACTGGTACAGTAGAGTACTTCAAAACAGCCGGTTCCATCGAGCGAGCGAGCCGGCGATAACCGGTAGTAGAATATTCCGACACGCCGGTGCATACCCTGACATACCCGGATTTGACTGAGCACCCCGTGTCACGCTGCATGACTACAGGGAAGGCATGCGAAGCAAGCCTCTCGTCAGTGACTGAGACCAGCCAAACGATTCCATTCTCTAACACCGTAAACAAGAAGTCGCTTCACTGCCGACGAGCTCTCAACTCAGGCAGCGCATGCATGCCACAAGGCGCCAAGCAAGCTTCATCAGGTGACTTCGCCTCTAATCTTGCAGTAACAACCATTAGAGATTTCGATGTCCATTAGTGTTGAAAATAATCGAAGCAAGTACGCTACCGATGACCACGCGAAGGGACAGGCACCTGGGGAAAGGAGTGAGAGCGAAGGGAGCGGCGAGAACATCCAATTTATATCAAAGGAGGAGGGCCGGCAGTCGCCGGCGGCCGGTCGGCCGGGCACTCTCATCAGCCGGCACCCAACCATGGACCGTGGCCCCATGCGCGCACCAAATTAAAGCAGTGCAGAGGAGGAAGACTATGACGGTGGTGGCGCATTACTAAAACCTGGTAATGGTTCGGTTTGGAACCGGTTCTAGTGGATTGGTTTTTTATGGGTTTGGATTGGACTGGATTGAAACGGGTTGACACAGCTAACAGTTTGGTTTGGGTTGATTTCTTTCCATAAACAGTTTGGTGTGGTTTAATATGGTTCTTGTATGGTTTGACACACTCGACGTGAACGAGCAGCGGGGTTGTTGGCGTAAGCCTCCTTGGCGTGGATTGGGAGCGTGAAGAAGCCAGTGCCAACGGCACAGAGGCGGTCTACTAACTAGCTGAAAATTTCGTGGCCGGACGCCGCATTCCGCAGCAGCCGCACTCATCGCCTTGACCACGCTCTGCTGCTGCTGCCTGCTCACTTGATCCAGCTTGTTCATGTTCTTCTTGATCGCGGCCCTTGCGCCATGCCTCGCCTTCCTTTCCGTGGCGCCAAAGGCAGGTTTGTTCAGCCGCCATCCCTTTTCTCAGCGTCTCCCTCCCTCTTGGCCTTGGCCACAACCTGGCCTGCCAACCAGATCGACCTTCAACATCATCGTGTGCGGCGTGATGTGCAGTAATAGGAGCGGGATCGACACTCTCCCGTCACCCCACGCCACGGCGGTCACGGGCCAACCCAGCTCCGTAGTCCTGCTCCAGTCACGGCGGCCGCTTGTTGCATACGGCGTTGGAACTGCCGCTTCTTGCATACATAGTTGGAACTGATATTTTCAATTGGGTTGAAACCAGTTTCAAACCATAGTAGGGGCACTGGACTGGCCTGGGTTGGGTTGATTATTTATTTAGTTTGGTTTAGTTTAGTTTAGATAGGAGTGTTGGTGGGCTGGTTTAGGTTGAGCTTTTATACTACAATACGATAGTTTGGTTTTTAGTTTGGGCTGGTTCTTGGCCCAGCAGGTTTACGCATTAGGCACGCATCGCCCTAGTCTTATTCTACGCCCCGGTCATCTTCCTGCCTCACGCGTGCCCCTTGGACAGGGTACAGGCGCCTTTTCGGTAATGCTGATCCTGCAGGGCCGCCGCCCACTCGTTGCTCAACCTGCCGCCCGGGCTGGCTGCTGCGGTTAATCGCCATGGGCGCCTCGATGAGCCGGCCGGCTGCTCAGCGCTCACCCCCACGCCGCTGGGCCATGCATCCCGCGACCGCGCGCTCTGATCCATGGGTCCGTGGCTCCATGCGCGAGCACGAACACTCGCGCTGATCGAGGGGCCATTCTGCTCACGTTCCTGCCCGAATTTCGCAGGTTACGATGTTTTCCATCATTCCCTCTCTCTCATCGTGTACTCGGGCTCAGCTTTTCGGAAACGCTCGGAGCCACCTGCACAAGGTTCCTTTGAACTTGGAGTCACAGAGCACGACCCATAGGGACACAGGCCAGCTAGACCTCGAAGAATTACTCTCTCCGGTGCATAAAAAATTGTCGTTTTGAACATGTTCTCGCATAACAAGTAAATATTAAATAAACTTTCTTTTCATTACTATTGTATGTTAGAAGTAGAAGGCAATTTACTGAACAATTCCAGAAAAACACGTAAATCCAACAGCGAGAAACACCGCTCGATAATCGGAACGAGAGTATTTGCGTACCGATTGGAAGCCGGAGAAATCGCTGTAACTCTGACGGCGACTTGTCGCTGCAGGCGTTGGTGGCGTCGTTGGGCAGCAGTGCCCGATCTCGGCGGTAGACGACCCGTGATGAAGAACGCGAGCAGTCGCGCGAAGCGCTTTCCAAAACCTTATTCGCCCTTTCCCGGTGCAGGATCGCAAGGGCGAGAGGTTCCGGAGACCTGCTCTCCCGATCGTCGGTGCACGCCGGCGCTCGGGATGGAGTAGACTACAATGGCGGCACAAGGAACTCGAACGTGGGATCGCTGGATCGTGGGATACCCTTCCCTGCCGCGCACGCCCGCTATTTATAGAGTCCTCGAGAGGCGGTTTGGTTGCAATCCGGAGGATCCGCATCTGAACCGACTCGGTTGTTGTAGACGCGTCCGTCTACAACAGACTCAGCCCAATTCGAAGCCTAGAGTCCAACTCGTATTTTTTTGCTGCAGCAAAAAATAAAATTTGGGCTCGGCTCGAGGCTCGAATTCACACGAACACACGCGCGCGCACGCGTGTGCGGGGCGGGGCGAGCAAGGAGGAGGAGCGCGCGTGGGCCACCCCTCTCATCTCATGTTCTCACTCACTCAGGTAGTGGTAGAACAACCTCCCTTATATGTAGGAGTTGCTCCCCTTCAACTTCCCATGTGGGACTAAACACACAACACCACTCACTCTAGCACTAATGGGCCTTTGAGATTTATTTGGAATTATTCAGAATTTCTATTGGGCCTAGCCCTAAATTCCAACAATCCCCCACCAGATCTCAAAGCCATTAGGAGAGACATCATTCTCGTTCCTTGTTTGATATACTAGTGTTTCAGCAGAGACTGTTAAGTTGAACATCTGCCTAGATCCTAAAGTTACATCAATTCACAACTTGAACAATGGACTACGCCTTGAATTGCAAGTTTTGTGCGAACCAATTTCACTCAAAGACCATTACTAGTACTTGACTACCAGTAGTCTACCCCGCGGGTGGAGCATATGCGTCGTACTCCCTGGTCTCTTCATGAGTTTTTCTAGAGATCACCCAAATCTCACAGACTGCGACGTTAGACAGTCGGAACTCATATAGGTATGTTTCTTTCAAGATTGCCCTGTAGGACGACATCTTTGCTACACATAGCCAACAGAAACACATTAAGGCTTAATACCAACCTGCCTTACAGTTTGAGAGTACATTTGTGCATCTTCACATAGAAAGGGTCTCAAGGAAGTACTCTCCTCAGTAAACCACTAGCTTGTTTATCCCATATCCTAATTCACGGGATCTCCGATCACATAGGCTGGGTTACCACTATGGTGTCACATCCATGGGTCTCAAACCCATCTCCCTCGATGCACTTTCTATCACATTACGTGATAGTCCCTTCGTAAAGGGATCTGCCAGGTTTTTATCTGTTTGTATGTACGAAACAATAATAACTCCGGAGTTCCTCATTTTTCTGACAGATTTTAGTCATCTCTTGACATGTCTTGATGATTTTGCATTATCCTTAGAACTGTTCACTTTGACAATCACAGTCTGATTATCACAGTTCATAAGGATTGCCGGCAATGGTTTCTCAACCACAGGCAAATCCATCAAGAGCTCTCGCAGCCATTCTGCCTCCGCAGTTGCTGTCTCTAAAGCAGTGAGTTCTGCTTCCATGGTTGACCTCGTCAATATGGTCTGTTTACAAGACCTTCATAATACAGCGCCACCAGCTAGAGTGAACACATATCCACTCGTGGCATAGAGCTCATCAACATCAGAGATCCAGTTCGAATCACTATAACCCTCAGGCACGGCCGGATGCCCCGTATAGTGAATTCCATAACTCATCGTACCTTTCAAGTAGCGCATAACCCTTTCAAGTGCATGCCAATGATCTATACCCGGGTTTGACATGAACCTGCTCAATTTGCTCACAGCAAATGAGATATCGGGACGCGTTGCGCTTGCTAAGTACATGAGTGAACCGATCATCTGAGAATATTTAAGTTGATCTCTTGGCTCTCTCTTGTTCTTTCTGAGTATCACGCTGGGATCATGAGGTGTTGGAGAAATCTTGCTATCCATAAAGTCGAAGCGACTCAAGATTTTCTCAACATAGTGGGATTGCGTTAAAGTAATTCCACTCTCATCCTTATTTAGCTTAATGTTTAAAATAACATTAGCTTCTCCCAGATCTTTCATATCAAAACACTTTGATAGAAACGACTTGACCTCAGAAATTATATTAATGCTCGTACCAAAAATGAGTATATCATCCACATACAAGCATAATATAACACTATCGCCCCCACCATGGCGATAATACACGCACCGATCAGCCTCATTAATGATAAAGCCTGCAGACGTTAAAGTACTGTCAAACTTCTCATGCCATTGCTTAGGTGCTTGTTTCAGACCATACAAGGATTTTAACAATTTGCACACCTTTCTCTCTTCACCCTTTACTACGAACCCATCAGGCTGTTCCATATAAATTTCCTCTTCCAACTCTCCGTTAAGGAAAGCTGTCTTCACATCTATTTGATGGATGATCAGACCATAAGAGGCAGCCAAGGAAAGTAGTACACGAATTGTCGTCATTCTAGCGACAGGTGAATAGGTGTTAAAATAGTCTTCACCTTCCTTTTGAGTATAACCTTTTGCAACTAGTCTCGCCTTGTACTTTTCGATAGTACCATCAGGCCTAAGCTTCTTCTTGAACACCCACTTACAACCTACTGGTTTGCACCCGTACGGTCGTTCAGTTAGCTCCCAAGTTCCATTAGAAAGAATTGAGTCCATCTCACTATGAACTGCTTCTTTCCAGTCATCTGCATCAGGTGATGCATATTCCTCTGTTATGGATTTGGGAGTATCGTCCACAAGGTACACAATGAAATCATCATCAAAGGATTTTGCAATCCTTGATCTCTTACTCGACTGAGTTGTTTCATTGTGTTCCTCCTCCAGGACATTCTCAAATGTTTCAAGAAACTCACTAGTTGCGGTAGAATCAGGACAAATTTCAGATGAAATCCTAACAGTGCTATGCATATCTTTCATAGGAAATATATTCTCAAAAAATGTTGCATCACGAGATTCCATAATAGTATCAACATGCATATCAGGTATCTCAGATTTAACTACTAAAAATCTATATGCAATGCTCCGCTGAGCATAGCCTAGAAAGATACAATCCACTGTCTTTGGTCCAAGCTTGCGTTTCTTGGTAATTGGAATATTGACCTTTGCCAAACATCCCCAAGTACGCAAGTATGAAAGTGATAGTTTTCTCCCAACCCACTCCTCATAAGGGGTTTTCTCTTTGTTCTTGTTTGGAACACGATTTAGGACATGACATGAAGTCAATAGAGCCTCCCCCCACCATGCCTTAGATAAACCGGAAGTGTCTAACATGGCATTCACCAAGTCACACAGTGTTCGGTTTTTCCTCTCGGCTACCCCGTTTGATTGGGGTGAATAGGGAGGTGTCCTCTCATGTATAATACCATGTTCCTCACAAAATTCGTCAAATATTTTGGGAAAATACTCTCCACCACGATCTGACCTAAGACGTTTGATCTTTATCTCTAACTGATTTTCTACTTCAGCTTTATAGATTTTAAAGTAGTCTAACGCTTCATCTTTAGTTTGCAACAAGTAAACATAGCAGAATCTGGTAGAATCATCTATTAATATCATGAAATATTTCTTTCCACCTTTTGTCAACACACCATTCATCTCGCAAAGATCAGAATGTATGAGTTCTAGTGGTGCCAAGTTTCTCTCCTCGGCTGCCTTGTGAGGTTTTCGAGGTTGCTTTGATTGCACACAACTATGGCATTTAGAACCTTTGACAATGGTGAATTCCGGAATTAATTTGAGACTAGATAGCCGATTCAATAAACTAAAATTAACGTGACATAAACGAGAATGCTAAATACTTGCATCATCATCAACACTGCCACAAATATGGTTTACTGACTTATTATTGAACTCCAAAAGAGAGAAGCGAAACAAGCCTCCGCACTCATAGCCTTTACCAATAAATTGTCCATGCCTAGACAAAACAATTTTATTGGACTCTAACACTACTTTAAACCCATCTCTACACAGAAGGGTCCCGCTAACAAGATTCTTGTTCATAGTAGGGACATGCTGCACATTCTTCAGTTGGACAATCTTTCCCGAAGTGAACTTCAGACCGACCGTGCCAACACCACGAACAGAAGCATGTGACCCATTCCCCATCAGCACGGAGGAATCCCGGACGAACTGGTAAGAAGTAAACATCGCCATGTCAGAACATACATGAACATTAGCACCTGTATCAAACCACCAAGATGGTGTTTGAGAAACAGAAAGAACAGTGAAAGAATTACCGTACCCATCTGCATTGCTAGATGTCACGACGTTGACATTCTTTTTCCCTCTACGGTCTGCCCTCTCAGGACAGTCCTTGGAAAAATGCCCGTGCTCGCCACAGGTATAGCAGCCCTCATTGGCTTTGTTTGACTTCTTCCTTTTCTTGAAAGCAGTAGTTTTGTTTGGCTTGTTATTCCCTTTATTCTTGACATTGGGTTTGTGCACCATATTGGCGCTAGATTGACCGTCACCTCCTTTCTCAGTAGCATCCTTAGCCCGAGCCTTCTCCTTAACATCAAGAGATGCTATCAGGTTTTCAACTGATATTTCCTGTCTCTTGTGTTTGAGAGTTGTGGCGAAGTTCCTCCATGAAGGAGGCAACTTTGCAATAATGCAACCAGCCACAAACTTATCGGGTAAAGGACACTTAAGAAGGTGGAGCTCTCTCGCGATGCACTGTATCTCATGAGCCTGTTCCACTACGGGACGGTTGCTAACCATCTTGTAGTCATGAAAATTCTCCATGATGTATAGTTCACCGCATGCATCGGCTGCACCATACTTAGCATTTAGTGCATCCTAGAGCTCTTTCCCATCTGTGACTGTCAGATAGACATCACAGAGTTTATTGTCAAGAACGCGTAAGATGCATCCTCTCAGGGCAGAATTGGCTTCCTCGAACTTTGTCTGTTCTTCAACAGTCAAAGGACCTTGAGGCCTTCCCTCGGTTACCCAGAAGATTTTAAGCGCCTCGAGCCAGAGCGTGGCTTTAACTTGCCACCTCTTAAAGTGCACACCAGAGAACTTCTCCGGCCTCAGTGCATCAGCTAAAGTCATCATGTTCAACTCAGGAAATTGCCTAAATAAGGTTTTTGGATTGTTAGAAGTAGAAGGCAATTTACTGAACAATTCCAGAAAAACACGCAAATCCAACAGCGAGAAACACCGCTCGATAATCGGAACAAGAATATTTGCGTACCGATTGGAAGCCGGAGAAATCGCTGTAACTCTGACGGTGACTTGTCGCTGCAGGCGTTGGTGGCGTCGTTGGGCAGCAGTGCCCGATCTCGGCGGTAGACGACCTGTGATGAAGAACGCGAGTAGTCGCGCGAAGCGCTTCCCAAAACCTTATTCGCCCTTTCCCGGTGCAGGATCGCAAGGGTGAGAGGTTCCGGAGACCTGATCTCCCGATCGTCGGTGCACGCCGGTGCTCGGGATGGAGTAGACTACAATGGCGGCGCAAGGAACTCGAACGTGGGATCGCTGGATCGTGGGATACCCTTCCCTGCCGCGCACGCCCGCTATTTATAGAGTCCTCGAGAGGCGGTTTGGTTGCAATCCGGAGGATCCGCATCTGAACCGACTCGGTTGTTGTAGACGCGTCCGTCTCCAACAGACTCAGCCTAATTCGAAGCCGAGAGTCCAACTCGTATTTTTTTCTGCAGCAAAAATAAAAGTTAGGCTCGGCTCGAGGCTCGAATTCACACGAACACACGCGCGCGCGTGTGCGGGGCGAGCGAGGAGGAGGAGCGCGCGTGGGCCACCCCTCTCATCTCATGTTCTCACTCACTCAGGTAGTGGCAGAACAACCTCCCTTATATGTAGGAGTTGCTCCCCTCCAACTTCCCATGTGAGAATAAACACACAACACCACTCACTCTGGCACTAATGGGCCTTTGAGATTTATTTGGAATTATTCAGAATTTCTATTGGGCCTAGCCCTAAATTCCAACATTGTAGTCCCTTTAATAGCTTGACTGGTCTACTTCACTAGTTCCCAGACCTCTCATGCAGATTCAATTCCTAACCACACATATTACCACGCGTTTATTACATTTTTTCACAAGACAAACTCCTCGGTTCTACTTCAACGTTAATTTTTTTGCACTCATGGCTTCTATATAGAACGATAATTTTTTGTGCACCTGAAGGGAGTAATAATCATCCTTCGCCTTGGGGAGTACACGATGATTTTTAGTAACGGCTGAGTACCAGATTGGAGATTGACACGGGGCCAATAGAGCTGAGTTGCTCCTATTATATCGGGAAAGCCATAGACCCAAGAACATCCAAGAGCGAAGAGCAAGCAGCACCCATCCCTCTTTTCTCCATGTTAAAATCCCTTCTCCTTTTTGTCTTTTCCCTCAGTTGATGCTGGTTACTAGTAAATGTTTTAAGTAGCGATGGACGTCTTATAGGTACATACTAAGAAATAGTGTTGGCCTTTGCTTTTTCCACATACTGTGTATAATTTTTAAGTGATTGAAATTATTTCTTTTTATATATAGTTAAAAAATATTTATACTGGACTATTAATTCGGAAAGAGTGTCTTACGACACATTGACTTGGAACTTGGCAGGAAGCTACTAGCAGCTAGCCATACTGTATTCACATTTCCAGCCAAAACTCGTCTTTTTGTAACGTTTAAGATCACATCTTACGCGTCTGGAAAATGCTACAGCCGTCTCTGTGGCGTGTGGTTAGCGCGCGGGATTTTATTAGCTTCTACAGTGCGCCGCCGACGGATTTTAAGATCACATCTTATCCGTTTTTTCCCTCGAAAAGAGGGAAAGGATCAGAGTCAGTGCGCCGCCGACGGATTAAGCCCTCGTCCTGCTGTCCTCCGTGCCCACCGCTTCATTCGATCGACCGCCTTGCGCGATGGCGTTGCGACGGGGCCAAACAGCGACGCCGCCTCTTGAGCCCTCCCCCGGGCGAGGGCCGGGCCGGCCGGCCGAACCTGGCGCCGCCTCTCGCGCGCGTGGATCACGCGGTCGGCGTGCAGCGTCTGCTCGTACGTAACCGTGCCCCACTCCGAGCGACGACGGCCGTGCCAGCTCGTCGTGGTCCACGCCCGGCGCGCTGCCGGTGCGGCTGGCCCCGCCGCATGTGTCGTTGCCGTCGATGGGCACGTCACCGCCGTCTTTCTAACGTTAGCATCTGTAAAAAAAATATCTCGGATTTGTCAAAATATCGTTTGCGTAATCTCGATTTTGATAGCCCATTCTATATTTTTTTAAAAGATAGCCCCTTCATGGCTTCTCCCATCGTACTTGCTGCAAGAATGTACTAGTATCATTTTTTGGACGGACGAAGACTACTACTAGTAGTTGTGGATCACGACCGGCTACCGATGAACCATTGAGAGCAAAGCGGAAGCCGGCAGCGAGCATTCGGCCGCAATCGAGCGCGTGCAGGCCAGGTGCGAGACAGAGCAGATGAGCAGGCAGGCCGAGCCGGGAGCAGGCGAGGGGCAAGGCCGATCTGGACGCGGCCCCGGCCGGCAGCCGCGCGACAGCCGCGCCAGGCAGTCCAGTCCAGCGCTGCCTGCCTCGTTCCCGCGGCATCATTTCGGACAGGAACCCGGGCCGGCGGAGAGCGGGCCATCGATCGAGTAGGGAGCAAAGGGCGCTAGCTATTCTATCCACTTTCTAGCTCAACCAGCCGTCCGACTGAAGGAAATGTTTCCTTTGAACTATGCAACGAGATTCTCATGCCCTCTCGTGAGTTGAAGGGGGAGATGTATTGGGAAATACTTCTCATGAGGGAACAAGACCCTCCAACGTATGTCCGGGTCACTTGACCGGTGGTTCAGGGGCTATGTGCCTATGAACATGCAGTGATGCATGCATATATTTTGCAGTACTGTATGTGCATTAGTAATCGCTGATGTGGGTCGATGGGAGCATCTGATCCACACTTGACTGTAATGCACATGTAAAACTGCATAGAATATACATCTGACAATGATGACAATACGTTAGAGGAACTCGTTCCCTTCATGACATGAGAATGAGGAGAGAGATGTTTGAGTTAACCCACATATATAAGAGGGAGAGGAGAAGGTCACACCAAGGGTTCTCTTGTTGTGGCTTGTGGAGTCAAATCAGAATGTTTCTATGTGACCAAGATTAAGCTATGCAAGCAAGAAGTCAATATTGCTGAGAAGAGTTTAGCCACTGATATGTGCAGGGTCGGCTCTATGTCTTGGAGGGCCCTAGGGCAGAGTCGAAGATAATGGGCTCTAAGACTATATGTATATATTTTTTTTATATAATGGATAAAACGTCTGACCTCCCCCTCTATGGAAGTTATAGTCCACTTATTACAAGTATCTCACACATAAGAGTTTTACAAAAGAGGATATCAATACTAACTCAATAAATTATTATTGAGAAATCCTATTTCTAAAACTCCATCCATAGTGGGCAAACACTTGGCATCACCCTAGACTCCATAGATACATAGTGGGCAAACTTATTTAAAGAACCTTTTTCATGATTCAATAAATTAATTCTCTAAATTTTTTATTGATATCCACCCTATTTATCGATCAGGCGTCACAACCTCTAGAGAATAGAGGCTAAGAAAATTGAACGTGAGGACTTTGGACGTGAGCAGCGTGATGGCCGCTGTACTACATGCTTTGAGCTTTTCACCCTACCAATCTTCACTTCATGGGCCTCTTCAACCACTCTTAATTATTAGGATTGATGATCCGGTCCGCTCCGAGTCTGCTTTTTATCCGACCTGCTCTTACTTGGGCGGATGTACTTGATACCACTGAATTTTTTAATGGCTTCATGCACAATGATGTGGCCTGCCATTATCTTCGTTTCACAGGCCCGCTCTCGACTTGGGCCCTAGGGGGTCGCCCCTCCCGTCTAGGCCCAGAGCTGGGCCTGGATATGTGGCACAAGAAGCTCAAATATATGAGTAAGGAGAAGATTCACTCCCTTGCTAACAAGGAGTTTGTAAGTATCACATACTATCGAGTAGGGGGTGAATCGGTGGTCCAATAAAATATAACATAAACTATCCAATTAAACTTTTTTACTTGATCAAACCCTATTCATATACCCTACATATGCTTGTGTTTAAGATTAAATCATTAACCACAATCTACTTGCAACACAAAACCTAAAATACTACTTGCAACTATGAAAGATGAAATATAAACAAAAGTAGTAGAGTCAGAGTGATAATGCTCGATGATGTTTTTCCTGTGGTCTTTGATGGATGGCACCTTCCTCTAATCCACGTTGGTCGATTCCGATGAATATAGTACCCTCCCGCCACATGACGATGATGCTCTCTCCTTATACATGTCTTCCTATTCAAGTGAGAACACATACGCTCATTAGTGATTTTCTTTTGAGCGGAGGGCTATAAACCACGTATAAACTTGATTAAGTCTTTCACAACCCTCACTAGAAGCTTAACACTCACTGGTAAATGGTTTAGATCTTGCCATAGACTAAGAGTAACAAGATAACACGTCTCATTATGACCACAGTGGCACTAGAGGTGAATAATGCCCTTTGCTACTCTCTTAAGCACTAAAGATCCTTTCCAATCTTGCTCAAGTGTTTTTTTTGTTGACCCTTCACTCTCATTAGGTTCTTATGCTGATAAACTTGGCCAAGAGTCTACCCAAAGGTGTTGGAATGACTATATAAAGAGAAACCCCTTAAAACCTAACCATTTCTCAAAATTACCCAAACAAAACAACCAAAGTAGGATGCACCGTATCCTATGATGATTTGAAGTATTCAAACTTCTCAACTAGCTTTGAATGACTAGGTCACCATACAATACACTATATTATATGATTACTACTCACTATATGCTATGGTGACTCTAGTTTTGTCTTTCTAGAAGAAACCCTTTCTTAATAAAACTCCTCCATGCTTACTGTAATCCCATTGTATCCTATGGTAACTTCACTGGTCCTATCATAGAGAACTAACTTCTCCGCTTTGACCCTACTATGCATGCACCATACCCTACGATGATCTAACCGTATCCTTGGATGACTCCAATATCCTACTGCTCAGAATAATATTCTCTCTAGATAAACCCATCGCCACTCACTGTATCATAGGGTGACTACTACAATATCTTCTAAAGCTAAAACTTGTGATTTCCTTCTCAAATCCTCTTCCAACTTCATCCTCATGACACCTATCAATCTCCATTTCCACTCCATACCTCAATAGACTTAGAGAGCGTCCAAACTCTTCTATAGATAGTGTGGTCTAAGAGAAGTGACTCAACCTCTTTTGATAGTCTGGTTTTTCTTATGGACCCAAAGCCTACTACACAAGGTGAATACACATACTTGGTACTAGCTCATCCTTAGCCTTGATTTACTGCTTGACTTGGACCTCTATCAAGAATCCTCAAGCTAGCAAAGTAGCAATCTCCCTCAATGCAGTAAGTCTGAATTTTTTAGGAAGTAAACCATCGAGATCATGTGATGAGGAATAAGATAGCATGATTTTCATTAAATCACTAACACTTTTTTTACCTTTGGGGTTTTCAAATTCTAACGGTCATGAAGCTTACAGTCATACCCTAAAGACCGAGTACCTCTGCGTGCCAGGATAAAGAAGAAACACGTCAGCATGTGTCTAGAAGGAGAGGGCCTAGCCCGCATGGTGGGCCCATCTGCCAGCTAAGATGGGCTCAAGGTCTGACACGTGTCCTATGGCTTCGGGCTCGGCCTCCTGCTATGGAGAGCTCCGGAGCTGCCACGTGCCCCACAACCAAGAGACCGGCTACCGATCAGAGGTGGCTCTGGGACTGCCACGTGTCCTGCGGTGCCGGACCCAACCTTTTGCCAGGCGGGGTCTCGGTGCCGCCACGTGCCTAGAGCTCCCGGACATCACTCCAATCCAATGAGGGCTCCGGCGCAGACACGTGTCCACGGGCTCCGGACCACCCCTCCCCTCCAGCGTGGGCTCCGGAGCTGCCACGTGTCCCGTTCCCAAGACTCCACCACTCCGCTGAAGCTAGCTCCGAGTGCGACATCTGCCAACAGCACCAAGTGATGGCCGTTGGCTTCAGGATTAAAGAAGAGCGTGGCCGGCCTTACTACACATTTAAGGCTCGTGTGTTTCCAAGGCAGACAATCCAGTGTATCCCGGTACAGGCGTGCATTGCAGCAGAGACCATTCGTGCGACACTCTGACGGCAGCAACCGTGCAGCACCGCGGGACAAGACGTATTACTACGGCCTACATCAAGCAACACTTAAGGAGGGCGATGTGACAAGGCGACGCACCCTACAGCTTCATCAAGTATGCTACTACTAGCAATGGGCGTTCTAGCCGTAGTAGGAGGTGCTGCCCATACCGGGGCCGCTTGTCAGGCCCCGGGCCCACTTGTAGGGCTGTCTAGCCTTGAGCTATAAAAGGACCAGACAACCAACAGGCAAAAGGATCCCGATTCTGATCCCTGAACTCATACAACTCTAATGTAAGCTCTCAAGCTCGAGCCACGCTTGGACTCCAATAAAGAAGAACCAACTCACCATGGACGTAGGGTATTACGCTCAGGCGGCCCGAACGACGTAAGTCCCTATGTTCATCGTACATCGTGACCTGACACTCAAATCCACTAAGCCCATCGTAAAAAAGAACCTCGCAGGCTGCTCTTGAATAGACCGGGTGAAGTGTCGTTGCAACACTTCGACATTTGGTGCGCCAGGTAGGGGGCTTTTTGTTTTTGAAGTTGTTCGTGCACCTCACGATGGTGAACGTCCAGTCTCTCGGAGGTTCTTCCTACCCTTCGCGTCACCAGCAGCGGGGGAGATCAGGAAGCCTCATCCCGCTCCAAAGCAGGTCAGACCGCTCCAGCAGCAGCCCCGGCAGCAACAGTGCCAGTCACCTCCCGGCGAACCCTCAGTTGCGGCGCCGTCGGTGACACCGACAGAAGCCAGCCCGTAGAGTGCGCTGCTAGCAGCTTGCACACTCCTCCACACCCCCTCGAGCGCAGGTGCTTCCCCATCTGCCGCTGAGCAGTGGCGCAATGACGTCGGCCATCTAGTCGTCGCCGCGCTCAACTCTCCGTGCCACTAGAGGCAGCGGCAAGGGCAGACACAGCTGTCGTCCCGTACCCTGACGGTGGACTATAGGACGACGGCAACCTGCTTGATGGCGACGTCCAGGCTCTCCACAGCAAACCTCAGAGCCAAGTTGGACCACCGCCGTCGGAAGGAAGATGGTTGCGTCACCATTGAGAGACAACGCGAGTAGCGTCGCAACCTTGGCACGGAGTATGGCACGGTGAGTGCCGCGCCTCCCGTCTACGTGGTCTAGAACCCCGTATCCCCAGGATCAGTGGGAGGATGCATGGCTCTGGCGCCACACCTCCATATGGCAATGTGGCCGTGCAAGTTCCGGACACATTTCCCAGAAAAGCTCGATGGGTCAGTCAACCCCGTCGAGTTTCTGCAGATCTACTCTACTGCCATTCTAGCTGCAGGAGGGGACGAGGCCGTCATGGCCAGCTACTTCCCCATGGCCTTGACCTGGACAGCCCGGTCATGGCTCATCAACTTACCCCAGGAGTCCATATCCTTTTGAGAAGAGTTGTGCCATCAGTTCACGGCCAAGTTCCGGAGTTCTACACCCTTCCAGGCATGGAGGTCGACCTCCACACCCTGCGACAGGAACTCGGAGAGTCGCTGCGTTCCTTCATCCAGCGGTTCTCTTAGGTTAGGAACACTATCCCCCACATCTCGAACACCTCTGTAGTGGTTGCCTTTAGACAGGGCGTGAGAGACAAGAAGATGCTCGAGAAGCTGGCCACGCACGACGTGCAGGATGTTTCGGAACTCTTCAGCCTGACGAACAAGTGTGCCACTGTGTGGCATGGGAAAGGCCAGTGAGTCTGGCACTAGAGCTGCCGCTCAAGGTGGTGGCAAGAAGAAGAAGAAGGCCAGTGGCGAGGACAAGTCGTTGGCCAGAGCCCCCACTACGGTAGTAGTAGCAGGTGCAGGGGGACGGGGGCTGCACACCAGCAAGCGTCCACGACAACCGTGCGATAGTGATGACGCAATCAGCGATGCCCAGTCCACAACTCCAAGCGGCACATTGCAAGCGAGTGCTGGGAGATCAGGAAGCTGGCGGAGCGCTTCCATGAGCTCCAGCACCAGTGCCAAGACGGTGCACCCTCCCGCCAACGGGAGGCCAAGCAGAAGGCTGACCCAGAGGTCAACAACGACCAAGAGATGGAGTTCTAGGACGCCAAGTGGGCGTAGAAGGTTTTCTACGATAAGGGGAAGGGATCCAACTCTGACTACAGCCCGGATGAGCGTCGAAAGACACTCCATGTCATGTACGGGGGGTCATGGGACTCCGCGTCCCAGCGAGACATCAAGACCCTCCGTCAGGAGGTTGCAGCAGTGGCTCCCTCCCCCAAGCCAGCTCCTCACCGTAAGTGGATGGAGACGCCCATCAGCTTCACCGTCTCCGACTGCCCGAAGAACATGGTAGCAGCCGGGTAGCTGCCGCTCATAGTCTCCCCGACCATAGCCAACGTGAGGCTCCACCACGTTCTGGTCGACGGTGGGGCGGGCCTCAACCTCATCAGTCTTTCAGCCTTCCAGAAGTTGCAGATTCCGATGACCAAGCTGGCCCCGTCGCGCCCACTCTCCGAAGTGGGCACATGGTCCATCCTTCCACGCGGTAGCATCTCCGCCCAGTGACATTCGGGACGCCTGATAACTACCGCACCGAGAGCGTCGTCTTCGACGTGGTGGAGGTCAACCTCCCCTTCAACGCCATCCTCGGCAGACCGACGTTGTACCAGTTCATGGCCGTAGCTCATTATGGCTACCTGGTGCTAAATATGCCGACCCCGAGTGGCGTCCTCAAGGTCTGAGCAGACCGTACTGCCGAAGTTGTGGCGCTAGAGAAGCTCCAAGCTTTGGCGGCAACAAAGGTGGAGGCCTCCGGGAGTGCTAGGACAAGAAAGGAGCCACCTAGCACCCGCCAACGTGGCTCGTCCTCCGAGCCCCACATCCAGCCCTCAAGAGCCGAGGAGGTCCTGGTCAAGGTCATTCAGATCAGCGAGGACGCTGACCACCCGCATTGCGGGAAACATGGGCAGCAAATAGGAACTCGCGCTCATCACCTTCCTCCGGGCTAACGTCGATGTGTTTGCTTGGCAACCATCACAAATGCCCGGGATCAATAGGGAGGTGATTGAGCACCATCTGAAGATCTACCCTAACGCCAAGCCAGTGATGTAGAAGCCTCAGAAGCAATCCATCGAGCAGCAGAACTTCATCCGTGAAGATATCAAGAAGCTGCTCGACACCGGCTTCATCCGAGAGGTCCACCATCCAAGATGGTTGGACAACCCTGTTGTGGTGCCCAAGTGAAAGTGCATCTAGGTAATCCCCGTGGGTTTTGGTTGATTGATGACAATAATTAAGATACTAATAAGTTTCTACTGAGTATGAGCACAGGTGTTTATCAAAGAAATGGATATGGAGTCTCTCAAGAAGCAAAAGGAAAAGAAGAAGACTTGAAAGAGTAGAAAATAGAATTTTCTATTAATTTTCACGTTTTCTAGTTGTGTGCAGGGTCTTCTCTTTTAGAGTGCTTGAGAATCATGAGAGAGCTCAAACGAAGGGTAGAAAGTTAGAATCATGAGACGAAGTAGTCATAGATGTGAAGAAAAGGGGAGACCGGACTTGTCCGGACCATAGGCCGGACTAGTCCGTTCGGACCCGGACTAATCCGTTTTGGAACGGATAAAGAGTCTCTGAGTCAGTTCGGACTTGTCCGTTCGAGGCCGGGCTAGTCCGTTGTTGTGTGAGTCTGAGCCGTTACGAGACTAAGTCTCAGAAGGCCGGACTAGTCCGTTAAGCAGACTAAGACACTTAAGTCCGGAGAAGAAGTCTCTGAGTGCCATCGGACTAGTCCGCTCCACAGGCCGGACTAGTCCGATATTTTCAGACTAGTCCGAATTAGGACGGAACAAAGGTTCCTGTGTGAGCTCGAACTAGTCCGAAGTTGGCTGGACTAGTCCGCAGCTCCAGTTTAGAGAGTTTTTAGACTAAATCTGGTAAGACCGGACTAGTCTGCCCTTGGGGCCGGACTAGTCCGCCCTTACCAGACTAGTCCGTTCTCATACGAAACAAAGGTTCCTGACTGAGATCGGACTAGTCCGCTCTTGGCCGGACTAGTCCGGGGTGTCATGACCGTTTGAGTCCAACGGTCACTAAACTTTAGTTGGTAGCCTTGTGACGTGAGTGGTCCCTCAAGAACGGACTAGTCCGGGGTTGGGACCGGACTAGTCCGGACTTTAGTTGGTAACGGCTAGATGACGGGATTTCTATAAAAGGAGACCCCCCGTCTGAGAATTGGAAAGACAACGACCTAAGCGCTGAAAACTCATTCCTAGAGCTCTTCTAAGCCTCTTTCCTCACCTTCTAGACCCCTAAGATTGGATCTTAAGGAGTTAGTGGTTTTGTGAGAGGAAAGACGTGGTAATCGACGTTTGAGCTTTCGGTTTGATTCCCTTGCACTCTAACTGTTATTTTGAGTTCTTAACAGTTATACTTTGAATTCTAGAACTACTTGGTTGGTGTAGGGAGCCTCAAGGTGTGAGTAGCCCCTAAGAGCATTGTATTCACATTTGATTGATAGTGAGAGAGCCCGGGCTTGATCTTGGTGATCGCTTGGTGAGGGAAGGGTTGGAAAAGACCCGGTCCTTGGTGGACTCCTCAACGAGGACGTAGATTCGTGTGTGGAATCGAACCTCGGGATAAATCGTGTCTCTTGGTTCCTCTACTATCTTACTTGCTAACTAGAATTACTTGTTAAGCTTTCATTGTGTTAATGCTCGCAAATTGTTCTACTATTTCGCAATCTAATCATTCTCAACTAATTAGTGATATCATTTGACTACCATATATTTTCCGCTCAAACAAACTTAAAAGGAAACCTAAAACGCAAATTTATACTTAGACCGGACTAGTCCGACCTCAGACCGGACTAGTCCGACCTGCTTCAGGTTTTATCCGCTGTTTGCTATAATTTCAGGTTTTATTAGCCTATTCATCCCCCTCTAGGCAACTTTCAATTGGTATCACAGCCTAACTCTCCACAAAGCTTAACCGCTTGGAGAGGAGATGGGGGACAAGGTCGGTAGCCAAATTGATCTCAACAAGGGAAAAGGAGCAAGTACGAGCAACTTTGAAGAACAAGGTTCTAACCCGCCTCCAGTGGTTACTCCTCCACAAGACGTTTCAAGCTCAGAAGAAGATGAAGAAGTTCTTCGTCTCATGGCACTCCTCAAAAAGAAGAAGGAGGAGGCTAAAAAGAAAAAGAAGGAGAAGTTGGAGAAGAAGTTCAAGAGTAGTCAACAAGACTACTCGTGATATCCTTTTAACTATGAACGTCTAAATTCTAATTCTAGTTATTTATCAATCTCTCTAGGCAAACCACCTCACTTTGATGGAACTAACTATACAATGTGGAAACACAACATGAAGTTGCATCTAATTTCCTTGAACCCAAGTCTTTGGCATGTGGTATGTACAAGTATAGATATCCTCGAAGACGAGGATGAACTCACCCTAGAACAAGAACAACAAATCCATCGCAATGCACAAGCAGTAGCCATGCTCAACTCATCTCTAAGCATTGAAGAATTTAACATGGTAGATGGGTTGGAGCTCGCCAAAGATATTTGGGACACTCTCAAGATCGCACATTAAGGAAACCGATCCGTGAGGGAAGCTAAGATTGAGATGATAGAAGGAGAGCTTGGAAGGTTCGCCATAGAAGAAGGCGAAACACCTCAAGAAATGTACAACCGACTCAAAACTCTTATCAACAAGAGTCAGGCGTACGGATGCAAGAAATGGAATGACCATGAGGTGGTCAAAATAATGATAAGAGCATTTATGCCTCGCAATGTGACCCTATGCACCTTAATCCGGAAAAGTCCAAACTTTCACTTGATGACTCCGGATGAAGTGCTAGGGAAGATCATTAACCACAAGATGATGGAAAAGGAAGCCCAACACGTTAATGACCTAGCCAAGATCACTTCATCCAAGAAGAAGGGTATTGCTCTCAAGGCCACATCCAAGTCCAAGGCAAAAGAAACACAACTCACAAGTGAAGATGAAGAAAGTGATGATGAGAGCACGGACATGGATGATGAAGAAATGACATTCTTCATCAAAAGATTCAAAAGGTTGATGAGGAGAAGGAGAAGCCATCACTATGAGAACAAGAGCAAAGACAAGGGTAAGTCAAGAACAAAGAAGACTTGCTACAACTGTGGAGAACATGGGCATTTCATTGTGAACTGCCCCCATAGCAAGGAAGATGACAAGAGAAAGAAGAAGGATGGGAAGCCTCAAGATAAGAAATTCTTCACAAAGAAGAAGACGTATGGACAATCCCACATTCGAGAAGAATGGGACTCAAATGAAGAATCCTCCTCCGAAGATGAAGAAAAAGTGGCAACCGTAGCCATCACGAGGCCAACCATGAAGAAATCACTCTTGCCAAACAAGGGTGATTGGAAGAGACGAAGTCACACATGCCTCATGGCAAAGGAAGGAAAGCGCAAGGTAATGTCTAAACCTTCTAAGTTACATATTGAAGATGATAGTGACTTTGATAGTAGTAGTGAAAACGAATTCATGTTTAAAGGATTAAACAAAAAGGCTATAGCTAAAATAAAAATGTTATAGGATGAAATATTTGAACAAGAAGAGCTTCTCAATCAACAAGAAGAATTGCTTATTCTTGAAAAGGAAAGAAACCTTGAGATTGAGAAACTCCTTGAACTTAAGAGAGAAAAGAGTAGAACACTTAAAAGTGAACTTGCCATGAGCAAGGAGACTTGTGTTCAGCTTAAAAGTGAGAATGTAGCACTTCAAGAAGAACTTGTAAGTTTAACCAAAGCTCACAAGAATCTTGAAGCACAACTTGACTCACTTAAGTCAAGTGTCTCAACCAATTCATCCTCCAAAAACTCTCTCTCAACAAATATAGAATCCAACACTAAAACTTGTAAATGTGCTAGCATTGTCTTAAACTTAAAAAATGAGCTCAAAGAGGCACAAAGCAAGAATACACACAAGAGTGGGATCTTTGATAAGGAAAAAATCAAATATGCACGTAGTGCATACTTAATCACAAGATCTCCATTCATCAAAGATGGACTTGGTTATACTAGGGGAGGAAAGCAAAACGCTAGAATCCTTAAAAACAATAGCAAATGCGTAGCCTTCGTGAAAGAAAACTCAATTCAAGACAAGAGTGACAATCTTGCATATACCTCACATGAAATTACCAAAAATGTAAAATCTATAGTATTTCATAATTTTGATGCATCTTATATTCTTATGAAAAGAAAGTATGGTAAAGTTTATGCAAAATATGTTGGGCCACTCCACAAGAGTCCAAAAACTTGTGTGTGGGTGTCCAAATGCCTAGTAACTAACCTCAAAGGACCCAACCAAGTTTGGGTACCTAAGAGCAAAGTTTAAATTGTTTTGCAGGCCTACTCCTCCGGTGGCACTAAATGGGTGCTAGATAGTGGGCGCACTAACCATATGACCGGAGAGAGAAAAATGTTTGTCGAGTATGAAGAAAATGATGATCCAAATGAAGGCATCTATTTTGGTGACAACAGCCAAGGAGGGGTACTCGGTATTGGTAAAATTGCAATCTCTTCTCAACACTTTCTTTCACATGTTCTCCACGTTGAATCACTGGATTATAACCTATTGTCCATATCTCAACTATGTGAGAAAGGCTATAATTGCTTGTTTACTAATGAGGATGTGACCGTCTCTAGAAGAAGTGATAACTCGATTGCCTTTAAGGGTGTGTTAAAGGGAAATCTTTACTTGGTGGATTTTTCCACAGATAAAGCTCAGCTTGACACATGCTTAATAGCAAAAACCAACATGGGATGGCTGTGACATAGAAGACTAGCCCATGTTGGAATGAGGAACTTACAAAAACTTCTAAAGGGGGATCACATCCGTGGACTAAAAGATGTTGTTTTTGAAAAGGGTAGACCATGTAGTGCGTGCCGAGCAGGAAAGCAAATTGGAACAACTCATCCCGCCAAGAATGTGATGACAACAACAAGACCATTGGAGATGCTTCACATGGACCTCTTCGGCCCTGTCACCTATATAAGCATTGACAGTAACAAGTATGGTCTTGTAATTGTTGATGATTATTCTCGTTTCACTTGGGTATTTTTCTTGCATGATAAGGGAGAAACTCAAGGTATCCTCAAGAAGTTCTTGAGGAGAGCTCAAATGAGTTTTTCTCAAAAATCAAGAAGATAAGGAGTGACAATGGTTCTGAATTCAAGAACACTCAAGTAGAAGAATTTTTGGATGAAGAGGGCATCAAACATGAGTTTTTAGCCCCTTATACTCCCGAACAAAATGGGGTGGCTGAAAGGAAGAACTGAACACTCATAGAGATGGCAAGAACCATGCTCGATGAATACAAGACCTCGGATCGATTTTGGGCAGAGGCAGTCAACACCGCTTGTCATGCTACAAACCGCCTCTACCTCCATCGACTTTTGAAGAAAACCTCATACGAGCTCCTAACCGGTAACAAACCCAATATCTCCTACTTTCGAGTTTTTAGAAGTAAATGCTATATTCTCAACAAGAAGCCTAGGATTTCAAAGTTTGCTTCGAAATCCGATGAAGGTTTCCTACTTGGTTATGACTCAAACACCTATGCTTATCGTGTCTTCAACAAAACCTCCGGGTGCGTTGAAATTGCACGTGACGTGGTGTTTGATGAAACTAATGGCTCCCAAGCGGAGCAAGTTGATCAATGTGTATTAGATGAAGAAGAAGCACCAAGTGAAGCACTAAGAAGAATGGGACTTGGAGAAGTCCGTCCCCAAGAAAATGTAGGACAAGATGCTACAATCTCATCACAATTGGCACCTCTCACTCAACATCAAACTCAAGCACCCCAAGATCAAGACGGTCAGTTTGAAGAAGGAGAAAATCGAAATCATGATGTTGATCAAGGGGGAGAAGAAGAAGAAAACCACTCAAAAAAATCAAGTGCCTCACCCAAGGGTTCATCAAAGCATTCAACGAGATCACCCCGTTGATAACATCCTTGGAGATATCACAAAAGGGATGCACTCAAGGATCCGGATTGGGTGGTAGCTATGCAAGAAGAGTTAAACAACTTTACAAGAAATCAAGTATGGGAGCTAGTGAAAAGACCAAATGCAAAAGTGGTAGGCACCAAGTGGGTGTTCCACAACAAGCAAGACGAACACGGAGTGGTGACGAGAAATAAGGCCAGACTTGTGGCAAAGGGATATGCTCAAGTCGAAGGTTTGGATTTCGATGAAACCTTTGCTCTCGTAGCTAGGCTTGAGTCTATTTGTATTCTATTAGCCTATGCTACTCACCATGATTTTAAACTCTATCAAATGGATGTAAAAAGTGCCTTCCTAAACGGTCCAATCAAGGAGGAGGTGTACGTGGAGCAACCACCCGACTTTGAAGACCAAGAGTATCCTGATCATGTGTTTAAGTTGCATAAAGCTCTCTATGGCCTCAAATAAGCTCCTAGAGCTTGGTATGAGTGTCTTAGAGACTTTCTCATTGATAATGGCTTTAAGATAGGCAAAGCAGATTATACACTCTTAACAAAGAATGTATACAACGATCTCTTTGTGTGCCAAATATATGTCGATGACATTATATTTGGTTCTACTAACAATTCTTTTTGTAATGAGTTTAGTAAGATAATGACAGATAGGTTTGAGATGTCCATGATGGGAGAGTTGAAGTTCTTCCTCGGATTTCAAGTCAAGCAACTCAAGGAAGGCACGTTCATTAGTCAAACCAAGTACACACAAGACATACTCAAGAAGTTCGACATGGACAAATCAAAACCTATCAAGACACCAATGGAAACAAATGGGCACCTTGACCTCAATGAAGATGGACCAAGCGTGGATCAAAAGGTATATCGCTCTATGATTGGCTCATTACTTTATCTTTGTACATCTAGGCCCGATATCATGCTTAGTGTATGTTTATGTGCAAGATTTCAAGCATCACCTAAAGAATGTCATTTAACAGCCGTTAAAAGGATCCTAAGATATCTAGTTCACACACCTAACCTAGGACTATGGTATCCAAAGGGATCTAAGTTTAATCTCATCGGATACTCCGATGCGGATTACGCCAGATGTAAAATAGATAGAAAAAGCACCTCAGGGACTTGTCAATTTTTGGGTAGGTCGCTAGTATCATGGTCATCTAAGAAACAAAACTCCATTGCTCTCTCCACAGCTGAGGCGGAGTATGTCGCAGCCGGGAGTTGTTGTGCTCAACTTCTTTGGATGCGACAAACTCTAAGGGATTATGATCATAATATGAACCACATTCCACTCCTTTGTGACAATGAGAGTGCCATTAAGATAACCCACAATCCCGTTGAGCAATCTAGGACCAAACATTTAGGCATCCGGCATCACTTTTTGAGAGATCATTCTATAAAGGGGGACATAGCTATCTCACATGTAAGAACTGAAAAACAACTAGCCGATATTTTCCCCAAACCACTAGATGAAAAACGATTTTGTGAACTTCCAAATGAGCTGAATATACTAGACTCTAGGAATGTGAGTTGAAAAGTCGTGCAAATAGAAGGTCTCAAAATTCTTCCACAACTTTCAAAAATGTGCACGATTGTAAAAAACTTGTTCCTCCTCTATTTCTTCTCTCATATTATTTTGAGCTATATTGTGGTCATCATGTAATTGTGTGTTCAATATATATATATTTATATATGGACCATATAGCAGGTGCAAGTAAATTCACCGCAAACAAAGGCAAAATTCTAATATATAAGAATTTTTTAGACTTTAAGAGCCGGACTAGTCCGACCTAGAGGCCGGACAAGTCCGGGCATCTTAAGAAGTCCGAGATGCAGCGGACAAGTCCACAACGGACTAGTCCGCCCGGCACCCGGACAAGTCTGGACGAGAGACTAGTCCGGACCTAGTCCGACAGACCGGACTAGTCCGGACTGAGAACCGAACTAGTCCGGCCCCTGGAGACTTAACCTCCAAGGGTCGGGCTGACCCCCTCCCTCTCCCTCATTCACCTCCACTCCACTTCTCTCCTCCAAAACTCGCCCCCATTGGCGATTTTGGAGTCCCCCCTCAAATCTCTCGAAGGCATCCTCGATTCAAGGCTTGTGGAGTGCGGGGAACTCTTCTCCGACCATCTCCGCTCCTTCGAACCACGGGTTTCATCAAATTTCTTCACTCTAAGGTACTTTTTAACCTAGCCTTGACTTTTCACAGAAATCTTATTTCTAGGACATACCTTTAGTACCTTAGGGCTTCTCTGAGATTCCTATACCATATTCTTTCAATCCCCCATAGTATTGCGACTACTTTGCTGAATTAGTAATCAAATCACCTCAGTTAGGATTTAAAACTGTAGGGTCCGAACTAGTCCGGACTCCAACCGGACAAGTTCGGCCAGAGCGGACTAGTCCGCCTCCTGCCCGGACAAGTCCGGCTGATACAGTCTTAGCCCCTAACTTTGGGGTTGTAAACTAATTCAAACACAATGCTCCATCAGCTAAATACTTCTTTTCTCACCAGATCATGTCAGGACCCAGCGACAGTCCTCTTCCAAACCCCGAGGCCGAAGCGGCTCGCCAAGCCGCTTATCATGCGGTAGCCAAGGCAGAGGCAGGAGAGCCTGCTGCAAGGGAGGCTCGGACAAAGAAACGGGCTGACAGGGAAGCACAAGCCTCTCAGTCCGTTGATCCTCCAAGGAGGAAGAGGCTGGTAGCCCTGAAAGACAAACAACATGCCGAGCCCCAAAAATCGACCCAAGACAAAGGAAAAGGCAAAGCAGCTGATCCTCCCAGGAAAAAGGCCTTAGCCAACAGGGGACTCGTCATTCGTGACAACCCTAGACGGGGAAGGGAAAATCCCCCACAGGGACCTGTTGGGCCTCTTGAAATGGCACCTCCTATGCACAACCCAAACCGCCAACCCAATTTGGCAAGTGCAACCTTCAAGGGGAATGGAGCCGACAAAGCCAGAAGGTTCCGGGAAGAGGATGTTTATAAGTATGAGAAGTCCACACCAGACCCTTGCTTCTGGTGTGACTTCCATTGTGACTACTAATGGCTTGTCTATCTCCCAATGAAGACATCGGTAGTTGATGCTCAGTGGGTGGACTGGCCATATATGGCAAACAAGAAGCATCAAGCTTTTGATGCAGTAATTGAAGCAACAGAACGCCATGGGATCAAGGACTTGATGGCCTTTCAGTATGATTGGAACATTGAGCTCATAGTCCAGTTTTACACCACCTGCTACTTCCACACCTATGGAAACAGGAAAATCACTTGGATGACAAATGGTGTGGTTTACTCTTGTCCTATATGATGAGTTTGCTCGAATCCTTGGACTTGGGGAGCACTTGAACTATGAGATCATAGTTCACAATGAGAGAACCTTGGGAAAGGATGAATTGGACTTCATGTATCCTTCATATCTCTCCTATGAGGCATCCTCAACCCACAACATCAAACCCTTTTTTGGAGTGTTGAACAGGATTCTAAGAAAGACTCTAGCTTCAAAAGATGGAGATGCGGGATGATACAGGGATATCTCAGAAACCTGTTGAAGCTGCTCAATGAAGAAGAGAGATTCAATGTCTTTGACTACATATACAACGACATCTTCAACATCTCCCACACCCAAAACAGATCTTGTGGCTATGCACCATACATCATGTGCATGATAGAAAAAGTCACAGTACTGGAATTTGCTAAGGATGTGAAGCACAGGAAGCTACGTCCTCAGATGCCGACTCCTCTTCCTCACCCTCCTGCATCCTTGGGCAGGAGCTCCACTGCAGCTCCATCCTCCTCTGCCGAACCATCCGTCCCTCCATCATCGATTGGCTCCTCTAGTGAACTGCCCAAAATTTTCAAGGCTATATTCTCCTCGTGCTGGAAGGTGGAAGTTCGCACGCAGAAAATGAAGCAACGCCAAGAGAAGTATCTCAAGGCCATGTGCGACAAGATGGAGATACCTGTGTCTCCACCGTCATCAGGTGATGACGAAGTGACAGAGTTTCCCACTCTCACGGAGGACGAGCTTGCCTACTTTGGATCCTCCTCAGCTGCTGCTCCTACCTCCCACACTCATCACGAGGATGACAATGAAGATGAAGATGAAGATGAGGATGAGGACGAGGAGACTCAAAGTGAACAAGACGAAGATCAAGAAGATAGTGATTAGATTTTCTCCTTTTTTTTCTTTCCCTTTTTTGGTGCCTTGATGCCAAAGGGGGAGAGAATAAGAGGGAGTAGTCTAGTCATAGTCTTGCTCTTTAAACACTCATTTTATGATGGTTTGTAATAACTATGCCACATTATGCCACATTATGTTATGACTATGCTATTTTATGTCTTCATATTATGCCATATTGAAATATGTTTGCTCGTAAATATTATATCTTTCTAAATGCGGTTACTGCTTACATCACACTTAGTCACCCCACCATAACACATGTAAGTATGAAATTCCCAAAGAACTCACTCTTGTGCATATTTTCCTTGATAATTCATTGTGCACACATCTAGGGGGAGTAAATCATACACACAAGTGTTATGAAAACAATCTACTATATCTATCTATCGAAAATCTTAATGAGTTGTCATCAATCACCAAAAAGGGGGAGATTGAAAGTGCATCTAGGTAATCCCCGTGGGTTTTGGTTGATTGATGACAAAAAATAAGATACTAATAAGTTTCTACTGAGTATGAGCACAGGTGTTTATCAAAGAAATGTATATGGAGTCTCTGAAGAAGCAAAAGGAAAAGAAGAAGACTTGAAAGAGTAGAAAATAGAATTTTCTATTAATTTTCACATTTTCTAGTTGTGTACAGGGTCTTCTCTTTTAGAGTGCTTCAGAATCATGAGAGAGCTCAAACGAAGGGTAGAAAGTTAGAATCATGAGACGAAGTAGTCATAGATATGAAGAAAAGGGGAGACCGGACTTGTCCGTACCATAGGCCGGACTAGTCCGTTCGTACCCGGACTAATCTATTTTGGAACGGATAAAGAGTCTCTGAGTCAGTTCGAACTTGTCCGTTCGAGGCCGGGCTAGTCCGTTGTTGTGTGAGTCTGAGCTGTTATGAGACTAAGTCTCAGAAGGCCGGACTAGTCCGCTAAGCAGACTAAGCCGCTTAAGTCCGGAGAAGAAGTCTCTGAGTGCCATTGGACTAGTCCGCTCCACAGGCCGGACTAGTCCGATCTTTTCAGACTAGTCCGAATTAGGACGGAACAAAGATTCCTGTGTGAGCTCAGACTAGTCCGAAGTTGGCTGGACTAGTCCGCAACTCCAGTTTAGAGAGTTTTTAGACTAAATCTGGTAAGTACGGACTAGTCCGCCCTTGGGGCCGGACTAGTCCGTTCTCATACGGAACAAAGGTTCCTGACTGAGATCGGACTAGTCCGCTCTTGGCCGGACTAGTCCGGGGTTTCATGACCGTTTGAGTCCAACGGCCACTAAACTTTAGTTGGTAGCCTTGTGACGTGAGTGGTCCCTCAAGAACGGACTAGTCCGGGGTTGGGACTGGACTAGTCCAGACTTTAGTTGGTAATGGCTAGATGCCGGGATTTCTATAAAAGGAGAGCCCCCGGCTGAGAATTGGAAAGACAACGACCTAAGCGCTGAAAACTCATTCCTAGAACTCTTCTAAGACTCTTTCCTCACCTTCTAGACCCCTAAGATTGGATCTTAAGGAGTTAGTGGTTTTGTGAGAGGAAAGACGTGGTGATCGACGTTTGAGCTCTCGGTTTGATTCCATTGCACTCTAACTGTTATTTTGAGTTCTTAACAGTTGTACTTTGAATTCTAGAACTACTTGGTTGGTGTAGGGAGCCTCAAGGTGTGAGTAGCCCCTAAGAGCATTGTATCCACATTTGATTGATAGTGAGAGAGCCCGGGCTTGATCTTGGTGATCGCTTGGTGAGGGAAGTGTTGGAAAAGACCCGGTCCTTGGTGGACTCCTCAACGAGGACGTAGATTCGTGTGTGGAATCGAACCTCGGGGTAAATCGTGTCTCTTGGTTCCTCTACTATCTTACTTGCTCACTAGAATTACTTGTTAAGCTTTCATTGTGTTAATGCCCGCAAATTGTTCTACTATTTCGCAATCTAATCATTCTCAACTAATTAGTGATATCATTTGACTACCATATATTTTCCGCTCAAACAAACTTAAAAGGAGACCTAAAATGCAAATTTATACTTAGACCGGAATAGTCCGACCTCAGACCGGACAAGGGGCCTGCTTCGGGTTTTATCCGCTGTTTGCTATAATTTCAGGTTTTATTAGCCTATTCACCCCCCTCTAGGCAACTTTCACCAAGGCTAGCAGGACGATTCGGATGTGCATCGACTACACCAGCTTGAATAAGTCATGCCCTAAGGACCCCGAGCACATCACGAGGACGGGGCACGTCGCCCGGGAATCACATTGGGTGGTGCCGTGTTATGCGGCACCCAACAACACATATATAAGGAACAATGTATCACATAAATCAAAGTGGAAGCTTACAAGTGTTCTTTGTAAATAATGTACCTAAATTGACTACAGCGGAAATCTATAACCAGCTCACGTCGAGTAACTAAGAAGCACCCGAGAAGAGGTCCAGCCCATGGACTTCTCTCGCTAGCAACACGAAGACATGGCAGCGGCTAGGTTCTCCAAGTGTGACATGACTCGGAAGTTCCCGAGTCTCACTGGACAACCTTCTTTATAGCGTCGAGGTTTACCTGCAAAACCACTTATATAGCAAGAGTGAGCACAAAGGCTCAGCAAGACTTAACCGTCTCTCCTAAAGCATGCAACTCTACATGAGGGTAACTTAAGACCTAATCCTATAATTTGCGAAAAGACTCGCCTACGAGTTCATCCTTAACTTTCAGATTTTATCCATAATAGTAGTGACCTTGCGCCCAGCAACATTGGAACTCCACAATCAAACAAGAAACACTTCATTCCAATGTTACTTGTCCCAAGGTGGAAAATAACTTTAGTTTGCTCTATCACTACTTCAAACATGGTTTTCATGCAATTTACAATTATCATAACAGCATTTAAAACTTTGCAAACTATTTCCACACATCTTGATTACTACGTCACAACACAGAGAGCAAGTGGTAATCAATAACCGCGATGGACGGTGATTCGAATCAAACACTACCCGGATAACTCGACACATATGCCCGCCTCTGAAGACCCAACTCTGGCGTCCTTCATTACGTCGTATGTGGCAACCTTTCGTAGGACACTAGACTGTAGAACCGGTCGCGCCGTCTCGGGCTCATGTGGTATGCCTCTACAATCCAGTGAACCTGGTACATCGGTTTCCTGGTTCCCATATATCAGTAAGCATCTGGTACACAACTCAAAACTTGCTCAGCAGGGCTGCACACGCTTCGGTCCTTAACTGACACAGGCAGAGCTACTCGACCAAGACCTCGTCTTGTCGCTGCCTAACCCCACTGCCCGGTCTCATCTTTAGAAATGTAAACTTTAGTTTGCTTCCTTCCCCAACCACACTTATGATATTCTGAACTATAACTCGCGAGTAGATTCCAACTACTCGTCTTGTACCAGATGTCATAGCCTATTTAGCACGGCCTTATTCTACAGCGATGAAACCATTCTACCCTTGATCCCTGGGTTATTTTTGGTCATGCAAGTGGAGTATAAAACCTCCTTGACCTAATGCACATACAAACTTTTACCCATAGTAGTGAACAAAGTAAAAATTTTAGAAAACAACTTAAATGTAAACCGGGGCTTGCCTTGGTTTTGCAGATGACTAAAGTCAGATAATATGGGGTTAGTTGCTGATGTCTTGAAGTTCAACTCCTGTCCTTCTTGCTCCTTGATCCAAGCTCAACTTCTCCTTCTTCACTTTCCACGTTTTATCACTACACGTTATGAATATGCATACATGTTTAATTATAAAACTTTTGCTAACAAGTGCTAAAGACAAGTTTAAAACTGGAACTCTGTTTAAGAATTTAAAATGACACTGGAGGTGGTGGTTTGGGTGTGTGTTTAAGCACTATCATCAAGTGAGAAGTGAGGTTCATCACTTGGGTGGTGATCACCTAATTGGTTGAACAGAACACTACTGATCCAGGGCTCCAATGGAGCTGGAAATTTTCTTGTGAGTTCCTTGTCACAAGAAAGTCCTATGGACCAAAATTCAGAATATTTCACTAAGTAGATCATCCAGAACAATTCCCTAAGCATTTAGGAAAAAAGGAATTAATTCTAAATAAATTTGCATTTTAATGCAAATTCAAGTGAACCACAATTTCAAACATAGCTCAGAGAGTATGCCTGAATTTTCCTAGGATTTTTGGAGCTAAGGAATGCCCAGAACAGAATTTTCAAGTTTTGGAAATTCTCTGAAAATGTTTCTGTACTCATTTGAATATAGAAACTTGAAATCAGAATTAACCCAACTAAATGAACTCCAAATGAGCTGAAACTTTTACAGGAATTTCCTAACATCCTAAAGAACATTCTGGCAAAAGTTGGGGATTTTTGGATGAACAAAACTCCCTCTAAAATTTGTTTCCTGAAAAGTTTTAAAGAATTCTCCAGAATTGTCTATTGATTTCCATGCAAATTGGGCTGCATAGTTGGATATAGTTTTTCATCCTTAATCCAACCTAATTTGAATCACTAAATTTGGAGCTTCCTAGCAAAAGTTATGAGGTTCTAAAGTTTAAATTGTATTTGGAAATTCTGTTTAAAGTCAAATGAAGGTTTGAGTCACTAACAGCATGGTCCCACCGTGTCATCTCCTACCTCCAGCCAGAGCTGCTCTGTTTCTCAACTGAGGTGGTGTTCTCCGGTGAGCCTCGCCGTCCTTGCTCCCCTAGCCATATTTGCCCCTGATTTCTGCCGCTAGGGCCTAAGATTGCATGAGAAACAAATTGGTGAGGTCATCCAGCTGAAACAGCCCGGGAAACCTGACCCAACGATGGCAGCGGCCCCCTCGACTCCGGCGAGATCGTGCTCCATATAGTAGGCACCAAATTTTGCGCCACTTTGTCCTAGAGAATCAGTGGAGTATGGAGATCACCGTTCTAAATGCAAATCAGCAAGAAATCAATTGGAAATCACCTCTCCACGGAGAGCTAGGGTTGCAGCAGTTTTGTAATGGGGAAAAATAGAAATTCCGATTCTATGGTGCATAATCTTTGGTGGAACTCGATTCTACAGCTTCACAACAGAGTCGAGAAGATATGATAGGATGTAATTGAGCCTTAAAGCTTGCTGTAGAAAGAAATCCCGAAATTACAGAGAGGTTGTTCAAAAGTGCTCACCAACGGAATTTCGTAGAGAACTCAACGATTGTTTGATGAAAGGAAAATTAATTTCGCATGCAGATACTAGACACCAAGGCGCACAGAAAACTCTAAGGGGTGAGGATTGAAAACGCCTGGTTGATGCTGTCCACGTGAGCCAATTGCTTCAGTGGTGTGGTGGTCGCTGTGAGGAGGAAACAATGGGGTTGTGCGCTTCTGCAACCGACGACCAAAAAGGGCTTGATATATGTGACGGCAAAGCAGGTCTCCAGCGCTGCAAAGGAGCTCGGAGGTGGCAGCCTCGCTGCCCTCCGGTGGAGGCTCTGCCGAGCAGAGCACCGGGTGCTCTGTTTCTGGCCAGTTTCTTGCCTGACAGGTGGGGCCTCCTTCAATTTTCATCACATCCTCTCTTATTTGTGGTCTAAACTACCCTTAAAATATCTGAGTTTTGTATTTGGCATTGAATTCAAACTTAATCATCAGAATTGATCACTGGTTTGAATTTAAACTGAATTTGAATATACAATTTATATTCAGAAGATTTGCTATATGAATCTGAATTGATTTCTTGCTCAAAAGTTGATGAAAATTGGTAGGGTGGATGAAAAGAATATGAGTCATCAAATTGTGCTTCCAAACTTGCCAAGTGATCAAGTTTATTTTGGAAATTCAAATTTGATTTGAATTTCCTTCTTTGTCGGGGCTCAAATTATTAATCAAACATGTTTCAAATTTTAGAGACCATTGACCTCAAGGTTAACTCAAAACCTCAGCAATCTACTTGGCATATTCACAATGAAAACTTGGGGTGATATCAAAATTGAATAAGTTCAGCTCTGAAATCATTATTTCCAATGAAATTTGAAAGCCTCTTTGACATGAATATCAAAGTACCTCCAAATTTTCTCAAAATTTTCCATCCCACTATTGTGGACCTGCGGAATTTAAATATGCAATCAGATTTTTGAGTTGGCCACTGCAAATAGGAATTCTGAACCAACAGTTTATAATCCGATTCCTAAACTTTCCATTACACATGGGGCCTCACATATGTGGTTTTAAACCACCTATGGTCCAAGCCTATAATGACCATAAGCTTGTTTAAGAAGAACTATCATGTGTATTATCATTTGTGGAAAAGTTTGAACAAGTCCCAATTCATGAATTTAGACTCAGCTTTATTCACATCACAAGTTTTCCATTTAAAAGTTTTGGGACTTTTATATTCCTCCCCCTTAACAAGAATCTCGTCCCGAGATTCATGATTAAGAACAACGTGGGGAGGGCGACTATTGAATATAAGAATCTAATAACTCCGGATGATTACGTTGTAAATACTTCTCTCTTTCCCATGTAGCTTCGTCGGACGTGTGATTTTCCCATATCACCTTGAAAAATCGCAACGTCCGGTTCCTGGTCTCGCGAGTCTTTTCATCGATTATCCGGGTTGGATGCTCAACATAAGTGAGGTCCGGCTTCAAATCTGCTATGTCTCCCGTGAGAATCTCCGTTGGAACTTTCAAACACTTCCGCAACTGAGATATGTGGAAGACGTTATGAACTCCGGCTAAGGCTGCCGGTAGCTCCAAACGGTATGCCACGGGTCCACACCTTTCAATGACGATGAAGGGACCGATAAAACGTGGAGCTAATTTTCCTTTCACTCCGAATTGGTGAATGCCCTTCAGAGGAGATACGCGGAGGTATACATGGTCCCCAACATGGAAATCCAGAGGACGACGTCTCCTATCCGCATAGCTCTTTTGTCTGGACTGAGCGACTTTCAGATTTGCTTGAATAAGCCTTCCCCGCTCTTCAGCTTCATTTACGAGATCAACCCCGTAAATCACTCTCTCGCCAGATTCACACCAGTTCAAGGGTGTGCGGCACTTCCGGCCGTAGAGAGCTTCATACGTTGCCATTTTGATGCTCGCTTGATACCCATTGTTATAAGCGAATTCCGCCAACGGTAGATGATCGTCCCATCCTTTACCGTGGTGAATGGCACATGCTCAAAGCATATCTTCGAGAACTTGATTCACCCTCTCCGTTTGCCCATCGGTTTGTGGGTGATATGCAGAGCTTCTAATCAATTTGGTTCCCAGTGAGGCATGCAACTGCTCCTAGAAACGAGCAATGAACAATGCGCCTCGATCGGAGATGATCGTCTGGGGAACTCCATGTAGGCATAGTATTCTTGCAATATATAGCTACACATACTTTTTCGCATGGTATCCCGTATGCACCGGGATGAAATGCGCTGACTTGGTTAACCGATCCACGATTACCCAAACCGAGTCATGCTTATTAGCCGTGAGAGGTAGTCCAACAATAAAGTCCATACTAATATCCTCCCACTTCCATGCCAGAACACTTAGCGGTTGTAGGGTCCCCACCTTCTTCATGTGGTCGGCTTTAACTCGTCAACACGTATCACATTCTGATACGTATTTAGCAACCTCCCTCTTCATCCAGGTCCACCAAAATTTGGTCTTCAGTTCTTGGTACATCTTGTTGCTGCCCGGATGAATAGAAGATTTGGATAAGTGAGCCTCATCCAAAATTTTCTTCCGCAGTCTCATATCACGGGTTACGACTATACGGTCCTTGAACCATAGGGTGTCCTCATCATCTAACCGGAAACATTTCATCTCCCTGTTCTTCAATCTCCTTCTGATATGAGCCATGCCCTTGTCTTTCTTTTGAGCTTCCATGACCTCCTCTCTTATTGTAGGTATGAGAGCCAGATTATGTAAAGCTCCATATGGAACCAAGTAAAGACTTGGTTCTTCCTCTTCCATCGGCGTAATGGTCAGGTTATGAATATGAGACTTCCGGCTGAGTGCATCGGCAACCACATTTGCCTTGCCCGAATGATAATGAATTCCAATCTCATAGCCCTTGATCAGCTCCAACCATCGCCATTGTCGCATATTCAACTCTTTCTGATAGAATATGTACTTCAAACTTTTGTGGTCGGTGTAGAGATGAACCAGATTTCCCAAGAGGTAATGTCTCCACATCTTCAAAGCTAATACCACGGCAGCAAGTTCGAGATCATGAGTTGGATAATGTTGCTCATGATTCCGTAACTGTCGTGATCCATATGCGACCATGCGTCCTCCTTGCATGAGTACACAACCAAGCCCGATGCCGGACGCATCAAAATAAACATCAAAAGGCTTGGTTGTATCCGGTTGAGCTAGAACCGAGGCTGTTGTGAAGTGTTTCACCAACGCTTGAAAAGCTTCCTCACATGGCTTGCTCCAATCATATTTGATGCCCTTTTTCAGTAGCTCCGTCATAGGTTTGGAGATTTTTGAGAAGCCCTGGATGAACCTCCGATAATATCCCGCCAAACCTAAGAAGCTACGAACTTCATGGACTGATGTTAGAGACTTCCACTTCAGCACTTGTTCAACCTTGCTTGGATCAACAGCAATGCCTTCCGCTGAAATAATATACCCAAGAAATGGCACTTGGTTGATACAGAATTCACATATTTGCATAGAGCTTGTGATCTCTTAGTCGTTGGAGCACAATATGCAAATGTTTAGCGTGTTCCTCTTCAGATTTGGAATAGACCAAGATGTCGGAACACCGAGTTCATAAGATACATAAAGTGAGCCGGAGCATTGGTCAACCCAAATGACATGACAAGATAGTCATATAGTCCATATCTTGTCGAGAATGCTATTTTCGGGACATCTTCCGCTCGAATTTTAATTTGATGATATCCCGACCTTAAGTCCATCTTGGAGAAGACTTTAGCACCCACTAGCTGATCGAAGAGGATATCAATTCTTGGTAGTGGATACTTGTTCTTTATTGTCACAACATTTAAAGGACGATAATCGACGGATAGCCTCAGCGTCTCATCCTTCTTTTTCACAAACAAAGCTGAGCAACCCCATGGTGATGAACTTGGACGAATAAACCCCTTGTCCATCAGATCTTTGAGTTGCTCCTTCAATTCTGCTAACTCACTCGGAGCCATTTTGTATGGTCTCCGAGAGATCGGCGTGGTTCCTGGTATCAACTCTATTTTGAACTCCACCTCGCGCTCAGGTGGTAGGCCTGGAAGATCTTCGGGAAACACGTCCGGATATTCACGGACTACCGGAATGTCTTCTAACTTGCAAGCCTCGGCATTACATACTTCCGGGTCTTTGGAAACCGCTTCGCCGAGATACAATGTTTGACGCCCGTGAAGGGGAGAGTCCAAGTGAACACTCCTGTTCTCGATGTCCAGAACAGCCTTATGGAAGGCCAGCCATGATATTCCAAGTATGGCATTGATTCCTTGGTCTTCGAGAATGATGAGGGTGGTAGAATAATTTTTTCCACCCAAGCAAAGTGGTGCTCGAGAGACGACTTCATTAGTTAATATGTCTCCACCTGGCGAATGAATAAGGTAAGAACCTTTGGTGATAGTGGTGGATATCTGGTCTCGGATTACCATTGCCCGGCTAATGAAGTTATGTGTTGCACCAGAGTCGAATAAAATGACAACCGGCTTATCATTTAAGGTGAACCTGCCGGCAAGAACAGGTCCTCCCTTTGGCAGATCATCGACTGACACATAATTAACTGCCCACACTTTGGACATATCTTTTATTGGCTGTCCAAGATCACTTTTTAGAACTGGACCCGCAGACACATTGTTGCTGCTCGGTTCAGTTGCTTCATTGACGTTGAGCTCATTGTCAACGTGAAGTGGGACAGCACTTGGTTGAGCTGAGAAATCACCTTGTTCATCTTCAACCTCTTGAGGGAAATAATATTCTGATGCACCTTGTTGATACTGAGGTGCATGAGAAACAAGTCGCTGCTGCGGTGGAGGTGAATAAGACCTCGGTGGAGTAGAAGAGGCGTCACACTCCCAGAATGACTGCACCTCTTGTGGAATCTCTCGACCGGAAGATGAACGGATCACCAATAGATACTTCTGAGGTAGATGATTGCATTCCTCCTGTGATGGGTCCCTCTCCCTCTTTTCTTTGAGGTATAGATTGGAATAATATTCCTGAGTGATAGCACAGCTCACAAACTCATCAAAATTCTCTTGGCTAACTTGAGCCAATTCACATCGCAACCTAGCAGTCAACCCTCGATAAAAATGATAACCCCTCATTGATGGTGATTTCACATAGTCAGGGACATATTGAGCTAAGCGATTGAATTCCTTCGCATACTCAATAACACTCATGTCCCCTTGCTTCAGACTCCAGAACTCATCCAGACTGGTTTGCATTATGCCCACAGGGATGAAACGAGCACGAAATACAGCCTGGAACTCCGCCCATGTGACACGATGCCCTGCTGGTTGGACAGCAAGGTAGTCTGCCCACCATGCTCCAGCAAAGCCGTGAAGCTGCTGAGCGGCATATAGAGTCTTCGAGAATTCATCACATTGGATCAACCCAAACTTGGACTCAATGACACGTAACCAGTGATTTGCTTCACAATGGTCAGCCGCCCCAGAGAATACCGGCGGTTGTGTCGCCAAGAAATCTAGATACGTGCTCTGGGTTGGCATGTGACGTTGTGCTTCTCGATTTATGCCTTGCTGAACTAGAGTTTGGAGAGTTTCATTCATCTTTGCCATAATTTCAGCCAATCCAGTTGGTGATGGCTCTTGTGATGAAGTCGAGTCATTCCCACCTCGACTTGAATCTCCAAGCTCCATTTGAGAATGTGTGCGTACCATACTGCACGAAACAAAATTTTGAGTCAATCAAAATTCTATCTCATTAGTAAGTAAAGATAAGTAAAACATGAACATGTCATGTACTTTATGAAAGCATAATCACATTCATGTTTAAACAAATCTTAAGTACGCTAAACTAATCAGCGGGACTACCCTGACCAGTTCAAACAAACTCCAAATTTCACTCAAGTTAACCACAGATTATTGACTTGCGTTCAATACCAAAGTTTTAGTAAACTTCAGTATCTTTACAACAAGTACTCATAGGCTCCTTAAATAGTTTTCTACAGAAAGTTATGGCTTAACAACAGAAAGGTCCAGAGAGGTTTTTGCTACTGTCCTGGTTTTGAACAGTTTGCCTTCAACTGGACTTTTGACCAACTTAAACTATGATTTTGCTCTGGAGGTCTATAAAGAAGCTGTAGAGCAATTAAATATCTTACCAGAACTGTATCATACCCCTTAATTGGTTAAACCTACTCAGAGTTATGCTCTGTTAAAGTCCAGCAAGAATTTCTGCCAGAAACAGAGCAATCTGTTTTTGAAAACTTTTAACACCTAGTTATACTCTCATTTGAATCTTAGCTCAAAATAAGAGTTCAGTAACTAATATTTGTTTCAAACTTCCATTTTTATTTGAAAGTTACTTCATGAATCATTTCTTCATAGGGAAGAGGTTTATATGTTTAGTACGGTGTCGATGCACCGTAAGAATCATGTCGGTACTATGTTACCTCACCAAAACAAAAACCCTAACCGGATTATACCGGCATATACGTATTATCAGTGGCACTAAGACGGTCTCTCACACACGTGTACTACACAGGATATGTACGTGGTTAGTACCTGCAGAAAAACACGCAATAGTGGTGCACTCAACAGTTGTTCCATTTCAGGCAGTTCCATATTTGAAAATAAATACAAACGTTCGTATCATTGTCATACGGCCGTCCTTGAGTAAAGCCACGTCTCAAGGCACGTGATCGTGTTTCAACACCACACGACGGGGAACCCGAGTATATCATGAACGGGTCGTCACGGTTGGGAATGTTATCAACCCAACGGATACCACCTACTGCCCTTCAGGGCACGTCGATGGCAAGCGCTGCGTATGTCCTCCTGGGCTACTTCCAGACGAACACACTATCGCGTTACTGACCACACGATGGGGTCTCCACTTACTTGCCTAATGCACACTAGGGATCAGCATTTCATATGAACTCAGGAACATGAAGAGTTCAAGAGTTTCATATTAACGTCTCACACCAAGCTGTGAGACCTATCCCTAAACCACATTCCTCGTCAGGGGAGCTAACCGAAATTGAACCGCTTTCGGTGGCGTCCCTTACCATGCTTACCTGAGCGTAGATGCGTCGTTACATAATCAAAATTCATAATTATAACAAGTAAGTTAGCACTGCCACTTTAAGTAACTATACTACTATAGTCCTTATGTGGGTCTAATACCGTTTCCTCACCGTATCCTAAGTTTTTGTCGTAATACGATCCTTATTCCGTGCGCTATTACCAATGCGGCTCTGATACCACGCTGACGGGACCCCGCTGCCCCGAGCACTTCACGGGGATGGGGCACCTCGCCCGGGAATCGCATTGGGTGGTGCCGTGTTATGCGGCACCCAACAACACATATAAGGAACAATGTATTACATAAATCAAAGCGGAAGCTTACAATTGTTCTTTGTAAATAATGTACATAAATTAACTACAGCTGAAGTCTATAAACATCTCACGTCGAGTAACTAAGAAGCACCGAAGAAGAGGTCCAGCCCGCAGACTCCTCTCGCTAGCAACACGAAGACATGGCAGCGGCTAGGTTCTCCAAGTGTGACATGACTCGGAAGTTCCCGAGTCTCACTGGACAACCTTCTTTATAGCGTCGAGGTTTACCTGCAAAACCACTTATATAGCAAGAGTGAGCACAAAGGCTCAGCAAGACTTAACCGTCTCTCCTAAAGCATGCAACTCTACATGAGGGTAACTTAAGACCTAATCCTGTAATTTGCGAAAAGACTCGCCTACGAGTTCATCCTTAACTTTCAGATTTTATCCATAATAGTAGTGACCTTGCGCCCAGTAACATTGGAACTCCACAATCAAACAAGAAACGCTTCATTCCAATGTTACTTGTCCCAAGGTGGAAAATAACTTTAGTTTGCTCTATCACTACTTCAAACATGGTTTTCGTGCAATTTATAATTATCATAACAGCATTTAAAACTTTGCAAACTATTTCCACACAACTTGATTACTACGTCACAACACAGAGAGCAAGCGGTAATCAATAACCGCGATGGACGGTGATTCGAATCAAACACTACCCGGATAACTTGACACATACGCCCGCCTCTAAAGACCCAACTCTGGCGTCCTTCATTACGTCGTATGTGGCAACCTTTCGCAGGACACTAGACTGTAGAACCGGTCGCGCCGTCTCGGGCTCATGTGGTATGCCTCTACAATCCAGTGAACCTGGTACATCGGTTTCCTGGTTCCCATATATCAGTAAGCATCCGGTACACAACTCAAAACTTGCTCAGCGGGGCTGCACACGCTTCGGTCCTTAACTGACACAGGCAGAGCTACTCGACCAAGACCTCATCTTGTCGCTGGCTAACCCCACTGCCGGTCTCATCTTTAGAAATGTAAACTTTAGTTTGCTTCCTTCCCCAACCACACTTATGATATTCTGAACTATAACTCGCGAGTAGATTCCAACTGCTCGTCTTCTACCGGATGTCATAGCCTATTTAGCACGGCCTTATTCTACAGCGATGAAACCATTCTACCCTTGATCCCAGGGTTATTTTTGGTCATGCAAATGGAGTATAAAACCTCCTTGACCTAATGCACATACAAACTTTGACCCATAGTAGTGAACAAAGTAAAAATTTTTAGAAAACAACTTAAATGAAAACCGGGGCTTGCCTTGGTTTTGCAGGTGACTAAAGTCATATAATATGGGGTTAGTTGCTGATGTCTTGAAGTTCAACTCCTGTCCTTCTTGCTCCTTGATCCAAGCTCAACTTCTCCTTCTTCACTTTCCACGTTTTATCACTACACGTTATGAATATGCATACATGTTTAATTATAAAACTTTTACTAACAAGTGCTAAAGACAAGTTTAAAACTGGAGCTATGTTTAAGAATTTAAAATGACACTGGGGGTGGTGGTTTGGGTGTGTGTTTAAGCACTATCATCAAGTGAGAAGTGAGGTTCATCACTTGGGTGGTGATCACCTAATTGGTTGAACAGAACACTACTGATCCAGGGCTCCAATGGAGCTGGAAATTTTCTTGTGAGTTCCTTGTCACAAGAAAGTCCTCTGGACCAAAATTCAGAATATTTCACTAAGTAGATCACCCAGAACAATTCCCTAAGGATTTAGGCAAAAAGGAATTAATTCTAAATAAATTTGCACTTTCATGCAAATTCAAGTGAACCACAATTTCAAACATATCTCAGAGAGTATGCCTGAAGTTTCCTAGGATTTTTGGAGCTAAGAAATTCCCAGAACAGAATTTCCAAGTTTTGGAAATTCTCTGAAAATGTTTCTGTACTCATTTGAATACAGAAACTTGAAATCAGAATTAACCCAACTAAATAAACTCCAAATGCGCTGAAAACTTTACAGGAGTTTTCTAACATCCTAGAGAATATTCTGGAAAAATTTGGGGATTTTTGGATGAACCAAACTCCCTCTAAAATTCTTTTGCTGAAAAGGTTTAAAGAATTCTCCAGAATTTTCTATTGGTTTTCATGAAAATTGGGCTGTATAGATGGATAGAGTTTTTCATCCTGAATCTAACCCAATTTGAATCACTAAATTTGGAGCTTCCTAGCAAAAGTTATGAGGTTCTAAAGTTTAAATTGTATTTTGAAATTCTATTTAAAGTCAAATGAAGGTTTGAATCACTGACAGCATGGTCCCACCGTGTCATCCCCTACCTCCAGCCAGAGCTGCTCTGTTTCTCAACTGAGGTGGTGTTCTCAGGTAAGCCTCACCGTCCTTGCTCCCCTAGCCATATTTGCCCCTGATTTCTGCCGCTAGGGCCTAAGATTGCATGAGAAACAAATTGGTGAGGTCATCCCCAGCTGAAACAGCCCGGAAAACCTGACCCAACGATGGCAGCGGCCCCCCCAACTCTGGCGAGGTCGTGCTCCATATAGTAGGCACCAAATCTTGCGCCACTTTGTCCTAGAGAATCAGTGGAGTATGGAGATCACCGTTCTAAATGCAAATCAGCAAGAAATCAATTGGAAATCACCTATCCACAGAGATCTAGGGTTGCAGCAGTTTTGTAATGGGGAAAAAATAGAAATTCCGATTCTATGGTGCATAATCTTTGGTGGAACTCGATTCTACAGCTTCACAACAGTCTAGAAGATATGATAGGATGTAATTGAGCCTTAAAGCTTGCTGTAGAAAGAAATCCCGAAATTACAGAGAGGTTGTTCAAAAGTGCTCACCAACGGAATTTCGCAGAGAACTCAACGATCGTTTGATGAAAGGAAAATTAATTTCGCATGCAGATACTAGACACCAAGGCGCACAGAAAACTCTCTGGGGGTGAGGATTGAAAACACCTGGTTGATGCTGTCCACGTGAGCCAATTGCTTCAGTGGTATGGTGGTCGCTGTGAGGAGGAAACAATGGGGTTGTGCGCTTCTGCAACCGACGACCAAAAAGGGCTTGATATATGTGACGGCAAAGCAGGTCTCCAGCGCTGCAAAGGAGCTCGGAGGTGGCAGCCTCGCTGCCCTCCGGTGGAGGCTCTGCCGAGCAGAGCACCGGGTGCTCTGTTTCTGGCCAGGTTCTTGCCTGACAGGTGGGGCCTCCTTCAATTTTGATCACATCCTCTCTGATTTGTGGTCTAAACAACCCTTAAAATATCTGAGTTTTGTATCTGGCGTTGAATTCAAACTTAATCATCAGAATTGATCACTGGTTTGAATTTAAACTGAATTTGAATATACAATTTATATTCAGAAGATTTGCTATATGAATCTGAATTGATTTCTTGCTCAAAAGTTGATGAAAATTTGTAGGGTGGATGAAAAGAATTTGAGTCATCAAATTGTGCTTCCAAACTTGCCAAGTGATCAAGTTTATTTTGGAAATTCAAATTTGATTTGAATTTCCTTCTTTGTCGGGGCTCAAATTATGAATCAAACATGTTTCAAATTTTAGAGACCATTGACCTCAAGGTTAACTCAAAACCTCAGGAATCTACTTGGCATATTCACAATGAAAACTTGGGGTGAGATCAAAATTGAATAAGTTCAGCTCTGAAATCATTATTTCCAATGAAATTTGAAAGCCTCTTTGACATGAATATCAAAGTACCTCCAAATTTTCTCAAAATTTTCCATCCCACTATTGTGGACCTGAGGAATTTAAATATACAATCAGACTGTTGAGTTGGCCACTGCAAATAGGAATTCTGAACCAACAGTTTATAATCCGATTCCTAAACTTTCCATTACACATGGGGCCTCACATATGTGGTTTTAAACCACCTATGGTCTAAGCCTATAATGACCATAAGCTTGTTTAAGAAGAACTCTCATGTGTATTATCATTTGTGGAAAAGTTTGAACAAGTCCCATTTCATGAATTTAGACTCAGCTTTATTCACAGCACAAGTTTTCCATTCAAAAGTTTTGGGACTTTTACAGTCCGGTCTACCAGGACTTAGCCCCAAAAGCACTCTCACCTAGTCCGTCCAAAATGGACAGGCCCGATCTTAGTCAAAAACTCTTAGTCCGCCCTAAAGCGGACTAAGCCGTAGGACTTCTGGACTAGTCCGACCTCTTCCCCCGGACAAGTCCAGCCTGCCCAACTTTACCTCTCTACCTCTCTCCACTAAGGATTTGATACTTCTAACGCTTTAAGCACTCTTCCATGATCTCAATGCACTTGACACACACACTCTTTGTTTTACACCGCTAGCCTACTAAAGACTCAAGTGAAACCCTAATTTCTACTCTTCGAGTCTTCGACACCGTTCTTCATGTTTTTCCTTTTTTTGAGAGTTTAGGTGCCCTCCTTGGAAATGTCCTGTGCTTATGATCATCTCAGCTCATTAGTCTCTTAATTTGTCGTCATCAATCATCCAAAACCCACGGGGATGCCTAGATGCACTTACAATCTCCCCTTTTTTGGTGATTGATGACAACACATTGAGTTTCAACATAAGAGGTAAAAATTTTATTTTTATAACAAGTGTACGTATGCAAAACTCCCCCTGAATGTATGCAAGAGTAAAAGAGGGGAGTTGGCATACATTCACATGTTATGGTGGGGTGCCTACGTGTTGTGCTTAAAATTAAAAATGTGATAAGACAATAAGCATAAAACAGCCATAAAATCCAACACGTAGTGTTACACAAAAGATAGGCATGCATAAAACATAAAACATAGATAGCCATGTCCAAAAGAGTCATGTCCAAAAGATCTATTACGAGACTAGAAGATGATAAAAAATAGGACATAATTTTCACATTTCTCCCTCTTTGGCATCAAGGCACCAAAAAGGAAAGGAGGGAGGAAGATACACCTAAGTCTACTCGTCATCTTCTTCTTCTTCTTCATCGCCATTTTCATCGCTCTCCGTAGCCTCCGTATCCTCTTATTCTTCGTCGGTAGTGGTGGATGGAGGCACGGCCTTGGAAGAGCTTCCATCTTCCCTGAACTGGGCGAGCTCATCAGCGGTGAACTCTGCATATGGAGTGAGTTCCCCATCACTCTCCTCAGGGGGAGACATGGGTACCTCAAGCTTGTCACACACAACCTTGAGGTACTTCTCCTGATGCCTCTCCATGCATCGAGTTCGGACCTCCACACGCCGACAGGAGGCGAAAAGTGCGTTGAAGCACTTGAAGAATCCGCTCATGGACTGTGGAGGAGGAGATGATGGGGGAGCCACTGAGCTAGAAGGGGCCGTCGAGCTGGACGGAGGTTGAGCATTTTTTCTCCTTGAGGGTTCTGGCAGAATGGGGGGTAGCTGAGGACGGAGAGGTCGATGAGTGGCATCCTTGACAAAGATTATCCCCGACACCTTCTCAATTAGGCACATGATATACAATACATAACCACATGAGCGGTTGGGAGTGTGAGAGATGTTGAAGATGTCATCATAAATATGCTCAACAAGGTTGAACTTCTCTTCACCATCTATCAAGAGAAGGAGATGCCTTAAGTTTCCTTAAATTACCCCTGCATCTCCATCCTTGGGGGCAATGGTCCTCCTCAGAATCCGGTTGAGGATGCTATAGAACGGCTTGATGTTCCTAGCAAGCCCGGCCTCATAGGGAACATGACTAGGATACATATAGTCAAGCTGATCCCTGTCCACTGCCTTGAGATTGGAAATGATAATCTCATGATCCAAGTGCTCCTTGAGGCCAAGTATCTGTGCAAACCTCTCATAGGTGACTGAGTACTGCTCTCCATGAGTCATCCAGGTGATTTTCGGTTCACTGTAGGTGGAGAAGTACACAGTGGTGTAGAACTGCACAATTACCTCAATGTTCCAGTCATACTTGAAGCTCATGATTCCCTTGATTCCATGGCGCTCTGCGGCTTCAATCACTGCATCAAAAGCTTTGTGCTCCCTTTTAGCCACGTAGTCCCAATTTACCCATTGAGTTTGAGTGACTAGGGTCTTCATTTTTAGGTATACCAAGCGGTAGTAATCGCAGTGAAAGTCACACCAAAACCTAGGGTCGGCTGTGTGCTTCTCATAGTCATAGACTTTATCCATCCTCAGCCTTCTCGCCTTTTCAGCCCCCTTTCCTTTGAATACAAATGCCGGATTGTTGGGCTTCCGGTTTGGGTCTCTTGCAGGGGCAGCCATCTTTAAGGGGCCGATGGGCTTCGGTTGCCCTTTCTCTCTGATTTTTATCCCTCCTGCTCTGTTTGTCGGTGCTTTGGCAGTTGCCTTTTTGTTCTTGGGCTGCTCAGGAAGTGGAGCCTTACCCTTCTTTGGATCACAAGGAACCCTACCCTCGGATTCCTTTTCCTTCTCTTTATCTCCCAAGGTGACCAGCCTCTTTCTCTTGGGCTCTGAGGCACTAGCAGCTTGGGAGCTCTGGGCTTCACGTTTGGCTCTGTTCTTTCTCAGTTGATCCTTCAAGGATTCTTCAACGGCTTGGGCAATTTGTGCCTCCTCGTCTAGATCATGCTTCTTCTTTGTTCTCGCCTCTCGACGGACGACTTCTTTAGCTGCTTGGGCCTCCTTTGCTGCCCTTTCTTTGGCATTGCGCCGATGAAGGGCTTGTCGAGCCTCCTTGGCCGGACTTGGAAGGTGAGAACTTTGGTCAGAGTTTGACATATTTCCTGAGAGACAGGATATTAGAGGTCAAGGAAGTAGGATATTGCAAGACAATTCATGAAAAATGGCTAAAGTTGGAGTTTGTCCTGTGTAAACCGGACTTGTCCGTTAAAGGACCGGACTAGTCTGCTCGAGAACGGATTTGTCCGCCCAAAATCGGACTAGTCCAGGTTATACAGAAAGAACCTAACAATTTTTTGCAAGAACTTCAAATTAACTTGCAATACTCCTAGGCTATGATCACATCGACATTAGGAACAACATTTGTGAAGAGGTTTTTATCAAAAGACCTAAGAGTGAAGAAAAGGTAGGTTTTTTGGTTAGGTCAAGAATACCTCTTGAAATCTTTAAATGTGATGAATTTTGGAGTTGAAACTTGAGTAATGAAGCCCGGGGAAGGGTTTCCGCACTCCTTAGGTCTCCAATCCGTGGAATGGACAAGATTTTTGGTGGAGGAAAGCGAAAATCGCCAATTTGTGGGCGCTTCCAGCTTGAGAGAGGATGAGCGGACTAGTCTGTGAGGAGATAAGTTTGGCTGCCCATGGGAGGTTAAGTCCCCAGGGGCCGGACTAGTCCAGGTTAAGTGTCCGGACAAGTCCCGTTGGCGGACCAGAGCCGGACTTCTCTGGGGCCGGACTTGTCCGGCCTACCCAGGCGTACTAGTCCGGTTTGAACTTGTCCGCTGCGAAGTCCGACCTTGCCACGTGGCCACTTCTAGGGTGAGCTCCGAAGGCACCACATGTCCAGCGGGGTCGGGCCTCCCCTCTCCACAGAGGCGAGCTCCAAGGGCGCCACGTGTCTGGCAGGGCCGGACCTCCTCTCTCCTCAGAGGCGAGCTCCGAGGGCGCCACGTGTTTGGCGGGGCTGGACCTCCCCTCTCCTCAGAGTCGAGCTCTGAGGACGCCACGTATCCGGCGGGGCCGGACCTCCCCTCTCCTCAGAGGCGAGCTCCCGTTGCCACACGTGTCCAGCGGGCCGGGGCCTCTCCTCTCCTCGGAGGCGAGCTCCCATGGTGACACGTGTCCAGCGGGCCAGGGCCTTTCCTCTCCTCGGAGGCGAGCTCCCGTGGTGACACGTGTCCAGCGGGCCGGGGCCTTTCCTCTCCTCAGAGGTGAGCTCCGGTGGTGACATGTGTCCCGTGGGACCACACCTCATCCCTTCCATAGGGGTGAGCTCTGGTGGTGACACGTGTCCCGCGGGGCCGGACCTCATCCCTTCCACAGGGGTGAGCTCCAGTGGCGACACGTGTCCTGCGGGGCCGGACCTCATCCCTTCCACAGGGGTGAGCTCCGGTGGTGACTTGTGTACCGTGGGGCCGGACCTCATCCCTTCCACAGGGGTGAGCTCCGGTGGTGACACGTGTCTAGCGGGGCCGGACCTCATCCCTTCCACGGGGGTGAGCTCCGGTGGCGACACGTGTCTGGCGGGGCCGGACTAGTCCAGGTTCGGTGTCCGGACAAGTCCGTTTGACGGACAAGAGCCGGACTTCTCTGGGGCCGGACTTGTCCGGCCTCATAGGCGGACTAGTCCGTCTACAAGCTGAAATTCATATAATTTGAGTTTTAGTTCAAGAATATGATCCTTTTGGACAAGTTTTTGCAAATATCTTTGGCAAACATGGTCAGTAAGAATACATCAAACAAACAATGACCATATTTGAAAAAGGATCCTTTTGAACATAGTTTTCATAGAGTAAGAGAGATTAGGGTAGTATGTTGAAAACATGCGGTTTTTGGAGTTTATAAACAAGCAACAAACAGATGTGCACACTTCAAGCAACATTTCGAGAATCTAGGATATTCAGTTCACTCCTTAGGTCACAAAAGTGTTTCTCATCAAGGGGTTTTGTGAAGATGTCCACCAATTGCTTTTCACTCCTAACATGAGAGATAACGATATCTCCCTTGATAGAGTGATCTCTCAGGAAATGGTGACGGATATCAATATGTTTGGTTCTAGAATGCTCCACGGGATTGTGAGCAATCTTGATGGCACTCTCATTATCACATAGGAGTGGAATATGGCTCAAAGTGTAACCATAGTCCCTAAGAGTTTGTCGCATCCATAGGAGTTATGCACAACAACTCCCGACTGCGACGTACTCCGCTTCGGTTGTGGATAGGGCAATGGAGTTTTGTTTCTTTAAAGACCACGAAACCAAGGACCTACCAAGAAATTGACAAGTCCCTGACGTGCTCTTCCTATCTACCTTACAACCGGCATAATCGGCATTGCAGTATCCAATGAGATTGAACTTGGATCCCTTGGGATACCAAAGTCCTAGGTTAGTAGTGTGAACCAAATATCTAAGAATTCGCTTAATGGCCGTCAAGTGGCACTCCTTAGGCACTGCTTGGAACCGTGCACACATACACACACTAAGCATTATGTCGGGCCTAGATGCACAAAGGTAAAGTAAAGAGCCTATCATGGAACGAAATACCTTTTTGTCCACACTTGGACCATCAAGATGTCCGTTGGTTCCCATGGGAGTCTTGATGGGTTTGGCTTTGTCCATGTTGAACCTCTTAAGTATGTCTTGAGTATACTTGGTTTGACTTATGAACGTTCCTTCCTTGAGTTGTTTGACTTGGAATACTAGGAAGAACTTCAATTCCCCCATCATTGACATCTCGAACCTTTCAGTCATTATCTTTGAAAACTCATCACAAAAAGCTTTGTTAGTAGAACCAAATATAATGTCATCGATATATATTTGGCACACAAATAAATCATCGTTAAAATGCTTAGTGAAGAGTGTATAGTCTGCTTTTCCTATCCTAAAACCATTTTTAATAAGAAAATCTTTAAGACACTCATACCAAGCTCTAGGAGCTTGTTTGAGGCCATAGAGGGATTTCCAAAGTTTAAAGACATGGTTAGGATACTTATCATCCTCAAATCCGGGTGGTTGCTCCACGTACACTTCCTCCTTATTTGGACCGTTGAGGAAAGCGCTTTTCACATCCATTTGGTATAGCTTGAAATCATGGTGAGTTGCAAAAGCAAGCAAGATACGAATTGATTCAAGCCTAGCTACGGGAGCAAAAGTTTTATCATAATCCAAACCTTCTACTTGTGCATATTCCTTTGCAACAAGTCTTGCCTTGTTTCTTGTTACAACCCCATACTCGTCTTGCTTGTTGCGGAATACCCACTTGGTTCCCACAACATTTGCGTTGGGTCGCTTTACAAGTTCCCGTACTTGATTTCTTTCAAAATTATTGAGTTCCTCTTGCATGGCCACCACCCAATCTGGATCTTGTAGTGCTTCTTCTACCTTGCACGCCTCCAAAGAGGGAATAAAAGAGTAATGTTTATAAAATTAGACATTCGAGAGCGAGTGGTCACCCCTTTAGAGATATCTCCTAGTATGTTGTCGACGGGATGATTCCGTTGAACACTTTGGTGCACTCTTGGATGAGGTGATTGAACTCTTTGATCTTCATCTTCATTGTCACTCTTTTCTTCATCTCCCCCTTGATCCAATCCTCTATCTTGACTTTGATCGTTTTGATCTTGTTGAGGTTGGCCTTGCTCATCTTGAGCTTGATCATGGGAGGGAGAAATATTTTTGTTTGTTGGATGATCATTTGAGTCTTGAGGATGTTCTTGAGGAAAAATTTCTTCAAGTGCCATCCTTTTAAGTGTTTCTTGTGGATCCTCTTATTTATTTAGCACAGTTTGATCAACTTGCTCCACTTGGGAGCCATTAGTCTCATCAAACACTACGTCTCTCACTATTTCAACAATTCCGGAAGTTTTGTTGAAAACATGATAGGCGTAGGTGTTTGAGTCATAACCAAGCAAGAAACCTTCATCGGACTTTGAAGCAAACTTCAAAGTCCTAGGCTTCTTGTTGAGAATATAACACTTGCTCCCAAAGACACGAAAATACGAGATGTTTGGTTTGTTACCGGTTAGAAGTTCGTAAGACGTCTTCTTCAAAAGTCGATGAAGATACAACCGGTTTATGACATGGCAAGCGGTGTTAACCGCTTCCGCCCAAAACCGGTCCGATGTATTGTACTCATCAAGATTGTTCTTGCCATTTCAATGAGAATTCTATTCTTCCTCTCAATAACTCCATTTTGTTGAGGGGAGTAAGGGGCTGAAAACGCATGCTTGATGCCTTCTTCATCCAAGTATTCTTCCACTTGAGTGTTCTTAAACTCGGTGCCATTATCGCTCCTTATGTTCTTAATTCTTAAGGAGAACTCGTTTTGAGCTCTTCTCAAGAATTTCTTGAGCACACCTTGAGTTTCTCCTTTGTCATGCAAAAAGAACACCCAAGTGAAACGAGAATAATCATCTACAACAACAAGACCATATTTGTTACCGCCGATGCTTATGTAGGCAATTGGGCCGAAAAGGTCCATGTGAAGTAGCTCCAAGGGTCTTGTGGTCGTCATGTCATTTTTGGATGGATGTTGAGCTCCAACTTGCTTTCCGGCTTGACAAGCACTACATGGCCTGTCCTTATAAAAAACAACATTTTTCAAGCCTCGAATGTGTTCTTCCTTGAGAAGTTTTTGCAAGTTCCTCATCCCAACATGGGCTAGCCTTCTATGCCAAAGCCATCTCATGTTAGTCTTTGCCATTAAGCACGTGTCAAGTTGAGCTTTATCCGTGGTAAAATCCATAAGGTAAAGCTTTCCCTTGAGAACACCCTTAAAGGCGATTGAGTCATTGCTTCTTCTCAAGACAGCCACACCCTCGTTAGTGAAAATACAATTATAACCTTTATCACATAGTTTGGATATGGATAGAAGATTATAATCAAGGGAATCAACATGCAAAACATTTGAGAGAGTATGGTGGGGAGAGATAGCAATTTTACCGGTGTCAAGGATTTTCCTTTGGCTATTGTCCCCAAAATATATTCCTTCACTTGGATCTTCGTTTTCCTCATATTCAATAAACATCCTTCTCTCTCCGGTCATATGGTTTGTGCATCCACTGTCAAGCACCCATTTTGATCCACCGGAGGAGTATGCCTACAAAATAGAGTTATGCCTTACCTTTTGGTACCCAAGTGGGGTTGGGTCCTTTCATGTTAGTCAAGAGAAACTTGGGCACCCACACACAAGGTTTTGGACTCTTGCGGAGTGGCCCAACATACCTAGCATAGATCTTTCCAAATCTGTTTCTCAATAGAACATATGAGGCATGCAAATCATGAAACAAAGGATGAGGTTTATTTTTAGGCATGTTATATGAGTTTGCAATGTTCTTTACATTTTCTTTGTTGGATGAACCTTCCTTGCCAAAAACAATCAAGTCTTTTCTCTTCTTGGAAGTTTTATCATGTTGCCTCCACTCCCGAGAATAGACAAGACCATCTTTGACATGTGGAGGTCTTATATTGGTATATGAACTTCGTGCATATGCCACTTTTTCCTTGTCAAAGATACCACCTTTTGGTGATTGCTTGTTTTGTGCCAACTTAAGTTCATCTTTGAGTTTTAGGATTAAGTTTGAGCACTTGCAAGTTTGAGTTGCTTCGGGAGATTTCTTTGAGGAGGGTGAAATCATAGAGGAAGAAGGTGCATTGATCTTGAGAGACTCAACTTGTGTTTCAAGGATCTTGTTGACTTTTGTCAAGTTAACAATTTCATCCTTGACCACAACAGTTGTGTCTTCAAGATTTGAGCAAGTTTCCTTGCTCAAAGCGAGTTCACGCTCAAGTGTCTTGCTTCTTTCCTTTTCAACCTCAAGGAGCTCTTCAAGCTCATGACATCTCTCCTTTTCAAGGATGAGCATGTCTTCTTGACGGTTGATGAGTTCATCCTTCTCAAAGATTTCTTCCGACAACAATCTCATCTTTTTCAAGGTGCCCCTACTTAGAAGCATGGATTCATTATCACTACTACTATCAAAGCTATCAAGTGAAGAGGTAGAGGAGGATGGTTTAGATTTAACCTTTCTTCTTCCCTCCTTAGCCATGAGACATGTAGACTTAAAGTCTTCAATTGTTGAGACGAGCTTGCTCCTTCCAATGGCAAGTGTTACCACTTCTCTTCATCCTCGGAGGATGAGTCTTCGTTTGAGTCCCATTCCTTCCCAAGGTGAGCATGTCCTGATGGCTTCTTCTTCTTGAAGAATTTCTTCTCTTGAGACTTGCCATCTTTCTTCTTCTTACTCTCTTCATATGGACAATCCACAATGAAGTGTCCATATTCACCACAGTTGTAGCATGCTCTTTTCGTCTTGGGCTTGGACCTTTCCTTGTTCTTGTTTCATAATGGTTTCTCCCCTTCCTTCTTCTCATCATCCTCTTGAATTTGTTGATGAAGAGCGCCTCTTTTTCATCGGTGTCGAGACCCTCATCATCACTTGCTTCGAAGTCTTGTGATGAGGATGTTGCTTTGAAAGCAACATCTTTCTTCTTTGAGGAGGCGAGCCTTTGGAGGTCGCTGTAGAACATGGCTTCCTTCTCCATCATCTCGTTGTTGATGATTCTTCCAAGCACTTCCTCCGGGGTAATTTGAGCATATCCCGGGCTCTCACGGATCAAGGAGCAAAGAGCAATGTTTCGAGGCATGAATGCCCGAAGCATCCTCATCACCACCTCATGATCCGTCCACCGGGTGCATCCATAAGATTGGATCTTGTTGATGAGGATCTTGAGACGGTTGTTCATGTCTTGAGGGGACTCACCATCCATGATGGTGAACCTCCCAAGCTCTCATTGAATCATATCTATCTTGGCTTCCCTAATGACTCGGTTTGCTTCATGCGCTGTCTTGAGTGTGTCCCATATGTCTTTGGCCACCTCTAATCCATCAACTCGGTTGAACTCTTCTTGAGTCAAGGATGAGGTGATCACCCCAACTGCTTGAGCATTGGGATGAAGTAGAATGGCTTGCTCCGGGGTAACGTCTTCTTCATTTCTTGAATGGACACCTGTGAAGACAATTTGCCACAAGCTAGGATTTAAGGATACTAGATGCATCTTCATATTATGCTTCCACATTGAGTAATCATTTCCATCGAATTGAGGAGGTTTGCCCAGAGGAATTGATAAGTAGTGATTGTTGGAAGTTAATCGTTCATAGTTGAAAGGATATTGGGAGTAGTACGGATGACCACTCCTTTCTTGATCCTGCTGCTTCTTCTTCTCTTTACTTGAGTGACCCAGCTTCTTGCGAAGTCGTGCCTTGAGCTGGCGAACTTATTCATCGTCACTCGAGTGGTCTTGCAGCACATCCGTGTCCTTTTTCTTGTCATATATGTTGTCACCTTGTGACATCGACGAAATCTTGTATTCCTCCACTCTGGCCATCTTCTCTCCGAGTGGTTAGACTCTTGATGGAGAGACCTGCTCTGATACCAATTGAAATTGCCTAAAGGAAACGTTACTTGCTCTGACTAGTCTGGCTCAGGGGCGGACTAGTCCGATCAACCTGCTGGAAAGGCCTAAAAGGCCGCACTAGTCTGACTTGGAGGCGGACTAGTCTGGTCAAACTACCGGAAAGGTCTAAAACTTGTTTTTAAGGGTTTTTCTCCAAATTTTAGTTTAACAAAATGTTGATGAGACAACTAGCACTTCTATACGACAAGTGTGACAGAATATTTAAATGAATTGCAAGAGTGTGAAGGTGTATGGCGAAATAATTAAAACAAACCCTAAGCAATCTTGATCATCAAAGAATGTACATGCAAGAGAGACAATGAGGTTTTTTTCCCGAGGTTCGATTCCACTCAGGAATCTACGTCCCCGTTGAGGAGTCCACAAAGGACCGTGTCTAAAGCCCCTTTCCTCACCAAGTCGCCATTAAGGCCAACCCGGTTCTTCACTATCTCAAGGGTGAACTTACAAAGTTTTGGGGCTGCTCACAATCCGAGGCTCCCACTTGATCACTTCCACAAACTTCACAGATCTCACAAGCCACAGATCACACCAAGTGCACGAGATCACCCCAAGAGCCTAAACGCGAAGTTCTTCCTTCTCCTCTTCTCACACACCCAAATTCACTTAAGAATGGGCTCTAGAGGGTGAGTAGGCAAGAGAGAAGGATTAGGGGGGCTCTTGGATCGCTGTTGCGGCGTTAGGGTTCCAGGTTTTTTTAAATGACGTCGGGGCATCTCCTTTTATACAAGTCCCGAAGCCAACCGTTGCCACCTACCGAAAGTCCGGACTAGTCCGCCTCACACCGGACTAGTCCGATCACACACATGAACTATTTGTCCGGGTGAGAACGAACAAGTCTGGAGGACCCGGACTAGTCCGGCCACTAAGGCGGACAAGTCCGGTCCACCAAGACTTAGCCGTGAGAGCTCTCATCTCACACCCATACGGATTAGTCCGCCTTAGAACGGACTAGCCCGAACTCACACAGGAACTCTGAGTCCGTGTGAAAACGGACAAGTCTGGCTAGCCCGGACTAGTCCAGTCACTCAGGCGGATAAGTCCGGTCTACCAGGACTTAGCCCCCAAAACACTCTCACCTAGAGAGAAACGGACTAGTCCAACCAAAACGAACAGGTCCGATCTCAATCAGGAACTTTTAGTCCGCCCTAAAACGAACTAAGCCGTAGGACTTCCGGACTAGTCCGGCCTCTTCCCCGGACAAGTCCGGCCTGCCCAACTTTACCTCTCCACTAAGGATTTGACACTTCTAACGCTTTGAGCTCTCTTCTATGATCTCAATGCACTTGCCATACACACTCTTTCTTTTACACGGCTAGGCTACTAAAGACTCAAGTGAAACCCTAATTTCTACTCTTCGAGTCTTCGACGCTGTTCTTCATCTTTTTCCTTTTTTTGAGAGTTTAGGTGCCCGCCTTGGAAATGTCATGTGCTTATGATCATCTCAGCTCATTAGTCTCTTAATTTGTCGTCATCAATCATCCAAAACCCATGGGGATGCCTAGATGCACTTACAGTAATACCTTGCGTCTACGGTGTGATTGTTGTATTGCTTGCGCGTATGAGTGTGTGAGGTTGCTAAGTTGCGAGCCGGGATCTGGAGTGCGAACCCCTGCCTGGAAGCTGTCCCGATCCTTTTATAGTCCAAGGTTGGGGCAGTTACAATGTGGCCCGGGGCCCGACAGTTGGCCCCGTGGCTTTCCATACCCTATACATGAGCTAGGGCATTTACAGCTATAAGCAACGTCGCTATCGGAGGAGTAAAGGCATGCCGCTTGACACGCCGGGCGCCTCTGACCGGGTAGCAGGTGATGATGAAGATCCTGTCTTGTCACTGTGTCTTCTCGCTCTACTGAGAAGCTCTGTGCATTTGGGCGGCACTGTTCCGCTGTCACCCCTCGCTGCCATGTCTTGTCACCGTAATGGTGAACATGCGAGGGACGGAGGCGTGCGCCTTGCACCATGCTTCTCGGTGAGGCGCGAGTCTTAAATGAGCGGCTGGATGGCGCACGTCTTCCTTTACTTCAGAGTCTTTATGGCCCACGACTGGTCATGGGACACGTGGCGGCTCCGGAGCCCTCCTTAGCGGGGAGGTCCGACCCGGACCCCGGGGACACGTCGTAGTGCCGGACCTTGCCTCGGCGGGGAGGCCGGGTCCGTGGCCAAGGACACGTGGCCGCTTCGTAGCCCTCCTCAGAGGGGAGGTCCGGCCCGGAGCCCAGGTGTAAAGGTCCCAAAAATATGAATACAAAGAAAACTCAAGTTTGATCAAGCATTTAGTTTCATGTGTTTGAAAAATGGGACTTGTTTAAACTTTCACATGTGATGATGCACATGAGAGCTCTCTTCACACAAGTTCAATTATTTATTTGATTTCTTGGAACCAAAGGGGATTTAACCCCAAGGTGGGAAGTTCTCATGTGTATGAGAAAGTGAAATTCAGATTTTGGAACTAAATGGTTCAACTCAAATTTCAAATGAGGGCAACACAATGGATTGCAAACTGTTGTGTTAAGAAGCTCATTTGGAGCAGCTAAACAAAAAAATCAGGTTCCATATTTGAATTCCTTAGGTCCAAATTAGTGGGTATGCAAAGTTTCATGAATTTTTGAAATGTTTTGCTATCCATTTTCCAAATAGACTTAAATTTACAATGGATTCAAATGTGCATTTGAATTTGGATGAAACTTGCCCCATTATCCAAATACAATTTATATTTGAACTTTCCACAATTTATTTTTGGCATTTGCCGAAATTTGGATATCTTTTTGAGAGATAAGGAGGGGCTTATTTGTGGGACCCACATGCCATTGGGGGCAATGACTTGCAAATGAAGTGTTCAGTCTCTGTTTTGCTTCTCCCCCCGAAAGCCACTGAGACAGAGGCGAGGGCTCACCGGGTGACACCGAGCGGCGCTGAGGACACCTCCTCTCTGCTGTTTCCTCACGCTGGCGAGCTGTGTGTGTGATTCCTCACTCCAAGCCGTGCTCCTTTTGCCCACAGAACCGAGAACCCACCTCTTTTTCTTCCTCTCTCGTACACACGAACAGAACACGCTGCCGCACCTCGGTTGATCGGTAGTCGACTGCTCTCTCGCGTGCAAAGCCTCAGGTAGTAGCAAAACGGCACCACGATACCCTCCACGACCTCCTCGGACCACAGCCGACCGATTCTCGGCTTTCCTCACGCGGGAACAACGTCTTTCCGCAGTGGCCGAACCACAACCGAAAAGGTGCTCCCGTGGACAGCCTCACCTAGAGCCTCTCACGGCCGAACAAAGACACCTTTGGACGCGCCAAGGACTCACGCTGCTCACCTTCAAATCTCAAGCCGAGTGGTTGATCATCGACAGCGGAATTTCCATTTTCCTTCCAATCGGTGCAAACCGACCTGCGGGCAAGGAATTGCAAAATTTGCACTCAACTTTTGGTTTTGATGCACCAAACTTAGCACACACGAGATAGACTAGGTAGGCAACAATTTCTCTTTGGAACCCTATCTTGAAACCCACTGTAGACGGCCTATTCCGAGCTTTTCTAACGGTGCCAATGGCGGAAGCCGTCGGGTGCACGGTGCCACCCTAGGTAGAGCTGCTACCGATCAAATTTGCATGCACGTCAATGATCTACACACTCCACTGGTGCTGTAGGGCCTATGTTCATTGATTTTAAGGGGCTGGAACATCGGGGCGACGTCGCCGGAGTCGGTTTATTGCCGCCGCTCGGTGCGAGCTAGGGTAGAGCCATCGCCGGCCGGGGGAAGTTCCTCCAACGTGTTCAGCACGTGGTTCTAGGGGCTGGCAGCGAGTGGGGGCACAGGAGAAGGCCAGAGAGGCGAGTTGCAGTGAGCTCCGGTGAGGGGTGGCGCGGACGCGCGCGGGAGCGGTCCGGAGGTTGAAGAAAGGGTCCGGGCCCGCTGTCAGTGAAATGGGAGACAAAACTAGGATCCTCTGCGGCCTCGGATTAGTTTGTGGCTGTGCGCAATAGACCCTGTGGTCCCGTGTGGTTTGCCAAAGAAAGCGCCACTTAGCCCCGGGCCTGTTATTGGAGATTGAAAGTTTTCCCCGAATTTATTTGAAGTTCAGATTTCCTCCAAACTTTAGAAGGCCATATCTTTTGCTAGGAAACTCCAAAATTAGTGATTCAAATTGGGTTAGTTAAAGGTTGAAAAACTCTATCTAAATATGCAACCCAATATTTATGAAGGTCAATAAATAATTCTGGAAAATTCTTTAAAGCTGTTCAGCAAAAGTATTTTAGAGGGAGTTTGGTTCATCCAAAATCCTCAAATGTTGCCAGAATAATCTTTAGGATATTATTGAACTCCTGGAAAATTTACAGCTTATTTAGAGTTGATTTGATTAGGAGAATTTAGATTTCAAGTTGTTGTATTCAAATGAATACAGAAACTTTTTCAGGGAATTCCCAAAACTCGAAAATTCAGTTCTGGGCAATTCTTAACTCCAAAATCTTAGGAAAATTCATGCAGCCTCTATGAACTAAAATTGAAATTGTAGTTCACTAAGTTTGACATGAACATATGAGTTACTTCACGATTAATTCCTTTTTGCTTAATTACTTAGAGAATTGTTCTGAATAAACCACTCAATAAAAAGTGTTTTTTTGGTCCAGAACACTTGTGACAAGGAACCCACAGGAAAATTTTCAGCTCCATTGGAACTCTGGATCATCACTTTTCTGTCTACCCTCTTTAGGTGATCAAAACACAAGTGAGGAATGTACTTATCACTTGATCACTTTGCTTAACGCAAACCCAACCACTAGCACCACTGTCATTTTAAATTTTTAAACAGAATTCCAGTTTCTAACTTGTCAGTAGACCACGTTAGCAAAAGCTTTACAATTAAATACTTGTGCATATTCATAACGTGTAGCATCGACGTGAAGATTGTGAAGTAATTAAAGTGGAGATCTAAGAGGGAGGAAAGCAAGTGACCAAGTCTCAAGTGATCATCACTGACTGAAAATTATATACATTCTTAGTCACCTGCAAAACAGGCAAGCTCCGGTTTGCATTCAAGCAATTTTATAAAGTCTTTTCATTTTTAGAGATTATAGTTATGAAATATTGATTGCATTAGGTCTAGATGATAATGAAAACACAATTGCATGACCAGATTTACCCAAGAGAGAAAGGGTAGGGTAGCACCTCCTCGAGTGGATTTTGGCTACGCTAAATGTTAGTTTGAAAGGACCGGTAGAAGTCGAGTAGTTGAAAGGACCTCGTGATATCCACGTTGGAACCTTTCTAATCGGCTTAGGCTTTCGGCGTCAGTACAGAAGGAGGTAACTCGCTCAAGAACATATCACTGCGGGTATGTACCTTGAGGGAGCTTGCTGTTCGGGGCGATTGGACTGCGTCCTATGTGGAAGAACTTGGGAAAGGTGGTTGCGTACAACATCAGTCGAGGTTGCTACCAGCAACTTGAAGTATGGGTGTACATGTCATGTAGTTCGGGCGTGTATTGATTCGAATCACCGTTGCTCGCGGTCATATGAGCATACTTTCCCACTGTGTCTTGACGTAGTAAGAACTGAAGTGAATTCCTTTGAATTTGATAAGGCTTGTGATGTAAGTTGTATTGCAACCATGCTTAAACTAGAGATAGTGCCAGTTAAACTTTACTTCACCTTGTGCAATAAGCATCGTAGCAAAGCGTTTCATGTTTGATTGTGGAGTTGCGATGCTACTCGGCTCAAGGTCTTTAAAATGAGTCTTAAAATCTGAAAGTTAAGGATCAACTGTAGGCGGGTCCTTTATGCAAGTTCAGCTACCCTTTTTAATCTGTCGCGCATGTAGAGTTTCTTGTTTAGAGTAGACAAATCAGTCTTGCTGAGCCTATGTGCTCACGCTTGCTATATGAGTGGTTTTGCAGGTTAACATCGATGCTATGAGGAGGTTGTCCGGTGAGACTCGGAGACTTTCGAGTCATTTAACACATGGAGAACCCAGTCGCTGCTGTTGTCTTCGTGTTGCTAGCAAGAAGAGTCCGCGGACCGGATATCTTCTCAAGTGCTTAGTTGTTTTTCAACGTGAGATGAACTAGTCTTCCGCTGTAGTTATTTGATGTAAATTATTAACAAAGAGTATTTGTAAGCTCCCGCTTTTGATTTATGTAATACATTTTCCTTATATGTGTGTTGTTGGGTGTCGCATATCACGGCACCACCCAATGCGATTCTCGGGCGAGTGGCACGGCCCCGTGATCGGTGCCGAGGCCTTCTCACCGGGGACACGTGGCAGCGCCGGTCCTTTCCTCGACGGGGATGCCAGGTCTGGGGCCTGCACAAACACTAGAAGAAAGGGGTAACCATGTCGTGTAGTTGTATTTTCTCTACCTGCTGGCTACATTATGGTTTATAGTCCTTGACTAAGCTACGGGACCTGGACAATTCGGTGTAGTAGTATCTGGACCATGGTTACCAGCCTGCCTAGGGCGGCATGCCGTTCGGGCCTCCAGCACTTGGGTTGCCATGCTGAACAGGCAGAGTGTGCACGCTTAGGGTACAGGACCAGGCTAAGCAGGCTACACACCCTGGACCTCCCGCTGGCATGGCATTCCGAAGGGGGGGCGTCCTTATGGCGCCACAGGACCCGAGCAGGAAGGTAACCAAGGGGGTCCGGAGACAACACAAGTGCCTCAGGCGTTTCCACCTTGTAGAAGGACGACATAATTTTGGCCAAGAGTGAGACAGAGAAACACAACTATGTACACGTCGAGTGGTACGAAAAAATATACGTAAGCTTGAAAGGAAAGCTGCACAAATATAGACGTGCATAAGGTACCCGAGGGAAGTTCGGCCCTTGTCTACGGCTTGCCATAGATGGCGCTCTGAGTTTTCTGCTCGCCGCCGCAGAGGTCCGACGTCCACTGGACGAGGCAGGACGTCAGCATCGGTCCCCCTGAGAGGTCCGAGACGCCAAGGACCTGTGCGGACCTGCAAACATGACAGAAAGAGGGAGTAGCCGTGCTCTCTGGTCACTCCTCCTTGTTCGGTAGCTTTAATGTGGCTTACGATCCATAGCCAAGCTACGGGGCTTGGGTAATTCGATGTGGGTCGTCTAGGATATGGTTAAAGCCTTGCTCAGGGGTATGAGCCGTACGGTTCCCCGGTACCGAGCTGTAGCTCTGGAGAGGCAGGGTGTGCACGCTAGGGGTACGGAACCAGGCATAGCAGGCTACACACTCTATACCCCGGGTACGCCACAGGTACCTCAAGCAGACCCGCCCGCAGAAGGATAGAACAACTCTTGCTACGGTTGAACATAGGAAAAAGTGACTGTCCACACGGCCGGATCGGAATGGATAGAAAGCACGTAAAGAGTATTGTGGCAATGTCCGGGGTCCGATTACTTTTCTTGTCCGTAGGCGTGTTCTTTCCAGGCTCCAAGTACTCAGTTGTAGCGCAGAGGAGGCAAGATGTGCACGGTAGGGGTACGAAACCAGACATAGTAGGCTACACACCCTGGACCTCCCGCGGGCATTAACCATGTAGCGAGGAGACCTTCCAGCACCATGGGACATAGGAAAAGTATGTGAGACAGGCTCCGGACATGTCATTTACAGTTGATATGCATGAACAAGCACAAACTATAAAGAAGGTACGCAGGGTAGGATAACTTTTCTTACTTCTGGCTTCCTTCGGGTGATAAGAGGAAACAGGTCGTGCAAGAAGGAAGCGACCTGCCCCGGATGACAAGAGTAGCAGGACCCTTCCGGGGCTTAGTTGTTCTAAGTGCTGTTCCTAGACACTATCACTATAGGAATCCGGACAATAGACGACGGCCAAAAACTGTCATCAATAAGAACAGTACCGTCGTCAATTGTTAGTCGTCAATAATCTTATTGACGACGTTAGCCGTCGTCAATAAGCTTATTGACGATAGCTAAATCCGGCTGTCGTCAATAAGCTACAGCAGAATATTGACGACGGCTAGAGTCAGGCTCTCATCAATAAGCTAGCTTATTGATGACGGCCACAGTTTGAACCATCGTCAATAACGATGGCTTATTGACGACGACCAACTTTTTGGCCGCCGTCAATAACAGTGGCTTATTGACGACGGCCAGGGTTTGAACCGTCGTCAATAACGAAGGCTTATTGATGATGACCAACTTTTTGGCCGTCGTCAATAACAGTGGCTTATTGATGACGGTTTCTGGTACTTGGCCGTCGTCAATACTAATGGCTTATTGACGATGGCCAGGTACCAGAAACCGTCGTCAATAAGCTTTGCAATTTAAAAAAAAAAAACAGAAAATCCTGCCTTGGCTTCGAGGCCGGCCCTGACTCGATGGCCAGATCACAGGCAATCAAAACATACTCACAGGCAGGCACAGAAACACTATACGCACGCCACACTACCCTACGCTACCCCGACCGCTACCACCGGAGTCCAGGAAGTCATCGCGCGCTCGTCCAAACGCCGTATGCTGAGGGGATGGAGTTTCCTGAGATTGCGTCGCCGATCCCTGTGATATACATGTATAGTTAGACAAATTAGAAGTTCACAAATGTGTATATGACTAAATAAACTCATTAGAAGTTAGAATTGAGCAAGTTATCTAGATTTGGCTATGTTTGAGTAAGTTTGCTCATATTTTACTAAGTTTGAGAAGTATGGACTAGTATTGTTTATGTTTGAGCTAGTTCAACTAGTTTTGGCTATGTTTGAGTAAGTTTGCCCATATTTGACTATGGTTGAGTAAATTGTACCATATTTTACTCAGTTTGAGTATGTTTAACTAGTTTTCCCTAAGTTTGGGTAAGTTTGATCAAATTCAACTAAATTTGAGCAAGTTTAACTAGTTGCAGCTATTATGAGAAATTTTGTACCTGTGCTCCTAACGTCGGCCCCTGTGGTAGCTGTATCGGTGGCAGCGCCCACTGAGGAAAGACGGTCGGCTGTCCTGCGGCCATAGCCTACAAATATGAAGTAAATTATTATACATGTCATTCATATATTAGAAACGTTGAGTACAATGATCTGAACTTACCTACATGGCAGCTTGCAGCTGTAGCATGTACTAGTGTTGATACTCGTCCCTAGCCTAGAGCTCGGCTGCCTGCCTCTCGTTCGTGAGCCTCAGCGCTTCCTGCGTCCTCTGGAGCTCCTCCTGGACACTCTGGAGCTCCAGATCTCGGCTGCCACGCCTGCTGGATCCACCCTGCGATGAAGAGGCCCTCGAGGAAGACAGCGCCTCCCTCGAGTCGACTACTCCATCGAAGATGGCCAACCGACACAACGAAGTAAGAGTATTAAAGTTTCTTGGCTCGAATTTCATGAAAGTAAATGAAAAACAACAGAACTCACCGGCCGTGAGGTTTACCACCACCGCTTGTATAGGCGGCTTCAGGTATGATCGACGAGTTCTACGAATCGTAATCGTCGCCTCGAAGCCTCCACACCTCCTCCCCATACTTTTCCTGAAAATACAGAAAATTAAAGTCATCAGAAGTTTTAAAGAGAATAAAATTAAGTTAACTAAAGTACTCACCAACGTCTCTGTCGCCGTCTGAGAAGACAACTGATTAGGCTGCGAGGGGTCACTTCCCATGTGACCCCTCCTCTAAACCTGGATAGCGGTCAGCTCCTGACCGATCTCGCGCTCCTATCGATATGTGTTAGAACAATGATAGCGATAGAAATTAACTAGAATAAAATTCGAGTATCACTTACCATCCGTTTAGCAAGGCGTACGTAGCCGTCCCCACCAAGACGGTGTTCCCCGTCCGTCCCTCGACTCTGTCGGCGGGTCATCGACACGCCTTGGAAGCCTTGCCTCGCTCAACAAGCACACAGGGAACTGTATGCGTCCGGACATGACTAAAGCCACGGTACGCTGACCTGCACACATTTGTTATTGGATGAAAAAATTGATGAAAATTGGATAATGAAGCAAAGTAAAATAAAGATTTTACCTCTGCGTACTGTGCCTCCGTCAAGTACTTATCCACCACATCGCTAAACTGGCCCGACTCACCCTCGTCCAGATGCAACTTATAGTACGCCTTCGTAGACTGAATGCGAGCCGTTGATATCGAAAGCGTCAGGAGCTTCCTAGCGTTGTTGTTGAAGACCAGGCGAGCGTGATCCAACTGGGCCTCGTCCTCCAAACGGTAATATTTCTACCAGAAGAAATATACAAGTTAATGTATTTAACATATAATAGGTTCACATTTAATGAATAGACGATTTACTTACCATGAATTCATGCCACACATGCTCCTGGTGGTTGCCGTAGGTAATGTCCTGGGTCGTAGCGTAATCGCCCCAAGACGTAGCAGCCCGTCCGTTCACTAGACCAGGGTAGTGACAACGGATGAGCTGGCCCAGGACAGCATTGACCTGGCGGTGGTGTCCTTGACCCGTGAACGAGTCATCGACCCAAGACCTAATACACGATTCTCAATTAGTACATATATAAGTGTTAAACTATCTAAATTGATTTGTTAAAGATTTACTTACCTATCGCCAACCGGACGAATAACGACCCGATCTTCTGGCCGTGCAGGAACCGGAGGAGGAGCCACGTAGTGGCTCCTCCTGTACGCCGCTGTGGAGCCGGCTCCACATCAGGCTCTGTGGAAGGCTCCAAAACAGGGTCTGAAGCCTGCGGTGCCGGAACTTGAAGAGGATCCGAAGCAGGATCTGGAACAGGCTCCGAAACCTATGGTGTCTGAAGAGGACCCCTGACCTCTGTCTCCTCAGACGTAGAGTCGTCCTAAAAATTTGAAGATTAGTAATACATATTTAAGAAGTTACTTATATAATTTATGTAATTTAATATTCTTTACCGGTCGTGACCGCTCTCGTGACCGTTGGCCTCTGTCGAGGCCCAACAGCTGAGACAGTCTACCATTGCTAGACTGACAGCCCTGGAAAACAGAGTCTGCTCTCGGAGGCAGAAAGCCCCGCGTCCCCCGTCGTCTACTGCTCGACAACATCCTGATGAAAGGAAATTTGATAATGAATTTAAAGGAAAATATAGAAGACGAAAGAAGAGATGAAGGAAACGTTACTTGTACTCAATTTCAAAATTCATAACTATCACGATCATGTACTCTACTTCGTAAACTGGACCATCGATCTTTTGTCGTGGTTGTTCGCCATTTTCGTTTTTTCACATTATGAGTCTGTACATCTTGTGCATCTCCAACTAATTCATCGAGTCGTAGACCAGGCTCAACGATAAAAGAATCCGACAACTCTTCTTCTTGGTAAACAACATCGGCCTCATCATGGTAACCAGTATTGTCCGGTGTATATAACCGCTCACGAGGATTCACCTTTTGTACAACCCACCATGCACCAAGCTGTTCGCATGGATATTGTAGATAGTACACTTGTTCGACTTGGTGTGCAAGGACAAAGGTGTCGTAGCCTCGTAGTCGGTCCTTGTGTTTGACTTCTACCATGCCAAATTGGTTTTATCGAGTTCCATTGTTATTATCGAACCAATCGCAGTCAAAGAAGACTACTTTAAGGTCTTTACTCCAGGCAAAACTGAATTCTAGGATTTTGTTTATGATCCCATAAAAATTAGTTTCACGTCCTTCGGCATCGGCGGCCCTCGTCACAACTCCGGTGTTAGATTGCCCTTAGAGGACGTTGAGCTTCAAGTTGAGTTGAACGAAATCGGAACTCATTGACATCATATCGACCAAAGAGTTTAACTTTAATGGATCCGTTGGACAGTTGTCGCAAATCTTCATGAACACCGGCTTGTGTCTTGCACTGTCCAACATATGAAGTTAGAGGACTATTTTATGCTATGAACATAATTACTAAGAGGAACAAGACAAGGAAAACGTTACATGATTTCGAAACCAAGTTTGGAAGTTAGGTCCTCCATTTACTTCATAATGTCGCATTGTTTGTATTTGCTTGCTCGTAGGTTGCTGCTTAGACTTCCAATTTTGTCGATTGAACTCACTAAATAAGGACAAAACAGAATTATTAGCATAGATGGATAACACACCACGCAAATTAGTATAGATGTTGAACAACCACTTACTGAAAAAAAATTGTCCATCCCATCTATGTTAGCGTACATGTATAACAAAGCAACTGTCTTTTCATCTGTTGAAGCATCATAGCTCGTGCCATTACCAACAATGGTGCCTCTCGTTTGAAAAAGTGAGAGTTCGCTACAAGAGGTTGCTTCAGCCATATTGTTACCCAACACCGATGCATTAACATTGTGTTCTTCTGCAAAGTAGACACTTGAAAAGTATCCTATCTCCTGAAGTGTAATGCTTCGGCGATGCATCCTTCAACCCTTGCCCTATTACGAACCATCGATTTCAGACATCTGAGTGCTCTTTCAATGTGGTACATCCACCTATATTGAACAGGGCCGCCTACTTTAGCTTCATATGGAAGATGGATTAGAAGGTGTTGCATTGGATTGAAGAACCCTGGAGGAAATACTTTTTTCATCTTACATAAAAGCACGGGTATCTCTTTTTCCAACTTCTCCATCATCTCCCTTTTGATTTCTTTAGCACAAAGCTGTCTATAAAAATAGCTAAACTCGGCTAACACCTTCCACACCTCATCGTCAAGATAGCCTCGAAACATAACCGACAGAAGTCTTTCCATGATTATGTGATAATCATGACTCTTCAAACCAGTGAGATTTCTAGTCTTAACATTAACGGCTATTCTCAGGCTAGCAGCATAACCGTCTGGGAACTCCAACTGTTTCAACCACTTGAAGACTTCTTTGTTTTCTTTTGGTCGAAGGCAGAAAGAAGCTTGTGGTTTGCCACCAGCTTCGGAGAGCTCAAGACTTGGTTGGTTACAAATCTCTGCCAAATCCTTCCGAGCTTTTATATTGACTTTTGTTTTGCCCGTCATATCCAAGCACGTGCTTATGATGCATTCGCCCATGTTACGTTCCTGGTGCATGACATCAATGTTATGCATTAAAATTAAAGACTTCATATACGGTAACTCCCATAGTGCACATATATGAGACCAATGGTGATCCTTTCTGTAACCAACAAAATATCCAGGACGACCTTCATCTGGCACTAGATTGTTGAGCTGTTCAACAATTTCTGACCCGTTCAGACGTTGTGGTGGTCCCTTTTTTACAATGGTACCCTTCCTGAAGGCATTTCTCTGTTGCCTAAACACGTGATTTGGCGGTAATCAACGTCTATGACAATCAAAGTAGCATATCTTGCCACCATGACTTAGACGAAAACAATCCGTGTCGGAAGCACATATTGGACATGTCAATCGACCATGAGTGCTCCAGCCAGAAAACATGACGTAAGCTGGAAAATCATGAACAGACCACAAGTACGCAGTTCGAAGGTTGAATTTCTATTTTCTATAACAGTCGTACGCTTCGACTCTTGTCCATAACATTTTCAACTCTTCAATCAATGGCTGCATCATCACGTTAAGTCGTGAACCAGGATGATCCGGTCTAGGTACAATAAGGCATAGGAACATGAACTCATACTTCATACAAAGAGGAGGTGGTAAGTTGTATGGAATAACGAACACGGGCCAACAAGAGTATGGTGTGGCGTTTGTACTAAATGGTGAGAAGCCATCTATCGCCAACCCAAAGCGAATATTCTCGCGTCATTTGTGAAATCTGGATCGAAGCGGTCAAGCGCATTCCATGCCTCACCGTCCGACGGGTGCACCATCATGCCGTTGTTCTCACGTACACCTTCTTTATGCCACCTCATGTGTCTAGCTGTTTTTTTAAAAAGAAACAAACGCTTGAACCTAGGTGTGACAGGCAAGTAGCGAAGCTGCTTCTATGCGACTTGAGTCATTACTTTTGAACCATCATCATTAACAACTTCGACAAATCTCGCTTTACCATATTTTAAGCACTTGTTCTCGTTGGCATGCTCTCTCCAAAAAAGCATGCAATTGTCTAGACACATATCAATCTTCTCATATTTCATACCCAGACCAGAAATCAACTTCTTAGACTGATACATATCTTTAAGTACTTTATGTGGTTGTGGAAGGATATCGCTGACCAATTTGATGAGTCGTTGTAGCAGTTATTGGAGAAGAAATACTTAGATTTAATGGCCATAAATCTAGTCATGAAAGTAAGGAGCGTCGCTTCGCTGTGTTCATGCAACGGCTCTTCTGAAGCTTTGAGAAGCGTGAAAAACGCTTCAATCTCCATTGTAGGAGGATCCTCCATCAATTCAGGACTTATGGCATCAAGCATCTCGTCCATTCTATCGACCCCCCGTGTTGTCATCCTCATCTGAAACTTGTAAGGGTTGAGTAGATGTCTCACCGTGAAAGGTTCACACCTCATAATCTTGCATGAAACCGTACCGACACAAGTGAAACGCCAAACTCACTTTGTCCCAACACTTTGCACCCTGACATTTCGTACATGGGCACCGCACCTTATCGATCATTGACAATGAAAAAGCTCGATCTACAAAAGCATCTGTCTTGGCGAACCACTCATCCGAGTGACCACCAGAACTGTTCTTCCAACCGGTATACATCCAACTACGGTCCTCACTCATGTTTGAATCTGCAGTTCAATATCAAGGAAAATATAGTTACTTTATAATTTATTTATGTCACGACCATACATCTATTGGAAAGGATAGGTCCTAAACCCACCCAAGAGTGACCGAGCGGAGCGTGCTTATGATGAGACGCGTGGTCTAGATCCGAACGAAATTTCGGCAGCATAACCCCGTTGTTCTCCATTGCACGCCCGAAAATGGTGCAGCAGAGAACAACAGGGTTATGCCGTCGAAATCTCGTCTAGATCTAAACCCGCGTCTCATTACAAGCCACGCCCCCTCGGTCACTCCCAGGTTGTCCAAAAAGGGACAATTCCGAACGTACACGCCTCACATGTGTAACACATGTGGGACGGGCCCGTTCGAAACGGGTGACGCATGTTGTATAGGTTTACGTCAATCTTTCATTTTTGAGTCATTTAAAAGAGAGAGAGAGAGGAAAGAACGAGAGAGAAGGAAAGAACGAGAGACAAAGAAGTGGGTCAGCCGTCCTAAGTTATGTCCCGCTGGGGCCTGCCATTATCTTACGACACCTAGGGTTAGCCGTCGTACGTTATGCTCCGTCGTAAGTGGGTCAAAGATGAATCCGCACCGTCGGGACCCGCCGTCCACGCGAGGGAGCTTGCCGTCCTCGGTGCCTGTCTCGACTAATACATTACCAACAAATGGCCGTGACAGACCCTAAATGGGTCGTGTCAGGCCGGACCGGGCCGAAACCCATTTATTTACATATAGTAACTAATCACGCAATCGATCAAAGTATTATTTAAACAATAATCAATAACAATACTAATTAAACAATTAATCAACTAAGGTCGGGCGGCGCGGCAGGGCGAGGCTTGGGCCGTCGTCAATGATCGTTTTTCCTGTAGTGAAATTGGCAGGCGAACGAGAAAGACTGGGAAAAAGTTTCTGACATGTGGGGCCGTGAAGATCTTGGGCCGCGGTGACAGGTGACCTCTCTTCACGAAGAAAGCGACAATGGGCCTTCGAGTCTAGTACCCTCTATATGTCATGTGGGCCAGGTTAAAACGACGATCCAATGGCACCCATTTGGGTAGTGGTTGAGTGGTTAGGAGAACATATTATCATCAAATTCTATAGAATTTAGGATGCAACAAATACTTATGCAATAAATAATAACGAAAAAGGAGAAAATTAGTTTCAACACTTGCAGGTTGCAACTACTCGTTTGAGATCCCCAACCCGTTAAGTGTAAAAATACAATCACCGTAAGATGGAGATCGTGTGGTCTAGGAGAGATTTTTACACAATTACACCATAATATTATTTGCATTCTAGTTGTTCCATGGGGATGATACCTCATTTAGCTATCTAATGGTGTAAAATGTTAGACTTAGGGGGTGCATCTACGGTGAAAATAACTAATTGTAAGTAATTATTTTACACCCACCACTACATATGTAACTTCTCAGGTGTCATTAAGTAGCAAATTTATTTTAAGATTCACTAGAAAATCATATATAATATTGTATCCATATTTGATCATCAGAAATAGTAACATAAGATTATTTTAAGGTTCTTCAATTTATACTTTCCCAAAAAACCACATGATAGCTAATCTTAGATATAAACTCAAGTACCCAACCATGGCTTAGGCACCATCACGGGTCAGCACTTAAACACTTGTATATGACCTTAGAGTGCAGTGATGCACAATTTTGGTAGATCTTGTCTCCCCTATAAAGGATGCTCGAAGCAAATTCGCAATAGGTATAATCACACGTGGGATCTCTATTCGCTAATAATACATGCATATGTTATTGTAACATAAGGGTTTGTATGTCTACTCCCGCTATTCTGTACCCTAACATTTTTTAGAAATCCATGCAGACGTTATAGTAACGTAAGGTTCATATGTCAATTTCGCACTAACTCACACCCTACCACAACTACGCGCCAAAATATCACCAACTCACATTATTGTTTCACATCAACGCTCGTTGGGCCTCGCCTTCCCGCCAAACCATGCAACAGTTTTTTTTTCCGAGAACATAACCTTTAGATCTAACCCTAGACGTTATCACTCTATTGCGTTGTCTGTAAAAACTATTTTTGTAGCCATGACTATTGACATGTCAACTGTTACATGGCACAACAATGCAGCCACGTCAGCCCTTAGCTACCGAGGCCGGTACACGGGAGACTGGCCACGTCATCTATTAGCCAGCATGGATTTTCTAGAAAAAAACGAGAAACGGCCAGAAATTGTCGATGGTCGTAGAAGAGGAGAGGAATGAAAACTATGGCTGCTGCAGATGCAGGCGGGTGAGCAGCGTGTGACTGACTCATCACTCATCAGGCATTCCACGCTGGGGCGTCCGTTTCACCCCCTTCTTCTCATCTCCTCCCCCTCACCCTCTCTACATACACCATCGTACTCTCTCCCCCTCTGTCCACTCCTTGATCATCAGCCGCCTCCGATTCGATCCCCTCCGATCCGGTACGTGCCTCGACCGCCCGCCCAATCACTCCCCTCTCCTCCCGTTCAGTCGGATGAATCTGTTCGCCCATCTGGTCCTGAAACGCGGGACACGAGAGAGTTTTTTTTTCTCGGTCCTTGATTCGTTTCGGCCTCCAGAATCTCACGGTACAGCTTTTTGAACTTTCCAGGATTTTGTTCCTGATTTGTTGCTGATAGGAAGGTCAGTCCAATCCGTCTGTGGATAAATTCCTTCAGATTCGTTGTGTCCTGAATCCTAATGTCTACTGCTGCGGACTCGGCGCCGCCGTCGGGGTCGTCACCGCAGGAGAAGGCCGCCAGCCGGAATAAGCGGAAGTACCGCGCCAAACCGCCGTCCGGCGAGCTGGACCCTTTGGAATGGAGTACCAGATGAAGGCGACGAGAGCCGGGGAGAGGCCGGAGGGTGAGGGGACTTACCTCCGGCCGGAGACGGGCGGCGGAGGTGGCGGGGACGGGCGGCGGCGATGGGGAAGTCCGACGCGAGTCGGGAGGTGGCACTGGCCGCCTCCCGGCTCGCGCACGGGTTATATACCCTGTTATTGATGACGGTGCTAGGAAATTGTCGTCTATAAGGACTTGTTGACGATGGTGCTAGGTCACCGTCGTCAATAACTCCTCGGGTGGGCCCGAATTTAGTTAAAGACGACGGCCACCGTCGTCAATAATTTATTGACGACGGTTCTCGTCTAGCCGTCGTCAATAACTAAGTTATTGACGACGGCTAGATAAAGCCGTCGTCAATAACATTAAAGACAACGTCCCCGTCGTCAATAAATTTGGTCGTCGTCAATGATCGCTTTTCCTGTAGTGTATGACACCTTTACAAAGAAAGAGAAAAACAAAAAAAATACCCTACCACCGTGCTAAGGTTAGAACTTACAGAGGTGTTCCATGTTGTGGCTTGGGTAGACATACCCATCGCCCGCGGCTAGGCGGGTGCACCTTGGACTGTCTACTCTGCGCGTACCATTGCCGAAGCATTCTGCGATGTGGCGCATTTTGAACAGTCTCTAGCCACATTGCCTCATCGAAGAGGTTGTTTCTTCACGTAGAAGCTGGTTCTGCGTGGCTTCGTCGTATTTCTGGATGTCGGGTGAGCCCCTGGCGTGTTCTAGGGGGAGGGCGGCCTCGACCCCCTACACTAATGTAATAGGGTGTTTTCCCTCATCGCACGACGACATCCAGGAGAGTTGTCGACTAGTAGAAGCCATGCCGGAAGGCTCTACCGACCAGCGTGCGGGACGAAGCGTGGTTGCCGCACTCGCCTCCCTGGATCTTTGCGAGCAGCTCGCAACCCTCCTAACCATACAAACGGTCATTAGGACGCTGTCGGTGCCACGTCGGTAGATATCCCCATCTATTAGTGTATATCTCTTAACCATAGGAACGATCCATTCAGTGGATACATGTTCATCGGGAAGGATATTGTTCTTCAAGTAGGCCCGGACCTCCGCGATCCATGCATCAGGTCCTACTTGAGCTTCTGGATCCCGAGACGCATATGATCCTTGGCGGACGCCATGGTTGCAGGACCGACGGGACCGCCAGCTTCGAGGTGCTGGACTCGCCCCCTTCACCTGGTTCTGCAGTCCAGGCTGTTGAACGCAGCAGCTTCCTTTCAAAGACACCTTCCGGAACCGGAGCCCATGTAGAGGCTTTTGTTGAAAGGTTGTCTGCCACGAGGTTGATTTCTTCACGTAGAAGTTGGTTCTGCGTGGCTTCGTCGTATGTCTCAACGTCGGGTGAGCCCCTGGCATGTTCTGGGGGGAGGGCGGCATCGACCCCCTACACCAATGTAAGAGGGCGTTTTCCCTTGTCACACGACGGAGGGAGGGAATGCTTGGTTAGGCGTAGAGCGTCTTGTGTCGCTCATTGTGGTCGCTGGAGTAGGAGTCTGAGTGGTCGTAGACGGCTTTCAACGCCCTCTTGATGTCTTGATACTCCATACCCGGCTCAGCGCCGGCCTCTGGTTTGGCCTTTTGTTTGCCCTCTTGGTGCGGCCGCTGCTGTTCAGCCTCACGGTAGTGTTCCGCGAGCTTCTTGATCTCGCGGCAATCAATAGCGCCATGGCTGCCGGTGTTGTGTACTGGGCACCACTGACCGTTATCACCAGTGGACGATGACCGCGGGCGCTTGTCTGGGAGCAGGGTCCGGCCACCTCTAGCCGCTACTAGAGCGGCAGTGGGTGCTCTGGCTAGAGGCTTGTTCCTGCCTCCGGTCTTGTTCTTCTTGCCGCTGCTCTGTGTTGCAGCTCCACTGGCGGACCCACTGGCCTTCCCCTTGCCAGGCGGAGTGTGCCAGTTGCAGCCCTCAGCGGCCCTGGCGCACTTGTCCGCAAATCTGAATAGCTCCGTGTAACATCCCAAAACCTGCTAAAGAGGGGAATTTAAAATTTTTTGGACGTAATGCATGTGATAAAGCAATTCAAATTCAAACTGGAATTCAAATTCAAATCAAAACAGAAAAAGAAAAGGAAAAAGAAAAAGAAAAAGAAAACCGAAACCGGCCAGTGGGCCGAAACCCGCCAGCCGGCCCAAGACTCCGTGCCAGCCAGCCCAACCCGCGCCCCCCTCTCTCCCTCTCACTGACACGCGGGGCCCGCGTGTCATCCCTCTCCTCGCGCGCGCCCCAACCGCTCCGGTTCCTTCGCGCCAATCACACCCGACGCTCCCGGATTCCTCGCGCTCGACCCAACCTCGAATCCCTTGTGCCGTCCTGCTCGATCGCAACAAACCCCCGCGCCCCCGGCCCTGATAAAAACAGATGTCCCCGCCGCCCACCCCTCGCACGAGCAGTTTCTCTCCCGGTGAGCGCCGCCGCCGTTGAGTTTAGAAATTCCCGAGGGCATCGCCGCTTCCCTCTGTCCAACCGATCTAGTGACCCCGCAGCACCGCGTACAAGCTGTAGACGCCGATCCCGGAAGGAAACACAGCCGAGAACGACCAACCCGACACTTGCCGATGAGTACCGCCGCCGCCCGCTGGTGAAACCTTCGAATTACACGATATCGACCCACCCTAATTATCGGTGTGCCATCTCTAGACCCCAGTGAAGCGTTACGACCCGAGAGCTCGAAGGGATCACCGCCCCAACTGCCACTTCGACGTGCACCGAAGACCATCACCGTTGAAGCTCGCCGCCGACCCCATCTAGCCACGTAGGGATCAAGAAAATCACTGAGGTGAGGCCCCCTCCCCCCCCCCCCCTCTGCCGTTTGCTACCAAAAAAGGCGAGTGTTAACGTCTGTAGATGAAGATCCGTGACCTCGCCGGCAAGATCGCGCCTCTGCCGTCGTGCGCCGCCGCGCACGCGGGCGAATTCCGGCCAGGGCGACGTGGCCCCTTGAGGGTCGTCTATTTTAAATCGCACGGTAGAAATAAAACCGACGCGTACCGCTTCGGCCATCTAATCTGAGCCGTCTATTTTAAATCCAACGGCCCACATCAGCCCCACATTATAAAGGCCGGGATTCTTACGCGCTACCCCCTGGGGATCTCGGAAAACATGAGCTAGCCCCGGAAACTTTTGATCTAGCCCCTGGACCTTCAGAAATTTATGTAAATTCATTTAAAACTTAGTTTTACACCCTGGACTTAATAAAATTTAGGAAAACCCCCTCTGTTATGTGTAATTAGGCCCCTGAAAATTTAGGAAATAGTAAATTAAACCCTGCAGTAGGGTGGATTTGCCTTTTAGACCCTATAGGATATTAAATTTAGAAATTTGAATATGTGACTAGGATTTAAATTTAAAAGGTGAGGCAAACACATGTGCAAATTCAAATCTAAACTCTCCTAGCACTTGGAAAACCTTTAGAATGAGTTAAGAATTTATTTTCGGCTGAAATGAGATCTGCCTAAGTGTTGCTCATTTTTATTGTTTCTAGAAACATATTTTTGGGCTAGGAAATAATTCTGAAAACTGATAAAATAAATTTAAATTGGTTCGCATCAGAAAGGAAGTTCAAAAATATATTATTGAACATTTTGGATCAGAACCTCTTCTGTTTAGATAATATGTCTTACTATTTTAACATTAAAATTCACTTTTAGGAATTAAATCTGAAAATATAGGAAAATAAGTATGCATGATTAGAAGATGTTAAATCAGGTCTTTATTTTCAAAAACTTCAAATTAAGATTTTGTAGAAGATCTAAAAACCTGTTTGGAGTAGGAAATTACCTTTCATGCAAACTTTGTGGCTTAGAAGTGTATTAATTAAATATAAAGAATTTGTTCAAATTTGAAATTCATATATAGTGTGCAAATAGAAATCTGAATACAAAAGTTAGAAATAATATATATGTTTAAAAGTGTATGTAGGTCTAAAATCAACACATCTAGGGTAACCACAACACTTAAACATGTGAATGACTTTAATATGTATGTATGTGTGGTTTGCATGAGTGAAAGTGTGAACTATGGCTTATGGATTGTTGTTTCTTTTGCTATGTTTATTGGCATGAGTAGAACCTGCCCCAGAGCAAGTTCTCCCCTTCCAAGACCAAAACTTTCCATTCCCAGAGCAGCAGGAAGAAGGCAAGTGTCCTTGACCACTTTGATCCTATACTAGGATGTGTAGTTAGAATTAATTTGCATGGTCAATTTGGAATATGATACCCATGCTAGGAAGTTTCCCTAGAATTGCATTATCTTGTTTCCTTGTAGCTTGGGTTGGGATTTATTTTACTATGTCATTCATTCATATTACTTATTCTTAGCCATGCTTAGAATGGGATAAGTGGGATATGAGATCATCAACTTATTTATCTTACTCTTGAATGAGATATTATGAGCTATGTAGAGGTAGGGATCGAGGCAAGTTGGATGATTTGGTTGGTGCTGGGTGCACGAGACTCGGGTTTGTGTTTAGTACTTGCCTGGATCCTAAGGACCGGTTCATGGAGCATGTAACCTGGCTTTACCGTGCCAACCACATGCTGAGATGGGGCAGCTTGGCCAATTAATTAGGTATATCCCCGGCGTAGTATGGGTGTTTTGGATGGTGCGGGGAATAGGTGTCAGCTGGACTACCATATGAACCGCAAGGCTCAAGAGGGGGCCACTGCAGCGGGGTTGGAGCCTCTTGTATGCTGTTAGGGGTGAAACCTCAGTGGGCCCACGCTCATCGGGAATCCCTTTGTAAGGGCTTCATAGTGATCTCCTGGCTACACACCTGGGAAGTGTGAACGTGGTTCACGACCACTGGCATAATGGAGGTTCTTTTAGTCCACCCGGTAACGGGGGATGAAATCACTACATGTGGGTACAGTGGTGCAAACTCTGTAGAGTCAAAACTGTCATGGCAGCCGTGCTCACGGTCAAGAGCGGCTTGGACTTATTCATGATTAGAGGATGATGAATTTGGAAGTTGAGGATGTTAAGCGGGGAGCTTGACATTGGATATGATGTTATGGTTACTTGATTTTGATGATGGGTTGGGAGATTGGGACCATTTCACCTGTGTAGTAATGTAGGTGCTTAATAAGCTAAGGTGATAGGTATTAATTGCGTAGTGCTTTAACCATGAGTCAACCTCTCCTTGCTCTAGCCATGCATGACATAACTTTCCCACACTTGCTGAGTACCCATGGTACTCAAACTTGCTTTTCTATTGGTTTATATTGCTGCTCAGGTCAAGGGGATGATGTGGTGTTCAATGACCAAGACTTTGGTCCCGAAGAAAGATTTTAGGTTCACGGAGTCCCCCGGGCAACGCCTGTGACGGAGCCTACAAGATTTATATTCCGCTGCTGTTTTATTTACATATTATGAACTTATTATCGTCCATCGAGACGTATGCTATGTAAGACTTATTTATATTTGAACACCTGGCTTATAATATGATGATGCTTCACTATTTGTCATCACATGTATGAGAAAATGATCCTAGCATACATGTGATATTCACTCGGTTGTTCTTCGGAGAAGCCGGGTGTGACAGAAGTGGTATCAGAGCCAAGGTTGCCCGTAGGAACGTGGACCTAGGTAGAAATGGACGTATTTAAGTATCCTAATTTCTTAAAAACTATTTTACAAAGGTGTGGGTTGAAGGTGTTATGTAATGGGGTCACTTTATTCATCTTGCCCCAACTTCTATTCAAAATACAATTTTTGTTTAACTCTTATCTAACTTAATTTTAAATGCTTTATGTTTTAGATGGTTCGCATGATCCGCACCGCCCGCAAGTCCACCGGAGGGAGAATTCCTGTAGTTGCCCTTGCCTTGAGAGAGGAGAACCGTCCGGTGACGTACCACTCCTACGGGTTGGCAGTAGGAGGCTTGTTGCGCCGTCTTCGGCGTATGCTCCACGCCGCCGGCAATGTGGGCAAGCTGATCATACACTACAGCTCCACCAGGACCATCCGTGAGAAGCGGGAAGAATGGAGCTCAGAGATGAGGATTATCTATGAAAATCAGCTGCTAAAGATCCACCGCTCTCCAGCTTGTCGGGCGACTCAGGCCGATGCTGAGAAGGATGTCACCTGGGAGGCCATCACCTGCCAGAGTTACATCAACCGTCGCCACCTGGACAGGACTGAGTACATGTATGTCCTGCAGCGTGAGAGTGACACCGTGGAGTACAAGTACCCGCCAGTGCAGCAGGGGACTTCCCATGAGCACATGGACTTGTGCTTGGAGGATGCTGCTATGCTCAGCACTCGACTGCAGGAGTGCCAGCGGGAGCTTCAGGATGTTCGTGACACCCTGAAGGAGACTGAGGCATTGCTTCGCGCCAGCCTGAGGGCGAGAGAAAGAGGAGATGGGAATGAACTGTGTGTCACCATGAATGACACATGGACTCCTGACTCTCCAGACCGTCGGGCGAGCAAGCGTCGCCGCACTTCTCCACCAGCAGCTTCCCCACCCAAAGAGGAATGAGAGGGCAGCCGCAATAATGAGGAAGACCCACAGAACAGCCGGCTCAGTGATACGAGTCGTTTAGAGTCCTTTCCCTTATTTCAGCAGGTTATCGAGTAGTCGAGTCAATACCTTAGTTATTTGTGTGTTAATGTTTGGTGTGTGACGTGAGTTGTGGAAGCCATGAGCATTTGTCCACAACCTCGTCTTTAGGTTGCTTTGCTTTGATGTGTGAACCCCTATGAATTAAGAGTGCATTTATTTTCGCGTGAGACGTGACTCCCCTCTTACAGCTAGGATGGCTGTGGAGTAGATCCGCAGGAACTCGACGGGGTTGACTGTCTCATCGATCTTCTCCGGCAAGTGCGACCGGAACTTGCGTGGCCACACCACCATACGAAGGTGCGGGGCCAGCGCCATGCAGCCTCCCACTGAGCCTGGGGAGACGGGGTTCTAGACCGCGTAGATGTGGCGCATGGCACTCGGGGTACCATACTCCTCCTTGAGGTTGCGGCACCACTCGCATTGTCGCTCGATGGTGTAGTGGCCGTATTCTTTTTAACAGCGGCGGCGGTCCAGCTCGGCTGTGAGATCTGTGGTGGGGAGCCTGGATGTCGCCGTCGAGTGGGTTCCTGTCATCCTGTAATCCCTCGTTAGGGTACGAGCCGGCAGCTGTACCATCTCTGGTCGCTGTCTCCGGTGGCACGGCAAGTTGAGCGCGGCGACGACCAGGTGGTCGACGTCGTTGCGCCACTGCTCTGCAGCGGACAGAGAAGCTCCCGCGCTCAGAGGGTTGTGAAGGAGCGCGCAAGCTGCCAGCAATGCACTCTCTGGACTGGCTTCGATCGGCGCTTGCGACGCCATCGCAACCGAAGGCTGCAAGGTGGAAACAGGCACCATCACTATAGGGGGTGACGCCGGTGCAGTCGTTCCTGCTCTGGAACGGGATGAGTCTTCCTGCCCCCTCTGCTGCTGGCGGCGCAAGGGGTGGGAAGATCCTCCGAGAGAATGGATGTTCACCATCGTGGGCTTCACGAACTGCTTCAAAAACCAGAATACCCCTACCTAGCGTGCCAAATGTCAAAGTGTGTTCCTGCAACACTTCCCCTGGTTTGCTCTGGGGCAGCCCGCGGAGGTTCTTTTTTTAGGAGGGGCTAGTGATTTCGAGCGTCGGAGCATGATGGCGAGGATGAACAGAAGGATTTACGTGGTTCGGGCCGCCGGAGCGTAATACCCTACGTCCACGGTGTGATTGTTGTATTGCTTGCGCGTATGAGTATGTGAGGTTGCTATGTTGCGAGCTGGGATATGGAGTGCGAACCCCATGCCCTTTTGAGGCTGCCCCGATCCTTTTATAGTCCAAGGTCGGGGCAGTTACAATGCGGCCCAGGGCCCGACAGGTGGCCCGCGGCTTTCCGTACCCTATACTGACACGGACCCGTCAACTGAGACAGGTCACTCGCCCGAGAATCGCATTGGGTGGTGCCGTGTTGTGCGGCACCCAACAGCACACATATGAGGAACAATGTATTACATAAAACAATAGCGGAAGCTTACAAGTTTTTCTTTGTAAATACTTTACATCAAGTAACTACAGCGGAAGTCTATATCAACTCATGTCGAATAACTAAGAGCACTCGAGATGAAGTCCAGCCCGCAGACTCCTCTCGCTAGCAACACGAAGACAAGCAGCAGTGGCTGGGTTCTCCATGTGTTAATTGACTCGGAAGTCTCTGAGTCTCACCGGACCACCTCCATCTTAGCATCGATGTTAACCTGCAAAACCACTTATATAGCAAGCTTGAGCACATAGGCTCAGCAAGACTGATCCGTCTCTCCTAAACAAGAAACTCTACATGCACGACGGTTGCAATTGGGTTAGCTAAATTTGTATAAAGGACTCGCCTACAGTTGATCCTTAACTTTCAGATTTTAAGCCTCGTTGTGCAGACCTTGAGCCGAAAAGCATTGCAACTCCACAACTCGAGTCATAAGATCCATCCATCCCGTGGATGGTGGTTCTGACGTTGGAATGGAAGCATCACCGCCTCGACGAGAACTTCCGGCCCTACTCCTAGAGCGAGTACGAACCATACTGCAAACATGTAGTTGAGAAGAGTTAAACAAGAACTCAGCAGTATGTGAGACTAATGAAAACATGATTATGTCAAAACTTTAGTAAAAGTAGTAACAAAGTCCATGTTTACACAATTCCTTAGTAGGCATAACTATCAGCCTATCTGTACAGGACCGACCTTTATGCCCTATCTCCAGATTTTGATCTAGTTAAGAGCATTTTCATAACTCAAGTCGAATACCAAAGTTAAAGTTAACCCCAGTATCTTCCCAGTGAGCACTCATATGCCTTCAGATCATCCCTGGATTAAAAGTTATGATTTTCCAAAGTTGACAGAATTCCTGGATAAAATTTGCCAGCACCTCCTTTGTACGTGGCTGATTTTATCACAGTTGTATATGAAAATACAATAAGAACCTGAACAAACTTTGAACTACAAAATTGTGGCACAATTCATAACCTTTCCAATGGTGTATCATAGGCTTCTTAAGGGTTTTTCTACAGAAAGTTATGGCTTAAAAACAGAAAGGTCCAGAGAGGTTTTTCTGCTGTCCTGGTTCTGGACAGTTTACCTTCCTATGAACTTTCTACCCATTTAGCGTGTGATTTTGCTCTGGAGGTCTACAAGAATTTGTAGAGCACTTGTAAATCTCTCCAGAACTGTATCATACACCTTAATTGGGTCAAGCTACTAAGAGTTATGCTCTGTCAAAGTCCAGCGAGAATTCCTGCCGAAAACAGAGAACTCTGTTTTTGAAATCGTTGAAGCCTAGTCTTCCACTCATTTGAATCTTAGCTCAAATAAGAGTTCAGTAACTAATATTTGTTTCAAACTTCCGTTTTTAGTTGAAAGTTAGTTCATGAGTGTAACACCCCAAAAATCTTGTTAAGACCCTAAATCATGTTAAGAGGGGAATTTAAAAAATTTTGGACGTTTTGCATGTTTTGCAATAATTTAAATTCAAACTGGAATTCAATTTAAACTCAAAACAGAAAATAAATAGAAAAAGAAAAAAAAAAGAAAACAGAAAAAACCGGCCAGTGGGCCGAAACCCACCAGCTGGCCCAACCATCACCCGCGCCAGCCCGCAGCCGCGCGCGCCTCTTCCTCCCACTGACAGGCGGGGCCCGCCAGCCCTTCTTCTACCTCGCGCCCGCGCCGGGACTCTCTCACCCGAATCGAAACCGAACGGGAATTCTCGTGTATCCCAGCCGAATTTCGTTCGGGGGCGACGCAAACTCGATCTAAACCACCCCGCCGCCCTCCCCCGTCTATAAAACCCCCGACCTCGTTCTGTTTTTCCCACGCGATCCGCCGTTTTTATTCCGGTGAGAACCAGAGCCTTCTCCGGCGAATTCTGGCCGATCTACGCTCGGAAATTCCGATCTAACTCGCTGGTCTTGATCCACCGCCTCCGGGGAACCTTGCAGGTGCAGAAAACCCCGTGACTTGCGGTTCAAACACAGCGCCGACGAGCCTCGCCGTGAATTCACCTCGGACCTCGTTGCCGACCGCCTTCCAGGACCTCCGAGCTCAAGAAAACCCCCGAGGTGAGATCCCCGACCTCCCCTCCACCGATCTATGCCATAAAATAACAGTTCTAGGAAGAATTCTCGAAGATCCAAAAGTCTCCGGCGAGATCGCCGCTTCCCGCCACCGTGCGCCGCCGGGCAACGCCGCCCGCGCTCGATCAGAGCGACGTGGCCGCTTGTGCGCCGTCTATTTAAATCGCACGGTAGACTTTAAATCCCCGCGTATCGGTTCGGCGTTATAATCTCAGCCGTCTGTTTTATGGATTGTTGTTTTTAAATGTGAATGTGTGGTTTGTATGAAGTGGAAGTGTGAACTATGTCTTATGGATTGTTGTTTTTTTTGCTATGTGTGGTGGTATGATGTAGAACCTGCTCCAGAGCAAGTTCTCCCTTTCCAAGATCAGGACTACCCATTCCAAGAGCAGCAGGAAGGAGGCAAGTGTCCTTGACCACTTTGATCCATTGCTAGGATGTGTAGATAGAATTATTTGCATTGTCAAATGAAATATGAAACCCATGCTAGGAAGTTTCCCTAGAATTGCATTACCTTGTTTCCTTGTAGCTTGGGTTGGGATTTATTTTATCATGTCATTTATTATTATGCATATGCTTAGCCATGCTTGGAATGGGATATTTGAGATATGAGATCATCAGTTTATTTTACCATACTCTCGAATGAGATATTGTGAGTTATGTAGAGGTAGGGATCAAGGCAAGTTGGATGTTTTGGTTGTGTGCTGGGTGCACGAGACTCGGGTTTGTGTTTAGTACTTGCCTAGATCCTAAGGACCGGTTCATGGAGCATGTAACCTGGCTTTACCGTGCCAACCACATGCTGAGATGGGGCAGCTTGGCCAATTAATTAGGTGTATCCCCGGCGTAGTATGGGTGTGTTGGATGGTGCGGGGAATAGGTGTCAGCTGGACTACCATATGAACCGCAAGGCTCAAGAGGGGGCCACTGCAGCGGGGTTGGAGCCTCTTGTATGCTGTTAGGGGTGAAACCTCAGTGGGCCCACGCTCGTCGGGAATCCCTTTGTAAAGGCTTCGTAGTGATCTCCTGGCTACACACCTGGGAAGTGTGAATGTGGTTTGTAGCCACTGGCATAATGGAGGTTCTTTTAGTCCACCCGGCAACGGGGGATGAAATCACTACATGTGGGTACAGTGGTACAAACTCTGCAGAGTCAAAACTGTCATGACAGCCGTGCTCACGGTCAAGAGCGGCTTGGACTTATTCATGATTAGAGGAGTGATGGTTTTGGAAGTTGTGGATGTTAAGCGGGGAGCTTAACATTGGAAACGATGTTATGGTTATTTGATGGGATGGGAGATTGGGACCATTTCACCTATGTAGTAATGTAGGTGCTTAATAAGCTAAGGTGATAGGTATTAATTGCGTAGTGCTTTAACCATGTGTTCAACCTCCCCTTGTTCTAGCCATGCATGACATAACTTTCCCACACTTGTTGAGTACCATCGGTACTCAACATTGCATATTTTGTTGGTTTATATTGCTGCTCAGGTCAAGATAATGAGGTGGTGTATAATGACCGAGACTTTGGACCCGAAGAAGGTTTCTAGGTTCATGGAGACCCCGGGCAACGCCTGTGAAGGAGCCCTCAAGAATAATATTCCGCTGCTAGTTTATTTACTTGTGATGAACTTATTATTGTCCATCGAGACATTTGCTATGTAAGACTTATTTATATTCGACACCTGGCTTGTAATAAATGATGCTTCACTATTTGTCATCACATGTATGAGAAAATGATCCTGGCATACATGTGATATTCACTTGGTTGTTCTTCGGAAAAACCGGGTGTGACAGAAGTGGTATCAGAGCCAAGGTTGCCCGTAGGAACGTGGACCTAGGAAGAAATGGACGTATTTAAGGGCCTTATTTTCTTAAAAACTATTTTTACGAGGTGTGTGTTGAAAAGTGTTATTTAATGAGTCACTTTCTTCATCTTACCTCAATTTTCATTCAAAATAGGATTTTTGTTTAAAAGTTTAACTAACCTAAGTTTAAATGTTTTTTGTTTTATATGGTTCGCATGATTCGCACCGCTCGCAAGTCCACAGGAGGGAGAGTTCCCGTAGTTGCCCTTGCAGAAAGAGAGGAGAGTCGTCCGGTGACGTACCTTTCCTACGGATTGGCAGTAGGAGGCTTGTTGCGCCGTCTTCGACATATGCTAGAAGCCGCCGGCAATACGGGCAAGCTAATCATCCACTATAACTCCACCAGGACCATCCGTGAGAAGAGGGAAGAATGGAGTTCAGAGATGAGGATTATACACGAAAATCGGCTTCTTAAGATCCACCGCTCTCCAGCTTGTAGAGCGACACAGGTCGATGCGGAGAAAGATGTCACCTGGGAGGCCATCACCTGCCAGAGTCACATCTATCGTCGCCACCTGGACAGGACTGAGTACATGTATGTCCTCCAGCGTGAGAGTGGTACCACGGAGTACAAGTACCCGCCGGTGCAGCAAGGGACTTCCCATGAGCACATGGACTTGTGCTTGGAGGATGCTGCTATGCTCAGCACTCGACTGCAGGAGTGTCAACAAGAGCTTCAGGATGTCTGGGACACCCTGAAGGAAACGGAGGCGTTGCTGCGAGCCTGCTTAAGGGCGAGAGAAAGAGGAGATGGGAATGAACTGTGTGTCACCGTGAATGATATATGGACTCCTGACTCCCCGGATCGCCGAGCGATCAGGCGTCATCGCACTTCTCCACCAGCAGCCTCCCCACCCAAAGCAGAGTCAGAAGGCAGCCAAAATGATGAGGAAGATCCCGAGGAGCCAGCTCACGAAAACGAGTAGTGTAGAGTCCTTCCCTTAGTTAGCAAGATGTCGAATAGTCGAGTCGTTATGTTAAGTTAATGGTGTGTTAATGCTTGGTGTGTGACGTGAGTTGTGGAAGCCATGAGCAATTGTCCACAGCCTCGTCTTTAGATTGTTTTGCTTTGGTGTGTGAACCCACATGAAATAATATTGTATTTATTTTTATGTGAGAAATGAACCCCCAGAAAAGTATAACAAAGCCTCAACACTTCAAAGTACTAACAAATGAAAGTAGTAAGATGATACTTAAATGCTTTCAAATTAACATTGGTTGATTCTGCCAGATGGCCGGAAGAGGAAAAGGACGTGCTGCCAACCCCGCCAACAACAACGATGAGGCATGCAACCCTCATCTTTCTGGAGACCAGGACCGGGGTGGTCGCCGTGAAGGAGTTGATCCCCTCCACCAAATGCTGGAGAATCAGAATCAGCTCATCCAGAACTTGACTCAAGTGGTGGCCAACTTGCATCAAGTTCCACCTCCACAAGCGGCACCACGCCAACCAAGGTTGAGTGAGTTTCTAGGAACTCAACCTCCAAAGTTTGCAAGTGCTGTTGAACCTCTGCAGGCAGATGATTGGCTAAAGACCATTGAAAGCAAGATGAGGATCATACAGTGCCAAGGGTATGAGAGGGTGCTGTTTGCCTCTCATCAATTGCATGGACCTGCTGCTGATTGGTGGACCGCCTACGTGGCTGCCCATCATGACCCTGAGAACATCACTTGGGAAGAGTTCAAGCGTAGCTTCCGCAACCATTACATTCCAAGAGGTGAAGTCAAAAACAAGAGGAAGGAGTTCTTGGGACTGCAGCAGGGAAACATGACGGTGAGGGAATACCTCACTAAATTTACTCAACTATCCCGTTATGCCCCACGAGACATAGAGACTGATGAGCTGAAACAAGATTGTTTTGTGGAGGGACTTACCGCAGAGATGCAGTGTGCAATGTCCTCAAATAAGTATGAAAGCTTCCAAAAGATGGTGGATAGAGCATTTGTGGTAGAAAGGAAGCTAAAGGCCTTGGAAAATGAGAATAAGAGGAAGGTCGGGTGGTCACATGAAGCCTCAGGGAGCAACACCCGCCCACGTCTGATGCAGCAACCTACAGGGCAGACAAACCGTGCTGCGGTACCCTACTCAGCACCAAGAGGGTACAACCCGAACTACAGGCCTCCCGCAGCACCAGCACAGCCACAACGTCAGTTTGTACAGCAGCCTCGCCCCGCATATCCACCTCGACCAGCAGTACAGGGACCTCCAAACCAACCCCAAGACAGCAAAGGCCAGGCATCTAAGGTTGGGGTGCAATGTTTTAGCTGCGGTGAAGTGGGGCACTACGCCCATAAATGCCCAAAGAAGAAGCCCGCGCAGCCACAACCGCAGAATGTGATGCGAGGACGGGTGAACCACGTCACTATGGAGGAAGCGCAAGAGGCACCCGACGTGGTAGTTGGTAAGTTCCCTGCCAATTTACACATTGCAACCCTGCTGTTTGATTCTGGTGCCACCCACTCGTTCATTGCTCAAGGGTTTGTTAAGAAGCATGACCTAGCAACAACACAAATGAACCATATGCTAGCCGTAAACTCTCCAGGTGGAAAAATAAGGACAAGACAAGTGTGTCCCAAAGTGAACCTAGACATTAATGGGGTGGTGTTTACTGCTAAGCTCATAGTGATAGATTCAGAAGGGATAGATATTATCTTGGGTATGGATTGGTTGACAAAACATAAAGGAATCATCCATTGTTCGACCAGAACGGTGGAACTAACTCACCCTAGTGGCACAAGAGTAAAGTTCATAACAATACACGAGCCTAAGAGGGACATTAAATTAAATCAAGTTGAGGTGAAAGTTGAGGAAATCAGAACCATTAGGGAATATCCAGATGTTTTTCCGGAGGAGTTGCCAGGTATGCCTCCCGATCGTAAAGTGGAATTCTCAATTGAGCTAGTGCCTGGAACAGCCCTGATATACAAGAGACCTTATCGGATGGACTCCAAGCAGCTAGAAGAACTCAAGGATCATTTGGGAGAATTGACGGAGAAGGGGTATATTCGCCCTAGTTCCTCACCATGGGTAGCTCCGGTGATATTTGTGCCCAAGAAGGACGGAACCCAAAGGTTATGCGTGGATTACCGTGCCTTGGATGAGGTAACCATCAAGAACAAGTACCCATTACCCCGCATCGAAGACTTGTTTGATCAGTTGAGGGGAGCTTGTGTGTTCTCGAAAATTGATCTCAGGTCGGGGTACCACCAACTTAAGATAAGGCAATCTGATATTCCCAAGACAACTTTCGTATCTCGGTACGGACTGTATGAATACACTGTCATGCCTTTCGGGCTAACTAATGCCCCGGCGTACTTCATGTATCTCATGAACAAGGTATTCATGGAATATCTGGACAAATTTGTGGTGGTTTTCATAGATGACATTCTCGTCTTCTCCAAAGATGAAGAAGAACATGAGAAACATCTAAGGTTGGTGTTGCAAAGGCTGAGAGAACACCAACTATATGCTAAGTTGAGCAAGTGTGAGTTTTGGCTGAAGAGAGTTCCCTTCTTAGGCCATATAATCTCGGAGGGAGGAATCTCCGTAGATCCCGCCAAAATTGAGGATATACAGAAGTGGAAGACCCCTAAAAATGTCGGGGAAGTTCGAAGCTTCTTGGGATTGGCTGGATACTATCGACGGTTTATTGAGGGATTCTCCAAGATCTCGAGACCTCTCACCAAACTGTTGGAGAAGGGAATCACATTCACATGGACGCCACAGTGTGAGACGAGTTTTCAGGAGCTAAATAAAAGATTGACAACAGCCCCAGTGTTGGTTATGCCAGATATGCAAAAGAACTTTATGGTGTACTGCGATGCCTCTGGAAACGGGTTGGGATGTGTTCTCATGCAACAAGAGCATGTCGTGGCTTGTGCATCCCGACAACTCCGGAAGCACGAGAAGAACTATCCTACACATGACCTAGAACTAGCCGCAGTGGTACACGCGTTAAAAATTTGGCGGCACTACTTGATGGGGAAGAGGACAGAGATATACACGGATCATAAGAGTTTAAAGTACATATTTACACAGCCAGACCTCAACCTCAGACAAAGGAGATGGTTAGAGCTAATCAATGACTTTGATGTGGGCATCAACTATCATCCTGGGAAAGCAAACGTCGTGGCCAATGCTTTAAGTCGGAAAGTGCAGGTCAATAAGTTGAGCTTGAAGGACATGCCTGCAGAATTGAAGGACGAGGTTATAAGGCTCAATCTATGCCTGGTAAATAGTGGTGAAGCCATCGCCATGGAAGTGGATTCCACACTCGAGCGAGACATACGCGAGGGTCAAAAGAATGACAAGAAGATACGAGAGATCAGACAACTCATCAAGGAAAATAAAGCTCCTGGTTTTAGAGAGGATGAACAAGGAACGGTGTGGCACGGGAAAAGAATCTGTGTGCCAGAAGTAAAGGAGATCCGTGAATTGATTTTGAAGGAGGCTCATGATTCTGACTATTCCATTCATCTTGGGAGTACGAAGATGTACCAGGACCTCAAGAGCAGGTATTGGTGGTATGGCATGAAGCGCGATGTCGCGGAACATGTTGCCCTATGTGACACAGGTCAGTTGGTGAAAGCAGAACATCAACGACCCGCGGGATTATTGCAACCCCTCAAAGTGCCTGAATGGAAATGGGAATAAATCAGTATGGATTTTATAGTGGGACTGCCTAGGACCCAATCAGGATATGATTCGATATGGGTCATCATCGACAGGCTAACCAAGGTAGCTCATTTCATCCCCGTGAAAGAAAGCTACAACGGATCCAAATTGGCAGAGTTGTACATGTCAAGGATCGTGTGTTACCATGGAGTGCCAAAGAAGATTGTGTCGGATCGAGGGACACAGTTCACCTCAAGGTTCTGGCAGAAGTTGCACGAAACCATGGGAACCCATCTGAACTTTAGTTCTGCCTATCATCCCCAAACTGATGGGCAGACGGAAAGAACCAATCAGATTCTTGAAGATATGCTGAGGGCATGTGCACTCAAAAACAATCGGAGTTGGGATAAGAACTTACCATATGCGGAATTCTCCTATAACAACAGCTATCAAGCTAGTATGAAGATATCACCGTTTGAAGCTTTGTACAGGAGGAAGTGCAGAACTCCCCTATTTTGGAACCAAACAGGGGAAAGTAAAGTGTTTGGTCTAGAAGTACTCCAAGAAGCCGAGGCGAAGGTGAGGGAGATTCGCAACAATTTGAGGATAGCACAGACACGCCAAAAGAGCTATGCCGATGTACGAAGGAGAGAGCTCGTTTTCAACGTCGGAGACTATGTCTATCTCAAGGTGTCCCCTATTAGAGGACTTCGTCGGTTCAAGGTGAAAGGGAAGTTGTCACCTCGATACATCGGACCCTTTCAAGTTCTGGAAAGGAAAGGCGAAGTGGCGTATCAACTAGAGTTACCGGCTCGTCTATCGGATGTGCACGATGTGTTCCATGCGTCACAACTCAAGAAATGCCTGAGAACGCCTGAAGAGGTGTTACCCATGAATGAAGTGGACGTAGCTGAGGATTTGTCATATGTCGAGCAACCATACAAGATTTTGGAGACAATGGAACGCCTCACCAGAAATAAAAGAATCCGGATGTGCAAGGTGCAGTGGAAGCATCACTCAGAAGAGGAAGCCACCTGGGAACGGGAAGATGAGCTCAAGGCACAATTTCCGGAATTGTTTTCTTAGAACTACCAATCTCGAGGACGAGATTTCTTTTAAAGGGGGTAGAGCTGTAACACCCCAAAAATCTTGTTAAGACCCTAAATCATGTTAAGAGGGGAATTTAAAAATTTTTGGACGTTTTGCATGTTTTGCAACAATTTAAATTCAAACTGGAATTCAATTTAAACTCAAAATAGAAAAGAAATAGAAAAAGAAAACAAAAGAAAACAGAAAAAAACCGGCCAGTGGGCCGAAACCCACCAGCCAGCCCAACCATCACCCGCGCCAGCCCGCAGCCGCGCGCGCCTCTTCCTACCACTAACAGGCGGGGCCCGCCAGCCCTTCTTCTACCTCGCACCCGCGCTGGGACTCTCTCACCCGAATCGAAACCGATCGGGAATTCTCGCGTATCCCAGCCGAATTTCGTTCGGGGGCGACGCAAACTCGATCTAAACCACCCCGCCGCCCTCCCCCGTCTATAAAAACCCCGACCTCGTTCTGTTTTTCCCACGCAATCCGCCGTTTTTATTCCGGTGAGAACCCGATCTAACTCGCTGGTCTTGATCCACCGCCTCCGGGGAACCTTGCAGGTGCAGAAAACCCGGTGACTTGCGGTTCCAACACAGCGCCGACGAGCCTCGCCGTGAATTCACCTCGGACCTCGTCGCCGACCGCCTTCCAGGACCTCCGAGCTCAAGAAAACCCCCGAGGTGAGATCCCCGACCTCCCCTCCACCGATCTATGCCATAAAATCACAGTTATAGGAAGAATTCTCGAAGATCCAAAAGTCTCCGGCGAGATCGCCGCTTCCTGCCGCCGGGCAGCGCTGCCCGCGCTCGATCAGAGCTACGTGGCCGCTTGTGCGCCGTCTATTTTAAATCGCACGGTAGACTTTAAATCCCCGCGTATCGGTTCGGTGTTATAATCTCAGCCGTTTGTTTTAAATCGGACGGTCCACGTCAGCCCCGCGTTATAAAGACTGGAAATCTTACGTGCTACCCCCTGGGGTTCTCGGGAAATAAGAGCTAGCCCCGGAAACTTCTGATCTAGCCCCTGGAACTTCAGAAAATCATGTAAATTCATTTAAAAATCAATTTTCACCCCTGAACTTAATAAAAATTAGGAAAAACTCCTCTGTTATGTGTAGCTAGACCCCTCAGAATTCTTAAAATGATATTATAGACCCTGTAGTGAGGTGAGTTTACCTTTTTATCCCTGTTTGATATTTAATTTATGAAATTGAATGTGGCTAGTATTTGAAATTTAAAAAAATGGGACAAACATATTGTCAAAAATTAAATTAAAAACTTTCTCAGTACTTAGAAAACTTTGGAGTGAGATAAAAATATATTTTGGGCTGAAATGAATCTGTTTAATTTATTATTCACATTTATTAGTTATAGGGACACATTTTTAAGTAAAGAATAATTCTGAAAATAGGGAAAATAAATGTAAAATAGTTTACATCAGAGGAAAAGGTCAAAAATATATTATTAAATATTTTAGATCAGAACCTATTCTGTTTAGATGATGTGTCTTATTATTTTCATAATAAAGTTCACATTTAGGCATAGGAAATAAATCTGAAAATATAGCAACTAGTAAATGATAAATGAAATTTCTAAAATCCAAAGAATTCAGTTTAGGGTTGGAAGAAATTCTGAAGACACATATGGGGTAGGAAAATACCTTTTATGCATACTTGGTAGCTAAAAGGTGTAGTAATTAAATATAAGGAATTTATTTAAATTGGAAACTCATATATAAAGTATGCAAGCATAAATGAGAATACAAAAGTAGGAATCATATACACATGATTAAAAGTGCATGTAAGTCAAAGATCAACACACATAGAGTAACCACAACAGATATAATTGTGAATGACTTTCATAAATTTGAATGTGTGGTTTGTATGAAGTGGAAGTGTGAACTATGTCTTATAGATTGTTGTTTTTCTTTTGCTATGTGTGGTGGTATGATGTAGAACCTGCTCCAGAGCAAGTTCTCCCTTTCCAAGATCAGGACTACCCATTCCAAGAGCAGCAGGAAGGAGGCAAGTGTCCTTGACCACTTTGATCCATTGCTAGGATGTGTAGATAGAATTATTTGCATTGTCAAATGAAATATGAAACCCATGCTAGGAAGTTTCCCTAGAATTGCATTACCTTGTTTCCTTGTAGCTTGGGTTGGGATTTATTTTATCATGTCATTTATTATTATGCATATGCTTAGCCATGCTTAGAATGGGATATTTGGGATATGAGATCATTAGTTTATTTTACCATACTCTTGAATGAGATATTGTGAGTTATGTAGAGGTAGGGATCAAGGCAAGTTGGATGTTTTGGTTGTGTGCTGGGTGCACGAGACTCGGGTTTGTGTTTAGTACTTGCCTAGATCCTAAGGACCGGTTCATGGAGCATGTAACCTGGCTTTACCGTGCCAACCACATGCTGAGATGGGGCAGCTTGGCCAATTAATTAGGTGTATCCCCGGCGTAGTATGGGTGTGTTGGATGGTGCGGGGAATAGGTGTCAGCTGGACTACCATATGAACCGCAAGGCTCAAGAGGGGGCCACTGCAGCGGGGTTGGAGCCTCTTGTATGCTGTTAGGGGTGAAACCTCAGTGGGCCCACGCTCGTCGGGAATCCCTTTGTAAAGGCTTCGTAGTGATCTCCTGGCTACACACCTGGGAAGTGTGAATGTGGTTCGTAGCCACTGGCATAATGGAGGTTCTTTTAGTCCACCCGGCAACGGGGGATGAAATCACAACATGTGGGTACAGTGGTACAAACTCTGCAGAGTCAAAACTGTCATGACAGTCGTGCTCACGGTCAAGAGCGGCTTGGACTTATTCATGATTAGAGGAGTGATGGTTTTGGAAGTTGTGGATGTTAAGCGGGGAGCTTAACATTAGAAACGATGTTATGGTTATTTGATGGGATGGGAGATTGGGACCGTTTCACCTGTGTAGTAATGTAGGTGCTTAATAAGCTAAGGTGATAGGTATTAATTGCGTAGTGCTTTAATCATGAGTTCAACCTCCCCTTGTTCTAGCCATGCATGACATAACTTTCCCACACTTGCTGAGTACCATCGGTACTCAACCTTGCATATTTTGTTGGTTTATATTGCTGCTCAGGTCAAGATAATGAGGTGGTGTATAATGACCAAGACTTTGGACCCGAAGAAGGTTTCTAGGTTCATGGAGACCCTGGGCAACGCCTGTGAAGGAGCCCTCAAGAATAATATTCCGCTGCTAGTTTATTTACTTGTGATGAACTTATTATTGTCCATCGAGACATTTGCTATGTAAGACTTATTTATATTCGACACCTGGCTTGTAATAAATGATGCTTCACTATTTGTCATCACATGTATTAGAAAATGATCCTGGCATACATGTGATATTCACTTGGTTGTTCTTCAGAAAAACCGGGTGTGACAATGAGTCATTTCTTTAAAGGAAAGGGGTTGTTATGTTTGGTACGGCATCGATGCACCGTAAGAAGCATGTCGGTACTACGTAGCCTCACCAAAAGAAAATCCTAACCGGATTATACCAGTATATTTGTATCTTAGGTGGCACTAAAACGGTCACTCGCAAACGTGTACTATTCGTACTACGGTTTCGTGGTTAATCCTGCATAAGTCACACTCAATCGTCAGGTCCGGCTGCACACCGAACCCGGTATCCATACAATCCTTACACCCGTCCGTCATCACTCGCACAGGTGTTCTCAAGCCAAACACGCCTTGAGCTACGTGTTCACGTTACTAACCACGTGACGGGGTTTCCCAAATTGCACCACGCACGCCTGGGACAGACGTTGCTCGAGTACCCCAAACGACATGAGGAGTCGTAGAGGATACTAAAGCGGGTCGGGTTACCTGCCACCCGTGGGGCTCCACCCTTCAGCTTGTGCGCACTGGTGGACAGCGCTTACGTGCACCCCCCAAGACATAACTCATCCTGAGATGCACGATTTTCCGACATAACAAATAAGTTAGTTTGCCACCTTCATAATAAGCTAATAGTAATCCTTATGTGGGCCTAATACTGTTTCCTCACCGTATCCTAAATTTTTGCCGTAATACCTTCCTTATTCCGTGCGCTATTACCAATGCAGCTCTGATACCACGCTGACACGGACCCGTCAACTGAGACAGGCCAATCGCCCGGGAATCGCATTGGGTGGTGCCGTGTTGTGCGGCACCCAACAACACACATATGAGGAACAATGTATTACATAAAACAATAGCGGAAGCTTACAAGTTTTTCTTTGTAAATACTTTACATAAAGTAACTACAGCGAAAGTCTATATCAACTCACGTCGAATAACTAAGAGCACTCGAGATGAAGTCCAGCCCGCGGACTCCTCTCGCTAGCAACACGAAGACAAGCAACAACGGTTGCGTTCTCCATGTGTTAACTGACTAGGAAGTCTCCAAGTCTCACCGGACCACCTCCATCTTAGCATCGATGTTAACCTGCAAAATCACTTATATAGCTAGCGTGAGCACATAGGCTCAGCAAGATTGATCCGTCTCTCCTAAACAAAAAACTCTACATGCACGACGGTTGCAATTGGGTTAGCTAAATTTACATTAAGGACTCGCCTACAGTTGAATCCTTAACTTTCAGATTTTAAGCCTCGTTGTGCAGACCTTGAGCCAAAAAGCATCGCAACTCCACAATCAAACAAGAAACGCTTTGTTGCGATGCTCCTTGCACAAAGTGAAAGTAAAGTTTAATGCGCCTATATCTAATCGAATCATGGTTGTGGGAGGTCATTGGTAACCCAACGATGAAGTCCATACTCAAGTCTTCCCACTTCCATGCCGGTACTTGTAGTGGCTGCAACAGGCCTGACTTCTTCATATGGTCAGCCTTGACTCTTCGACACGTATCACACTCTGAAATGTATTTTGCAACTTCACGTTTCATACGTGTCCACCAAAACTTCTTCCGGAGATCTTGGTACATTTTGTTGCTGCCCGGATGAATGGAAAACTTGGACAAATGAGCTTCATCCAAAATTTTCTTCCGTAGTCCCATATCCCGGGGTACTACAATCCGGTCGTTGAACCACAAAGTACCTTCATCGTTCTTTCGAAAGCACTTCATTTCTCCGTTGTCTATCCTTCGCCGTATGTGAAACATACCCTTGTCTTTTCGTTGAGCTTCAATGATCTCCTCTCGGATGGTAGGGATGAGAGCGAGATTATAGAGAGCTCCATACAGGATGACACGGAGGCTTGGTTCTTCATCATCCATTTCAGCAATAGTTAGGTGATGGATATGCGCCTTACGACTGAGCGCATCAGCGACCATATTCGCCTTTCCTAGATGATAATGAATCTCAAGTTCATAGTCTTTAATGAGCTCTAGCCATCTTTGTTGCCTCATGTTCAGTTCTTTCTGAGTGAAGATGTACTTCAAGCTCTCGTGGTCGGTGTAGAGGTGTACAAGATTTCCGAGCAAGTAATGCCTCCACATCTTCAAAGCAAGGACCACGGCAGCTAACTCAAGATCATGAGTTGGATAATGCTGCTCGTGATTTCTGAGTTGACGAGATCCATAAGCGACCACTCGTCTTTCTTGCATCAGCACGCAGCCAAGACCGATGCCAGATGCATCGCAATAAACGTCGTATCCGGATGAGCAAGAACTGGGGCTGTTGTGAGATGCTTCACTAAAGTCTTGAAAGCTTGTTCACACGCAGCACCCCACATAAATCTGGTATTCTTCTTTAATAATTCCATCATCGGTTTAGCAATCTTGTAGAAACCCAGAATGAACCTCCGGTAATAACTCGCTAAACCGAGGAAGCTACGGATTTCATGTACTGACTTTGGTGACTCCCATTTCTATACTTGGATAATCTTACTCGGATCTACAGCGATGCCCTCCGCTGAAATGATGTGTCCGAGAAAAGGTACTTGATTAATCCAGAATTCACACTTGCTTAATTTTGCATAGAGCTGATGATCTCGCAATCTTTGTAGAACAATATGCAGATGTTCAACATGTTCTTCCTCTGACTTGGAGTACACCAAGATATCGTCGATGAAGACAACGACGAATTTATCCAACTCCGGCATGAACACTGAATTCATCAGGTACATAAAGTGTGCCGGGGCGTTGGTCAAACCAAAAGACATAATGAGATACTCATACAGCCCGTATCTCGTTGAGAATGCCGTCTTCGGAATATCTTCTGCCTGGATTTTAATCTGGTGATATCCGGACCGAAGATCCATCTTCGAAAATACCTTCACACCCACTAATTGATCGAAGAGCATATCAATGTGAGGTAGTGGATACTTGTTCTTGATGGTAACGGCGTTCAAAGGACGATAATCAACACAAAGCCGTAGTGTATCGTCCTTCTTTTTGACAAACAATGTTGAACAACCCCAAGGTGACGAACTTGGTCGTATAAAGCCCTTGCTCATTAGGTCATTCAGCTGTGTCTTCAATTCTACCAGTTCATTGGGTGCCATCTTGTACGACCTTCGTGATATCGGTGTTCTTCCCGGTATAAGTTCAATCTTGAACTCAACGTCTCGCTCGCGCAAGGAAAGATGAACAGCGTCGCAGCCTCGGTGATGAGGGGAAAAGGGGGCACGGCAGTGTTTAAAGGTGTCCAGCAGCTCTCCAGCGCGCCGAAAATCACCAGGAGCTGGCTGTCGGCTGTCCCTCAGTGTCGAGCGGAGGGCAGTCGGTTCTGCCGTTGCTTCGCGTGGGAGGAAAGAAAACAGAGACTGGGTGCTTCACTGAAGATCTTTTTGCAAATTTTCAGTCCTCCCAATGACGTGTGTGTCCCACATGTCAGTCCTTCCTTATCTCCTTCTAAATATCTCCCAAATTTGAATATCGATGGAATTCAATTGTGGGAATTCAAATCTGATATGCATTTGGATAATTGGGCAAGTTTCATCCAAATTCAAATGGGTGTTTGAATTCTTTGTCATTTAAAGTCCATTTTGGAAAATGGGTTGCAAACCAGTTTCATAAATCATGAAACTTTGCAACCCCCTAATTTGGACTCAAGGAATTCAAATATGAAATCTGATTTAAATTTTGGCTGCTGCAAATGAGATTTTCAGCACAACAGTTTTGAATTCCATTGTGTTGTTCTCATTTGAATTTTATT